>CM077085.1:127409008-128747339 GCA_039513925.1 Platanthera zijinensis | reverse complement strand
GCCCCGCAGTATGCAAGCTTGTTGGGCCGCCCATGCATGCTTGCACCGAAAACCGGCTCCGTTTGCCCGCATCCCGTTTGTTTAATCTCTGAGCAGGGTTTGCCCCGAATTCGGTTTCGCTATTATAAATATAGGGGACTTCAACCTATGGATTGGTCACACTTGCATGCTGTTGAATGATACCTCTCCCTTCCATGGATTGAAAGAAAAATGTAGGTGGAATGTGTTAATTTTAATATGACACCCTAAAGATAGGTTTTGGCCAGTAGTTTGTCCTGTAGGGCTGTTTTTCTAGGACTGCTCTCTAGGCTAGGGCAGAAAATTAAAAATGATGCCCATGCCAAACCAAGTGTCCTCATGACCTGAAATTTTGGGTATGTGCATTCTTAGGGCATACCTAGCCCCTGCCAAAAATTTGGAATTTTTGGAAAACATTTTCCAATAGTTTTTATCATTATATCAAAAAGTAAATTAAGGGTATATAAAGGTAATTATATGCACCCAAATGGCCCCAAATTTTGGTGGCATGTCCATTAGGGACATTATTGGTGTCTGGTAGAAATTTCAGAACAATTGGATCACTGCATGTTGGGTTAACCCACTTGCATGTGTTGGCTAATTATACCTTGGGTTGCATTTAGCAAAAATGATATTTTGTGTATTTAGCCCAGTTGAGGCATCCAAAAAATTGTGGAATTTATTCCAGGGATTAATTAGAGTAAAGTTCACCCCTAGAATTTATTATAGGATTTTTGGGATCAAAAACCTATTATTTGGTATTTCCAAAATAAAGGCCTTTTTGGGAATAAATTGTAGGAATAGGTTTTGATCAAGGTAGTAAGATCCCCAAAATCAGTCAAGTCAAAAATGAAGCTTTTATTTGGACTTAAGAAAATTCTATATCTCTGTTTGACAACTATTAGAGCAAAATTCATTGAAATGACTATTTTACCTTTTTTGTAATTGTTCATGAATTGGTATAATTACATGTTGGAAAATTGTGGAAATAATTCTAGAGTTGCATAATTGTTACATTAGTCTTGTAGAATTATATCAGAATTTTTGGATACACTGTTAATTATTAATTAGCATAATGGCATTTTGGTAAATAATTAAGAATGGATTTTGATAGACCATTACACTGTAGAAGTTATGAAACTCTGCCATTAGTCATAAAGTAGTGATATAAATGCTCAGTCTTTTTCCTGGAATTTTGGTGTATATATTTCTTGTGCTTCATTTGGAAAATGATAAATAGGTAGAATTTGTATTAATTATGGGATAAATAGAAATATAAAAAGGAAAATTATGAGATCCTGTAGACAGTAATATTTTACTCATATCTAACTCAAGAAAATTCCCTTAGGTCAGTAGATTTTAATTGATACTACTTCTTGTGTAAAATGGACCTAGGGATAATTTAAAGGATTTAATAAAGGCCTTGACCTAGGAAAATTATGAAAATCAACACATTCATTTCATTAGTCCATACCACCTTAGGATAAATATTTGGGACAGTTGGACCAAGGATTTAGAAGTTCGATTTCAGGGTGGTGTTAGGTCATGGGCTGCGCATAGTAAAAGTAGGCTGTACTATAGGCTGCCATGGGATGAATCAACAACTGAGTTAGAGTCTAAGATCGGAAGTATAACCTGGGTGGCAGATGCATTCTAGAGACGAGAGTAATAGTGCAACATTAGACTTGCCTAGGAAGAGTTGACGGAAGACCGTCACTCCTTAATCCATACCATAAGTCACTAGGTCACTCTATGTAACAGGAGAGAGGAAAAGGGATTCTGGGTAGACATCAACTAAAGTAAATATCCTTGAGAAAGGGAGCTTTGGGATTCAACCCATCGTAGCTCCTAGTGCCCCTGAGAGCCCTTCACCAGGAATACCTTGGGCAGTCCTGGGATTAACCTTAAGACTCTAAGTATGATAATATGCAGACAAGAGCAGTCTAATTGGTTAAGTGAACTGGACATGTGCTCACTCGTGCCGGGTTGGAGGGACTTGGAGTCTTTTGACTACTTGTTCACCCGTGCCGAGTTGGAGAAAGGGATTGGTTTATATACACTCACCCAGGCAGGGTTGGAGGATTTGTAGCACATACTCACCCGTGACGGGTTGAAGAGATTTGGGGACTGGATAGTCCATCGAGCTGGAGGCTCAATATACTATACATGCATGTGCATATACTAGTGGCGGGCTATGCAGTACTGGCCGGTCGTCACACCGACGGTAGTACAGTGGACCAGGCGGGTGCGAGGGTTAGAAGGACCAGTAGGATGTTTATACTGGAGTCTGGAGGACTTTTCCTAATAACAAGCACCCGACCCAACAAGACTGACGGGTCGTCAGCAAAGTGGTACGCAGAGACTCTAGAGTGCACTGGCGGTGTACAACGGTGTACAAGAGAGGTCTAGGCCTGGTAGTGTGTATACCCGCCTAGAAGGGGGAGACGCCCGCTCCGCTGCGGCCGTAGCCACAACGGTAGTACCTGAGAGTGATGCTAGCTCTCGAAAAGTGGGAACTAAAGGTCTGTGATCACGGAGTCGTGTGTGTGTGTTGCACTGCATGTTCATATCATACCCACCATATAGTTGCATAACATTAACCTTCATAACAACTTAAGACACTTAATGCATAAGTGGTATGGGACGCTTATACATTAGGACCTGCTATACGATCCCTTAGCCTATAAGCTTGAGTGGGCATGTTATAGGTTGAGGTTACTTTCCTTTTATATATATATATGCTTGTGACACCTGACACCCCATTGTATAAAATGGTATGGGACATTTTATACAATGGGAGCCCTGTAGAAGACCCCTTGCTTATGCGTACCCGCATAAGTGAAGGTTACTTTTCATTATTTACTTGATTTTATATTCTGCTTAGTTTCCTGTCACCTGCTCCGCCTTTGTCACCCCTTGTTTGTCCTCCACTTCGTCCTCCCGCACGGTGCCTAGGAGTTGCAGGAGGAGGTGTTGAGGATACGACTTAGTCTTTTTGACTAATGGTTGTTGACCTTACTATTTAGGAGCTCGAGGCGGTGGACTAGCACGTCGAGGAGGCAGGACTTGAGGAGAAGATACCGACACCTACTACTACTACCGGAGCACGTCTATAGGTGTGGTGAGAGAGTTTTAGTTTTTCCGCTGCTGTATGTGAGAGTGAGAGTGATCATGATGTACTGGGCATAAGCCCTATTTACTTACATTTGTTGTACTCACTGTGGACTTTCTTCTGCTTTTACTCAGTTATTATGCTTTTATTCTCATATTGGCCGACAGGTTATGATCATACTAGCCGGCAGAATCGGCGTCTTGCAGTGATGACTAACCCGTGCGTTAGTGTCACCGTAAGGCGGCGGTTCTGGGCATAAGATCCGGGTTAGCCTCAGGATGAGGCGACAGGATCTTACAAACTGGTATCACTTGAACACACGATCATATGAGAATAAAGTCCACAACACTGGAACACCCCGCTCGGGCATTAGTTTGCGGACAAACTATGCAGCGGAAGCAATGGTGTGCCCATGTGTAAAAAGCCACATAAAACAGTCCATTTTAAGCAATGAGTTAGGATAATCCAACTAGGACACCACCTTAGTTTGACTTACCAAGAGGATTTTGCGTCGTACCTTAGGCCAAAGATCGACATCAGATGTAGATTAGTTATGGTACGAGGATAACCAAATCGGTTAAAGAAAGATATTAATTCCAGAGTCCCTGCTTAAGGCTCAACCTCGATGTCCCTACTTCGCACATCGAATTAATGATATTACCAATTCTTACTCAAACTGATAAGGACCGCCTCGAGAAGAATTTGATGCATAAGTTTTATAGTGGATGAGTAGGGTACTCGTAAGCTTAATCCTAGTACCGATGACTTGATTACGTCAAGACAAACACGATGATAAATATCAAAGGTCGAATAAGAGTTCAGATGTTAGAAGAGACACTTCCTGGTTTGGTCACATGTTGACCTTGAGCAGATTGTCATACGAAAACCTTGAAAGCCTAAGATAGATAACATATCAATTGAAGTAGAAAACCATGCCAAGGATTGTTGGCCCTAAGGATTATGACATGTACAGGATGAATACATTGTGAATGTCAAAGGAAAATTAACTGAAATATATGAGGGCTTAACCTTTTTGTTTATAGGGCTACGTTGATAACAACTCGAATTTTTCTAAGCCTTTCTCATTAAGCATGTGTCGCAAGCATAGTGATCTAAAAACGTGGCTCATTCATAGATCGCTTAAGTAAAAATGAGGGTTTGTATATACATGACCGGTATGATGATCAATCCTTCCTAGAAGGTTAGTACTCTCGAATAATTTAACACTATTTATTTAAGCAACATAGACTACTAATGACAAGTTGTGAGCACAATAAATTCATGAGTGAAATAGAAAAGTAGAATGTTTCGAGAATGGCTTTTCACTCTCATAATTACTCCAAGACCATATGAGTAAGTGAACAAGGAGAACAGTAAGTTTAATTTCTTGAAAGATATATAAAGAGTGGTTTAGTTATGTTTATATATGACCTTGAAACTAGGGAAGACCATTAAGACTTCAAGAAGTTTCGCAATTCCGAGTCTTAAGGAAGTAAGTAACTACTTAGTCCACAGTCTAATGAGCACTCGTGATTTCCTTAATACCGACACGGTATAAGTCATTTACATATACACGTGAAACAAAGAAATTGTGTTCAAAAGATCAAATTTGGATCAGTATAAGTTGTAGACAGATTTACACACAATTAAGGGTTGTTTGATTAGTGCCCCCACTAGCATGTTCCAAGATGCTCTAACACCTTGAACTGATCAATGTAACACATAATTAAGGAACTCAGATGTATCACGAGGGAGAATCAATACGAATAGAGGATTCGTTTCAAGTCAGAAGATTAACTGAAAAGGGTTTTGCATAGTTAAGGCTCTTAGGAAAGTGACTTGGACTGTCACATGTTGGAAGAAGTAAACACAACAATCGATCGTTGCTACCCGTGCCTACTTGACATACACAAGTCATTAGGTGGAAAACATAAATACTAGGACAATTACGCAAGTCTTAACTATTATAAGATGAGAGTCCTTGAAGTAAAAAATGCAAGAATATCTAAACAATTACGCATATAACAATGAGAGTATCGTAGCCCCAGCAAACATAGAATCAAGTGAAGAATCATACTAAATTTGAGGATGTATACTCTGAGAATAATCATGTGGATGTGACTCTGATGATCACAAGAATCAAAACAAAAGTGTTCGACGATGATTTACATGTGGTGCGTTCTCTCAAGATTCAATCCTTTTTAATTTGAATGGTCCACTTACCATTATATTTGAGAAATAGTTTAAGTTATTATCAGAAATCTTGATAAGATAATGTCTTGCGTTTGAGATATAATGATTAAGTTTACTATGGTTGTGCATGATTTAGTACTACCTTGTTTGATCCTAAAAGGGGCTGAGATTTGGAGAATTAAACACAATGATGAAATATCAGTACTATCCACGTTTACATGATATAGTCAATCATTTGATCATAATGAGGAATTATAACCTTGAATGACTCAATTAAGTAAAGGTCATTATATTGAGACTTAAGAATTGAAATAAAGTAACATTTTGGTAAATAAGATTAATTTCTTGTGGCATGACATTTGAAATGTAAGGACTCAATAAATTAAAAAGGGGTGGATGATGAGTTAAAGTTGTACACATATATATGACCCTTAATTATTATAGCGTTAAGAACCGGGATACATACGATGATACCATTATAATCACTATTAGGAGGATTCATGACAATGATATATAGTTCTTGACTATCAAAGGCGCATACGGTGAAATCACAGGAGAAGTAGTTAGCGATTAATAAGATTCTCTTCATGCCGAAGTCGATTTGTGCTAGACCTCACCATTTCTGAAAAGATACGCTTATAAAGTTATGAATTAGACTATGTGTGAAAAGCAATTGGAAGTCATTTGTACGAACATCAATATCAATAATGATAGCTTAATGTATCCTCGAAAGGTGAACACACTATGAACTAGGTATTACTGTTTAGGTTGAGTTGTGATAAGTCTTGAATTTGGGGAAAAGCAAAATGATAAATTTTCCATCACACCATGATCTCGGAAGATTGGTTAGCTACTATACATATTTTGAATGATCGTTGGTCGTAAGGAACTACAACCTAATGTGGGATTGGGAGATATTTTGATTGTTAAACGACAGAGGACTTGGAAATGAGTCCTCACAGTTTGAAAGAAGAATAGTCTGAAATATAATGAAAGTACATTTGGAAGTGGATTGTTATCTCTAATAGATTTCTCATAATAATAGCCATGAGGCTTATCACAGGAAGAAGTGTTGGACACCTCTTTCTTGGGTTCAGGATGTTGACCCCTGTGACACATAGACCAGAGCACATAGATGATTTGGAGGCTCAGATTTGACTGATCAGGGACCGGGATGCTGGAGGCTCGGGGTAGACAGGCCAAGTATTACGATGCGCGGCATCGGAAGGTAGAGTTCCAGGTAGGGGACAAGGTATTTTGTAGATACGTCTGGAGCATGGTGTTTCTCGGGTAAGGAGACATATGAAGCTCAGTCCCGGTACATGGGACCCTATTTGATTTTGGAGCGTGTGGGCCCCTTGGCTTACCGGTTGCAGCTATCTCCGGAGCTGAGCAACCTACATGATGTTTTCCATGTCTCTTCCTTGCGAAGAGCTCTTCTTCGACCTGAGCAGCATATCACTACTGCAGCTGGACCAGTAGAGCCTGACCGTTCAGTTAGATTGGAGCCGATCCAGATCGACGATTCAGCCGTCCGAGTGTTGAGAAAAAAAAAGGTTCGCTTGTGAAGGTGTTGTGGTCCAACCATGGACGGGAGGAGCACCCCTGGGAACCTAGGGATCTGATTTTGGAGCGCCATCCGGAGCTATTTTTATCAGGTACCTTTTATGTTATCTTTTAAAAGTCCCTTAAAGTTTCTGCAGTAGAACCCGTAGACCCGAACTTAAATTTCGGGGACGAAATTATTCTTTTGTTTATAGGATTTGTAACATCCCAATGTTACTTCTAGACCCCTTACCTTAGATTGGGTTAGGCATGGGGTGGGTGTTAGGGTAATAGGCTAGGTTTGACCCTAGATAGTGGTTGTAGCCATGTGGGGCCCACCATGGGACAAAAGTCAAACTAGGTCAACTAGCCTAAATAGGAAACCTAGCCACACCATGACCCCACCACGTTGCCCTAACCCTAAATACAATCTAAGTGGACCCTAAGGTAGGCCATGGGGTCAACTAGTTGACCCATGATGAGTCAAGTCAAAATTTTGACCTAATTAGTGAAAACGGTGCCCTAGCCCAATTCTCTGGGTTGGGTCCACCCAAACCAACCCAAAATCACTAGGTGGGACTAAAGTGACCCTATACCCCCTATGGAAGAGAAAAATAGGGACATGCCATAGTAACTTTGGAAATTATCTAGGAGAGAGAAAAGATGATAAATAGGAGAGATAAAGTGTTAAGGAATTGGGTTGGGCCATTTGGGCTCACCCCATCAACTCATAATGGGTTGGCTGACCATATAGGTGTATTAGAAGGTGTGGGGACCCACCATGCAACCTTGGGTCAAGCCCAAGCCCAAAACCCAAGGCCTTCTATCCTATTCCATTTATGAGAGCCAACCCCTTCTCTCCTCTCACCAACTCAGCTCTAACCCTGGAACCCGACCCATTAAGGGTTAATTAACCCATCTGGAGCAGTGGGGCCACTCCCAAACTCCCAGACGGCTCAACCACCCCCAACTCGAGCCCCACCTTGGTGAAGTCGCCCTTCCTTGGTGAAATCGCCTCCCCTCATATCTCAGCCAAACCGAGCCCACTCTCTCATTTCCACTTCATCCCTACCCAGAGATAGAGAGAGAAAGGGAGAACCACCTGCTGCCATGGCTAACCGAGGAGGAGCTCGCCGGAATATTCACTCCATGGGAACCCGCCGCCACTCTCAACCTCAACCACAACCGCCGCCGATGGTCCGTATCCCTGCCCCTCCAACTGTACTAGTATCCTAGATCCACTAGGCTAGAGTTCGAGCTCAAACGAGCTCGACAATAGGAAATCAAAAGCTCAGTTTTTTGTATGAAAATGGCGTTTTGGAGCTTTTCGGCTCGGTTGCGCCGCCGTTGTCTGCCGCTCTCCGCCGCCCAGCCGCCGGCCAGCTCAAGCCCCGACCACCGTGAGGCCGGGGAAAGGCTTGGCCGGAGGTTCCGCCGCCGGCGATGGCCGGGAACCGCCCTGCAAAACCAGCCTGTGTCGGGTGGCCATGCATGCTTGCATGGAGAAGAAGATCCAGATGCCGTCCGATCTGCCTTTAAGATTCGTGCGGCTTGATTAATCCTTATTATTAAATTCTGTTATTATTATATGTAGAAATAATGAGTATTCTGTCACACTATAACAGTCAGCTTGCATGTTAATTTGAGGGTACCTAGGTACTTCACCATGGATTGGGCCCTGAATAAAAAATGTAGGTGGATGTGTTAAATTTAATATGCCACCCTAAAGATAGGTTTTGGTCCAGTAGTTTGTCCTGTAGGGCTGTTTTTCTAGGACTGCTCCTAGCTAGGGCAGAAATTAAAAATGATGCCCATGCCAAACCAAGTGTCCTCATGACCTGAAATTTTGGGCATGTGCATTCTTTGGGCATACCTAGCCCCTGCCAAAAATTTGAAATTTTTGGAAAACATTTTCCTATAGTTTTTATCATTATATCAAAAAGTAAATTAAGGGTATAAATGTAATTATATGCACCCAAATTGCCCCAAATTTTGGTGGAATGTCCTTAGGGACATTATTGGTGTCTGGTAGAAATTTCAGAACAATTGGATCACAGCATGTTGGGTTAACCCACTTGCATGTGTTGGCTAATTATAACCTTGGGGTGCATTTAGCAAGAAATGATATTTTGTGTATTTAGCCTAGTTGAGGCATCCAAAAAATTGTGGAATTTATTCCAGGGATTCATTAGAGTAAAGTTCACCACTAGAATTTATTATAGGATTTTTGGGATCAAAAATCCTATTATTTGGTATTTCCAAAATAAAGGCCTTTTTAGGAAATAAATTGTAGGAATAGGTTTTGATCAAGGTAAGATCCCCAAAATCAGTCAAGTCAAAAATGATGCTTTTATTTGACTTAAGAAAATTCTATATCTCTGTTTGATAACTATTACAGCAAAATTCATTGAAATGACTATTTTACCCTTTTTTGTAATTGTTCATGAATTGGTATAATTACATGTTGGAAAATTGTGGAAATAATTCTAGAGTTGCATAATTGTTACATTAGTCTTGTAGAATTATATCAGAATTTTTGGATACACTGTTAATTATTAATTAGCATAATGGCATTTTGGTAAATAATTAAGAATGGATTTTGATAGACCATTACAGTGTAGAAGTTAATGAAACTCTGCCATTAGTCATATTGTAGTGATATAAATGCTCAGTCATTTTCCTGGAAATTTGGTGTATATATTTCTTGTGCTTCATTTGGAAAATGATAAATAGGTAGAATTTGTATTAATTATGGGATAAATAGAAATATAAAAAGAATAATTATGAGATCTTGTAGACAGTAATATTTTACTCATATGCAACTCAGGAAAATTCCCTTAGGTCAGTAGATTTTAATTGATACTACTTCTTGTGTAAAATGACCTAGGGGATAATTTAAAGGATTTAATTAAAGGCCTTAATGACCTAGGAAAATTATGAAAATCAACACATTCATTTCATTAGTCCATACCACCTTAGGATAAATATTTGGGGACAGTTGGACCAAGGATTTAGAAGTTCGATTTCAGGGTGGTGTTAGGTCATGGGCTGCGCATAGTAAAAGTAGGCTGTACTATAGGCCGCCAGGGGATGAATAAACAACTGAGTTAGAGTCTAAGATCGGAAGTATAACCCTGGGTGGCAGATGCATTCTAGAGACGAGAGTAATAGTGCAACATTAGACTTGCCTAGGAAGAGTTGACGGAAGACCGTCACTCCTTAATCCATACCTTAAGTCACTAGGTCACTCTATGTAACAGGAGAGAGGAAAAGTGATTCTAGGTAGACATCAACTAAAGTAAATATCCTTGAGAAAGGGAGCTTTGGGATTCAGCCCATCGTAGCTCCTAGTGCCCCTGAGAGCCCTTCACCGGGAATACCTTGGGCAGTCCTGGGATTAACCTTAAGACTCTAAGTATGATAATCTGTAGACAAGAGTAGTCTAATAGGTTAAGTGAACTGGACATGTGCTCACTCGTGCCGGGTTGGAGGGACTTGGAGTCTTTTGACTACTTGCTCACCCGTGCAGAGTTGGAGAAAGGGATTGGTTTATATACACTCACCCAGGCAGGGTTGGAGGTTTTGTAGCACATACTCACCCGTGACGGGTTGGAGAGATTTGGGGACTGGATAGTCCATCGAGCTGGAGGCTCAATATACTATACTTGCATGTGCATATACTAGTGGCGGGCCATGCGGTACTGGCCGGTCGTCACACCGACGGCAGTACGGTGGACCAGGTGGGTGCGAGGGTTAGAAGGACCAGTAGGATGTTTATACTGGAGTCTGGAGGACTTTTCCTAATAACGCGCACCCGACCCAACAAGACTGACGGGTCGTCAGCAAAGTGGTATGCAGAGACTCTAGAGTGCACTGGCGGTGTACAGAGGCGTACAAGAGAGGTCTAGGCCTGGTAGTGTGTATACCCGCCTAGAATGCGGAGACGCCCGCTCCGCTGCTGCCGTAGCCACAACGGTAGTACTTGAGAGTGATGCTAGCTCTCGAAAAGTGGGAACTAAAGGTCTGTGATCACGAAGTCGTGTGTGTGTGTTGCACTACATGTTCATATCATACCCACCATATAGTTGCATAACATTAACCTTCATAACAACTTAAGACACCTAATGTATAAGTGGTATGGGACGCTTATACATTAGGACCTATTATACGATCCCTTAGCCTATAAGCTTGAGTGGGCATGTTTATAGGTTGAGGTTACTTTCCTTTTATATATATATATGCTTGTGACACCTGACACCCCATTGTATAAATTGGTATGGGACATTTTATACAATGGGAGCCCTGTAGAAGACCCCTTGCTTATGCGTACCCGCATAAGTGAAGGTTACTTTTCATTATTTACTTGATTACATATTCTGCTTAGTTTCCTGTCACCTGCTCCGCCTTTGTCACCCCTTGTTTGTCCTCCACTTCATCCTCCCGCACGGTGCCTAGGAGTTGCAGGAGGAGGTGTTGAGGATACGACTTAGTCTTTTTGACTAATGGTCGTTGACCTTACTATTTTAGGAGCTCGAGGAGGTGGACCAGCACGTCGAGGAGGCAGGACTTGAGGAGCAGATACCGACACCTACTACTACTACCGGAGCACGTCTACAGGTGTGATGTGAGAGGGTTTTAGTTTTTCCACTGCTGTATGTGAGAGTGAGAGTGATCATGATGTACTGGGCATAAGCCCTATTTACTTACATTTGTTGTACTCACTGTGGACTTTCTTCTGCTTTTACTCAGTTATTATGCTTTTATTCTCATATTGGCCGACAGGTTATGATCGTACTAGCTGACAGAATCGGCGTCTTGCGGTGACGACTAACCCGTGCGTTAGTGTCACCGTAAGGCGGCGGTTCTGGGCATAAGATTCGGGTTAGCCTCAGGATGAGGAGACAGGATCTTACACTAGTGCACACTAGGATTTTGCCGGAGTACTTGAGTCTGTCCATGGAAGATATCGGTCTTCTTCTTGACACTGGTGGCAGGATTCTACTCAAGGTGTGAACCTTTTTGATGAGTAACCTCCCTCTGATACCATTTGAAAGTCCACCTAGTGCCAACTGGCTTCACCTATGGGGGGGGGGGGAATAGGTGTCTTGTAGCGTTTTTGCGGAATTAAAGTTTTACCTGCACAAGTAAATCAAACAACACAGCACAGAAAATACCCAAGCAATTTATAGTGGTTCCCCGATTTGGGTACGTCCACTTTCCCCCTTCGACCTATCTCCCAACCAGGGATGACTCGGTCACTTCACCAACAGGATTGAAATCCAATCCTTGCACTAACGGAAGGAACCCTTCCACAAGTAGGAGTCACCACTCCCACAACACGGGTCGCACCCAACCCTTACAACTAAAGACCAATCGGTCCTTTACAAAGAAATTGAAAATAGATTGTATAAGAAATACAAACAACTTATGGAGACTAAGGTGTCCCTCTTTGTTTGACGACGTGTTCTTGAAGTCAACGAAGAGTCCACAACCCTAGATCACTCTTGGAGTGAATCATCCCGTAACCGGCGGCGGCTTGGAGCGGCGGCAAGGTTCTCGGAATAAGCGGCGGCTACGGAGAGCTGCTGCATTGCTAGGGATTCAAACTTCGTAGCAAAGGAAGCAAGGACTTCCAACGGTCACACTAGGATCGGTCGTCTCGATCGATTCGGAAGGGGAAGGTTTTTCCCGATCAACGAATCAAGAGACAAGAGATCTCTGGTTAGACGCGTGATACGCTATGCTAGCCTAAGCTTCTGTCGCCGGAGATCTGGAAGAACTTGAGATCAACAGCAGTGACAACTGCACGAATGGTGGAGACGGTCGGCGGAGCAAGATCGCGATTTAGGTCACTTCGGCGGCTGTTCTTTTGAATTCGCGTATTTCGTGTGTCTTTCTGCTCATACATACGGAGGTATATATACCTTAGGTCAAGCACATGACCGTTGTGGGTCCCACCAGCAACAAGACCTAAGACCGGTTCGAAATACCGCAGGTAACATGGACCGGTCCAGATAGAATCGGAAAATTGCCTAAGTCAAAATCGGCGAGAATCATAGGTGATTCTCGACGAATCGGCGAGAATTACCTACGATTCTCGCCGAATAGTACTTAGCAGAATTCTGGCTGCACTGATATAGAAGCGGGGAAGAATCGGCGGGAATCACACTTAATTCTCGACGATTCTGCCTTAGAGAAATTTCTGGCGCGTCGAGACAGCCGGCTCCAACCGGCGAGAATCAACCAGTGATTCTCGAAGACTCGGCGAGAATCCTTAGTGATTCTCGCCGAAACGGCAAGAATCACTTAATGATTCTCGTCGATTCTTACTTAGACAATTTTTCCTCTTTCTTTCCGAGAGCTGGTCTTTGGCCCATCCTTGCTCCTTGTCTGCTCTTGCTCTATCATAGCCCTGTACTTGAAATTAAGTACACTCTAATAGAGAGAGTACACGTAGGCCAACACAATGATCTGCTCAACGAGGGATTACGTCGCGCAGACCCGTGTATATTGACCCACTACACCCTGATATTGGTGTGTACTTAGCGTGAAATAACTACAAGCACAACTTAAAAGATTTCATCAAATACATTGTCTATTTACCTTAGCTTGTTCAGGGGCTTCTTCAAATCGGGTACATTGTGGATACAATACCCAACACATAGTTCTCGAGAACCTCAGACTCTACTTCTCGAGAAGTCAGGACAGTTCAAGAATTTCTCTATGTTGAAGTTTTCGAGAGGTTAAAAAAGTTCTCGAGAACTACTATAAAAGTTCTCGAGAAGTACTCCTTGGCTCTCAAAAAGTTCTGCTTTCTCTTTAGGAATTGGACTCAAATCAAGTTCTCAAGAAATATTCCATAAGTTCACGAGTAGTATTCAGTTCAGGTATTTCTTTAGAAGTTGACTCTAAGTAAAGTTCTCGAGAAGTGCTATATAAGTTTTCCAGAAGTTTTTGTTCTCGAAAAGTTTTCTTTCAAGTTCTCGAAAAGTCAATTTAGCTCTCGAGAACTATAATCCCGTGTTCTCGAGAAGTCCAAGGCTATTTCAGGAGATCAGTGATCGAGATGCAGCCATAGTTTTTGAAATCTTAATACATAGTTCTCGAGAACTCTCTCAACTTCTCGAGAACTAAGTTCATCTTTTTCCTGAAATTTTGTCAAAGTCCAGATCGGCCGGAATTTAATTCAACCAGACAAGATTGGTCTACATGTCATCATTTATGATAATTCCAACCGTTATAGACATCCTATATAATATCTTGTCACTACGACATAACCCTAAGAAGGATTAAGAGATTGATCGAGCAATTCCTTACTTTCCAAAATCGCTGGTTCGGCCGCATTTCTCTCAAGCCCGACGACCTAAAGCCGCCGTCAACGCTCTCTTGATCGATCTTCATCTCTTTGACTGTTAGAAGCGATTTGCATCATCAATCTAAGAATATCTACTGGTTCAAGAAAGGTTCTATTCTTCTTCATTCGGTAGATTCAGAATTTATCAGGTCAATCAACAAGGTTTCTTCCACAAATCTGAAAAGGGCTGCAACTTCAAGAAGAAGACCTAAAGATATATTTCTTGCAGATCTGAGATATTTTGTGCTTATATTTTTCATATCTTTTGTAAAACTTGTAGGAGATTAATCTCCGAGTGTAGGAGCGTGGTTCTCCGAGTTGTAGGAAGAGTTAATCTTCTGAGTGTAGATCCATTTGGAAATAGTTTGTAGGAACGTGGTTCCGAGGCTTAGGATTTGTTTGCAATCCGAGATAGTGGAGTAGCCGGATCTAGTGATTTGCTAGAATAGTGAGGTAAAGTGGACTTACCCAAGGACGAGGAACCACTATAAATCTTTTGTGTCCTTCTGTGATTGCTTGATTGCGTGTGCTAGATCTCTAAATTTTTATTCCGCAAACAAACGCACAACTCACCTTTTTACCACCCTCTAGGTGATTTAGGTTGACAACTTATCACTTTCAATTGGTATAAGAGGGGAGGTTGATCGTTAAAAGGTTAACACCTTGATCTAATCTTTCCAAAGTTGTCTTTAGTAAAGTATCAAGCATGAAAAAGTGCAAGGATTTGGCTAAGCTCCCTATATGCACCAAGAATAATTTTCCTATGTGGAAGGAAAGAGTTAAACTGTTCATGGAAGCTGTGGATCCTAGGATCTTCATGATTGTTGAAAAAGGTCCGTATGTTCCTATGATTGCATCCACAATAGATCCAACCAAAAAGATCCCAAAGAAGTTGATGGACTTGGATAAGGACGAGATTGCACTTGTCTCCTTGGACAAGAAAACTAAAAATATTATAGCAAGTGCATTCAATGACTCGATGCTGCAAAATTTGATTCATTGCAAGTCTGCCAAGGAGATGTGGCAATCCCTGGTGACTCTGATGGAAGACACTGAAGAAGATAGGGATGATCGGAGATCCTTCTAAATCAGAAGTATGAAGCCTTCAGGCAAGGTCACAAGAAAGCCATACCTGACACCTTTCAGAACTTTTTCAAGTTAATCAATGGCCTAAGAGTTTATGGCCAAGTCTTCACCAACGGGGAACTGAATGACAAATTCTTAAGATCCCTGACCAAGGAATGGGATAATATGGTATGCGCTATCCGGGAGTTTGGAAGGTTAGCCGAGACGGACCCGCAGAATCTGTTCGGAAAGCTTATGTCTTACGAGCTTCAAATCAACTAGAGAGTAGCTAAAGAAGAGATGAGTAGGTCTGCTTCCAAGGAGAAGTCTGTCCCTCTGAAGGCAGATAGCTCAAAGAAGACAAAGGCTGGCCCTCCTGCCCCAGTTCATGAAGTTGATGAAGAAGAATCATCTGAGCTAAGCTCTTCTGGCTCAGAGCTATCTGATGGAGAGTTCTCTCTACTCTCAAGGCAGTTCAAGAAATTCCTGAACAAAAAGAAATAATGGAAAGGCAAGGATGCCTCCTATAGAAGATCATGCAATGATGGTGATCGTCATAGAAAAGGCTCAAGCAGTCACGACAGATATGGTTCTAAACCGAACAAACATCATTCAACTGACTTTGTTTGTTATTGTTGTAATAAGCCAGGTCACGTCATTGTGGATTGCCCCCACAAGAAGAAAGAGGGTGGCAAAAGAGAAGAGAAGAAGTCCAACACCAAAAAGAGGACTGAAAAGAGCCTGCTATCCAAGAAGGGCAAAACCCTCAGTGACTCTAACTCATCTGAGTCTAGTGTAGAAGAGGAAGAAGCCTACTTTGGGCTAATGGCTCTAACTGATGATGAACCAGTCCCCCAGTTCACTGGGGAGGTAAAATCTCACACTCCTCTTTTAGAATCTGATGAAGATAATGAGCAAGAGGGATGTCCCTCTAAGGATGAATCTGAACTCATGGGACAATATAAGGAGTTACTCACGGCTTACGAAAAATGTAGCCGAGTCGTGAAAAATCAAGCTAAAGAGATAAAATCTCTATAGGCTATTGAGAGCAGCTTGAGAGAAGAAGTCGCTAAGACTGACTCTCTTCAAGAGAACTTCAATTTTGCTATGGAAGAATACAATCAAGCTCAAAAGCACCTCGACCTTAAAGATGAAATCATCAAAGAGTTGGAAAAACAACTCGAGGCTGAGAAGAAACTTGTTGAAAGTTTCTCTAAGCCTTAGACATTTCTTCCACTCGTTTCTGAATTCTCAGCTAAGGCCAAAGGAGCTAGACTAGGCCATATTTAAGCTCCTAGTAAATCTTCTAGGAGAAACAAGGCTAAGAGAAAGAATAAGAAGGCCAAGAAGGCCTTAGCCGAGGAAAAAGGGAAAGCTCCTTTGGAGCCAGTATCGTTCAAGAAAGTTATCTTTCCTACGAACGAATTCGACTATGAGTCCACCTATGGACACTTCTCTAGGCCGATCCTGGAGAAGCCCAAGTCAAGGTACCAAGGTTGCACCCACCCCCAATACTTTGGCGAAAGTGTCTTCAAGGCACCTTATGAAGAGATTCAACTTCAAATCTATGGACCATATGCTCATGGTCATAACATCAAGAAGACAATAAAGGTAAAACCTGTTGTGGAAATGCCTATGAAGGAGAAGACTTCTTATAACTGCCATCATGATGAAGCTTCTTCCTCCAACAATGCTACCCCGGCAGGACCTCCACCCAAGAAGGTCAAGCAGGAGTTTGGAAGGCAAAGATACAACAGATTCGACTCTTGGTGTTGTAGTAGAGTTGGTCACTTTGCCACAGATTGTTGGTTTAATCATAGAAATGCTGCAACTCCTAAAGTTGGCAAAATGAGAATGACCACTCATAAGGCTAATACTTGTAGGGGGAGTATTCTAACTCGATACCAAGGACCCAAACGTGTTTGGGTTCCTAAGGCTAAGTGATTGTAATTGCAGGTATGTCCAAAGGCCACCAAAATGACAATCTAGTACTTGAACAGTGGATGTTCTCGGCATATGACTGGGACAAGGAGCCTACTTCAGAACTTTTCACCGGTGTTGAATGGACCAAAGGTCATCTTTGGAGGTTCAGACCGAGGAATTACCAAAGGCTACGGTATGATTACTTACGGTAACGTATCCTTTTCGTATGTAGCCTATGTTGAAGGATTGGAACACAATCTCATCAGCATAAGCCAACTATGCGACAAAGGATACATGGTTGAATTTCATGCTCATAAGTGTTTTATAAAATCGGTTGAGAACATGGAAACTATCTTATCAGGCACTCGAAGCAGAAATATTTTTTATTTAAATTTCATCTGTATTGACTCATCTACACGAGTATGTCTTTTAGAAAAAAAAAGTAGTGCATCTCTTGCTGACCAATGGCACAAAAGACAAGCACATATTAATTTCAAAACTATTGATAAACTATTCTCTCAGAACTTTATGCGTGATGCCCCTAACATCAAGTGCGTTAAGGACAGCCCTTGTCATGCCTGTATAATAGGCAAGCAAACAAGGAGTTCATTTAAAAGCATTATAGGCAAAGATTCTGATAGAAGCTTACAACTTCTTCATATGGACTAGTTTGGTCCACTGCAAGTTAGAAGTTTGATAGGTAAGGAATATACGTTGGTTATTGTGGATGATTACTAGCGCTTTGCGTGGGTGTTCTTTCTGAAACACAAGTCAGATACCTTCAACGTTTTCATTAATTTTGTTAGGCAAGTCCATAATGAATACAACTGCTCCGTAGTCAAAATCAGAAGTGACAATGGAACGAAATTCAAGTCTGGGGCCATGACAGAATACTGTGAAAGTCAAGGTATCTTTCATGAGTTTTCCTCTCCTCGCACTCCACAGTAAAATGGATTAGCTGAGAGAAGGAACAGAACACTCATAGAGGCTTGCCGGACCATGTTGAGTGATGCCTCACTTCCAGAGTACTTCTGGGCTGAAGCCGTCAACACCGCTTGTCATGTGCAAAATCGAGAACTCATCAACAAGAACCATGATAAGACTCCATACGAACTTCTAAAAGGAAGGAAACCAACCATTTCATATTTTAGAATCTTTGGGTGTAAGTGCTTCGTACTTAACAACGACAAGTATCACACTACCAAGTTTAGCGAGAAAAGCTTTGAAGGTATTTTTGTAGGTTATAGTAGCCATAGTAAGGCCTATAGAGTATTTAATAGAAAAACTCTTGTGGTAGAAGAATCAATACACATTGTATTTGATGAGACGAGCTTGCTGCAAAGCAACTCCTCTAGTGTGCTCATTAAAGATGCAGGTACAATGATAAAGGAACTAAGACTGGATGAACCTACTGAAGAAAAAGATGAAAGTTTCATAAAGATCACCTCTACAACCCCGATTGGAGAGGTAGATGATCAAGATGAAGAACTCATTCCAGCTGAAGAAGCAACACCAGTGGCTGAAGAGATCCCAGATGCAAGGACTATAGAGCTCAAACACCTGAAGGATCATCCCTTGGACCAAATGATAAGAGATCCCTGAGATGGTGTCATGACTCGGAGAGGTACAACTAACGAGAATTTATTCTTAAGTTTTCTATCACAGGTTGAACCTAAAAAGTTCGAGGAAGCAAATTCGGATGCATCCTGGATTCTAGTAATAGAAGAAGAGCTAAATTAGTTCAAACGTTGCAAAGTTTGGGCACTTGTTCCTAGACCCAACAGTAAGAACGTCATCGGGACAAAATGGGTCTATCGGAACAAGATGGACGAAGATGGAACTATTATAAAGAACAAAGCCAGACTCGTTGCCAAGGGCTATCGTCAAGAAGAAAGAATCGACTTCGATCAAACGTATGCTCTAGTGGCAAGACTGGAGGCGATCGGGTTATTCCTTTCTTATGCTGCATTTAAGGGCTTTACCGTCTATCAGATGGATATAAAGTCCGCCTTCCTGAATGGTGACATAAAGGAAAAGTGTATGTAGAGCAACCGCCAGGTTTCGTTTACTCAACTTTCCCTAATCATTTTTATTAACTGCAAAAAGCTTTATATGGTCTTAAACAAGCTCCTCGAGCTTGGTATGTGACGTTGTCTAGCTTTCTTCTTGAGAACAAGTTCACAAGAGGAAAGATAGACAAGACATTATTTCTTAGGGAAATAAAAGGCAAGATTTTGCTAGTGCAAATCTATGCCGATGACATTATTTTTGGCTCTACGGATAACAACTTCTGCAAGAAGTTCTCTAAACTTATGCAAGGGAAGTTTAAAATGAGCAGTATGGGCGAGCTGAAGTATTTCTTAGGGCTTCAGGTGAAACAATCTGAGAATGGAATTTTCATCTCACAGACTAAGTTCACCAAAGAGCAACTTAAGAAATTTGGAATGGAGAATGCAACCTCTATGCGGACTCCAATGGCCTCAGCTATGTCTCTTGACAAGGATGAGAAAGGGAAACCTTTTGATGAAACCAAGTACAGAAGCATAATTGGGTCTTTGCTCTACCTTACAGCAAGTAGACCAGATATCATGTTTTCAACATGTGTATGAGCTAGATTCTAGGTGAACTCTAAGGAATCTCACTATTTTACTGCAAAGTGAATTTTGAGATATCTAAAAGGTACACCAAATCTTGGCTTATGGTACCCAAGAAGTAATGATAGTGAACTGATTGGATTTTCATGTACAGATTTTGCAGGAAGAACTTCCGGGACTTGCCAGTTCCTAGGAAGAAGTCTCATCTCATGGAGCAGCAAGAAGCAAAACTATGTCGCAATCTCAACGGCCGAGTCAGAATATATTTCTGTCGGTAGTTGTTGTGCATTGTTGCTTTGGCTAAAGCACCAGTTGGAGGATTACAACATGAAGATCAAGGACACTCCTTTGTTCTGTGACTCCTCCAGCACAATCGCAATCGCAAACAATCAAGTCTCACATAGCCGGACTAAACACATCGAGCTGCGATACCACTATATCTGGGAGCATGTGGAGCAAGGGGATGTACATCTGAAGTATGTGCCTACAGATCGGCAGGTTGCAGATATCTTCACCAAGCCGCTGGACAAGACAAAGTTCAATTTATTCAAAACTTAACTTGTGTTGCTGAATAAGGAAAATTAAACCAAAGTGATCAGGTCAAAGGCTCAAGAATCGAGGATACTCCTAAAAGGTCAGATTTTACCAAGTGGAAGTCAGTTCTCGAAAAGTCCGTTTCTCTCTCGAGAACTCAGGAGACTAATTTTCGAAAAGTCATTCTCTCTCTCGAAAACTCTGGACCCCAGTTATCGAGAACTTTCAAACTTCTCGAAATCTCTCGGCCACTTCTTAAAAAGTTTAACCTACTTCTCGAGATCTGCCCTAATTTAAGGCTAATTAGACATATAATTAACATTACGAGGATACTATATATATCTAAATCTCTTTAGAATCTGAAATCAACCGTCATTTCAAAAATTCTCTCGCACCTCTTCATCTTCTGCCGACAGACATCTCTGTCTCTGCAGCTCTGTCTCCGCTCCATTCGATGCCTTCACCGACGCAAATGGCTCACAGTTAAAAGATTGGGATTAGAAGTGAACTCATTGTTGCAGGAATGGCCGATGTTTTCGACGATTTACAAAACTTGATGTTTCTTCTCGAGATAGCCGGACTGATGTTTGTACTTACAAAGCCCGTGAAGATTGTTTTTCCAGAGGTAGAGGAATTTTTCAAGAATGCCAAAGCAAGGAGAAATGGAACGATTTTGAAAACCACAGTTAAGGGAATTAAGATAAAGCTTGACAAGCACAGGGTTTCTAAACTTCTGAAATTGCCTATTATCCATGAGGAAGATGACCTTACTCTAGAAGATTATGACATAGCCTACTCCTTCTGTGGAATTCTAGAGGAATACAACTCCCTCAGGAGAAATCTGCTTAATGACGTAGGAAAACTCCTCGCAGATATCATTGGCAAGATACTGTGGTGCATTACAGGATCAGTAAGTTTCATATCTCATGACTTATTTGGAGTGATGACAGCAGTGATCTGCAGGAAAAGCTTTCAGTTTGGTATGATGATATTTTAAATGATCAGAGACAGCATTCATGAACCCAAGTTTGCAAGGATAATCTCGTTGATATTGAGTGAGATTGATCCAGTAACATTCAAACTCTCCAAAGGTACCCCTGTCCATCATTTGAAAAAGATATTTGTCACCTCGATCCAGAGATGGGAACTTAAATTAAAGAACCCTAGACAGTTAGCTAAGGAAGTTGGTTCTACTGTCTAAGAAGTCAGGACTCCATCTCCACCTCCAAATCATGCTGCTAGACCATCTGGTACAGCAACAGAGGGGGAGCCTGCACCTTCTACCTCAGCCTTCAGGATTTCTGCTCCACTCAGGAGCCCCAGGGAGTCTTCTCCAATATCTACCCAGTCAGATTTACCAGCTCAAGAGGTACTCAAGGATACAGATGAAGCTATAGATAAAATGATAGATGAACTCTCATCTGAGGACCCTCTTCCTCCTCTTCCAAAGGATGGTGCGGCTGAACTACCCAGAGATACTCCATCCCCCCTACCTTCACATCAAGGTACTCCTACTCCTCCTCAATCCCCAAGACAAGTATCCACTCCTTTAGAGACCATCCTGTCATCTGAAGAGGATGAGCAAGCTCCTGAGGAGGTAGAACCCCCTCTCAGGACACTAGACTTCAACCTTCAAAAATTCATTGATGAGGAGGGTGATACAGTCTTTCGCACTGTAAAAGCTAAGAGCTCTGTTGTTCTAGAAGAACTGCCTCCATGGCAAGCCCCTCCACCTCCAGCTTCTCCTACCAGTGCTCCTGCCTCTACTGCCTTATCAGATACCCCTCCAGCTCAGACTGTTTCCATCCCTCATGCTCCTACTGCTGCTGCTGCTGTTATGGTGAACACAAATATTCTCTCCAAGATAGAAGAAATGCTCTCTACCCAAAGAAAACACTTCGATGAATCCCTTCAGAACATTCAGAAACAAGTCACTGCTTTGGAACAAGAGATGAGCAGAGGTTTCGCTAAAATTCAAGTCAACACTGACCAACTCAAAGAATTATTCAGAATAGGAGGGAAGGCCTTAGATCATGCAATCAACAGTATTGGACAAGTAATGGACCAATCAGTCACTCTTCCAAATAATCAGATACAACTAGACAAACGAGCTGTAGAAAATGTAATGAAGGTATGCAATGAGGTTGGAACCTTCAAGGAAGATTCCATAGCTACCCTATCTGTAGAAATCAGAAAGGGGGAGGACATTGTCAAGGCCCATGTTGAAAAGCTTAATAATGAAGCCAAAACTCTGTTGACTGCAAAAGTTACTGAGATCAATAAGGATGTTCTAGAACAAATTCAATCTGTAAAATTCCATACTTATGATACAGCTGTATGGATGCACAACCAGATATTCCAAGATTTTTAGGCAGACACAAATGTGATCCCTCACCATCTAAATACTCTTGCTAAAGGTACATCTAGCCAAGTGTCTCAACCCCAAGTGCCTCAACCTCAATATCCCACTTTCTCTCTTAGGCCAGAAGACCAGGAACCTCCTCCAGCTTCTTACTCTAAGGTCTGGGATAATGTGATACCAAAAGATCTACCAGAGATTCATATCCCAAAGAAAAGGAAGTATGGGGAGGGACCCTATGCAAGTAAATCAGCTCCTTAGCCTAAAGAAGAAAAGAGAAAAGCTCAACAGTTTGCTGAAGTATGGAGCCCAACCTCAAAATTTTTAATTCTTAAAACATTAAAACTTGTAATTGATCTGAATGAAGAAAGAAGCCTGCACTACAAATATTTGGAATGGGAGTTATATGAGAAGTCAATCACTAAAAGGAGACTATATGACATAGAATATGGTAAAAACAATCCTAAAGCTCCTCCAAAACCTCCCAGATAATATCCCAAACCCTTCAGCTACCATAGAAGACAACAGGCTAAACTAGACAAGCAACAGCAGAACAGAGATGATTCTTGATAGTTGTGGTGTTGAGAACTGAAAAGGAAATGAATGTTGATTAAAACCCTAAAAGATTTTTTATATATATAACATTTCCTTGTTTTGCTTAATTATAATTTCTAATTTTTTCTTTCTTTGCTTTTACTGCTCTTACCTTTCTTCTTTCATGCTCTATTTTTTTGTTATAATAATTCACCATAGTATAAAGGGTTCTTACTTCTACAAATAGGGGGAGATTGTTGGGTATTGTCTCCACAATAACCTAGATTTGCATGAAGTCACCCTTTGAACTAAGATGAATTAAGTTGTATTTGACATCTGTGTTCTAGTGTATGTTTGCAGATCCTCAGTTCTAAGTGTAGACCAATGTTAGTCTACAGTGGGTCAGGAACACAGGACCACTCAATGTAATCCCTCAATAGGTGATCCAAAGTGTTGACTCATGTGTAGCATCTCAATTGGGATACACTTCATATTAAAACTGTGGAGCAAAAGATGGAGACAAGTCAAGAAGGAAATCTTACATGAAGTTCTTGAAAAAATCTCTAAGTCCATATCTCGAGAAGTTCTCTCAGAGTTCTCGAGAAGTATGACATAGTTCTCGAGAGCCTCAGACTCTACTTCTCGAGATGTCAGGACAGTTCGACAATTTCTCTAAGTTGAAGTATTCGAGAGGTTAATAAAGTTCTCGAGAACTACAATAGAAGTTCTCGAGAAGTACTCCTTGGCTCTCGAAAAGTTTTCTTTCTCTTAAGGAATTGGACTCAAATCAAGTTATCGAGAACTATTCCATAAGTTCTCGAGAAGTTTTGAGTTCAGGTATTTCTTTAGAAGTTGACTTTAAGAAAAGTTCTCGAGAAGTGTTATATAACTTTTCGAGAAGTTTTTGTTCTCGAAAAGTTTTCTGTCAAGTTCTCGAAAAGTCAATTTAGCTCTCGAGAACTATAATCCCGTATTCATGAGAAGTCAAAGGCTATTTCAGGAGATAAGTGATCGAGATACAGCCATAGTTTTCGAAAGCTTAGTACATAGTTCTCGAGAACTATCTCAACTTCTCGAGAACTAAGTTCATCTTTTTCCAGAAATTTTCTCTAAGTCCAGATCGGCCGGAATTTAATTCAACCCGACAGGATTGGTCCACGTGTCATCATTTATGATAATTCCAACCGTTAGAGACATCCTATATAATGTCTTGTCACTAAGAAATAACCCTAAGAAGGATTAAGAGATTGATCGAGCAATTCCTTACTTTCCAAAATCGTTGGTTCGGCCGCATTTCTCTCAAGCCGGATGACCTAAAGCTGCCGCCAACGCTCTCGTTCTGATCGATCTTCATCTCTTCGACAGTTAGAAGCGATTTGCATCATCGATCTAAGAAGATCTACTGGTTCAAGAAAGGTTCTATTCTTCTTCATCCGAAAGATTCAGAATTTCTCAGGTCAATCTACAAGGATTCTTCCACAAATCTGAAAAGGGCTGCAACTTTAAGAAGTGACCTAAAGATATATTTCTTGTAGATCTTAGATATTTTGTGCTTATATTTTTCATATCTTTTGTAAAACTTGTAGGAGATTAATCTCCGAGTGTAAGAGTGTAGTTCTACGAGTTGTAGGAAGAGTTCATCTTCGGAGTGTCGATCCATTTGGATCGACTTTCTAGGAACGTGGTTACGAGGTGTAGGATTAGTTTGCAATCCGAGATAGTAGAGTAGCCAGATCTAGTGATTTGCTAGAACGGTGAGGTTAAGTGGACGTACCCAAGGACGGGGAACCACTATAAATCTTTTGTGTCCTTCTGTGATTACTTTATTGCGTGTGCTAGATCTTTAAATTTTTATTCATCAAACAAACGCACAACTCACCTATTCACCCCCCTCTAGGTGATTTAGGTTGACAACTTATCACTTTCACAACTTCTAGATAATGGTGTCAACTTAAATAATTCAACCATACTATGTGATAATACTAGTGTTATTTCAATTGAACAAAATCCGGTATTGCATTCAAGAACAAAGCATATAGACATTAGACATCATTTCATTATAGATTGTGTAGACAAGCAAAAGATTAAATTTGAGTGTATCTCTACTAATTTACAAAGATCAGACATCTTCATTAGGCCATTGGATCTAACTAAGCATCTATTCTTCATAAATTAGCTTGGAATGATAAATGGTCAAAATTTAATCTAATGCTCTGTCTGTGGTCGAAGAATTGTTTTTGTTCGTCGAAATGAAATTGACGAACTGGTAACTGTTCTTGAGATTTTTCATAGACCTAAGATCAATGAAATCTCTTATTGAAGCAGTTTCGTCGACCGGAGAAGGACGATTTCTGTTTCATGAAATTCTTCTGTGAACGACGAAAACTATACATCTCTTCGTTCTGAGATCGACGAACAAATCCCTTAATGAAATCTTCGTTGACATGCGATCGAAGAATTTTATTCTTTTGCCAGGCTGAGATTGTCGTTTCAAATTCTGAAAACCCTTTATAGGCTTTCTTCTTCGACTTCAATCCCGCGCTTTCAGAACTCCCCTTCTGCACTTGATCGTTTGTTTCTTGTTGTAGGTACTCTCGTTTCACAAAAGTATTCAGAAATGGTTGCGTCTGGTTCAGCAGGAATGAAGTTTGACACAGGCTTTGACATTGATTTTGATTCATTCTAGCAATCTCATCAAATATTTCAGGAAGAAATTTCTTTGGTGCAGGACAAGGTCCATATGTTTCATAACCAATGACCTATTCAATATCATGGCAGCCATTATCTGCCGAAAGAAATTTCCACATGGCTTGATGATTTTTGACATGATCAGGGATAACATTAAAGAGCCAAAATTTGTCAGGACAATCTCCTTGATGTTGTTTGAGATTGATCCAGTGGTCTTCAAGACTTCAAAAGGTACACCAATTCATCACTTGAAGAAGATCTCCTTAGCTTCCAGTCAAAGGTGGGATTTAAAACTGAAGAATCCAATATAGATAGCTAAAGAGCTTGCAGCCCCTTCTTCAGAGGTCAGGATCCCATCTCCCTCCTCTCATCAAGTTGCTGAACCATCTAGTGCAACAACTGAGGGGGAGCCTACTTCCTCTATTCCTGTTGACAGAATTCCATCTCCTCCTCCAGCCAGATCTTTAGTGAGAAGTATAGTAAGTTCACCAGCTAGGACACCAGCTAGTTCACCAGTGAGAAGTACAGTCAGATCTTCAATTAGTTCCCCAGTGGCAGACTTACCAGCTGATACATTCTCAGATGAGCAAGCTCAGAAAAACATCAACTCTACTGCAGCAGATATAGAAAGTATGATAAAAGAGCTCACCTCTGATGAAACTATTCCTCCCGTCCACACAGAAACTGCTGAAAAACTTTCAAAGGATCCATCTCTAGCTCCTTCTGCATCTCCAGTACCTTCTCCCATAGCCACTCCTTCTCCTTCTCCAAGAAAAGTCTCACCTCAACCAGATACCATCCTGTTATCATAAGAGGATGAGCAAGAACCTGAGGCAGTTGAAGCTCCTCTAAGGAGACTTGAATTCTCCATGCCCACCTTCCTTGATGAAGAAGGAGATACAGTCATTCATACTACCAGAGCTAAAAGCTCTGTAGTTATTGAAGAGATTCCTCCATGGGAAGTCCCTCCTCCACCTCATATTGTTGTTCCTGCTACCCCTATTGCTCCTACTATTGCTGCCCCTATCAATTCAGATATACTAAGTAAGATTGAAGCTATGCTGGCTGACCAAAGGAAATATTTTGAAGTATCGCTGAAGATAGTATAAGACAAAGTCACTGCTCTAGAGACAGAGATGAGCAGAGGATTTGCAGAAATTCATCACAATACTGACTCTCTCAAAGGGCTATTTCAGATTGGTTGTAAAGCTATAGACCACACTATCACTAGTGTTGGTCAGGTCATGGATCAAACAATAACTCTTGCTAACAATCAAATCTTTTTGGAAAAGAAAGCCCAAGAAAACCTCATGAAAATCTGTGAAGAAGTTGGTACTTTCAAAGAAGATGTTATAGATACACTATCTGTAGAATTCAGAAAGGGGGAGAGCTTGGTGAAAGAATATGTGGAAAAGCTTATGGACAAATTTATTGCTGCTGCAAACACAGTTTGGTCTTACAAGATATCTGAAATCAATACTCATGTTTTAGAACAAATCCAGTCTGTTAAATTTCATACCTATGACACCTCAGTCTGGATGCACAACCAAATATTCCCTGAATTTCAAGTTGATCCTAATGTCATTCCTCATAACCTGAACCCTCTTGCTGAAGGACAGTCAAGCCAGATGCCTGCTCAGATGCAGCCTCAAATTCCATGCTTTTCTCCAAGGCTAGAAGATCAAAATCCTCCCCCTGCTTCTTATGACCAAGTATGGGATGATATTATTCTCCAAGGTTTACCTGAGATTAACACTTCTAAGAAGAGGAAGTATGGGGAAGGCCCCACTAGTAGTAAAAGTGTACCTAAGCAAGACACAGAGAAAAGAAAAGCACAAGAATTTTCTGAATTCTTGAGTCCTACCTCTAAAGCCTTAATTCTTGATACTCTCAAATTAGTTATGGACTACAATGAAAACTAGAATCTCAACTAAAGCTCCTCTGAGTGGGAACTATATGAGAAGTCCATGACTCAAAGGAGAATCTATGACAGAGAGTATGACAATAATAATCCTAAGGCTCCTCCAAAACCTCCACGATACTACCCAAAGCCTTTCAGCTACAAGAGGAGACAAGAAGAGAAGCATGACAGACAACATCAGAGCTAGGAATAACTTTCTGTTGATAACTATTTTGAGATTATGGATGAAATGGATGTTGATTGGAAATCTAAAACATTATATATATATATAATTCATAGTTTTGCTAATTCTGTGTTTAATTTTTTTCCTTGCATTTGAATCTATTATTCATATACAGTTCTTTCTTTATTGGTATAATTCACCTTAGTGTAGAGGGTTCTGACTTCTACAAATAGGGGGAGTTTGTTGGGTATTGCATCCATAATAACCCAGATTTTCATGAAGTCACCCTTGAACTAAGATGAATTATGTTGTAGTTAATATCTTTGTTTAGTTGTGTGTTTCCAGACCATCATTGCTAAGTGTAGACAATTATCAGTCTACAGTGGGTCATGAACACAGGACCATACAGTGTAATCCCTCACAATGTGATCCAAGGTGTTGACTCATGTGTAGCCTCTCTATTGGGATACATTTCATATTAAAGTACTTGGACCATGGAATGAAGATTGGATTCTTAAAGAGAAAAAGTTTCTAAGTTCTAAAATTTCTCTAAGTCTACTTCTTGAGAAGTCCATTATAGTTCTCGAGATGTAGAGTTAGAAATTTTCAAGAAGTTCACCAAGTTCTCGAAAAGCCTACACTATTTCTCAAAAAACATCAGTATAGTTCTCGAGAAGCATAGCCTAAGTTCTCGAGAAGTCTCAGCCTATTCTTCTTGAGTAGTCAGAGACCACTGTGAAAAATCTTCTAAGTCCATCTATCGAGAAGCTTATTATAGTTATCAAGAACTTAGCTTTTAGTCCTCGAGAAGTCAGCTTAGTTTTTGAGTATAAGTTTTAGCTTTCGAGTAATGTTATTTTAGTTCTCGAGAATAAAAATTTAGTTCTTGAGTTGACTCAATGACTATCTCTCGAGTAGTATCTTAAGTCCAGAAAGCTTAGCTCTCGAGAAATCAGCCTTGTTCTCGAGAACTCATTCATACCTCTCGAGAACTACAGATTTTTTTCAGAAAATTTATTTAAGTCCAAATCGACGGGATTTTCAAATAACCATTAGGGGAAATCCTATATAATGTATTTTCATCAAGACTAACCCTAAGTGGAATCTGTACTCTCTATTATTCTTAATCAACCGTCTCTCTCCAAGAACAAACTTACAGAAGCCGCCGCCGCCACTGAGGAAGAAGATCTACACGACTGTTTTTGATAAAGTTAGACTTGCTATTCAAGGAATCTTCATCTTCTCCTTGATCGAGTAGGTCCTAAGTTTCTCTGATCAGATCTACAGAGGTTCTTCTTTAATAAATTTTGAAAAAACCACCAAGCTCAGAAGAAGACCTAGAGTCAATTTTTTCCAGATCTGAGACAAATCTTTGTTTGTATTTCATATCTCTTTGTAATTTTGTAGGAGATTATTCTCTGAGTGTAGGAGCGTTGTTCTCTGAGTTATAGAAAGTTTTCATCTTCCGAGTGTATATACCTTTGGATCAAGACTGTAGGAACTTGGTTACGAAACGTAGGATTGGTTTTCAATCCGAGATAGTGGAGTAGCTGAGTCTAGTGATTTACAAGATCAGTGAGGGAATGTGGACGTATCAAAGGTTGGGAAACCAATATAAATCTTCTTGTCGTTTGTAATTGCTTGACTATTTTTGTGCAAGTTCGTTTAAATTTTTATTCCGTAAATAGACACACAGTTCACTTATTCACCCCCCTCAACGTGATTAAGGTAGACAACTTAACACTTTCAATATCCACATGTTGTTATCGTGAATCAAGAAGTTACATGTTTAAGATTGTTATTGGCCTATGACCTTATTTTGGTAGCACCAATACCAGTGGATTGACATGGTCGTGGTAAAAAGAGTGATTATGGGTAGAGCGTCTATAATCTGGCATTACAGGAGGACGTAAAGAGGATTATTGAAGGACGCGGACTGATGAGTCCGATTTATATTGGGTTTTTCGGACTCATTTGGGCTAGTTTTAACGCACTTGCACTTCACTTTTAGTATGTTATCGTTGATATTTCATTTATTCTTCTTATCACGCTAAGTGCATTGTTTTAGACCTTGGGTGTGCAATTGCACATTCTTTTTTTAGGGGTAAGCACATGGTGCTCCCCATGGTTAATTTTATTTATTTTATGCTGTGTATTATTGCTGGGAGCAGGTGCTCCAGTTGGTTTCATTGCGGTGTAGGTGGTCGCGATGTCCCGAATTCCATTTCCAATTCTGTGTAAAATGCACGGTCGTGCGCATTTCTTAGTGCACGGTTTCAGTGCAATCGTGTGTTTCACACATAAATTCTGGGGACTTCTATTTCTACCCGTGTGTTTTGTTCCCGCATGGTTTAGGCAAAACCGTGCATGAAGGAATCGCACGGTCTGTACATTTTCTCTTTATTCCTCCATTCTGAGGTAATTCGTGTATTTCCTTCATTCACGGGCAAACGAGCCCGTGCGCGAGTAAAACACATGGTTCCCCTATTTTTCCCTATTTTTTGAGCTCTGTGTTTACCCGTGCGATTTCATTCACGCACGGGCGGAAATGCCCGTGCGCGAGTAAAATGCACGGGTCAACGCATCTTCTTCTGCGAACAAGATCTAAAAGTTAATAATGCAAGGTTTGCGTACGGTCATGCGCGGGACTGTGTGTGACCATTTTTCTGATCTTTTTCTATTTAAGCGCAGATTTTCAGCCATTGTTGGATAGCTTCATTCCAGCCATTTTCTCCCCATTTTTAGGGCGAAATCTGCCGTTCCACGAAGGGGAGAAGATCCAGGAAAGCATTTAACGCCAAATCCAAGCTGGAGCTTCCTCCCATCCTCCTCCTTCATCCTAGAGCTTCAAAACAGGATTTTATCTAGCTTTCTCCACCAAGCTAGGGAAGTTGTGCCATCCTCCACCAGCTCATGATAGGAAGAAGACGGGTCCATTGGGAGTGAGTGACAACCTCCTCTACCCCGGACGCAATTGAGGATCAATCTAGGACGCGGATTGACATCCCGACGAATCCTACCATGAATCCTCAGCAAGACTTCAGATCCGGTCGATTTAGCACACGTTTCTTATCTTGTTGTTGATAGTTTATTTGATATCTTATATTTGATAAAGTATGCTTGTTGTAATATACGTTTTTGTGTAATCATGTCTATGTGATTGAATGTTTTCATTGTTTGCTTGAGGCGCGCCTATTTGTCCATCCATCATCCGTCTATTCTTACCGCACTAGCAATTGTTAGTGGCATGCGTAGCAAAGAGCTTCTTACGACCCTCAAATTCTGGTTCTTACACTTTCCTACTCGTCCATCCGTCTAACGATTCAGTGCACTGCGGCACGTGTAGTCTTCCATCCCGCTTGGCGAAGCGATGCATAGCGGCATTGCATAGGAGTAGTTGATAGTGTTTTATTTTCCTTTTCCGCAACCATCAAAACACCCCATCATTAACTCCGACCTATGGACTTAAATTTCAAGTCCTCCTCGATATTAACTCCCCCCTTACAGTGTTCCTTGAAGAGATCGATACTTGGGATAACCACACATTTTAAATTACTTGTGCGACCGGTACACTTGCTGTTCAAACGCATCACAAATGAGCAGAAATAAAGTCAAGAGTGTACTTTACTTTTTGTACCGGTTGTATGTTTGTTGTTTTTGAAAGACTTCGTTTGTGCGATGTCGTGGGGAAGACATGCTGCAGCCTCTAAGCTCTAGCCTGGATTGGTTTTGTGTACACAGGTACATTTTCGGGATTGTTGTGTTTATTTCTACCGCTGAGCTAAATTTTGGGACGAAATTTCTGTAAGGAGGGGAGGGTTGTAACACCCCAAATCCAAATTTGGATTTCAGGCTAGGTGACACGGCCTGCGACACGGGCATATCCCAGGGCGTGTCAAGCTCTGGGTTCTCGAGTGGGTCTCAAGTAAGACTGGAGTGGGCCTCGAGTGTGTCTCGAGTGAGTGACACGGCTTGGGACACGGGCGTGTCCTTCACTATGTGTCACGAGTTCTCGACACAGTATAGTTGACGATCGTTGAGAGGCGACACGGCAAGGGACATGGGCGTGTCCGAGGTCGTGTCATGCTCGAGTTGGTAACCAGTCTGTGTCAAGTGTGGCACACGGCCTATAATACGGGCGTGTCACAGGGGCATGTTTGGCATACGGCAAGGACATGGGCGTGTGCCTTAGCCTTGTGCTTTTCGGGATTGTTGGTCCTGTGTTGATTGAGGGACACGCCCCTCAACACGGGCGTGTACCTAGTGATATGGGCATGTAAGGAGTTTGACACTGGCGTGTATAAGCCTGTGTCTTGGTCTGGATGTAGTTGGTTCCTTAACCGCTTAGGGACCACGGTCTGTGACACGTGCGTATCACAAGCCGTGTCAGCCCAGGAAAAGTAATTCAAAGGAAGATCGTGGCCGTTCATTTCCTTCTAGTTGGATCTTGTATCCCAAGCTCATCCCTGCAGGTATAAGGCTAAAGAATGAGATTTATCTCTTATTCAAGCTTTGGACATTCTCTTTATAAAGAGAAGAGAGAGAGGAGAGAAAGGAGGAGGAGAAGGGAGATGGATTCTGACCGCTTGTGGAGCTACATCGGTCCGACTCGTGATCAAATTCTAGCGTCGTGGAGGCAAGGTCGTCGCAGTGATTTCCAACTGGCAAGTTTGTCATGGCTCTGAAGTGATTGTCAAGGGTAACGATCTTCTTCTTGGAAAAGTGAAGTCCTACTTTATGCATATGCATGGAATCCTCCACAAATAGGTGGAAAGCTTAAGCGATTCGAGCGGGATGAGTCTCCATCTAGATCCGGAAATGTATAGTACAGAATAGGCATACTGTGTGAAGCCCATCTGGATGGGTAGTCTAGATTGGTGATAATGCGAACCAGAGAAGACTTAGTGTATATAACGAGTAACTTGCAGAGATTGTGAGGATGCTTGTGAATTGTGGTAAGGAAGCTTTGCAGAGCTTCTTTGGTTGTATGCTCGGCACGAGCTGGATGATGGATTGGAAAGCTGCACTATGTGCCTGTGTTATGAGAGATGGATTACGGGCACCTATAAGTGGGATGGGAGTGAGAGGTATCCAAAATAGGATTGGAAGCTGATGCCCATGCCCAATAAGTTAAGAACCACTGATTTGGATGGGCAACCCAACAAGTTCAGTGTAGGATCGTTGTGAGTGGTCCGTTGGTAGCACTGCAAATGGGGGCATGCGGGCCTTCATGTCGTGTTGCACTACGTGCGTAGGTCGATCTATCGTGCTCACTATTATCGTGAGGTGAACGCCTCTGAGTGGGATGGGTGCCTGAGGTCTCCACCGTGTGTTTGGAGGCTTATGCCCGACCAACAATCTAATAACCTCTAACCGGTGATGGGACCTGGAGGATTTCGGTACACTGTAAGCATGCCCTGAGTGCAAGATGCGTCTGACACGAAGTCCAGCGTTTATGATGTAGTTGTGGCAGATATATATATATTGTGATTGTAATGCATGCAGGGAAGGAACCACTGCCCTGAGTAAGGGGTAGGGTCATTATAATTATTCAGCTGAATGCTGACCATTGCTTTGTTTATCACCGTTATGGTGGACATCCATGTGCATGTGTTGCGGTTTGAATTAGATTGAGTGGGCTGAAGCCCTTTTTGCTGCTGCTTGTAGGCCCTTGAAGGTCGTGCGAAGAATTGGATTTCATATGTGGCCGTCCTGCGTGCCATTGTATGAAACTATATTTTGTAAAGAAAAATAAGTATGGCCTTAAGGCCGTGAGCGGTGTGTTTTTGTATATATTCTTGGTGTTATATATAAATTGGTTGTTTATATATGTAGTGGACATTCATTATTTGAGTTCTTGCAAGTAATAAACTTCCACTAGAATGCTCTGGGTTAGGTTGCGATGGTATTTTGGTATTAACCTGTAATCTTGCCGTCTGTTTGTGGCATATAGTGTGGGGCCCCGACCGGACCTTCAATTATATGTTATTCAACGGGTGGAGTCGTTACAATATGACTTCGGGTTCTGCGAAGAGAAACGAGGGTCAACTATCAAATATTCGGTTACTGGAAGTTAGAGCAAGCAATAAGACTGAGAGGGAGAGAAAATGAGAGAGAGGTCGTTAGCAGCGGAAACATCAAAGTTTGTCCGCAGTAGCTAATTGCTACTCCTGTGCTAGGCTTTCCTTTGATTAATTAAGAATCGGTTAGAACAGTTTTAGTATCCTCTAGAGGTGGAGTTTTATTCCACTATCGTAGGCAGCAAGCTTAAGGATTCGAACTTCCTCCCATAGGTAGTACTGTTCACGCCTATTTATAGGATCGGGGGACCTGCCAAAACAGGCAGGGCTAAAAATACTGGTTGCCTGAGTATAGGAGAAACATGTAGAAATGAAAAGATATAGGGGAGCAGAAAGAAGGGGGGCGACCTGACCGCGCCTCTATGCGGTCAGCCCTGGACCTGATTGGCATTTACTCGGCGATTGCTTTGTCAAGTAGAGCGTGCGAGAAGGAAGGTTGGCAGCTAAATATGACCCTGCCGCCGAGACTTTGAAAAATCCACGAGAGCGGTCAATTCGGGTTAACAGTGAGTACCTGAAGAGATATCGTGAACACCTTCTAATATCCGCAAAATAGAATTCAAAAGCAGGTAAATTAACTTATAACGCAAGTAACTGAATAGAAATCGCAAACACCTACTAATCTCTGTAAAAGAGAAGTCAAAAGCAGGTAAATAAACATAACACGAGTACTTGAGGTGAACTCACTATATTTGTTAATCGCTCCAAAAGAGAAGTCAAACGTAGGTAAATAAACATATAACACGAGAAACTGAGGTGAACTCACAAACATGTACTAATCTCTACAAAAGAGAAATAAAAAATACGTAAATTTAAAATGTAATGCTTGTAGCTAAAGAGAACTCGCAAACACCTGCTAATCTCCCCATAAGAGAAGTATAAAATAGGTAAACAAACATATAACACAAGTACTTGAAGTTAACTAGTGAACACCTGCTAATCTCTGAAAAAATAAGGCAAAACCAACTAGATTTAAAATATAATACAAGTACCTAAAGAGAACATGTGAACACTTACTAATCTATGCAAAAGAGAAGTCAAAAGTAATTAAATAAACACATAATGCGAGTACATAAGGTGAACTCGTGAACACCTATTAATCTCTGAAAATGAAAAATAAGAAGTTGGTAAATTTAAAATATAATGCGAGTACCTGAACAAAACTTGAAAACACCTACTAATCTTTATAAAGAGAAGTCAAATAGGTAAATAAACATATAACGCGAGTACTTGAAGAGATCTAGTGAACACCTAAAAATTCTCAGCAAAAGAGAAGTTAAAAGCAAGTAAATTAACATATAACATGAGTACCTAAGGAGTTCTCGTAAACAAAAGCTATTATCTACAAAAGAGAAGTCAAAAGCAGGTAAATTAATGTATAAAGCCAGTACAAGAAGAGAACTCAACAACACCTCCTAATCTTTGAAAAAGAGAAGTCAAAGTCTGGTAACTAAACATATTACGTGAGAACCTGAGGTGAACTCGCGAACACCTGCAAATATCTGCAAAAGACAATTCAAAAGCAGGTAAATTAACATATAATGCGAGTACTTGAAGAGAACTCACGAACACATGCTAATCTCTATAAAATAGAAGTCAAAAGCAGATAAATAAACATATAACAAAAGTACCTGAGGTCAACTCGCGAACACCTGCAAATCTCTACAAAACATAAGTAAAAAGTAGGTAGATTTAAAAAATATAATACGAGTACATGAAGAGAACTCGCAAATACCTGCAAATCTCCACAAAAGAGAAGTTAATCGCAGGTAAACTAACATATAATGCCAGTACCTTAGGTGAACTCGTGAACACCTGCTAATCTCTTCAAAGTGAAGTCAAAGTAGTTAAATTAACATATAACACAAGTACATGAAGAGAACTATCAAAAGAAAAGTCAAAAATAGGTAAATAACATATAATAGAAGTACATGAGGTGAACTTGTGAACACCTGCTAATCTCTTAAAAAGAGAAGTGAATAGCAGTTAAATTTAAAATATAACGCGTGTACTAGAAGAGAACTTGCGAACACATGCTAATCTCCATAAAATATAAGTGAATAGCAGGTAAATAAACATATAATGAAAATACCTGGGGTGAACTCGTGAACACCTGCAAATCTATACAAAAGAGAATTCAAAAGTTGGTAAATTAACATATAACATGAAAACCTGAAGAGAACTCGCGAACTCCTTCTCATTTATGCAAAAGAGAAGTCAAAAGCAGGTAAAGAAACATATAACATGTGAATCTGAGTTGAACATTGTAACATCCCAAAAATTGGAAAACAGAACTTAAGGGTGGCTATCGTCGGGCGATAGTGGGTATCGCTGGCGATAGCGATAGCACTCAACATTTTCAACGAAGCATTGAGTAATCTCGACACACTCGATGCTCTCGACACACTCGACGCTCTTAATGCACTCAACGAAGCGTTGAGTGAGCTATCAGAGTGGAGATAGTGGGTATTGTCGGGCGATACTGCCACGTATGGCTACAAACGTATCAGATGGTCGGACGGCAGTCGAAGAGTGGTGGTTTACTGAGGTCAAAGAGGCTACCGATGTTTTCGCCTAGGCGAGAGCGGATATCGCCAGGCGATAGCGTTAAGTTTGACTTGTCAGCTGAAATTATGGCATTTGCTTTCTTTTGATGAGATGATCGTGTGGCCGGGTTAATTCCCAAGGCTTCTTAACTAGATAAGATGTGGAGATAAGATTCTGTTTTCTTCTCTCACTCTCTCTCATACTTCTCATTATGTTCGTGGAAGAAAGGAAGAAGAAGGCTGAAGGCCGAAGCTTTGCAAGCTTAGTGAAAGAGATCTCATGATCGGAATAAAGAACTAAGGCAAAATCCTTGATGAGGAATGCGAGTCACTCCTTTCGAGCAAGATAGAAAACTTCTTAATGGCTCCGAAATGAATTCCGAGGTTAACGATCTTCCTTCTTGGATATGTGAAGTTCTCTTTTTGCATATACATGGAATCCCCCACCAAAAGGTGTAGAATCGAGGAGATTTTGATGGGTTGATACGTGATATCCCCGGGTGATTTTGCATAAAGAATCTGAAAATCAGAGTATGGAATAGGCATGCTCTATGAAGCCCATCCGGATAGTTTGGACTTGATTGGTGATGTTTTATTTTGTCTGTCAGAGAAGACTCCGAGTATAAACGAGTAGTTTGCGGGGTCTATGGGTTGTACCTGTGAAATAAGAGTAGCAGGAAGTATTGGAGGATTGCTCCACGAAAATACCCTGAAAATACCACAATTTCCATAACTATTTGATATCGCCGGGCGATAGCGAGTATCGCTGGCGATAGCCCTTGGTGAGCTATGATTGCTGTGGAAGACCTGTTTTCTAGGACTGCAGGATGCTACAGGGTTTTGGCAGGAAATATGTTCTAGTTGTGGATGAGTTTGGAGATAGAAGAGAGTTATATCGCTAATGTCAGGTGATAGTGACTATCGCTGGTGATAGCTTCTAGATAGCATTGTGTTGTTGTGAAGCCTGGGTCCGTTTGATAAGGTGTGTAGCATAAGAAGTTGTGAGCCTGGAGAGCAGGACTATTGGACATGAGTGTTGTCATTGATCATTGCCGGCTCATGTCCTGGGGACATGTTAGCGTAAAGTGATGCAGAGAGCCAATTGTGCCGAACAATAAGGCCAGTGAGTCGAACGGGAAAGGGGAGGCTTACCAGCGTCTTATTGTTCTCCGTGATGGCTGTGTCCGTCGGTGTTTACCTAGAGATTTGAGCAATGGGAAATAGCTGAGCTGTACTCGCGTTATGTCCATCCGATAAGAGTGCCTAAAGTAATTGGCATCATTGGAGTGTATAATGAGAGTCTTAGGCCTGGAGCCGAAAAGACTAGAAATGATTAAAGTTGACCGTCATGTTTAGAATATCTGAATGGTGGTGGGACCCTGGTTATTTGGTACACCGAGAATGTTCCCTGAGTGCATGAAACATTTGGCCGATTAGGCACTCTTTAGTGATATATTAAATAGTGCTTGAGTGTGCCTTCTTATGATATATCTTTTGTGTAAATGCTATGCCTGCAGGGAAGGAATACCGTTGCCCCAGGTATAGGATGTAAGACCCCCCTTACTAATAAGGTAACCCGGTCTTATGCCCAGAATCACCGCCTTATTGTGACAATAACACATAGGCTAGTCGACACCAAAAGACACCGATCTTGCCGGCTAATATGATCATTCAACCTATCGGCATATCGTGAATAGAAGCATGCAAGTAGTAAGTAAAACTAAAAAGTCCACAGAGTCGCAAAACAATATCATCATGTATATAATGAAAAGTACAATAGTCCACAATGAGTATGAAAATGAGAGAAGGGCTTATGCCCAGTACATGCCAAATAGAAATAAATCCCTCTCTCACAATAACACTAAGCGGAAGCAAACTCTATCACAATTACACTCAACCTCACCTGAGGGTAAGCTGCAGTAGTAATAGTTGATGGTATCAGTTCCGCATGTCCTGCCACCTCATCCTGCTGGTGCTCTAGCTCCTCGAGCTCCTACGGTCAAAACCGAGCGTTTGTCAAAAATACTAAGCCATTTTGTCCTAGCCTCACCCCCGCGACTCCTAGGTATCAAGCGGGAGGATGAAGTAGAGAACAATAAGGGGTATGAAAAGGAAAGTAGGTGACAGTGGATTTATTCTATTATGGTTATAGATTGACAATTGTATGTCTATACTACTAGTTCTATAAGGTACAAGTATAAGATGTAAAAACTGTATTGAAAAGAAGTACGGTGGCAAAAGTAAATTAACTACTACTAAGCTATCATCGTAGAAGTACCTTAACTTATATAAATGCCCATACAAACTTATAAGTTAACGTGTCACAAATGTAACTTTTCATATATAAAGCCCATACTAATTTATATGATAAGGATCTATGGTGCGTATGTCCTAAGTACGTATGTATGGTATGGTATGCGAGTTATGATAGATACAAGTTCAAGTCACCCACAGTACTCCGTGATCACAGACCATTAGTTCCCTCTTTTTGGAGTTAGTTTAACTCTCAAGTAACACCATTGCAGCTACGACAGCAATGGAGCAGGCATCTCCACTCCTAGGCAGGTATACACACTACCAGCCCTTGACCTTCCGTATGCCTATGAAGGACACACCGGTGTCTCTGCGTACTAAACTACTGGTAAATCCACAAGACTTGTAGGTAGGGTGTGTATTTTCGGGGATTTTCCTCCAGACCGCAGTATAAACAACCTACTGGCCCCTCAAACGCTCACACCTCACTTGAGTTACCGTACTGCCATTAATGTTATCATTAGACCGGTACCACATGAACTGCCACTAATATATTCTATGCACATGCAAATTATTTCCAACCCAAGCCTGCAGCTCGTAGGACAAAAACCCGTCCTGTATCCAAACATCCTAGCTTCCAGCTCGCAGGACAAAAACCCGTCCTGTATCCTCCAACCCTATACGGGTGAGATTGTCACATCGTTCCCTTAACCTATTAGACTACTCTTGTCTAATGCTTATTATACCTAGCAACATAGGGTTAGTCCTTTGACTTACTAGGGCATGCCAGATGGAGGGCTCTCGGGGGCACCAGTAACTATGATGGGCATGAAACCCAAAGCCCCCTTTCTCTAGGACACTTACTTTTATTAGTGTTTACCCATTTTTCACACCCAAATCTCGATGTTTCTCTTGAGTGAACCTACAGACTTAAGGTATTATTGAGAGAGCGACGACCTTCCGTTGGTCTCCATTCTAATTACTTTTCTTGGGCTTTGCACTCTAACACTCGTTACTATGTAGTGATCCACTTGACACCAACCAGGGTTCCAACTTCCCAATATGCTTTTCAATCCAACCACCTATCATATCCCTTGTGGGTCCTAATGTGATGTGTTTCTTTTTCTAAGCGCAACCCATGACCTAATGTTAACCCGTATGAGACGACATCCAATTCCTTGGTCCAAATTCCCCTAACTATTTATCATGGGTTTGTCATATGCGTAATATTATCCATTCAAAATTCCAGTAATATTCTAATTGTTTTGGACCATAAATTAAATCATTTAATTAAGTGACCTGGGTCACTTTGTACATGAGCTACTATGTCAAGTGGTCAATTAGGTCCAAATAAATTGTTTGGAGTTCATCTAAGTTAATTATGGTTGTTCATCAAAAATCCTAATTTTTAAACTTGATTGGCCATTTATTTTCTATTTAAGATTGTAATCAAAATTATTCCATTTTTCAATTGAAGTACCTAAAATATTCAACTGAAAATTTATAGAAAATTACTGGTGATCAACACTATCATAATAATACTCAAGATAGAAACTCATAATCCCAACTAGTGATTTGATATAAAATAATGGCATGTGAACCTTATTACCAATTTACCACTACTAAAGTTTTTAGCATAATTAATCATCCAAAAATTCTTAAATAAATATACAGGGGTTTATATCACAGAAATAGGAGACTATGCATGTTTCCATAATTTTCCAAATATTATTACCCCTACTTTTAATTTAAAACTCTCAAGGGCAAAATTGTAAATCTATCAAATACACAAGATATTATACTCAAATAAGCTCATGACTTTTTCCAGAGGTGTAAAACATCCTATTAAGTCTTGTATCAAAAGTTTAGAATTTCACAAGGTCAGTCGACCTATATCTCATATTTATTTCTAAAAGAGCCTATTTTCTAATAATTCAAAATAATGTGTTTTTTTATCCCAAAAATCCCAATCTTCCCATGGGAGGTATATTTCATCCATATGAGCCTCTATCCAACATTCCATGGACTTACATTGAGCCAAATGGCTAATTTCTCATTTTTACAGTTTACACACCATTTACAAATCTACCCCCACCATGCATGTTAGATTTCCCCACAATGCATGCTAGATTTCCCCACCATGCATGTTGGATTTCCCCAACATGCAAAGGTAAAAATGTTTTGAATCTTTTACGATGGTCATATAATGACCCAATGGTCATGCCACTCAAATTTGGGGGCATTTGGAAAAGGGAACTATCCTATATTACATTTAATTAATAAATGAAATTTCTATAAAAACTATAGAAAATTACTCGCCAAAAATTATGATTTTTGGGTATGAGATAATTCTAACATAAACACATGCATGTCAAAAATATCATTACATGTGGACTTAGGGTGTGACCTAGGAAACCATTTGAATTTATGACTTACCGTAGGAGCAGTCTTCGGAGAACTGGCCTATAGGGAGCTACAATACTCCAACTTATAACTTTAGGGTGCCAAATTAAAGATAAGACCTAGATATACTTTTTTAATGTTGGAAGTTATTTCTAGAAATGCCCCTAAGTGGCCTAAGTTAAGCATGCAAAATGTCTATTTTTATGTGACAGAAAATGAAATGAAATATAATAACCCTATAGTTTTATATGAATAAAACGGAAGGGATCTCATCATCTTCCCCGATAGGTGATAACCATGATTGTTCCCGCCTGTAGCAACTTCAACCCATATTTCTCGGCCACCTCTCGACCTCCCTAGCCGGCTACCACCATAACCACCTCCGTTGAGGTGGTGGCCAGCGATTGGCGGCGAAATGATTTCCAGAAACCACATCTACGGTGATCCCGATCAAGCTCGATAAAAATCTCCTCTTCCTCACAGTGTATAAAGCTCAATTGAGCCCGATATCTCACCTAAAAGAGCTGGACAACTAGCACCAAGTGAGGGGAGGAGAAATGAACCTGTAGCAGCGCTTGGCAGCTGGTTTGGTGGCGGCGAGCCATGGGCGATAATGTTTCCAGCAAACTCACTTATTTCCTAGTTTCTCCAGCTATCTCTTGCTCCAGCTATCAATTTACACTCATATTGGCTCACTGAGGGTAATGGTGGAGTGGAATGGAGGTGAGGTTGCCTAGTTTAAGGACTTTGACTAAGAGGGGTGGTTGTAAGACCAAATTGTTTTCCCTATGCTACCGGGTCTTAGGCCCAGAATCGCCGTTTGTAGTGACACCGACACTCGGGGTGGTCATCAATAAAAATTGTCGATCCTACCGACATTATTGATCACCAAAGAAGTAGTAAGTAATACAAGTCTACAAATCACAGCTCTCTATCAATATATATAAAGAGCAATAGTCCATAATGAGTACAAAATATAAAAGAGAATATAAAAGAAAAGGGCTTAAGCCCGGTACATGTCTAATTCAAATAATCTCTCTCCCAACTCACACATCTAGCAGAAGCAAATGAAAACCGTCTTCTACCTGTCGCCATATAGTAGTGGTACCGCGCAACAACTGTTCCTTATGTCCTGGCTCCTTCTCCTGCTGGTGATGATTCTCTTACTGCTTGGTCCCCTAAAATGTTGGGGTCCACCAACTGTTAGTCAAAATACTAAGCCACTATCGTCCTCGCCTCACCCCCATTACTCCTAGGCACCGTGCATGGAGGAGGAAAGCAGAGGACAACAAAAAAGAGTGTAAAACGCAGGTGAAAACTACCCTAGGAAGTGTACGTAAAAAAATACTGTAGCAAAGAAGTAGTATTGTAAACAAGTAAAGTAGAGCAGTAAGTACATTTAAACTAAACTATGGAATAAGTAACCTTAACTTATATGAATGCCCATATAAACTTATAAGTTAAGGGGTATTTTGCAAGTCTCCCATCGTATAAACTAACCACACTAGTTTATATGATGGGGTGTCAGGTTATATGCAGGTATGTGTGTAGGGATATATTATGTCATGATTCATGCAAGTACAACACACACACACGAATCAATGTGCACAGACCTTTTGTTCCCTCTTTTTGGAAGCTAGCTTCACTGCCAGGAGCCTCCGTAGTTTCAAACGGATATAGTGGGTTGGGCTACCCCACTCCTAGGTGGGTAACCGCACTACCAGGCTTAGCCCTTCCGTACTCCTCTGAAGGACACACCAGAGTCACCACGTACTATGTTGACCAACCACTAGTCTTTTCATTGGCTAAGTGAGAACTACACTTGTCGAGTCAATGTATTGATGTAGGGGCGATCGACCGTCTAATACCTAAGACCCACCACTTTATTCACATGCAACCATGAATTTCCCGAGCCATCGGCTCCCTAGACTAACCTATCTATTACAACTACCTTCAGAGCATTCGTCTCGCTGGGCTAACTTACCCATTTCCACAACCGCCGTGCCTACCGCTCGGATAACCTAGTCAAGATAACGTCCCAAGTCACCGGGGTGAGTGAAAGTGTAGTCCTAATATATTGCTAATTACTCTTGTATTCATTTTAGTCTTACAGTTAAAGTTAACCTTGGACTGCCCAGGGCATTCCCTGTGAAGAGCTCTTGAGGGAACTAGGAACTACGATGGGCTGAATCTCAAAGCTTCCTTTTGCAAGGTACTTATTATTGTTTGTATCTACCCATTGCCAATCCCATTTAATGTTATACTAAATCTAACCCTAGTATATTTTGACTCTCTCTCCATAGGAAAGCCAATCTTTCGTCGATCCCGAGCAGCACTTAACAATAGTCAACCCAACACCCTCCCCATAATGACTCCTAATGATGAACTCATTTTCACCTTACCAAATCAGTATACTATTAACCCCAACTCCCTATGTCCATCCTACAAGCTATCACAATCCTATTGTTTTACTATTTGTAGACAAACCTAAGCTATATGATGAGCATGAGTGGTGACCCCGTCAAATATTCATCCAACTGCCCTAGAATTTTTATTGGGGGTCTATCAAGACATATTTAGACTAAATCCAAAACTTGTAATTTTCTTAACTAATTTAGCATTTATTAAATTTTCCAAAAAAATTAGGCCATGGGTAGTTTTGAACATGAAGTACTTTATTTCCTTAAGTATAGCAACCCAAAAAATTATGAACACTATATGAAACCAAAATATTAGTGAATAAGAAGTTTCACAAATTTTCATAAATATATTAGCCCCTAATTATTTAATTCAAAAAAAGGCAATAAATAGAGGTAAAGAGGGAAGTACCAGAGTTTTAATATGATCATCAAACATTACTGACTATGTTTCATAAAATTCCAAGGTCAGTAAGATATATAGAAAAATACTTCAAATAAATCCGTAATAGGGCACTTTATGAAGAAACATACTTGTAATCTCTTCCAAACAACATGTAATTATTTCCCAAGCTTTAGTATGCCCTAAAAGATTCTCTAGCCAAGAAACTTAATTCTCCGGCAGGATATAGTATTTATTATCTATTCATCAAGACAAGGTGCACTAGTTCACTGAACATATGAAGTACTATGAGATAATGTCCAATCATTCCAAATTACTGACTAGTGCTTATAAATGATATTTAATCAACATTGCAAGAGTCTCATAACATTTTAAGTTAATATGACCAAGATTACTTCAAAATCACCAAAAGGGCAACATGAAGGTTATAACTATAAGAATGAGCTACTGTCTTCCAAACATCCTATAATAAATTCTAGAGGCTTATATTGCTATAAAAACACTTCAACCAAAGTTTCATAAAGATCCAAAGTCATATGACCTTTCATTTTTTTCCATAAAGAGGTATAGTCCTAAACAATTTCCAATTAATTAAAGTTGTGTGCATGTGTCTAAATGTCACCAAATTTCTTCCTACGGCTATTCATGTCACAACTCGCATTTTCTCAACGATTGAATCGTATCAGATCAAGAGAAAATACGTGTCGTGATGCCACATCGTGCAGGGGATAAATGCACACGCTCAGGAAAAACCCCAGACTTTAGATTTTAAGGAAAATTCATAGTTTAATATGAAAGAAAGCCGGTTATATCTTAATGGCCGTATCCCTCGGCACAACGGATCAGCTAGTCCAAAATATATATTTATACGCAGTGGAAAAATACTTTGGTTAAGTGGGTTAGGCATTCTGAATGAGCATAAGTGTCACCGAGGGACAACTCATGGTATGCACGACTCTAGTGGTTTGTACAGTATATATAAAAAAATACAGTCTTTACGCTATTAGGAAAAATAGTGTCTTAGTTTTTGAAACATGACGTTCATGAGATACATATATTAATTCATTATGGTTTTAAATACCTAACATGTAACCTAGCATAAATCCTTCCCAGAAAACAAGTGAACAACCTCAAATAGGCAAAAGTAGCAATTTTAGTTCATACCCAGCATCACAAGTAAGCCACAAGTGGGCGTTAACAACCTTACACGAACCCACTAGTGAGTATGCATGTCTATACAGAAAGGAAGATAACTACCTCACAAGGATAAATATTGGCAACCTCAGCTACCAAGGAGGCTATCAGCAAACTCCATAAGAGCACTAGCCATCTAACTGGCTACAACTTGAACCTAGACATTCAATGAAAGAACACCTCAACAAGTAAAAGAAAATCAAAGGAAGAGGAGCATTAGATTCATAAGCAAAAAAAAGAAGGGATTTACCAACCCAGCAACAAAAAAAGCTAACAGTAGAAGAAAAGGCATGACAGTAAGAAGAAACACTGTCCAAATAGTAGCAAAAGCACACCAAGTGAACACAAAGAGCAACATGCTCTGCTAAGCACCTACAGCAGTACCAAGGCAAACATATGCCAAAAGAAATAGTCACTAGAAAGGGAAGTAACTAACAGTCCTAATCTTTGTGAATTATTGGCCTTGGTGAAAACCTTGGGTCAGAGTGGGTGGCAGAGCCCTCACCAACAACCAGACCCAAAAACACTTAAGGGTTAAAACAAATGGTGGCAGCTACAAAGTCCACACACAAAACCATACCAACCCAACACGACATAGGTGGTGGTGGCTACAGCTCAGCACATACAATTCACCCCTTATAGAGCCCACAAAACCACACCATCTTCCATAATCCATGAGTTGGTATGCAAAAACTAGCCAAACACAAAACACCCCCCCAACCCCTACTAAGGGAAAAAGTCATACTAACAATCCTAAGGAAACACTCCAACCCAAGGCAAAAGCGTCGAGTCCACTCGGCGCCGCGTTGAGTGAGCTCCACTCACTCAACGCCAAACCTTGCACGGCGTTGAGTGAGCTTCACTCACTCAGCACCGAATGCTAGCCAGGGATGACATCGATTCCACTCGATGCGGCATTGAGTGAGATCCACTCACTCAACGCCAAAAGACTTAGCCGCAAAAAACCTCCCTAGTTGACGGCGTTGAGTGAGCTCAACTCACTCAATGCTTTCAACGATTTTCTACTTAGCCGCAGAAACAAGCCTCGACGTTTAGTGAGTTCACCACACTCAATGCCAAACCTAACAGCCAAGGCATTGTATGAGGTCCACTCACTCATTGTTTTTGACTTAGAGCAAAAAAAGGCTTTGGCGTTGAGTGAGTCTACCACACTCAACTCCAAAATAGCCACGGCGTTGAGTGAGGTCGACTCACTCAACGCCAAATGACTTTGCCACAAAAACAGGCGTCTAGTGAGTCCACCACACTCGACGCCAAAATAGCCCCGACGTTAAGTGAGGTCGACTCACTCAATGCCAAATGACAGCCGCTGGGAAAATTATGTCGTTGAGTGAGTCCACCTCACTCAACGCCAAATAGCCACGGCGTTGAGTGAGGTATACTCACTCAACGCCAAAACACTTAGCTACAAAAACAACCATGGTGTTGAGTGAGGGCACCACAATCAATGTCAGAAGCCTAATAGTCTAGTCATTGAGTGAGGTACACTCACTCAACGCTTTTGACATAGCCTAATAATCAGGAAACCTGGATCTATCCCGACCCCAGCCCACTCAACGCTTACTAACCAGAGAGTTGGAAAATTATTTCCAACTCTCTCAATCACTCCTCCTACCCAATATCCTCAGCCTAATCTTAAGTCTACCACTAAACTAAGCTCAGCTTAAATACCAGTAAGCTACCAGGACACCAAACCGAGAAACAAGAGGAAAGAAAAAAGAACGAAAAAGGCTCAATCTTTACATTTCCTACCAAGTAAAGGATGGTAAAAATAACAATTGGCAAGGGCAAGGATCCACTTGCCTCAACTCCGGCAAGATGAAGTAGAACCACCTCCAACTCGACACCGACGACAAAGAGAAATCGGCCACTTGCACCTCCAGCTACCTAAAGAGGAAAACCTAGAGCTTTAGAGAAGAAGAAGAAGAAACCCTAGCTCATGGAGACAGCTCGAAAAGCTAAATTACATAACTAGGAAGCAAGATCTCGGCGAGAGCAGCTCAAATCCGTTGTTACCCGAGCAAAACAAGCCCTAAATCTACAGCAAACCGGCGGGTCAAGGCAGCAGCTCCTCCGCCTCCCGCTCGATTCTTTCCGTTGGAAGCTATCAGGCTGAAGCTAGCTCGGGAAATGGGGAAGAGGAGAACAGCTGGGGCCTTATTTTAAGATATCCAAGCCACCCAGCTATTATAATAATACTAAAGCTTGGAAACGTCCCACTTAGCTAGCTAGTTGAAAAAAAATAAACTAATCCTAAGGCTTAACAATGTCGGCCACTTAGCAGCAAGGGAGTCTAATGAATATATATTATATATAATATATCTATATATAAAGATATATATATAAAAACTATATAAACATATATATAATATGCTTATATATAACATCATACTACAACCTATATATATATATATATATAAATACATATATATTGTCTGATATATAATACATAAACTATTATAATACATAAACAAGGCACGTGCCTCACCAAGCTCGGCCTCATAAGGACATGCACAACGATAGCAACAACTACCAGCTTGCATGAAAATAAAAACAAAATCGAAACGATACGAAAACAAAAGATCTCAGAATTCGAGGAAACTCACACTATAGCTAAACATCCATGCTACGGAAACAACGACGAAGTCGAAAACAACATCTGATAACAAAAACTCAGGCTAACACCTCCCGAAGCCAAAGCACAAGCATTCCCTATGAAGCTCAGCCGAGTCACCAAAACAGACTCCGGCTAGCGAGGGAATCTTGTAAATAGGCTACAAATAGGTCACTCAAGGAGCCTAAAGAGCTAAGACAACGCACTAACAACGGCAAAGGCTGACAATGCGTCATCATAACACCAAACAAGGATTAAACAAATCATAGAAAAAAAGGGGCGTTACAATAAACCACCCTAAAATCACATGGACTAAACTCCAACTTCATTCAAGGACATATCACCCCATGTCTTTCACAAACCCCCAAATTCAACCTTATGGTTTGAACTAAGGTCCTAGGTACAATCTCCTCTAATCTACCCCAAACTCCAAATGAGGGTTTTTTAACAGACCTTGAGGCTCTGGCCAAAGTCCCATCCCCTTTGGGTGATAATTGGCCCCTCCCTGCCCCAAGCACCCTTTTGCCCTAATTTACCCTTAAGGGGCCAAATTTTTGTCACACCAATACCTACTCAAATTTTCCCCAAATGAGTTGATATTTTTACCAATGACATATAATGACCCTAAATAACATCCACCAAAATTTTGGGGGGTTGTGAGGTCATTAGACCACTTAATTAGCTCATACATGGATTATTAAATGTTTACCAAAACTATAGAAAATTGTTCTCCAAAAATTTCCATTTTTGGATATGTTACAGGTATGGGTAATACAGACTCCCCGTCCAAATTTCAAGTCATTTTCACTAGTGGTTTAGTAGGGGTACTCAATTAAGTCTCTGACTAGCCCTATGTATAGACTGCACCATTTTGAGTGTTCTTGTCAGACCACTGACTCAAATGGGTTAAAACAAATTTTAAAACATAGTAGACCTCAAGGGCTAAAATTTTCATATTGGCCATTTTTAAAGGCTCAGCCCCTAAGGGCAGTGTTTTTTTGATTTAAAAGAGTGCACAGTAAATGGTTAAAAATACAATATTTAATAGTTTATAATATAACAGATCCAACGGTCCGGAGGTCGTTTTCCTCCTCCAGCTGAAGGCCACAATCCACCTGGCCTGAAAGATTTTCAGCGGCTTTTGCCGGCCATCCAATGCCCTCACCGGCAGGCCACCACCACCACCTCCGTTAAGGTGATGGCTATCGTAGGAAGGCTGAACGGCCGCCGGAGGGGAAGTTTCCGGCAAACCCGCAACAAAGCTCAAATCCAAAAATCCATGGAAATGAAGCTTGGAATCGGCACAATTAGAACCAATTACACATCCTAGTTGATCTAGATACTAGCACAAGGTGAGAGGATGAGAAATGGACCTCAGTTTGGGGAGGAAAACCTAACCGACCACCGTCATGCCATGTTCGAATTGAAGCTTTTGGATGCTCTGCAACAGTATAGCCAAGGGATTCGATTTCTTCAGGGGATGGGTGGAAACGGCTCCTCTCAGGCTGGTGAAGCTCTTTAAATAATCAAATGGGGTAAGGGAGTGGTCATGGCCTCAATGCCATTAATGGTCTTTAGTGGAGAAAATTTCGGCCATGGTGGATTCTCCTCCCCTAGGCATGAAACCATTAGAAAAGTCAAATAACTGCTAGAGGGAGTGAATATCCATTAATTGGGAGAGGAAATAAGGAGTCAATGGCATTCAATCACCATGAATGACCATTTCCTCCCTCTTTCTCTCCCTCTCTCTCTCTTCTCCAATAAAAATAACTTGACTTTCTCTCACCTAGTCACCATTTCAAGAATTTACATGGCATTCCATGTAAATATAAGCCTTCTAATGTTGATGGGTCACTCAAATTAGGCTTAGCCCAAGTGTCTTGGGCTTGGTTAGGTTATTTAGGCTAGTTTGACCTATTTTAGGGTCGAGTTTACTATGGTCAATTTGACCTTTTGGGTTGACCCCAATGGGTCCTTAGTGACCCATTGGCCTCTCATAAGGTGTAGGGAGACTTGGGTAGGGTTGTTTTGACATCTTGTGTAAGACCCCCACTCACGGAACACAAAACACGGCACGAGGGGAGTCTTATGCCCATAACAGCCGCCTTATAGTAGCGCTAGCACTGGGGCTAACCTGTACCACAAGACACCTATCCTGCCGGCTCTAACCAATATCAACCAATGCCAACCCAACCAAGAATATAAATAGAAGTAAATCCACACATAAGTAATAATAGTTTAAAAGTAAACAAATAAAAGATGCTACAACAAGCTCCTAAAATATCAGAGTAAGGGTAAAACTTGCCCAAAGGGGCTACAACAAGAGTCTCTCAAACTCACTTCAGTGACTGACGATAGCGACAACACCGTCCCTTTAGGCCCTATCGTCCTGGCCTGGCTTTCCTGCTGCAAAACCTGTTGTTGCTCTGTCTGTGGGGTTTCCTCCTAAAAAGGAAGATGTTGCAACCGTTAGTCATAAATACTAAGTGGCTTTCACATCCGCTCCCTCGGCGACTCCTCGGCACCGGGCGGAGAAAGGAACAAGGGTACAATATATTTATATAAAAAGTAGTACAAACAGGTGGTATAGAGTGAGCAATATCAAGTATATCAGTAGTATAATGAACATGTAAACATTCAACTATAGCTGTTCTACCATCTACAGCAGTATATGAAAAATTTAAAGCTACGATAGAAAGTAACTCAACTTATATGGATGCCCATATAAACAAATAAGTTAATGATCTGCTCAATAGTAAAGTTACTCATCGTATAAGTGTGCCCATACAAACTTATACGATGAGGAACTTGTGTATGCATTGTAATGCAATGCCATGAATGCTATGAAATGACTATCCCATAATCGTGCACTTGCAATTGCTATGTCGACACAGACTTGTAGTTCCCACTTTTCGAGCAGGTAGCTAACCTCTCAAGCGTCATCTGTCGTGGTCAAACGGTGACAGTAAAGAGGGCTTTTCCACTACTAGGAGGGTATCCACACTACCAAACCTAGGCCTTCGTACACCTTAATGCTAAGAACACAATAACGGAGCTCACATGCGTACTACGGCTTAGCAGGAGTCTCGGGTAGATGTGTTGATAGTTTTACTTTCAAGATAACCTAAACACCTAGAGGGGGGGGGGGTGAATAGGTTCTAATTTCTTGTTTATACATCTAGGCAGAATTCAATTACAAATTAAAACATCTAGCACAGCATTCACAGACAACTAAGCATCACAGATTGCACAATATTTTATAGTGGTTCCCCAAGGTCTGGGTACATCCACTTTCCCCCTTCACCTATCTAGCAGTATGCTAGATTCGGCCAAACTTCCACTATTCTCAGATCCTCAGATCCTACAGATCAGAACCTTGATAGGTTCCTACAACTCAGGATCAACAGCCCTACCTCAGCCTTGCCTCAAGGACTACCTCTCAGAGAAGAACCTTCTCCTACACTCAGGCAAATTGTCCTACCACTCAGAGATCACCTCTCCTACACTCAGCCTTTATAACACAGGCTTACAACTCAGATCTGTGTAAACAGATCCTACAGAAATTTAGAAAAGATATTTTAATGTCTTGCCTTTATTGAGAGAGAAGAGGACAAGACACTTCTTGATCAGCTGATGAAATCAACTGAATCTGAGCTTTCTTCAAAGCTTCTTGAATCTGAACTTAGCTGAGTTGATTTCCAAACAGCTTCTTGAGAAACCACTGATGACTTCCTTCTTCTTCTTCAAGATGACTGGATCCCTCTCTATCCAACACCTTTTCTGATACTTCAGACTTCTTCTTCTTAGATCTTCTGATGAAGATCTTCTTTAGAACTAAGCACTTTCTTGAATTGAAACTTCAATAGGATCGTAATCCTTTTGTTTCTTCTTCTTAGATCTTCTTCTGTTATTTTTCTTAGCTTTTTATTTCCTTCTGAATATGTCTATTTATAGACTTTCTTCATGGTAACCGGCTGATCCGGTTTCTAACTGTTTTCTGACAGGTCTGACAGCTTCAGTTAAACGGTGGCAACCCACAGCTGTCAAGTCTTCAAACAGTTCCTGTACCTTAGCCTTGGACAGCAAAATGTCGAGACAGTCTGTTAGAAAGTGTCGAGACCAATCTGTCTATCTGTGTCGACACAAGTGACTTTGGTGTTGACACAGTCTTTGATGATGTCGACTAAGTTGCCTCTAAGTCGACACAGCTTCTTCAGAAAATAACTTGGTCTAGACTCTGCAGTGTGTCGACACAAGTCCTGTGTGTCGACACAGTTGTTGTAGATTCAGAACTCAGTATGTGTCGACTCAGCCTTCAGGTGTCGACACATCAATCTTCAATTCTGCCAAAATGTGTCGACTCAGTCTTCTGGTGTCGACACAAGCATAGTCGACTTCTGCCAATATGTGTCGACTCAATCTCAAGGTGTCGACACATCCACCCAGTGTCGACACAGTAGAGGTCGACTATCTTCTTCTGTGAGTCAACTATCTTTCTCTGGTCGACTATCTTTCACTAGTCGACTATCTTCCACTGGGTGTCGACTATCTTTCACTAGTCGAAAATCTTCCACTGGGTGTCGACTATCTTTCACTGTGTTGACACTGCTTCCCGGTGCTGAGGTCGACGATTTTCTTTATGTGTTGACACTGCTTCCCAGTGTCGACATAAATGTGGTCGACTATCTTTCTCTGTGTCAACACTGATATTCTGAAGTGTCGACACAAATATTCTGAAGTGTCGACACAATTTCTTCAGGTGTCGACATGTGGACTTAGAATATTTTTCTGCATTCTTTAATACTTCTTCTCCTGCACATGTCAACTCAAAACAACATCAAATACACCTTGATGTATATCATTGAGCTAAGTTGGGCTTCTTCAAATCAGGTACACATTTTCCAATGTACCCAACAATCTCCCCCTATTTGGAGAAGTCATAACCCTATAGCCAATGATATACACCATTTATAAAAAGTATAAACTGATGATATATGACATAACAGGAATACTTAATATAAACAAAATAAAAACAATCCATCACAGAATGAACATTATATGATACCAAACAACATTTTGTTTATAACTTGATAATGTTTGAATACAGAGATTTACATTTAATGATATAATCAAAACATTACAAAATACTTTGAAAGAACTAAAAATTAAGACTGATCGGGCTCTTTTATGACAATCCCTTTGCCAGATAGAATTTGAGCCTTCACAGGAGATTCAGAATCTTCAGCTGGCTTCTTGCCTTTTAGATCAGCCTTCTTCTTTGCTTCTTCCTTGAGCCTTTGCCTTTCAAAATAATGAAAGGGCTTTGGAAAGTACTTGCTCGGCTCCTGAGCATTTGGAGGCAGCCTACCCAGCTTGGCTTTTCTTCTAAACTGTATTATGGCCTCTTGCCTGGCTTCATACTTCTGCCATTCCATCTCATTGAACCACTTGCCTTTTTCATGCACTTGGTCTTTGACAGCCTTCCATGCAGTGAGTATAATATTTCTGGAAGTAGGACTCCACTGCTCAAAGTCTGGCCTAAGTTCAGCCTGCTCTCTAAATCTTTTCTTAGATAGTAGAGCATCTTGCTGGTCTTTCAAAGTAGCCTCAGGCTTATCAACCTTCCCAATAACAACATTGGTAACCTCCTTTGGAGGACTATACATTCCTTGAACTTGCTGATCAATCATATCATAATCTGGAGGAGGGTAAATGACTTGGGCAACCTCAGGTTGATTGCCTTCAAGTAGACTTGTTTGTATTCCAGACTCAGCCACCATAGCATCATCCCACAAAGGTGGATATCCCAATGTGGCTCGAATACTATTGGTCACCCATTTGGTGTGCTCTGAGCCTGCATGAACTAACATCCTCTCCCCCTTTATGGCTTCTCTAGTAACATGATCTCTTAGTTCTTCCTTCTGAAATCTGATTTGGCCATCTAGATAATTCACACCCTCTTTAAAAAATGGTTTTAACTTTAGAAGCTTGTCAGATATTTCCTTTTTAGAGGTAGTGATAGCAGTTTTAACAGAATCAATAGCAGCTTGAAAGTTCTTATCAAATTCTTCCATTTCCTTTGCTCTAGCTGCAGGCAGGCCTGGAACAATCTTTTTCAATTCATCAATGATCTCATGATGAGATTCAGTTAAATTCTCTTTCATCCTTAGCTGATTTTCCAAGACATAGATTTGCTTTAAAGCAATATCATCCACCTTAGGGATGATAGACTGCTGTTGTTTTGCCAAATATACCACAGCATTACCTCCCTTATGGAAGCAATCTGTCATCTCCTTCTTATGCATATTGACCTCAAACCTAATAGATTTTATATCTTGAGCTATGTCAAATTGCAGGGACTTGTTGTTCTCATCAACATATTTTTCAATAGCCACTCTGTGTTCATCCAATTTCACTTGTAAATCGACCAAAAACTTGTTATAATCAAAGTCAGAAGGAGTGTGAAGTGTTGTAGACTATAGAGCCTGCTTATAGCTCTTGCTCCTTCTCTGGAAGACCATAAGTTTTCTCTTCTTAGCCACCCTAGCTTCTTCATTCTCAGAATCAGAAGTACTATCAATTTGAACTCTTTCTTTGGGAGGAGGAGGAACAGCTGCTTCAGTGCCATGTTGTACAGTCTCCACATGCACAGGCTCCCCCTCAATTTCTTGCTCCACTTCCATTCTATCAGTAATTATTTCATTATCTGGAAATAACTCTTCTAGAGTATATTCCTTCTGGGCTGGAACATCTGCAGTATTCAAATTTTGAGATATATCAATTTGAGCATCGTCTTGCACTTGCTCAGACAGCTTCTCCCCCTGTACTTGTTCAGTATTGGTGATGTCCTGGGCAAGTGAGGACACTTGCTTTCCCTGGACCTGTGTAGAAATAGAAATATTAGAAATGTCTTTTGTAGGAAAATACACCAGCTCCCCCTGCACCTGTACCTGGTCATGAGTAGATACAGTCTGTGTAGGTGAATAAACTTGCTGAGCTGGTATTCTTACTTCTTCTTCTTGAATTGCAGGTATTGTGGCATCCTGAACTTGTGTAGAAGCAGGCTGATCTTCAACCTCTTGTCTTACTTGTTCTTCTTGAGGGTGCTCAGTACTGGTAGCATGACCTGGGGATTTCTCAGGTGAATCCTGCCTTTCCATTTCAGGCATCTCTTTGGTCAGCACCCTATCCCATCTGGAGAACAATCTCATGTCCATCCTTCTCATGTGATTAATTTTTGTTCCAGGTTGTTGTTGCATAACATCAGGAATCTCCTTACTTAGTTATATACTCATTATTCTAGCCAGATTTGGCTTCTTGATTCCTTCCTTAATCTTTTCAAAGATTACAGTTGACCAATCCGTTGGAATTGTAAACATAATCCTGGTCATTAGGCTGAACATATAGGCGGAAATCCTATCATGTCCACCTGGCTTGCACAGAATAACTTTTCCAACCACCTCAGACAGAAACTTGCCCTGATGATTCATTCCTTTCCTATTGAAAGCAGCTCCAATTTTCATGGTGGAATCCAATCCACACCATTGAAGAGCCTCCCTTGATTTAGAAGCAGGGACATCCTCTTCATTCTCAATTATAGGTAAGTGTAGAATTGTTCTTAACTTACTTGGTGTAATTTCCACTGGTGACCCATGAACTGTTGATTTTATCTCATGACTTTCAGAGACTACAATTGCAGAAGTATCGAACTCATGCACCTCCTTCTTCCATATCTTAGATGGTTCGGAGACCAGAAATTCTAATCCTGAGACGGAGAGGAGAGAGATAACCCCGAGAACATCTGGAGGGGCAGCAGCAAAGGCCTGGCGCACCAACTCATATCCTTCATTCACATTATCTTCAATCTTTGGCGCCATTGATTAGTCGAGAAAGCTTGAAAGATGAGAGAAAGAGAGAGAGAGGGAGAATGTCGACACAGGGTTTCGAAAACCTTGTAAGCGTGTGGACAAAATGAGTTTTTGACCTATTTATACCTTCTGTTTAAAGAAGATCAAAAGCCGCCAAAAACAGACTATAAGTGTCGACACAAATGGAATGTGTCGACACAAGTTTCTATTGTCTCGACATCAAGTCCGTCTATTATGTGTCGACACCAATTTGCAGTTATGTCGACACCAGAGATATATAGTAGAGCATCAGAAATTCTGTGTCGACTCTTAGTATAAGTGTCGACACAAAATCTGTAAGTGTCGACACCACTATCCTGGTGAAGTCGACGCTACATTCCTGGATAAGTCTACAATAAGATTCTTAAGTGGCGACACATATTTTCTGTGTCGACACAATATCTTTGACTTGTCGACATTACTACCATGAGTCGACACAATATTACTGAATGTGTCGACACCATCTTACTTAGCCAATTTCTGTTTGTTCATCACAACTTATAAGTACTACAGAGTACTTGATACTACTTCAATGTGTCTTTATATCACTTGAATGTCTTGTTACCACTTCAACTTCATTGTTGATGATATTGTGATTACACTAATCAATGGTTAACATACCTAATTCAATTTTGAATTTATTGAATTTTGTCTCATCTAGGGGCTTAGTAAACACATCTGCTATTTGATAATCTGTTTTCACAAATTCCAAAGAAATGTCTTCTTTTTCTACATGTTCCCTAAGAAAATGGTATTTTATATCTATATGCTTAGTTCCACTATGAGAAACAGGATTATTAGCAATAGAAATTGCACTCTTAGAATCACACAAAAGCGGTGTTCTACTTAATTGAATACCATAATCCTTAAGCTGATGCTGCATCCATAATAGCTGTGCACAGCAGCTTCCAGCTGCAACATACTCAGACTCAGCTGTGGAAATTTCCACACTGGTCTGCTTCTTACTACTCCATGATATTAGTCTTCCTCCCAGGAATTGACAAGTACCTGTAGTACTCTTCCTATCCTCTCTACATCCTGCAAAATCTGCATCTGAATAGCCTGTTAGTTGAAAATCTCTATTCCTAGGGTACCAAAGACCTAGATTAGGTGTGCCCTTAAGATATCTCAAAATCCTTTTGACTGCAGTATAATGAGATTCTTTAGGGCAGGCTTGGTACCTAGCACAGACACATGTAGCATACATAATATCTGGTCTACTAGCAGTGAGATATAGTAGTGAGCCAACTATTCCTCTATACAAAGTCTCATCAACAGGTTTACCTGCATCATCTTTGTATATAGGCATACTTGTTCCCATAGGAGTTCTCATGGTGGAGGATGACTCCATACCATATTTCTTAATCAATTCTTTGGTGAACTTAGACTGGGATATGGACAAGCCAACATCAGTCTGTCTTACTTGGAGTCCCAAGAAGAACTTCAGTTCCCCCATACTGCTCATCTCAAACTTCCCTTGCATAAGTTTGGCAAACTTTTTACAAAGGTTGTTTTCAGTAGATCCAAAGATTATGTCATCAACATAGATCTGAACTAAGATGATCTTGCCTTTGGATTCCCTAAGGAATAGAGTTTTGTCAATTTTTCCTCTTGAGAATTTATTCTCAATAAGGAAAGTAGACAGGGTTTCATACCAAGCCCTTGGAGCTTGCTTTAACCCATACAGAGCTTTCCTAAGCTTATAAACAAAATCAGGTTTAAGGGGATCTACAAAACCTGATGGTTGCTCTACATATACTTCTTCTTTAAGATCACCATTCAGAAATGCTGCTTTCACATCCATCTGGTATACTTTGAAGTCTTAATAGGCTGCATAGGCAAGGAATATTCTGATTGCCTCCAGCCTTGCTACTGGAGCAAAGGTTTGATCAAAGTCAATCCCTTCTTCCTGCCTGTATCCTTTTGCAACCAATCTTGCTTTATTCTTTACTATTATTCCACTTTCATCTAGCTTGTTCCTATAGATCCATTTTGTGCCAATTATGTTGTGTCCTCTTGGTTTAGGAACAAGCTCCCAGACATTGCACCTTCTGAATTGATTCAGCTCTTCATGCATAGCATCAATCCAGTGTTGGTCTTGGATAGCTTCTTCAAACTTCTTAGGCTCCATTTGTGACAGGAAACTTGAATGTAGAACTGTGTTTTGATTTCTGCTTCTAGTTTGCACCCCCTGTCTTGGATCACCTATTATCTGATCAGCAGGATGATCTCTTAAATGTCTTGTAGCTGGAGGAAGATTCCCTTCTGGTTGAACATTTCCAGCTCCTTCATTTAGCTGAATCTCTTGGTTTTCATCAGCTTCTATAGTGTCTTGTTCTCCCCCTGGACAGAAGCCTTCATTTTCCAATGCCCCATCTTCCTTTGATACTTCAGTAATGGAGAGCTTGTCCATACTTTTGCTTATACCTATTGAGTCATTTGATCTACAAGACAACTCACAGTTGATTAATCTTGTTTCATCAAACACAACATGCACAGATTCTTCAACAACTTGAGTAATCAAGTTGAAGACTCTATAGGCCTTACTATTTGTGTTGTAACCAACAAATATCCCATCCTGGGATTTGGCAGCAAACTTAGTCAAATATGACTTGCCATTGTTAAGTATATAACACTTGCAACCAAAGATCCTAAAGTAAGATAGATTTGGTTTTCTGCCTTTCACAATCTCATAGGGAGTCATTTTGTGGCTTTTGGTGATAGTAGCCCTATTGATTACATGACAAGCAGTGTTAACTGCCTCAGCCCAAAAATATTCTGGGAGAGAGGTGTCACTCAACAGAGTTCTACCTGCTTCAATTAATGTTCTATTCTTTCTTTCAGCAATTCCATTTTGCTGAGGTGTTCTAGGTGAGGAGAACTCTTGGAAAATCCCATAGTCTTTACACAATTTTGTTATGCTTTCAGATTGAAACTCAGTACCATGGTCACTTCTGATTTTGACCACTGTACTATTTAGTTCATTCTGAATTTGCTTTACAAAATTAAGTAATACACTTGGGGTATCAGATTTTTGTTTCAGAAAGAACACCCATGTAAATCTTGAATAGTCATCTACAACCACAAAAGTGTAGACTTTCCTACCTAGACTGTGAACTGGCATAGGACCAAAAAGATCCATATGCAAGAGGTATAAGCACCTCATAGAATCCTTGTTTTCAAGGCTTTGAAAGGAGGATTTTGTCTGCTTGCCCTTTTGACAAGCTGAGCATATCCCTTCCTTTATACACTTAACTTGAGGTCCCTTCCTCACTAACTATTTGCTAAAGAGTTAGCCAATTGTCTTGTAGTTTAGATGAGCCAATCTCTTGTGCCACTTAACACAATGAGAAGCATTGTCATCAGCTACAAGACAGATGGGAGAAGCCTTATTCTCACATTCAAAATTAAGACAATATACATTTCTCTTCCTATACCCAGTCAATATGATCTTTTGATCACTTGACCTTTTGATATGACATCCATCTTTAACAAATGAAATGTCATATCCTAAATCACTTAGCTGGCTTATGCTTATTAGATTATGTTTCAAACCTTTTACATAAGCCACTTGAGTGATAGTAATTAGGTTAGAAGAAATGTTACCAAACCCTTTGATGACTCCTTTTTCAGATCCACCAAAGATCACTTTAGGTCCATCTTTGAAAGATGAATACTCCTTCAGCAGCCCCTTTGTTCCAGTCATGTGCCTGGAACAACCACTATCCAAGTACCATATAGGGGCATGGTTACTTGGATTCACCTGCAACACAGAATTACTTACCCTTAGAACCCAAGTAAGTCTTGGGTCCTTGGTTCAGGTTAGCATTAATAAAGCTACCATATCCTCTTCTAACAGGTAGACTATTGTTCTTTATAACACTTGGGTTATACCAGCAGTTTAGTGCAAAATGCCCTCTCTTGCCACAACACCAACATTCAAACTTATTGTATCTAGATCTAGATACATCCTTGTCAGAAGAATTTCTGTTCATTGCAGGTGCTGCAGCAACTTCACCTACTGATTTCTTAAAACCATTGGGTTTATGACCATGGGTAGGCCTGCTTGCATTTACACCCTTGTTCTTCAGAACATTAGTCTTAATATGACCTTGAATATCTTCAAGATCATATTTGTTAGAAGGCACTTCCACCTTACTAAACTTTATGGGGACTGAAAGGTTTAGTGGCTGAACAGGAGCTTTGCCTTTCCTCTTGAATCTGCCAGCCCTGGAGTTACCTTTAAATCCTAATCCAGCCTTACCCTTTTGAGTGACAAATTCATCTATCAAGGGTAAGACAGATTTTGGCTTAGAGTAACTAGCCACTAAATCCTTTTCAATTCTAAGTCTGGCCTCCAGACTCTTCACTTGATCATTAGTATAATTAATTGTGCCCATCTGAATAATAGTTATATTCTTCAGCTTGGCAATTTCATATAATTTTTGATCAATAACTTTCTCTAACTCAGTTGTAGCAACCCTTAGTTCAGCAATTTCCTGAGCCTGAGATTTAACCAGGTTCTTGCTTTTCTTAAGGGCCTGCAACAAGTCCCCATACTTGTTTATCAATTGATAGACATCTCCTTCAGATTCAGATGCATCTACATCACTTGATGCAGATGTAGCTGATTCTTCACTTGTACAACAAACAGATGTAATAGAAGGACATTGTACCTTATTAGGACCAGACTGATTCTGTCATATGTCCTCTTCTGATCCTGCCATCAGCCCCATACACTGATGATCCTTTTGTTCATTGATGGAGTCTAGCAACTGCAGAAACTCCTCTTCTTCAGATGCAGCATATAGTCCAATATATGCTTCAGCTTCAGATTCTGACTCTGAAGTTGACTGGTCTGTTAGACTCTTATCTTTCTTTGCAACAAAGGATTTCTCCTTCTTGCCTTTCTGATGAGTCTTCTTCTTGTCTGAAGACTCCTTTCTCTTATCAGGACAGTCAGCCACTACATGTCCAGGCCTATTGCAACAATAGCAGACAATCTTTGAAGTAGTGGCTTTGCTGGGCTTTAATCTGCTCTTCTCTTTCCTTGATGACCTTTTCTTCTGATAATAGTCATCAACTTGTTGTGATGTGGAAGGTCTAGACTTCCATTGCTTCTTTTTTAAGAATCTCTGGAATTGCCTTGTGAATGCAGCAAAGTCTGCATCTGAATCACAGCTTTTTGAACCCTTATCTGAATTTTCAGAACTATCTTCTGCAACTTCCTTAGGAGGAGATGGTGATTTCCTCCTATTCTTTCTAGTGGCTTCTGCATTTAATACCACAGTCTTTTCTCTATGCTCTCCTCTTGAATTCTTTTCCTCCTCCTTCCTCACCATAAGTTGCATTTCATAGGATAACAACTTTCCAAACAAGGTGGGAGGAGATATCTCTGCCAATTTAGCCACTTCTCTTATGGCACAGATCTTTGTGTCCCAATCCTTTGTTAAGGATCTCAAGAATTTGTCATTCAGTTCATAAGTACTGAAGACTCTTCCATAGGACATAAGCTCATTCACAATTCTATAGAATTTCTTGTAGCACTCAGTTATGCTATCAGATTTTCCTTGTCTAAAACTTTCATACTCCTGATTGAGCATAGATTTCCTGTCCTGCCTTACTTCTTCAGATCCCTCCATGTAAACAATCAATGTGTCCCACATCTCTTTGGAGGTCTTGCAGTGAATCAGATTCTGAAATGTTGAATCATCTATGGCACTAACAATAATGTTCTGAGCTCTTTTATCCATGGTTGCCAAGATGATTTCATCCTTGGTCATTTCTGAATAACTCTTTGGAGTTTGGATATTTGCATGAAGAACTGATACCTTCATTGGTATGAAGGGGCCTTCCTGTACTGTGATGTAAATCCTTGGGTCAGATGCCTCCATAAACAATCTGACTCTTTCTTTCCAAATTCCAAAAATTTCTTTCTTGCATATGGGTAATTTCATAGACCCTAGCTCCTTATGATTCTCACCAGAACCCATCTTTTTGAATCTTGATTCTGCCTTTCAGATCTACCTCAGACTGTTAAGTCCTTTCTGAGGAACCTCCCTCTGATACCACTTGATAGTTTTACTTTCAAGATAACCTAAACACCTAGAGGGGGGGGGGTGAATAGGTTCTAATTTCTTGTTTATACTTCTAGGCAGAATTCAATTACAAATTAAAACATCTAGCACAGCATTCACAGACAACTAAGCATCACAGATTGCACAATGTTTTATAGTGGTTCCCCAAGGTCTGGGTACATCCACTTTCCCCCTTCACCTATCTAGCAGTATGCTAGATTCGGCAAAACTTCCACTATTCTCAGATCCTCAGATCCTACAGCTCAGAACCTGGATAGGTTCCTACAACTCAGGCTCAACAGCCCTACCTCAGCCTTGCCTCAAGGCCTACCTCTCAGAGAAGAACCTTCTCCTACACTCAGGCAAATTGCCCTACCACTCAAAGATCACCTCTCCTACACTCAGCCTTTATAACACAGGCTTACAACTCAGATCTGTGTAAACAGATCCTACAGAAATTTAGAAAAGATATTTTAATGTCTTGCCTTTGTTGAGAGAGAAGAGGACAAGACACTTCTTGATCAGCTGATGAAATCAACTGAATCTGAGCTTTCTTCAAAGCTTCTTGAATCTGAACTTAGTTGAGTTGATTTCCAAACAGCTTCTTGAGAAACCACTGATGGCTTCCTTCTTCTTCTTCAAGATGACTGGATCCCTCTCTATCCAACACCTTTTCTGATACTTCAGACTTCTTCTTCTTAGATCTTCTGATGAAGATCTTCTTTAGAGCTAAGAACTTTCTTGAATTGAAACTTCAATAGGATCGTAATCCTTTTGTTTCTTCTTCTTAGATCTTCTTCTGTTATTTTTCTTAGCTTTTTATTTCCTTCTGAATATGTCTATTTATAGACTTTCTTCATGGTAACCGGCTGATCCGGTTTCTAACTGTTTTCTGACAGGTCTGACAGCTTCAGTTAAACGGTGGCAACCCACAGCTGTCAAGTCTTCAAACAGTTCCTGTACCTTAGCCTTGGACAGCAAAATGTCGAGACAGTCTGTTAGAAAGTGTCGAGACCAATCTGTCTATCTGTGTCGACACAAGTGACTTTGGTGTTGACACAGACTTTGATGATGTCGACTAAGTTGCCTCTAAGTCGACACAGCTTCTTCAGAAAATAACTTGGTCTAGACTCTGCAGTGTGTCGACACAAGTCCTGTGTGTCGACACAGTTGTTGTAGATTCAGAACTCAGTATGTGTCGACTCAGCCTTCATGTGTCGACACATCAATCTTCAATTCTGCCAAAATGTGTCGACTCAGTCTTCTGGTGTCGACACAAGCATAGTCGACTTCTGCCAATATGTGTCGACTCAATCTCAAGGTGTCGACACATCCACCCAGTGTCGACATAGTAGAGGTCGACTATCTTCTTCTGTGAGTCAACTATCTTTCTCTGGTCGACTATCTTTCACTAGTCGACTATCTTCCACCGGGTGTCGACTATCTTTCACTAGTCGACAATCTTCCACTGGGTGTCGACTATCTTTCACTGTGTCGACACTGCTTCCCAGTGCTGAGGTCGATGATTTTCTTTATGTGTCAACACTGCTTCCCAGTGTCGACATAAATATGGTCGACTATCTTTCTCTGTGTCGACACTGATATTCTGAAGTGTCGACACAAATATTCTGAAGTGTCGACACAATTTCTTCAGGTGTCGACATGTGGACTTAGAATATTTTTCTGCATTCTTTAATACTTCTTCTCCTGCACATGTCAACTCAAAACAACATCAAATACACCTTGATGTATATCATTGAGCTAAGTTGGGCTTCTTCAAATCAGGTACACATTTTCCAATGTACCCAACATGTGTACAGAGAACCAAGCCCTGAACTGGCATATGCTGTGACCTGGAAGGAGCCTCGGAAAAAGCACGAGGACCAAGCCCAATAGTCCACTTGGCACGAAAGGAGCCTCGGGATTGAACACCAAGGACCAAGCCCAACTGCCCAAAGTCTATATATCAACGCCTGTCGGTGTGACGACTGGCGAGCACGTAGACCTACCACACTATCCTTAACCCAGGATTACGACACTGCGTGTCGACTCACACTGCATGTAATTCACATCATCGTGGCATGGAAGGAGCCTTGGGAATGAACACCGAGGACCAAGCCAAACCGTCCATTTACGTTTCTTCTCAACATTACCAAACTAGTGTGGTCAAACCCCACACTTACACCCTTTCACAATCTAGTGCCACAGACACTTGAGGGTTCTTCATCGACATAAAGGTACCTCACATATTCATCAACCATACAACCAATTGTTCATAATAGTCGTTACCAATTATGTACAGTATCTTCAAGCCAAACTCATCGTTATTCAACGCATTACCCTTGCCAAGTACATCCTTATTGATTCAAATATTTAAACCATTCCTGCTATCCCAACTCGTCAATCCATTCGTTCTCCAACCTTCACAAAATTACATTGATCAAGTACATTTTACCATATCATTGTTCATTAAGGGTCTATCCAAATAAATTTATAAACTTGTTTTATCGCAAATGCTTATAAACTCCTTTCAAAAAAAACATAAGTATTAATGTATTACAATCTCACTACCAGCCCAAGGCTGATACCAAACAAACACGAGATCTACATGTGCAGGAATGATTACTATACAACAAATTCAAATGGGGATTCCCGAAGCTACAGGAATCCAGTGAAGATGTTAACCCCTCGTTGGAAAGGCATTTCCAAGGGCTGCGACTTTCATGTTTATTCAAAAGCCCTAATCTGGCCACATCGAGTTCAAAATCGGCATCGAAGACTGCTGCGTGGAAAAAACAGATTTCTGCATGCATATTAAGGCAAGATGAATGACATTAGCTCATCTTCTTCATCAAGCCATATGTTCAAACCATGTCCAAAAATTCCTCCACCCTTATTCACTCTCAAGAGACCATTTCCTCTTCACTAACAAAGTCCACCATCTACTCAAGGAGAGGGGAAAGGTTGAAGACATCAATATACTTAGGGCACAAGCCCTAGAATAGTCTTTTCCTAGGAAATAATCATCTCGATTGCAATTCAAAACTCTCTTGAGTCGACATCTCTCCTAGAAATAACTAAAGATCTAGCACCATGGGAGAGGGTAGGAAGCTCACCCCGTTTCCGGCGTTTCCACCATTTCCAGCAATGGATCTTGTCATCCTTCTTGGCGGCATCTTCTTCTCCTCGGTCAGTGTTAGTTCTTCATGGGTTAGAAGATCGGCTCCAGCACCTTCTTCCTCTCCATTAGTTTTCTACAATAATGGCTTGGAAGGAAGAGTAGAAACGACTAGAGTTTTCTCCACTTTTCATGTGGGAAGTGGGTAACTGCATAGCCACGTATCGACATCTCATTGGGCCACCAATAACTCAGTAAATGAGTCCCTTCAAAACGACGCGACAGAAAAAATTAGCCAAAACACAAAATTGAACGACACATGTAGGGACACGCCTGTTTCACTACCCGTGTCCTGCATTGGAGAACGCGATCGATGATCATCAAGATCCGCTCGATGAATCATCAAACTGCTGTGGACATACATGAGTAGGGACACGCCCATGAATCTACCCATGTCCTACTCGGGAGGAACATGGTTGACGATCGTCAAACTCCGCTCGACGAAACGTCGAATGACTGCTTGGACACAAACGGGTAGTGACACGCCCGTGTCACTACCCGTGTCCTTCTCTGGAAACACGGTCGACGATGTAAGTCGAGCTCTGCTCAATAAACACACAAACACACACACACACACACAAGGGTAGAGATACGCCTGTGTCACTACCCGTGTCCTGCTCGGAAATCACAACAAGTAATCTGCAACGTTGCCAGAGAGCCACACGGGTATGGAAACGCCCATGTCACACACCTATGGGTAGGGACACGCTCGTGTCACTGCCAGTGTCACTATATTGGACAAACTTCTCCTCCCTTACATAAGAGTAAGCCTAGCTGCTAGCACTCCCTGAGCCCATGTCAGCTCTCCTAACTTAAAAGTGTGCACGAGGGGCCTAGCATAATTTGGGACGTTTCAAATCCTATAAACAATAAAATATTTCATCCCAGAAATCGGCAAAGGCTATGGCGAGAGAAAAACATGAAATAAAATAAAATATGCTTTTAAAATTAACTTGAGGAAACAACTCTGGGTAGCACTTTTGGATTAAGTCCACAGGCTCCCATATATACTCCTCCTTCCAATGGTTAGACCACAACACTTTTACTAAAGGAACAATCTTGAGGCGCAAAATCCTTGTCTCATTGTCTATTATCTGCACCAGCTCTAGTCGTACAGATCTATTGGTTGCTACTGCTCCATCAATGGTGGGAATATGTTGATCGGCCCGTAGCAGCGCCTTCCGGAGTGACGACACATGGAATACATCATGAAGGTTCTTTAACTCTTGTGGTAACTCCAACTGGTAGGCTAAAGGGACAATCCTTTCCAATATAGTGTACGGACCAACGTACCTTGGGCTTAGCTTCTTCATACAATGTACCAATGACACTCAATTCATCGGCCGGATTTTCAGGAACGCTTTGTCACCCACCTAAAATTCTACCGCCCGGTGCATTGCATTATAATATTTTGCCTGCCGACTTTGAGCCTCAAGCATGCGGTCCCGTATTAGTCTAACAACCGCATCAGTATCATAGATGTACTTAATTCCTAAAAACTTTGGGTCTTCATCTTGTACCCATGACAAGGGGGTTCTACACCTTCTTGTATAAAGGGCTTCATGTGGTACCATCCCGATGCTGGCGTGGTGGCTATTATTATAGGAAAATTCCACGAGGTGTAAGAGCCTTTCCCACAGTTCTCCTCTATCCAACAAACATAGTCTCAATAGGTCCTCCAATGTTCTGATGGTCCCCTCAGAATGCCCGTCGTTTTGAGAATGAAAGGCTCTGCTAAAGGTAAGGCGCGAGCGCAAATACGCCTGTACCTCCTTCCATTCTTTAGAGGTAAACCGACCATCCTGGTCAGGAATAATGGCACGCCATGGTACCGTACAAACTGCTCCACAAAGAGGCGTACCAAAACATCCACATGAACCTCTTTCTTCATTGGTATAAACCTAGCTACCTTTATCAGGCGGTCAACGATTACCCACACCGAATCATTCCATGAGCGTGAGCGAGGCAAATCGTGGACGAAGTCCATGGAGACATCCTCTAACTTCCACTCGGGGATGGACAATGACTGTAATAATCCACTAGGGCTCTTACATTCCTCCTTCACCCTTTGACATGCCTCGCAGTGTGTAACAAAATATCTGACATCCCTCTTCATTCTCGACCAACACATGGTTTTCCGCAAGTCGGCGTACATCTTGTCAATCCCAGGATGCACATAATACTGAGTGCAATGTGCCTCTCTCAGGATATCTTCCCGAATTTTACCGCCTCTGGGAATGTAAAGCTGGACACATAGATGAACGGGGTCGTCTTTTAGGGAATACTCGTTAGTAGTCCCATCTTTAATTGACTTGAGTGTCGGAGCCAGAGCCGCATCCTTTCCTTGCTCAGCCCATATTCAGTCTCGAATTACACAAACTATGCTCATCGCGGTTAAGTACTCCATATACCCTTCCGATTGGTCTTTATATACCAAGGTAATCTCCATCTCTTCGAGCATCTTTGCTAACTCCATACTCATCATTCGGGACTCAGGGCTTGGTTTTGGTACCTTTCGGCTTAAAGCATCTGCTACGGAATTTTCTTTTCCAGCGTGGTAGTTCAGAGTGAATTCATAATCACATTAAAACTCTAACCACCGCCGCTGTCTCAAATTCAATTCTTTCTGAGTATGAATGTACTTTAAATTCTTTTGGTCCGAAAAGATTTCGCAGTGGACGCCATACAGATAGTGTCTCCAAACCTTCAAAGCGAACACCACTACTCCGAATTCCAAATCATATACTGGATAGTTGACTTCATGCTTCTTCAGTTGTATTAAAGCATTTTCAATCATATGACTATGCTGCATCAATACCGCTCTCATCCCTTGATACGACGCATTAGTGTAAACTTAAAATCCTTCTTTCCTGGATGGAAAGGATAGGATGGGTGCGGATTTAAGTCTGTCCTTCAGTTCCTATAACGCATCTTCACACTGGGATGTCCACTCATATGGCACACCTTTCTTTGTCACAGTAGTAAGAGGAAGGGCAATCATTGAGAAGCCTTTTACAAACTTGCGATAGTACCCGACAAGTCCAAGGAAGCTGCACACATCTGCAGCTGACTTCAAGGGCGACCAATCCCTCACGACACTCAATTTGCCGGATCCACAGCTAGTCCATCCCCACTGATCACATGGCCCAAGAAGGAAACCTCTTGGAGCCAGAATTCCCACTTGCTGAACTTGGCAAACAAGGCGTTATCTTTTAGCTTCCTCAGTACCAAGGTCAGATGTTCGACATGCTCTTCCTTTGTCTTTGAGTAGACCAAAATGTCATCGATGAAAACGATGACGAAGATATCCAGCTAAGGCTCGGACACTTTGTTCATCAAACTCATGAAAGCTGAAGGGGCATTTGTGAGCCCAAACAGCATCATGGTGAACTCGTACAAACCGTACCTTGAGCTAAAAGCCATTTTCTGAATGTCCTCCTCTTGTAACCTCAACTGATAATATCTCGTACGTAAATCCAACTTGGAAAACCAATGTGCTCCTACCAATTGGTCGAACAACTAATTGATCTGGGGTAGCGGATAGGTGTCTCGTACCGTCAGTCGGTTGAGCTTCCAATAGTCTATGCATAATCATAAGGTTCCATCCTTCTTATTAACAAAAAGAATAGGGGCTCCCCAAGGTGATGAGATGGGGCGAACAAACCCTGATTCCAACAGTTCTTGCAACTGAACTCTAAACTCTGCGAGTTCCTTTGGGGCCATTCGTTAAGGGGTCCTTGAGACGGGCTTGGCACCCGGTACTAGCTTAATTTGAAAATCCACCTCTCTATGCGGGGGTAATCTTGATAATTTCTCAGGAAATACCTCTGGAAATTCACGCACTACGCGCACATCCTTCATATCTATAGTCCTCTCTTTCAATTCGAAACATATCATGTAAAATTCATCCCCCCTCATGTGAGCTTTCAAGGTCTGAATCGAAGATAATAACAAACGGGGTGCAAATTTTATACCTTGAAAGATGACATCAGTGTCTTCATGTCTCAAGCAAATCTGCTTCTTCGCACAGTCAATTCTTGCGTAGTGCCAATCCAGCCATGTCATGCCAAAAATGAGATCGAATTTTGGCATTCTCAAAACTGTGGTAGGGGTATAAAAGTTCTTTCCCCCAATGAGTATCTCCAAATCGCACTTGGCGGTTGCGGTCATCTCAGAACCGTCTTGGAGGCATAATCTTTGAGTAATACCAATGAAGTATTGCACTCCTTCTAGGTCTTTAATGAAGTTCGCAGACACAAATGAGTGTAAGGCACCGGTATCTAATAACGTACAGGTCGTTTTCCCACCGACCACCACTGTGCCTAATTACTAATAGCAATACTCAAAGCTAGATATCTAGTACGTCTTAAGTAACTTAAGGTTAATAATGAATATGTGATAACTAACTGTAACATACCTGCAATCATCTCCTGAGGTTTCCGCTCCTGTGTCATGTCCAGCGGGAACACTTGATTCCGAACAATTCCGAGGTTTCCTCCTCATGGTCCTCGTCCTCAACCACCCATTTATCCCCGCCCTCACGTAGCTGCCGGAGGGAGAGCAAGAGGAGAATTCCCAAACATCTGCGGGCAGTAACGTCGGATGTGGCCCAGTTGGTTTCATTGGAAGCACACTCGCTCATTCCGCCCTAAGGTTGCTGCAACTGTTGAAGATGTGGAGGTGTAGGCAATGCTGGCGGCTGTGTAACCGGGTGCTCCATTCTAAAATTCCAGTGGAAATGCCTGCCACCTCTCTGATGTCCTCTTCCTCCTCCGTAGTCGTGTCTCCTTCTATTTCTAGGACCAGCTTCCATCATGCCCTCAGTAGGTCTCTTACCACTTCCCATGTGGTCTGCTTCTAGCCTCTTCGCCATGTCAATTATTTCTGCCAAGCTGGAGTCCGCTATAAATAAAAGGGCCTGCCATAGGGAGTCCCGTAACCCTTTGTAGAAGTGCTTAACGTATCCTCTGTCATCATAGTCATATGAGTCAGCAAATCTCGTTAGATGTTGGAACTCTCATTGATACTCCGTAACTGACTTTTATCTTTGCTTCAGCTGTAAAAATCTCTCTTTGAGTTCATCTCGAGCAAACGAGGGAATGAAGTGCTCTAAAAAGGCTCCTGAGAACTCGCTCCAGTTAATCTCCATATAAAATCACACTTGAAAGGTGGAGCCCATGAGGGCCTTCCACCACCTCTTGGCATGCAGTTCTAGGAGTGTCACTACCAGGTTCACATCCATATTGTTTGGACATCTAATTCCTGCCAGTAGTTCTTGCATGGTGTCGAGCCATTCCTCTATACACACTGCCTACTCTGTCCCAAGGTAGGCAGGAGGGGAGAGAGTTTGGAAAGTGCTCACCAAATTGGAGCCCGGTGCTTGTTGTTGTACGAGGGCTTGTTGGGATCTAAAGGCATCCAGGATAGCGGTGAGCATTTTCCCTAGCTCCGATTATTTAAACTATATGGGTACGGACGGGGCGGGGGTGCCCCCCACTAGCTCAACATGCACTGGGATCTACACGTAGAGTACAAACCAAAGGTCAGGTTGGCAAATATTAAGGTTAAAGTTGGACATACTTAGTGTGAATTACATATTGGAACACCACTGCTTCTGTTAAGTCAGTTTGTCCCAAACTGACTAATCGAACGGGGGTGGCACCATTGTCAAATGACTTCTTTAGTTTAGGATCGTAGCAAGCTGATAACATTTGTAAGACCCCTCCCCCCTCCCGGAACACAAAACACAGCACATGTGGAGTCTTATGCCCAGACCAGCCGCCTTGCAGTAGCGCTAGCACTCTGGCTAACCTATACTACAGATGCTTATCCTACCGGCTCTAACCAATATCAACCAATGCCAACCCAACCAAGAATATAAATATAAGTCAATCCACACATAAGTAACAATAGTCCAAAAGTACAACAATTAAAAGAAACTACGACAAGCTTCTAAAATATCAGAGTACTGGTAAAACTTGCCAAAAGGGGCTACAACAAGAGTCTCTCAAACTCATATCAGTGACTGACGGTAGCGACAACTACGTCCCTTCATGTCCTGTCGTCCTGACATGGTTTTCCTGCTGTATAACCTGTCATGGCTCTATTTGCGGGTTTTCCTCCTTAAAAGGAAGACATAGCAATCGTTAGTCATAAAGACTAAGTGGTTTTCACATCCGCCCTTGGCGACTCCTCTGCACCGGGCGGAGAAAGGAACAAGGGTACAATATATTTATATAAGCAGTAGTACAAACAGGTGGTATAGAGTGTGCAATATCAAGTATATCAACAGTATAATGAACGAGTAAAAATCATACTCTATCAGTTCTACCATCTACAGCAGTATATGAAAAATGTAAAGCTACGACAAAAAGTAACTCAACTTATATGAATGCTCATACAGACATATAAGTTAAGGATCGACTCTACAGTAAAGTAACTCATCGTAAAAGAGTGCCCATATAAACTTATACGATGAGGATCTTGTGTATACAATGTAATGCTATGCAATGACTCACCCATGATCGCTCACATGCAATTGCTATGTCGACACAGACATGTAGATCCCACTTTTTGAGCAGGTAACAAACCTCTCAGGCGTCATCTGTTGTGGCCTGACGGTGACAGTAGATCGAGCTTCTCCATAACTAGGCGGGTATCCACACTACAAAACCTAGGCATCTGTATGCCTCAACGCTAAGAACATAATAGAGGAGCTCAAATACATAATAATGCTCAACAAGAGTCTCGGGTAGATGTGCACTGAGAACCAAGAACTGAACTGGCCTATACTGTGACCCGGAAGGAGCCTCAGAAAAAGCATGAGGATCAAGCCCAACCTTCCACTTAGAACGGAAGGAGCCTCTGAAATTAACACCGAGGACCAAGCCCAACTATCCAAAGTTTATCTGTCAACTCCCGTCGGTGTGATGACTGGCGAGCCCGTAGACCTGCCACTCTATCCTTAACCCAGGATTACGACATCGCATGTCGACTCACACCGCATGTAATTTAGATCATCATGGCACGGAAATAGCCTCGGGAATGAACGTCGAGGACCAAGCCAAACCGTCCACTTACGTCTCTTCTCAACATTACCAAACCAGTGCGGTCAAACCCCACACTTACACCCTTTCACAATCTAGTTACATAGGCACTTAAGGGTTCATCGTCGACACAAAGGTACCTCACATATTCATCAACCAAACAACCATTTATTCTTAATAGTCATTACAATTACGTACAGTATCTTCAAGCCAAACTCATCGTTATTCAACACATTACCCTTGTCAAGTACATCCTTATTGATTCACATATTTAAACCATTCCTACCATCCCTACTCATAAATTCATTCGTTCTCCAACCTTCACCAAATTACATTGATCAAGTACATTTTACCACATCATTGTTCATTAAGGGTCTATCCAATTATTGTCATAAACATGTTTTCTTGCAAATGCTTATAAACTCCATTCAACAAAACATTAGTATTAATGTATTACAATCTCTCTACCAGCCCAAGGCCGATACCAAACAAACACGAGATGTACATATGAAGGAAAGATTAATGTACATCAACTTAAAACATGGATTCCCGAAGCTACAGAAATCCAGTGAAGACGTTTAACCCCTCGTTGGAAAGGCATTTCTACGGTCTGTGACTTTTGTGTTTAGTCAAAAGCCCTGATCTGGCCGCATCGAGTCCAAAAACGGACTCGAAGATTGCTACGTGCAGAAAAAAGATTTTTGCACGCATCTTAAGGAAAGATGAATGACATCGGCTCATCTTCTTCATCAAGCAATATATTCAAACCATGTCAAGAAACTCCTCCACCCTTATTCACCCTCATGAGACCATTTGCTCTTCACAAACCAAGTACACCATCTACTCAAGGAGAGGGGAAAGGTTTAGGACATCAATATCCTTAGGGCACAGTCCCTAGAATGGTCTCTTCCTAGGAAATCTTCATCTCACAAGTAAGCACTCTCTTGAGTCGACTTCTCTCCGACAAATAACTACAGATCTAGCACAAAGGGAGAGGGTAGGAAGCTCACCTCATTTCTGGCATTTCCACCATTTCCAGCAATGGATCTTGTCATCCATCTTGGTGGCATCTTCTTCTCCTCGGTAAGTGTTAGTTCTTCACGGGAAGAAGATTGGCTCCAGCATCTTCTTCCACTCCAGCAGTTTTCTACAACAATGGATTGGACGGAAGAGTAGAAATGGCTAGGGTTTTCTCCACTTTTCATGTGGGAAGTGGGTAATGCATAGCCACATGTCGACCTCTCATTGGACTGCCAATCACTCAGTAAATGAGTCCCTTCCAAACAACGAAGCTGGAAAAATTTTCCAAAACCCGAAATTTAACGACATGGGTCGGGGCACACCCATGTCACTACCCGTGTCCTGCTCGGGAGAATTCAGTCGACGATCGTCGAGCTCCGCTCGATGAATAATCGAACTACTGTGGACATATAGGGGTAGGGACACACCCGTGTACTACTCTGGAGGAACACGGTCGACGATCGTCGAGCTCCGCTCGACGAAACGTTGAACTGTTGCTTGGACACACACGGGCTGGGACACGCCCGTGTCCCTACCCGTGTCCTGCTCGGGAAACACTGTTGACGATGTTAGTCAAGCTGTGCTCGATGAACACACACACGGGTAGGGACACACCCGTGTAACTACCCATGTCCTGTTTGGGGAAGACAATAAGGAATCTGCAATGTTGCCAGAGAGCCACACAGGTATGGACATGCCCGTGTCGTACACACATGGGTAGGGACACGCCCGTGTCACTGCCCGTGTCACTACTCTGGACCAACTTCTCCTCCCTTACACAAGTGTAAGCCTAGCTGCCAACACTCCCTAAGCCCAAGTCAGCTCTCCTAGCTTAAAAGTGCGCACGAGGGGCCTAGCGCGAATTGGTACATTACACCTTGTAGGCCACTTGACCTTTAATTAGGGCACTTTGACCAATTTAGGGTTAAGGTTGACTTTTAGTCAACTTGACCTTTTGGGTGACCCCAATGGGTGGTTAGTGATCCATTGGACTCCCCTAAGGATTAGGAAGGTCTATGTGGGGTCATTTTGGCAAGTTGGAGGTCCATTGGCCCTAGAAAGGCTACTTTGACCATTTTAGGGTTAGGGTTGAATTTTTTCAACTTGACCATTTTAGTTGGCCCCAATGAGTTATAGGTGATACAAGGGGCCCCTAATGGGCTAGGGATGTTATGGTGGGGTCCAAGAGTCAAGGTGAGGCCTTAAAGTCAAACCTTAGGTTAGGTAATTGTAATGTGTTATTTGTAGACCATGGTGATCTTCACCTTCATGCCTAAGTTCATATGGTCTCTTTGAGCTTTCTAGGGTTTTGTCATGACCTAGTCATGACAAAACCATCCTAGGAGTATAGTTGCTTGATGGATGTTACAAATACTAATAAACAAAAATAAAAATTTCGTCCCCAAAATTCAGGTTAGTCCTGCAGGGTTTCTACTGAGAGTAACTGAATGTAACATCCCTCAGAAATTAGAGTTATACCTATTGCAAAAATCTCCTGGTGATTTTGCTTTATCAGATCTATTGGCTCCCAGTTATGCTCCTCCTGTCCATGTTTTTCCCACATGATCTTGACCACCGGAACCTTCTCGCACCGCAGGACTCACACTATGATATCATCTATCATGGTCGGCTCTAAGCAGACCGATCGATCAATAGCTGTCGAGCCATCTATACTAGTAGCCTGCGGCTCCGACCGTAGAAGAGCCTTCCTAAGAGAGGAGACATGGAAGACAATGCGCAAACCCGCTAACTCCTGCGGTAGCTCTGGTCTTTATACCAAAGGGTTGATCCTCTCCAGGATCCTGTAGGGACACATATTCCTTAGACTGAGCTTCTTCCGCCCGTATATTCGCGAGACTCCATGCATCAGACGTATCTTCAGAAAGACCCAGTCTCCAAATTAGAACTCTAATATATAATGCCACGCATTATAATACTTGGCCAATCCACTCTGGGACTCCAGTATCCTACCTCGAATCAATTAACTAGGGTAACAGTGTCCTCCACTAAATTTCGAGCTGAGATCCTTTGGATCCTCAACCTATATCCAAAACAGTAGAGTCCTGCACCTCCTTCCATATAATGCCTCGTATGGGTCATGCCTATGCTAGACTAATGACAGTTGTTATAAGGGAGCTCGATCAGCGACAACTGTCTCTCCTATGGCTCTCCGTGGTCCAGAATGCATATGCATAAAATATCCTCCAGTGTTAGGATAGTACACTTCATTTGCCGATCTGTCTGAGGGTGGAGAGTTGCGTTGAATGTAGACAGAGAGCCCAGATTAGCCAAGACCGATCGTCTTTCCTTGGGCGTAAACCATCCATCCCGATCTGACACGATCGCCATAGGCAGACCATCATAAAGGACAAACTTCTCACAAATCTCCTCAAACATCATTTTCTTCCGGTAATCTGAGTTCTAATTTGTGATTGTAGACAATGAATCTTTAAACTTCCTCTACATGATCAGTTTCTTATTCCATCTAGTACGCCCGAGTAACGTTGAAAAAGACTAACTTCAACATCACTCTATTTGGGACAACACATTTTCTAAATTAGGTCTAAGGGGACCCAAGTCAGTAACTAATTTGCCCAATAAACAAAAGACAATCCCCCAATAAAAAAAAGATAAGCCCCTACCAACCTTGGGCTAAGTATTTTGATATTACCATTTTATATTCGGGCTAGATATGCACACCATCCTTAGGGCATGCAACCTTATACTTGGGGTTCCATACTGAAACTTGTTGATATACTCCATACTTTAGACTCTCCAGTTTACCATTTATGACAACTTTCACAAAGTTAACATTTGATCCAGTCCCAAATGGGTCTCTTGTGAACATGAATTCCTAACCGATTCTTGGTATTTGGCATGATGGTTATCTCAACCTAATTGTATCATCGGTATGAGGGTTTAGTCTACGAGTCCCTAACTACTCCGCAAAAGGATTGTGGGCATCAATTCTCTGAGGTCCTATTAGTTTGGGTAACAAGTGATAGTACAACTTGATGGGTAACCAAGGGACATCAAAGTTTAAGCCTTAAATAGCTACTCCCGCATTAGACTCTTCCTCTAGTCTCTTCGGGTATCTTTGTATTTTAACCAAACTTATACCAAAGGTCAATTTTGATAAGGATATGCTAAGGATCATCATGGTAAGTCAAGTTTCTTGGTTGGGTTGACCTAACTCATTGATATAAGGACTATATAATATGATCTTTACACATGGGAACACCACAGCTTCCGCTGCTTAGTTTGTCCCTAAACTAATGCTAACGCGGGTTGACCCAGTGTTTTGTGGACTTCTTCTCTTTGGACCAAGGTTACCTCTGATATCAGTTTGTAAGACCACATTTTTTTGCTACTCTACCGGGTCTTTTGCCCAGAATCTCCGTTTTACTGTTACACCGACACTCTGGGTGGTCGTCAATACAAAATGTCGATCCTACAGAAATTAGTGATCGTCAAAGAATTAGTATGTAATAGAAGTCTACAGATCACAGCTCACTATCAATATATATATAAGACCATTAGTCCATAATAAGTACAAAGTATGAAAGAGAGTAGAAAAGAAAAGGGCTTAAGCTCGGTACATTTTAATACAAATAATCTCTCTCTCATAACTCACACATCTTGCGGAAGCAACAGAAAACCATCTTCGACTTGTCGCAATATAGTTATGGTAGCACGCAACAACTACTCCTTATGTACTGCTTCCTTATCCTACTGGTGATGATGCTCCTACTACTCGGTCCCCTCAAATGATGTGGTCCACAGACCGTTAGTCAAAAGACTAAGCCACTGTCGTTCTTGCCTCACCCCCGTGACTCCTAGGCACCGTACGGAGAGGAGGAAAGCAGATGACAACAAAGTAGAGTGGAATAAGCAGGTGACAACTACCCTAGCATGTGTTTATACAAATGTACTATAACAAAGAAGCAGTAATGTAAACAAGTAAATTAGAGAAGTAAGTATATGTATTGTAAACTATGGAATATGTAACCTTAAATTATATAAATGCCCATACAAACTTATAAGTTAAGCGGTCTATTGCAAGGCTCCCATCATATAAACTATCCCATACTCGTTTATATGAAGGGGTGTCAGGTTATATGTAGGTTAGTGTGTAGTAATATGTTATACCATAATTCATGCAAGTACAACACACACACACACGACTCAATGCGCACAGAACATTAGTTCCCCCATTTTGGAAGCTAGCCTTACTCCCAGGAGCCTCCGCAGTGGCCAACAGAGACAGTGGGTCAGGCCAGCCCATGCCTAGGTAGGTAACCACACTACTAGGCCTAGCCCCTATGTATGCCTCTGAAGGACACACCAAATTCAACACGTACTATGTTGACCAACTGCCAGTCATTTCCTTGGCTAAGTGAGAACCATATTTGCCAAGTTAACGTATCGATGTCGGTGCGATCGACCGTCTAATACCAAAGGCCAACCACTTTATGCACATACAACCATGAATTTCCCGAGCTATCGGCTCCCCGGACTAACCTGTCCATTACAACTACCTTCCGAGCCTTCGTCTTGTCGGGCAAACTTGCCCATTTCAACAACCACCGAGCCTACTGCTCGGATAACCTAGTCAAGATAACGTCCCAAGTAACTAGGGTGATTGAATGTGAAGTCCTAATATATTGTTAATTACTCTTGTATTCATTTTAGTCGTACAGTTTAAGGTTAACCTTGGACTTCCTCGGGCATTCCCTATGAAGGGCTCTCGAGGGCACTAGGAACTACGATGGGTTGTAGCCCAAAGCACCCTTTCGCAAGGTACTTGTTATTGTTGGTATCTAACCATAGCCAATCCCATTTAATGTTATACTAAATCTAACCCTAGTGTATTTTGACTCTCTCTCTCCACAAGAAAGACGATCTTTCGTCGATCCTTAGCATCACTTAACACTAATCAACCCAACACCCTCCTCATCATGAATCCAAATGATGAACTCATTTTCATCTTACCAAATCAATATACTATTAACCCCAACTCCCTATGTCCATCCAACATGCTATAATAATTCTGTAGTTTTACTATATGCAGACCAACCTAAGCTATATGATGAGCATGTGTGGTGAGCCCTTCAAATATTCATCCAAATGCCTTATAATTATCAGAGGATATCTATCATGACATATTTAGACTAAATCCATAAACTTGTAATTTTTCTAATAAATTTAGCGTTTTTAAAGTTTCCCCAAAATAAGCCCATGGGTGGTTTTGACCATGAAGTACTAGATTTCATTAAGTTATGGCCACCAAAAAAATTATGAACACTATATGATGCTAAAATATTAGATAATACCAAGTTGCTCAAATTTTCATAAATGTATTAGCCCCTAATTAATTAATTCTAGAAAATTGTAATAAATAGAGTTAAAGAGGGAAGTACCACCAAACATTATCCAAATATTACACAAAACTTACCAGAGCTTTAATATGATCGTAATACATTACTGAATAAGTTTCATACAATTCCAATGTCAGTAAGCTATATAAAAAAATACTTCAAAAAATCCCTAATAGGGCACTTTGTGAATAAACATACTTGTAATCTCTTCCAAACAACATGTAATTATTTCCCAAGCTTTAATATGCCCTAAAAGGTTCTCTATCCAAGAAACTTAATTCTCCATCAGGATATAGTATTTATTATCTATTCTTCAAGACAAGGTGCACTAGTTCACTTAACACATGATGTACTATGAGATAATGTCATATTATTCCAAATTACTAACTAGTGAATATAAATGATATTTAATCAACATTGCCAGAGTTTCATAACATTCTAAGTTAATTTAACCATTATTACTTTAAAATCATCAAAAGGGCAATATGAAGGTTATAACTATAAGTATGAGCTACTATGTTCCAAATATCCTATAAAAAAATCTTGAGGCTCATATTGCTATAAAAACTCTTCTGCCATAATTTCATAAAGATACATGGTCATATTACCTTTCAATTTTTCCATAAAGAGATATAGACCTAAAAAATTTCCAATTGATTAAAGTTGTGTGCAAGTGTTTAAATGTCATCAAATTTCTTCTGAGGGCTATTCGCCACCCTAAGATCACATGGAATAAAATCCAAGTCCATACAAGGACATATCACCCGATGTCCTTCACAAACCCCCAAAGTTCAACCTTAGGGTTTGAAATAGGGTCCTAAGGCAAATCCCCTCTAATCCACCCCAAACTCCAAGTGTGGGTATTTTAACTGACCTTGAGGCTCTGTCCAAAGTCCAATCCCCTTTGGGTGAGAATTGGCCCCTCCATGCCCAAAGCACCCGTTTGCCCTAATTTACCCGTAAGGGGCCAAACTTTGATCACACAAATACCTATTCAAATCAAATCCAAATGAGTTGATGTTTTTACCAGTGACATATAATGACCCTAAAGACCATCTACCAAAATTTTGGGAAGTTGTGAGGTAATTAGCCCTCTTAATTTGGTCATACATGCATTATTAAATGTTTACCAAAACTATAGAAAAATGTTCTCCAAAAATTCCAATTTTTGGGTATGTTATAGGCATGGGTAAGACTGACTCTTTGTCCCAATTTCAGGTCATTTGGACATGTGGTTTAGTAGGGGAAATCAATTTAATCTCTTACTAGCCCTATGTATGGACTGCAACATTTTGAGTGTTGTGGTCAAACCACTAACAAAAATGGGTTGAAACAAATTTTTAAAAAAAAGTATACCTTAAGGGATGCAATTTTCATGTTAGCCACTTTTCAAGGCTTAGCCCCTAAGGGCCTTGGGTTTCTTGTTCAAAAGAGTGCACATTAAATGGTTAAAAATAAACTATTTAATACTTTATAATATAACAGATCTAACGGTCCAGAGATTGTCTTCCTTGTAAGACCCCTATTTCTGCTACGCTGCCGGGACTTATGCTAAGAATCGCCGCTATGTAGTGATACTGATGATGCATATTTTAGCTTAATTTATTAGGGTAAAAATATATTTATTTTCGTTTTAAATCTTTTTTTTTGTATTTTAATATAACTATTGTTTTCTTTTCTTTTTGCAGGTTTTCAAAGATTTCGGCCAAAATTACTTGACATGCCCCCTAACATGCCCAGTAAGACCCCCCTTTTTTCTTTTAAAACACCGGGGTCTTAGGCCCAGAACCGCAACTTTGCGGTGACACCTTCACGCCCTGAAGGGTCATCACCACAAAGCGCCGATTCTGCCGGCCAATTCGATCACAGAAACGTAGCACAATAAATGAAGTAAGAGCAAGTCCATAAGAAAATCACATATATAGAAATAAAATCTCCACGAAGGGAGTGTCCACATAATAATATATATCAGAGTACTAAAAATACGGGCTTATGCCCGGTACATCATGTCCTCACTACAAATCACTCATGCGGAAGCAAAAACCTACTCAAGGTCAAGACTCACGGTCCCGGCTGTATGAACTCCTGAGCTAGCCTGCCCCATCTCCAAACGGGCCGACCTCTGGGGCTGCTCCTCCTTGCTGGGCTCCTCGATTCCCTAAAATGATGCGGTTCGAAAACCGTTAGTCATAAAGACAAAGCCTTATCATACCCTACCCCTTCCCCCCATGGCTCCTAGGTATCGAGCGAAGAGGAAGAAAGGGAAGGACATGAAGGTGGATATTAAATCAAGGAATAGGTGGCAGCGGAACTAATCTAGCAATTCTATAATAAATAATGGCAATAACAGGAAGTAGGAAATGTAACCATAACTTATGTGCGGAAGCGCATAAGCCAAGGGATCTTCTGCAGGGCTCCAATCGTATAAAGTGTCTCATACCACTTATACGTTGGGGTGTCGGTTATCAAACATCAGCATATAATTATAGAATTTAGCCTTAATTTATAAACTTGCCCACACAAGCTTATAGACAAAGGGGTCGTTTGCAAGTCCTAATGTATAAGCGTCCTATTCCACTTATACTTTAGGTGTAAGGATTAAATTAATCGATTATGCTATGACATGCAAGTGGGTATGATGGAACATGCAAGTGCAACTCACACACCCGACTCTATGCACGCAGACCTTTAGTTCCCTCTTTCGGAGCCGTTACCTCCCAGGAAACCTCCGTAGTGGCAGACGGAAGCGGTGGGTTGGGCCTCGCCCACCTAAAAACCAGTACAGCACTACCGATCTGACCTATCGTACGCCTCAACGCTTGATGCACAAAGCGGACTCCTGCGTACTCTTGCCGACTGGACCGCCAAACTTAGCTTTGGCGAAGTGTAAAAACTACACTTGCCGATTCATCGTACTGGCGTCGGTGCTACGACAACCCAGTACCGAAGACCCACCACCTTAATTTTCTTTCCTTTTTTGACATGCAAATTTAATCGTAATTAAACAAAAACCGAGCCGAAGCTCCCCGGACCAAAACATCCGTCTCTTAACCAATCGAGTCGAAGCTCCCCGGACCATTCTGTCTGTCTCTTAACCAATCGAGCCGAAGCTCCCAACTGTCATCCTGTGCTAACAGTGTTTGTGAAACGTGCAACCCTAATTACTAAGTTACTCTAATCAGTTTATTATTGCAGTTTACGTTAACCAAGGATTTCCCCCGGTATTCCCTGTGAGGGGCTCTCAATGGGCACAAGGAACTTTGATGGTAGCTGAAGCCCATCGTTCCCTTTCGTAAGGAACTTATTATTATTGGTTGATTCCCTTAACCCATTACCTTCTCATATTACAGTGGGCTAATCCTAGGGTGATTTTGACTCTTCCTCTCCTCGGGAAAGACGATCTTTCGTCGAACCCGAACACCTCTAGACTCTAGCCAAACCACTTCTCACCACTCTTCCTATCCCACTAGAGTGAAATCATCCACATCAGTCCACCCAGCTAAAATGACTAACTCCAACAACTATCCCGGATCATGTCGTATTGCTATTTAACAATCTGCTACATGCAGACCAACCTAGGCTATATGTAGAACCGAATAGGAGATAATCCAAATAATCATCCAAGTGCCCTAAGTTATTTACTGGAGGCTTATCAAGACACAAATAGACTAAATCCTGAGAATTATAATTTTCCTAATTATTCTTATATTTTAATTAATTTTCTTAATGGTTCCAAGAGCTACCAATTGATCATGAAGTGCACTTTTCAGGTATGTATAAAGCTTCATAAAATCATGATAAATCCTAAACCACAATTTAACAGTAAAGCCAAGATATAACAATTTTTCTAGTAATTTAATGGCTATAATTTAAATTTGGTAATAAATCCTATCTCCTTTCATTAATGAAGTAAGTGCAATAAATAATCATCCAAAAAATTCTTAATTAATCTTCTAGAGCAGATACTGTCCTAAAAACATCAGTGACCAAATTTCATAATTCTTCAATGGGGATTGAGCCCTAGAATAAATAATTACAAAAACCTCAAAAGGCTATATTTGTGAAGCAAGTATTGTAAATACTCTTCTAAAAATCATGAATAAAATTATACAACAAGATATCGATCTGAAAACATCGTTGGTAAGGTTTAATAATTTTACAGTAGGTAATTTGCTCTAAATGATTTATTGACCATAATTGCCTTTTTTGGAACTTGTGAAGGAAGTACTAGATATAATCAACTAAAATTTGTAACAAAATTCAAGGATGTTTATTTAGACCTAAATCATCTGCTGCCAAAGTTCCATTAGATTAAAATTAATAGAGTAATCAAAATAAATGAAATACCAGTTTGAGCAAATTGATACCTAACAAATAAAGTACTTGAAATATAATTCATAAAATCCTAATAAAATTACTAAGTGTTCTTCCTAGACAAAAACTTACTCCGTCCAATTTTCAAAACTTTTAACAAAGGTTTAGCGGCTATTCTTTCATAATTGAGCTTCTACCCTAAAACAAGGGTTAGGGTTTTGAGGTGTCTACCTACCTCCAAATCATCTAAGATTTCTACCAGAGAACTTAGGATTCATTACCTTCAACTCTACTAGGTTACAAGGTGACACAAGGGCATTTGCTCATATGCCATTCACAACACTCAAAAACCCTTCCCTAGGGTTTGAGTTTGAACCCTAGGGTAAATCAACCCTAAATAACATCATTTTACTTAAGAGGGTGACATTAGATATGCCAAGTCAGTGTCCAAAATTTCATCCTCTATTGAGGTGATTTGACCACTAAAAACCCCAAGGGGGGTGTTTGATCCTAAATAATCCTATAAGGATCAACCTGGGTTGGATAAAAACCTATTCAAAGCATCTCCAAATGAGATGAAATTTTTACCAGAGCCTTAACATGCCCTCTAAGACTATCCACCCAAATTTGGGGGGATTTTGAGGTGTTTAAAACACCTAAAAAATTTACACATGGTTTATTAAATGTTTCCAAAACTATAGAAAAATATTCTCCAAAAATTCCCATTTTTGGACAGACCCTAGATATAGCTACGTTAGACCTCCTGACCAAATTTCATCTTATTTGGACAAGGGATGAAATGTGGGTATCCATTTGAACCTCAGGATAGCCCTAGGTATAGGTCCCACCAAAATGGGTGCTGTGGTCAAACCACATACCCAATCGAGGTGAAATAAATTTTAGAATAATCTAGACTCGAAGGGCTACAACTTCTGTGACTGGCCATTTTTCCTAAAACGGCCTCTAAGTGACTTTTTAAATAGCATCAAAAAGAGCTTGGTAAATCACTATATATTATATATAAATATAATAATTTAGTATTAAAGTTACTGTTCATCTTCTCAAAAAGCCCGAACCAGCAACCTAAGAACGCTTAAAACCGGTAGCTTTGCAAGTGGATTTCCCATCCACCTAGCCATCTCCCTGGCCGGCCACCACCACCACCACCTCCGTTGAGGTGAGGGCTATCGTTAGGGGGCGGCACGACCGCTGGAGATGCGGTTTCCGGCGAACCCGACCACCATAAATTTCAGAAAAAACCATGGAAACGCTCACACGATCTAGCTCTTTTGAGCCCAATTTCTCTCCTAATAATTCCTAAGATCTATCATGAGAAGAAAGAGTAGAGGATGACCTTATTTGCTGTTTGGAGTCAAGCCGATCGTCGTGATGCCATTTTCGCGGTGGTGGCGTCGCCGGAATTCTTCAACAGCAAGGTAATGAGGTCTAGCTTTATCAAGCCAGGGTGAAAACTTCCTATATAAGTCTAGGGAGTCTTTTAAAGGAGAAACAAGGCTGCGGGTGGGGGTTTAAATTGTCCAGCCATCAATGCCTCCTTACATGCATGCTCGACCATGGTGGAGGGGAGCTGAAACAGCTCCAAAGCAGCAAAGAGAAGGTTGGAAACTCCTCCTCGCCTTGAGAGGAGTGGAATTCAGCCGTTTCAAGGGTGAGTGGATTGAGCCGAGCCTTAAAAGCCATTAATGGCCATGCAAACCGTCACTAGGCCATGGCTGGAGGGAGAGGAGTTGGCTGCCATGTGGCATTGACCGGTCAGACTCATAAAATAAGACTTTAACCAAGTCCTAATAAGAGAAAACGGCCCAGTAACGCATTCTGGCCCAATTCCTGGACCGGCCCGGTTCAACTGAACCATCAGCCAAGCTTTAAAAGTTTCTAAGTAAAATGTCGTTGAGTGAGCTCAGCTCACTCAACGCCATCTAGGCTACGGCATTGAGTGAGCTCTGCTCACCCAATGCCAACCCTGCTGCGGCATTGAGTGAGCTCTGCTCACTCAACGCCATCCAGAAAATGGCCCTTCCAGACTATGGCGTTGAGTGAGCTCAGCTCAGTCAATGCCATCCAGACCATGGCATTGAGTGAGCTCTGCTCACTCAACGCCATCAAAATATGGTGTTGAGGGAGCTCTGCTCACTCAATGCCACACAGACTATGGTGTTGAGTGAGCTCAGCTCACTCAACGCCACCATGACTATGGCGTTGAGTGAGCTCAGCTCACTCAACGTCATCCAGATTTTGGTATTGAGTGAGTTGTGCTCACTCAACGCCAACCAGACTATGGCGTTGAGTGAGCTCAGCTCACTCAATGCCATCCAGATTTTGGTGTTGAGTGAGTTGTGCTCACTCAACGCCACCCATACTATGGCATTGAGTGAGCTCAGCTCACTCAATGCCTTACAGATTTTGGTGTTGAGTGAGCTGTGCTCACTTAACGCCACCCAAACTATGGTGTTGAGTGAGCTCAACTCACTCAACGCCATCCAGATTTTGGTGTTGAGTGACCTGTGCTTACTCAACGCCACCCAGACTATGGCGTTGAGTGAGGCCAGCTCACTCAACGTCATCCTATCAACACCAGTTGGCATTGAGTGTAGTCACTGCACTCAATGCCATTCAACTAATGGCGTTGAGTGCACCCGACACACTCAACGCCAACCCATTTGCAAGATGGCATTGAGTTCAGTCAGTGCACTCAACGTCATACTGCTTCTTGCGTTTAGTTCACTCGACGCACTCAACGCCCGAGTCCCAATCTTATTTTAAGCAAGTTTTTGGCTTTCTATTTGCATACCAAGGTGATTTTCACCTTCTTACCTAAGCTCTCTTTGTCTTTTGGGTTTCCTAGGGTTTTGTCATGACCTAGTCATGGCAAAACCACTCCCGGGGGTCTAGCCAGAAATGGGATATTACAAATCCCAATAAACAAAACAAAGATTTCGTCCCCGAAATCAAGGTTAAGCATACGGGGGCTCCTATCCGGGGGAAAGAAACTTGTAACATCCCATGAGAAATAAAAGATTTACCTCATGACGTCATGTTTGCTATGTGAGGTTTGAAGGCGATAGTCAAGTCTAAGACCAATTCGGCTAATTGACAAAGTCTAGACCCCAATAAACAAAAGATTAGCCCCTATTCTTGAAATTTCAGTCCTACTAGTTTAAAATAGGAAAGTAAATTGAACGTCCTGAGAGGTTATGAGGTATACCTAGCTGAATAGCTCTGGATACCTTTGTCGCATCAGGTCCTGCAGTTCTCAGGTATGCTCCTCCTGAGCATGGTTCCTCCACAGAACTTTGACTAACGGATCTTTCTTGCGATGCAAGGTCCGTACTCCTCTGTCATCGATCCGAATCGGCTCCAAGAGAACTAACCAGTCAGAAGCTACCGGTCCATCTGTGGTCAAAATCTGCTTCTCCGGGCGCAGTAGAGCTTTCCTAAGTGAGGAAATATGGAACATGTCGTGTAAACTTTCCAGTTCTGGGGGCAACTCCAGCCTGTAAGCTAGGGGCCCAATCCGCTCCAGGATCCTGTAAGGGCCCATATACCAAGGGCTGAGCTTCTTCTTCCGACCACGCACACGTGAAACTCCGTGCATGGGCCGGATCTTCAAAAACACTCGGTCCCCCACCTGAAATTTCACCTGACGATGTCGGGCGTCAGAGTACTTAGCATGTCTGCTCTGCGCCTCTAACATCCTGTCTCTGATCAGTCTCACCTGAGCCTCAGTGTCTTCGAAAAAATCTGATCCCAACACCTTCTGATCTTCATCCTGAATCCATGAAAGCAGAGTCCTACATCTCCTTCAGTACAAGGCTTCATAAGGAGCCATCTTTATGCTAGAATGATTGCTTTTGTTATAGGAGAACTCGACCAGTGGTAAGAGCTTCTCCCAAGTTTCCCCACGGTCCAATATGCATAGCATCAGGAGGTCCTCCAACGTCCGATTGGTGCGTTCCGTCTGCCTGTCCGTCTGGGGATGGAATGTGGTACTGAAGGTCAATCGCGTGCCTTAGTAAGCCTGCACGGATCTCCACTCCCTGGAAGTGAACCGACCATCTCGATCCGACACGATCGTTCTGGGCATCCCGTGATAATGAATGAACTAATCTTTGAATCTCTGTACTAGTACCCCAACCGAGTCTTCTTTTCTGATCGGAATGAATCTGGCCACCTTCGTCAACCGATCGACAATGACCCAAATCGAGTAGTTTCTCGTCTGTTATCGGGGAAGTCCATGAATAAATTCCATCGCGATGACTTCAACTTCCACTCCGGGGTTACATGTTTTGAGATACACCATCTTTCTGATGATATAACATAGCGATTAAATTTTTACCTTCTCAGATATCCTGAATCTTGTTACCCGTCATCTAATTTCACGTGATAATAGTTAATTCTCGTAATTACTCCGTCTTATTACCATGTCATTGTCTTAGTAATGTTATAAGTCATCATTCCAAACATGTTTTTACAAAATCTTATCTTCGCTCGAATAACGTCGAATTATATCGACTTCAATCTCATTATGTTTGTTACGCCACTTTCCCTAAATTAGGTCCAAGGGAACCCAAGCCAATACTAATTTGCCCAATAAACAGAAGTTTAGCCCCAAATAAACAAAAGATAAGCCCCTCCTATCTTGGGCTAAGTATCTTTGAAAATACCCTGTTACATCTGTCCTAGCTGGGTGTACAATCCCTAGGGCATCAATCTTCGACTTGGGGTTCCACCCTGAAACTCGTTTATATACTCCATACTTTAAACTCTCTGAGTCACATTTACGACAACCTTATCCGGGTCAAAATGTTCCCAATCCCAAAATGGTATCTTCCAAACTTGAATTCCTATCTGACCAATGGTGTTTGTCTTGGGGTTGTCCCCGAGTAAACTTATTACCGGTATGAGGGTTAAGACCACTTGCCTTCTACCATCCTGCTAATGTATTATTGGTCTCAATTCTCCTTAAAGCAGTCTACCGCTTGTAGTCATCCTTGATTGGGACAGTAGGGACACTTGAGTTTATGTATTATGTAGTAATTCTCGTGCTAAACTCCTCCTTTATTCTCTTTGGGCATCTCCTTACCTTAACTAAGTTCATACCCAAGGTCTATTTTTTACTATGGCATACTATAAGTTGTCGTGGTTAGTTATGAGTCCTAATGGGTTGAGTCTAACGCATTGACTAGAGAATTAAGATGAGATTTTTGTAGCTAGAGGTGTTCCCTGCTGGGGGCAGGGTTTGCCGCATTCTACAAAGTGGAATTCCAATTAATGATGAAGTGGACTTTCACATGTGACTTCTCTTATGGGCATACCACTGCTTCCGCTGCTTAGTTTGTCCCCAAACTAAACTCGAGCGGGGGTGACCTTGGGTTAGTGGACTTCTACATTTTTCAAATCGAGGTTTCCTCTGATACCACTTGTAAGACCCCCTTTTTTCTTTTAAAACACCGGGGTCTTAGGCCCAGAACCACCACTTTGCGGTGACACCTTCACGCCCTGAAGGGTCATCACCACAAAGCGACGATTCTGTCGTCCAATTCGATCAAAGAAAGGTAGCACAATAAATGAAGTAAGAGAAAGTCCACAAGATAATCATATATATAGAAATAAAATCTCAACAAAGAGAGTGTCCACATAATAATATATATCAGAGTACTAAAAATACGGGCTTATTCCCGGTACATCATGTCCTCACTACAAATCACTCATGTGGAAGCAAAAACCAGAATATCTACTTAAGGTCAAGACTCACAGTCCCGGCTGTATGAACTCCTGAGCTAGCCTGCCCCATCTCGAAACCGGCCGACCTCCGGGGCTGCTCCTCCATGCTGAGCTCCTCGATTCCAAAAAATGATGCAGTTCGAAAACCGTTAGTCATAATGTCTAAGCCTTATCATCCCCTACCCCTTCCCCCAAGGCTGCTAGGTACCGAGCGGAGAGGAAGAAAGGGAAGGACATGAAGGTGGAGATTAAATCAAGGAACAGGTGGCAGCGGAACTAATCTAGCAATTTTATAATAAATAATGACAATAACAAGAAGTAGGAAATGTAACCTTAACTTATGTGCGGAAGCGCATAAGCCAAGTGATCTTCTACAGGGCTCCCATCATATAAAGTGTCCCATACCACTTATACGTTGGGGGGTCGGTTATCAAACATCAGCATATAATTATAAAATTTAACCATAATTTATAAACTTGCCCACCTAAGCTTATAGACCAAGGGGTCGTTTTGCAAGTCCTAATGTATAAGCGTCCCATTCCACTTATACTTTGGGTGTTAGGATTAAATGAATCGATTATGCTATGACATGCAAGTGGGTATGATGGAACATGCAAGTGCAACTCACACACCCGACTCTGTGCACACTGACCTTTAGATCCCCCTTTCGGAGTTGTTACCTCCCAGGATACCTCCGTTGTGGCAGACGAAAGCGGTGGGTTGGGCCTCGCCCACCTCAAAACTAGTATAGCACTACCCGTCTGACCTATCGTACGCCTCAACGCTTGGTGCACAAAGCGGACTCCTGCGTACTCTTGCTGACTGGACCGCCGGACTTAGCTTCGGCGAAGTGTAAAAACCACACTTGTCGAGTCATCGTACTGGCACCGGTGCTACGACAACCCAGTACCGAAGACCCACCACCTTAATTTTCTTTACTTTTATGCACATGCAAATTTAATCGTAATTAAAAAAACCGAGTCGAAGCTCCCCGGACCAAAACGTCTGTCTCTTAACAAATCGAGTCGAAGCTCCCAGGACCATTCCGTCCGTTTCTTAACCAATCGAGCCGAAGCTCCCAACTGTCATCCTGTTCTAACAGTGTTTATGAAACGTGCAACCATAATTACTAAGTTACTCTTATCAATTTATTATTGCAATTTACGTTAACCCAGGACTGCCCCCGGTATTCCCTGTGTGGGGCTCTCAAAGGGCACTAGGAACTATGATGGTAGCTGAAGCCCATCGTTCCCTTTCGCAAGGCACTTATTGCTATTGGTTGATTTCCTTAACCCATTCCGTTCTCATATTACAGTGGGCTAATCCTAGGGTTTTTTTTGACTCTTCCTCTCCTCGGGAAAGACGATCTTTCGTCGAACACGAACACCTCTATACTCTAGCCAAACCACTTCTCACCACTATTCCTATCCCTCTAGAGTGAAATCATCCACATCAGTCAACCCAACTAAAATGACTAACTCCAACAACTATCCCGGATCATGTCCTATTGCTATTTAACAATCTGCTACATGCAGACCAACCTAGGCTATATGTCGAACCGAATAGGAGATAATCCAAATAATCATCCAAGTGCCCTAAGTTATTTACTGGAGGCTTATCATGACACAAGTAGACTAAATCCAGAGAATTACAATTTTCCTAATTATTCTGATATTTTAATTAATTTTCTTAAGGGTTTCAAGAGCTACCAATTGTTCATGAATTGCACTTTTCAGGTATGTATAAAGCTTCATAAAATCATGATAAATCCTAAACAACAATTTAACAGTAAAGCCAAGATATAAATAATTTTACAGTAATTTAAGGGCTCCAATTGAATTTTAGTAATAAATCCTATCTCCTTTCATTAATGAAGTAAGTGCAGTAAATAATCATCCAAAAATTCTTAATTAATCTTCTAGAGAAGATACTGTCCTAAAAACATTAGTGGACAAATTTCATAATTCTTCAATTGGGATTGAGCCCTAGAATAAATAATTACCAAAACATCAAAAGGCTATATTTGTGAAGCAAGTATTATAAATACTCTTCTAAAAATCATGAATAAAATTATACAACTAGAGATTGATTTGAAAACATCGTTGGCCAGGTTTCATAATTTTACAGTAGGTAATTTGCTCTAAATGATTTATTGACCATAATTGCCTTTTTTGGAACTTGTGAAGGAAGTACAAGATATAATCAACTAAAATTTGTAACAAAATTCGAGAATGTTTATTTAGACCTAAAGCATCTGCTGCCCAAGTTCCATAATATTATAATGAACAGAGTAATCAAAATAATTGAAAGATTAGTTTGAGCAAATTGATACCTAACAAATAAAGTACTTGAAATATAATCCATAAAATTCTAATAAAATTACTAAGGGTTCTTCCTAGACTAAAACGTACTCTGTCGAATTATCAAAACTTTTTAATAAGGTTTCATGGCTGTGCTTTCATAATTGAGCTTCTACCCTAAAACTAGGGTTAGGGTTTTGAGGTGTCTACCTACCTCCAAATCCTCTAAGATTTGTACCAGAGAACTTAGGATTCATTACCTTCAGCTCTACTAGGTTACAAGGTCACACAAGGGCTTTTGCTCATTTGCCCTTCACAACACTCAAAAACTCTTCCCTAGGGTTTGAGTTTGAACCCTAGGGTAAATCAACCCTAAATCACACCATTTTCCTTAAGAGGGTGACATTAGACATGCCAAGTCAGTTTCCAAAATTTCAACCTCTGTTGAGGTGATTTGACCTTTCAAAACCCCAAGGGGGGTGTTTGATCCTAAATAATCCTATAAGGATCAACCTAGGGTTGGATAAAAACCTATTCAAAATATCTCCAAATGAGATTAAATTTTTACCAGAGCCTTAACATGCCCTCTAAGACTACTCACCCAAATTTGGGGGGATTTTGAGGTGTTTAAAACTCCTAAATAATTTACACATGGTTTATTAAATTTTTCCAAGAACTATAGAAAAATATTCTCCAAAAATTCCCATTTTTTGATACGCCCTAGATATAGCTATGTTAGACCTCCTGACAAAATTTCAGCTCATTTGGACATGGTATGAAAGGTGGGTATCCATTTGAACCTCAGGATAGCCCTAGGTATAGGTCCCACCAAAATAGGTGTTGTGGTCAAACCACTTCCCCAATCGAGTTGAAATAAATTTTAGAATAATATAGACTCGAAGGGCTACAACTTCTGTGACACGCCATTTTTCCTAAAACGGACTCTAAGTGTCTCATTAAATAGCATTAAAAAAACTTGGTAAATAACTATATAATATATATAAATATAATAATTTAGTATTAAAGTTACTGTTCATTCTTCTTAAAAAACCTGAACCAGCAACCTAAAAACGCTTAAAACCTGTAGCTTTGCAAGTGGATTTCCCGTCGACCTTGCCATCTCCCTGGCCGGCCACCACCACCACCACCTCCGTTGAGGTGAGGGCTATCGTTAGGGGCCGGCACGCCCGCCGGAGAGGCGGTTTCCGGCGAACCCGACGACCATAAATTTCAGAAAAACCAAGGAAACGCTCACCCGATCAAGGTCTTTTGAGCCCGATTTCTCTCCTAATAATTCCTAAGATCTATCCAAAGAAGAAAGAGTAGAGGAGGACCTCATTTGTGGTTTGGAGTCGAGCCGATCGTCGTGATGCCATTTGTGCGGTGGTGGCATCGCTGGAATTCTTCAACAGCAATGTAATGAGGTCTAGCTTTATCGGGCAAGGGTGAAAACTTCCTCTCTAAGTCTAGGGAGTCTTTTAAAGGATAAACAAGGCTACGGGTGGAGGTTTAAACTGTCCAGCCATTAATGCCTCCTTACATGCATGCTCGGCCATGGTGGAGGGGAGCTGAAACGGCTCCAAAGCAGCAAAGAGAAGGCTGGAAACTCCTCCTCTCCCTGAGAGGAGTTGAATTCAGCTGTTTCAAGGGAGAGAGGATGGAGCCGAGCCTTAAAATCCATTAATGGCCATGCAAACCGTCACTCGGCCATTGCTGGAAGGAGAGGAGTCGGCTGCCACGTGGCATTGACCGGTCAGACTCATAAAATAAGACTTTAAATAAGTATTAAAAAGAGAAAACGGCCAGTAACGCATTCTGGCCCAATTCCTGGACCGGCCCGGTTCAACTGAACCATCAGCCAAGCTTTAAAAGTTTCTAAGTAAAATGGCGTTGAGTGAGCTCAGCTAACTCAACGCCATCTAGGCTACGGTGTTGAGTGAGCTCTGCTCACTCAACGCCATCCCTACTGCGGTGTTGAGTGAGCTCTGCTCACTAAACGCCATCCAGGATACGGCATTCAGTGAGCTCTGCTCACTCAACGCCATCCAGAAAATGTCCCTTCAAGACTATGGCATTGAGTAACTCAGCTCACTAAATGCCATCCAGACCATGGCGTTGAGTGAGCTCAGCTCACTCAATGCCATCAGAATATGGTGTTGAGTGAGCTCTGCTCACTCAACGCCGCCAAGAATATTGCGTTGAGTGAGCTCAGCTCACTCAACGCCACCAATACTATGGCATTGAGTGAGCTCAGCTCACTCAACGCCATCTAAATTTTGGTGTTCAGTGAGCTGTGCTCACTTAACACCACCCAGACTATGGCGTTGAGTGAGCTTAGCTCACTCAATGCCATCTAGATTTTGGTATTGAGTGAGCTGTGCTCACTCAATGCCACCAAGACTATGGCGTTGAGTGTGCTCAGCTTACTCAACGCCATCCAGATTTTGGTGTTGAGTGAGCTGTGCTCACTCAACGCCACTAAGACTATGGCGTTGAGTGATCTCAGCTCACTCAACGCCATCCAGATTTTTGTGTTGAGTGAGATGTGCTCACTCAATGCTACCATGACTATGGCGTTGAGTGAGCCCAGCTCACTCAATGCCATCAAGTCAACACCAGTTGGCGTTGAGTGCAGTCACTGCACTCAATGCAATTCAACTTATGGCGTTGAGTGCACCCGACGCACTCAACGCCAACCCATTTGCAAGATGGCGTTGAGTGCAGTCAGTGCACTCAACGCCATACTGCTTCTGGCATTGAGTTCACTCGACGCACTCAACGCGCGAGTCCCAATCTTATTTTAAGCAAGTTTTTGGCTTTCTATTTGTAGGCCAAGGTTATTTTCACCTTCTTACCTAAGCTCTATTTGTCTTTTTGGTTTCCTTAGGGTTTTTCATGACCTAGTCATGGCAAAACCACTCCCGGGGGTCTAGCCGGAAATGGGATGTTACATGCCCTCCCTAGGCGTGTCACAGGGTGTGTAGCCCGATCTCAAGGAAGTTTGATGCCATAATCCAAACCCTGAGAGAAAACAACCGACACGCCCCGCTGACACGCCCTCCCGGGGGTTATCTCTGGTCGTGTCACCCTCATCCCAAAGCCTGCTGCCGCAATTAATGCTTTTCCATTGCTACATATTAACCCGTACGTGACACGGCCCCAAGACGAGCATGGCCCTTGAGCATGTAACACCTTTTTCGACGATTGACGGGTTTCTGACCAATGATTTTGATGTGATGTTCCTTACACCCCCCCCCTCTATACAGGAGTGTCCCATATCGTGTCCACCAATGTATAGAAGAAATAATCATTCCCCCCAAAATCTAATGCCCGAGGTCAACCCCGTACTCGACACGCTCCCGTGACATGCCCTCCCTGGGTGTGAAAGGGGGAGTGACCCAGACTGAATTTTGCCTATAAATAGCAGTCCATTCCAAGAATTCCAGACTAAGTTTTGGGGAGAGGTGAGGTGCTGCGAGTTTCATTCTTAATGTTTTTTGTGTTTTTTTTATGTTTTTGCTCTCTCTTTCCCTCTATTTCTAGTTTTATTTTTCATGCAATGTACTTTCATTACTTGTAATCTCTTTTTATTGGCATTGTAGTAGTGATTAGCTTTATTTTTACGCGCTTGTAATCTCCATTCCTAGTTGTAATCATTTTATGCTTTTAATAAAATTCTAGTTAGTGTTCCCTTTTTATTTATCTCTCTTTAGATTTCATGCACCTTTATTATCTAACCCTCTCTTTCCCTATTACCATGAATAACTAATCCTCATTTGTACTCAATCGCGATGATCTGAGAATTAGTTGACCAAGTTATTATGTTTTAGCTTTCTTTTTCTTCATAAAGTAATTACCTTTGAATTACTCTTGGTTTTTATTTAGTGGGACTGTATTGTTGGTATTACTTTCCATTTGGGTTTTCATTCTTAGTTAGCTGAGAGGCTCTTAGATTGAATCGATCACCCAAGATTAAAGAGAGTTTCATGCACCACTCAAGAGAGGCAGACATTAAATCTCCCGGATTGTAGTGAAATCTAATAGCGGGGTTCACCACATAAGGGGAGCTTTAGGTCTTCAATTTGGATGAGAGTTCGGTCAGACCTTCCTAAACCCAGGTGGGCATGACTCGATAGAAGCATGTTCATGCTTCGGGAACCTCCACGGTCAAGGTGTTTTACTCTATTTAGAATTAGTTTGATATTTCATTTGTATTTTCTTATTTCAATGTTATTCAAGATTGAGTACTCCCCTTTTCATTAGCTCTAACCCTTTTTATTCTACAAGGAATTTAGTTTTCTTTTCAGCTTAGTAATTTAGTTTTTTTAGTTAAGTAAATTAATCTTAAAAATCATTTGATAAAATAATAGCGATCTCCTCGAGGTAGAAGTAATCATTACGCCCAGGGAAATATGACCTTGATATTAATCTTTAGTATTCTATACTATAATCGATAAGGTATGCTTGCCTTTATCGGATATAGAATCTGATAATATTATCAACTTCCACTACATCCACCTTCTCTTTTCTTTAACCCCTCTCTTCTCTACCTATGCGATCTTTGTACCAAGTTTTTGGCATCGTTGCCGGGATTAGTTTTTATATTTTGAAAAATGGATGGCTATTAATTTTATCGCTTCTTTTCTCTCTTAACCCTCTTTCACGGATGATTTTATTTTTTATGGATAGTTTTTGTTTTTCTTGTGGAGAGTTCAGTCACTCTCACAAGGAATGTTGGGTAGGATACCATTCATCCACCCAAGATTTATCCCTTCCGGATCAGATCAATTTGGCCAAATTGATCCGTCCGTGAATTTTTTTCATGGGGTTACGATGTTTTTCAAACACCTTCCTACCCTTATCCTCAAAATTTTTCTGATTATAATTTTTCCGGAGATTTCTTGAATGGACATTTTGATCCTTACCCTACTTTAAACTACTTAGGGTGGCAACACCATGATCATTCTTTGGTCCAAGGTGATCATCAACCCATTTTATCTCAAGATTTCTCCGCTTTTTGTCCACATGTTTGCGCGCCTCCTGTTTTTTATTTTAGCGAAAATGAAATCATTTTGATTCTGTAACATTTGATGCACGCATCAATGCTCATTTCAAAGTGATTTTTGATGCTTTAGCTTCTAAGGCCGAAACTTTTTCTTCTCCTCCTCCTATTTATCTTTTGAATGATGAATCTTCAAATTTTTCGCAGTTCCTTCAATGACTCGCGGAAGAAGATTATTCAGAAATTTCATTATGCTTCAACCTCTCGAGGAGGAAATTTCCCCCGATATCCCGATTTTTTCTCAATTTTTAGAGGAAGATGAACTTTCTTGTGTTCGATCTTCGGAGGAGATTGATTTTTCGGATATTCGGTTTTCCTCCCAATCTACGAAAATGATTGATATTCAAGTGGAGCAACCAGATCTTTTTATCCAAAAAATTTCTTGCAATAAACAGCCGCCTTCTTCTTCTTTTATTCTCTTCGCCCTCCTTTCAAAAATTCCTCTTCCTTTTCTTCTTTTATTTTTCCTTCTAATTTAATTTCTAGTTCTTCTTATTTTTCCCTTGTAATAGTTTATTTTCTTTTACTAACAAATTTTCTTTTTCTAAATATTTTTCCCTTTGCTTTTTTTAAAAATAAAAAATGACAAAAAAATATTTTTATTTTCTTAAAAAATGTTTTGGCACTCACGCCGCAACGGATATTACGTGAGCTGCCATTACATTTCTCTTTAAATTTCCATTTAGCTAACCAATAACGTCGAGCTCAACGACGATAATAAAAGATCGCTCTTGGGAGGCACCCCTTGCTTTTTCGTTTTTTGTTGTTGTTTTTTTTTATTTTTTTGTGCAGGAATAATCTTCTGCGTGTTTGTGCCGCTTCTCGCCTCTCAACTTTGAATTTAGCCGATCTTTAGCTCAAGTTCGGGGGACACATTTTTCAACATCTGGGCATCAAGCTCTAGGGAAGCATCTTTTCCTTTTCTTTGCATTTCTTTTTCTTCTTTTCTCTCTTTTCCCAACTCTCTTTATACTTAACTTTAAACATTGGGGACAATGTTTAACTTTAAGTATGAGGGACTGTTTCCTTAGTTATTTTACTTTAGAAAAATAAAAATACATATATATATTTATAATTTTCTGAAAAATATTAAATTATATATATATATATAAATGTATGAAAAAATCCCAAATTAAATTGAGTTAATTTTTACAAAATCAATTAGTACCCGTCACTTTGCATTTTATTATTTTGTCAGCTCATGTCTATTTACTTAGTGAGAATAAATTAGATTAATTTTTTTGTTTAAATATGTTAAGCGTGTAGTATGTTGACTCATGCAGTGTTCCTATTTAGGGTAGTAAGCTATTTTTGAAAAAATTCTTGAATTTTTCTTCACTTTTCCTTAGCCTTCTTTTTTATTTCCTTTACTTTTATAAAACCTATCATCCTTAATTTTTCCTTATTAAAATCTTTTTAAACGTTAATTAGTATTAAGTGTAGTTGACACAAACCGGTCTAGATGCTTATTATCATTGTTTTCATGAAAGCAAATTCTCTATTTTCTATTTTTGTTCTTATCTTCTTTTGAAATTTCAAATCTTTATTTTGAGTAGATTTAGTAAACATGAAAATGATTTAGGCATTTCTTTTGAAACGTTTGAGCCTTTGCACCTCGCCTAACAATAATCATTGCTAGCCATTTTTGTGTCTTTTCCTTTTTTTGTAGCCCCACTTTTTATTTCACCACCGCCAAATAGCTTACCTATATGCACACTTTAAATTTATTTTTGAGCTTTAATTGCTAATGTGTATCTTTTTGAAAAAATTTGTGGAAAATCCTTGTATTATCTTTTGCTACAAAAGAGGAAATATTTAAGTATGAAAAATGAAAAAAATTAATAATGAAAACATTATTTGATGAAAAAAAGTAAAAGAAAAGAAAATTGTGAAAAGTATTTATTTTGGCTCGCATTATTTTTGCAAAGCACACTTTCTTTGTTTAAGTGTGCAAATACCCCTCGTGTTTATCTTTTGAATTTCGCACCCTTAAAAACCTAAGCCTTACTGTACTCCTAATTTAAGCCCAAGTGATTCATGCTTCCTACGTTTACTTTTTAGTATAGTAGCGAGAAACTAGATTGAATAAGTGTTTTTTGATAGAAATATTGAACTTTGTCTTGATTGACTATGGTTTTAATTTCTCTCTTAGACTTTAGTAGTGACTCAATGCGTTTTTTACTCGTTACTTTATTAAATTTTAATTCTATAAAAATTGGGGATGATTTGTTTTTATATTTACTAAAGTTTATAAAATTTTGTGCTGAGTTAAAGTAGGAATTTTCATTTCTTTTTCAAAATATTTCTATCTCTAAATTCTGGTCTTACTCATTTATAGCATTTTTAATCTTTTCAATAAATCCTCTTAATTTTCTCTAACTTGTATTCTTTGCTTGAGGACAAGCAAAATAATAAGTATGGGGGAATTTGATGATGCATAATTTAGCTTAATCTACTAGGGTAAAAATATATTTATTTTCATTTTAAATCTCTTTCTTTTTGTATTTTTAGGTTCCTTTTAGTTTCTTTTTATGTAAATTATATAACTAAGGTTTTCTTCACTTTTTGCAGGTTTTCAAAGATTTCGGCCAAAATTACATGACACGCCCCCTGACATGCCGTCCATGTGCGTGTCTCGGGGCGTGTAGCCCGATCCCAAGGATGTTTCATGCTAGAATACAAATCCTGAGAGAAAAAACTTGACAAGCCTAGATGACACGCCCTCCCGAGGCGTTTCCCTAGGCGTGTCACCCTCATTCCGAAGCCTGCTGCAACAATTATAACACCACTATCGGTCACATAGCTTATAGCAGTAGGTCCGGCCGGTGCCCGATGCCATATACCATGGACAGACGGGCGGGTTACTAGATGAAAACATTCAACCAATACACACGTCCTACACACGACATCTAGCTGAAGCAATTATTAAGTTGAAAGCAAGAACCCAGCTACAAGCACGAATGTCCACTAACAACCTAGTAGGAATGAACTATATAATACACAAAAGTACCGGCCTTATGGACTTAAAATAGTTCACAAAATTTAAATTGTGTCTTACAAACTTCGGCTCGCAGGCTTGCCACACATGATTTAAATAGGAAAACAAACAAGGCCTTCGAGGGACGGCTCAACAACATTGGCTTTGGCCCGCAATTTGCCGCTCGGCTCCGCAACACCTGCAAGCACAAATCACCGCAACGCTAGCAAATAATAATAACGGTCAGCTAAAGTCGACCAAATTATAACGATTACGCCCCCAAACCCGGGGCGGCAAAGCTCCTTCCCTGCACTTGTTAGAGTAACAAGCAATATAGTGAAGAAACACATCATCACAGGTACAGGCTCACATGACCACACACCCCGTGCTCTCAGTGCACAAACTCGGTGAACTTGGTCAAAACTGCGGTCTCACCCCAATCCCTTGGACGACAAATCTCGTGAGCATTTAGCCTTTCCGACCTAAGCCTAAGGCTTGCATTACTATGCTAATGGCCAGTCCCTTTTTTAGGTATCTGTCACCAAACCACATAGCCCGGGTTCGTTTCATCTTGCCCATTGCTCACTCGACCTAGTAACTTTAAGACGTACGCCTGGACCAAGCTTCTCCCGGATCCCAAATTCGATCACATAAGCACATAACCTAGTTATGATAAAGGTTGGGTCCCAGGCCACCAAGATGACAGAAATGCGTTTCCTCCCAATTTTTTGGGTGTGCCTTTGGGTTAATCCACAAGGATCTCTGCTGCAATCTACCACGTAGAAACCCGAAAAAAACCAAAGGCACAGAGTCTTCTCCGGACAACAATGCATAGCCAAACATCACTGATCCAGACCAATATGTCTGGGTAGGCTTCACACACCATGCATGTGTCCGTACTACGATTCTGGACTCTAAACAAGGGGGACTTTACATATCTACCCCAAGGAACACCGCAAACTCGCCTCACACTCGCATGAGAGGGTTTTCCTATTCAAAATAAGACGATCTTCACATGCTCAAGATGAGAATCGTTACCCTAGCATTCCTCTTCGACGCCATGGAAATCTACACGGATGAAAAGCACTGCGCTGATCTCGCCTCCGTAGATCTGGACTAGGTTTGTGATTTGGCGCTCGGAATCTCCTCCGGCGACCGGATCTTCCCTCCTTATTCCTCCACGCTCTCCCTTCTCTCTAGAACTTAGAAAGAGAAAGGCCAATGAAAAGTGAGGATTTAAACCCCCAATTCTAGACTTAACCCTAGGATGGAAAGGCCTTAGCCGTTAGATCCCAAAGTAAGGAAATGAGCGGCCATGATTTGACCTTAAAATAAACTTCCTGGGACGAACACGACTTGCGACACGCCCGTGTCCAAGGCCGTGTAACTCATTTGCTGCCGAAACCGTCTTGTTCCGAAAAGAACACGGGAACTCGACACACACATGTCAGGCTTGACACGCCCGTGTCATCCAGTACACGCCCGTGTTACTGGGCGTGTTCCTCCAATGTCTATGGACCAAAACATCCAGAGCACGACACGGCCATGTGACACGCCCGTGTCACATGCCGTGTGCTAGACACACCCTAGGACACGCCCGTGTACCAGTCCGTGTAGCTTCCTCAGCACAAACCCGCAAAACACCCGAGCAAGACACGATAATGGACACACCCGTGTCGCAGGACATGTGCCCTCACTCGACGCTCGTTGAGTGAAAAGCGTTGAGTGCTGAGGTGTCAAGTGGCTGACACACCCTGGGACACGCTCGTGTCCATGGCCATGTTCACTGCCCCGATGACCGTTGACTGCAATTTTGTCGACCACACGACCATCGTCAAACCTGAGCACGACACACCCCTGGGACATGCCCGTGTCCCAGACCGTGTCACCTCCACCATGTCCCAAACTTGGCTCAAAATTCCTCCCATCCCTCTTTTGAGTTTCGGGGAGTTACAGCTCTCTCCCTCTTAAAAGAATTTCGTCCACGAAATTACCGAAAGGAAAAGATACATAAAAGCAAAAGTGGTACCTGTGTGGAATAAATCTGGGTACTACTCAAGCATGGTCTGCTCTCATTCCCAAGAGAGCTCCTCACGACTGAAATTGTCCCAACGGACCTTGACCATCCTGATCGTCAACTCTTCATCCACCGGTACATGATCAACTACAATCACCTGAGAAGGCTCTTGCACCGCCTACCGCAACACTGATAAGCGGAATACATCGTGTAGACTACTCAACTCCACTGATAGCTTTAGACGATAAGCCGCTTTGCCGATCCGCTCAAGAATATCAAATGGTCCAAGGTATCTCGGGCTCAGCTTCTTCAAGCGTCGTACCCGTTAAACACGCTTGAACGGCTTTATCTTCAGATACACCCAATCACCAACAGCGAACTCCACGTTTCGATGCTTGGCATTGTAGTATTTAGCTTGTCTATCCTAAGCGATCAGCAAATTCTCTCGAATGGTTCGCACTAATGAAGTGCGCTTTCTACCTCTTGCTTTTTGTACAACCTCGCCTCACCCGTTTCAAAACATGACAACGGCGTGCGAAATTTTCAACCATATAGGGCCTCGAAGGGCGCCATTTGTATGCTCTCTTAGTAGATATTGTTGTACGGAAACTCCACCAAATACAGATGATCTTCCCACTGCATTCTAAAGTCATAGACGTACATACGAAGTATGTCCTCAAACATCATGTTGACCCTCTCAGTCTGCCCATCCGTCTGCGGATGAAAGGCTGTACTAAACTTCAACTTAGTCCCAGTATTTGCTGCACAAACCTCCAGTCATTGGACGTGAAACGTCCATCTCTATCGCTCACAATGCTACGGGGCACACCGTGCAGTCAAACAATGTTGTGCACGTAAAGCTTCGCCAGTTTCTCCACTAAATTATCCTTCCTATGCGGAATAATGTGCGACACTTTTGTCAACCGATCTACGATCACCCAGATGGCGTCATTTCCCTTCTGCGACCTTGGCAAACCATTCACAAAGTCTATCGAAATGTCGTCGAACTTCCACTCCGGAATAGGAAAAGACTTCAAGAAACCTCCTGGCTTTTTGCACTATGCCTTCACTAAGGCACAAGTATGACACTTAGCCACATACAGTGCCACATCTTTCTTGAGTCCTTGCCACTAGAACAACTTCTTTAGATCTCGGTACATCTTCGTGCTCCATTGGTGAATCGAGTACTTGGTATGACGAGCCTCGTAAATAAACTCCACCCGTAAATTACCCACATTTAGGACGCACAAACGATTATCCTTCCTTAACAGTCCATCTTCAATTATAAATTGGGAATTAAACCCATCCGAAGCTGCATCCATGATTTCCTTCATGCTATTATCCAAACCCATAGCCTACCGAATCCGATCAGCCAGATCACACTGAACTTTGGTCCAGTGTAAAAACGCTTCGGCGCTAGTCTGCTTGTCAACACAAGATATATCTAATGCCTCTAACTCCCGAATCAACCTCTCATCATAAATTGACAACCAGTTGGCTTGGGTGGGAGCCCTACGTCTCAACGCATCCGCAACTGCATTGCCTTTCCCGGGGACGTAATGAATTTTGAATGTATAATCCCCCAGGAACTCCATCCATCTCTGCTGCCTCATATTCAGATCCTTCTGATCCAATAGGTATTTCAGGCTCTTGTGGTCGGTATAAATATCGACATATATGTCGTACAAATAGTGCCTCCACAGTTTCAGCGCAAAAATCACGGACGCCAACTCCAAGTCGTGAATCGGATAATTCCACTTGTGCACTTTCAGCTGATGCGAGCCATACGCAATAACATTTCCATGCTACTGCAGCACACAGCCCAAACCACTGCCTGAAGCATCGCTGTAGATCTCAAAGCCTTCGGTCCCACTCGGCGAACTTAACACTAGCGCCATGGTCAACCGACTCTTCAACTCTTCAAAATCTTGTGCGCACTCGTGCGTCCAAATAAAATTCTGATCTTTCCTGGTGAACATTGTGAGAGGTAACGCTATCCACGAGAAGTTCTCTACGAAGTGCCTGTAATAGCCGGCAAGCCCCAGAAAACTCAAGACTTCTGCTACCGAAGACAACACAGGCCACTCCCATATCGCAACTATCTTCGCTGGATCCAACGCAATCCCTTCTCCACTAACTCTGTGACCAAGGAACGCCACTGAGGATAACCAAAACTCGCATTTGGAGAACTTTGTGTATTTTTCGTTCCTCCTCTGCGTCTCCAAAACCAAATGCAGATTCTTGAAGTGATCTTCTTTGAAGTGCGAGTAAACTAATATGTCGTCGATAAAGACGATCACAAAATGGTCTAAGTACTCCCTGAACGATCTGTTCATCAGATCCATGAACACTGATGGCACATTAGTCAGCCCGAATGGCATGAACGTAAACTCGAAGTGCCCATACCTTTTACTGAATGCTGTCATTTGGGATATCACTCTCCCTTATCCTTAGCTGATAGTAACCAAACTTAAGATCCAATTTTGAGTACACCGATGACCCGACTGACTGATCAAAAAGTTCATCAATCCTTGGGATCGGATACTTGTTCTTTTCTGTCAACTTGTTCAGCTCTCTATAATCGATACAGAGCCGCAAACTTTTGTCCATATTATTGACAAAGAGGACCGGTGCGCTCCAAGGCGATGAACTTGGACTCACAAAGCCCTGCTCCAACAACTCCTCTAGTTGAACCTTTAGATCCGCCATCTCCTTAGGTGCCAACCTATATGGAGAGCGTGACAAAGGTTTAGCACCTGCCACTCACTCAATTGTGAAATCGATCTCCCGCTGAGGTGGGGCTCCGGGAATATGTTAGGGTACTCGCACACTACTGGGATGCTACCCAAAGTGGGCTTAGGCTTTACAGCCTCCACTAACGTGAAGAACAGCGCTATACAAGCACGGATTTCCTTGACCAATTGAAAAGCAGACATTAAAGTTTTGCTCGACCCCTTCAGTCCCGCAAATGTTGTCTCCCGCCCAACACCCAGCTTGACTTCCTTACGGTTGCAATCTATGTATTCCTTCTGTTCCGAAAGCCAGTCCATACTGAAAATGACGTCGAACTCTACTAGAGGCAGTAACGACGCTAGTAAGTCAAACTCCTGACATCCAATATGAATCTTACGGCACATACTCTGTCTGCATGCATAGAACACCCATTCAGCAACAACACGTCCAATTTGTCCTTCGTCATCGAAGAAGGGACTCCGATGCGCGATAAGAAACCTTCTTACAAAATGGAGTGCGAAGCTCCAGTATTGAATAGTGCCCTTGCCAGACTATCGCAAATCAGAACAAAGCCTATAAAAACAGTAATAAGCTAACAAGAATTAGGTTACAGTATTTAAAGTTAACTTGCTATAAATTTAAACCGTACCTGTAACCAAATGTGCTTGTTTGATGGCCTCCTGCTGGCCAAGATTGTAGACTCTTGGTTCATTCAGAGCATAATGGGATGCGGTTTACTCCACCGCCTTGCCTTTTTCCTCGTAAGTTGCTCCCTGCTTCCTCTTGGACTTTGGACGTCCGCTCCAACAGTCATTGGAAAAGTGTCAAGTCCTCCCACAAGTAAAACAAGCGCCCGGGGTTCGGTTGGTATTTGCCCCCAAGGCACCCAAAGAAGGGGCTAGACCTGACGTCCTAGCCTTCTATTTCCACCTGCAGAAACCGGATTTTGAAGATGGCACCTTGAATTCTGAATTCCTTACACCGGAGTCTTTCTTTGCCTAAACATTCTTCATGTCTTCATCCAAAGACCGGGTCGTGTTGAACAAGGTCAGGAAACCCTGCGTCATCGGCCCCGAAAGTTGCAATCTCAAGTCATCCCTTAGACCTTCGTAGAGTCGGCTTGTCCTTCGCTCCTCATCAGCGAAGGTAGCGCTTTCATACCGAACTAAGCGAGTAAACTTGTGGAGATATTCATCCACTCAACTCTCACCTTGTACCTTCTTCTGGAACTTATTTTCCATTGCTATCCTCTGAGCTGAGGGGAGGTATCGAGCGAAGAACAGTCTCAAAAATTCCTCTATCGAGACGTCAGTTATCTGCTTACAACTCAAATGGTGTAGCTCCAAGCCTTCCCACCATAATCGTGTGTCACCATCCAACAAGAACATGGCAATTGTGGTCTTCTGCAACTCTTCCGTCTCAGTAGCTATAAGCCTCTCTTGACTCAAGAGAGATAATCCTCTACTTTGGTTGGGGTTCCCGTCTCCAAGAACACTCGAGGATTGAAGCCCATAATGTGTTTAAGCTATTTCTTCGTTTCTCTCCTAGGTAACACTGGCTCCACTACAACCTGCTCCACTCTCCTTGACTTCTGCTTGGAGCGGTACTTTCTCCACAGCAGGGGCAGGTTGTTGCACCTGTCTCGCTAGCTGCGCGTTAATCATCACAAACACTACCTCCGCTACCAATCGTATGGTCTCAGCTGAAGGAGGTGTTGCCGGCGCATCATTTGGTGCGCTACTCGCCTCAGAAACTTGACGTTCTGACGGGCCCGCAAAACTCCTGGTCACCTATAGTCGTACAAAACACGAATAAGCGACCAAACAACATTGGAAAAAGAAATTATAGAAACACCCAGGTTCTTCACACATGTGTATTTTGATTCCTAAGTGGACATTCATGGGTTCTTTTCATATTATAACGATGACGCACACAAATGTGCGCACCACCACTTAAAGTGAATTCGTCCACGAATTTATTAAATTCTGACGAAACAGGTAGTCTGATACCAAATTGTAACACCCATATCAGTCACATAGCATATAGAAGCAGGACCGGCCGGGGCCCGACGACATATACTACGGACAAACTGACGGGTTACTAGATGAAACCATTCATCCAATACACACGTCCTACACAGGGCATCTAGCAGAAGCAATTATAAAGTTGAAATCAAGAACCCAGCCATAAGCATGAATGTCCACTAACAACCCACTAGGAATGAACTAAAAAATACACAAAAGTACTAGCCTTATGACCTTACTATAGTTCACCAAATTTAAATACTGTTTTACAAACTTCGGCTCGCAGGCCTGCCATACATGATTTAAACAGGAAAACAAACAAGGCCTTCGAGGGTCGGCTAAGCAACTTACGCTTTTGCCCGCTATTTGTCGCTCGGCTCTGCAGCACCTGCAAGCACAATTCACCGCAATGGTGGCAAACAAGAATAAAGGTCAGCTAAAGCCGACCAAATTATAACGATTTCTCCCCCAAACCCGGGGCGGCAAAGCTCCTTCCCTGCACTTGTTATTGTAACAAGCAATATAGTGAATAAACACATCATCATAGGTGCAGGCTCACGCGGCCACACACCCTGTTCTCTCAGGGAACTAACTCGGTGAACCCGATCAAAACTGCGGTCTCACCACCATCCCTAGGATGGAAAATCTCGTGAGCATTTAGCCTTTCCGACCTAAGCCTAAGGCTCACACGACTATGCCAGTGGACAGTCCCTTTTCCAAGTATTTGTGACCAAACTACATAGCCCGGGTCCGTTTCCACTTGCCCGTTGCTCACTCCGCCTAGTCACTTTAATACGTACGCGCAGGGCAAGCTTCTCTCGGATCCCAAATTCAATCACACAAGCACATAACCCAGTTATGATAGAGGTTGGCTCCCAGGCCACCAAGATGGCAGAAATACGTTTCCGCCAAGTTTTCTGGGTGCGCCTTGGGGTTAATCTCCAAGGATCCCTGCTGCAATCTACCACATAGAAACCCAAAAACAACCAAAGGCACAAAGTCTTCTACGTCCAACAATGCATAGCAAAACATCACCGATCCAGACCAACATGTCCAGGTAGGCTTCACACACCATGCCTATGTCCGTACTATGATTCTGGACTCTAAATAAGGGGGACTTTACAAATCTACCCTACATAACACCACAAACTCGCCGCACACTCGCGTGAGAGGGTTTTCCTATGCAAAAGAAGAAGAGCTTCACATGCTCAAGATGAGAATCGTTACCCTAGCATTCCTCTTCGGCGCCATAGAAATCTACACAGATGAATAGTACCGCGATGATCTCGCCTCCGTAGATCTGGACTCGGTTTGCGATTTGGCGCTCCGAATATCCTCCGGTGACTGGATCTTCCCTCCTTTTTCCTCCTTGATCTCCCTTCTCTCTAGAACTTAAAAAGATAAAGGCCAATAAAAAGTGAGGGTTTAAACCACAAATCCTATCCTTAACTATAGGATGGAAAGGCTTGAGCTGTTATATCCCAAAATAAGAAAACGAACGGCCACGATTCACCCTGAAAATAAACTTCCTGGGTCGAACACGGCTTGCGACATGCCCGTGTCCAAGGCCGTATAACTCATTCGCCGTCGAAACCGTCGCGTCCCGAAAAGAACACGGGCACTCGACATGCCCATGTCAGGCTTGACACGCCCGTGTCATCTAATACACGCCCGTGTAGCTTGGCGTGTTCCTCCAATTACTCAGGACCAAAACGTCCATAGCACGACAAAGCCATGTGACACGCCCGTATCACATGCCGTTTGCTATACACGCCCATGGACACGCTCGTGTCCAAGGCTGTGTAGCTTCCTCAGCACAAACCCGCAAATCACTCGAGCAGGACACGGCCATGGACACGCCCGTGTCGCATGTCGGGTTCCCTCACTCGATACTCGTTGATTGAAAAGCGTTGAGTGCTGAGGCGTTGAGTGGCTGATACGCCCAGGGACATGCCCGTGTCCCAGGTCGTGTTCACTGCCTGGACGACCGTTTACTGCAATTTCATCAACCACACGACCATCGCCGAACCCGAGCACGACAATCCCGTTGGACACGCCCGTGTCCCAGGCTGTGTCACCTCCACCAAGTCCTAGACTTAGATTAAAATGCCACATGTCCCTTTATAGAGTATCGGGGCATTACAACAATTAAAGCTTTTCCGTTGCAACATGTTAACCTGTACGTGACACACCCCCTACACCGGCGTTGCATTGGGGGCGTGTAGCACCTTTTCCGACGACTGACGGATTTTCGACCATTGATTTTGACGTGATATGCCTTACACGGCCCCCTATATAGGCGTATCCCAGGGGGTGTCCACCAATGTATAGAAGCAATCATCATTCCCGCCAAAATCTAGTGCATGAGGTCAACCATGTACTAGACATCCCCCCTGACATGCCCTCCCCAGGCGTGATAGGTGGCGTGAACTAGACAGAATTTTTCCTATAAATACCAGGCCATTCCAAGCATTCCAGACAAAGTTTTGGGGAGAGGGGAGGTGCTACTAGTTTCATTCTTTGTGTTTTTTGTTTTTTTTAAGGTTTTTGCTCTCTCACTCCCTCCATTTCAAGTTTTAGTTGTCATGCAATGTACTTTCATTACTTGTAATCTCTTTTTATCAGCGTTGTAGTAGTGATTAGATCTATCTTCTCTATGGGTTTCGAGGCTAGGCCAGGTCCAAGGCATAAAACTGCCCTCTATCCAGTCAGTTGTCTCTGCCCTTAAATCCATGTCCTCGGCCGCGTCCTTGACCACCACACTACTATGCATGTGGGGCATCCTGAAGTGTTGGTGGGGGTGCTTCCCTCATGGGGAAGTTCCTCTTGAAATGCCCCGACTGGTTGTACTGGAAGCATGTTTGTGCCTTCTCCACTACGCTCGGCATTTCCCGTATCTATAATGACTAAGGAGCGAACACCACCTTGTTCCTATGTCCTGCCTGTCCTACCGGCGGGTTTGATCCCCATTCCTACTTTCCCCTATGACTTGACCTTTGGGATTGTCAGTCCTACAACCGATCACTGAGTTGTTATCCTGTCTCTTCAGGCTCCAAACTGTAAGTTGGTCCGCCTCTAGCTTCTTGGCCATCTCCAAGATCCTGGCCAAGTTGCCATCAGAGATGAAGAGGAGGGCCTGCCTCATGTCATCATGAAGCCCCTTATATAATCTCTTTGTCTGGCCCGTGCCATCCAACTGATTTGAGTCCGCAAAGTGGGCTAGATGTGTGAACTCCTGGTAGTACTCTAACACCGTCACGTTTCCCTGCCTCAACTGCAGGAACCTGTCCTCCAGCACATCCCTCGCCAACTGAGGTACAAAATGCTCCAACAAAGCTTCTCTAAACTCTTCCCAGGAAATTTCCGCGCACTCCACTCCAGTGAAGGTGGTGTCTAATAGTGACTTCCACCATCTCTTCGCGTGGGAATCCAAGCAGGAAACTGCCAAAGCCACTGCCTTTTATGTCAGGCATCGAATCTCGGCCAGCATCTTGCAGATAATTTCCAGCAACTCCTCGGTACAAACTGCTGACTCCGTGCAAAGGTAGGATGGAGGAGAAATCACTTAAAGGCACATAGCTAGTTAGCCCCGGGTTTTGGCTATGGGGCTGGAGCCTGCTGAGCCATGAAAGTCTCTAGAATGGCTGTCAGTGTCTGCCCCTTTTCTGTCTGCTGGAACGAAGTCGGAGCCAGGGGGTGGAACTATGTTCTGTGCCTGGGGCGTACCATGGTGAGGAGTAGGGATCGTTACAGTCTATAAGGAAAATTCCAATTGTTAGTTAATGTACAAGTGGATCAAACGAAAAGTGGACTTTTAATTGTGATTCTCCCTTATGGGCACACCATTGCTTCCACAACTAGTTTGTCATCAAACTAAGCTCAAATGGGGTGGCCCAGGGTTTTGTGGACTTCTTCTCTTTAGATTGATGTTTCCTCTGATACCAATTTGTTAGACCCCATTTTTTTGCTACGCTCTTGGGTCTTACACCCAGAACCGCCGCTTTGCGGTGAAACCGACACACAGGAAGGTCGACACTATAAAATGTCAATTCTGCTAGCAATGAAGCTCATCAAGAGGTAGAAGTACAAGTAAGATTAAATAAAGTCCACAATCATATAGAACATATGATTGAAGTCACAGCAATGTCCACATAATAATAAAAGTATGGAATATAGATCGATAATAGAAGAAATATAAACAGGCTTATGCCCGGTACAACAAATCCTCACTACATCACTCTCGCGGAAGCTAAGCAAACTAATCACTCACGGTGCTAGAGGATGGTGCTCCTGTAAAACCCCTATCCGTCACATAACATATAGCAGTAGGTCCGGCCGAGTCCCGACGCCATATACCACGGGAAGACTGGTGGGTTATTCAATGAAAACATTCAACCAATACACACGTCCTACACAGAGCTTCTAGCGGAAGCAATTTGATAAGTTGTAAAGGAAAGAACACATAACAAGCACGAATGTCCACTAACAGAAAACCCAGAAGGGGTGAAGTAAAAAATACACAAATGTACTGGCCTTATGGCCTTACAACAGTCACTTAAATAAATAGTGTTTTACAAACATCGGCTCGCAGGCCGGCCACACATGATTTAAATAAGTAAACAAATGAGGCCTTCAAGGGACGACTCAGCAACTTGGGCTTTGGCCCGCTATTCGCCGCTCGGCTCCTCAGTACCTGCAAGCACAAATCATCGCAACGGTGGCAAACAAAAATAATGGTCAGTTAAAGATGACCAAATTATAACTATTCCACACCCAAACTCGGGGCGGCAAAGCTTCTTCCCTGCACATGTATTAGTATAGACAAACAGGATTGCGAAAGTACAATTTAAGCACACTTCACCACAGGTGTAAGCACACACGGTTGCACACCCCGTGCTCTCAGGGCACTTACACGGTGGACTCGGTCCACCACCGTCCCCGGGACGGCAATCTCGTGAGAAATAAAGTCTTCATGGCTTAAGCCGAACACCCTCCGCCTATGCCATAGGCAGTCCACTAAACCAAACAACATAGAGAAGGTACGGTTTAATTCAACTCGCTACTCACACTGCCACGACACTAAAAATCATCGGCACGAGCAAAGTTTCCCCATAACCCGTAAATCGATTAACCAACATACAGAACCCAGTTATGTAGAATGATGGCTCCCGGGCCACCAACGATGGCAGAATCACGCTTCTGCCCAAATTTCCGGGTGCGCGTTTGGGTTAATCCCCAAGGATCCCTGCTGCAATCTACCACGTAGAAACCCCAAAACAACCAAAGGCACGGAGTCTTCTCCGGCTAACAATACATAGCAAATCATCTCCGATCTAGACTAACACATCCGGGTAGGCTTCACACACCATGCATATGCCCGTACTATGATTCCAGACTCTAAACAAGGCGAACATTACATATCTACCCCAATGAATACCGCAAACTCGTAGCACACTCGCGGGAGAGGGTTTTCCCATGCAAAAGAAGAAGAGCTTCACATGCTCAAGATGAGAATCGTTACCCTAGCATTTCTCCTCAGCGCCATGACGACCCAGTCGAATGGAAAGCACCGAATCGGACTTGACTTCACGGATCTGGACTCGGATCGAGAATCAGAGCTCCGAAGCTCAACTAGCGGCTGGAGTTGGCCCCCTTCTTCTTCCTAGCTTGCCCCTCTCTCTTAACTTTTAGAAAGAGAAGATGAAGAAGAAATGAGGGTTTCTTAGCTCTATTCTCGGGTATATCCCAACAAGAACATCCCTGAACCGTTGGATAAAAAAATAAGGAAACGGACGGCCACGATTCGCACTTAAAATGAACTTCCTGGGCCGAACACAGCTTGTGACACGCCCGTGTCCATGGCCATGTGCCTCGATCGACACTGAAACCGTCACGTCCCAAAAATAAAATAGGCACTCAACACGCCCGTTTTGGGATTGACACCCCCAAGTCACCCAGTACATGCCTGTGTAGCTGGGCGTGTTCCTCCAACACACAGGTCCAAAATGTCCAGAGCACGACAGGGCCATATGACACGCCCGTATCACATTCTGTGTGCTAGACACGCCCTGGGACATGCCCGTATCCCAGTCCGTGTAGCTGACTTAGCGCAACTCCCCAAATGAACTGAGAAGGACACGGGTATTCAACATGCCCGTGTCGAATTTGACATGCCCGTGTCGGACCCGAACATGTATGGGCTAAGGTCGTACGTCCTCACTCAACGATCGTTAAGTGAAAGGCTTTGAGTTCCTGACACGCTATGGGACACGCCCATGTCCCAGGACATGTTCCCTGCCCCGACGATCGTTGACTGCAATTTTGTCGACAATGCGACCATCGCAGAACATGAGCACGACACGCCCCTGGGACACGCCCGTGTCCCAGGACGTGTCACCTATACCAAATCACATACTTGGCTCAAAACGTCACCCGTCACTCTTTTGAGTTTCAGGGCAGTACAATACTCTCCCTATTAAAAGAATTTCATCCACGAAATTACCAAAGGAAAAGACAACAGAAAACCAAAAGCGGTACCTGAGTGAAATAACTCTGGGTACTCCTAAAGTATGGTCTGCTCCCATTCCCAAGAGAGCTCCTCATGACTGCAATTGTCCGAAGGGACCTTGACCATTCTGATCTCCTTGTTACGAAGTCGCTTGACTTCAGAGTCCTCAATACAAATGGGCTTGACCCTAGTTTTCAACCCTTCATCCACCGGTACTTGATCAACTGCGATCACCTGCGAAGGCTCTAGAACCGCCTTCCGCAACATTGAAATGTGGAATACATCGTGTAGAACACTTAACTCCACTGATAGCTTCAGACGGTAAGCCGCTTCACCGATCCGCTCCAGGATCTCAAATGGTCCAAGGTACCTCGGGCTAAGCTTCTTCAAGAGTCGTAACCGTGAAACACCCTTGAACGACTTTATCTTCTGATACAGCCAATCGCCAACCACGAACTCCACATTCCGGTGCTTGGCATTGTAGTATTTAGCTTGTCTATCTTGAGTGATTAGCAATTGCTCCTGAAAGTTTCGCACCAATGAAGTAGCATTTTTCACCTCTTGTTTTTTGTACAACCTTGCCTCACCCGTTTCTAGCCACGACAACGGCGTGTGAAACTTTCTACCATATAAGGACTCGAAGGGCGCCCTTTGTATGCTTGCATGGTATCTATTGTTGTATGCAAACTCCACCAAATACAGATGGTCTTTCTAATGCTTTCCTTAGTCCAAAACGCACATACAAAGCATGTCCTCCATCATCCTGTTGACCCTCTCGGTCTGCTTATCCGTCTGCGGATGGAAGGCTATGCTGAAGTTCAACTTAGTCCCCAGCATTTACTGCACCAGCCTCATGTCATTGGATGTGAAATGTCTAACTCTATTGCTCACGATGCTGTGGGGCACACCGCTCAGTCTGACTATATTATCCACATACAGCTTCGCTAGTTTCTCCACTAAATCATCCTTCCTATGCGGAATGAAATGCGTAAGTTTTGTTAACCGATCTACGATCACCCAGATAGTGTCGTTTCCCTTCTTCAACCTTGGCAAGCCATGCACAAAGTCCATCGAAATGTCATCAAACATCCTCTCCGGAATAGGCAAGGATTTCAAGAAACCACCTGGCTTTTAGCACTCTGGCTTCACTAAGGCGTAGGTCTGACATTTAGCCACGAATAGTGACACCACCTTCTTGAGTCCTAGCCACCAGAACAACTTCTTTAGATCTCGGTACATCTTCGTTCTCCTTGAGTTGATTGAGTACTTGGTATGATGAGCCTCGTACATCAACTCCGCCCGTAGATTTCCCATGTTTGGGATGCACAAACGACTATCCTTGCTTAGCAGTCCATCTTCAGCTGAAAACTGGGAGTTTGACCCATCCGAAGATGCATCCATGATCTCCTTCATGCTGCTATCCAATTCTATTGCCTGCCGAATCCGATCAGCCGGGTCATACTGAACTTCCGTCCAGTTCAACAACACTTCAGCGCTAGTGTGCTTGTCAACACTTTAGATGTCTAACGCCTCCAACTCCAGAATCAACCGCTCATCAAGAATCGACAACCAGTTGGCTTGGGCGGGGGCCCTGCGACTCAACGCATCCACAACTGCATTGCCTTTCCCCGGGCACATAAAGAAATTTGAATGTATAGTCCCCCAGGAACTCCATACATCTCCGCTTCCTCATGTTCAGATCCTTATGATCCAACAGGTATTTCAGGCTCTTGTGTTCGGTATAAATATCGACCTTTACGCCGTACAAATAGTGCCTCAATAGATTTAGCGCAAAAATCACGGCCGCTAACTCCTAGTCGTGGACAGGATAATTCATTTTGTGCACTTTTAGCTGACGCGAGCCATACGCAATAACACTACCATACTGCAGTAGCACGCAACCTAAACAACTGCCTAAGGTATCACTGTATATCTCAAAACCTTCAATCCCACTCGACGAACTTAGAATAAGCACTGGGGTCCACCGTCTCTCCAGCTCCTCAAAAGCTGGTGCGCACACATGCGTCCAAACAACTTTTGATCTTTCCTCATCAAAGTCATGAGGGGGTAACTCTCTCTGCGAGAAGTTCTCTACGAAGTGCCTGTAGTAGCCGCCCAGCCCCAAGAAAACTCTGGTCTTTCGCTCCCGAACGCAACATAGGCCACTCGCGTATCATAACTATCTTCGCTGGATCCACTGTAACATCCACTCTACTAACTTTATGACCGAGGGATGCTACCTAGGATAACCCAAAACTTGTGTTAGGAGAACAAGGCATAGAGATGGTTCCTCTTTAGCGTTTCCAACACCAAAAGCACATTCTTGACGTGATCCTCTTGCTCTGCGAGTACACCAATATGTCGTCGATGAAGACGACCACAAAATGGTCTAGGTACTCCCTGAACGATCTGTTCATCAAATCCATGAACACTGACGGTGCATTTGTAAGCCCGAATGGCATTACCGTAAACTCGAAATGTCCATACCTTGCGCCGAACGCTGTCTTTGGGACATCGCTTTCCCTTATCATCAGCTGATAGTAACCGTACTTAAGATCCAATTTTAAGTATACCGATGACCCGACCAACTGATCAAAAGTTCATCAATCCTTGGGATTGCGTACTTGCTCTTTTCCATTAACTTGTTAAATTCTCCATAATCGATACTGAGTCGCAAACTCCCGTCCAAAAGAAGAGGACAGGTGCACTCCAAGGAGACGAACTTGGACGCACAAAACCCTGCTCCAATAACTGGTAGAGTTGAACCTTTAGCTTCGCCATTTCCTTAGGTACTAACCTATATATAGAGCATGACACAGGTTTGGCACCTAGAACAAACTCAATCGTGAAATTTATCTCTCGCTATGATGGGGCTCCAGGGATACCGTCAGGGAAACACATTAGGATATTCAGATACACCCGAAATACTATCCAATGTAGGCTTAGGCTTCGAAGCCTCCCATGGTGGCAGTAACGACGCTTGCAAGTCGAACTCCAGACTCCCAAACCGTAACCTATTTTAGCCACAGACTCTCTCTGCGCGCATAGAACAACCAATAGGCAACAACACATCCAATTTGTCCTTTACCATTGAAGGAGGTACTCCAATGCGTGATGCAATTCCTTCGGAGAAAAGGAGTGCGAAGTTCCCGTATCGAAACTATTCCCTCGCCGGATTCCAAAAAAAATCCAAAACAAAGCGTAGAACTTCCAGTCCTAAGCTAACGCGCATAAGGTAACAGGTATAAGAAGCTAAGTTGTTATCAATTAAACCATACCTGACATCCCGACGGTCAGCCAAAAGACCTCCTGCTGGACAAGGATGTCCACTCTCCGTTGGACCGGAGTATACTGCGATGCGATGGATTCCACCGCCTTGCCCTTCTCCTCAGATATTTCCCCCGACTTATTCTTGGACATTGGGCGTCCACTCCGACAATCCCGGGCATAGTGTCCCGGCTAACAACAATTAAATCATGCGCCCGGTGCGCTACCTGTAGTCACCCCCGAAGCACAAAAAGAAGGGACTAGACCCGATCTCCAAGCCTTCTTGTTCCACCTACGGTACCGGGATTTTGAGGTCGGCATTTTGAACACCATCTCCTTTACACTAGAGTCTTCAACTGCTCCTGCTATATCTTTCATTGTCTTCTTGAAAGTGTAAAGTTGTCAACTTAAATCAGCTATAGGGGGTGAATAGGTGAATCATGCGTTTATTTGCGGAATAAAAATGTTAACGATTTAACACAAGAAATCAAGAAATCACAGAAAAACCAGAAGAATTATAGTGGTTCCCCAATCTTGGGTACGTCCACTTTACCTCACCGATCTAGCAAATCACTAGACTCGGCTAATCCACTATCTCAGATTGAAAACGATCTTACGCCTCAGAACCAAGTTCCTACAAACTCAATCCAAATGGATCTACACTCGGAAGATAAACAAAACTTCCTACAACTCGGAGAACAATGCTCCTATACTTAGAGAATAATCTCTTACAAGATAACAACAAGATTTGGAAAAATACAAACAGAGATTTCTCAGATCTTGAAAAATTCAGCCCTAGGTCTTCTTATTGAATTGGCGGAACTTTCAGAAACGGTTAAAGAAGACTTGACGATCTGACCTGAGAAAGCTTTGACCTACTCAATCAAGGAGAATATGATGATCCCTTGAATATCAAGTATTCTTGGATCGAAAGCAAAAAGATCAATCTACTCGTGAGCGGTGTCGGCTTCAGAACGTGTTCTTTTGGAAAAAGAAGGCCGATCAAGAAATTTAGAATGTACGAAATTCTGCTTTTTGGAATTGTTAGGGTTTTTTCTTAACGAAAAGACTTTATATAGGATTACCCTTAACTTCTAGAAAATACTTTAATGACGACACGTGGACCAATCACATCAAGTCATTTGAAAATTCGGCCGATCTGGACTTAAGATAATTTTTTGAAAAATTAACTTACAGTTCTCGAGAAGTACCTTAAGTTCTCGTGAACTAGAAACTGAGTTCTCGAGAGTTATCGGGACTTCTCGAGAACTATACTGCTTAGAAGAATTCTGGACTTCTCGAGAACAAAAAGGCTGAGTTCTCGAGAACTAATTGACTTCTCGAGAACTATGGATACTTCTAGAGAACTAACACTTAAGAGAGATTTCTTAGGCAACTTTGACTATTCGAGAAATAGGTCTGGCAGTTCTCGAGAACTTAAGGCAAGCTTCTCGAGAACAAGACGGACTTCTCGAGAACTATAGTTGAGACTTCTCGAGAACTGGCCAAGACTTCTCGAGAACAAAGAAGACTTCTCGAGAACTAAGAAGACTTCTCGAGAACTCTGACTTAGAAAAAATTCTTGAACCTGTCTGGACTTCTCGAGAACCAAAAGCTGGGACATCTCGAGAACTCTAAGTACTTCTCGAGAACATAGAGGCTAAGCTTCTCGAGAACTCTAAGCACTTCTCGAGATCTTTGAAGCTAAGCTTTTCGAGAACTCTAAGGACTTCTCGAGAACTAAGAGGCTAAGCTTCTCGAGAACTCTAAGGACTTCTCGAGAACACAGAGGTACTTCTCGAGAAGTGGACTTAGAGAATTTACTGAACTTTAGAAGAAATCTTTCTCTTCTCTTCAAGAGTCATATCTTCATTCCATGATCCAAGGATTGAATATGAAGTGTATCCCAATAGAGAGGCTATACATGAGTAAACACCTTGGGTCACACAGTGAGGGATTAAACTGTATGGTCTTTTGTTCATGACCCACTATAGACTGACATTGGTCTACACTTAGCAATGGTAATCTGCAAACACACAGCAAAAACAAGGATATCAAATACAACTTAATTCATCTTAGTTCAAGGGTGACTTCATGCAAATCGAGGTAATTGTGGATGGAATACCAAACAATCTCCCCCTATTTGTAGAAATTAGAATCCTTTACACTAAGGTGAATTATGACAATTAAGAAAGAACTGGAAATGAATAACTGAATCTAAATGCAATAATAGATTAACTAAAAACATAATTAGGCAAAACTAGAGATTGTATATATGTAATGTTTTAGATTTCTAATCAACAACCATTTCATCCAAATTCTCAAAATCAAATTAACAAGAGTTCATTCTTTGCTTTGATGTTGTCTGTCCTACTTTTCTTGCTGTCTCCTCTGATAGCTGAAGGGTTTAGGGTAGTAACTTGGAGGCTTAGGAGGAGCTTTGGTATTATTCCTGCCAAACTCTCTATCATATATCCTTCTCTTGGTCATGGACTTCTCATATAATTCCCACTCAGATGAGCTGTAGTGGAGATTTCTATTCTCATTAAAGTCCATCACCAATTTGAGAGTATCAAGAATTAATCTTTTAGAAGTGGGGCTCTAAACTTCAGCAAACTCCTTTACTTTCCTTTTCTCTGCATCTGGCTGGGGAACAGATTTGCTTGCAGAGGGACCTTCTCCATACTTTCTCTTCTTAGAGGTGTGAATCTCTGGTAAATCCTTAGGAAAAATGTCATCCCAAACCTGGTCATAGGAAGTAGGAGGAAGATCCTAATCTTCTGGCCTTGGAGAAAAAGTAGGCATTTGAGGTTGAGGCACCTGGGTGGATTGACCTTCAGCAAGGGGGTTCAGGTGATGAGGAATAAGATTAGGATCAGCCTTAAAGTCAGGGAATATCTGGTTGTGCATCCAGACTGCAGTGTCATAAGTGTGGAATTTCAATTATTGGATTTGATTTAAAACATCCTTATTAATCTCAGTCAATTTCTCATTCCAGAGAGATTTTGCATCTGCAGTAAGTTCTTCTACTTGTCCTTTCACTAAACTCTCCCCCTTTCTGATTTCTACACAAAGCTTTACTATGGTGTCTTCTTTGAATATTACAACTTCCTCACAGATCTTCATTACATTTTCTTGAGCTTTCTTTTCCAACTAAATTTGATTATTTGCAAGTGTGACAGACTGTTCCATGACCTGACAAATACTGGTAATTGTGTGGTCAATGGGTTTGCCACCAATTCTTAACAGCTCTTTAAGAGAATCTATATTGTGTTGGATCTCTGCAAATCCTCTGCTCATTTTCTTTTCTAGAGAGGTGACTTTATCTTTGACTAACTTGAGAGATTCATCAAAATATTGCCTTTGGGAAGCCAACATACCTTCAATCTTAGATAGAATGTCTGAACTTACAGTTTCAGCAGCAGCAGCAGGAGTGGTAGATACAATTGCAGTAGGAGGGGTACCGGATGTAGCAATTTGAGGTGGGGGAGGTTATTTCCATGGAGGAATTTCTTCTATTACAATAGAACTCTGGGCTCTTACAGTGTGAGATACTGTATGAACCTCCTCATCAATAAATCTTGGGAGGGAGAAGTCAAGGATCCTGAGAGGGGCTTCCACCTCTTCAGGTTGTCTCATCCTCTTTAGTGAGAGGAATGGTCTCTGGTGGAGTAGATGCTTTCCTTGGAGAGGGAGAAGGAAGTGAAGTAGCTTGGGTTGAGGGTGGTGGAGAAGATTCTTTTGATGGTTCTGCAGAGGTTTATTTGTGAACGGAAGGAAGTGGTTCATCTGAAATGAGTTCTTCAATCATGTTGTCAATTGATGTACTTGTGTCCTTTAGGTTTTCCTGTCCTTGAACATCTGATAGGGTTGCATCTAGAGAATTTGCCACAGGGCTCCTGATTGGAGATCTCACTGGGCTTCTGAGAGGTGATCTGCTAGTTGATCTGTCTGGAGAGGAAGGAGTAGGTCTAATAGCAGGAATAGAGGCTGCATGCTCCCCCTCAGTTGCTGCACAAGAAGGTTCAACAACATGATGAGAGGACTGAGATGGGGTCCTAACCTCAAAGGCAGAAGCAGCAAGTTCCTTAGCTAACATCTTGGAATTCTTCATCTTGAGTTCCCATCTTTAGATGGAGGCCAATGAAATCTTCTTCAAGTCATGAACTGGAGTTCCTTTGGAAATTTTAAAAGTGACTGGATCAATCTCACTCAGTAATAAAGAGATTATCCTTGCAAATTTGGGATCCTGAATGCTGTCCCTGATCATCTCAAATACCATCATGCAATATTGAAATTTCTTCCTATAGATTACAACTATCATAACAGCAAATAGGTCATTAGTTATGAAACTAATGGACCATGTTCTGCACCATAAGATTTTTCCAATAAAATCTACCAGAAACTTTCTTACATCATTGAAGAGATTTCTCCTTAAAGAGTTGAATCCCTCAGAAACTCCATAGAAGGAGTAAGTTCTGTCATAATCTTCAAGTGTTAGGTCATCCTCTGATAGTTTTACTTTCAAGACAACCTAAACACCTAGAGGGGGGGGGTGAATAGGTTCTAATTTCTTGTCTATAAATCTAGGCAGAATTCAATTACAATTTAAAACATCTAGCACAGCATTCACAGACAACTAAGCATCACAGATTGCACAATGTTTTATAGTGGTTCCCCAAGGTCTGGGTACATCCACTTTCCCCCTTCACCTATCTAGCAATATGCTAGATTCGGCCAAACTTCCACTATACTCAGATCCTCAGATCCTACAGCTCAGAACCAGGATAGGTTCCTACAACTCAGGCTCAACAGCCCTACCTCAGCCTTGCCTCAAGGCCTACCACTCAGAGAATAATCTTCTCCTACACTCAGGCAAATAGCCCTACCACTCAGAAATCACCTCTCCTACACTCAGCCTTTATAACAAAGGCTTACAACTTAGATCTGTGTAAACAGATCCTACAGAAATTTAGAAAAAGATATTTTGATGTCTTGTCTTTGTTGAGAGAGAAGAGGACAAGACACTTCTTGATCAGCTGATGAAATCAACTGAATCTGAGCTTTCTTCAAAGCTTCTTGAATCTGAACTTAGCTGAGTTGATTTCCAAACAGCTTCTTGAGAAACCACTGATGGCTTCCTTCTTCTTCTTCAAGATGACTGGATCTCCCTCTATCCAACACCTTTACTGATACTTCAGACTTCTTCTTCTTAGACCTTCTGATGAAGATCTTCTTTTTCACTTTCTTGAATTGAAACTTCAACAGGATCGTAATCCTTCTGTTTCTTCTTCTTAGATCTTCTTCTATTATTTTTCTTAGCTTAGCTGCTTTTTTAATTCCTTCTGAATGTGTCTATTTATAGACTTTCTTCATGGTAATCGGCTGATCCGGTTTCTAACTATTTTCTGACAGGTCTGACAACTTCAGTTAAACGGTGGCAACCCACAGTTGTCAAGTCTTCAAACAGTTCTTGTACCTTAGCCTTGGACAGCAAAATGTCGAGACAGTCAGTTAGAAAGTGTCGAGACCAATCTGTCTATCTGTGTTGACACAAGTGACTTTGGTGTCGACACAGTCTTTGATGATGTCGACTAAGTTGCCTTTAAGTCGACACAGCTTCTTCAAAAAATAACTTGGTCTAGACTCTGCAGTGTGTCGACACAAGTCCTGTGTGTCGACACAGTTGTTGTAGATTCAGAACTTAGTATGTGTCGACTCAGCCTTCTGGTGTCGACACAGCAATCTTCAATTCTGCCAAAATGTGTCGACTCAGTCTTCTGGTGTCGACACAAGCATAGTCGACTTCTGCCAATATTTGTCGACTCAATCTTCTGGTGTCGACACATCTTTCTCTGGTCGACTATCTTTCACTAGTCGACTATCTTCCACTAGTCGACTATCTTTCTCTGGTCGACTATCTTTCACTAGTCGACTAACTTTCTCTGGGTGTCGACTATCTTCCACTGTGTCGACACTTCTTCCCAGTGCTGAGGTCGATGATTTTCTTTATGTGTCGACACTGCTTCCCAGTGTTGACATAAATGTGGTCGACTATTTTCTTTATGTGTCGACACTGCTTCCTAGTGTTGACATAAATGTGGTCGACTATCTTTCTCTGAGTCGATACTGATATTCTGAAGTGTCGACACAAATATTCTGAAGTGTCGACATAAATATTCTGAAGTGTCGACACAATTTCTTCAGGTGTCGACATGTGGACTTAGAATATTTTTCTGCATTCTTTAATACTTCTTCACCTGCACATGTCAACTCAAAACAACATCAAATACACCTTGATGTATATCATTGAGCTAAGTTGGGCTTCTTCAAATCAGGTACACATTTTTCAATGTACCCAACAATCTCCCCCTATTCGGAGAAGTCATAACCCTATAGCCAATGATATACACCATTTATAAAAAGTATATACTGATGATATATGACATAACAGGAATACTTAATATAAACAAAACATAAAAACAATCCATCACAGAATGAACATAATATGATACCAAACAACATTTTGTTTATAACTTGATAATGTTTGAATACAGAGATTTACATTTAATGATTTAATCAAAACATTACAAAATACTTTGAAAGAACTAAAAATTAAGACTGATCAGGCTCTTTAATGACAATCCCTTTGCCAGATAGAACTTGAGCCTTCACAGGAGCTTCAGAATCTTCAGCTGGCTTCTTGCCTTTTAGATCAGCCTTCTTCTTTGCTTCTTCCTTGAGCCTTTGCCTTTCAAAATAATGAAAGGGCTTTGGGAAGTACTTGCTTGGCTCCTGAGCATCTGGAGGCAGTCTACCCAGCTTGGCTTTTCTTCTAAACTGTACAATGGCCTCTTGCCTGGCTTCATACTTCTGCCATTCCATCTCATTGTACCACTTGCCTCTTTCCTGCACTTGGTCTTTGACAGCCTTCCATGCAGTGAGTATTATATTTCTGGAAGTAGGACTCCACTGCTCAAAGTCTGGCTTAAGTTCAGCCTGCTCTCTAAACCTTTTCTTAGATAGAAGAGCATCTTGCTGGTCTTTCAAAGTAGCCTCAGGCTTATCAACCTTCCCAATAATAATATTAGTAACCTCCTTTGGAGGACTATACATCCCTTGAACCTGCTGATCAATCATATCATAATCTGGAGGGGGGTAAATGACTTGGGCAACCTCAGGTTGATTGCCTTCAAGTAGACTTGTTTGTATTCCTGACTCAGCCACCATAACATCATCACACAATGGGGGATATCCTAATGTGGCTCGAATACTATTGGTCACCCATTTGGAGTGCTCTGAGCCTGCATGAACTAGCATCCTCTCCCCCTTTATGGCTTCTCTAGAAACATGATCTCTGAGATCTTCCTTTTGAAATCTGATTTGGCCATCCAGATAATTGACACCCTCTTTAAAAAATGGTTTTAACTTTTGAAGCTTTTCAGATATTTCTTTTTGAGAGGTAGTGATTGCAGTCTTAACAGAAGCAATAGCAGCTTGAAAGTTCTTATCAAATTCTTCCATTTCTTTTGCTCTATCTGCAGGCAGGCCTGAAACAATCTTCTTCAATTCCTCAATGATCTCATGATGAGATTCAGTTAAATTCTCATTCATCCTTATCTGATTTTCCAAGACATAGCTTTGCTTTAAAGCAATGTCATCCACCTTAGGGATGACAGTCTACTGTTGTTTTGCCAGATATACCACAGCATTACCTCCCTTATGGAAGCAATCTGTCATTTCCTTCTTATGCATATTGACCTCAAACCTAATTGATTTTATATCTTGAGCTAAGTCAAATTGCAGGGACTTGTTGTTCTCATCAACATATTTTTCTATAGCCACTCTGTGTTCATCCAATTTCACTTGTAAATCTACCAAGAACTTGTTATAATCAAAGTTAGAAGGAGTGTGATGTGCTGTAGACTGTAGAGCCTGCTTATAGCTCTTGCTCCTTCTCTGGAAGACCATAAGTTTTCTCTTTTTAGCCACCCTGGCTTCTTCAGTCTCTGAATCAGAAGTACTATCAATTTGAACTCTTTCTTTGGGAGGAGGAGAAACAGCTGCTTCAGTGCCATGTTGTACAGTCTCAACATGCACTGGCTCCCCCTCAATTTCTTGCTCCACTTCCAGACTATCTGTAATTATTTCATCATTTGGAAATAACTCCTCCAGAGTATATTCCTTCTGGGCTTGATCATTTGCACTATTCAAATTTGGAGATTGATCAATTTGAGCATCTTCTTGCACTTGCTCCCCCTGGACCTGTGCAGAAATAGAAATATTAGAAATCTCTTTTGTAGGAAAATACACCAGCTCCCCTGCACCTGTACCTGGTCATGAGTAGATACAGTTTGTGTAGGTGAATAAACTTGCTGAGCTGGTATACTTACTTCTTCTTCTTGAACTGCAGGTATTGTGGCATCCTGAACTTGTGTAGATGCAGGCTGATCTTCAACCTCTAGTCTTACTTGCTCTTCTTGTGGATGCCCAGTACTGGTAGCATGACCTGGGGATTTCTCAGGTGAATCCTGCCTTTCCACTTCAGGCATCTCTTTGGTCAGCACCCTATCCCATCTAGAGAACAATCTCATGTCCATCCTTCTCATGTGATTAATTTTAGTTCCAGGTTGTTGTTGCATAACCTCAGGAATCTCCTTACTTAGGTATATACTCATTATCCTAGCCAGATTTGGCTTCTTGATTCCTTCCTTAATCTTCTCAAAGATTACAGATGACCAATCCGTAGGAATTGTAAAAACAATCCTGGTCATTAGGTTGAACATATAGGCAAAAATCCTATCATGTCCACCTTGCTTGCACAAAATAACTTTTCCAACTACTTCTGACAGAAACTTGCCTTGTTGATTCATTCCTTTCCGATTGAACGCAGCTCCAATTTTCATGGTGGATTCCAATCCACACCATTGAAGAGCCTCCTTAGATTTAGAAGCAGGGACATCCTCTTCATTCTCAATTGTAGGTAATTGCAGAATTGTTCTTATCTTTCTTGGTGTAATCTCCACAGGTGACCCATGAACTGTGGATTTTATCTTATGACTTTCAGAGTTTACAGATGCAGAGGTAAAGAACTCGTGCACCTCCTTCTTCCATATCTTTGATGGTTCGGAGACCAGAAATTCTAAACCTGAGTCGGAGAGGAGAGAGATAACCCCAAGAACATCTGGAGGGGCAGCTGCAAAGGACTGGCGCACCAACTAATATCCTTCATTCACATTGTCTTCAATCTTCGGCGCCATTGATCAGTCGAGAAAGCTTGAAAGATGAGAGAAAGAGAGAGAGAGGGAGAATGTCGACACAGGGTTTCAAAAACCTTGTAAGCGTGTCGACAGAATGAGTTTTTGACCTATTTATACCTTCTGTTTAAAGAAGATCAAAAGACGCCAAAAACAGACTATAAGTGTCGACACAGATTGTATGTGTCGACACAAGCTTCTATAGTCTCGACATCAAGTCCGTCTATTATTTGTCGACACCAATTTGCGGTTATGTCGACACCAGAGATATATAGTAGAGCATCAGAAATTCTGTGTCGACTCTTAGTATAAGTGTCGACACAAAATCTGTAAGTGTCGATACCACTATCCTGGTGAAGTCGACACTACATTCCTGGATAAGTCGACAATAAGATTCTTAAGTGTCGACACATATTTTCTGTGTCGACACAATATCTCTGACTTGTCGACATTACTACCCTGAGTCGACACATTATTACTGAATGTGTCGACACCATCTTACTTAGCCAATTTCTGTTTGTTCATCACAACTTATAAGTACAACAAAGTACTTTATACTACTTCAATGTGTCTTAATATCACTTGAATGTCTTGTTACCACTTCAACTTTATTGTTGATGATTTTGTGATTACACTAATCAATGGTTAACATACCTAATTCAATTTTGAATTTATTGAATTTTGTCTCATCTAGGGGCTTAGTAAACACATCTGCTATTTGATAATCTGTTTTCACAAATTCCAATGAGATGTCTTCTTTTTCTACATGTTCTCTAAGAAAATGGTATTTTATTTCTATATGCTTAGTTCTACTATGAGAAATAGGATTATTAGCAATATAAATTGCACTCTTAGAATCACACAAAAGAGGTGTTCTACTTACTTGAATACTATAATCCTTTAGCTGATGCTGCATCCATAATAGCTGTGCACAGCAGCTTCCAGCAGCAACATACTCTGACTCAGCTGTGGAAATTGCCACACTAGTCTGCTTCTTACTACTCCATGATATTAGTCTTCCTCCCAGGAATTGACAAGTACCTGTAGTACTCTTCCTATCCTCTCTACATCCTGCAAAATCTGCATCCGAATAGCCTGTTAGTTGAAAATCTCTATTCCTAGGATACCAAAGACCTAGATTAGGTGTGCCCTTAAGATAAATCAGAATCATTTTAACTGCAGTATAATGAGATTCTTTAGGGCAGGCTTGGTACCTAGCACAGACACATGTAGCATACATAATATCTGGTCTACTAGCAGTGAGATATAGTAGTGAGCCAACTATTCCTCTATACAAAGTCTCATCAACAGGTTTACCTGCATCATCTTTGCATATAGGCATACTTGTTCCCATAGGAGTTCTCATGGTGGAGGATGACTCCATACCATATTTCTTAATCAATTCTTTGGTGAACTTAGACTGGGATATGGACAAGCCATCATCAGTCTGTCTTACTTGGAGTCCCAAGAAGAATTTCAGTTCCCCCATACTGCTCATCTCAAACTTCCCTTGCATAAGTTTGGCAAACTTTTTACAAAGGTTGTTTTCAGTAGATCCAAAGATTATGTCATCAACATAGATCTGAACTAAGATGATCTTGCCTTTGGATTCCCTAAGGAATAGAGTTTTGTCAATTTTTCCTCTTGAAAATTTATTCTCAATAAGGAAAGTAGACAGAGTTTCATACCAAGCCCTTGGGGCTTGCTTTAACCCATACAGAGCTTTTCTAAGCTTATAAACAAAATCAGGTTTAAAAGGATCTACAAAACCTGATGGCTGCTCTACATATACTTCTTCTTTAAGATCACCATTCAGAAACGCTGACTTCACATCCATCTGGTATACTTTGAAGTCTTGATAGGCTGCATAGGCAAGAAATATTCTGATTGCCTCCAGCCTTGCTACTGGAGCAAAGGTTTGATCAAAGTCAATCCCTTCTTCCTGCCTGTATCCTTTTGCAACCAATCTTGCTTTATTCTTTACTATTATTCCACTTTCATCTAGCTTGTTCCTATAGATCCATTTTGTGCCAATTATGTTGTGGCCTCTTGGTTTAGGAACAAGCTCCCAGACATTGCACCTTCTGAATTGATTCAGCTCCTCTTGCATAGCATCAATCCAGTACTGGTCTTGGATAGCTTCTTCAAACTTCTTAGGCTTCATTTGTGACAGGAAACTTGAATGTAGAACTGTGTTTTGATTTCTGCTTCTAGTTTGCACCCCTTGTCTTGGATCACCTATTATCTGATCAGCTGGATGATCTCTTAAATGTCTTGTAGCTGGAGGAAGATTTCCTTCTGGTTGAACATCTCCAGCTCCTTCATTTAACTGATTCTCTTGATTTTCATCAGCTTCTATAGTGTCTTGTTCTCCCCCTGGACTGAAGCCTTCATTTTCCAATGCCCCATCTTCCTTTGATACTTCAGTAATGGAAAGCTTGTCCATACTTTTGCTTATAACTGTTGAGTCATTTGATCTACAAGACAACTCACAGTTGATTAATCTTGTTTCATCAAACACAACATGCACAGATTCTTCAACAACTTGAGTAGTCAAGTTGAAGACTCTATAGGCCTTACTATTTGTGCTGTACCCAACAAATATCCCATCCTAGGATTTGGCAGCAAACTTAGTCAAAAATGACTTGCCATTTTTAAGTATATAACACTTGCAACCAAAGATCCTAAAGTAAGATAGATTTGGTTTTCTGCCTTTCACAATCTCATAGGGAGTCATTTTGTGGCTTTTGGTGATAGTAGCCCTATTGATTACATGACAAGCAGTGTTAACTGCCTCAGCCCAAAAATATTCTGGGAGAGAGGTGTCACTCAATAGAGTTCTACCAGCTTCAATTAATGTTCTATTCTTTCTTTCAGCAATTCCATTTTGCTGAGGTGTTCTAGGTGAGGAGAACTCTTGGAAAATCCCAAAGTCTTTACACAAGTTTGTTATGCTTTCAGATTGAAACTCAGTACCATGGTCACTTCTGATTTTGACCACTGTACTATTAAGTTCATTCTGAATTTGCTTTACAAAATTAAGTAATACACTTGGGGTTTCAGATTTTTGTCTCAGAAAGAACACCCATGTAAATCTAGAATAGTCATCTACAACCACAAAAGTGTAGACCTTCCTACCTAGACTATGAACTGGCATAGGACAAAAAAGATCCATATGCAAGAGGTATAAGCACCTCACAGAATCCTTGTTTTCAAGGCTTTGAAAGGAGGATTTTGTCTGCTTGCCCTTTTGACAAGCTGAGCATATCCCTTCCTTTATACACTTAATTTGAGGTCCATTCCTCACTAACTCTTTGCTAAAGAGTTGGCCAATTGTCTTGTAGTTTAGATGAGCCAATCTCCTGTGCCACTTAACACAATGAGAAGCATTGTCATCAGCTACAAGACAGATGGGAGAAGCCATATTCTCACATTCAAAATTAAGACAATATACATTTCTCTTCCTATACCCAGTCAATATGATCTTTTGATCACTTGACCTCTTGATATGACATCCATCATTAACAAATGAAATGTCGTATCCTAAATCACTTAGCTGGCTTATGCTTATTAGATTATGTTTCAAACCTTTTACATAAGCCACTTGAGTGATGGTAATTAGGTTAGAAGAAATGTTACCAAACCCTTTGATGACTCCTTTTTCAGATCCACCAAAGATCACTTTAGGTCCATCTTTGACAGATGAATACTCCTTCAGCAGCCCCTTTGTTCCAGTCATGTGCCTGGAACAACCACTATCCAAGTACCATATAGGGGCATGGTAACTTGGATTCACCTGCAACACAGAATTACTTACCCTTAGAACCCAAGTAAGTCTTGGGTCCCTGGTTCAGGTTAGCATTAATAAAGCTACCATAACCTCTTCTAACAAGTAGACTTTTGTTCTTTATAACACTTGTGTTATACCAGCAGTCTAGTGCAAAATGGCCTCTCTTGCCACAGCACCAACATTCAAACTTATTGTATCTAGATCTAGATACATCCTTGTCAGAAGAATTTCTGTTCATTGCTGGTGCTGCAGCAACTTCACCTACTGATTTCTTAAAACCATTGGGTTTATGACCATAGGTAGGCCTGCTTGCATTTACCCCCTTGTTCTTCAGAACATTAGTCTTATTATGACCTTGAATATTTTCATGATCATATTTGTTAGAAGGCACTTCCACCTTACTAAACTTTATGGGGACTGAAAGGTTTAGTGGCTGAACAGAAGCTTTGCCTTTCCTCTTGAATCTGCTAGCCCTGGAGTTACCTTTAAATCCTAATCCAGCCTTACCCTTTTGAGTGACAAATTCATCTATCAAGGGTAAGATAGATTTTGGCTTAGAGTAACTAGCCACTAAATCCCTTTCAATTCTAAGTCTTGCCTCCAGACTCTTCACTTGATCATTAGTATAATTAATTGTGCCCATCTGAATAATAGTTATATTCTTCAGCTTGGCTATTTCATTTAAGTTTTCATCAATAACTTTCTCTAACTCAGTTGTAGCAACCCTTAGTTCAGCAATTTCCTGAGCCTGAGATTTAACTAGGTTCTTGCTTTTCTTAAGGGCCTGCAACAGGTCCCCATACTTGTCTATCAATTGATAGACATCTCCTTCAGATTCAGATGCATCTACATCTCTTGATGCAGATGTAGCTGATTCTTCACTTGTACAACAAACAGATGTAATAGAAGGACATTGTACCTTATTATGACCAGACTGATTCTGGCATATGTCCTCTTCTGATCCTGCCATCAGCCCCACACACTGATGATCCTTTTGTTCATTGATGGAGTCTAGCAACTGCAGAAACTCCTCTTCTTCAGATGCAGCATATTGTCCAATATATGCTTCAGCTTCAGATTCTGACTCTGAAGTTGACTGGTCTGTTAGACTCTTATCTTTCTTTGCAACAAAGGATTTCTCCTTCTTGCCTTTCTGATAAGTCTTCTTTTTGTCTGAAGATTCCTTTCTCTTATCAGGACAGTCAGCCACTACATGTCCAGGCCTATTGCAACAATAGCAGACAATCTTTGAAGTAGTGGCTTTGCTGGGCTTTGATCTGCTCTTCTCTTTCCTTGATGACCTTTTCTTCTGATAATAGTCATCAACTTGCTGTGATGTGGAAGGCCTAGACTTCCATTGCTTCTTTTTCAAGAACCTCTGGAATTGCCTTGTGAATGCAGCAAAGTCTGCATCTGAATCACAGCTTTCTGAACCCTTATCTGAATTTTCAGAACTATCTTCTGCAACTTCCTTAGGAGGAGATGGTGATTTCCTCCTATTCTTTCTAGTGGCTTCTGCATTGAATGCCACAGTCTTTTCTCTATGCTCTCCTCTTGAATTCTTTTCCTCCTCCTTCCTCACCATAAGTTGCATTTCATAGGATAGCAACTTTCCAAACAAGGTGGGAGGAGATATCTCTGCCAATTTAGCCACTTCTCTTATGGCACAGATCTTTGTGTCCCAATCCTTTGTTAAGGATTTCAAGAATTTGTCATTCAGTTCATAAGTACTGAAGACTCTTCCATAGGACATAAGCTCATTCACAATTCTATAGAATTTCTTGTAGCACTCAGTTATGCTATCAGATTTTCCTTGTCTAAAACTTTCATACTCCTAATTGAGCATAGACTTCCTGTCCTGCCTTACTTCTTCAGATCCCTCCATGTAGACAATCAATGTGTCCCACATCTCTTTGGAGGTCTTGCAGTGAATCAGATTCTGAAATGTTGAATCATCTATGCCACTAACAATAATGTTCTGAGCTCTTTTATCCATGGTTGCCAAGATGATTTCATCCTTGGTCATCTCTGAATAACTCTTTGGAGTTTGGATATTTGCATCAAGAACTGATACCTTCATTGGTATGAAGGGGCCTTCCTGTACTGTGATGTAAATCCTTGGATCAGATGCCTCCATAAACAATCTGACTCTTTCTTTCCAAATTCCAAAAATTTCTTTCTTGCATATGGGTAATTTCATAGACCCTAGCTCCTTATGATTCTCACCAGAACCCATCTTTTTGAATCTTGATTCTGCCTATCAGATCTACCTCAGACTATTAAGTCCTTTTTGAGGAACCTCCCTCTGATACCACTTGATAGTTTTACTTTCAAGACAACCTAAACACCTAGAGGGGGGGGGGTGAATAGGTTCTAATTTCTTGTCTATAAATCTAGGCAGAATTCAATTACAATTTAAAACATCTAGCACAGCATTCACAGACAACTAAGCATCACAGATTGCACAATGTTTTATAGTGGTTCCCCAAGGTCTGGGTACATCCACTTTCCCCCTTCACCTATCTAGCAATATGCTAGATTCGGCCAAACTTCCACTATACTCAGATCCTCAGATCCTACAGCTCAGAACCAGGATAGGTTCCTACAACTCAGGCTCAATAGCCCTACCTAAGCCTTGCCTCAAGGCCTACCACTCAGAGAATAATCTTCTCCTACACTCAGGCAAATAGCCCTACCACTCAGAGATCACCTCTCCTACACTCAGCCTTTATAACACAGGCTTACAACTCAGATATGTGTAAACAGATCCTACAGAAATTTAGAAAAAGATATTTTGATGTCTTGCCTTTGTTGAGAGAGAAGAGGACAAGACACTTCTTGATCAGCTGATGAAATCAACTGAATCTGAGCTTTCTTCAAAGCTTCTTGAATCTGAACTTAGCTGAGTTGATTTCCAAACAGCTTCTTGAGAAACCACTGATGGCTTCCTTCTTCTTCTTCAAGATGACTGGATCTCCCTCTATCCAACACCTTTACTGATACTTCAGACTTCTTCTTCTTAGACCTTCTGATGAAGATCTTCTTTTTCACTTTCTTGAATTGAAACTTCAACAGGATCGTAATCCTTCTGTTTCTTCTTCTTAGATCTTCTTCTATTATTTTTCTTAGCTTAGCTGCTTTTTTAATTCCTTCTGAATGTGTCTATTTATAGACTTTCTTCATGGTAACCGGCTGATCCGGTTTCTAACTGTTTTCTGACAGGTCTGACAGCTTCAGTTAAACGGTGGCAACCCATAGCTGTCAAGTCTTCAAACAGTTCTTGTACCTTAGCCTTGGACAGCAAAATGTCGAGACAGCCAGTTAGAAAGTGTCGAGACCAATCTGTCTATCTGTGTCGACACAAGTGACTTTGGTGTCGACACAGTCTTTGATGATGTCGACTAAGTTGCCTTTAAGTCGACACAGCTTCTTCAAAAAATAACTTGGTATAGACTCTGCAGTGTGTCGACACAAGTCCTGTGTGTCGACACAGTTGTTGTAGATTCAGAACTTAGTATGTGTCGACTCAGCCTTCTGGTGTCGACACAACAATCTTCAATTCTTCCAAAATGTGTCGACTCAGTCTTCTGGTGTCGACACAAGCATAGTCGACTTCTGCCAATATGTGTCGACTCAATCTTCTGGTGTCGACACATCTTTCTCTGGTCGACTATCTTTCACTAGTCGACTATCTTCCACTAGTCGACTATCTTTCTCTGGTCGACTATCTTTCACTAGTCGACTAACTTTCTCTGGGTGTCGACTATCTTCCACTGTGTCGACACTTCTTCCCAGTGCTGAGGTCGACGATTTTCTTTATGTGTCGACACTGCTTCCCAGTGTTGACATAAATGTGGTCGACTATTTTCTTTATGTGTCGACACTGCTTCCCAGTGTCGACATAAATGTGGTCGACTATCTTTCTCTGAGTCGACACTGATATTCTGAAGTGTCGACACAAATATTCTGAAGTGTCGACACAAATATTCTGAAGTGTCGACACAATTTCTTCAGGTGTCGACATGTGGACTTAGAATATTTTTCTGCATTCTTTAATACTTCTTCACCTGCACATGTCAACTCAAAACAACATCAAATACACCTTAATGTATATCATTGAGCTAAGTTGGGCTTCTTCAAATCAGGTACACATTTTTCAATGTACCCAACATCCTCTTCATCCACAACGGGCATCATTAGAAGCTTTGAAACTTTTGTTTTATCCAACTTGATTTTGATCCCTCTTACTTTAGTTTTCAACACTGTACCATTTCACCTCACCTTGACATTCCTGAAGAATTCTTCTACATCTAGAAAAAAAATCTTGAAGGGTTCTGAGAGAACGAACATCAGTACGACAGTTTCCAGGAGAAGGAGCATGTTGTGGAAATCATATGAAATATCTGCAATCCCTGCGATGACAAGTTCACTATCGACTCCTATCTTCGAACTCTGCGCCATGGACGCTGACGGCGGCGACGGACGGAGAGCAAGATGATGGCTGCGACGAAGCTTTCTGTCGGCGGAAGACGAAGAGTTTTCGAGAAAAGGAAATTTGAAATGTCGGTTGATTAATGATTTCTAAAACTTTATATATATAATCCTAGTAATGTCAATTAAGTGTCTAATTAATATAGGGTTAGGACTGAAATCAAGCGTGTTTTCGAAAATAGAAGAAATTAAGCATAAGTCGAAAAGAAGACGGGCATTTCTCGAGAAGTAGGTTTAGTTCTCGAGAGCTGTCAGTATACTTTTAGAGAAGTATGATATAGTTCTCGAGAGCTTAATAAACTTCTCAAGAGACTGATCAGAAGTTTTCAAGAAGTAGTCTAAGTTCTCTTGAGCTGTTAGTATACTTTTAGAGAAGTATGATATAGTTCTCGAGAGCTTAATAGAATTCTCGAGAGACTGATCAGAAGTTTTCGAGATGTAGTCTAAGTTCTCGAGAACTGTTACTTCACTTTTCGAGAGGTATACTTAGTTTTCAAGAGCTACCTTCCTCTTGAGAACTTTTTTTACCTTATTTAAGAGTCCTAGATTCTTGAGTCTTGAACTATTCCACTTTGGTCTATTCTTCTTTGTTCAGCAGCCCAAGTTCAGTTTTGAAGAAATTGAACTTGGTCTCGTCCAGTGGCTTTGTGAAAATATCTGCAACTTGCCGATCTATTGGCACATACTACAGATCCACTTCCCCTTGCTCCACATGCTCCCGGATGAAGTGATATCTGAGCTCGATGTGCTTTGTTCGGCTGTGCGAGACTGGGTTGTTTGCGATTGCAATCGAGCTGGATGAGTCGCAGAACAATGGAATGTTTTTGACCTTCATATTGTAATCTTCTTCCTGATTATTTAGCCACAGCAACTGTGCACAACAACTGCCGGCAAAAATGTATTCTGACTCGGCCATTGAGATTGCGACACAATTTTTCTTTTTTGCTGTTCCATGATATAAGCCTTCTGCCTAGGAACTGTGATGCCCTGGAAGTGCTTTTCCGGTCATCTTTGCTACATGCAAAGTCTGCATCTGAAAAACCAATTAGTTTGCTATCATTACTTCATGGGTACCATAAGCCAAGATTCAGTGTACCTTTAAGGTATCTCAAAATCCGCTTTGCAGCAGCATAGTGAGATTCCTTACAGTTCAGTTGGAATCTAGCACAGACACATGAGAGAACATTATGTATGGTCTACTAGCAGTAAGGTTGAGCAAGGATCCAACTATGCTTCTGCACTTTATTTCATCGAAAGGTTTCTCGTTCTCATCCTTGTCCAGAGACATAGCTGAGGTCATTGGAGTCCTCATAGAGGTTGCACTCTCCATTCCGAATTTCTTAATCAACTCCTTGGTGAACTTAGTATGAGAGATGAAAATTCCATCTTAAGATTGTTTCACCTTAAGTCCTAAGAAATACTGCAGCTCTCCCATACTACTCACTTCAAACTTCCCTTGCATAAGTTTAGAAAACTTTTTGCAGAGGTTGTCGTCTGTAGAACTAAAAATAATGTCATCGACATTGATATGCACTAGCAAAATCATGCCTTTAATTTCCCTAAGAAATAATGTCTTATCTATCTTTCCCCTTGCGAACTTATTCTTGAGGAGAAAGGTAGATAGCGTTTCATACCAAGCTCGAGGAGCTTGTTTCAAACCGTACAGCGCTTTTGATAATAAATAAACATACTCAGGAAAATTAGGATCAACAAAACCTGGGGGATGTTCCACGTACACCTCTTCCTTTATGTCACCCTTCAGGAAGGAAGACTTCACGTCCATTTGGTAGACTGTGAATCCCTTCAGTGCAGCATAATCTAGGAACAGTCTGATGGCCTCATGTCTTGCCACTGGAGCATATGTCTGGTCGAAGTCGATCCATTTTTCTTGACGGTATCCTTTTGCGACGAGTCTGGCCTTATTCTTGATGATTATCCCATTCTCGTCCAACTTGTTCCTGTAGACCCATTTCGTTCCGATGACATTCTTACCTTTGGGTCTTGGAACAAGCGTCCAAACTTTGCAGCGTTAGAACTGATTCAATTCTTCTTCCATGGCCAAGATCCATGCTGCGTCTGAGTTTGCTTCCTCAAACTTCTTTGGTTCAACCTGTGAGAGAAAACTTAAATATAGATTCTCGTTAGTTGTACCTCGACGAGTTCTAACACCATCCCGGGGATCTCGTATGATCTGGTCCATTGGGTGATCCTTCAGATGTCTTAGCTCTAGATTCCTCGCTGATAGTTTTACTTTCAAGACAACCTAAACACCTAGAGGGGGGGGGGGTGAATAGGTTCTAATTTATTGTCTATAAATCTAGGCAAAATTCAATTACAATTTAAAACATCTAGCACAGCATTCACAGACAACTAAGCATCACAGATTGCACAATGTTTTATAGTGGTTCCCCAAGGTCTGGGTACATCCACTTTCCCCCTTCACCTATCTAGCAATATGCTAGATTCGGCCAAACTTCCACTATACTCAGATCCTCAGATCCTACAGCTCAGAACCAGGATAGGTTCCTACAACTCTGGCTCAACAGCCCTACCTCAGCCTTGCCTCAAGGCCTACCACTCAGAGAATAACTTTCTCCTACACTCAGGCAAATAGCCCTACCACTCAGAGATCACCTCTCCTACACTCAGCCTTTATAACACAGGCTTATTACTCAGATCTGTGTAAACAGATCCTACAGAAATTTAGAAAAAAAAAGGTATTTTGATGTCTTGCCTTTGTTGAGAGAGAAGAGGACAAGACACTTCTTGATCAGCTGATGAAATCAACTGAATCTGAGCTTTCTTCAAAGCTTCTTGAATCTGAACTTAGCTGAGTTGATTTCCAAACAGCTTCTTGAGAAACCACTGATGGCTTTCTTCTTCTTCTTCAAGATGACTGGATCTCCCTCTATCCAACACCTCTTATGATACTTCAGACTTCTTCTTCTTAGACCTTCTGAAGAAGATCTTCTTTTTCACTTTCTTGAATTGAAACTTCAACAGGATCGTAATCCTTCTGTTTCTTCTTCTTAGATCTTCTTCTATAATTTTTCTTAGCTTAGCTTCCTTTTAATTCCTTCTGAATGTGTCTATTTATAGACTTTCTTCATGGTAACCGGCTGATCCGGTTTCTAACTGTTTTCTGACAGGTCTGACAGCTTCAGTTAAACGGTGGCAACCCACAGCTGTCAAGTCTTCAAACAGTTCTTGTACCTTAGCCTTGGACAGCAAAATGTCGAGACAGTCAGTTAGAAAGTGTCGAGACCAATTTGTCTATCTGTGTCGACACAAGTGACTTTGGTGTCGACACAGTCTTTGATGATGTCGACAAAGTTGCCTTTAAGTCGACACAGCTTCTTCAGAAAATAACTTGGTCTAGACTTCTGCAGTGTGTCGACACAAGTCCTGTGTGTCGACACAGTTGTTGTAGATTCAGAACTCAGCATGTGTCGACTCAGCCTTCAGGTGTCGACACAGCAATCTTCAATCCTGCCAAAATGTGTCGACTCAGTCTTCTAGTGTCGACACAAGCATAGTCGACTTCTGCCAATATGTGTCGACACAGTCTTCTGGTGTCGACACATCCACCCAGTGTCGACACAGTTGTGTTCGACTATCTTCTTCTTTGAGTCGACTATCTTTCTTTGGTCGACTATCTTTCACGGTGTCGACTAACCTTCTCTGGTCGACTATCTTTCACGGTGTCGACTAACCTTCTCTGGTCGACTATCTTTCACGGTGTCGACTATCTTTCACGGTGTCGACTAACCTTCTCTGGTCGACTATCTTTCACGGTGTCGACACCGCTTCCCAGTGCTGAGGTCGACGATTTTTTCTATGTGTCGACACTGCTTCCCAGTGTCGACATAAATGTTGTCGACTATCATTCTCTGTGTCGACACTGATATTCTGAAGTGTCGACACAAATATTCTGAAGTGTCGACACAATTTCTTCAGGTGTCGACATGTGGACTTAGAATATCTTTCTGCATTCTTTAATACTTCTTCACCTGCACATGTCAACTCAAAACAACATCAAATACACCTTGATGTATATCATTGAGCTAAGTTGGGCTTCTTCAAATCAGGTACACATTTTCCAATGTACCCAACAATCTCCCCCTATTTGGAGAAGTCATAACCCTATAGCCAATGATATACACCATTTATAAAAAGTATAAACTGATGATATATGACATAACAGGAATACTTAATATAAACAAAACATAAAACAATCCATCACAGAATGAACATTATATGGTGCCAAACAACATTTTGTTTATAACTTGATAATGTTTGAATACAGAGAATTACATTTAATGATTTAATCAAAACATTACAAAATACTTTGAAAGAACTAAAAAACTAAGACTGATCAGGCTCTTTAATGACAATCCCTTTGCCAGATAGAACTTGAGCCTTCACCGGAGCTTCAGAATCTTCAGCTGGCTTCTTGCCTTTTAGATCAGCCTTCTTCTTTGCTTCTTTCTTGAGCCTTTGCCTTTCAAAATAATGAAAGGGCTTTGGAAAATATTTGCTTGGCTCCTGAGCATCTGTAGGCAGCCTACCCAGCTTGGCTTTTCTTCTAAACTGTACAATGGCATCTTGCCTGGCTTCATACTTCTGCCATTCCATCTCATTGTACCACTTGCCTCTTTCCTGCACTTGGTCTTTGACAGCCTTCCATGCAATGAGTATTATCTTTCTGGAAGTAGGACTCCACTGCTCAAAGTCTGGCTTAAGTTCAGCCTGCTCTCTAAACCTTTTCTTAGATAGAAGAGCATCTTGCTGGTCTTTCAAAGTAGCCTCAGGCTTATCAACCTTCCCAATAACAATATTAGTAACCTCCTTTGGAGGACTATACATCCCTTGAACCTGCTGATCAATCATATCAAAATCTGGAGGGGGGTAAATGACTTGGGCAACCTCAGGTTGATTGCCTTCAAGTAGACTTGTTTGTATTCCTGACTCAGCCACCATAACATCATCACACAATGGGGGATATCCTAATGTGGCTCGAATACTATTGGTCACCCATTTGGAGTGCTCTGAGCCTGCATGAACTAGCATCCTCTCCCCCTTTATGGCTTCTCTAGAAACATGATCTCTGAGATCTTCCTTTTGAAATCTGATTTGTCCATCCAGATAATTGACACCCTCTTTAAAAAATGGTTTTAACTTTTGAAGCTTTTCAGATATTTCTTTTTGAGAGGTAGTGATTGCAGTCTTAACAGAAGCAATAGCAGCTTGAAAGTTCTTATCAAATTCTTCCATTTCTTTTGTTTTATCTGCAGGCAGGCTTGGAACAATCTTTTTCAATTCCTCTATTATCTCATGATGAGATTCAGTTAAATTATCATTCATTCTTAACTGATTTTCCAAGACATAGCTTTGCTTTAAAGCAATGTCATCCACCTTAGGGATGATAGTCTGTTGTTGTTTTGCCAGATATACCACAGCATTACCTCCCTTATGGAAGCAATCGGTCATTTCCTTCTTATGCATATTGACCTCAAACCTAATTGATTTTATATCTTGAGCTAAGTCAAACTGCATAGACTTGTTGTTCTCATCAACATATTTTTCAATGGCTACCCTGTGTTCATCCAATTTCACTTGCAAATCTACCAAGAACTTGTTATAATCAAAGGCAGAAGGAGATACTTGTTGAGGTGTTGTCTGTAAAGCCTGCTTATAATTCTTGCTTCTTCTCTTAAATACAACAAGTTTTCTTTTCTTGGCCATCCTGGCTTCTTCAGTTTCAGTATCAGACGAAGTATCTAGGTGAACTCTTTCTTGAGGAGGATGAAGTGTATCTGTCCCAGTGACCTGTTGCTCAGTCTCAACATCCACTGGCTCCCCCTCAACCTGTGGCTCAACTTCAGCTTCCTAATCAATTTCCATACCTATGGACTTCTCAATTTCTGGTCCTCCTCCTACTTTATCAGTTGTAGTATCAGCATTAGGGAATAACTCCTCCAGAGTAAATTCCAGTTGAGCTGTATCTTCTGCAGCAGTTAAATCTTGAGATAAGTCTAACTGTGCTTCCTCTTGCACTTGTACTGACAACAGCTTCTCCTGTACTCGTTCAGTAATTGTAGTATCTAGAGTAGGAGTGGACACTAGCTCCCCCTGAACCTGTGCAGTAATAAGAATATGAGCAATGGCTTTTATAGTAAAATACATTAGCTCCCCCTACACTTGTACCTGATCAGGAGTAGATACATTTTCAGCAGGAGAGTGAACTGGCTCCCCCTGCATCTGTGCAGGTGTTGAAACTTGTTGGACTATAGTTGAGTCAGGCTGTTCTTCAACCTGTGTCCTGAGTGGGTCTTCTTGTTGTTGTTCAGTTTCTTGAGTTTGACAAGGGGATTTCACAGGGGTGTCTGGCCTGCTCTCTTCAGGCACATCCTTGGACAGCACCCTATCCCACCTAGAGAACAGTCTCATATCCATCCTTCTTATATGATTGATCTTAGTCCCTGGCAGTTGCTGCATCACTTCAGGAATCACTCCAGTGAGATATAAGCTCATGATTCTAGCCATGTTGGGCTTCTTGATTCCTTCTTTGATCTTGTCAAGGAGTACTCCAGACCAATCAGTAGGAATTGTAAAAACAATCCTGGTCATAAGGCTGAACATATAGGCAGAAATCCTATCATGTCCACCTGTCTTGCAGAGGATCACTTTCCCAACAATTTTAGACAAGAACTTCCCTTGCTGATTCATACCCTTCCTGTTGAATGCAACTCCAATCTTCATGCTCGAGTCCAGTCCACACCATTGAAGGGCTTCCCTTGTCTTAGAACTAGGAACTTCCTCTTCATTCTCAACTACTTATAATTGAAAGATCTTTCTTAAACTTCTTGGAGTAATCTTCACCTTAGTCCCTTGAACATTGGACTTAATCTTGAGGCCATTTGAGTGGACTGATGCAGAGATAAAGAACTCGTGCACCTCCTTCTTCCAGATTTTAGTCGGTTCTGAGATTAGAAATTCTAACCCTGACTCGGAGAGGAGGGTGATAACCCCTTGAACATCTGGCGGCGCATCTGCAAAGGCCTGGCTGATAATACGTTTTGTAGCCTAAACTATTATCGTATTTTATATTTTATATTGTACAAATTATGTCTATTATTAGTTTATTTTTATCCTTTTTATGTAAATTTTATTGCCACTAACTTTTTCCTGTCTTTTTGCAGGTTTTCAGAAAAATTGCCAAAATGGCCTGTCACGCCCCCTTGTCACGCCCTCCCTGGGCGTGACCTAGGGCGTGTCACCCGATCCCGAGGACACCTGTTGGAAGGGACAGAAAACGGTCAAAACCGCTGTCACGCCCCCCTATCACGCCCTCCCTGGGCGTGTCACAAGGCGTGACCAGGGGCGTGTCGCCCTCTGCCGCAAAGCTGCCGCCGCATTAAATGCCCTTCCGCCTCAGCACGCAAATAGTACTGTCACGCCCCATGTCACGCCCGTGACATGGGCGTGACACCTTCCTTTTTCGGCGACTGACGGATTTCCGACCAATGATTTGGACATGACATGCCTGTCACGCCCCCTGTCACGGGCGTGACCTAGGGCGTGACCACCGACGTACCGAAGCAATCATCCCTCCCGCCAGAATCCAGAGCCCGAGGTCAAATCCGTACCTGTCACGCCCCCTGACACGCCCCCCCTAGGGCGTGTCGGCGGGCGTGACCAACCCGAGAAATTTTCTATAAATTGAGCCCCCCTCCTCCCCATTTCAGCAAGCTTTGGTTGAGTGGGGGAGGTGCTGCCCCTTTGTTTCTTGATCCTTTTTCATGCTTTTTCTCTCTCTCTCTCCCCCTCTCTTTGTACTTTTTGGTTAACCCTAGTTTAATCTTAGTTTGTGCTAGCTTTTAATGTAATTTTCTTCTTGCTTAGTGCTTAATGTAGGGCTAGAATAGGGTTTAATTTTCATGCACTTGTAATTTTATTTTCATTAGTGTAACTTGCCCTTTTTCGTTAATAAAATTGTTCTTCCCTTAGCTTGTGTTCTTCTTTTGTTTTTCTACTCATCTCCCCTCCTCCACTCCATTATGATTAACTAATCCTCATTGTACTCGATCTTGATGATCCGAGGTTAGAGCGATTATGTTATGATGTTTTAATCAATCTTTTCTTTTTAGGTTAGGGCCTTGAATTACTCTTGATTAATCACGGGTTGGGGGTATATTTTCGATATATACTCTCCGCCTTTGCTTTCATTCTGGGCTAGCCGAGAGGCCGAAAGAATGAAGTGAGCATTCAAGAGTAAAGGGAGTTGTACGCACCCCTCGAGAGAGGCAGACGTCCAAATCTCCCGGATTGGAGTAAAATCCAATAGTGGGGTTCACCGCGTAAAGCGAGTTTTAGGCCTCCGATTTAGACGAGAGTCGGTCGGACCTTCCTAAACTCAGTTGGGCACGACTTCGAGAGAAGCGTGTTCAAGCTTTAGGAACCTCCACGGTCAAGGACCCTTATCCTATTAAGTTTAGATTTTTATCGCATTTTCTTAATCGTCTTTAGCCGAGGTGAATCTTGATCGGGTGCATTTCCATTTCATATTTTCTACCTTTCGTAGTAATCACCTGTCTTGTGCTCTTTAATTAACTGCAGTAGTTTCCTTTCTAGCTTAGTTGTTTACTTAATAGCCCTCTTAATTGCAGTGTTTCTTTTTCTAGAATATCTTTACTTTCTCCCCTGCACTTAGATTTTCTAAAACCCTAGTTTTTCCGTCGATAAGATAATAGCGTTCGTGTGAGTAAGCTTAGCCAACAGTTCCCGGATCTTAATACGACACTTGTGTCCCCTTGCTACAATTCGATAGGTATACTTGCCTCATCGGGTTGCTAGTTTGGTTGCGTTTATTTTCTTCGAACCCTAGCGCGCAACAAGTTTTTGGCGCCGTTGCCGGGGACCCAACTTCCGTTGATATTTTGAAAACACGAACCTATTAATTTTATCTCTTCTCTTTCTCATCCCCTTTTCTTTAAAGTTTTAAAAAAAATCAAAAAATTATCACCGCTCTTAATAGAAACCAACCTCACAATTTTTCTACGCCACCTAATTCTCTCGAAAAGGGCAAAGGGCTTTAAGCGCCACTGTCTTGTCTAGTACCTTGCGAACCCTTCACGGGGTAGTCCTTGGGAAGTTCGGGAGTTAATTTATAAAAAAAAATCTATTTCAAAAAGAAAAAAAAAGTTTTAATTTAATTTTCTAAATCTAGTTTTTCTTTCTAGTTTATCCTTTTTCTCTTTCTCTTCTTCTTTTCTGTTCTTTTAGTGCATGACCCGCGGGAGTCCGTCGGTTATTTTGGACTTGGACCACGAAATTGAGCGTACTCTTCGGAGAAGATCGCGATTTCAAAGTCCTACTATCCAAGTGCCGGTTGAGGACTCCGAGTCATTTAATACTTTAAGAATGGAAGAACCCAACATAGATGAGGCCGTGCAAAGGACTATGTCCTATTATGCACGACCGAACCTCGAGGGAACAGAATCAAGTATAGTCCGCCCTAATATAGCAAATAATAACTTTGAACTAAAGCCTAACATAATTCAAATGGTGCAGCAATATGTGCAATTTTACGGACTTCAAGATGAAGATCCGAACGCACATATAGCTAGCTTTCTTTAAATTTGCGACACCTTCAAGATAAATGGTGTCACAAATGATGCGATCAGGCTAAGACTCTTCCCCTTCTCTCTAAGAACTAAAGCTAAGCAGTGGCTTAACACACTTCCGAAAAATAGCATAACCACTTGGAATGAATTAACTGAAAAATTTTTGGCGAAGTATTTTCCGCCCGCTAAAACTGCAAAACTTAGGAACGACATCTCTGCCTTCGGACAAATAGACTTTGAAACCCTTTACGAAACCTGGGAGAGATTTAAAGAATTATTAAGATGATGCCCACATCACGCGCTGCCTGTATGGTTACAAGTGCAGACGTTTTATAACGGGCTAAATCAAAGCACGAAGCAAATGATAGACGCAGCTTCTGGCGGTACTTTAAATCATAAGACCCCGGAAGCCGCTCTTGAGCTTTTTGAGGATATGGCCATGAACACTTATCAGTGGAATGTGCCTAGGTCCCGCCCGAACAAGCCTGCAGGTATCTATGAAGTGGACAACATCTCCCAGCTCGCTCTGCAAGTAGAAATCCTAAGCAAAAAAATAATGGAGATGACTGCTGCCTCCGCCCCTCAGGTATGGGAATCTGCAACCCCTACTCCAGAACATTTAGATTATGTTAATAATTTGCCTAGAACTGCTTTTAATAATTTTTCTGCTGCGAATTTTCATCCGCCTGGTTTTAATTTTCCGAATAGTTATAACCCCGCTTTAAGAAATCACCCGAACTTTTCATGGAGTAATCCATCGAATGCGATGCGCCCACCTCCGCAAAATGATTTTTCTGCACAACCACCACCACCACCACCACTTCTTCAAAATTACCCAAAACCTCCGAGCTTGGAGAAATTACTTTCTAAATATATCACCACAAATGACGCTACCATAAGAACTTTAACCGGAAGCGTAAAAAGTTTAGAAAATCAGGTAGGACAGCTCGCGAAAATAATTTCTGAGCGACCCGCAGGGTCTCTTCCTTCCAATACCGAACCAAACCCGAGAGAGCAAGCGAAAGCTATAACTCTTCGGAGTGGGAAGCAAGTCTCCGGTATGGTAAGTGAAGAGCCCGAGGCAAGCTCCGCTTCCGCTTTTAAAAATCAAAGCTCCGCTCCGCTTCCACCCTCTGCTGAAGAAGTAATCACCCCCACTTTAGAAAATAATCTCACTCCACCACCCATCTTCAAAAATAATTCAACTCCTCCATACCCCTCTGAACTTAATAGACAACGTCAAGATGATCAGTACTCCCGCTTCTTAGAAATCTTCAAACAAATCCACATTAATCTTCCCTTCCACGAGGCTATTTCGCAAATGCCGAAATACGCCAAATATCTTAAAGACCTCCTCACAAACAAGAAGAAGTTAGAGAATCTTTCGCACGTCACGCTTAACGCCGAGTGCTCCGCCATTTTAACAAATGGTTTGCCGAAGAAAATCAGTGACCCGGGTAGTTTCTCTATCCCGTGTGTCTTCGGTGATCTCTTTGTTAAACACGCGTTAGCCGACTTAGGCGCAAGTATAAACCTGATGCCCTTTTCGTTGTTCAAAAAGTTAGGGATTGGTACCCTTAACCCCACGCGTATGAGTATCCAGCTAGCCGATAGATCCGTCAAGTATCCATTAGGAATAGTGGAGGACGTTCTAGTGAAAGTCGACAAGTTCATCTTCCCGGTGGACTTTGTCATTTTGGACATCGAAGAAGACGTCGAGGTTCCCTTGATCCTTGGCCGACCCTTCCTTGCCACCTCCCGAGCCATCATTGACGTAAGCAATGGTAAGCTCTTTCTTCGAGTAGGCGACGACGAAGTCATATTTTCTATCACCCCTTCGATGAAGAACACCTTAGCGAACGATGACTCATGTTTTTTCGTAGACGCCGTGAGTGATGATTCTTCCTACTGCCTCTCCGACTTTGAAAAAGAATTTTCTACTTTTTGCTCCTCTTCTCTTACAACAGAATCACTGCAAGGAAGTGATGAATCTTCTTATTGTCTTTCTGAGTTTGAAAAAAAGTTTTCTGATTTTTGTTCTTCCTCTTTCCTTACCACTGAATCTGTACAAGAAGCTGTCTTGGCTGCTAGCCCCACCCCTTATTACGTTCCTTATAAAAAAGTTTATGAAGATATTATTTTCGAAAAAGAAAGAATCTCAAAATCCTCTTGTGAAGAACCCCCTACCCTAGAACTTAAAGAACTTCCCGAACACCTAAAGTATGCTTTCTTAGGAAAAAGACTCCAAGTTACCAGTTATCGTTTCGGCCTACCTCACGGATACGCAGAACGATAAACTTCTTCTAGTTCTACGTAAGCATCGCCGGGCTATTGCTTGGCAAATTTCTGATATCAAGGGCATAAGCCCATCTTTCTGTACACATAAAATTTTAATGGAAGATAATTCGCGTAACTCTATCCAACCTCAGCGCCGTATAAACCCGAATATGAAAGAAGTAGTTAAGGGCGAGGTTATGAAACTATTAGACGCAGGAATTATCTACCCTATATCGGACAGTAAGTGGGTTAGCCCCGTTCAGGTAGTTCCAAAAAAGGGAGGGATAACCGTAGTTAGTAATGAGAATAATGAATTAATCCCGACACGGACGGTGACGGGTTGGCGTATGTGCATAGATTAACGTAAGTTAAATGACGCCACCCGTAAGGACCACTTTCCTCTACCGTTTATCGACCAGATTTTAGAACGTCTCTCCGGCCATAGCTTTTATTGTTTTCTCGATGGCCTCTCGGGGTACTTTCAAATACCCATCTCTCTCGAGGACCAAGAGAAAACTACGTTTACTTGTCCCTTCGGCACCTTCGCGTACCGAAGAATGCCGTTTGGATTATGCAATGCGCCGGCTACATTCCAACGATGTATGCTCGCAATATTTTACAAGTACGTAGAAAGCATTATGGAGGTATTCATGGACGATTTCTCCGTGTTCGGCGACTCCTTCGATAGATGTTTAGAAAACCTCGAAAAAGTCTTAGAACGATGCGAAGAAACTAACCTTGCCCTAAATTGGGAAAAATGCCATTTTATGGTTAGGGAAGGGTTAGTTTTGGGTCATAAAATTTCTGCTAAAGGTATTGAGGTAGACGTTGCCAAGATAGAAGTTATTGAGAAGTTGCCGCCACCTACAAACATAAAAGCTATAAGAAGTTTCCTAGGCCACGCTGGTTTTTATCGTCGTTTTATAAAGGACTTCTCCAAGATCACTAAGCCCCTCACCCATCTCTTAGAAAAAGACGCTCCATTCATTTTTGATGACTCTTGTATTTCTGCCTTTGAATTAATTAAAGAAAAGTTAATTAACGCGCCAATTATGATAGCTCCGGTGTGGGACCTTCCTTTCGAGATTATGTGCGATGCGAGTAGTTTTGCGGTGGGAGCCGTATTAGGTCAACGCATATCTAAGAACTTCCACCCCATCTATTACGCTAGTAAAACCCTCACATCTGCACAAGAAAATTACACCACAACCGAAAAAGAGCTCTTAGGCTGTAGTATTTGCGTTTGATAAATTTCGCCCTTACATTACACTTTCAAAAATCATTGTTTTTACGGACCACTCGGCCCTCAAGTACCTTCTTGCCAAAACGGATGCCAAGCCTCGCTTGATTCGCTGGGTCTTACTCCTCCAGGAGTTTGACTTAGAGATCCGTGATAAGCGAGGAGCCGAGAACTTGGCCGCCGACCATTTATCAAGATTAGATAACCCCTTTATAGAAAAATTAAATTGAAAAATCTTTTAATGACTATTTTCCTGATGAGAAGCTGCTTTTAGTTAATACATCTACTTCTCCTTGGTTCGCGCACATCGCCAACTATCTAGTGGCCCGGGTGCTCCCAAAAGAGTTCTCCTCTCAGCAGAAGAAGAAATTCTTTTCTGAGCTGAAGAACTACTTTTGGGAAGACCCGCATCTTTTCAAAATTTGTGCGGATCAAGTGATAAGGAGATGTGTTTCTTTTGATGAAGGAATTGATATTCTAAAACATTTGCATGAAGGTCCGACAGGTGGGCACTATCAAGCTGCTCGCACCGCTCATAAGGTGCTTTGCGCGGGTTTTTACTGGCCTAGCCTGTTTAAAGACGCGCAAGCCTTTGTGAGCAGGTGTGATAGTTGCCAACGGTCGGGCAATATTTCTAATAAAAATGAAATGCCGCAAAATTATTTCTTAGAGTGCGAAATTTTCGACCTCTGGGGAATTGATTTTGTTGGCCCCCTTCCTTCTAGCTTCGGAAACAAATATATTTTAGTTGCTGTTGATTATGTTTCACGATGGGCTGAGGCCCAAGCTCTTCCTACGAACGACTCCCGAGTTGTAGTCACGTTTTTAAAAAAATTATTTTCTAGATTCGGTACGCCACGCGCAATCGTTAGCGATAGGGGTTCCCATTTCTGTAACGCGCAATTTTCAAAAATCCTTACTAAATACGGCGTTACGCATAAACTATCCACTGCCTACCACCCCCAAACTAACGGTCAAGTCGAAGTAGTAAATAGAGAAATAAAAAGAATATTAGAAAAGACTGTTTCAACTTCTAGAAAAGACTGGTCAGCCAAACTTGACGATGCTCTATGGGCCTACCGAACAGCGTACAAAACCGCCCTCGGATGTACGCCGTATCGGCTGGTCTATGGAAAATCGTGCCATCTGCCCGTAGAGTTAGAACACCGCGCCTTTTGGGCCTTAAAATTTTTAAACTTCGATCCCCACTCAGTCGGTGACCTTCGAAAATTTCAACTAAATGAACTCGACGAGTGGCGCTCTTATGCTTATGAAAATAATAAACTTTATAAAGAGCGGACGAAGCGTTTACACGATAAACACTTAAGGCACCCTAAAAACTTTAAGCCGGGCGACCAAGTCCTTTTATATAATTCTCGTTTACGTTTATTTCCGGGCAAATTAAAATCTCGCTGGTCTGGCCCGTTTTCTGTTTTAGAAGTATTTCCTTATGGAACTGTTTTAATTTCTCACCCTGATAAGGGTAATTTCAAAGTGAATGGTCAGCGTCTTAAACTGTATTTCTCTGGTGATGATGATGTCAGTCCAAACACTATTAAGTTTCTGCTTCACGAACTCTAATCTTGAACTTTTAACTTTTATTTTTTTCGCTAAAAACAATTTTATTTCGGGACAACAATATTTTTGGACAATATTATTTTTGATGCGTCGAGCTCAACGACGCTTTAACCAAAGGGCGCTCTTGGGAGGCAACCCAAGTTATCTTTTTCTGTTTTCTTTATTTTACAATTTTTGCCTCGGACGGCTCCGACAAGCTGAAGCTTCTGCGATCGCCTGCTCCAACATTGCTGAATCCATCACAAAGTCCAAAGAAGACATTCGGGAGCGGCATCACTCAGTTTTCGCAGCAAATAAATCCGGGGAAGTACCTGTATTTCAATTCTGTCTTTCAATTCTGTACTTTATTTTTCTCTCCTTCTCCAATCCCCTTCTTTAGCCATTGAGGACAATGTCTGTTTTAAGCTTGGGGGAGGATTTCCTCCTTCATTTTTGCGTAGTGTAAATAATCTTCTTTTTGTATATATTGTAAATATTTCCAAAAAAAAATGAATATCTTAAAATTCCAAAATCCAAAAAAAGAGAATATTCCACAAAATTAAATTTAAAAAAATTTATATGTGTTTTTGAATAGTTTAGACATTTTGGTATTTCAATAGTACCCCTAGTTTTTAGTTTTGTTTTACTCAAAATCTCCTATAAACAACTTAGTTAATTATAATATTTCTAATCGTCCTTTTTAATTATGTTTCACAAGTAAAATGTTGGCCATGCTGTGTTTCTAATTCACGGTAGCATGTTAAGGTGAAATATTTTTCTAAAACTCGCATTTCTATTATGGTTTTTTGTTGTTTATTTCCTTTACTTTCTTAAAAATTCATCATCCACTATTTTCTTTTTCGTTTTTGAATAATTTTTGTAAAGTCAACTTTTGAATAACGTAGTAGATGTGAACGATCCAAGTCACCTATTATTTCTATTTTCAAGTTAATTTCATCAATCTTCTTTTATTATCTAGGACTCGCTTTTTGAAAAATTTTCAAACCTTTGTTTTAAATAAATTCAAAAGCGTGAAAATGATTTAGGCCATTTTTGTTTTCGTTTGAGCTTTCTGCCAACCTAAAAACTTTTACCACTAGTTAGCCGTTTTTGAGCCTTTTTCCGATTTCATTTGATAGCTCCTCCCTTCATTTCAGTTTCACCAAAGCCAAAATTTCCAACCTATCGAATCACACTAGCCTTTTTGAGTTTCATAAATTATTTTGATGATTTTGATAGGGTATTTTGTGATTTTGATTTTTTTGTGGAGAAAGGTTTTCGAAAAAAAAGGAAGTATGTTCAAAAGTGATGTTTATTTTTGTTTGGCCAACTCAAAAAGGAAAATAAAAATATTTATGGCCTTTGTTTTGAAAAAAGGAAAAAATGGAAAGAAAAAAAATGAAAAAGAAAGAAAAAAAAAATGTGTATATATTTTTATGAAAATTTTTGAAACTCTTTGCTTTGGTTTAGTGTGATTTTAAAACCTTCACGTTTATCTTTGAATTCCACTCCTAATCATTTTCCTAAACCAAACGTTTCTGTCCTATTTAAGTCCTTTTGATTCACGCTTTTTGATTTTTTATTTAACAACTAAGAAAAGAAAAACAGTAAATCAGTTTTAGTTTTAGATTTAAACCTAGATTTTTGATAATTAAATTGATATAATTATAATACGTTGCTTGGATCTAGTAACAACTCAATGCGTGTTTTTCATTTTCGTTGCTTTACTTAAGTCCATTTAAAAAATCTCGTTAAAATTTTGGATGATTTGTTTTTATTAAGTAAAGTTTATAAAAGTTTTACCATACCTAAATAATTGTTTTAGACTTACATTTCACCTTTTCCCTACTAAGAATTTCGCATAGTACTTGTGTAGGCATAATTAGAACTTTTTGATTAGTCCTTTTTATAAATATCTAGTTTTTATATTTTTGCTTGGGGACAAGCAAAGCTTAAGCTTGGGGGAATTTGATAATACGTTTTGTAGCCTAAACTATTATCGTATTTTATATTTTATATTGTACAAATTATGTCTATTATTAGTTTATTTTTATCCTTTTTATGTAAATTTTATTGCCACTAACTTTTTCCTGTCTTTTTGCAGGTTTTCAGAAAAATTGCCAAAATTGCCTGTCACGCCCCCCTGTCACGCCCTCCCTGGGCGTGACCTAGGGCGTGTCACCCGATCCCGAGGACACCTGCTTGGAAGGGACAGAAAACGGTCAAAACCGCTGTCACGCCCCCCTGTCACGCCCTCCCTGGGCGTGTCACAAGGCGTGACCAGGGCGTGTCGCCCTCTGCCGCAAAGCTGCCGCCGCATTAAATGCCCTTCCGCCTCAGCACGCAAATAGTACTGTCACGCCCCATGTCACGCCCGTGACATGGGCGTGACACCTTCCTTTTTCGGCGACTGACGGATTTCCGACCAATGATTTGGACATGACATGCCTGTCACGCCCCCCTGTCACGGGCGTGACCTAGGGCGTGACCACCGACGTACCGAAGCAATCATCCCTCCCGCCAGAATTCAGAGCCCGAGGTCAAATCCGTACCTGTCACGCCCCCTGACACGCCCCCCCTAGGGCGTGTCGGAGGGCGTGACCAACCCGAGAAATTTTCTATAAATTGAGCCCCCCTCCTCCCCATTTCAGCAAGCTTTGGTTGAGTGGGGGAGGTGCTGCCCCTTTGTTTCTTGATCCTTTTTCATGCTTTTTCTCTCTCTCTCTCCCCTCTCTTTGTACTTTTTGGTTAACCCTAGTTTAATCTTAGTTTGTGCTAGCTTTTAATGTAATTTTCTTCTTGCTTAGTGCTTAATGTAGGGCTAGAATAGGGTTTAATTTTCATGCACTTGTAATTTTATTTTCATTAGTGTAACTTGCCCTTTTTCGTTAATAAAATTGTTCTTCCCTTAGCTTGTGTTCTTCTTTTGTTTTTCTACTCATCTCCCCTCCTCCACTCCATTATGATTAACTAATCCTCCTTGTACTCGATCTTGATGATCCGAGGTTAGAGCGATTATGTTATGATGTTTTAATCAATCTTTTCTTTTTAGGTTAGGGCCTTGAATTACTCTTGATTAATCACGGGTTGGGGGTATATTTTCGATATATACTCTCCGCCTTTGCTTTCATTCTGGGCTAGCCGAGAGGCCGAAAGAATGAAGTGAGCATTCAAGAGTAAAGGGAGTTGTACGCACCCTCGAGAGAGGCAGACGTCCAAATCTCCCGGATTGGAGTAAAATCCAATAGTGGGGTTCACCGCGTAAAGCGAGTTTTAGGCCTCCGATTTAGACGAGAGTCGGTCGGACCTTCCTAAACTCAGTTGGGCACGACTTCGAGAGAAGCGTGTTCAAGCTTTAGGAACCTCCACGGTCAAGGACCCTTATCCTATTAAGTTTAGATTTTTATCGCATTTTCTTAATCGTCTTTAGCCGAGGTGAATCTTGATCGGGTGCATTTCCATTTCATATTTTCTACCTTTCGTAGTAATCACCTGTCTTGTGCTCTTTAATTAACTGCAGTAGTTTCCTTTCTAGCTTAGTTGTTTACTTAATAGCCCTCTTAATTGCAGTGTTTCTTTTTCTAGAATAGCTTTACTTTCTCCCCTGCACTTAGATTTTCTAAAACCCTAGTTTTTCCGTCGATAAGATAATAGCGTTCGTGTGAGTAAGCTTAGCCAACAGTTCCCGGATCTTAATACGACACTTGTGTCCCCTTGCTACAATTCGATAGGTATACTTGCCTCATCGGGTTGCTAGTTCGGTTGCGTTTATTTTCTTCGAACCCTAGCGTGCAACACTGGCACACCAACTCATACCCATCATTGACGTTGTCTTCAATCCTTGGCGCCATCGATTCGTCGAGAAAGCTTGAGAAAAGAGAGAAAGATAGACTGTCGACACAGGGTTTTAGTCTCGAAAACCTTGGAAGCGTGTCGACAGAAAGAGTTTTTGACCTATTTATACCTTCTGTTGAAAGAAGTTCAAAAGGCGCCAAAAACAGACTAAATGTGTCGACACAGACGGAATGTGTCGACACAAACTTCTATTGTCTCGACATTACTTCAGCCTACTATGTGTCGACACCAATTTGTGGTTATGTCGACAAATTTAGTGCGACTCTAAGGATAAGTGTCGACACATAGTAGATAGACAGAAATTCTGTGTCGACTCTAAGGATAAGTGTCGACACATATTCTGTAAGTGTCGACACCATTATCCTGGTTGAGTCGACATTTCATTTCTGGTTAAGTCGACAATATAACTCTTAAGTGTCGACACATATTCTCTGTGTCAACACAATATTTCTGACTTGTCGACATTATTTCTCTGAGTCGACACATTATTACTAAATGTGTCGACAAATTCTTACTTAGCCAATTTCTGTTGGTTCAACACCACTTGTAAGTGTTACTTCAATGTGTCCTTTTTTAACACTTAATTATGTTGTTATTACTTTAACTTGCTTAAATACCACTTCAATTGCATTGTTAATGATTTTGTTAATACATTAATCAATGGTTAACATACCTAATTCAATTTTGAATTTATTGAATTTGGTTTCATCTAAAGGCTTAGTAAATACATCTGCTATTTGATAATCTGTTTTTACAAATTCCAATGAGATGTCTCCTTTTTCTACATGTTCTCTAAGAAAATGGTATTTGATTTCTATATGCTTAGTTCGTCTATGAGAAACTGGATTATTAGCAATAGAAATAGCACTCTTAGAATCACATAAAAGGGGTGTTCTACTTACCTGAATACCATAATCCTTAAGCTGATGCTGCATCCACAATAGCTGTGCACAGCAGCTTCCAGCAGCAACATACTCTGACTCAGCTGTGGAAATTGCCACACTGGTCTGCTTCTTACTACTCCATGATATTAGTCTTCCTCCCAGGAATTGACAAGTACCTGTAGTACTTTTCCTGTCGTCTCTACATCCTGCAAAATCTGCATCTGAATAGCCTGTTAGTAGAAAATCTCTATTCCTAGGGTACCAAAGGCCTAGATTAGGAGTGCCCTTTAGATATCTCAGAATCCTTTTGACTGCAGTATAATGAGATTCTTTAGGGCAGGCTTGGTACCTAGCACAGACACATGTTGCATACATAATTTCTGGTCTACTAGCAGTGAGATATAGTAGAGACCCAACTATTCCTCTATACAATGATTCATCAACAGGTTTACCTGCCTCATCTTTGCATATAGGCATACTTGTTCCCATAGGAGTTCTCATGGTGGAGGATGACTCCATACCATATTTCTTAATTAATTCTTTGGTGAACTTAGACTGGGATATGGACAATCCATCATCAGTCTGTCTTACTTGGAGTCCCAAGAAGAACTTAAGTTCTCCCATACTGCTCATCTCAAACTTCCCTTGCATAAGTTTGGCAAACTTTTTACAAATGTTGTTTTCAGTAGATCCAAAGATTATGTCATCAACATAGATCTGAACTAAGATGATCTTACCTTTGGATTCCCTAAGGAATAGAGTTTTGTCTATCTTTCCTCTTGAGAATTTATTCTCAATGAGGAATGTAGACAGGGTTTCATACCAAGCCCTTGGGGCTTGCTTTAACCCATACAAAGCTTTCCTAAGCTTATAAACAAAATCAGGTTTAAGAGGATCTACAAAACCTGATGGCTGCTCTCCATATACTTCTTCTTTAAGATCACCATTCAGAAATGCTGACTTCACATCCATCTGGTATACTTTGAAGTCTTGATAGGCTGCATAGGTAAGAAATATTCTGATTGCCTCCAGCCTTGCTACTGGAGCAAAGGTTTGATCAAAGTCAATCCCTTCTTACTGCCTGTATCCTTTTGCAACCAATCTTGCTTTATTCTTTACTATTATTCCACTTTCATCTAGCTTGTTCCTATAGATCCATTTTGTGCCAATTATGTTGTGGCCTCTTGGTTTAGGAACAAGCTCCCAGACATTGCACCTTCTGAATTGATTCAGCTCCTCTTGCATTGCATCAATCCAGTGCTGGTCTTGGATAGCTTCTTCAAACTTCTTAGGCTCCAATTGTGACAGAAAACTTGAATGTAGAACTGTGTTTTGATTTCTGCTTCTAGTTTGCACCCCTTGTCTTGGATCACCTATTATCTGATCAGCTGGATGATCTCTTAAATGTCTTGTAGCTGGAGGAAGATTTCCTTCTGGTTGAACATCTCCAGCTCCTTCATTTAACTGATTCTCTTGATTTTCATCAGCTTCTATAGTGTCTTGTTCTCCTCCTGGACTGAAGCCTTCATTTTCCAATGCCCCATCTTCCTTTGATACTTCAGTAATGGAAAGCTTGTCCATACTTTTGCTTATACCTGTTGAGTCATTTGATCTACAAGACAACTCACAGTTGATTAATCTTGTTTCATCAAACACAACATGCACAGATTCTTCAACAACTTGAGTGGTCAAGTTGAAGACTCTATAGGCCTTACTATTTGTGTTGTACCTAACAAATATCCCATCCTGGGATTTGGCAGCAAACTTAGTCAAATATGACTTGCCATTGCTAAGTATATAACACTTGCAACCAAAGATCCTAAAGTAAGATAGATTTGGTTTTCTGCCTTTCACAATCTCATAGGGAGTCATTTTGTGGCTTTTGGTGATAGTAGCCCTATTGATTACATGACAAGCAGTGTTAACTGCCTCAGCCCAAAAATATTCTGGGAGAGAGGTGTCACTCAATAGTGTTCTACCAGCTTCAATTAATGTTCTATTCTTTCTTTCAACAATTCCATTTTGCTGAGGTGTTCTAGGTGAGGAGAACTCTTGGAAAATCCCAAAGTCTTTACACAAGTTTGTTATGCTTTTAGATTGAAACTCAGTACTATGGTCACTTCTGATTTTGACCACTGTACTATTCAGTTCATTCTGAATTTGCTTTACAAAATTAAGTAATACACTTGGGGTTTCAGATTTTTGTCTCAGAAAGAACACCCAAGTAAATCTAGAATAGTCATCTACAACCACAAAAGTGTAGACCTTCCTACCTAGACTATAAACTGGCATAGGACCAAAAAGATCCATATGCAAGAGGTATAAGCACCTCACAGAATCCTTGTTTTCAAGGCTTTGAAAGGAGGATTTTGTCTGCTTTCCCTTTTGACAAGCTGAGCATATCCCTTCCTTTATACACTTAATTTGAGGTCCATTCCTCACTAGCTCTTTGCTAAAGAGATGTCCAATTGTCTTGTAGTTTAGATGAGCCAATCTCTTGTGCCACTTAACACAATGAGAAGCATTGTCATCAGCTACAAGACAGATGGGAGAAGTCTTATTCTCACATTCAAAATTAAGACAATATACATTTCTCTTCCTATACCCAGTCAACATGATCTTTTGATCACTTGACCTCTTGATATGACATCCATCTTTAACAAATGAAATGTCATATCCTAAATCACTTAGCTGGCTTATGCTTATTAGATTATGTTTCAAACCTTTTACATAAGCCACTTGAGTGATAGTAATTAGGTTAGAAGAAATGTTACCAAACCCTTTGATGACTCCTTTTTCAGATCCACCAAAGATCACTTTAGGTCCATCTTTGACAGATGAATACTCCTTCAGCAGCCCCTTTGTTCCAGTCATGTGCTGGAACAACCACTATCCAAGTACCATATAGGGGCATGGTTACTTGGATTCACCTGCAATACAGAATTACTTACCCTTAGAACCCAAGTAAGTCTTGGGTCCTTGGTTCAGGTTAGCATTAATAAAGCTATCATAACCTCTTCTAACAGGTAGACTATTATTCTTTATAACACTTGTGTTATACCAGCAGTCTAATGCAAAATGGCCTCTCTTGCCATAGCACCAACATTCAAACTTATTGTATCTAGATCTAGATACATCCTTGTCAGAAGAATTTCTGTTCATTGCTGGTTCTATTGCAACTTCACCTACTGATTTCTTAAAACCATTGGGTTTATGACCATAGGTAGGCCTGCTTGCATTTACACCCTTGTTCTTCAGAACATTAGTCTTAATATGACCTTGAATGTCTTCATGATCATATTTGTTAGAAGGCACTTTCACCTTACTAAACTTTATGGGGACTGAAAGGTTTAGTGGCTGAACAGGAGCTTTGCCTTTCCTCTTGAATCTGCCAGCCCTGGAGTTACCTTTAAATCCTAATCCAGCCTTACCCTTTTGAGTGACAAATTCATCTATCAAGGGTAAGACAGATTTTGGCTTAGAGTAACTAGCCACTAAATCCCTTTCAATTCTAAGTCTGGCCTCCATACTCTTCACTTGATCATTAGTATAATTAATTGTGCCCATCTGAATAATAGTTATATTCTTCATCTTGGCAATTTCATTTAATTTTTGATCAATAACTTTTTCTAACTCAGTTGTAGCAAACCTTAGTTCAGCAATTTCCTGAGCCTGAGATTTAACCAGGTTCTTGCTTTTCTTAAGGGCCTGCAACAGGTCCCCATACTTGTCTATCAATTGATAGACATCTCCTTCAGATTCAGATGCATCTACATCTGTTGATGCAGATGTAGCTGATTCTTCACTTGTACAACAAACATATGTAATAGAAGGACATTGTACCTTATTATGACCAGACTGATTCTGGCATATGTCCTCTTCTGATCCTGCCATCAGCCCCATATACTGCTGATCCTTTTGTTCATTGATGGTGTCTAGCAACTGCAGAAACTCCTCTTCTTCAGATGCAGCATATAGTCTAATATATGCTTCAGCTTCAGATTCTGACTCTGAAGTTGACTGGTCTGTTAGACTCTTATCTTTCTTTGCAACAAAGGATTTCTCCTTCTTGCCTTTCTGATAAGTCTTCTTTTTGTCTGAAGATTCCTTTCTCTTATCAGGATAGTCAGCCACTACATGTCCAGGCCTATTGCAACAATAGCAGACAATCTTTGAAGTAGTGGCTTTGCTGGGCTTTGATCTGCTTTTCTCTTTCCTTGATGACCTTCTCTTCTGATAATAGTCATCAACTTGCTGTGATGTGGAAGGCCTAGACTTCCATTGCTTCTTTTTCAAGAACCTTTGGAATTGCCTTGTGAATGCAGCAAAGTCTGCATCTGAATCACAGCTTTCTGAACCCTTATCTGAATTCTCAAAACTATCTTCTGCAACTTCCTTAGGAGGAGATGGTGATTTCCTCCTATTCTTTCTAGTGGCTTCTGCATTCAATGCCACAGTCTTTTCTCTATGCTCTCCTCTTGAATTCTTTTCCTCCTCCTTCCTCACCATAAGTTGCATTTCATAGGATAGCAACTTTCCAAACAAGGTGGGAGGAGATATCTCTGCAAATTTAGCCACTTCTCTTATGGCACAGATCTTTGTGTCCCAATCCTTTGTTAAGGATCTCAAGAATTTGTCATTCAGTTCATAAGTACCGAAGACTCTTCCATAGGACATAATCTCATTCACAATTCTATAGAATTTCTTATAGCACTCAGTTATGCTATCAGATTTTCCTTGTCTAAAACTTTCATACTCTTGATTAGGCATAGATTTCCTGCCCTGCCTCACTTCCTCAAATCCCTCCATGTAGACAATCAATGTGTCCCACATCTCTTTGGAGGTCTTGCAGTGAATCAGATTCTGAAATGTTGAATCATTTATGGCACTAACAATAATGTTCTGAGCTCTTTTATCCATGGTTGCCAAGATGATTTCATCCTTGGTCATTTCTGAATAACTCTTTGGAGTTTGGATATTTGCATCAAGAACTGATACCTTCATTGGAATGAAGGGGCCTTCCTGTACTGTGATGTAAATTCTTGGGTCAGATGCTTCCATAAACAGTCTGACTCTTTCTTTCCAAATTCCAAAAATTTCTTTCTTGCATATGGGTAATTTCATAGATCCTAGCTCCTTATGATTCTCACCAGAACCCATCTTCTTGAATCTTGATTCTGTCTATTAGATCTACCTCAGACTGTTAAGTCCTTTTTGAGGAACCTCCCTCTAATACCACTTGATAGTTTTACTTTCAAGACAACCTAAACACCTAGAGGGGGGGGTGAATAGGTTCTAATTTATTGTCTATAAATCTAGGTAGAATTCAATTACAATTTAAAACATCTAGCACAGCATTCACAGACAACTAAGCATCACAGATTGCACAATGTTTTATAGTGGTTCCCCAAGGTCTGGGTACATCCACTTTCCCCCTTCACCTATCTAGCAATATGCTAGATTCGGCCAAACTTCCACTATACTCAGATCCTCAGATCCTACAGCTCAGAACCAGGATAGGTTCCTACAACTCAGGCTCAACAGCCCTATCTCAGCCTTGCCTCAAGGCCTACCACTCAGAGAATAACTTTCTCCTACACTCAGGCAAATAGCCCTACCACTCAGAGATCACCTCTCCTACACTCAGCCTTTATAACACAGGCTTACTACTCAGATCTGTGTAAACAGATCCTACAGAAATTTAGAAAAAAAAGGTATTTTGATGTCTTGCCTTTGTTGAGAGAGAAGAGGACAAGACACTTCTTGATCAGCTGATGAAATCAACTGAATCTGAGCTTTCTTCAAAGCTTCTTGAATCTGAACTTAGCTGAGTTGATTTCCAAACAGCTTCTTGAAAAACCACTGATGGCTTCCTTCTTCTTCTTTAAGATGACTGGATCTCCATCTATCCAACACCTCTTTTGATACTTCAGACTTCTTCTTCTTAGACCTTCTGAAGAAGATCTTCTTTTTCACTTTCTTGAATTGAAACTTCAACAGGATCGTAATCCTTCTGTTTCTTCTTCTTAGATCTTCTTCTATAATTTTTCTTAGCTTAGCTGCCTTTTAATTCCTTCTGAATGTGTCTATTTATAGACTTTCTTCATGGTAACCGGCTGATCCGGTTTCTAACTATTTTCTGACAGGTCTGACAGCTTCAGTTAAACGGTGGCAACCCACAGCTGTCAAGTCTTCAAACAGTTCTTGTACCTTAGCCTTGGACAGCAAAATGTCGAGACAGTCAGTTAGAAAGTGTCGAGACCAATCTGTCTATCTGTGTCGACACAAGTGACTTTGGTGTCGACACAGTATTTGATGATGTCGACTAAGTTGCCTTTAAGTCGACACAACTTCTTCAGAAAATAACTTGGTCTAGACTTCTACAGTGTGTCGACACAAGTCCTGTGTGTCGACACAGTTGTTGTAGATTCAGAACTCAGCATGTGTCGACTCAGCCTTCAGGTGTCGACACAGTAATCTTCAATCCTGCCAAAATGTGTCGACTCAGTCTTCTGGTGTCGACACAAGCATAGTCGACTTCTGCCAATATGTGTCGACACAGTCTTCTGGTGTCGACACATCCACCCAGTGTCGACACAGTTGTGGTCGACTATCTTCTTCTGTGAGTCGACTATCTTTCTCTGGTCGACTATCTTTCACGGTGTCGACTAACCTTCTCTGGTCGACTATCTTTCACGGTGTCGACTAACCTTCTCTGGTCGACTATCTTTCACGGTGTCGACTAACCTTCTCTGGTCGACTATCTTTCACGGTGTCGACTATCTTTCACGGTGTCGACTAACCTTCTCTGGTCGACTATCTTTCACGGTGTCGACACCGCTTCCCAGTGCTGAGGTCGATGATTTTCTCTATGTGTCGACACTGCTTCCCAGTGTCGACATAAATGTGGTCGACTATCATTCTCTGTGTCGACACTGATATTCTGAAGTGTCGACACAAATATTCTGAAGTGTCGACACAATTTCTTCAGGTGTCAACATGTGGACTTAGAATATCTTTCTGCATTCTTTAATACTTCTTCACCTGCACATGTCAACTCAAAACAACATCAAATACACCTTGATGTATATCATTGAGCTAAGTTGGGCTTCTTCAAATCAGGTACACATTTTCCAATGTACCCAACACTCGCATCTAGAACTTCTTCAGCCACTGGAGGGACTTCATCAACCTTGACAATATTTTCATCTTGATCCTATAACTCTCCAATAGGGGATGGATAGGTGATCTTGATGAACTTTTCATTTTTACCTTCGGTCGATTCATCCAAGCTGATCTCCTTAAGCCTTGTACCTGCAGCTTCAACAAGCACACTAGACGATTCGGCTTGCAGCAAGCACGTCTCATCAAATACAACATGTATGGATTCCTCTACAACCAGAGTTTTTATATTGAAAATCCTGTATGCCTTGCTTTGGCTACTATATCCTACAAAAATACCTTCAAAACTTTTCTCACTAAACTTGGTAGTATGATAGTTAGTATTGTTAAGTACGAAGCATTTGCAGCCAAAAATTCTAAAATATGAGACAGTCAGTTTCCTGCCTTTTAGAAGTTCATAAGGTGTCTTATCATGATTCTTGTTTATAAGGGCTCGATTTTGCACGTGGCATGCAGTGTTGACGGCTTCAGCCCAGAAGTACTCTGTTAGTGAAGCATCACTCAACATAATTCTGCAGGCCTCTATGAGTGTTCTATTCCTTCTCTCAGCTACTCCATTTTGCTGTCGAGTACGAGGAGATGAAAACTCATGAAAGATACCAAGGCTTTCACAAAATTCTGTCATGGCCCCAGATTTGAACTCTGTTCTATTGTCACTTCTGATTTTGACTATGGAACAGTTGTATTCATTCTGGACCTGTCTGACAATATTTGTATAGAAATCGAAGGTATCTAACTTGTGTTTAAGAAAGAACACCCACGCAAAACGTGAGTAGTCATCAACAATAACCAATGTATAATCCTTACCTCCTAAGCTTCTAATTTGCAGTGGACCGAACAAGTCAATATGAAGTAGGTATAAACACCTATTAGAGTTTTTGCCTATTATGCGTTTAAAGGTAGCCCTTGTTTGCTTGCCTTTTACACATGCATGACAAGGTCTCTCTTTGATGTGCTTGACATTTGGGGCATCACGTACTAAGTTCTGGGAGAATAGTTTATTAATAGTTTTAAAATTAATATGTGCTAGCCTCTTGTGTCATTGGTCACCAAGAGACGCACTATCTTTAGCTAAAAGACACACTGGTGTAGAAGAATCTATACAAATGAAATTTAAGCAAAATATGTTCCTGCTTCGAGTGCCTGATAGAATTATTTTCATATTGTCAACAGACTTTATCAAGTACTTGTCAGCGTTGAACTCAACTATATATCCTTTGTCGCATAGTTAACTTATGCTTATGAGATTGTGTTCCAATCCCTCCACATAAGCAACATCTGAAAAGGATACACTACCGTTAGTGATCATACCGTAGCCTTTAGGTTATCCTCGGTCAAACCTACAAAGATGACCTTTGGTCTATTGCAGACTGGAGTGAAATTCTGGAGTAGGCTTCTTGTCCCGGTCATGTGCCGAGAGCATCCACTGTCCAAGTACCAGATTGGCATTTTGGTGGCCTTTGGACATACCTACATTCATGATCACTTTGTCTTAGGAACCCAAACATGTTTGGGTCCTTGGTCTCGGGTTAGAACACTCCCCCTATGAAGATTAGCATTCTTAGTGGTCAATCTCATGTTGCCAACTTGAGGAGTAGTAACCTTCCTGGTATTAAACCAACAATCGATGGCAAAATTACCCATTTTGCCACAGCACCAACAGTCAAACCTGTTGTATCTTTGCCTTATGTACTCCTCTAGCAGGGGTAGCACACTTGGAGGAGAAGGCTTCATGGTGATGGCAGTCACATGATTTCTTCTCCTTCGGAGGCCTTTCCCCAATGGGCTTTACTTTAGGAGCTTTCTTGAAGTTGTGGCTATGATTATAAGGACCATAGCCCTGAAGAATAACTTCTTCATAAGGTACCTTAAAGACACTCTCACCAAAGTTTCGAGGGCGAGTCCATCCATGGTACCGAGACTTTGGCTCTACATAAGTAGGCCTGGTCAAGTGACCATAGGATGAGTCCATATCAAACTTATTTGTTGGAAAGATAACTTTCTTAAAGAAAGTCTGATTTAGAGGGGCTTTCCCTCTTTTCTTTGGCCAAGGCCTTCTTGGCGGCCTTATTTTTCCGTTGAGCCTTATTTCTCCTAGAAGATTTACTAGGAGCGGCAACATGGCCTAGTCCAGCTCCTTGGGCCTTAGCTGAGAATTCAGCAATGAGTGGAAAAACTGTCTTAGGCTTAGAGAAACTTTCATCAAGTTTCTTCTCATCCTCGAGTTGTTTTTCTAACTCTTTGATGATTTCCTCTTTAAGGTCGAGGTGCTTAAGAGCTTCATTATATTCTTTAATAGCAAAATTGAAGTTCTCTTAAAGAGAGTCGGTCTTAGCGACTTCTTCTCTCAAGCTGCTCTCAATAGCCTTTAGAGACTTAATCTCTTTAGCCTGAGTTTTCACGACTCGAAGACATTTGTCGTAAGTCATGATCAACTCCTTGTACTGGGCCATAAGTTCCGGCTCATCGTCAGAAGAGCTGTCCTCACGATCATGCTCAGAACTTTCAGATTCAGAGAGAGGAGTGTGAGATTTTACCTCCCCAGTAAACTGGGGCTCTTGTTCGTCATCTGATTGAGCCATGAGCCTAAAGTAGGCTTACTCTTCTTCACTCGACTTAGATGAGTCGGATTCGCTGAGAGTATTGCCCTTCTTGGCCAACATGCTCTTTTTTGTCCTCTTCTTGTGGTACGAGGACTTCTTTTCCTCTCTTCTGCCACCCTCCTTCTTCTTGTGGGGGCAGTCATCTATGACGTGACCTGGTTTGTTGCAGCAGTAGCAAACAATGTCAGTAGAAATCTGTTTGTTCTGTTTATAGTTATACCTGTCATGGCTACTCGAGCCTCTCTTTTGCTGATCACCATCATGTCATGATCTTCTGTATGAGGCATCCTTTCCTCTCCACTGCTTCTTCTTGTTCAAGAATTTCTTGAACTGCCGTGAGAGCAAAGAGAACTCTCCTTCAGATAGTTCTGACCCTGAGGTGCTTGGCTCAGAGTTTTCTTCTTCAATCACTTCTTGAGTAGGTGCTGGTGAGGCAGCATTGCCCTTCCTTGAACTGTCAGCCTTTAATGCAACCGACTTCTCTTTTGAGGAGAAGAGACTTTTCTCTTCTTCAGCTTTTCTTGAATTGATCTGCAGTTCATAGGACATCAGCTTTCCAAATACATTCTGTGGGTCTGTCTCAGCTAGTCTGCCAAACTCCCGGATGGCACAGACTTTGTTGTCCCATTCCTTTGTGAGAGACCTAAGAAAAATAATCATTCAGCTCCCCATTGGTGTAGACTCGGCCATACACTCTTAGGACATTTACTATCTTGAAGAAATTTTCAAAGGTATCTGCAATGGTCTCCTTTGACCCTTGCGTGAAGGCTTCATATTTCTTGTTCAGTAGGGACCTTCTATCATCCCTCACTTCTTCAGTACCTTCCATCAGAGTAACTAGAGACTGCCACATCTCCTTAGCCGATTGGCAGTGAATAAGATTCTGCAGCATCGAGTCATCGACTGCACTTGCTATAATATTTTTAGCTTTCTTGTCCAAAGAGACAAGTGCAATCTCGTCCTTATCAAGATCCATCAATTTCTTAGGAACCTTCTTGGTTGGATCTATAGTGGAGGTAGTAATGGGGACGTAAGGATCTTCTTCAACAATCATGAAGATCCGGAGGTCCACAACTTCCATGAAAAATTTGATTCTCTCTTTCCAGATGGGAAAGTTATTCTTTGTGCACAGGGGAAGCTTGGCAAAATCCTTGACCTTGTCCATTACTTGAATAACCAAAGTACAACTTTCGAGAGGAAATTGATCAAGGTGTTTTCAACCTAAATAACCTAGAGGGGGTGAATAGGTGAATCATGCGTCTATTTGCGGAATAAAAATGTTAACGATCTAGCACAAGAAATCAAGCAATCATAGAAAGACAAGAAGATTTATAGTGGTTCCCAAATCTTGGGTACGTCCACTTTACCTCACCGGTCTAGCAAATAACTAGACTCGGCTACTCCACTATCTTGGATTGAAAACAATCCTACGCCTCGGAACCAAGTTCCTACAAACTCGATCCAAATTTGATCTACACTCGGAAGATAAACAAAACTTCCTAAAACTCGGAGAACAACGCTCCTACACTCGGAGAATAATCTCCTACAAGATAGCAACCAGATTTGGAAAAATACAAACAGAGATTTCTCAAATCTAGAAAAATTCAGCCCTAGGTCTTCTTCTTGAATTGATGGCTCTTTCAGAAACGGTTGAAGAAGACTTGAAGATCTAACCTGAGAAAACTTTGACCTACTCGATCAAGAAGAAGATGATGATCCCTTGAACAGCAAGTCTTCTTGGATCGAAAGCAAAAAAGATCGATCTACTCGTGAGCGGCGGCGGCGTCTTGAGAATGTGTTCTTTTGGAAAGAGAAGGCCGATCCAGAAATTTAGAATATACGGAATTCCGCTCCTTGTAATTGTTAGGGTTTTGTCTTAATAAAAAGACTTTATATAAGATTACCCTTAACGGCTAGAAAATACATTAATGACGACATGTGGACCAATCAAGTCAAGTCATTTAAAAATCCGACCGATCTGGACTTAAGATAATTTTCTGAAAAATTAACTTACAGTTTTCGAGAAGTAACTTTAGTTCTCGAGAACTAGAAACTGAGTTCTCGAGAGCTATTAGGACTTCTCGACAACTATACTGCTTAGAAGAATTCCGGACTTATCGAGAACAAAAAGGCTGAGTTCTCGAGAACTAATTGACTTCTCGAGAACTATGGAGACTTCTCATGAACTAACACTTAAGAGAGATTTCTGAGGCAACTTTGTTTATTCGAGAAATAGGGCTGGCAGTTCTCGAGAACTTAAGGCAAGGTTCTCGAGAACAAGACGGACTTCTCGAGAACTATAGTTGAGACTTCCCGAGAACTGGCCAAGACTTCTCGAGAACAAAGAAGACTTCTCGAGAACTAAGATAACTTCTCGAGAACTCTGACTTAGAAAAAAATCTTGAACCTGTCTAGACTTCTTGAGAACAAAAAGCTGGGACTTCTCGAGAACTTTAAGGACTTCTCGAGAACTAAGAGGCAAAGCTTCTCGTGAACTCTAAGCACTTCTCGAGAACTTTGAAGCTCAGCTTTTCGAGAACTCTAAGGACTTCTAGAGAACTAAGAGGCTAAGTTTCTCGAGAACTCTAAGGACTTCTCGAGAACTAAGAGGTAGTTCTCGAGAAGTTGACTTAGAGAATTTACTGAACTTTAGAAGAAATCTTTCTCTTCTCGTCAAGAGTCTAATCTTCATTCCATGATCCAAGGTTTGAATATGAAGTGTATCCCAATAGAGAGGCTACACATGAGTCAACACCTTGGGTCATACCGTGAGGGATTACACTGTATGGTCCGGTGTTCATGACCCACTGTACAATGACATTGGTCTACACTTAGCAATGGTAATCTGAAAACACAGCTAAAACAAGGATATCAAATACAACTTAATTCATCTTAGTTCAAGGGTGACTTCATGCAAATCTGGGTTATTATGGATGAAATACCCAACACTTCTGAGCACCCTCCTGACAATCTCGGGCAAAGCACCCTTTCTTGCCACAAAAATAACAATTATAAGTAGCTTGGCTAGTAGATTGTCTAGCTTCTTTTCTCAACGTTCTACAGTAGGTAGTCCTTATAGGATACACAGGTTTTGGTAACCTATTCACTGGTATTTGATGAGTTTTCCTCAACTCTACTTCCAAAGTTATGGCTGACTCCACCAAGGCTCAGAATCCCAATAGCTTTTGTCCTCGCAGTAGGATACGCAACTCGCTGCATAGACCATTATAAAATCTATCGTCTATGGACTGCTTGCTTTCCCACTCAAAACCTGGGTAGCTCCTTATCATAAGGAACGTCTGTAAATATTCGTCAACTGAGTGCTCTCCCTGCAACACAATCATGTTCATCTGCTTCCCTATTGGGCCTCTAAATGCTATTTGCTCCATCACACCGCCCGGTGTTGGGGCCATCTCAGGGACAGAGGGTTACACATTTCTTACATGTTGTGCGTTGGTCACAGCGAACACCACTTCAACTACCCTTCTTAAGGTTTCAAAAGAACTAGGGGTCTCAGGCATGTCGCTTGGTGCAGTACTTTTCTCAGAAAGTGTACGTTCAGACTACCACGCGCCACTCGCGGACACCTATAGTCGTACGAAACACCAATAAGTGACCGAACAAAATTACAAAAAGAAATTATAGGAAGACGCAGGTTCCTCTAACAAGTGTATTTTCATTCCGAAGGGGACATTCATGGGTTCTTTTCATGTTTTAACGATGACGCACACACATGTGCTAACCACCCCTTAAATTGAATTCGTCCATAAATTCATTTAAGCCTGACTGAAACCGGTAGTCTGATACCAAATTATAACACCCCTATCCGTCACATGTCTTGTAGCAGGAGGTCCGGCCAGGGCCCTATGCCATATACCACGGACAGACCGGTGGGTTACTCAATGAAACCTTTCAACCAATACACACGTCCTTCACAGAGCATCTAGCAGAAGCAATTTGATAAGTTGTAAAGGAAATAACCCAGCACAAGCACGATTGTCCACTAATAGAAAACCCAGAAGGGATGAAGTAAGAAATACACAAATGTACTGGCCTTATGGCCTTACAACAGTTCACTTAAATAAAGAGTGTTTTTCAAACATCGGCTCGAATGCCGGCCACACATGATTTAAATAAGTAAACAAACGAGGCCTTTAAGGGCCTGCTCAGCAACTTAGGCTTAGGCCCACTATTTGTTGCCCGGCTCTACAGCACCTACAAGCACAAATCACCGCAGTGGTGGAAAATAAGAATAACGGCCAGCTAAAGCTGACAAAATTGTAACGATTCAGCCCCCAAACTCGGGGCGGCAAAGCTTCTTCCCTGCACATGTATTAGTATAGACAAACAGGATTACGAAAGTACAATTTAAGCACACTTCACCACAGGTGTAAGCACATACGGCTGGACACCCCGTTCTCTCAGTGCAATTACATGGTGGACTCGGTCCACACCCATACCTGGGACGGCAATCTCGTGAGCAATAAAGTCTTCATGGCTTAAGCAGAAGACCCTCCCTCTATGCCATCAGTAGGCCACTAAACCGAACCACATAGAGCAGGTACGGTTTCACTCAACTCGCTGCTCACACTGCCACGACACGAAAAATCATCGGCGCGAGCTATATTTCCCCGTAACCCATAAATCAATTAACCAACGTACATAACCTGATTATGTATAATGATGGATCCCGAGCCACCAACGATGGCAGAATCACGTTTCTGCCCAAATTTCTGGGTGCGCCTTAGGGTTAATCCCCAAGGATCCATGCTACAATCTACCATGTAGAAGCCCAAAAATAACCAAAGGCACGAAGTATTCTCCGACTAACAATGCATAGCAAATCATTACTGATCTAGACCAACACGTCCGGGTAGGCTTCACACACCATGCCTTTGCCCGTACTTCGATTCCAGACTTTAAACAAGGGGGACTTTACATATCTACCCCAAGGAATACCATAAAATTGCGGCATACTCGCGGGAGAGGGTTTCCCCATTCAAAAGATTAAAAGCTTCACACGAGAGTCATTACCCTAGGGTTTCTCCTCGGCTCCATGACGACCCAGTCGGATGGAAAGCGCCGTTTCGGCTTTGCCTTTGCGGATCTGGACTCGTATCGAGAATCGGAGCTCCGAAGCTCCACCGGCAGCCGAAGTTGGCCTCCTTCTTCTTCCTAGCTCTCCCCTCTCTCTTAACTTTTAGAAAGAGAAGATGAAGAAGAAATGAGGGTTTCTAAGCCCTATTCGCGGGTATATCCCAGCAAGAACAGCCCTGAACCATTAGATCCCAAAATAAGGAAACGTACGGCGACGATTCGCACTTAAAATGAACTTCCTGGGCCGAACACGGCTTGCGACACGCCCGTGTCCTAGGCCGTGTGCCTGGATCGACACCGAAGACGTCGCATCCCGAAAAGAACACGGGCATTCGACAGGCCCATATCGGGATTGACACGCCCGTGTCACCTAATACACGCCTGTATAGCTGGGCGTGCTCCTCCAATGACACAAGTCTAAAATGTCCAGAGCATGACACGGCCATGTGGCATTCCCGTGTCATATATTGTGTGGTAGACATGCCCTGAACATGCCCGTGTCCCAGGATGTGTAGCTGCCATAGCACAACTCGCCAAACGAATCAAGGAGGACACGGGTATTCGACACGCCCGTGTAAAATTTGACACGCTTGTGTCGGACCCGAACACGGCTGGGCTCAGGCTGTGCTTCCTCACTCAACAATCGTTGAGTGAAAGGCTTTGAGGGCCTGAAGAGCCCTAAAACACGCCTGTGTCCCAGGCCGTGTTCACTGCCCCGATGATCATTGACTGCAATTTCGTCGACCACACGACCATCGTCGAGCTCGAGCACGACACGCCCCTGGGACACGCCCGTGTCCCCGGCCGTGTCACCTCTACAAAATCCCGGACTTGGCTCAAAACGTCACCCGTCTCTCTTTTGAGTTTCGGGGCATTACACCTCTCATGCTAGACTGGCCCACCTCCATGTGCACCGTATTTCGCTAGTACTGCATGACCTACTACTAGTCCCTGTCTCCCATCTGGAGCCCTTGAGTTGTTTGTTCCACCGACTGTTAGTTCAAAGACTAAGCCTTATTTCCCCCACCCCTCCCCCAATGGCTCATAGGAACCATGCAGGAGGAATGATAGGAAGTCTATGAAGGTAGTAAGTGGTCAAAGCAGATTATGGTGGACCTATTCAAGCAGGAATATAGTACAACTATAGAGCTATAAAAGTAAGGCAAGCTAACAGTTCTATAATAAGAAAACGGTATAGTAAACAAGTAAAATTGAGCAGTAGTATAAAAAAGGTAAACTATGGAATAACTAACCTTAGTTTATATGACTGCCCATACAACCATATATGTTAAGGGGTCTTTTGCAAGGCTTCCATCATATAAAAAATATCATACAAATTTATATGATGGGGTGTCAGGTTTATGCAAGTATGAGTGAAGTGAAATGTTATGACATGATTCATTCAAATGCAACACACAAACACACTACTCTATGCGCACAGAACTTTAGTTCCCACTATTTGGAAGCTAGCATCACTCCTAAGAGCCTCCGCCATTGCAAATAGAGACAGTGGGTCAGGCCATCCCACTCCTAGATGGGTATTCACACTACCAGGACTTGCCCTTACATACGCCCTTGAAGGACACACTAGGGTTTTCGCGTACTATGCTGACCCATAGCCAGACATTCCCTTGGCAAAGTGTCCACCACAGAAGCTGAGTAAGTGTACCGACGTCGGTGTGAATGACCGTAAAATACCGAATACCCGCCACTTTATGCACATACAACCATGAGTTCCCGAGCCATCGGCTCCCCGGACTAACCTGTGTGTTTCCCCAACCACCGAGCCTACCACTCGGAAAACATAACAAAACTAACCTCCCATAGTATTGGGGTGAGTGAAAGTCAAGTCTTAGTTTATTGTTAATTACTCTTGTATTCATTTTATTCATACGGTTTTGGTTAACCTTGAACTGCCCAGGGCATTCCCTATGAAGGGCTCTCGGGGGTACTAGGAACTATGATGGTAGCTGAAGCCCATCATTCCCTTTTCCAAGGCACTTACTATTATTATTATCATCAACCTAGGTCCCAATCCCATTTAATATTATACTAAATCTAATCCTAATGTATTTTGACTCTCTTTATCCCCAGTTAAAACGATCTTTCGTCGATCCCGAGCACTATTTAGCACTAGCCAACCCAACAACCTCCTCATCATGTCTCCTAATGAATCTCTCTGATTCACCTTACCAAATCAGCATACTATTAACCCAACTTCCTATGACCATCCCACATGTTATCACGATTCTGAAGTTTTACTATATGCAGACCAACCTAAGCTATATGATGAGCATGAGGGGTGACCCCTTCAAATATTCTTCCAAATGCCCTAGAATTCATACTGGGGGTCTATCATGATATAATTAAATGAAATATTGAAACTGGTAATTTTCCTAATTAATTTAGCATTTATTAATTTTTCTGCAAAATCAGGCCAAGAAAGCTTTTGAACTACAAGTGCACTTTTCTCTCAAGATATGGCCTTAGAAAATTATGTCAGGTGCATGTCATCAAAATAACATTAGGTACTGAGATTCATAGTTTTCTAGAGAGGGGTTAACCCCCCAAAAAATTATTGATTAATTATCCACAATAGTAGAGTAAAGAAGGAAGTGCCAAAATTATTCATCCAAAAATCATGATAAAATTACAAGAACTTTAAAGTGAACATAAAAGACTTCTGACCCAAAATAACTATTTCCTAAGATAATTTGGTGACATAAATAAATCATTTAAAACCAATCATTAAGTAGTGACTTGTGAAGTAACCACTAAGAACATTTTCCTAAAAATTCTATAAAATTCTCAATCTTAAGGATGTCCTAAAAAGTTTTATGACCAAGTTTCATAAGCTTTCAGTGAATCGATTACTCAAAATAAATTCTTGAATTAATAGGTCAACTAGAAAGGGTGTGAATGAAGAACCATAAATTCTGATCTAAAATTCTCACTAAAATTTCCAGAGCTTTGTTTCAACAACATATGACCACTGCTAAAATTTTAGGATAATTAAAATTCATATGAATATGTAATAAAATCATGAATAAGATTGCACTATTTTTTCCAAAGTCACTTCAAGAGGGATGAAGCTCCTAGAGGTCCTAACAACTCTTCCTAGAGTTAATTATCACCTTATGAATACATGGACAAAGCTCCAAGTCCATACAAGAACATATCACTCCTTCTCCTTCACCAACCCCCAAAGTTCAACCTTAAGGTTCGAAATAGGGTCCTAGGGCAAATCCTCCCCAATCCATCTTAAACTCAATTGGAGGGTGTTTTTAATGACCTTGGGGCTCTGGCCAAAGTTCCAACCCTTTTGAGAGAAAATTGGCCCCTCTATGCCCAAAGCACACTTTTACCCTAATTTACCCTTAAGGAGTCACACTTTGGTCACACCAAAATCTATTCAAATCAAACCCAATTGGGCTGAGATTTTTATCAGAGTATGTTATGACCCGGAAAGACAGCCACCAAAATTTTGGGTACTTTTGGGGTCATTAGACACTATAATTAAATCATAAATTGTTTATTAAATTTTTACAACAACTATAGTAAAATGTTTTTTATAAATTCCCATTTTTGGAAATGTTTTAGGTATAGATAAGAGTGGCCCCCATTTCAAATTTCAAGTAATTTGGAAAAGTGGTTTAGTGAGGGCACTCAATTTAATCTCTAACAAGCCCTTTGTATAGTCTCCACCATTTTGATTGTTGTGGTCATACCAATTACCCAAATTGGTTGAAATAAAATTTAAAATAAAGTACACGTCAAGGGCTACAACTTTTATTTTAATCATTTTTACTGTAGAGTGGTCTAAGTATTTATAATAATTTAATCTAGTCACTACATATTTGTATACCAGAAAATGAAATAAAAGGAATTAATATATTAACTCGGCACGAATCTTAAAGCAGAAACCGTCGGGATCCACTCATCTTCCTTCTTGAGCAAAACCGTCCCGACTATCCCATCCTGGACATTTAGGAGGTGATTTCCCGACCACCTGAGCGCCTCCCCGGCCGTCTAATGCCACAACCACCTTCATTGAGGTGGTGCCCGGCGATAGGCGGTGGTAGGCAGGCCGGAGGTGGCCGAAATCTGGTTTTTAGGCTTGGATTAAAAAGCTTGAAAAACCAAGCTTTCAGCCACCAAGATCTAGGGCCAATTGGCCCCAAAACATGCAGCCAATAGACGGAGATCTATCCACTAACAGAGAGGAGAGTGATAGGACCTTTTGGGAGAGTTGGAGTAGAGCCGACCACCGTGCCACCATTGCCGGGTTTGAAGGGTTCGAATTCTTCAATGGAATGGTGGAAACGGCTTCCCTGGGTCTGGGGAAGCTTTTAAGATGATCAATTGGGGGGAGAAGATAGTTCATGGCTTCAATGCCATTAATGGCCTTGGGTAATGGTTTTCGGCCAAGTGTGGTCCACTGCGTCAAGCCATTGAAATAGCCTAGAAAGGCTCTTGATCTTCTCAGCACTGATGGGGGTGATGAAACAAATCAATGGAATGAAGAGGGAAGGCCCTTGGCCTTCCAAGCCATGAATGGCTTCTTTCACCTCTCTTTCTCTCTCCTCCATTAAAGGGAAAAATGGAGCTTTCTCTTTCCTAGTCATCACTTCCATAAAATGGGTGGCATTTGGATAATTCTAAACCTCATGAGGCTAGTGGGCCACCCCAGTTGGGCTTAGCCCAAGTGGATTGGGCTTGAGCTAGCAATTTGGGCTAGTTTGACTGAAACCAAGGTTGAGTTGACTTGGGTAAAATTGGCCATTTTGTTTGGCCCGAATGGGTCCTTAGTGACTCATTGGCCTCCTCTAAGGTCTAGGAAGGGTTGGGTAGGGTTGGCTTGGCATCTTGAAGACCACTTGACCCTTTCTTAGGGAAATTTCACCACTTTGGAGCTAGGGTTGACTTTGGTCAACTTCACCTCTTTACTTGACCCCAACGGGTCCTTGGTGACCCATTGACCTCCCTTGGGGGTTTAGGAGAGTGTAGGTGCGGTAAAATTGGCTAAGGGAAGGTCCTCTGGCCTTAGATATGGTACTTTGACCATTTTAGCGTTAAGTTTGACTTTGGTCAACTTGACCACTTTAAATGACCCCAATGGGTCCTTTGACCCAATGAACCATCTAAATGACTAGGGATGTCATGGTTGGGTCAAAGAGTCAAGGTGAGACCCGAAAGTCAAACCCTAGGATAGGTAATTGGAAAGTGTTATTTGCAGACAATGGTGATCTCACCTATATTCCTAGGTTTACTTGGTCTTCTTGGGCTTCCTAGGGTTTTGTCATGACCTAGTTATGACAAAACCACTCTTAAAGGTCGTGAAGTTTGAGGGATATTACAAATCCCAACACATAAAAATTAAAATTTTGTCCCCGAATTTAAGGTCGGGCCTACGGGGTTTCAATTAAAACAAAAGTTAGTAACATACCTAGTAATTTGAAGGTATACCTGACTAGAAGAGATCCGGGTACCTCTGTTGCATCAGGTCCCGTGGCTCCCAGGGTGCTATTCCTGTGCATGATTCCTCTACAAAACTTTGACCAGCGGGACCTTCTTGCACCGCTGTATCATCGATCCTGACCGGCTCCATACTGACTGATCGATTTGAAGCCCCAGGGCCATCTGTAGTTGAAATCAGCTGCTCAGATCATAGTAGAGCCCTCTGAAGTGAAGTGACATGGAAACCATCGTGCAATACCACTAACTCTAGTGGTAGCACCAGTATGTAATCCTAGGGGCCGATCCACTCCAAGATCCTATAAGGTCCCATATATCTCGGACTGAGCTTCTTCCTCCCGCAAACCTGCGAGACTCTATGCATCAGCTGTATCTTCAAGAAAATCCAGTCTCCCGCCTGGAAGTCCGCCTAAGATGTCCCACATCATAGTATTTGTCTTGTCTGCTCTGGGCCTCCAGCATCCTATCTCGAATTAACCACACCTGAGCTTCCGTGTCCTCCACGAACTCCGAGCCAAGTGCATTTGGATCCTCATCCTGGATCCAAGATAGTGGGGTCCTGCATCTTCGTCCGTATAAAGCCTCATAAGGGGACATGCCTATGCTAGACTGATGACTATTATTGTAGGAGAACTCAAACAGCGGCAATAGTCTCTCCAAGGGCGCTCCATAGTCCAATATGCATAAGCGTAGAAGATCCTCCAATTTCCGGTTGGTGCGCTCGGTTTTCCCTTCTTTTTGAGGGTGGAAAGTCGTGGTGAAATTCAAATTTGTGCCTAGATTGGCCTGAACTGACATCCACTCCTTGGATGTAATCCTTCCATCCCGATCTGACAGGATTGTTCTGGGCACTCCATGGTAGCGGACAAACTGCTCCAAAAATCTCTACACAAGATGACCGACCCGAGCATCCTTCTTGATTGGGATAAACCTACCGACCTTTGTCTATCTATCGACGATCACCCAAATCTAGTCATTCCCCGCGTGGGATCGGGGTATCCCATATATAAAACCCCTGCCTATGTCCTCAAATTTCCACTCCGGCACCGGGAGTGGCTTCAATAATCCGGTCGGACTCTTGCACTCCTCATTTACGAGATGACAAGACTCGCAATGCATCACGAAGTATATAATATCCTTCTTTATGCCCGACCAATAAATCATCCTCTTCAGATCTGCTGCCATTTTCATGATCCCCGGGTGCACCAAATATTTGTTGTAGTGGGCCTCTGTCATGATATCTTCCGAATTAGGCCTCCTGCTGGTATGTAAACTCTGCCTCTAAAGCATAATAGCTCATCTCTCAGAGAGTAATACACTACCGTTCTTTCCTCTAAGGCCTTAAATATTGGTTCCATCCTCGCATCCAGCCTCTTCCCATCCCTGATGTGATCCCAAATATCATCGGTGGTACTCATTGATTCCATGTACTCCTCATACAGCTCTGAATCATCCTCGGACACGAGAGATATCTGCAACTTTTCCAACGACTGCACCAGCTCCATAGCCTTCAGTTGAGGTCCTGTTCCTGGTGTAGTGGCTCTCCGGCTCAGAGAATTTGCCACCACATTGGCCTTCCAGTAGTGCATGGGATACTGGTAGTCTGACAAGAACTCTACCCATCGTCTTTGTCTGATATTCAGCTCCTTCTGTGTGTCCACGTACGTAACATTTTTGTGATCCGAGAAAATATCACAATGGAATCCATAAAGAGAATGCTGCCAGATCTAGAGCGAAGATAACCGATCCCATCTCCAGGTCGAGCACCGGGTAGTTTTGCACATATTTCTTCAGTTGTCTGGAGGCATAAGCTATCACGTGCCCGTTCTACATCAGAACAACACCCATCCCTTGGTAGGTCGCTTCGTTATAAACCTAAAATTCTTCCTTCCCAGATTGAAGGGAAAGGATAGGAGCTGAGGTAAGCCAGCCCTTTAGCTCCTGAAGGGCAGCCTCGCACTGCAGTGTCCAAACAAAGGGGGTCTCCTTTGTCATCAGAGTTGTAAGTGGAAGAGCTATCCGGGAGAACCCTTCTATGAACTTCCGGTAGTAACTGCCAAGTCTTAGAAAACTCCTCACATCAGTGGCTGTCTTCAATTGTGGCGAATCCCATAATGCCAGAACCTTTGTCAGATCCACTGCCAGTCCCGCTCAATTGATAATATGGCCCAAGAAGGCCACCTCCTTCAGGAAAAACCGGCACTTACTGAACTTGGCATACAGCTTGTGCTCCTAGAGCCTCTCTCGAGTTAGTGCCAAATGCTGAGCATGCTCCTCCTTGGTCCATGAGTAAATGAGGATGCCGACAATAAATACTTTGACGAAGACATTTAGATAGGGCTTGAATACCCGGTTTATTCACGAATAATATAAGAGCTCCCCATGGCGAAGATCTTGGCCGAACAAATCCAGCTTCCACTAGCTCTTGCAGCTGGCTTCGAAACTCCACTAACTCTTTTAAGGCCATCCAATAAGGAGCTCTGGATACCCGCTTAGCCCCCGACACCAATTGTATTTGAAAGTCCTTTTCTTGATGCGGTGACAATCCTGGAAACTTCTCAGGGAACACATCATCAAAGTCTCTCACCACCGGGATATTAGTAATGGAATCCTTGGCATCGGCCAACTCAAATAGGACATAATATACTTCATCTCCCTGCAGATAGGCCTTAATGACATAGAAAGAAGAGAGTAGAAGAAAGGAAGCTGCGATAATACCTTCAAAAGTTGGGTAAGTGTCATCGTATCCCACCACAACCATCCATGCTGGGCAATCAATCTGCGCATGGTTCTAGGTAATCCATTCCATGCCTAGGACGATATCAAAATCTTACGTCCTTAGGATCATTTCCAGGGCCTTGAAGATTACACCATCAATGGTCACTCTCATAATGAAGTTGGACGTAGACTTGATATTCGTCCAGTTGGGGAGGCGCACCCTCCTAACGAATCCCAAAAAAGTTCTCGATCTGGTCCAGGTCTCTAACAAACTCCTCCGAGACAAAATTGTGTAATGCTCCAGTATCAAAGAGGGTTTCGGTAGGCTTTCAACACACCGTCACTATCCCGGAGTTAGTTAAGTTTTTCCTCTTATATATCTAGTTTCAGAGTCTTTCCCTAATTCTACAGTTTTTATTCATGAAGTCTAGCTTCTAGAAGGAAAAGGAACTTAAAATTTACTGGCGTACCTGCTATCACTCTTTCCGGGTTCCGGGGCTGGACCATGTCCAAGGAATACACCTGCCCCTTATCCTTTCGGCAGTCTCTTCCCTGAAATCCATGACCTCGGTTGCATCTCCGACCACCAAAATGTCGTGCAGGTCGGGCACCCTACTGGCGGGGGTGCTTCTCTCATGGGGCAGTTCCTCTTAAAGTGCCCCGGTTGGTTGCACTGGAAGCATGTCTCTTCCTCCTCCACTGCCCTCGGTATTTCCCAAATCTGTAACGTCTAAGGAACCAACTCCACTGGGATCCTCTGATCCTACCTATCCTCCTGGCGAGGTTGATCCCCATTTCTTTTTTCGCCTATTACACGACCTCTGGGCTTGTCTCTCCGGCCACCGATCACTGAGTCGTTAGCTGGTCTCTTCCGGCCCAGAACTGTAAGCTGGTCCACCTCCAGCTTCTTGGCTATCTCCAAGATTCTAGCGAAGCTCCCATCAGAGACGAAGAGGAGTAAATGGCTCATGTCATCATACAGGCCCTTGTAGATTTTCTTTGCATCGCTCGTATCGTCTCGTAGATATGAGTCCGCAAAGTGGGCTAGATGTGTGAACTCCCGGTAGTACTCTTACACCGTCATGTTGCCCTGCCTCAACTACAGGAACCTGTCCTCCAGCTCATCCCTCGCCGACTGAGGTACAAAATGCTCCAACAGAGCAGCTCTAAACTATTCCTAAGAAAAGTCTGCGCACTCCACTCTAGTGAAGGTGGTGTCTAATAGTTACTTCCACCATCTCTTTGCGTGCGCTTCCAAGCAGGAAACTACCAAAGACACTGCCTCCTTTGTCGGGCATCGAATCCTGCCATCATCTCATAGATAATATACAGCCACTCCTCGGTACGTATTGCTGACTCAATTCTATGGTACGATGGATGAGAAATCCACTGAGGGCACTTAGCCAGTTAGCCCGGGATTTGGCTGAGGGGCTGGAGCCGGTTGAGCCCTAAAAGTCTCCATAATGGAGGTCAGTGTCTGCCCCATTTCTATCTGCTGGAATGGAGTCGGAGCCGGCGGGGGTGAAACCATGTTTTATGCCTAGGGTGTACCCTGCTGAGGAGTAGGGAACGTCGTAGGCTACAAGGAAAATTCCAATTGTTAGTTAATGTACAAGTGGAACTAACGAAAAGTGGACTTTTGCATGTGATTCTCCCTTATGGGCACACCATTCCTTCCGCTACAAGTCTGTCATATAACTAAGCTCGCACGGGGTGGACCAGTGTTTTGTGGACTTCTTCTCTTTGGATCGATGTTTCCTATAATACAAGTTTGTTAGACCCCTTTTTTTACTATGTTACAGGGTCTTATGCCCAGAACCGCCACTTTGCGGTGACACCGATGCACAGGAAGATTGCCACTACAATACGCCGATTCTGCCGGTAATGAAGATCATCAAGAAGAAGAAGTACAAGTAAGATTAAACAAATTCCACAATCACATAGAACCTATAATAGAAGTCACAGCAATGTCCAGATGATAATAAAAGTATGGAATACAGATCGGTATAGAAGAAATATAAATAGGCTTATGCCCTGTACAATAAATCCTCACTACATCACTCTTGCAAGAGCTAGGCAAACTAATCACTCACGAAGCTGAAGGCTGGTTCTCCTATACTAGACTGGCCGACCTCCATGTGCATTGTATTCCGCTGGTGCTATATTACCTGCTGCTGGTCCCTGTCTCCCATTTAGAGCCCCTGAAATGTTTGGTCCATTGACCGTTAGTCAAAAGACTAAACCTGGTTTTCCCCACCCCCTCCCCCAAAGGCTCCTGGGCACCATGCAGGAGGAATGATAGGCGGAGAGTGTTTAAAGCAGATGATGATGGACCTATTCTAGTAGACATATAGTAAATCTACAGAGCTGTAAAAGTAAGGAAAGTTAACAGTTTTATAATAAGAAAACGGTAGATTAAACAAGTAAAACAGAGCAGCAACATATGAAAAGTAAACTAAGAAATAAGTAACCTTAACTTGTATGAATGCACATACAAATATATAAATTAAGGGGTCTTTTGCAAGTCTCAAATTGATTAAAAAGTCTTATACCAATTTATACGATGGGGTGTCAGGTTGTATGCAAGTATGAGTAAAGTGAAATTTTATGGCATGATTCATGCAAATGCAACACACGCACACAACTCTATGCGCAAAGACCTTTAGTTTCCCCAATTTGGACTCCAAGGAGCCTCCGCCGTGGCAGATGGAGACAGTGGGTCAGGCCACCCCACTCCTAGATGGGTATTCACACTACCAGGCATGACCCTTACATATGCACCTGAAGGACACACCAGGGTCTCCACGTACTATGCTGACCCACCGCCAGACTTTCCCTTAGCTAAGTGTCCACCACATCTGCTGAGTCCGCATACAAATGTCGGTGTGAACGACTGTCAATTACCGAAGACCCGCCACTTTATGCACATGCAACCATGAGTTCCCGAGCCATCGGCTCACCGGACTAACCTGTCTGTTTCCACAACCACCGAGCCTACCGCTCTAACAACCAAACCAAACTAACCTCCCGGAGTATCGGGGTGAGTGAAAGTTAAGTCATAGTTTATTGCTAATTACTCTTGTATTCATTTTAGTCTTACAATTTTGGTTAACCTCGGACTGCCTAGGGATTTCCCTCTGAAGGGCTCTCGGGGGCACTAGGAACTATGATGGTAGTTGAAGCCCATCGTTTACCTTGGCAAGGCACTTACTATTATTGGTATCTACCTAGGTACCAATCTCATTTAATGTTATACTAAATCTAACCCTAATGTATTTTGACTCTCTCTGTCCCCAGGAAAGACGATATTTCATCGATCCCGAGCACCACTTAACACTAGCCAACCCAACACCCTCCTCATCATGTCTCCTAATGAAGCTCTCAGATTCACCTTACCAAATCAGCATACTATTAACCAAACTTCCTATGACCATCCAACATGTTATCACAGATCCATCCGCTAACACTAGCAATTTTTGGGTATCAGTTTCGACATTTATATTAATCTTCTCAACATCTTGCAGAGCAAGAATTTTGCATGATGAATCCGAATCGAAAAATGCCACCGTTTCAATCTCATTAATCACACGCTTGACAGCCACATCATTAATATTGCACTCCTCTACTTCCCCAGAGCTCTTCCCTTACTCACAGGGATTCTTTTCCGTGTCGCTTTGGAGCGCGCCGCGAGTACGCTCGGATAACACTTGAGCAAGCTGCCCCAACTGTGTCTCTAAGTTTCTCATAGAAGCAGTTTTAGTGGCCATGTTAGATTGGGCCATCTCAACAAACCTTTCCATCATATACTCTAAAGCACTCTCACGTGCCCCTTGCCCGCTCTGATTATAACCTGGCTACGACAGTCGCAGTTGGCTATTAGAGGCTTGAGAATCATAATGATGCAGGCCCCCTGCCATCTTTTGTTAACCCCAGAATCCGCAACACGCCCAGATACCCCAAATACGGACTCAAATCATCAGTCCGCCCAGACCGCTCCACAAAGAATTCAAGATCGCTCATTCTCCAGCTCGCAAGCCCAGTCCGCCTAGGTCGCGTCACTCCAGGGATATGGCGCTCCGGATGGTCAAGAATTGCCTCCAGCTCGCAAGCCCAATCCACCTATCTCGCGCGGACTTCTTGTTCTTTTCTTTTTTATTCCCGTCACCGCTGCCCGGTTCTCTTGTACCCCGGGAAGCCGGTTATCTTAGCCCTGCCCGTTTGGGCAGGCCCCCAAGCCTATAAATAGGGGGAAGTGGTGCACCCGAGGCACGCTGACTCGAATCCAAGAGCCTACTTGTTAAAGGCTGCGGACTCGGATCTCGAGCTTCGCGGACTCTGACTTGCTTATCGCACAATTTCATTTCCACCTTTTGTAACCCGCCGTTTGTAATCAAAATCAAGCCCATCGCAAGAGTGGCATTCAGGCCGCGACGGGCGAAGTCTGGTGTCGCCGTAGCTCACGGCTTCTCTGCTCTTTTATCTTACCCGCTTAGTAGACTACTGCTTGCAGTTTGCTTTTTTCCTTCTTTCCCTAGTGCTCGAACGGTTAGCTAGTGGTGCATGAGTCCGTCGCATTTCGAGCATCAACAGTTAACACGCGACCTTCAGATACAAGCAGTTTTTGAAGTTTTCGGACAGAGATGTCAGATCGCCGAGCTCGCCGGTCCAACCGCTCCAGCTCGCCCGAAGACTCATTGTGGGAGGCGCTGGAACAATCTCGCTGGGAAGCCGTGATATCTCGCAGAAAGACTGATCAGCGGCTCGATACCCTTGGCCAAGCTCTACTCGCGCTGACTCAGCGGCTTGCTCCCAAGGTCGCGGATAACGTTGCTAAAGCCCTGGATCGCCCACCTCCTCAGCGGTTGCCTGCAGAAACTCCTCAGTCCCGCCACCAAGCTCAGCCTGCGACTCACCTGCGGCCTCAGAACGATCAGTTCGCTCCCTTAATGGATTTCTTCAGGGAAGCGGCCACGGAAGCCCAGCCCGTCGTCTTGACTTTGCTTATCGGCAGTCCGCAGAGCCCGTGGACCCCCGGGCGCCAGTCCGTTTATCCGCCAAACTTGACACCCCCTCTCCTTTCGTTGATCGAATCCGATGGGAGTCCGCACCCAGCAATTTCAGAGAATCGTGTCTCCCCTTTTACTCGGGGGAAACTGATCCAGTTTCCCATTTGCAGGCAATCGAGGGGGCATTCGCTTTGAGATGCCTTTCCGACGCCCTAAAGTGCAAACTTCTAGTCACCACCCTCGAGGGGCAAGTGAGGGAGTTGTTCTATGAGCTGCCTCCAGGCACAATTTCTTCCTTTGCCGAGTTCCACAGCGAACTCCTCCTGAGATTTGCCACTTCGAAGAAAAGGAAAGATTGGCCGGCATCCCTCTTCGATATCAAGCAGAGAGACAACGAATCATTGGCACGATTCGTTGATCGTTTTCAGAAAGAGATCTAGGGGGTGAGGAATGTGAACCCCGATTACTATAAGGTTGCCTTGATTCACGGCCTCCGGGAAGGTCCATTGAAGTTCAAAGTGACAACCAAGGCGCCGTCTACCTACCAAGAGTTGATATCGATAACCAATCGCTTTATTGAGGGAGAAAATGCCAATGCCACCTACATCTCATCCCTGACAGCTAAGGCTGGAGGAAGGGATGCCGCCAACACCTCCTCCAGCAGCCAACATCATAGCAAGCCCCCTCGACCTGATTCCCAACCCCCTTCTTAGAGGGGGCGAAACTTTCACCATAAGAAACCTTTCATTGGCCATCAACAGTTTCATGAGCAGAGACTGTCGTTGGCCGCCGCTCCCGCCGTTCCCCTTCAAGCCCTCCCTATCTACCAGAATGCTCTACCAGTCTCACAGCCGCTCGAGAGCAGCTCAGCAGAGTTCTCGGATCTGGGACTCGGCTTCGAAGAAGTCATCCAGATCATTCAGAAGAAAGTAGATGAGAAGAGGCAAGGGTTCCAAAGAGACTGGAAGCCCGGGAATAACTCCCAATTCTGCGAATTCCACAGGGAGAAGGGCCACTTTACTGAAGATTGCAAAGCCCTTCGGCAACTAGTTGATAGACTGATCGCTGATGGAAAGATCAAAGATTTGGATAAGAGGGGGAACTCTTCGAAGCCTCCCATCGCTAAGGGCAAGGAGGTGGCAGGAATTCAGATGGAGTGTGTGGAAGTGGAGGACGTCGACCGGCTAGGGCCCATCAACATTCGACTTGAATGCTTCGACGCAGACGATGAGGGTCCCCTCGGGCGGCTCTTTTTCATTCATGGAGGGGCAGGAGCCGAAGCCACAAAGAAATCTTCACTCGCGAGGGTTTCTCGGGCAGAGGTTGCCTCCTCTTCCTCTTCTGCCCCTTCCGGGGTCGATATTGTTTTTTGTCAGGAAGACCTGCCTCAGAAGGCCAATCCGTTTGACGATGCTGTTGTAGTCAAAGAAGCCATAGAATATTACACCGTAGACCGGATCCTTATTGATACAGGTAGTTTAGTTAATCTTCTGTTCAAGACAACTTTTGAGGCCCTGAAAACCAGAAAGCCTTTGCTTTCCACCGAAGGGCCACTCTATGGTTTCTCCAGAGAAAGAAAGGAGGTGGAGGGAAGCATAACCCTCACCGTAAAGCTCGGGGGAGCCGCCCGACCAATCCAGTTTGTAGTGGTGGATGCTCCAAGCTGCTACCATGCCATCTTCGGGAGTCCATTGCTGAACAGATACCAGGCAGTGGTATCAACTTATCATCTTGCTGTAAAATTCTATGCTGATGGCAGGATGTGCAGTGTCCAAAACAACCCAAGGCATTCAAGAGAGTTCTACCTGCGAACAGTAAATGTGACCGAGCCTGCTCCCCCCATCTTTCCAGCAGTGGCGGAGATTTCTACCTAGCCAGAGGCTGTTGCGGATAAAGAAGGTGCTCACCTGGAACCTGCTCAGGTGACGTAGGAAGTTCCTATCGCAGAAGGAGAAGAAAGAAAGCTCACCATCAACGCAGAACTTCCAGAGGATTAGAAGACAGAGTTGATCTCCTGCTTGCTAAAGAACCTGGACATCTTCGCTTGGTCGGCAGAGGATATGCCGGGAGTCGATCCATACACGGCTTGCCACCATCTCAACATCGATCCAGCTGCCAAGCCGGTGCAACAAAAGAAGAGGGATGCTGCAACCAAACTGGCGGAACCCATAAGGGAGGAGGTTGCTAAACTCCTCAAGGCACGTTTTATTCGAGAAATTCAGTATCCCTAGTGGGTTTTGAATGTTGTAATGGTTAAGAAATCGGGGGGGGGGGGAATGGAGAATGTGTGTAGATTTCACCCGACTGAATAAAGGGTGCCCTAAAGATTGCTACCCCCTGCCTCGGATAGATTCTCTAGTTGATTCAGCTGTAGGGTATTCTTTTATGAGTTTTGTAGATGCCTTCTCAAGTTACCATCAAATAAGAAAGCATATACCTGATATCCCTCATACTTCATTTATTACGAATGACGGATGTTACTGTTATCTTGTGATGCCCTTCGGGCTTAAGAACGCGGGTGCAACGTACCAACGCATGATGGATCACGTGTTTAGAGGATAAAGGGGCAAAAACCTTGAAGTGTACGTGGATGATCTCCTAGTAAAAAGCAAGTCCTATTCGCAACATTTGCATGATCTAATGGAAACTTTTTCCACCTTACAAAAGCATAGGGTAAAGATTAACCCACTAAAATGTACCTTTGGAGGAAGCACAGGAAAATTTCTCGGCCATCTCCTCACCCCAGAGGGCCTTGCCCCCAATCCGGATAAGGTCAGAGCCATCCTTGATATGGCTCCCCCCCCCCCCCCCCCGCTCTCCAAAAGAAGTTCAGCAGTTAGGGGGGAGGCTGGCAGGACTCGGGATGTTCATCTCTCAAGTCGGGGATAAGAGCGCCCCATTCTTTAAAACCCTTCGAGGAGCATCCAAATTTCAATGGACGGAAGAATGCACGCAAGCCTTTGAACAGTTAAAGAAACAATTGACTTCCACACCCTTGTTGCAAAGCCCTCAAGCGGGGGAGATGTTGCTCCTATATCTGGGAGTTGGCCCTGAAGCCGTCAGTTCCGTTCTTGTCCGAGAGGAAAACCGGAAGCAATTCCCAGTCTTTTACGTCAGCCACATTCTGAAAGATGCGGAAACCAGGTATCCAATTCTGGAGAAGCTGACCTTGGCATTGGTCATGACAGCTCGCCAACTTCGTCCCTATTTTCAAGCACATTCAATCCAAGTAGTCACTGATCAACCTTTAAAGAGTGTGTTGGAAAAGCCCGAACATTCGGGCAGGCTGGCTAAATGGGCCATCGAGCTGAGCGAGTTTGAGATCTCCTATGTACCCAGAGCAGCCATCAAGGCACAGGTGCTGGTAGATTTTCTGATTGATACCGCGAAGTCTGGCTCCGAGCAGGAAGAAAGATCTCCTCTAGCTTGGACCGTCTACGTTGATGGAGCTTCTGATAAGAATGCCTCCGGTGCAGGGGTGGTCCTAATAAACCCAAATGGCATCAAGCTCGAACAGTCAGTCAAGTTCTACTTTCTAGTGACTAATAACCAGGCAGAGTATGAAGCCCTACTGGCTAGTTTAAGGCTTGCCAGGGAACTCGGAATCGACCATGTCCACGTAAAAACTGACTCCCTGGTAATGGCGTCTCAGGTTTTGGGCAACTTTTAGACTAGGGAGGCGGTGCTGAGAAAGTACCTTACACTTGTGAAAGTTGAGGTCGACAAGTTCAAAAGCTTCACCATTGAGCACATCCCGAGGATGGAGAACGAGGAAGCAGACGCTCTTGCTAAATACGGACTTCCATCAGGAGGAACGACCTCGGAGTTCTTTCATCCGGCAATAGAGGAGGGAGAAATAATGTAAATTGATCAACATCTTTCTTGGATAGATCCCTTCGTCCTTTATCTCTCCACTGGGAACCTGCATCAGTTAGTAAGAGATAAGAAGAGATTCAAGTTAAAAGCAGCTCACTACTACTTAATAACTGGCATCCTTTACAGAAAGAACTTTCTATCCACCATGGCAAGATGTGTCCCAGAAAATGAAGTCCCCATCATCCTCCAAGAAATCCACTCTGGTGAATGTGGGAGCCATTCAGGAGCAAGGACCTTGGAAAGAAGGATCCTACGACAAGGTTACTTCTGGCCGACGATGAAAAAAGATTCTGAAGCTTATGTCAAAAAATGTGTTCAGTGTCAAAGGTTCGCTCCACTGCAGCACCAAGTAGCACAATCTCTCAAGTCGATCGCAACCCCTTGGCCCTTTGCTATCTGGGGGATGGACCTCGTCGGTCCTTTCCCCATGGTAAGCGGGCAGCGACGCTTCATCATTGTTATGATTGATTACATCAGTAAGTGGGTTGAGGCTAAGGCACTGGCAAAGACAACAACTCAGGTTGTGAAAAATGTTATTTGGGGAGAGATAATTTGCCGACATGGTGTCCCTATGGAAATCATCACCGATAATGGACCACAATTCAACAACGTCGAGATGATAGATTTCTACAAGCAGGTTGGAGTAGAATTGCGCTTTGCATCAGTCCATCATCCTAGGAGCAATGGTCAGGTGGAAGCAGCCAACAAGCAGATCCTCAATTTGCTCAAGAAAAAAGTGCAGAACGCCAAGGGAAGCTGGGTGGAGCAACTTCCCTCGGTCCTCTGGACCCTGAGAACGACACCTTCATCATCAACAAAGGAAACCCCATTCAAACTTTCTCATGGGTTAGAGGCACTGATTCTGGTTGAATTTGAAGTCCCGTCACCTAGGGTTCTGCTGGCAAGGCAAGGAGAGGAAGACTGGCTCGAGCTGAATAATGAAGAAATGAGGTTTAGTCTGGAGCATATTGAGGAAATTAGGGACAAAGCCGCCATCAGGCAGGAAGAAATCAAGAGAATAATGGCTCGTTACTTTGATAAGAATATAAGGATCAAACACTTCCAAGTGGGAGATCTAGTCCTTAAAAAGGTAAACGCTGCGGCAAGAGCTGGCTCAGTCGGAAAGCTCAATCCCAATTAGGCTGGGCCGTTCATCATCAAGGAGGTCCTCAAAAAGGGAGCTTTTCGGCTGCAGACATATGAGGGAGAAAACATACTAGATACATGGAGTGGTGATGACTTGAAGCGGTTTTATTCCTGAACCCCTTGTTTTCTTTCTATCCGTTTCGCAACTTGTAAATTGTTGGTCATTAATAAAAAAGCTTTTTGCTAACACTTCTTCAAGCATTCCTATGACAGCTGACATGTTGAGTATGAGCAATTAAAAATATCGCCGTATACAAGGAGAAATCGCCGAGTTCAGCAAAAACCTCCATTAGAACCGCTGCTATTAGCGTAACACCACCAAGATGACGTGTTGCGGGGAGATTTCGCACCGTGTAGTGGGAGCTTGCCGGTTCTACTACGGTAGGACACTGAACCTCAGATCCCGGCTAGTATCTAACCCCACTTCTGCATTTTGGAGGAACAGAGTGGCGGTCAGCTCTACCATGCCATTCATGGGATAACGCCACAACTTTGATGATCGCGCATGGAAAGCAATGCCGCTACGGCCGCAGCTGCCAGCAGATCATCTTAGTTTGTGACCTTCGAACACTCCTTAGTACCCTCAAGCAGTGCCTGCAGGAGACCCGCAGCCTGGTTGATCTTAGGAAAAGCAATGCCGCTCCTGCCGCACCTGACCAAAAGATCAATTTAGGCTGCACTCTAGGCAAGAGGGAAGCACCGTTACCGGCAAGGTGGTATTCGGCGGACTCCAATTCTCTATTTGCTCAGTCCGCCGAAAGGGTTGACTAGCTCATGACCCGGTGTGGAAAGCAATGTCGCGTTAGCCGCACCTGCCCACTTGGTCAGAGCGGTCATTTCTGTTATTCTCGTGGTATTCGACGGACTCCAATTCTCTATCCGCTCAGTCCGCCGAAAGGGTTGACTAGCTCATGACCCGGTGTGGAAAGCAATGCCGCATTAGCCGCACCTGCCCACTTGGTCACGAGCGGTCATTTCTATGATTCTCGTAGTATTCGGCGAACTCCAATTCTCTATCCGCTCAGTCCGCCGAAAGGGTTGACTAGCTCATGACCCGGTGTGGAAAGCAATGCCGTGTTAGCCGCAGCTGCCCACTTGGTCACGAGCGGTCATTTTTGTTGTTCTCGTGGTATTCGACAGACTACAATTCTCTATCCGCTCAGTCCGCCGAAAGGGTTGACTAGCTCATGACTCGGTGTGGAAAGCAATGTCGCGTTAGCCGCACCTGCCCACTTGGTCACGAGCGGTCATTTCTGTTGTTCTCGTGGTATGCGGCGGACTCCTATTCTCTATCCGCTCAGTCCACCGAAAGGGTTTACTAGCTCATTACCCGGTGTGGAAAGCAATGCCGCGTTATCCTCACCTGCCCACTTGGTCACAAGCGGTCATTTTTGTTTCTCGTGGTATTCGGCGTACTCCAATTCTCTATCCGCTCAGTCCGCCGAAAGGGTTAACTAGCTCATGACCCGGTGTGGAAAGCAATGCCGCGTTAGCCGCACCTTCCCACTTGGTCACGAGCGGTCATTTCTGTTGTTCTCGTGGTATTCGGCGGACTGCAATTCTCTATTCGCTCAGTCCACCGAAAGGGTTGACTAGCTCATGACCCGGTGTGGAAAGCAATGTCACGTTAGCCGCACCTGCCCACTTGGTCACGAGCGGTCATTTCTGTTGTTCTCGAAGTATTCGGCGGGCTTATATTCTCTATCCGTTCAGTCTGCCGAAGGGGTTAACTAGCTCATAGCCTAGTGTGGAAAGCAATGACGGATTAGCCGCACCTGCCCACTCGTTCATGAGCTGTCATTTCTATTTCTTATGGTTAACGGACTTCTGGTTTCCTACCCGCTCAAAGGATTTTGTTTTCCTCTGGTTGATAGATTAGATTTCGATTATTAGCAGAGTTCAATTGTTCAAAATTCATAAAAAGGTATTTCGGTGATCTGGTGATATAGAAGACACATTGATCAGTTATAAGCGGACTAAGATACTATGCGGATAACATATGAGCGCGGACTAGAATACACACAACAATCGGATACCACAGATCCATTTCATTTCAATCCAAAAATATTAGTAATGGCGGAATCACTTGGAGTCCGCATTCTGTTTACAATAACAAGATAAAAGATAAAAATTCATTCCTCGGTCCTTTGGTTTTTCTATGCAGGAACTTTCGGGCTCGATCCATCTATATTGACTGGTGGAGAGTAGTCGACTGAATCACTGCTGCTACTGCTGCTGGAACGAGAGCTAGTCGAGCTTCGTCCGCTGGCCGCCGTAGGTTCTATCCGCTCACTATCGCCTTCCGATTGAATCGAATGGCTTGCTTGTCCACTTGACGCAGTCTTGGAACTCTCTCTGCCGGAAGGCTTCCCATCTTCACCGGCAACTACTTTTCCTTTTTGCAGCCTGTTCGAATTTAGCGACCTGATCTTCGAGTTCGGGAAACAATTCCAGGAAGGGGACGGAGTCCACGCCTTCTTGAGCATACCAGGCGTCGATGAAGCCTTCGATAGCTACCTCCACGCTTTCTTTCACGAAAGGAAACTTGGCGGCTTGGAAGCCAGGGTTAGTGATATCGTGTGCGGTCTGCATAAGGTAGCATAGTTAGCCCGCTACGGACAAAGCAAAGGTCAATGCGGATTACAAATTCTTACCGCTTCAGTTTCTTTGAGCTTGTTTACTTTAATCCCCAGCCGTTTGTTCCGATCCGCCAAAGACTTATTTTCTCGCAACATGCGCTCATTTTCCTTGAGCAGCTCGCGCGTCATCCGACCTAGGAAGTGATTTGTGACGGCACTATTTGCGCTAGCCTGGGCTGCGACCAGGGGAAGGTCAGCAGGAGGGATATCCCGGAGTTCACGGAGGTTTTGCTTCCCGTATAGTGTGGAAATCGCCACATAGGCATGGCGGGAAGTGCGCGGGTTTTTCCAGGAGGGAAGAGCGGTGGAAAGGTGGACAAATTTCTTCTTTTCATGTCAGTGGATCAGCGGATTTCCCCTCTGATCCCTCTGGTTTTTTCCGAAGCCCACCATGTCGAAACTATCGGACGAAGAGTAGTCCGCCACTGGATCTCCCTCTTCTCGTCTCTTCCTTGCGGTTTCACTTTTCCTTTCTCCTTGTGTAGGAGTTGCGCCAGCTGGAGTCATGGGCAGATTGGCGGGTACCGACAACGTCGCTGCAAAGAAAAGGACCAAGTAACAAAACGATTGGCGGATAAAGAAAAGGATCGCGGTACTGACTTTCTTGTCGGCTAATGGTATCCAGGTTGGGTAGCAGCGAAATATAATAGTCGATATCAAGCCTTGCCCCGGGAAGAAACTCGACAATGACTGACTCCTCTGTGTTTAGCGACACGCTCTTGAAGTCAGTATCCGCGCGTACCTGCGGATAAGTATGCAGGAATCCCAAGTCGCCCTCGAAGATAAGGTACCTCGAGGTCCAGTTGTGGATCTTGTTTTGAAGACCCGCAACTTTCATCCCCCGGCAATAAAAGTAGATCAGGCCCTTGAATTGTTGATCCTTTGACGGCGTAATTGCGCGGACAGAGAATATCTTCCTAAATATTTTCAGGGAGAACTGGATCTTCTCAGAACGCATGTAGGCGAGATAAGCATAAATGGCCGCTACGGTATTCGGCACGAGTTGGCCCGGAACTACCCCATAATGCTTAAAGATCTCGGAGACCTCCCAGAGCAAGGGGAACTTAAATCCGTATTCAAAATGATCGACAGGCACCGTGATCTGGGAAGCGGTGGAAAAATACAATCTCTCGTCGTCCTCCGGAAGTCGCACAAGGACTGGCGAGCCCGCCATGTGCCTTTCCCTAAGAACCTCTAGGTCCGCTACAGTCAGCCTACTCCTCTTATGGTCGGCAGAATGAAATGCGGCTGCGGCATTTGTACTGACGGATACCATTTTTCCAGGCCGCAGGGTTTTTCGATCCAAGCTGCTTCCGATAGAAGCGAAACGAGAACGTATATATATAGCAAAAAATCGACAAGACAGGTAACATTGACTTCACGTGGATTAAACACTGATCCGCGCAGTTCGCTCCATCCTGCAAAAGTTAGTGCAAACCCTCATCCGCAGCATAAGGCAAAAAGGCATTCCAGTACACGGGAAATGTTCATACGCATCAAATTTGCATAAAACAATCATCCAGCAAAAATGCACACAGCATGACATAATAGCTAACAACATAGTGTTCCGTATTATACAAAAATTATCGATGTCTGCATCATTAAGGAATAATAATAATTTCTCAGGGCTCAGCGGTACGGCGAGCAGGCCGCTCTTCGTCCTCTACTCCAAAGTATGCGGCTTGGTCACTACCTCGAAGAATCTCCCTGTACATTTGCTGGACTAGATGGTGCATGTTGTTGAACGTCCGGTGTAGGCGTCCGGAGTCCCTCGCAAATCGGCTAAATGGGATCATATGTTCGCCCGCCGGCCTCTGGTTCGTATCCTCCGGAGGTTACCCACTCACAGCCAGGGTCGATCCTCCCCCCGGAGCGGGCTGAGTCTGCTACGGGCAGGTGTCGACGACCTCAGCAGCTTGCTTCTTTCCTTCTCGCACCAGGGCCAGATACTTATTCCTGTAGTGTTGCGCATCCTCGCTTAGATTTTGCTTCTCTTTCTTTAGCCCCTCCACCACGGCCGAGAAGCTGGCGACGTGGCTCTCCAGCACTTTCTCTATTTCTTTTCGTTTCTGAGCATCAGCTCGCATTTCCCTTAACTCTTCTTCATATTTCTTCAACTCTTCTTCATATTTCTTCAACTCTTCTACATATTTCTTCACTAAGGAAATGTATTCCTCCAGGGCGGACTGGACCCCGGGTGTAGGCTCTACAGGAGCATCTGCTGATACGGATACAGGAGCATCCGCGGATAACGGTGTGATCTCGCCCACTTCAACGGAATCTGGCGGTGAGTTTCGAACTGCAACATAATAAGCAAAGTTCAGTTTTCTCCAAGGCGCGATAAACTCGGAGAAAAGATGGAAGAAAATTCACTTTTCATAATCATTGCGGTGATCTGGCGACTATCTACTATAGGCCGCCGTACTCGCTCGGGATCAAAAGCGACCAAGTGTTGTTTCCATCTTTGATGAACCATCGCTTTCATTTCCGCCATGGATCTATTGGAAGACACAATGTCTCCAGTCTCGGTGATAATTTTTACCGGCTTCGACTTTCGCACCGGAGACTTGTACAGCCATCTCTTCTGGAAACGCGGTGGCGACTTACTAGTCCGTATCCCCTCGGCTGCCATCCGCAGATCCTCATCCCGCCTGTCCGCCTCTAGCCGTTCAGAATCCGCCTCAACCTTCGCTTGCATGATGGCGAGCTGCTCCTTCGCCTTCTCCCTCTTATTATCCGCAGTAGAAGGGGCAAGTTCGGCAACCTTCTCGCCTATTATCACCACGTCAGACTGCAATACCTCAAGCAGAGACTGATTAATATCAGCAAGCTGCTCATTGTCGATAGAGTCAAGTATTTCTGTGGTAGACAGACTGACTGCAGACAGGGAATCACCGCCCGAGATGGAAACATCCGGCGTGACTAAGCATACGTCTGGGACCTCCTTTTCCCGCGGTCGGTATTGCAAGCTCGCCGCACCTGTTCGTACGAAGACATTCTTTTCTTTCTGAGTTCGCAGTCGCTTTTCAATTCGTTCAGAAACAGAGGATTTGTCCCTCTTCCTCTTCTTTTTCTCAGGAGTCTTCTCCAAGGCCGGCATGTTCTGCTCTGGGTCTGGCAGTTTCGCTCGAGCAACGCCTTGATTAGTGTCGACTGCATCCAAGGAGGTCGCCGGAGTTGCGGTTTGATTCCCGGCCAGCTCCTCTATCCGTTCTGCTGCTGCGTCTGTCCATTTCTCGGTATCCGAATTTACAGTCCGTACCTCCTCAGAACCCAACTGACAGATCTCCAGCAAAAAAACCTCCTTTCCGTCATTTAGTTGTAGCATGAAGGTTCACGATGCGGAGACGACTATCGCCATTCCGCCAGATCCTGCAGGGGCCTGGTCTGAATGCTGCGGCTGGGAAGCCGTGGTCGCGCCCTGAGAAGCTACCTTCAAGGGATCGGGTTCCTTGCTCTTTGTGGACGTTCCATCCTTTTGCGAACTCTCCTCGATATCATGAACATTCTTTTCCCCTCGTTGAACCACCTTCTTCACCCGCGTCGCGGGCCCCTTGGATCTGTCGGCTTTAGGGAGATTGCCAAAAAAAGATCTCAACCTCGACATGCCCGATTCGAGGATGCAGACCGCAAGTGGTGAGTGGCGTCCCGTCGCGTAGATAATTTTGACAGAATGACATGCCCCTGGACATATTTATAGCCTAAGCAGTGGTAGCATTGGTTGCGGACTCGGCGGCTAAAGAAACATTTCCGAAATTTATCGGAATTTGAAAATGTGCGGGTATTATGTTAACCCCAGAATCTGCAACACGGTCGATGTATTCTTCGTTGGGAATCTCAAGCCGCGGACTCCGATCCGCAGTCCGCTCAGATCGCCCAGATACCCCAAATACAGACTCAAATCCTCAGTCCGGCCAGACCGCTCCACAAAGAATTCAAGATCGCTCATTCTCCAGCTCGCAAGCCCAGTCTACCTAGGTCGCGTCACTCCAGGGAGATGGCGCTCCGGATGGCCAGGAATTGCCTCCAGCTCGCAAGCCCAGTCCGCCTATCTCGCGCGGACTTCTTGTTCTTTTCTTTTTGATTCCCGTCACCGCTGCCCGGTTATCTTGTACCCCAGGCAGCCGATTATCTTAGCCCTTCCCGTTTGGGCAGGCCCCCAAGCCTATAAATAGAGGGAAGTGGTGCACCCGAGGCATGCTGACTCGAATCCAAGAGCCTACTTGTTAAATGTTGCGGACTCGGATCTCGAGCTTCGCGTACTCCGACTTGCTTCTCGCACAATTTCCTTTCCACATTTTGTAACCCGCCGTTTGTAATCAAAATCAAGCCCGTCGCAAGAGTGGCATTCAGGCCGCGACGGGCGTAGTCTGGTGTCGTCGTAGCTCACGGCTTCCTTGCAGTTTTCTCTTACCCGCTTAGTAGACTACTGCTTGCAGTTTGCTTTTTTCCTTCTTTCCCCTGTGCTCGAATGGTTAGCTGGTGGTGCCTGAGTTCGTCACATTTCGAGCATCAACATCTTTGACCTGGGTCATTTTGATTCCACGAGAAATTTGGATGATTTCTCATGTTTGGGTTATAAACATTATTATAGGGCGCAGCGCGGTTTTGATTGTATATGAAATTAACATTTTCATCAAAGGTTATACTTACCAGTTCCGCAAATGACTCTTTAGCCTGGTATTCAAAAGCGTGGTGGCCAGGATTTCAACATCCCTGACACGATATGCCTCCAACCGGAGCCAGAGGAGTAGTCGATCTGGTTAGCATCCTTCTTCCATCCATCATAGGGTGGCTTGATTATTCTTTTTTCCCCACTAAATTTACATCAAATAGATTTCTTTCCCCTCTTGGATCTTTCCTGCCCGTCGTCCAGAATGTTCAGTGGGAAGCCGTGTCTCTAAGGAGTCGCATAGCCTCTTCTGAAAATAATTTCATAATTGTACTGCTGACTGCCGCATCAATCATAGCCCGATAGTTCAGCTCGACACAAAAATAGAATATTTCGATGAGGTTTCACGGCTCGCAACCGTGTTGGGGACAATGGTTTTGCAGATTAGAGAAATTCTACCACGCCTCTGATAATGTCTCTTGGTTTAGCTGTCTGGATGTAGCGATTTCCCTGCGAGCATTAACAAGTTTATCTACTGGGTGGAACTTAGCTAAAAACATAGAAGGTAAAATTTCCCAGGTAGTTGCTGTTCTAGGGGCAATCATATGAAGCCATGTCTTCGCCATATCTCGCAGCGAGAAAGGGAATAACTTTAGCTTTACCAAATCATCCGAGATGCCAACATAGAGGAATGTACCGCATATCTCAGAAAACTCAGCCAAATGGAGCTGAGGGTCTTCGCTCGGCAAACCCGAGTACTGCCTGTTTTTTCTGATCATGTTCATGATTGCAGGCTTTATCTCAAAGTGAGAGTTGGAAATTGCCGGTCCGAACTCGGGATAGACACTCCCTGTCGTAGGGGTAGTGAAGTCCCACATCGTCCTGACTCGAGGTTGGACCACCTCCTGTCCTTCAACTACTCTTTCTCCTTGGCCATTTCCTCCACAGCCCAAGTCTTCCATCCTTTCCTCTACAGCAGCATCACGCACCCGAGCTCTCCTTGCTCATGCGGTCTCAGGATTAGCACCCAAATCTTCAATCCCACCACCAGGATTCAGATCTGTCATACAGCTCACACATAAAAAAATTAAAACACCTTACACTTACACCTATTTCCAAAAGAAACAAAAAATCGCACGCAACGGTTGCACTCCCCGGCAACGGCGCCAAAAACTTGATGCGCTCTCAGTAAGTTTAACGATCACGATCAAGTAATAAAGATGAGGAGTTGCTTCCCCAGATATCGATCTCACGCGTAGTGCAAGTAGGGAGAATGGACTTTGCTTTTGGAAAAATGAATGCATGTGCAACTATGAAAAAGGGGGGTTTGGTTTTGGATTCCTATGCTAAGCATGATTAAACTAATGCGGGTCACCTTCACCGCGTCATTTGGGTCGATTACTCCAACGAGTAATAATGGAGATGAACAAACTATTTGGGTCGCAAACACCTCTTCGCAGCGCGTGCTTCTAGAAATTGCTAGAACGGCTCAAACACAATCAAAGATGAAAACATCAACAGCCAAACTAGATGAAACTTAAGCAAAAGTATTGTTATCAAGCTATAAGTTTACCACAGTAGTTTAGAGCATAGCAAGCTTAATAAAAGTGAAGAAATAAAACCGATCGCACGAAAGCTCTCCAAGATTCTCGGCCGAAAGCGATGGTTGTCAATCCTCATCCTGGCTTAGTCTTTGGAAGGCGTCTGGGATGTAGAAGGGTTGTCACTTCATTCTTCAAACCCATCCTCTTCGTGTCGAGTCGCTAAGTTGGATTTGAATGGAGAACGTCTCAAGTGTAACAACAAATAACTCTCATAGTATCTTGGAGGTCGGAGAAGATGAAGATGGCCGGAGATGGAACTTTCAGAAGCTTTCAGAGGAGAAATGGTGGTTGGAGGAGCTTCCCACATAGGAGAGAGAGAGTGACGGATGGAGGAGTGATTTCCCGCTCAAAGGAGCGGAAATGGCAGGTGAAATCGGAGTTGTTATGGTCCAGAAGAAATCTGCAGCTTAAATAGTAAAAGTTAGAAAAAAAATTGTCACGCACCGTCTGGAGCACGATCGTGCATAAACCGTGTGATATTAAACTCAAGAAAATGCCTGAGGAAGAAGAAGCGTTGACCCGTGTGTTTTACTCACGCATAGGCGATTCCGCCCGTGCGCTAAGGAAATAACACGGGTAACGACAGAATGTGCAAACGCAGGCAACCTAGTGTAATCATGCGTTTAACTCGCGCACGGGCGCTACCGCCCGTGCGGTTAGGAAAACACACGATTAACCACAGAATGGCCTAAAAACAAAAGCTACAGGAAAATCGTGTATTTCCTTTGCACACGGGAAGGAATCAAACGGTTGGTCAATCATTCCAGAATAATTTGCAAAAAATGCACGACCAGAAGTAACCGTGTGCTAAAAAAACGAACGACCGTGCGTTTTCCTCAAATAAAAACTATGAAGAGAGGAAAACCGACCACCTGCAAGCAGCAAACATAAAGCAAAGGAGCACCCTCAAACAACACAAAAAAACCCATCAGAGCAGCAGAAAGAAACACGGGGAGCACCATGTTCTTACCCCTAACAAGAGAATACGCATTGCACACCCTCGGGCCCAAAGTATTGCACAATGAGGTCAAAGACCGAACGATGGCAATATAACCAATATCCAGTTAAAATGTAGTGCACACGTGAGAAAAAAAGCCTAGATGAGTCCGGAAAACCCTACATAACTCCGACTCATATGACTCTATATGCGAAATAACGGGGACTATTCATGTCTACTCGAAGGAATACCTCGCACTCACCGCTCACTCGCGGGAGGGAGTTTCCTATGAAAAAAAGGAAGAGGAATTCACATGTCCAAGAAGAGAATCGTTACCCTTATGGTTCTCTATGGCGCCATGAAGATCTAGACAGATGAAAAGCACCGCAACGACCTCGCCTCAGTAGATCTGGACTCGGATCGAGAATCGGGGCTTCGAAGCTCCACCGGGGGCCGGAGTTGACCTTCTCCTACTTCCTTGCTCTCCCCTCTCTCTAAAGCTTTAGAAAGAGAAATCTTGATGATGAATGAGGGTTTTAAACCCTATTCTCAGATTTAACTCGGCAAGGACCAGGCTGGGCCCTTAGATCCCAATAAAAGGAAACGAACGGTCACGATTCGGACTTAAAAACAATTTCCTGGGCCGAACACGGCTTGCGACATGCCCGTGTCCAAGGTCGTGTTCCACACTCGCCATAAACCAAGAAATGCAGAACAGGACACGACCTGTGATACCGCTTGGGACAGCCCGTGTCATGGGCCGTGTGCCCTAATCGACGCTGAAACCGTCGCATCCTAAACTGGACAGCGACTTAGACACGCCCGTGTCAACCTTTGACACGCCCGTATAAACCGTTACATGCCCGTGAAGCGAGGCATGTTCCTCAGTCGACACAGGTCCAAAACATCCCGAAGTGGCCACGGCCATGTGACATGCCCGTGTCACATGCCGTGTGCCAGACACGTCCCTGGGACATGCCCGTGTCCAAGGCCGTGTAACTTACTCGACACATATAAGACCCCCTTTTTCTTTCTTTTCGAAACCACCGGGGTCTTAGCCCAGAATTGCCGCTTTGTAGTGGCACCGACTCACGGGAAGGCAACCACTACAAAACGCCAATTCTGCCGGCCCTTTTCGATCACAAGAGAGAGAAGTAATTATACATAAAATGTAAACAAGTCCACAGAAATATGTAAATAAAAGTGAAATCACATCCAGTCCATTAGTAAGTAATAATAGGAAACAGATAAATGGGCTCGAGCCCAGTACATCAGAGTCCTCTCTACAAATCACTCATCGCGGAAGCTATAAAAATACTAATAACTCACGGAGCTGGTCGCAGGTGCACCGGTGCTAGACTGACCCACCTCCATGCGCACCGTACTCCGCTGGTGCTGGTCCCTGTCTCCCATCTGGAGCTCCTATAATGTTGTGGTTCAAAAACCATTAGTCATAAAGACTAAGCCCTATCATCCCCTACCCCTCCCCCCACGGCTCCTAAGCACCGGGCGGAGAGGAGGAAAGGGAAGCTTCAAAAGTGGAGAATAATCAAGGAAATGACAAGGGAGCTAATCTAACAATTATTTAGAATAAAGTACAACTAGCAATCCTATGGTAGAAAATGGTAAAGAAGAGAAGTAATAAGTAGCAATTGTATAAAAAGGCAGCTAGAGAACAATAAGTAAACAAGCAAGTAAATAAGTAAGTAATCTTAACTTATATGAATGTTCATACAAACTTATAAGTTAAGGGGTCTTCTGCAAGGCTCCCATCGTATAAAAAGTCCCATACCGATTTATACGTTGGGGTGTCGGTTGTATGCAAATATGAGTGTAGTGATATGCTATGTCATGATTCATGCAAGTGCAACACACGCACACGACTCTATGCGCACAGACCTTTAGTTCCCCCTGTTCGGGCAGCTAGCTTCACTCCCAGGAACCACCGTACTGGAAAACGAAGAAAGTGGGTCGAGCCCCCCACTCCTAGGCGGGTTTCCACACAACCAGGCCTAGCCCTTCCGTGCGCCCCTAGAAGAACACAACCTAGAGTATCTGCATATTACTGCTGGCTGTACCCACCAGACTTTCTTTGGCTAAGTGTCCCACACCGCCGAGTCAACATACCGATGCCGGTGTGAACGAGAATCAGATATCGAAGACCCACCACCTTTATTCTGTACTCCAACCCTCGAGCCCTCATCTCCCCAGACTGTCCCGTCCGTGCATCTACCTTCAGAGCTACCGTCTGAATGGCAACCAAACCAATTATTCTATCTTCCTAGCTATCGGGGAGTGTGTATGTGCAACCCTAGTTATACTAGTTGCTCTTTTAATTTATTATTCCTATGGTTTACGTTAGCCCAGGACTGCCCCCGGCATACCCCGTGAAGGGCTCTCAAGGGGCACTAGGAACCAAGACGGCGACATTACGGCCCGAAGTTCCCTTTCACAAGGCACTTATTGTTATTGGTTGATCTCCCTTAACCCGATCCCCTTTTAGTTACTTTAGATCTAACCCTAGAGTATTAAGACTCTTCCATTCCTACCCGGGGTGGACGATCTTTTGTCGTTCTCGTACGCCACTTAACCTTAACCAGCCTCACACTCTACTTATCCTGACTTCCAAAAATGAACTTAATCTTAGCTTGCACTAACCAACCAGCAACTACCAAAATTCCATTTCCCAAGTTCATTTTTACTGTAGATCAGTTTCCGTGGTTTTACTATATGCAGACCATTCTAAGGTACATGAGGAGTATAAGGGGAGGTACTCCAATTTGTCTTCCGAGTCTCCTATAATATTTACTGGATATTTACCATGACATAATTAGTCTAAATCCCAGGTTTCCAAATTTTTCCTATTTATCGGGCGTTTAATTTATTTATCCTAAGATTCCAAATGCCCTAGTATGAACATGAAGTGCACTGATGAGCCAACAATTAATTATCATAAAATCAGTAAAAATACTATAAGGCATTTACACAGTAATTCCAAGTTTTGAGAAATTCCAGAGGTGTTTAGGCCTATATTTCCTAATTTACCGTTTTAGGCCACTTTTACTATATATGAAGGAAGTACTGTAAATATATATCTAAAAATTCCAAGAAAATTATAGAAGCTATGTAGGGACCTAAAACCATCATAAACCAAGTACCATAATTTTTCTCCAACATTTGAACTCTAAATTTATTTTAATGCAAGGTACTAATTTTCATAACTTAATGAAGGAGGTACTGTTTTTAGTTATCTAAAATTCCAGAGAAAATTACAGGGTCACTATCATAATTTGAAACACCCACTTACCCAATTTCATAATTTTCCAAATAATAATTGGACATCATTTGTATTTTTGACTACATATCACAATTAATACGTTAAAAAAGTATGTACCAGAAATAATTAGTTAAAATTTCCAAGAAAAATACTGAAGGTATAACATGCTATAAGATGCCCTAATCCAAGGTTTCATAATATTTTAGTGAACAGAAATTCCATAATCATCAAAATAAATATCTAGGGCACAATTAGAGTTGTAAATGAAGTCCTGTGTAAATTAATCCAACAATCTCAACAAAATTATATCATGGCTATTTTAACCAGAAAATCCCCTTGCCCAAATCTTACTTGATTTGAAGTTCATTAGATAGCTTAATAATTCAAATTAAAGTTGGTGAACTAAACTAGGGTTAGGATTTTAGGTGGCCTAGATGTCTCCAAATACCCAAAACCTTTGTCTAGAGAACTATACTTGCCCTATGGTTCTCTCCACCAAATTTTAAGTCAGTCCAAGGTCATTTGACCCCATGACCTTCACAACCCAAAAAACTACCATTAAGGGATTTTCCCTTGGGTTCTAGGGCTACCCTACACCAAACCACCCCAAGCTCCCTTGGAGGGTGTTTCATGCCCTAAACAGCCTTTGGACAAAGTATCAGCCTCTGTTGAGGTGATATGGCCACTCATATACCAAGGGGGAGTTTGATCCTAAATTATCCTATAAGGATCATCCTAGGGTTGGACACAACCCTATTCAAAACATCTCCAAATGAGATGAAATTTTTACCAGATCCTTATGTTACACCTAGGGACCACTCACCAAAATTTGGGAGGGTTTGGAAGTCATTTGGCCATCTAATTAATTTATGCTAGAATTATTAAATTTTTTCTAAAAACTATAGAAAAATATTTCCCAAAAATCCTAATTTTTGGATAACACCTAGATATAGGTAAGATTAGGCCACACCCCAAATTTCAAGTCATTTTGATGACTGGATTGGAGTGGGGGATTTTTCTACGGTTAAGACAGCCCTATGGATAGACCTCACCCAAAAGTGTGTTGTGGTCTAACCAGAACTCCAAATCGAGTGAAATCAATTTTAAATTAAACTAGACATCAAGGGATACATTTTCTATGTTGACCACTTTTTATGTTTCAGCCCCTACGGGCTATAATTTTCAGTTTTAACTAAGTATAAAGTAAAGGGATTTAAATTCCTAATTATACAATATATAACATGATAAAAATAACACTGTTCATCTTCTTCTTTACCCGATCCCGAACAGAACCAGAAAAACAACTATTCCTATAGCTTTTCTAAAGCCATTTCCTGGACACCCAGCCATCTCCCTGGCCGGACACCACCACCACCACCTCTGTTGAGGTGAGGGCTACCGTCGGGCGGCGGCACGGCCGCCGGAGAGGCGGTTTCCGGCGAACCTGCCACCATGAAATTTTTGGAAAACCATCGAAACGCTTACCCGATCTGGCTCTTTTGAGCCCGATATCTCTCCTAACGATTTCTAAGATCTATCCGCAGAAGAAGAGGGAGGGGAGGACCTTGTTCGCTGGCTGGAGGCGTGCAGACCGTCGGGAAGCCATTGGCGCGGTGGTGGCGTCGCCGGAAATTCTTCAACAGCAAGGGGGGAATCTGAATCTATTTAATTGAGCGTGTAACCTTCTCCTCTTGCTCTTAGGAGTCTTTTATAGATCAGCAAGTGGGAAGGGGAAAGGATGAAACGTTCATGGCCCTTAATATTTCTCTTAATGACGTTTCGGTTATGGTAGAGTCAGTTGAAATGCTGGAAACGAAGAGGTGTTTGTCAGGTGGTGATTTCCTATTGGACCAACATTCCCTTAATTTATTAAATAATCAGAGTAGGAAACAGCCCATAAATACACCTGGTGTAACTTCCCATAATCAGAATTGATTACAACGTCGGTTCTCGAAATTTCCAGTCTGGCTGACGTTTCGGCCTTGGTTACAGGCGTGACACATAGGTCACGGGCGTGACAAGCACGGGTGGCCAATTCTGGGTTCGACGATCGTCAAACTGAGATCGATGATCATCGAAGGGTTGTCACGCCCTATGTCATGGGCGTGACACATTGGTCACGGGCGTGACAGGCCCCGGTGACCAATTCTGGGTTCGACGATCGTCGAACTGAGGTTGACGATCGTTGAAGGGTTGTCATGCCCTAGGTCACGGGCGTGACACACGGGTCACGGGCGTGACAAGGTCATGATGCAAATTCCGCGCTCAGCGATCGTCTCGCTGAGATCGACGATCGCCGAAGGGGGTCACGCCCTTGGTCATGGGCGTGACACCCGGGTCACGGGCGTGACAGGGCCATGACGCAAATTCTGCGTGTCGACGATCGTCCCGCCGAGATTGACGATCGTCGAAGGTGTCACGCCCTAGGTCACGGGCGTGACATATAGGTCACAGGCGTGACAGGCTCGGGTTGAAAAATTCTGCGCCCGACGATCGTCTCCCTGAGATCGATGATCGTCGATAGAGTCACGCCCTAGGTCACGGGCGTGACGGGTCGGTCACGGGCGTGACCAACCCGTGACCCGAAATCTCGGTCGATGTATTTCAATTTTTGGGCTTCCTAGGGTTCAGTCACGACCAACCGACTCCCAGGGGTCTAGCCTGAAATGGGATGTTACAAATCCAAATAAACAAAACAAAGATTTCGTCCCCGAAATCAAGGTTAAGCCTACGGGACTCTAATCGGGAAAAGAAGCTTGTAACATCCCATGAGAATTAAAGAAATTACATTTCTACATTATGTTTGCTTTGTGCGGTTTCAAATCTAAGATTAATTCGCCCAATTAACTAGGTATATACACCCCAATAAACAAAGATTAGCCCCTATTCTTGAAATTTCAGTCCTATTGGTTTAAAATAGGAAGGCAAATTGATTGTCCAGAGGGGTTGTGAGGTATACCTGACGAAAAAGTTCCGGGTATTTTTACCGCATCAAGTCCTGTGGCTCCCATGTATGCTCCTCCTGCCCATGATTGTTCCACAGAACCTTGACTAACGGAACCTTCTTTCGTCGCAAGACCCGCACTGCTGTATCATCAATCCTGATAGGCTCCAAATTGACTGACCGATCTGAGGTCATCGGGCCATCTGCCGAGGAGATCAGCTGCTCAGGGCGTAGCAGAGCCCTCCGGAGTGAGGAGACGTGGAAGATGTCATGCAATCCCGCTAACTCCGGCGGTAGCTCTAGTCTATAGGCTAAGGGGCCGATCCGCTCCAGGATCCTATAAGGCCCCATATATCTCGGACTGAGCTTCTTCCGCCCACGCACCCGCGAAACTCCATGCATCGGCCGTATCTTCAAGAAAACTCGGTCTCCCACCTGGAACTCTACTTGACGATGCCTCGCATCGTAGTATTTCGCCTGTCTGCTCTGGGCTTCCAACATCCTGTCCCGGATCAATCTAATCTGAGCATTTGTATCTCCCATAAACTCTGAGCCTAGTGTTTGCGGATCCTCATCCTGAACCCATGATAGTGGGGTCCTGCACCTCCTTCCGTACAACGCCTCGTATGGAGCCATGCCTATGCTGGACTGATGAGCGTGGTTGTACGAAAACTCGACCAGTGGCAGCAATATCTCCCAAGGCTCGCCACGGTCCAAAATACACAGTCGCAACAGATCTTCCAGTGTACGGTTGGTGCGCTCTGTGTGTCCGTCGGTCTGAGGGTGAAAAGTTGTGCTGAATGTCAACCGAGAACCCAGATGGGCCTGGACTGACCTCCATTCCCTGGATGTAAACCGCCCATCCTGATCCGAAATGATAGTCTTGGGCACCCCATGATAACGCACAAACTGCTCAATGAACCTCCATAGTAATACACTGACCGGTGTGTCCTTTGCCACTGAAATGAATCTGGCCACCTTTGTTAGCCTGTCCACTATCACCCAGATCGAGTCATTCCCCGCACGGGATCGAGGCAGCCCATGTATGAAGTCCATGGCTATATCCTCAAACTTCCACTCCGGTACCAGAAGCGGCTGTAGCAAGCCTGCCAGGTTCCTACACTCCGCCTTCACGAGCTGGCAGGCCTCGCAATGCGTCACAAAATACGTAATATCTTTCTTCACACCCGGCCAGTACATCGTCCTCTTCAAATCCTTTACCATCTTGGTGATCCCCGAGTGTACAGAATATCGGCTGCAGTGAGCTTCCGTCAAAATGTCCTCCCGGATCCGTCCTCCTGCTAGTATGTAGACTCTGCCTCGGAAACACAGGAGCCCATCCCTCAAAGAGTAATCTCTTGTCGTGCCTTCCTCCAAGGCTCGGAATATCGGCTCAGCTCTCTCATCCAGCATCTGCCCATCTCTGATGCGGTCTCGAATGTCATTAGTAGTAGCCATCGACCCCAGGTACTCCATGTACAGCTCCGGGTCATCCTCAGACACTAGTGAAATCTGCATCTCCTCGAATGATTTAACCAACTCCAAGGCCATCACCTGCGGGCCTACTCCTGTCATACTCGCTCTCCGGCTCAAAGCATTGATGAGTCCCTATTTTATACCTTATTTTGGACTCATCTTGGCCTTTTTCCTCAACTTTGCACTACCTTTTAGCGCCATTAGTACTCCTTTTGGTTAGCTACGGCATTCCGCGCCCTATGCACCTTTTTAGCCCATTTCTGTGCTTGTGTGCATTTACATTCTTGTTATGATTATTATTGTTTGCTGCGGCTGCCACGATCGATGTCCCGTGCAGTTTTCCTACAGGTTTGGGGATCATGAGGGCATTCGGGATAGGCGTTTCACTGTTTTTGGCAATGGAGTCAGTGGTCGTGCGTTTTTACCCACGCACGACCATCGACCTCCTGGCGCACGATCACTGATCATGCGCAGCCCGGACTCATTTGTGAAATCCCTGCCTTGAACATTCCGCACGATCACTCGCCATACCGCGCACGACCACTGTTCGTGCGCCGCCGATCGTGCGCAGTCATACCCCATTTTACAAAAGTTCTGTCTGGCTATTTCCGCACGATCATCAACATTGCCTCGCACGATCACTGATCGTGCGCTGCTGATCGTGCGCGACCATTGATTTTCTGATGCAGGTCTACAGGTTGCTCGCGCACGGGCGCTGACCTTGGTCGCGCACGACCACTGGTCGTGCACCAGTGGTCGTGCGCCCTATTTATTCTGCAAGCTATAAAATGCCCTGTTCCGCAAATTAGGGCAACGGGACACATTACGGAACCTCCGCCAGTCCGCCATTTCGCCCTCCAGCAGTTCCATTCGCCACCACCTTCATCCCCATCATCGGGAGGACCTTCTCCGGCGATTCCAAAGCATTCCGCATCCTCCGGTGACCCTCCCGGCCATTGAAGCATTCTTCTCCGAGCTTTCCACCAAGGTAGAAGACGAAGCATACCTAGAGAACGGAATTACAGGCCCTCGAGGTGACAGCTCGGTTGTACCGGAAGCCCTCCTCGGACTATGCTTGGAAGCGGATTGACAACCCGCACCTCCGGCCAACAACCGCAGTGGATCTTCAATCTTATGGTTTTGCATTTTCTCTCTTTTCTTGTTGCATGAATTGTTTATGCATGTAATGAACATTAATTTCTATTGTTAAATTGGATCATTTCTGTTTCATCGTGCTTGTGAGAATTATCCTTTGATGCGCCTCGCTCCATCTTGCTCCACTCCACACGTTCGTTTCACTCAATTTCACTTCGCACTAATCACCTCACTCGCTAGACTTCCGTCCATTCACCAACCGAAGTACGGCATCACGGCCGCTACATCCATCTCGCCTTAAGAAGCGGTGATTGCGACCCGCATGGTTTACATTAGTGCAATCGGTCGTAAGACCACCAACCAAAGCCCCCTTCTCTTTTTGTTTATTTCAATTAACTCTCATAACAATAGTTTTAGAGTCTAAATCGTTCGATGCTAATTGCATTCGTCAAGAGACCGACATCCGGGGATTTATTCCCAACTTTATTACTTGTGCGACCGGTACGCTTGCCGTATTTTACGCGCATCAAGCATCCGCGACCACGTTCGCCTTCCCCGGATGGTAGTGCATGGTATACTGGTAGTCCGACAGAAACTCCACCCAGCGTCTCTGTCTGATGTTTAACTCCTTCTGGTTGTCGACGTACTTCAGATTCTTGTGGTCGGAGAAGATATCGCAATGTACTCCGTAGAGATAGTGTCGCCAGATCTTAAGAGCAAAAATGACTGCCCCCATATCCAGATCGTGCACGGGGTAGTTCTGCTCGTGCTGCTTCAACTGACGGGAGGCATAGGCTATTACGTGCCCATTCTGCATCAGAACGGCACCCATCCCCTGATAGGAAGCATCTGTATACACCTGGAATCCCTCCTTCCCTGATGGAAGAGCAAGGATGGGGGCCGAGGTGAGACGATCCTTCAGCTCCTGGAAGGCAGATTCGCATCGTGGTATCCAAGTAAAAGGGGACTCCTTCTTCGTCAGAGATGTAAGAGGGAGGGCAATCTGAGAGAACCCCTTTACGAACTTCCGGTAGTAACCGGCAAGTCCCAAGAAACTTCGAACATCTGAGGCCGACTTTAGTGGTGGCCAATCCCGTACTGCCAGGACCTTCGCCGGATCCACTGCCAGACTTGCTCCACTGATGACATGGCCCAGAAAGGCCACCTCCTTTAGCCAGAACAGGCACTTGCTGTACTTGGCGTACATCTCATGCTCACGCAGCTTCTCCAAGGTCAAGGCCAGATGTCTCGCGTGCTCCTCCTCCGTCCTTGAATAGATAAGGATGTCGTCTATGAAAACGATAACGAAGACGTCCAGATACTCTTCGAACACCCGATTCATCAGGGTCATGAATGCGGAGGGTGCATTCATGAGCGCGAACGGCATCACGGTAAACTCGTACAACCCATATCTGCTGCTGAAGGCCGTCTTCGGGATGTCCTCCTCCCGAATGCGAAGCTGGTAGTACCCTGACCTCAGATCCAGCTTTGAGAACCAATGGGCTCCCTCCAGCTGGTCAAAAAGCTCGTCTATCCTTGGTAAGGGATAAGTATTCTGGATCGTCAACCTGTTCAGAGCCCGGTAATCTATGCACAGTCGAAGGGTCCCGTCCTTCTTCTTAACGAACAACACCGGAGCTCCCCATGGTGAAGAGCTAGGCCGAACGAACCCGGCCTCCACTAACTCCTGAAGCTGGCTTCAAAATTCCACCAACTCCTTTGGGTCAATTCGATAGGGAGCTCTGGATACCGGCTTATCCCCCAGAAGACAGTCATCCAATTGGCCCCGGGGTTTGCCTGTGGAGCCGGGGCTTGCTGAGCTCTGAAGGCCTCCAGAATGACCGTCAGAGTTTACCCCATCTCCGTCTACTGAAACGGAGCTGGAGCTGGCGGAGGCGGGACCACATTTGGAGCCTGGGGTGTCCCTTGCTGCGGTGTAGGGTTCGTCGCAGGCTACAAGTAAAAACTCTATTTGTTAATGAGCGAATGAATGGAATTTAAGAAGAGTTAGGATGGACTTTCACATGTGATTTCCCTCATGGGCACACCACTGCTTCCGCTGCTAGTTTGTCCGCAAACTAAGCTCGCACGGGGGTGGCCCAAGATTTTGTGGACTACTTCTCTTCGATCGAGGTTTCCTCTGATACCACTTGTAAGACCCCCTTTTTCTTTCTTTTCTAAACCACCGGGGTCTTATCCCAGAATTACCGCTTTGCGATGGCACCGACTCACGGGAAGGCAACCACTACAAAACACCAATTCTGCCGGCCCTTTTCGATCACAAGAGAGAGAAGTAATTATACATAAAATGTAAAAAAGTCCACAGATTATGTTAATAAAAGTGAAATAACATCCAGTCCATCAGTAGGTAATAATAGGAAACAGATAAATGGGCTCGAGCCCAGTACATCAGAGTCCTCTCTACAAATCACTTATCGCGGAAGCTATAAAAATACTAATCACTCACGGAGCTGGTCGCAGGTGCACCGGTGCTAGACTGACCCACCTCCATGCGCACCGTACTCCGCTGGTGCTGGTCCCTGTCTCCCATCCAGAGCTCCTGTAATGTTGTGGTTCGAAAACCATTAGTCATAAAGACTAAGACCTATCATCCACTACCCCTCCCCCCACGGATCCTAAGCACCGGGCGGAGAGGAGGAAAGGGAAGCTTCAAAAGTGGAGAATAATCAAGCAGATGACAATGGAGCTAATCTAACAATTATTTAGAATAAAGTACAACTAGCAATCCTATGTTAGAAAATGGTAAAGAAGAGAAGTAATAAGTAGCAATTGTATAAAAAGGCAGTTAAAGAACAGTAAGTAAACAAGCAAGTAAATAACTAAGTAACCTTAACTTATATGAATGCCTATACAAACTTATAAGTTAAGTGGTCTTCTGCAAGGCTCCCATCGTATAAAAAGTCCCATACCGATTTATACGTTGGGGTGTCGGTTGTATGCAAATATGAGTGTAGTGATATGCTATGCCATGATTCATGCAAGTGCAACACACGCACACGACTCTATGCGCACAGACCTTTAGTTCCCCCTGTTCGGGCAGCTAGCTTCACTCCCAGGAACCTCCGTAGTGGCAAATGGAGACAGTGGGTCGGGCCCCCCACTCCTAGGCGGGTATCCACACTACCAGGCCTAGCCCTTCCGTACGCCCCTAGAAGAACACAACATAGAGTATCCGCGTACTACTGTTGGCTGTACCCACCAGACTTTCTTTGGCTAAGTGTCCCACACCGCCGAGTCAACATACCGATGCCAGTGTGAACGACAATCAGATATCAAAGACCAACCACCTTTATTCTGTACTCCAACCCTCGAGCCCTCGGCTCCCCGGACTGTCCCGTCCGTGCATCTACCTTCAGAGCTACCGTCTGAATGGCAACCAAACCAATTATTCTATCTTCCTAGCTATCGGGGAGTGTGTATGTGCAACCCTAGTTATACTAGTTGCTCTTTTAATTTATTATTCCTATGGTTTACGTTAGCCCCGGACTGCCCCCGGCATACCCCGTGAAGGGCTCTCAAGGGGCACTAGGAACCAAGACGGCGGCATTACGGCCCGAAGTTCCCTTTCGCAAGGCACTTATTATAATTGGTTGATCTCCCTTAACCCGATCCCCTTTTAGTTACTTTAGATCTAACCCTAGAGTATTAAGACTCTTCCATTCCTACCCGGGGTGGACGATCTTTCGTCGTTCCCATACGCCACTTAACCTTAACCAGCCTCACACTCTACTTTTCCTGACTTCCAAAACTGAACTTAATCTTAGCTTGCCCTAACCAACCAGCAACTACCAAAATTCCATTTCCCAAGTTCATTATTACTCTTGATCAGTTTCCGTGGTTTTACTATATGCAGACCATCCAAAGGTACATGACGAGTATAAGGGGAGGTACTCCAATTTGTCTTCCGAGTCTCCTATAATATTTACTGGAGGTTTACCATGATATAATTAGTCTAAATCCAAGGTTTCCAAATTTTTCCTACTTATCGGGCATTTAATTTATTTATCCTAAGATTCCAAATGCCCTAGTATGAACATGAAGTGCACTGATGAGCCAACAATAAATTATCATAAAATTAGTAAAAATCCAATAAGGCATTTACACAGTAATTCGAAGTTTTGAGAAATTCCAGAGGTGTTTAGGCCTATATTTCCTAATTTACCGTTTTAGGCCACTTTTACTATATATGAAGGAAGTACTGTAAATATATATCTAAAAATTCCAAGAAAATTATAGAAGCTATGTATGGACCTAAAAACCATCATAAACCAAGTACCATAATTTTTCTCCAACATTTGAACTCTAAATTTATTTTAATGCAAGGTACTAATTTTCGTAACTTAATGAAGGAGGTACTGTTTTTAGTCATCTAAAATTCCAGAGAAAATTACAGGGTCACTATCATAATTTGAAACACCCACTTACCCAATTTCATAATTTTCCAAATAATAATTGGACATCATTTGTATTTTTGACTACATATCACAATTAATACGTTAAAGAAGTATGTACCTGAAATAATTAGTTAAAATTTCCAAGAAAAATACTGAAGGTATAACATGCTAGAAGATGCCCTAATCCAAGGTTTCATAATATTCCAGTGAACAGAAATTCCATAATCATCAAAATAAAAATCTAGGGCACAATTAGAGTTGTAAATGAAGTACTGTATAAATTAATCCAACAATCTCAACAAAATTATATCATGGCTATTTTGACCAGAAAATCCCCTTGCCCAAATCGTACTTGATTTGAAGTTCATTAGATAGCTTAATAATTCAAATTAAAGTTGGTGACATAAACTAGGGTTAGGATTTTAGGTGGCCTAGATGTCTCCAAATACCCTAAACCTTTGCCCAGAGAACTATACTTGCCCTATGGTTCTCTCCACCAAATTTTAAGTCAGTCCAAGGTCACTTGACCCCATGATCTTCACAACCCCAAAAACCACCATTAAGGGATTTTCCCTAGGGTTCTAGGGCTACCCTACACCAAACCACCCCAAGCTCCCTTGGAGGGTGTTTCATGCCCTAAACAGCTTTTGGACAAAGTATCAGCCTCTGTTGAGGTGATATGGCCACTCATATACCAAAGGGGAGTTTGATCCTAAACTATCCTATAAGGATCATCCTAGGGTTGGACACAACCCTATTCAAAACATCTCCAAATGAGATGAAATTTTTACCAGATCCTTATGTTACACCCAGGGACCACTCAACAAAATTTGGGAGGGTTTGGAAGTCATTTGGCCATCTAATTAATTTATGCTAGGATTATTAAAGTTTTTCTAAAAACTATAGAAAAATATTTCCCAAAAATCTTAATTTTTGGATAACACCTAGATATAGGTAAGATTAGGCCACACCCCAAATTTCAAGTCATTTTGATGACTGGATTGGAGTGGGGGATTTTTCTAAGGTTAAGACAGCCCTATGGATAGACCTCACCCAAAAGTGTGTTGGGGTCTAACCAGGACTCAAAATCAAGTGAAATCAATTTTAAATTAAACTAGACCTCAAGGGCTACATTTTCTATGTTTGACAACTTTTTATGTTTCAGCCCCTATGGGCTATAATTTTCAGTTTTAACCAAGTGTACAGTAAAGGGATTTAAATTCCTAATTATAAAATATATAATATGATAAAAATAACACTGTTCATCTTCTTCTTTACCCGATCCCGAACAGAACCAGAAAAACAACTATTCCTGTAGCTTTTCTAAAGCCATTTCCTTGCCACCCAGCCATCTCCCTGGCCGGCCACCACCACCACCACCTCTGTTGAGGTGAGGGCTACCGTCGGGCGGCGGCACGGCCGCCGGAGATGCGGTTTCCGGCGAACCTGCCACCATGAAATTTTTGGAAAACCATGAAAACGCTCACCCGATCTGGCTCTTTTGAGCCCGATATCTCTCCTAACGATTTCTAAGATCTATCCGCAGAAGAAGAGGGAGGGGAGGACCTTGTTCGCGGGCTGGAGGCGTGCAGACCGTCGGGAAGCCATTGGCGCGGTGGTGGCGTCGCCGGAAATTCTTCAACAGCAAGGGGGGAATCTGAATCCGTTTAATTGAGCGTGTAACCTTCTCCTCTTGCTCTTAGGAGTCTTTTATAGATCAGCAAGTGGGAAGGGGAAAGGATGAAACGTTCATGGCCCTTAATATTTCTCTTAATGACGTTTCGGTTATGGTAGAGGCAGTTGAAATGCTGGAAATGAAGAGGTGTTTGCCAGGTGGCGATTTCCTATTGGACCAACATTTCCTTAATTTAATAAATAATCAGAGTAGGAAACGGCCCATAAATACACCTGGTGTAACTTCTCATAATCAGAATTGATTACAACGTCGGTTACCAAAATTTCCAGTCTGGCTGACGTTTCGGCCTTGGTCACAGGCGTGACACATAGGTCATGGGCGTGACATATAGGTCACGGGCATGACAGGCACGGGTGGCCAATTCTGGGTTCGACGATCGTCGAACTGAGATCGACGATCGTCGAATGGTTGTCACGCCCTATGTCACGGGCGTGACACATTGGTCACGGGCGTGACAGGCCCCGGTGACCAATTCTGGGTTCAACGATCGTCGAACTGAGGTCGACGATCGTCGATGGGTGGTCACGCCCTAGGTCACGGGCGTGACGTATGGGTCACGGGCGTGACAGGGTCATGAGGAAAATTCCGCGCTCGGAGATCATCTCGCTGAGATCGACGATCGCCGAAGGGGGTCACGCCCTTGGTCACGGGCGTGACACCTGGGTCACGGGCGTGACAGGGCCATGACCCAAATTCTGCGCGTCGACGATCGTCCCGCCGGGATCGATGATCATCGAAGGTGTCACGCCCTAGGTCACGGGCGTGACACATAGGTCACGGGCGTGACAGGCCCGGGTTGAAAAATTCTGCGCCCGACGATCGTCTCCCTGAGATCGACGATCGTCAATAGAGTCACGCCCTAGGTCACGAGCGTGACGGGTCGGTCACGGGCGTGACCAACCCGTGACCCGAAATCTCGGTCGATGTATTTCAATTTTTGGGCTTCCTAGGGTTCTGTCACGACCAACCGACTCCCAGGGGTCTAGCCGGAAATGGGATGTTACAACACAGCCCGGCAGACAGCCCTAGCAGGACACAACCCTGGGCACGCCCGTGTATCAGGCCTTGTTCCCGGCCTCTAATGATCGTTTACTACATTTCATCGACCATGCGGTAAATCGTCCAACTCGTAGCAGGACATGGCCATGGACACGCCCGTGTCCAAGGCCGTGTGACCCTTATCAGGCCCCAAACTTTGCTTCAAATGTTGTCTGTCCCTCTTTTGAGTTTCAGGGCATTACAGACTCCACCAGCTCCTATAACTGGGCCCTGAACTCTGCTAGCTCTTTGGGGTCCATCCTATACTATGCCCGAGATATGGGCCTCGCTCCCAATTCCAACTGATTCCAGAATTTCATATCCCTAATCGGTTGCAATCCGATCAATAACTTTGGGAAAACGTTGGAGATATCCCGAACCACCGGGATATAAAATATAAGGCTTTTGCTACTGCCAGCACGAAGTAGAAAATGTATACCTCCTCCCCTTACTCATAGTACTTGACAGCATGTACAGATGATAATAGAAGATTGGAGACATGTCTAATACCTTCGATGACAATGTCGGTGTCCCCATACCATAGGGTGATCCTCCTTGATGGGAAATTGATCCGGGCGTGGTTCCAGTGCAACCAGGTCATGCCCAAGATCAGATCAAAGTCCGGCATTCTCAAAATCATTATCCGCACTTCGAATGTCTTCCCTCAAATTTCTGCCTCCATGTTATACATGACAGACGAGAGTAGCTCTGATCTGTCTAGCATACATATGAGTCCAATTTATACAGGGTTTCTTGGACTCATCTGAGGTTATTATTTTACATGTGCACAACTTTTTCAATTGGAAAAGTCATATTTGTGTTTAGATCTTCACTTAGCCAATAGTGCATTGTTTTGGCCCTATGCGGTGTGCGATTTCGTGCTCTTGTGTTGAGGGTAAGTTCTTGGTGCTCCTCGCACTTGTTTGTTCTGATTTATATGATTGTTTGGATAGATTTATTGCTATGCAGGTAGTCGGGATGTTTGGAATTCCAATTTTTGTTCCTATGTAAAAAAGCACGGTTATGCGAATTTCTTCTCGCACTATCTCATGGCAATCGTGCGTTATACACAGCAGTTCTAAGGACGCCTTTGGCAACCCGTGCATTTTGTTCCCACACGGTTTTGGCAAAACCGTGCGAGAAGGAAACACACTGTCTGCATATTTTTCCATGTATTTCAGCTTTTTGGGGTTTATCGTGTGTTTCCTTCACGCACGGGCATACACGCTCGTGGGCGATTAAAACGCACGGTTCCTATGTATTATCTTGTTTTCCTGCGCTCTGTGTTTACCCGAGCGATTTCCTTAAGGCACGGGCAGAAGCGCCCGTGTGTGAGTAAAACGCACGGGTCAATGCATCTTCATCCGCAAGCTTGGCCTGAAAGTTAATAATGCTTGGTTAGCGTACGACCGTGCGCCAAACCGTGCGTGACTATTTTTCTGACTTGCTTCTATCTAAGCACAAATTTTCCTCCATTTCGGAAGAGACTTTCTCCTGCAATTCCAGCCTCCTTTTAGGGCAACGCTCCACCTTTCCACCTTCACCGTTCATTTTCCATGTAATGCCCCAAAACCCAAATAAGGTCACACGGCCTGGGACATGGGCGTGTCCAGGGCCGTGTCCTACTCTGTGTTAGTCTGGCTTTGTCGAATGTGGAACACAACTAGTAACAGGGTATGAACAGATCTAACACGGGCGTGTCGATTGGTGACACGGGCGTGTCATATACACGTATCCTGCTCTAGTTTTGCCGGGCGGTGCCGACTAAAGTACACGGCCTAGAGTACGGGTGTGTACTAGTCGACACGGCCGTGTCAAATTTGTCACGGGCATGTTGGGGACCCGTGTTCATTTCGGGATTTGTTGGTCCTGTGTCGATTGAGGTAGACGCCCCTCAACACGGGCGTGTACTGAGTGACACGGGCCTGTCAGGAGCTTAACACTGGCATGTATAAGTCCGTGTCCTGGTTTGGTTTGAGTCGGTTGTGTTCCGCTTAAGGTACACGGCCTGTGATACGGGCGTGTCACAAGCCGTGTCAACCCTGGGAAGATGCTTTTCAGAGCAAATCTGAGTCGTTCGTTTCCTTTGATGAAGATCTAACGACCCTTGGTATTTCCTGAAGGGATAAGTGCGGGAATGAATGAGTTAATTCTTATTCTATTCTAACCATTCTCTTTCTAAGAAGAAGAGAGAGAGGAGAGCAAGGGAAGGAAGAAGAAGAGAAATCCGGCCGCCGGTGGTGCTACGGTGGTCCAAATCGCGAGCAGAGTTCAGATCTGTGGAGGCTAGAGCGTTGCGGTTCTTTCCAACCGTGTAGTTTTCTCTATGGCGCTGAAACATCTTCCAAGGGTAACCATTTCCTTCTTAACCAAGTGAAGTACTTCTATCCTGAATTTGCATAGGAATCATCCACCAAAGGGTGGATGGCGAAGTGATTCCCTTGGGATCGATGGTTCATCCCATGTTTTGTTGCATTAGAACTAGAAGTTAGTAGTACGGTTAGGCATGCTGTGTGAATCTCATCCAGATGGGTTGGTTTGGATTGGTGATGCTTTGTTTGCAAATCGGAGAAAACTCCGAGTAAATTGGTGTTGACAGTTGGTACTTGGTGTTCAACTCTTGTGGTCGTGAGTACCATTCTGTGTGAAGTTGAGCTGTTAGGCTGGAACTGTGAATGCTCATGTCGCGAACCGGAAAGGTGAAGCCGTACCCGCGTCAGTCCAGTCTTGAGTTTGACAAATTTGAGCAACGGTAAAGGTGGATCTATACCCGCATTATGGTTGTCTAACCGTGGGTGCTTACGACCCTGTTAGGATCACATAGTGAGAGTCTTTGGCCTGCTTACCATAAAGACTAGGAATGATCATAATGAACCGTCATGTCTGGGACCTCTGAACGGTGGTCTGAACCTGGTTTTTCGGTAAACCAATAATGTGCCCTAAGTGCACATAACGTCGGGTCGTCGTGTCGGCATTTGTGATATGTATTGACTTGTGCGGTCGTGCACGTCCATGGTGGACGGTTATATATATATATATACTGTGTGAATATAATGCTTTGCAGGGAAGGAATTACGCTGCCCCGTGTCAGGGGTTGGGTACGTATAATTGGTCGGTTAAATGTTGACCGTTGCCCTATTTGCCACCTCTTGGTGGATTGTTCATTATAGGTGGTGGTGGCCCAAGAGGGAAATAGCGGGCCTAAGCCCAAGTTGCGATGCTGCCCTCGAAGGCTTGTTTTGTTGACTCTTGTTCATGTGTGGCCGGCCTGCGCGCCGATGTTTGTAAACCACACTTTTGTTAAGAGAAACTTGTAAGACCATAAGGCCATGTACCTTGTGTGTTTAGTTTTATACATTCCTTATTGGTAGTAGTGGACATTTCTGTTCTTAATGAATTCAAGTTTTCAACCATGAAGCTTCCGCTAGAATGCTTTGTGTTAGGATTTGATGGTTTTGATATTATTTAAAAACTTCTCCGCCTGTTTTTGAAATATGGTGTAGGGCCCCGGCCGGACCCTCTATTACATTACACGGGATGGGTAAAGGTGTTACAATTTGTTATCAGAGTGTTGGTCTTTCTCTTACGAATTCGTGGTCGAATTCTTTTGAGGGGTGGCGAGCACGTATAATTGCTGCCGTTATAACACATATAATGAACTCAAGAATGTCCACTAAGGAATGAAAATACACTTGTTTGATGAACCTGTGTGTTTCTTTTTGTATGTTTGTCGTTGGATTGGTCGCTAAATTGTGTTTCTACACATATAGGTGACTAGAAGTGTTGCGGGTCTATCAGAACCTCAATGTTCGGTTGAAAGTGCGGCACCAGCTAATGTTCCCACACCTCCTCCATCTACCGAAACTGTACGTTTGATTACAGAGACAGTACTTGTTATTATGAATGCTAAGCAGGCTGGGCAGGCATTGCCTGCAATGGTGCCAATGCTTGATGAATTAAGATAAGAACCGTTGGAAGGTGTGGTTGATCCGTAGACAGTAGATCAACAACTGAAGCGGTTCATGAGCTTCAATCCTCCTCAATTTACTAGGGCGGGCTCCCCAGCCCAAGCGGAGGATTGGCTCGTAAGGATTAAAAGAACCTTGACAGCTATCAGAGTTGAGGAGGAACAGAAAGTAACTTTAACCACATTCCAACTTGAGGGAGAGGCTCGGTTGTGGTGGGATGAGGTGGAACTGCATCACTTGGCAGGCTGACAATTGACGGAGGTCTTGATTGGAGAGTTCTCTCGATTGGTCTTAGCAAAGCATCTGCCGATGAAACAGAGAATTGCTATGGACTTGGAGTTCCAATGGTTGACTCAAGGGGAACAAAGTATGGATGACTACCTTCATGAGTTTACGCGTTTGCGATTGTATGCAGGTATTATCTTCGCCGAAGACGAGCGTAAGACTAGTCAGTTCTATGGGAAACTACGAGATGAGCTACGATATCTACTCTCGAGTTCTATGAACCAGGGGTTTAGAGCATTGGTCTGTACGGCTCGGTCTTTGGAGAAAGACATGAAAAGAGGGTAGGGCAACGTGAACTTGGCTGTTATAAAGTCAGAGTTCAAACCACCGCATCCGGGGAAGTCTGGGTACCGAAGAAAATGGGGTACAAACTCCAAATCTGCTGGACAAACTCCTTCAGTGGTTGCTTCAGAGGCATCTTCTGGTTATGGTCCTCGTACTTGCTACACGTGTGCCAAGCCGGGCCACTATGCTCGGGATTGTTGAGTTGTCCCTCCAAAAGGCGAGAAGAAGATGGGTGCGTCCTATGTGGAAAAATAGAAGGCTGTAGTGGAGTCTTCTGCATCGCAGGCGCAGCTTCGAGTTTAAAATCTTGGACAACAGGAGGCCATCAAGCAGGCTGATGTCGTCACAGGTGCAAGTAGTTTATAATTTTACTTTATTCTTTGTGTTGTGCTTGTTGTAATCCTTGTGTTATCGGTTTTGTCCTTATACGGGACTATCCGACAAGAGCAATGTTCGATACAGGTGCTTCACATTCGTTTCTGTCTGAATATTTGGTTATCCGAATTAGGTTGCCAATACAGACCACGACAGACAGTATGATGTGTTACTACCTAAAGGATGTTCGATGTGCGTGGATAAATCTTGTTGTCTTGAGGTAAAGATAGGAAGTCGGGATTTCAAGGTGGAAATATCAATATTATCGATACCAGAGTTTGATATAATCATTAGTATGGACTTGCATTCAGAGCAGCATGCTTGTTTAGATTGCACTTCAAAAAAGTTACACTGGGGAAGAATACAGAACAAGAGACAAAGTTTAATGGCCTGCGAGGGACGAGTAGGATATTGATATCTGCTCTCCAAGTCGTTAAGGCTGTTCGGAATGGTGCGGAGTTATTCTTCACACTTATAGAGGCAGTGGAGCCTAAGGCTAGTGTGAGTGAAGTGCTGATTCTATCGGAATATGCTGATGTGTTTCCAAAACACCTTCAGGGGTTACCTCCCCAAAGGGAAATCGACTTCGCTATCGAGCTGGTGCCAGGTGCGAAACCTGTGGCCCGCTCGCCTTACCGAGTAGCGCCAAAGGAAATGCCGGAACTGAAAGTTCAATTTCAAGAATTGCTAGAGCAAGGTTATATAAGCCTAAGTAAGTCACCTTGGTGCGCACCGGTTCTCTTTGTGAAAAAGAAGGATGGTAGCTTGCGTCTATGCATTGACTATAGAGAACTGAACAAGCTGACGGAAATGAACAAGTATCTGATTCCACAAATTGACGACTTGTTTGATCAGTTAGTTGTCTCGACTGTATACTCCAAGTTGGATTTGAAGTCAGGTTATTATCAGTTAAGAGTTCGTGAAAGTCGCATACCCAAAACAGCGTTTGGAACACGCTATGGTCACTATGAGTTTACGGTAATTCTATTTGGTCTGTCAAATTCACCATCGGTATTTATGGACTTAATGCATCGAACGTTTAGGGAATACTTAGACCTCTTTGTGATCGTCTTTATTGACGATATACTCGTATACTCCCATTCCGAGGAAGATCATGCAAATCATTTGCGTATGGTGTTACACGCCCTGAGGAAGAACAAGCTCTACGCCAAGTTCTCTAGGTGTGAGTTTTTGTTGTTGTCAGTATCTTTCCTTGGCCATGTGGTTAGTGGAGAGGACATTGCAGTGGATCCTTCCAAGATAGTTTCTATACGGGAGTGCCTGTTATCACTACAGTAGCAGATGTCAGGAGTTTCCTTGGGCTTGCGGGCTACTACAGGCGCTTCATAGAGAACTTCTCGAGGATAGCCTTGCCTCTCACCACACTGACGAGGAAGGATCATAAGTTCGTTTGGATGCCCGATTGCGCACGAGCTTTCGAAGACCTAAAGAGTCGATTGAACATGACGCCAATCTTGGCATCGCCATGTGGTTTGGATGACTTTGAGGTTTATAGTGATGCGTCAGGGAGCAGCTTAGGCTACGTTCTTATACTGTTTGGAAAGGTGATGACATATGATTCACGCTAGTTGAAGGTGCATGAATTGAACTACCACGTCCATGATTTGGAGTTGGCGGCAGTGATATTCACACTTAAACTGTTGCGTCATTACCTATATGCCGTGAAAGAGGATATATTCATGGAACATAAGTGCCTGAAATATCTGTTGGACCAGAAAGATCTCAATATGCGATAGAGAAGGTGGATGGAGTTTCTTGGTGACTACACTTTCCAGATTCATTATACTCCCAGTAAAGGGAATGTATTCGCGGATTCCTTGAGTCATAGGACTCCGACAAGGGAAAATTGGTTGCTAAGGCAGATGAAAGCCTAAATTAAGAACTAAAAGCGTTAGATATTTCTTGTGTTGATAAGAATTCCACTGCAAATGTGTGCTTAAACTGGACGGAGGTACAGTGTGACCTGGAAGATATAGTTCGACAAGCAACAAAACTTGATGAAAGTCTACAACACTATGCAGCAGAAAGTGCGGATTCTCAGTTTTCATTAAATGATAGCCTTTTTCGGAAGGACGGTCGTTTGTGTGTCCCAGATAGGGGTAAACTTCGTGAAGAGTTGATGTATAAAGCCCACTTCACATGGTATTCGATTCACCCCGGGAGCACGAAGATGTATAAGGATCTGAAGAAAATTTTCAGGTGGCCTGGGATAATAAGGACATAGCGCACTATGTTGCTAAATGTCAAACTTGTGCCTTAGTAAAGGCTGAATGCCAAAAACCGAGAGGTTTTCTGAAGTCATTGCTCATCCCTGTGTGGAAATTTTATAATATTTCCAAGGATTTTGTGCATGGATTGCCGAGATCTCAGTGTGGAAATAATGTGGATTGGGTGATTATGGACCGGTTAACTAAGGTGTCACACTTCATCCAGAACCGGAAGGACGATTCAGTTGGAAAATTGGCAAATATGTATGTGGATACTATTGTACGATTGCACGGCGTGCCCCGTAGCATCGTAAGTGATCGAGATGTGCGTTTCACTTTGGGTGATTTGAAATTAGTCCACCAACTGTTGGGTATGAAATTAAATTTCCGCACGGCCTTTCATCCTCAGATGGATGGTCAGACCAAAAGGACCTGTAGGACGTTGGAGGATATGCTCCGAATTTGTGCGCTCGATTCCGGGAAGAGTTGGGAAGATAGTCTCCTTATGATTGAGTTCGACTACAATAATAGCTACCAAGCAAGTATTCAGATGGCATCCTTTGAGGCTTTATATGGTAGGAAATGTCGTACACCTTTGGCTTGGGCGGAGACTGGAGAAACAAAGTTGTACAAGTGAAAGGAGATGGATGATGCCAACTCAATTATACGGGTTATACGAGAAAGGATGTTGGTGGCTCAAGATAGGCAGGCTAAGTATTATAATGCCAAGCACTGAAACGTGGATTTTGTGGTGGGCAATTTGGTATACTTGAAGAATAAACCCTTTAAAGGTGTGTCCAGGATACGGCGTCTTAAAAAGCTGAACCCGAGGTATCTGGGACCATTTGAAGTGGTAGAACATGTTGGTGAAGTTGTCTATCGGTTAGCACTTTCATTAGAGCTGAGTGGTTTACATGATGTGTTTCATGTCTCGGTGTTGCGAAAAGTGGTGAAAGAGCAAACACAGGTGGTTGTTGCAGATCAAGTATCAGTCGACAGTGGGTTAATGACGAAGGTTAGGCCTATTCGGATCGAGGATACGATGGTTAAATAGCTACGAAACAAAACTATCGGGATGGTCAAAGTCTGGTGGGAACCCTGTGGCCGTGATTTGTTGTCATTGGAACAGGAACATACCATGCGTACTGAATTTCCCGAGCAGTTTACATGATGCTGTTGTAACCTTATGATTTGAACAAAGTAAATATTTTGTTTGCTGTGATCTACGTGCACAATTTCTGGATGAAATTCTCTTAAGGGCGGATAGTTATAATGCCCCAAAACACAAATAAGGTCACACGGCCTGGGACATGGGCGTGTCTAGGACCGTGTCCTGCTCTGTGTGAGCCTGGCTGTGTCGAATGTGGAACACGGCTGGAAACATGGGTATGAATAGTGCTGACATGGGCATGTCGATTGGTGATATGAGCATGTCACATACCCGTGTCCTGCTCTGGTTGTGTCGGGCGGTGCCGACTAAACTACACGACCTGGAGTACGGGGTGTACTGGTTGACACAACTGTGTCAAAGTTGACACGGACAAGTTGGAGACCCGTGTCCTTTTTGGGATTTGTTGGTCCTATGTAGATTTAAGGACACGCCCCTCAACACGGGCATGTACTGAGTGACACGGGCATGTCAGGAGCTTGACACGGGCGTGTCGAAGCCCTTTTCCTGGTCTGGTTTGAGTCGGTTGTGTGTCGCTTAAGGTACACGGCATGTGACACGGGCGTGTCATAAGCCGTTTCAGCCCTGGGAAGATGCTTTTCAAAGAAAATCTGAGTCATTCGTTTCCTTTGATCAATATCTAATGGCCCTGGGTATTTCATGATGGGATAAGTACGGGAATGGATGAGTTAATTCTCATTCTATTCTTATCATTCTCTTTCAAAGAAGAAGAGAGAGAGGAGTGCAAGGTAAGGAAGAAGAAGAGAAATCCAGCCGCCAGTGGTACTACGGTGGTCCAAATCGCGAGCCGAGTTCCGATCTGTGGAGGCTAGAGCGTTGAGGTGCCTTCCAATCGTGTAGTTTTATCTATGGCGCTGAAACGTCTTCTAATGGTAACGATTTCCTTCTTGGACAAGTAAAGTCCTTCTTTCCTGCATTTGCAAGGAATCCTCCACCAAAGGGTGGATTGCGAAGTGATTCCCTTGGGATCAATGGTTCATTCCATGTTTCGTTGCATTAGAACCGGAAGTGAGTAGTACGGTTTGGCATGCTGTGTGAAGCCCATCCTAAAGAGTTGGTCTGGATTGGTGATGCTTTGTTTGCAAATCGGAGAAAACTCTGAGTAAATTGGTGTTGAGAGTTGGTACTTAGTGTTTAACTCTTGTGGCTGTGAGTGCCATTCTGTGTGAATTTGAGCCATTAGGCTGCAACTGTGAATGCACGTATGGCGAACGGGAATGGTGAAGTCGTACCCGCGTCAGTCCAGTCTTGAGTCTGACGAATTTGAGCAACGGGAAAGGTGGATCTTTACCCGAGTTATGGTTGTCTAACTATGGGTGCTTGATGTAACATTCCATTTTAAATTAGGCCCCTCAACTTAGATTGGGTTAGACATGGGGTGGGTAATTGGGATATTTGGCTAGGTTTGACCCTAAAAGGTGGGGTGTAGCCATGTGGGGCCCAAAATAGGGCCCAAGTCAAACTAGTTCAAACTAGCATAAATAGTGATCCTAGCCACACAATGATCCCACCAAATTGCCCTAACCCTAAAAACAATCTAAGTGGACACTAAGACCTGTCATTGGGTCACCCCAAGACCCAAGTTGACCCAAGTCAACCCTAACCCTAATTTGGTCAAACCTTTAACCATAGGCCCACTTAGCCCAGGTAGAGCATCACCTTGACCCAACCCAGGTTGGGTAGTGCCATTGGGGTCATTACCTTCAAGTGGGGTCAGCCCACTCATCATGGTTGACCAAGTCAACTCCAAAGTCAACAAGTCAACATATTTACCTAAAGAGGAAAATAATGGCTAAGCCCACTCCCCTTGGGCTATGCTCACCAAACTTGGCCCATGACCACCCAAGTGGTCAAGGACAACCCCTACCCCTCTGAATTAAGAGAGACAATACATGCATGGTGGTAAAATACTAAAATGGGAATTTTAGGAGAGAGAAGAGGAGTGAGAAGAGGAAAAGAGGGGAATGGTAGCCACATGGCCTCATTCCTTCTGCCCAAGCTTATTAGCCGCCCTCCCAAAATAATTCATGAGGAAAATAGGGCATGGTGGCCACTTGGCACCATGGGAGAAGCATCCAAGGCCCCAACCCGAGCTCACCTGGGAGTTATCTCCTCATACACGCACTCCCATCCAAAACTACCCCCTCCATTAGCTTCAGAACGAGGAATCGACTGGAATTCGATAGCTGGATCAAGGAATTAGCTGGAGAAACAAGGAAACGGGAAGGAGATCATCGGAGTAGCTCGGTCATGGCCAACCGCTGCCAAACTCGACGTCACGCCGCCTTATCAGTTCATTTCACCACCCCTCTACTCGTACTAGCTTTTTAGATCATCTAGGATAGACATCGGGCTCAATTGAGCCCGATACCATGTGAGAAAAGTGTGGATTTGTCGAGCTTTTCTCCTTGCTCAGGTTCGTCGGAGGAGCAAACTCCGGCAGCTTCACCGTCGGGAATCGCTAGCCACCACCTCAGGGAAGGTGGTGGCGACAATCGCCGGCGGTGGTGGTGGCTGAACTGGCCAAAAATAGTCGGGCAAGTCGGCCCAGTAGAATTACATCTAGGCCATTGGCTGATCGGGAACGATGAGCCGATACAGTCTATTTTATTAAATTAATTATTAAATGTTATTTTATGATTTTATTTAAATATTGTAACATATATGCGGTGATGTTGCAAGATATATTTAGGCCTTTTAGGAGCATTATCAGATTTGTTAATTAAGATTAAAGTTGTATCTTATGCTCCTACCTTTATTTTGGCCCCTTAAAGTCACAACTTGGTGCAATATATTTCCCTATAGTACAGTTTTGCTAGGACTGGTCCTAGCCTTGGGCAGAAATCAAAAAAATTTCCCAAGCCAAACTAGATCTCCACATGACCTAATATTTTGGGCATGTGCTTAATTAAAGCATATCTATCTCCTGCCCAAAAATGGGAATTTTTGAGAACTATTTTTCTATAGTATTTTTCGTAATACAAAAAATTAAATAAATGAAATAATTGGAGTAATATGAATCCAAATGGCCCCAAATTTTAATGGCTTGACCTTTGGGTCAATAGATACCCCTGGTAGAAATTTCAGCGTCATTGGGCCAATTCATGTTGGGCAATCCCACTTGCAAGTGTTGGCTACACTTAGGCTTGGGGTGCATTTAGCAAAAATCACCAAAGTGTCTATTTAACCATTTTTACACTTGGAATGTAAATTAAACATTGGACATGGGTTCATAGGGATATAATACACCCCTCACAGGAATTTTGGGATTTTTGGGATCAAAAATCCCATTATTTGAAATTTTGAGAAATTAGGTTAATTAATGGCATTAATTTGGATTAGGGTTTATGTATTGGATAAAATCCCCAAATTTTGTTTAGAAATCAAGGGTGATATTATTAAACCCTGGGTAATTTTATGGTTCTTTTTGATTGTTTTAAATAGTTGATACGTGAAAATTACTATTTTACCCCTATATTGTAATTATTTATAAATGGTTGATATTACCGTAGGAAATTTTGGGAAAAAATTCATCTTGGTGTATTTATGCATGCATGACCTTATATAAATATCTCAGAATTTTTTGATATTACAATAATAATTAAAACTCAGTAATTGTGTTTTGGTAATTTAATAGAAATTAAATTTTGTAGGCCATTACACTATGAATGATTATGAATCTCTGCACTTAGTATTATTTCATCATTATACTTGGCCTGAAATTTTCTGAGAATTTTTAGTAGAGTAATTTGTATACTTCCTTTAGAAAATAGAATTTTTATCGATTTTGTATTTAATAAGAATTAAATGGAATCCTTATTAGGAAAATTGTGACATTTGGTAGACATGATTATTTTTCCATATTATAGTTCAGGAAAATTCCTTAGGTCAGTTGGATAATCAATTATAGCACTTCAAGTTTTAAATGGCATAGGGAATTAAATAAAGGATTTAATATAATAATTTAAATAATTTAGAAAATTGTGAAATTTTTCATGGTCAACATATAGGTCCATAACATCCTAGGATAAATAGATTGGGGCATATGGACCAAGGAATTTGGAAGACCAATTTGTGGGTGGTTTTGAGTCAAGGGTAGGGTTTGGCACAAATACCCATACTAGTAGGGCCAACGGGGGAAAATTGATTAATCATCGAAGTGAGGATTACATTTTAGGAATAAGTCCTGGTTTGTCCCTTATAGGATACTTCTGGACCATGAGTGGTAGAGTGCAAGTCCCGTGACAGTAACAATAACGGAGGCCGGTCGAAGACCGCCGCCCTTCTAATAACATCTTAAGTCATTAGGATCATGCTAGAGTAACAACAAGAGTTGGGTGTGAATCCTTGGTAGACACAAATAAAAGTAAATATCCTTGCAAAAGGGAACTTTGCGCTTCACCCCATCGTAGTTCCTAGTTCCCCCGAGAGCCTTTCACCGGGCATGCCCTGGGCAGTCATGAGATTAACCTTAAACCGCTAAGAATAATAACCCTTAGACAAGAGTAGTCTAATAGGTTAAGGATCAAGATTTCATTCTCACCCGTGTAGAGTTGGAGGGATTTGTGGTACTATTCTCACCCGTGTAGGGTTGGAGGGATTCATTGCAGTTTCGCCTTGCGAGCTGGAGGCTCGAGTTTAAGTACTTACATAAGAGTAAACAAAATAGTGGCGGGACATGCGGTACTGGGCCAATCGTCACACTGATGGCAGTACGGTGGCTCAGGTGAGGTGTCTGGGTGTAGGGGCAAGTATATTATTTATACTGCGGTCTGTAGACAATCCCCGAAGATGCACACCCGACATAACAAGACGACGGCTAGTCAAAAATTTGTACGCAATACTCTAGAGTGCACCTAGGATGTGTACAGAGGCGTATGGGAGAGGTCTAGGCTTGGTAGTGTGCATACCCGCCTAGAAAGTGGAAGCGCCCATTCCGCTGCTACCGTAGACACAATGGTGGTACCTGAGAGTGATGCTAGTTCTCGAAAAGTGGGAAATAAATGTCTGGGATCTCAGAGTCGTGTGCGTGTGTCTAACTTGCATTTTTTATAATCCATAACATAACATTCATTCCCATTAGGTCATACGCTCCATGGATCTTTATCATATAAATTAGTATGGGCTCTTTTATATGATAAGTTAATTTTGGAAACTCTAACTTATAAGTTTGTATGGGCATTCATATAAGTTAGGGTACTTCTGTGATGATAGTGTAGTAGTAGCATAGCTTCTCTTACTGCTCTTTACTTCAGCTTTTACTTACTTCAGTTCTATACTTTATTACTTCACTTGTACTTCTTACATAGAACTGCTAGAGTAGAACTACTAATACTCATATACTTGTTAGTATAGTGTCACTGTCACCTATTTATACTTGATACCCCTTTTTGTCCTACGCTTCGTCCTCCCGCTCTATACCTAGGAGTTGCGGGGCAAGGTGCAGAGGTAACGACTTAGTCTTGTTGACTAATTGTCGGTGACCAAATCATTTTAGGAGCTTGAGGAGATGGAGCACCAACACGACCAGCAGGACGAGGGGGCAGGGAATGAGGAGCAGATACCGCTACCACCGATTACTACTACATCGCGTCTTCAGGTGGGATGAGATGATGATATCGTTAACTTCCGCTTTTGTTTTGAGAGAGAGAGAGATTGGTGATATTCTTGTACAGGGCATAAGCACTTTTTTTTCATTTATGTACACATTGTGGATTGATGTTTTCCTTTTCACACATATATATATATGCTCTGTGACTTGTGGACTTGTTAGCTGTTTTCACAATGCTTTATACTTCTATTTCTCGAATTGGCCGATTGGATATATGATCGTACTAGCCGGAAGGATCTGTGTCTTGCGGTGTCGACTAACCCATGAGTTAGTGTAACGACCCCATCCGTTAAATGATGTATAGTAGAAGGTCCGGTCGGGGCCCCACACTATATGCCACAAACAGACGGTGAGGTCACAGGATAATACCAAACCAAACACGAATCCTAACTCAGAGCATTCTAGCGGAAGCTTTAAGTTGTAATTTGAACTCTAACCAGGAATGTCCAATATATAAACCACCTTTATATATAACCACGGAATGTACACAAACACATAGAGTTTGGCCTTAAGGCCTTACAGTTCCTCTTTTTACACCGTATGGTTTACAAACCTCAGCACGCAGGCCGGCCATACATGAGTAAAAGAAAACAAGCAAAAACATTCGCTTAGCCTTCAAGGGCTACCCGCAGCAGCAGCAACAGCAGTAGGGCTTCAGCCCTTCACTTACCACTTGGCTCTCCAGCACCTGCATGGGAACAATCCACCCAACCGGTGGCAAACAATGCAACGGTCAGCATTCAGCTGACCCAATTATAACAATCCTACCCCTTTCTCAGGGCATTAGCATTCTTTCCCTGCAAAGCATGGCATCATCATATAGCAACTATTTGCGCGCAGGCACATTCAAGCCATCACAACTATCGTCCACATGGCCCGACAGTCCGTGCACTAAGGGCACATTCTTGGTGTACCGGAATACCAGGGTCAACACCACCGTCCATACGGTATTATTTGAGCATTCTAGTCTTTCCGGCGCGCGGGCCTAAGACTCTCATTAGGCGCTCCAACAAAACCTATAACCAGGCTTCCAAGTCGGACGGACCTAACGCAGGTACGGATCAGCCACCCCCCGTTGCTCAAGTCGCTGTGCCACCTCGAAAACGGAAGTATCCATGGCTATTTATAGGCGCGGGTCGGTTTCACCTTTCCTGTTCGGCAATCTGCCTTTTCATCGAGTTGCAGCCCAACGGCTCAACCGCTCATAAAGTGGCAACGCACGGCCACAAGAGTTGCATCCAACCCTCTTCATTTCCTGGACATCATCCAGTACTTCCTGCTGCACCAAGCAACAGGTAGGCACAAGGCAACACAAGCCATAATCACGGAGCCTTCTCCGATATGCAAACAAGCATCACCAATCCAGACCATGTCCAGATGGGCTTCACACAGCATGCCTAGAGCCGTACTCCAATTCCGGCCTCTAACAAGGGGGACTTCACATATCTACCCCAAGGGACACCACAACCCACCGCACACTCGCGGGGAAGGGTTTTCCCTATGCAATGCAGAAAAGAAGGACTTCACATGTCCAAGAAGGGAGATCATTACCCTTGTCGATCTCTTGGGAGCCATCGAAAACTAGCCGGTGAGAAAGAACCGCAGCAGCCTTGCCTTCACAACGCCGGCTTCGGATCACGAATCGAACCACGGGAACTCCGCCGGTGGCTTGATCTCCTCCTTCTTCTTCCTCCTCTCTCTTTCTCTCTTCCTTAAGCAAATGAAGATGGAAGTCTTCATCAGCCTTCACGGATTAAATCCAGCCAGGAAATCACCTGAGCCCTTGGATCCAAAGAGAGAAATCTGAACGACCACGATTTGCCCAAAAACGCATTTTTTCTGGCTCACACGGCCTGTGACACGCCCGTGTCACAGGCCGTGTACCCTTAAGCGGCACACTCGGTATTCGTACCGACTGAGATTTTCCAGAACACAGGAATCGACACGCCCGTGTCGAACCTGACACGCCCGTGTCATCCCTGCCTCATCGAGCTGCAAGCAGTACACGGGTAGGCACACGACATTAGACACGCCCGTGTTCAAGGCTTGGTTCAAGGCCGTGTAATCTTCTGACTCAAACCACATTTTATTTGCTTGACACGCCCTGGGACACGCCCGTGTCCTAGGCCATGTACCCCTGACACGCCCTGGGACACGCCCGTGTCCCAGGCCGTGTAAACTGACCTGCACCTCAAAACCATTTTGAGTCTTTTTGGGGTCTTTTTGGGGTGTTACAATCCTCCCCCCCCCCCCCTAACAAAATTTCGTCCCGAAATTTGCACGGTAAGGAAACAAGAACCAACAATACTATAACTTGATAACTCTGTTATAACACAAGTACACGGTCTACAGTTTATACAAACAGCTCGGGAAATTCAGCTCGCATGGTCTGCTCTCGCTCCCATGTTAGCTCTTCACGGCCACAATTGTCCCATCGGACCTTGACCATCCCGATCACTTTGTTCCGCAACTGTTTCTCGGCTCGATCCTCGATCCGAATGGGTCTAACCCTCGTCGTTATCCCATATTCTACCGGTACCCGATCATTCTCCACTACTTGAGCTGGATCCTTCACCGCCTTACGAAGGACTGAGATGTGAAATACATCATGTAATCCACCCAAGTCTGCTGAAAGTGCTAGTCGATAAGCAGCTTCCCCAACTAGCTCCACCACCTCAAACGGACCAAGATACCTCAGACTTAGCTTTTTCAAACGCCGAATCCTGGACACGCCTTTGAAGGGTTTGATCTTCAAATATACCCAATCACCCACCGCGAACTCCACGTTCTGGTGTTTGGCATTGTAGTACTTTGCTTGACGATCTTGGGCTATCAATAGCCTCTCTCGAATAGAGCGTATGAGCGAGGTAGCTTCTTCGACTTCCTTTTTCCCACTCAGCTTAGATTCGCCTGCTTCTGCCCAAGCTAACGGTGTACGGCATTTACGACCATATAACGCCTCAAATGGTGTCATACCAATGCTCGCTTGGTAGCAATTATTATAGGCAAATTCGACAAGAAATATATAATCTTCCCATCTCTTACCAAAGTCTAGGGCGCACATGCGGAGCATATCCTCCATCGTCCTGTTGGTTTGTTCAGTCTGGCCATCCGTTTGGGGATGAAAGGCCGTACTAAACGCTAACTTTGTACACAACATTTGATGAACTAGCCGCCAATCATTCGATGTGAATCGCCCATCACGGTCAATAACGATGCTCCGAGGAACACCGTGCAGTCGAACAACCTGCTCCACATAAAGCTTGGCCAAGGTTTCCACTGAATCGTCTCTTCTGTTTGGAAGGAAGTGCGCCACTTTCGTCAACCGGTCCATAATCACCCAGATATAATCATGACCGCGTTGAGATCTCGGCAACCCGTGCACGAAATCCATCGAAATATCATCGAACTTCCACTCCGGAATAGGTAACGACTTCAGGAAACCGCCAGGCTTCTGGCATTCTGCTTTCACCAACGCACAGGTATTGCATTCAGCCACATAACGTGCGACATCTTTCTTTAGTCCGGGCCACCAGAACAGCTTTTTCATATCTCTGTACATCTTTGTGCTCCCTGGGTGAACTGAGTACTTTGCAAAGTGAGCTTCGTACATCAACTCTTCCCTCAATTTACCCACACTCGGGACGCACACGTGACCATTTCTTCGTAACAAACCGTTATCCCAAGAGAATTGGTCATCCGGCCCATCTTTTGCATAGCGCTGGAGACTTTCATCAAGCTCCGTTGCTCGCCGAACTCTGTCCGTAAGGTCATATTGCACCTCCGTCCAGTTCAAGCATGCATCGGTTGACGAACCCTTGTCAACACAAGATATCTCCAACGCTTCCAATTCCTGGATTAACCGCTGATCATGCCTCTGCAACCAGCTTGCCCGTACCGGAGTCTTCCGACTCAAAGCATCAGCGACCACATTTCCCTTCCCGGGAGTATAGTGAATCTCGAAGGTGTAGTCCCCAAGGAACTCCATCCATCTTCGTTGTAGCATATTCAGATCCTTCTGATCCAACAAATACTTTAGGCTTTTATGATCTGTATAGATATTCACTTTAACGCCATAGAGATAATGCCGCCACAACTTGAGCGCAAAGATTACCGTCGCCAACTCCAAATCATGGACGAGGTAATTCCGCTCATGCACTTTCAACTGGCGCGAGCCATAAGCAATCACTTTACCAAACTGCAGAAGAACGCAGCCTAAGCCGCTCCCGGAAGCATCACTATAGATCTCATACCCATCTGTACCACATGGCGATGTCAACACAGGCGCCGTGGTCAAATGACTCTTCAAGTCTTCAAAAGCTCGCGCACACTCCGACGTCCAAATGAACTTTTGATCTTTTCTCGTCAGCGTGGTCAGAGGTAAAGCAATCCGTGAGAAGTTTTCCACAAACCGTCTATAGTAGCCCGCAAGTCCAAGGAAGCTCCTGACCTCAGCCACTGAAGACATCACTGGCCAATCTCGAATGGCACTTATCTTCAACGGATCCACCGCGATACCTTCTCCACTTACCACATGGCCTAAAAAGGCGACTGAAGAGAGCCAGAACTAACACTTTGAGAACTTGGCATTAAGCTTATTCCTCCGCAGGGTATGCAAGACCAACCGCAAATGGTTTGCATGATCCTCTTCCGACTGAGAGTATACTAAGATGTCATCGATAAACACAATAACGAACAAATCCAAGTACCCTCGGAACGTTCGTTGCATTAGGTCCATAAATACCGAAGGCACATTACATAGGCCAAACGACATTACCGTGAACTCATAATGAACGTAGCGTGTTCCAAACACCGTCTTGGGAATGTCACCTTCCCTAATCCTCAGCTGATAATATCCCGATTTCAAATCCAATTTGGAATAGACCGTTGATCCTGCCAGCTGATCAAAGAGGTCATCAATCCGTGGGATCGGATATTTGTTTTTCTCCGTCAGCTTATTCAATTCGCGGTAGTCAAAACATAACCGTAAGCTACTGTCTTTCTTTTTCACAAATAGAACAGGCGCGCTCCAAGGTGACATACTTGGGCGTATATATCCCTGCTCCAACAACTCTTGCAATTGATCTCTTTTGGCGCGACGCGATATGGAGAGCGGGCCGCAGGTTTCGCACCTGGCACCAACTCAATAGAGAAGTCAATCTCCCGCTGGGGTGGTAACCCAGGAAGATCTTTAGGAAACACATTGGTAAACTCTGACACAACTAGTACTTCACCGACCCTGGCCTTTGGCTCAACAGCCTGAATTAGCGTGAAGAATAACTCCGCGCCCTTCCGAACAGCATTGACGACTTGGAGTGCAGACAACAGAGTCCCGCCAACTCCTCGCATACCAGCGAACTTCGTCACAAGTCTAGTATTCTGGCCCAGTGTAATCTCCTTGGAGTTGCAATCAATAAAGGCACGCTGCTCCGAGAGCCAGTCCATACCAAAGATCACATCAAACTCCGATAACGGTAGCACAGCTGCACTCAAACCGAAATCCCGACTTCCTATTTGCACATCCACATCGCAAGCCCTATCCGCAAGCATCACACAGCCATTCGGCAATAGCACCCTTGTACTATCCACCGTCACATGACTCGGTACCCCAATTCGAGATATGAAATCCTCAGACAGAAAAGAATGTGAAGCACCCGTATCAAACAGGGCTCTTGCCAAATTATTCCGAATCAGGACAAAGCCTGCAGCACACACATCATGCACAAGCTATACATAACCAAAAACAATAGCACATAAGCAAGTAAGCTAACTCAACTCGTACCTGTGATGACGTCACTTTGCTTAATCGCTTTCTGTTGGCCAAGCTGATAGATTCGGGGTTGTGCCTGAGACGCAGATGAATCAACCACCGCTTTGCCCTTCTCAGCATAAGACGCCCCCGTCTTCTTTTCTCCTTTGGGCTGAACAACCCGACAGTCACGAGCGATATGCCCCACTCGGCCACAGTTATAGCATGTACGAGAATCCGGCCTTGATGTCGCTCCCGACACAACGGTCGTAGTCACTTGCCCAGACGGCTTGGACCTCTTGCCCCCTTTCTTCTGGTAAAACGATTTGCTCGGGCGAGGTGCTTGAACCTCTGGCTTTGACACAACCAAGCCCTTGTTCCCATGCACCCGCCGCATGTCCTTCTCCAACGCACACGCAGTATCAACCAACGCCTGAAACCCTTGGTTCACTGAACTCGAAAGCAGGAATCGCAACTCATCCCGCAATCCTTCATAGAACCGATTCGTTTTCCTTTGGTCATCCGCGAAGATTGTTCCCGCATACCGTCCCAACCTGGTAAACTCATGCAAGTAGATATCCACGCTATCTTCCCCTTGCTTTAACCGTTGGAACTCATTTTCCATAGCAATGCGTTGCGCCGCTGGGACATGCTTTGCCAGAAATATTCGAGAGAACTCCTCAATCGACACTTGCGTTAATTGCCTGCCCGCCAAATGGTGTACCTCAACCTCGTCCCACCACAACCGCGCCTCTCCTTCCAGCATAAAGGTGGCCAAGGTGACCTGTAGAGTTTCCTCCGCCCTGATCTCTGTCATTATCCGCTTGACACGCGATAACCAATCCTATGCCTGCGTTGGGGATCCCATTCCAGTAAACGTAGGCGGACAGAAGCTCATGAATTGTTTCAACTGTCGGTCAGCTGCTCGTGGATCTACAGCCTCAACCGGCTCGGGTCTTATATCAACACGAACTGGCACTACTGCCGGCTGCGCTTGCCCGGTCGGCTGAATCATGGCAAATAGCGCCTCAGCACCTAAGCGAACAGTTTCCGCAGATGGAGGAGGTGTTGGCACCTCAGCTGGTGCCACACTCTCATCAGAGCGCTGGGGCTCAGACTGCCCAGCACCACTACGCGTCACCTATAGGTGGACAAGACACACATTAGCGAACGTATGCAAGCAAAACAACACAAAAAGGAATGCGCAGATTCCTCAAACAAGATTTTGTACATTCCTTAGTGGACATTCCAGAGTTCATTAGCGTTACAGCAGGGCGGATAAACACGCGCTCGCCACCCCATAAAAGAATTCGTCCACGAATTCGATAGAGGAAAACCGAACGAAGCTGATACCAAAATGTAACGACCCCATCCGTTAAATGACGTATAGTAGAAGGTCCGGCCGGGGCCCCACACTATATGCCACAAACAGACGGTGAGGTCACAGGATAATACCAAACCAAACACGAATCCTAACTCAGAGCATTCTAGCGGAAGCTTTAAGTTGTAATTTGAACTCTAACCAGGAATGTCGAATATATAAACCACCTTTATATATAACCACGGAATGTACACAAACACATAGAGTTTGGCCTTAAGGCCTTACAGTTCCTCTTTTCACACCGTATGGTTTACAAACCTCGGCGCGCAGGCCGGCCATACATGAGTAAAAGAAAACAAGCAAAAACATTCGCTTAGCCTTCAAGGGCTAGCCGCAGCAGCAGCAGCAACAGCAGTAGGGCTTTAGCCCTTCACTTACCACTTGGCTCTCCAGCACCTGCATGGGAACAATCCACCCAACCGGTGGCAAACAATGCAACGGTCAGCATTCAGCTGACCCAATTATAACAATCCTACCCCTTTCTCGGGGCATTAGCATTCTTTCCCTGCAAAGCATGGCATCATCATATAGCAACTATGTGCGCGCAGGCACATTCAAGCCATCACAACTATCGGCCACTCGGCCCGACAGTCCGTGCACTCAGGGCACATTCTTGGTGCACCGGAATACCAGGGTCAACACCACCGTCCATACGGTATTATTTGAGCATTCTAGTCTTTCCGGCGCACGGGCCTAAGACTCTCATTAGGCGCTCCAACAAAAACTATAACCAGGCTTCCAAGTCGGACGGACCTAACGCAGGTACGGATCAGCTACCCCCCGTTGCTCAAGTCGCCGTGCCACCTCGAATACGGAAGTATCCATGGCTATTTATAGGCGCGGGTCGCTTTCACCTTTCCTGTTCGGCAATCTGCCTTTTCATCGAGTTGCAGCCCAACGGCTCAACCGCTCATAAAGTGGCAACGCACAGCCACAAGATTTGCATCCAACCCTCTTCATTTCCTGGACATCATCCAGTACTTCCTGCTGTACCAAGCAACAGGTAGGCACAAGGCAACACAAGCCATAATCACGGAGCCTTCTCCGATATGCAAACAAGCATCACCAATCCAGACCATGTCCAGATGGGCTTCACACAGCATGCTTAGAGCCGTACTCCAATTCCGGCCTCTAACAAGGGGGACTTCACATATCTACCCCAAGGGACACCACAACCCACCGCATACTCGCGGGGAAGGGTTTTCCCTATGCAATGCAGAAAATAAGGACTTCACATGTCCAAGAAGGGAGATCGTTACCCTTGTCGATCTCTTGGGAGCCATCGAAAACTAGCCGGTGAGAAAGAACCGCAGCAGCCTTGCCTTCACAACGCCGGCTTCGGATCACGAATCGGACCACGGGAACTCCGCCGGTGGCTTGATCTCCTCCTCCTTCTTCTTCCTCCCCTCTCTTTCTCTCTTCCTTAAGCAAATGAAGAATGAAGTCTTCATCAGCCTTCACGGATTAAATCCAGCCAGAAAATCACCTGAGCCCTTGGATCCAAAGAGAGAAATCTGAACGGCCACGATTTGCCCAAAAATGCATTTTTTTGGCTGACACGGCCTGTGACACGCCCGTGTCATAGGCCGTGTACCCTTAAGCGGCACAATCGGTATTCGTACCGACTGAGATTTACCAGAACACGGGAATCGACACGCCCGTGTTGAACTTGACACGCCCGTGTCATCCCTGCCTCATCGAGCTGTAAGCAGTACATGGGTAGGCACACGGCATTGGACACGCCCGTGTTCAAGGCTTGGTTCAAGGCCGTGTAATCTTCTGACTCAAACCGCATTTTATTTGCGTGACACGCCCTGGGACACGCCCGTATCCCAGGCCGTGTACCCCTGACACGCCCTGGGACACGCCTGTGTCCCAGGCCGTGTAAACTGACCTGCACCTCAAAACCATTTTGAGTCTTTTTGGGGTCTTTTTGGGGTGTTACAGTTAGTATCACCGTAAGGCGACGGTTCTTGGCATAAGACCTGGTGCCTCCTTGGTAGGGGAGGGGTCTTACATACTAGTATCAATTGAACAAACGATCATAAGAAAAAGAATTCCACAATAATGGAACACCCCGCTCGAGCATTAGTTTGCGGACAAACTATGCAGCGAAAGCAATGGTGTGTCCATGTGTAAAAAGTCACATAAAATGGTCCATTAAGCAATGAGTTAGGCCAATTTTTACGTAAATCTTATCTTTATGCAGCCTCCGCAGGTCGCCCCGCCGAATAATGTGGTTCCTCCCCCTCCGGCTGCCACTCCCTTTCTGTAGACAGAGATGGGGCAAACTTTGACGGCTATCGTGGAAGCCTTCAAAGCCCAACAGGTCCCAGCTTAATAGCCAAATCCGGGGACGAACTTGTTGAGTGCCTTCAAGAGCCTATCCCCGCCGATGTACCGCGGGACAGTGGATGTTGTGAAGACTAAAGAGTTGTTGGATTCCTTACAGGAGATGCTGGTAGGCATCAGCTGCCCTGTCAGCCAGGCAGTTCCTTTAGCCACCTCTGTACTGGATGCTCATGCAAAGAGATGGTGGAAGGCCATGCGAGATTCCATTTATGCTGATAGGGAGCTGACAAACATCTCATGGGAGGAGTTTAGCGAGACCTTCTTAGAGCACTATGTGTCCACCACGGACAGGTATGTGTTGGAAGAGAGGTTTCTGAACCTCAAGCAGGGGACAAGGTCTGTGATCGAGTATCAAAGGGAGTTCTCCCATCTGGCTAGATTTTCATAGATCCACGACTTGGATGATAGGAAGTATGCCAAAAGATTCTACCATGGGACCAGATATTCCTTGAGGCAGCCCTTACTATTCATCTCTCATGGCACCTCGACACAGATCATAGAGATGGCCAAAAAGCTAGAGGCAGACCAGCTGATGGTGTCAAGCAGAGGGAAGAGACCACTTGTTGGGACATCATCCGGAGAAGGCAGCAAAGGCCCTCAGAGAGGCAAGGTGATTAGGTACAATAGGGGTGGGGGACGTCATCGTCCCAACTTCAGGCAGGAACAAATTCCTCCTACAATTCTAGCTCCCCCACCTCTACAGATACACGGCCCGATGAGACAGGAGGATCGTGGCCAGAGACAGGTAGTCTGTTTTAGGTTCCACCAGTCGGGGCACTATAGATCTGAATGCCCACTATAGTTTCGTCAACTTCCTCCTCCTCCTCCACCTCTAGTGGCCCCTCCGGTGCAGCAGGGCCAAGGCCGAGGATTAGGACGAGGCCGAGGCCGAGGACATTACGGCCGAGGCCAAGACCGAGAGCAGATGTATGCGCTAGACCTCGCCGAACCGAGGAATCCAGAGGAGGTCATTTCAAGTACTTATACTATTGTAAATTTAAAGATTTCATTTATATGGTACCTGATGTTATAGAATAACAGTCTATTTAAACCCAAACAACCCGAGGCATAGTCATGATCAGCGGCAAGCCCGCTCGTACCTTGTTCGACACGGGTGCCTCCCACTCGTTCGTATCTGAGGCCTTCATAGAAGGACTGGAGGGTGTGGAAAGATTTCCGAGCTTAGAGATGAGGGTGCATCTACCCGATGGGTCAGAGCTACGGACCACTGTCCATTGCAACATGGAGGCCGATATTGGTGGCAAGGAATTTGAGGCACCGACGACAGTCTTGAGATTACCATATTTTGACTTGATCTTGGGCATGACAGGGTTGCATTGGAATCATGCCAAAATCAATTGCCCATCAAAAAGGATCATACTGAGGCACGATGACTCCTTTGTCATCATCGAAGGTATTAGACCTATCTCCCACCTTTTACTATCTTCTGTAAAGACTGTGAAGGCCCACAAGCAGGGAGAGGAGGTATACATTAAATGCTTCGAGATGGCGGGAGCAGAAGCTTCCCTTGATGACATCCCGGTGGTTCGGGATTTCTTTGATGTATTCCCGGAGAAATTGCCCGGATTACAGCAAGCTAGAGATATTGAATTCCGAATACAGTTAGTGCCAGGAGCGAGGCCCGTATCTCGGGCACTATATAGGAAGGCTCCCAAGGAGCTTGCAGAGTTTAGGACCCAGCTTCAGGAGCTAGTGGAGTCGGGGTTTGTTCATCCCAGTTCATCACCGTGGGGAGCACCGATACTATTTGTCAAGAAGAAGGATGGGTAGTTGCGACTCTGCATTGACTATTGGGAGTTGAACCAGTTAACGGTTTGGAATACGTACCCGTTGCCTCGGATCGATGAACTATTTGATCAACTCCAGGGAGCCTTATGGTTCTCCAAGATTGATTTAGGATCCGGGTATTATCAGCTGTGAATTCAAGAGGAAGACATTCCAAAGATAGCCTTCAGTTCTCATTATGGGTTGTACGAGTTCACGGTAATGCCTTTCGGGCTCACGAATGCACCTTCCACATTCATGAGTCTGATGAACCGTGTCTTCGAACCATACCTGGATAGATTTGTTATAGTATTCATTGATGACATCTTGGTCTACTCCCAGAAAAGGGAGGAGCATATGCAGCACTTGGCACAAGTATTGGAGAAGCTGAGGGAGTATAAGATGTATGCCAAATTCTCGAAGTGTAAGTTCTTGTTAAAATAGGTGGCATTCTTAGGGCATAACATCAGCTGAGCTGGATTGGCCTTGGATCCGGCCAATGTATAGGTAGTGAGAGATTGGCCGCTGCCAAAATCAGCTTCCGACATACGCAGCTTTCTGGGACTCGCAGGTTACCACCGCAAGTTCGTGGAGGGGTTTTCAAGGATAACACTGCCCCTCACGTCCATGACAAAGAAAGAGGCAGTATTTAGTTGGACAAAGAGAAGTGATGCAGCATTTCAAGAGCTAAAGGATAGGCTCACCTCTTCCCCTATCCTTGCACTTCCATTTGGGAAGGAAGGATTTCAGATTTACACTGACGCCTCATACCAGGGGATGGGTGTTATCCTGATGCGGCATGGTCATGTCATCGCTTATGCTTCGAGACAGTTGAAGAAGCATGAGCAAAATTACCCGGTACACGATTTGGAGCTCAGAGCCGTAGTATTCGCACTAAGGATTTAGAGACATTACTTATACGGGGTTCATTGTTACATTTTCTCGGATCACAAGAACCTCAAGTACATCGACACCCAGAAGGAATTGAACCTTCGCCAGAGGAGATGGCTGGAATTTTTATATGATTATGACTATAAGGTGCACTATCACTCGGGGAAGGCGAACACCGTAGCATATGCATTGAGTAGGAGAGCCGGCACTACTAGACCGGATCCCCGGGTGATGGCTATAGAGTTGACCCAGATGATGGAAGAGAGGCACATTACCATGGTGTCCGAGTCGGAGCCATAGATATACAGGGAGTACTTGGGCTCCTTAGTCATGGAGTGTGATATTCAGGACCGAATTCAGCCACAGTAGAGGTCAGATACAACATTGGAGCCAATATTCGAGCCTTGGAAGCGGGCAAGATGGAGGACTATTCACTGTTTGATGGCCTTATTCACTTCCGTGGTCGCATCTACATTCCCACAGGTGGTGGTATCCGGGAGGATATTCTCAGGGAGGCACAATGTTCTCGATATTCAGTGCACCCCGATATCACCAAGATGATAGCTGATTTGCGGAGGGGTATGTACTAGCCGGGGATGAAGAGTGAGATCATCCATTTTGTGACACATTGCGAGACATGCCAGCGGGTGAAGGCAGAGTGCAAGAGCCCCGGAGGACTATTACTGTAAGACCCCATTTTTTTTTCTTTTTCAACCATCGGGGTCTTATGCCCAGAATTTCCGCTTTGCGGGAAAATCCAGGAAGACGAGCCCATCCCGATCGAGCTCCGTTGAGCTCGATTATCAATCCTAAAGAGCTCTAAGATCTACCCGTAGAAAGAGAGATGGGGAAGACCTTGTTCGCAGGCTGGAAGCGTGTAGATCGTCGGGATGCCATTGGCGCGGTGGTGGCGTCGCCGGAATTCTTCTACAGCACAGTACAAGCTCCAATCCGTCGGGTTGGGGTGGAAACTTCATCTCTGAGTCTAGGTAGCCTTTTTAAAGGGAAGAAATGGGGAGCGGGCGGGTATAGGCTGTCTAACCATTAATGCTTCCTTAAGAGCATGCTTCGGCCATGGTGGAGGGGAGATGAAATGGCCCGAAATAGCTGGAGGAGGGCTGGAAACTCCTCCTCTCCCCATGAGGACTTGAATCCAGCCGTTTAAAGAGGAGGGGAAGGGGCAACGACATCAAGTGCCATTTATGACGGTGATCGCCGGTTTCCCACCATGGCCGTGGCTCCTCCTTATTTTCAAAACCGACAGCCACGTGGCATTGACCGGTCAACACTTTTTAAAATAAGACTTAAGTGGGTCTTAATAAGAGATACGACCTAATAATGCATTCGGGCCCACTATCTAGACTGGCCCGGTTCAGCTGACCATCAGCCAAGCTAAAACCGCCAGAAAAAGTCTAAGTAAAATTGCGTTGAGTTCATCTCACTCAACGCCATCCAAGCTACGTCGTTTAGTGAGCTCTGCTCACTCAACGCCATCCATACTGCAGCATTGAGTGAGCTCTGCTCACTCAACACCATCCAGGATAAGGCGTTGAGTGAGCTCTGCTCACTAAACGCCATCCAAAATGCAGCCCTTCCAGACTATGGCGTTCAGTGAGCTCAGCTCACTCAACGCCATCCATATTATGGTGTTGAGTGAGCTCTGCTCACTCAACGCCATCCAGCCTACTCGAGGTGGCGTTGAGTGCAGTCTGTGAACTCAATGTCATATAACTTATGGCGCTGAGTGAGCTCTGCTCACTCAATGCAATCTAGACTACTTAAGATGGCGTTTAGTGCAATCAATGCACTCAACGCCGTCTAGCTTATGGTGTTGAGTGAGCTCTGCTCACTCAATGCCATCCAACCTACTTAAGATGGCGTTGAGTGCAGTCTGTGCACTCAACGCCGTCTAGCTTATGGCGTTGAGTGAGCTAAGCTCACTCAACGCTATCCAGACTACGGTGTTGAGTGAGCTCAGCTTACTAAACGCCATTCCAAGGTCACGGGCGTGACAGATCGGTCACGGGCGTGCCAGGCCCATGTTGAAATTTCTGAGCTCGCTGATCGTCTTTCTGAGGTCGACGATCGCCGAAGGGGTCACTCCCTAGTTCGTGGGCGTGACGGATCGGTCACGGGCGTGACCAACCCGTGACTCGAAATCTTGGTCGATAGACTTCAATTCTTGGGTTTCCTAGGGTTCTGTTATGACAAAACCACTTCTAGGGGTCTAGTTGGAAATGGGATGTTACAATTACAGCCATTGTCAGTGCCAGAGTGGAAGTTCGAGGACATCTCTATGGACTTCGTACACGGGTTGCCTCGCTCCCACTCTGGGCACGATTCTATTTGGGTCATCATCGATAGACTTACCAAGGTGGCACTATTCATACCGGTGCAGAAGGACAACCCAGTTGCTGTGTTGGTGAGATTGTTCATGGAGCAGCTCGTCAGGTACCACGACGTCCCCAGGACGATTGTCTCGGATCATGACTGTCAGTTCACTTCTAGGGAGTGGAGGGCAGTGCAGACATATTTGGGCTCTCAGCTTTCTTTTAGCACTGCCTTCCCTCTACAGACCGATGGCCAGACGGACCGGACCAACAAGACTATGGAGGATTTGCTGCGGTTGTGCATACTTGACACGGGAAAGCCCTGGGAGAGATTGTTGCCACTAATCTATTTCTTCTACAACAACAGTCACCAGGCGAGCATTGGGATGGTCCCGTATGAGGCTTTATATGGGAGGAAATGTTGGACACCCCTTTCTTGGGTTCAGGATGTGGACCCCCGAGTTATTGGTTCTGATTATATAAAGGATACAGAGGCTCAGATTAGATTGATCAGGGATCGGATACTTGAGGCTAAGAGTAGGCAGACCAAGTACTATGATGCACGACATCGGAAGTTGGAGTTCAAGGTGGGGGAAAGGGTGTTCTTGAAGATACGTCTAGTGCATAGTGTCTCTTGTAACGCCCCTGATTTTTCTGCGATTATTTAAATTCTCGTTTGCCGTTATGTCGACGCATTTTCTTGGCTTGCACCATCTATGGAGTGTGGTCTTAACTCCTTAGAACTATGTGCCCTATTTTGTAGCCTGTTGTCAAGATCTCCCTAGCAAGCCGAGTCATTTTGGGTGACCCGGTGTGGCCTATTGGGGGATGCTTGTGTTTTGGCTTCGGGAGGGTATAACTCGAGTTCTATTCGTCGAAAGTTAGTTTCGACTTCGCCGTTGTGTTCATAGCGTGGATATTTAGCTACGGTGCGAATTTCATCGAATTCTGAGGTGGTTTGGTATTCGAGTCGTTTTGGGTGTGCTATTAGTAAAAACAAATTGGAAATCTTTTTGCTTAAGTGAACCGGCGGCTTAGGAGGCGGTTAAGATGAGGCGTGATTAGAGTTATTTAAAAAGCCTTAATCAGTAGATGGCGGGCCCACTTTTCTTCTTCTTCCCGAGAACGAACCCGCCTCTCCTGTACGCGGAAAAGCAGCGGAGAAACCGCCGACCTGCTACTCTTCGGAAGGCGATTCCGAGAGCGTTTGTCGACGGAATTCAATTCTGAAAGCCGATTTGGGTTGCTCTCTCTTGGAACTATGTGTCTACGATAAGAGATATGATTTTCGTGGAGTATTAGGAGGCTTGGATTTTCGGTTTCTTGTGGTTTTCCGCCATTAAAGTGCGGGTTTGCTTGTAAGGTGCTGCTCCTTCTAGTGCAGAACGAAGAGGACGGAAAGCCGACCAAGCTTCGCTTGAAATCGAGGCAAGTGCTATTCTTGCCCTTGACATTGTTGTTCTTTTGAATTTTGCAATGTTTCTCGGTTAGCCCTAGGGTAGAAACCAAGCATACTCTCTTTTATCTTGCTAAATTTTAGTGCTTAGATTCTCCTATGATCCCCCTCCTTGTGCGGTTTGCTCAACCTGCTAGTTGTGTTTACCATTTAGACTCCAGATTTGTAGTTAGTTGGGTGCTTTTGCGGGTGGGGCCGAGAGAGAGAGTGAGGGAGGAAGTTGTGGTAGGGCTCTGGTTAGAACCAGTCTCGGTAGACTCTCGGGTTTTGGTGTTGAGTGTGGTGCACACACTCAAAGCCAAAAGCCGCCCGGACTTGGCGTTGAGTGTGGTGGACACACTCAAAGCCATAGTTTTGTCTGTTCCTTGCGGCTGAGTGGTGGGGTGTTTGAGTGAGAATTTTTGTCTAAGTCAAAATCGACGGGAATCACCAAGTGATTCCCGCCGATTTCGACGTGTATCGTCAGTGATTCCTACCGATCGGCGAGAATCATCCTTGCTTCCCGCCGATTCGGAGAGAATCATCCTGGATTCCCGCCGATCGGCGAGAATCATCCTGGATTCTCGCCGATTCGGCGAGAATCATCCTGCATTCCCGCCGATTCGGCGAGAATCATCCTGCATTCCCGCCGATTCGGCGAGAATCAGTCGGCATTCCCGCCGTCCTCCTCTAGTTGGCGATGGTTTAGAGTTTTCCTGCGGGAGTGAACTTTGGCATAGAGTGAGGACCTCACTCAATGCCAAAGCTGCTTTGGCATCGAGGGAGGTGGACTCACTCAACGCCACAGTTGGGTTTTGTGGTTTTGCTAAAGGCTTTGAGGGAGTGGTGTTGGGTACATTGGAAAATGTGTACCTGATTTGAAGAAGTCCAATTTAGCTCAATGATATACATCAAGGTGTATTTGATGTTGTTTTGAGTTGACATATGCAGGTGAAAAAGTGTTAAAGAATGCAGAAAAATATTCTAAGTCCATGTGTCGACACCTGAAGAAACAATGCTGACACCTTAGAATATTTGTGTCGACACTTGAAGGAAGCTGTGTCGACACAGAGAAAGATAGTCGACCACATTTGTGTCGACACTGGGAAGCAGTGTCGACTCACAGGAAGATAGTCGACCACATTTATGTCAACACTGGGAAGCAGTGTCGACTAACTAAAAGATAGTCGACCTCGACACAGAAGGAGATAGTCGACCACATTTATGTCGACACTGGGAGGCTGTGTCGACACAATGAGACAGAGTCGACACATTTTGGCAGAGTCAACAATCGATGTGTCGACACCTGAAGGCAGTGTCGACACATACTGAGTTCTGAATCTACAACAACTGTGTCGACACACAGGACTTGTGTCGACACACTGCAAAGTCAAGACCAAGTTATTTTCTGAACAAAGATGAAGTGTTGAGTCGACATAAATTCTCTGTGTCGACTCATTCTCAAAATATAGTTCTGAAGAAGCTGTGTCGTCTTAAAGGCAAACTTGTCGACATCATCAAAGGTTGTGTCGACACCAAAGTTACTTGTGTCGACACATATAGACAGTTGGTCTCGACACTTCCTGATAGTCTGTCTCAACACATTGCTGACCAAGACTAAGGCACAGGATCTGTTTGAAGACTTGACAGCTGTGGGTTACAGCCAGTTAACTGATGTTGTCAGACTTGTCAGAAGACAGTTATAAACCGAATCAGCCGGTTACCATTAAGAAGGTCTATAAATAGACAGATTCAGAGGGAAGAAAGGAGGATTGAACTTTGGCAATCAAATTGAGAAATCAAATCAAGAAGGAGTAATACACTAAAGAAGATCTTCATCAGAAGATCTAAGAAGACGATCTCAGGATCAATCTAAGAAGAGTTCTAACAAGAATTCAGAAGTATCATCAAAGGTGTTGGATAGAGAGGGATCCACCCATTTTGAAGAAGAAGAAGGAAGCCATCAGTGGTTTCTCAAGAAGCTGTTTGGAAATCAACTCAGCTAAGTTCAGATTCAAGAAGCTTTGAAGAAAGCTCAGATTCAGTTGATTTCATCAGCTGATCAAGAATTGTCTTGTCCTCTTCTCTCTCAACAAAGGCAAGACATTAAAACTTCTTTTCTAAATTTCTGTAGGATCTGTTTTACACGGATCTGTGTTGTAAGCCTGTGATATAAAGGCTGAGTGTAGGAGAGTTGATCTCTGAGTGGTAGGGCTGTTTGCCTGAGTGTAGGAGAAGGTTCTTCTCTGAGTTGTAGGCCTTGTGGCAAGGCTAAGGTAGGGCAGTTGTGCCTGAGTTGTAGGAACCTATCCAGGTTCTGAGCTGTAGGATCTGAGGATCTGAGAATAGTGGAAGTTTGGCCGAATCTAGCATACTGCTAGATAGGTGAAGGGGGAAAGTGGATGTACCCAAACCTTGGGGAACCACTATAAAACATTGTGCAATCTGTGATGTTTGAATTTCTGTGATTGCTGTGCTGAATGTTCTAATTCTGTGATTGAATTCTGCCTAAAAGTATAAACAAGCAATTAGAACCTATTCACCCCCCCTCTAGGTGTTTTAGGTTGTCTTGAAAGTAAAACTATCAAGTGGTATCAGAGGGAGGTTCCTCAAAAAGGACTTAACAGCCTGAGGTAGATCTGAAAGGCAGAATCAAGAGTCAAGAAGATAGGTTCTAGAGAGAATCATAAGGAGCTAGGGTCTATGAAATTACCCATATGCAAGAAGGAAATCTTTGGAATTTGGAAAGAAAGAGTCAGGTTGTTTATGGAGGCATCTGACCCAAGAATATACATCACAGTTCAGGAAGGACCTTTCATTCTAATGAAGGTATCAGTTCTTGATGCTAATATTCAAACTCCAAAGAGTTATTCTGAAATGACCAAGGATGAAATCATTTTGGCAACTATGGACAAGAGAGCACAGAATATTATTGTGAGTGCCATAGATGATTCTACATTTCAGAATCTGATTCACTGCAAGACCTCCAAAGAAATGTGAGACACATTGATTGTCTACATGGAGGGATCAGAAGAAGTAAGGCAGGACAGGAAATCTATGCTCAATCAGGAATATGAAAGTTTTAGACAAGGAAAATCTGATAGCATAACTGAGTGCTATAAGAAATTCTATAGAATTGTGAATGAGCTAATGTCCTATGGAAGAGTCTTCAGTACTTATGAACTGAATGACAAATTCTTGAGATCCTTAACAAAGGATTGGGACACAAAGATCTGTGCCATAAGAGAAGTGGCTAAATTGGCAGAGATCTCTCTTCCCACCTTGTTTGGAAAGCTGCTATCCTATGAAATGCAACTTTTGGTGAGGAAGGAGGAGGAAAAGAATTCAAGAGGAGAGCATAGAGAAAATACTGTGACATTCAATGCAGAAGCCACCAGAAAGAATAGGAGGATATCACCATCCTCTCCTAAGGAAATTGCAGAAGTCAGTTCTGAAAAATTCAGATGATCAGAGTTCAGAAAGCTGTGATTCAGATGCAGACTTTGCTGCATTCACAAGGCAATTCCAAAGGTTCTTGAAAAAGAAGCAGTGGAAGTCTAAGCCCTCCACTTCACAGCAAGTTGATGACTATTATCAGAAGAAAAAGTCATCAAGGAAAGAAAAGAGCAGATCAAAGCCTAGCAAAGCCACTACTTCAAAGTTTGTCTGATATTGTTGCAATAGGCCTGGACATTTAGTGCTGACTGTCCTGATAAGAGAAAGGAGTCTTCAGACAAGAAGAAGACTCATCAAAAGGGCAAGAAGGAGAAATCCTTTGTTGCAAAGAAGGGTAAGAGCCTAACAGATCAGTCAACTTCAGAGTCAGAATCTGAAGCAGAAGCATATATTGGACTATATGCTGTATCTGAAGAAGAGGAGTTTCTGCAGTTGCTAGACTTCATCAATGAACAAGAGGATCATCAGTGCATGGGACTGATGGCAGGATCAGAAGAGGAAATATGCCAGAATCAGTCTGGTCCTAATAAGGTACAATGTCCTTCTATGAAATCTGTTTGTAGTACAAGTATAGATTCAGCTACATCTGCATCAAGTGATGTAGATGCATCTGAATCTGAAGGAGATGTCTATCAATTGATAGATAAGTATGGGGACTTGTTGCAGGCCCTTAAGAAAAGCAAGAACCTGGTTAAATCTCAGGCTCATGAAATTGCTGAACTAAGGGTAGCTGCAACTGAGTTAGAGAAAGTAATTGATCAAAAGTTAAATGAAATTGCCAAGCTGAAGAATATAACTATTATTCAGATGGGCACAATTAATTATACCAATGATCAAGTGAAGAGTCTGGAGGCCAGACTAAGAATTGAAAAAGATTTAGTGGCTACTTACTCTAAGCCAAAGTCTGTCTTACCCTTGATTGATGAATTTGTGAATCAAAAGGGTAAGGCAAGATTAGGATTCAAAGGTAACTCCAGGGCTGGCCGTTTCAAGAGGAAAGGCAAAGCTCCTGTCAAGCCACTGAACTTTTCAGTCCCTATTAAGTTTAGAAAGGTGCAAGTGCCTTCTAATCAATATGATCATGAAAATATTCATGGTCATATTAAGACAAATGTTCTGAAAAACAAAGGTGTAAATGCCAACAGGCCTACCCATGTTCATAAACCCAATGGTTATAAAAAATTAGTGGGCGAAGTTGCTGCAGCACCAGCAATGAACAGAAATTCTTTTGTCAAGGAAGTATCTAGATCTAGATACAACAAGTTTGAATGTTGGTGCTGTGGTAAGAGAGGCCATTTTGCACTAGACTGCTGGTATAACACAAGTGTTAGAAAGAACAATAGTCTACCTGATAGAAGAGATAATGGTAGCTTTGTTAATGCTAACCTGAACCAAGGACCCAAGACTTACTTGGGTTCTAAGGATAAGTAAATCTGTGTTGCAGGATAATCCAAGTAGCCATGCCCCTATATGGTACTTGGATAGTGGTTGTTCCAGGCACATGACTGGAACAAAGGGGCTGTTGAAGGAGTATTCATCTGTCAAAGATGGACCTAAAGTGATCTTTGGTGGATCTGAAAAAGGAGTCATCAAATGGTTTGGTAACATTTCTTCTAACCTAATTACTATCACCCAAGTGGCTTATGTAAAAGGTTTGAAACATAATCTAATAAGCATAAGCCAGCTGAGTGATTTAGGATATGACATTTCATTTGTTAAGGATGGATGTCATATTAAAAGGTCATGTGATCAAGAGATCATTTTGACTGGGTATAGGAAGAGAAATGTATATTGTCTTAATTTTGTATGTGAGAACAAGGCTTCTCCCATCTGTCTTATAGCTGATGACAATGCTTCTCATTGTGTTAAGTGGCACAAGAGATTGGCTCATCTTAACTACAAGACAATTGGCCAACTCTTTAGCAAAGAGTTAGTGAGGAATGGTCCTCAAGTTAAGTGTATAAAGGATGGAATATGCTCAGCTTGTCAAAAGGGCAAGCAGACAAAATCCTCCTTTTAAAGCCTTGAAAACAAGGATTCTGTGAGGTGCTTATACCTCTTGCATATGGATCTTTTTGGTCCTATGCCAGTTCTTAGTCTAGGTAGGAAGGTCTACACTTTTGTGGTTATAGATGACTATTTTAGATTTACATGGGTGTTCTTTCTGTGACAGAAATCTGAAACCCCAAGTGTCTTACTTAATTTTGGAAAGCAAATTCAAAATGAATTGAATAGTACAGTGGTCAAAATCAGAAGTGACCATGGTACTGATTTTCAATCTGAAAGCATGACAAAGTTATGTGAAGACTTTGGGATTTTCCAAGAGTTCTCCTCACTAAGAACACCTCAGCAAAATGGAATTGCTGAAAGAAAGAATAGAACATTAATTGAAGCTGGTAGAACTCTATTGAGTGACACCTCTCTACCAGAATATTTCTGGGCTGAGGCAGTAAACACTGCTTGTCATGTGATCAATAGGGCTTCTATCACCAAGAGCCACAAAAAGACTCCCTATGAGATTATGAAAGGTAGAAAACCAAATCTATCCTACTTCAGAATCTTTGGTTGCAAATGCTATATACTTAACAATGGTAAGTCATATTTGACTAAGTTTGCTGCCAAATCCCAGGATGGGATATTTGTTGGGTACAACACAAATAGTAAGGCCTATAGAATCTTCAACTTGACTACTCAAGTTGTTGAAGAATCTGTGCATGTTGTGTTTGATGAAATAAGATTAATCAACTGTGAGTTCTCTTGTAGATCAAATGACTCAACAGGTATAAGCAAAAGGATGGACAAGCTCTCCATTGCTGAAGCTTCAAGGGAAGATGGAGTATTGGAAAATGAAGGCTATTGTCCAGGGGGAGTACAAGATTCAATAGAAGATGAAGAAAACCAAGAGGTTCAGCAAAATGAAGGAGCTGGAGATGTTCAACCAGAAGGGAGTCTTCCTCCAGCTACAAGACATTTAAGAGACCATCCAACTGATCAGATAATAGGTGATCCAAGACAGGGAGTACAGACAAGAAGCAGAAGTCAAAGCACAGTTCTGCATTCAAGTTTCCTATCACAAATGGAGCCTAAGAAGTTTGAAGAAGCCATCCAAGACCTGCACTAGACTGATGCTATGCAAGAGGAGCTGAATCAATTCAGAAGGAACAAGTTGGATGAGAATGGAGTAATAGTGAAAAATAAAGCAAGATTGGTTGCTAAAGGATACAGGCAGGAAGAAGGGATTGACTTTGATCAAACCTTTGCCCCAATAGCAAGGCTGGAGGCAATCAGAATGTTCCTTGCCTATGCAGCCTATCAAGACTTCAAGGTATACCAAATGGATGTGAAGTCAGCATTTCTGAATGGTGATCTTAAAGAAGAAGTATATGTAGAGCAGCCATCAGGTTTTGTAGATCCTCTTAAACCTGATTATGTTTATAAGCTTAGAAAAGCTTTGTATGGGTTAAAGCAAGCCCCAAGGGCCTGGTATGAAACCCTGTCTACTTTCCTTATTGAGAATAAATTCTCAAGAGGAAAATAGACAAAACTCTATTCCTTAGGGAATCCAAAGGCAAGATCATCTTAGTTCAGATCTATGTTGATGACATAATCTTTAGATCTACTGAAAACAACCTTTGTAAAAAGTTTGCCAAACTTATGCAAGGGAAGTTTGAGATGAGCAGTATGGGGGAACTGAAGTTCTTCTTGGGACTCCAAGTAAGACAGACTGATGATGGCTTGTCCATATCCCAGTCAAAGTTTACCAAAGATTTAATTAAGAAATATGGTATGGAGTCATCCTCCATCATGAGAACTCCTATGGGAACAAGTATGCCTATATGCAAAGATGATGCAGGTAAACCTGTTGATGAGACTTTGTATAGAGGAATAGTTGGTTCTCTACTATATCTCACAGCTAGTAGACCAGATATTATGTATGCTACATGTGTCTGTGCTAGGTACCAAGCCTGCCCTAAAGAGTCTCATTATATTACAGTCAAAAGGATTCTGAGATATCTTAAGGGCACACCTAATCTAGGCCTTTGGTACCCTAGGAATAGAGATTTTCTACTAACAGGTTATTCAGAAGCAGACTTTGCAGGCTGTAGAGAGGATAGGAAGAGTACAACAGGTACTTGTCAATTCTTGGGAGGAAGATTGATATCTTGGAGTAGTAAGAAGCAGACCAGTGTGGCTATATCTACAGCTGAGTCAGAATATGTTGCTGCTGGCAGCTGCTGTGCACAACTATTGTGGATACAGCATCAGCTTAAAGATTATGGTATTCAAGTAAGTAGAACACCTCTTTTGTGTGATTCTAAGAGTGCAATTTCTATTGCCAATAATCCTGTTTCTCATAGTAGAACTAAGCATATAGAAATTAAATACCATTTTCTTAGAGATCATGTAGAAAGAGAAGACATCACATTGGAATTTGTTAAGACAGATTATCAAATAGCAGATGTATTCACTAAACCTCTGGATGAAACAAAATTCAATAAATTTAAAATTGAATTAGGCATGCTGACCATTGATTAGATTATCAACAAGCTTACAAAAATATAATAGATTATCAAATGGTCTCAAGTGGTGTTGACAGAAACAGAAATTGGCTAAGTAAAATAGTGTCGACACATTCAGTGATAATGTGTCGACTCAGTGAAGTAATGTCGACAAGATAGAAATATTGTGTCGACACAGAGAATATGTGTCGACACTTAAGAATTAAATTGTCGACTTATCCAGGAATATAGTGTCGACTTCACCAGAATAGTGATGTCGACACTTACAAATTTTGTGTCAACACTTATCCTAAGAGTCGACACAGATTTTCTGATACTCTACTATATCTCTCAGGTGTCGACATATCCACAATTGGTGTCGACACATAGTAGACAGATTTGTTGTCGAGATAATAGAAGTTTGTGTTGACACATTCCATCTGTGTCGACACATATAGACTATTTTTGCCCGCCTTTTGATCTTCTTTCAATAGAAGGTATAAATAGGTCAAGAACATATTCAGTCGACACGCTTACAAGGTTTTCGAGACTGAAACCCTGTGTCAACTTTCTCTCTCTCTCTCTCTCTTCTCTCAAGCTTTCTCACCTTAACAATGGCGCCGAAGATTGAAGACAACGTCAATGAAGGATATGAGTTAGTAAGGAATGCCTTTGTCGAAGCCCCAACAGATGTTCAACGAGTTATCTCTCTTATTTCCGAATCTGGATTAGAGTTCATAGTTTCTAAACCTTCCAAGATATGGAAGAAGGAGGTGCATGAATTCTTTAACTCTGCATCAATAGGTTCAGATATTCTCAAGATCAAGTCCACTGTTCATGGGATGACAGTGAAGATTACCCCAAGAAGTCTAAGGAAGATTCTACATTTACCAATAATTGAGAATGAAGAAGAAGTCCCTGCTTCTAAGTTAAGGGAGATTATCCAATGGTGCGGATTGGATCCCACTCTGAAGATTGGAGTTGCTTTCAACAGGAAAGGGATGAATCAGCAAGGGAAATTTCTGTCTGAAGTAGTTGGCAAGGTGATTCTGTGCAAACCAGGGGGACATGATAGGATTTCAGCCTATATGTTCAGCCTCATGACCAGAATTGTGTTTACAATTCCAACAGATTGGTCAGCTGTAATCTTTGAAAAGATCAAGGAAGGAATAAAGAAGCCAAATCTGTCTAGAATTATGAGTTTATATCTGAATGGAGTGATCCCTGAGGTAATGCAACACCTGCCAGGAACAAAGATCAATCACATGAGAAAGATGGATATGAGATTGTTTTCTAGGTGGGATAGGGTGCTGTCAAAGGATGTGCCTGACGAGAGCAGGCAGGACACCCCAGTGAAATCCTCTTCTCATGCTCAAGATACTGAGCAGCTTCAAGAAGAACAAGAGAGGAAGCAGGATGAAGATCACCTTGTGTCTACTCCAGCCCAGCAAGACACTATACCTACACAGATGCAGGGGGAGCAAGCTCATTCTCCTGCCCAGAATGAATCTACTCCTAATCAGGTACAATTGCAGGGGGAGCTGGTGTATTTTCTTAATAAAAGACATTTCTAATATTTCAATTTCTGCACAGGTGCAGGGGGAGCAAGTGTACTCACCTGCCCAGGACATCACCAATACTGAACAAGTACAGGTGGAAAAGATGTCAGACCCAGTGCAAGAGGCAGTACAAATTGATATCTCCAAAGATCTGAATATAGAGGATCCAATTGATACATCTTATGTTCAAACTCAGAAGGAATATACTTTAGATGAGTTATTTCCTAATGTTGACATTGTTACTGATAGAGTAGAGGAGGGGCAAGATATTAAGAAGGCCCTTGACATGGAGATAGAAATTGAGAAGGAGCAAATGGTTGAGGGGGAGTCTGTGCATGTTGACACTGAACAACATGGCACTGAGACTGATATTCCTCCTCCTCCTCAAGAAAGAGTTCAAGTTGATAGTTCATCTGAATCTGAGACTGAAGAAGCCAGAATGTCTAAGAAGAGAAAACTTGTTGTCTTCAAAAGAAGGAGCAAAGGTTATAAGCAGGCTCTACAGACTACAACTCCACCATCTCATTCTGACTTTAATTATAACAAGTTTATGGTTGATTTGCAAGTTAAGCTAGATGAACATAGATTGGCTGTTGAAAAATATGTTGATGAGAGCAATAAGTCCCTTCAATTTGACTTGGCTCAGGATATAAAGTCAATTCGATTTGAAATCAATATGCACAAGAAGGAAATGACAGATTGCTTCCACAAAGGAGGTAATGCTGTAGTATTCTTGGCTAAACAACAGCAGTCCATTATTACCAAGGCAGATGATATAGCACTGAAGCAAGGCTATGTTCTTACCAATCAGATAAACATGAATGCAAATCTTGAAGACTCTCACAATGAGATTCTTAATGAGTTGAAAAAGACTACTACTGAAGAGCAAACTGAAGCAAGAGCAAAAGAGATGGAAGAATTTGATAAGAAACTTCAAGATGCAATTGAATCAGTTAAAACTACTATCACTACCTCTCAAAAGGACATATCTGACAAGCTTCAAAAGTTAAAACCATTTTTTAAAGAGGGTGTGAATTATCTGGATGGCCAGATCAGATTTCAGAAGGAAGATCTAAGAGATCATATTACCAGAGAAGCCATAAAGGTGGAGAGGTTGTTAGTTCTTGCTGGCTCAGAGCACACCAAATGGGTGACAAATAGTATTCGAGCCACATTGGGATATCCACCTTTGTGTGATGATGCTATGGTGGCTGAGTCAGGAATCCAAACAGGTCTACTTGAAGGCAATCAACCTGAGGTTGCCCAAGTCATTTACCCTCCTCCAGATTTTGATATGATTGATCAGCAAGTTCAAGATATGTATAGCCCTCCAAAGGAGGTTAACAGGGTTTTTATTGAGAAAGTGGATAAGCCTGAGGCCAATTTGAAAGAACAGCAAGATGCTCTACTATCCAAGAAGAAATTTAGAGAGCAGGCTGAACTTAAGCCAGATTTTGAGCAGTGGAGCCCTACTTCTAGAAATATTATACTCACTGCATGGAAGGCTGTAAAAGACCAAGTACATGAAAGAGGGAAGTGGTATATTGAAATGGAATGGCAAAAGCATGAAGCTAGGCAAGAGGATATAGTACAGTTTAGAAGAAAAGCCAAGCTGGGTAGGCTGCCACCAGATGGTCAGGAGCCGAGCAAGTACTTTCCAAAGCCCTATCATTACTTTGAAAGACAAAGGCTCAAGGAAGAAGCTCTAAAGAAAGCTGAGCTAAAAGGCAAGAAGCCAGCTGAAGTTGCTGAAGCTCCTGTGAAGGCTCAAATCCAATCTGGCAAAGGGATTGTCATAAGAGAGCCTGATCAGTCTTAGTTCTAAGTTCTTTCAAAAAATGTTTTGTAATGTTTTGATCATTCAATATAAAAATCTGTAATCAAACATTACCAAGTTATAAACAAAATTTTGTTTGGAATCATATAATGTTCATTCTGTGATGGATTGTTATTATTTTGTTTGGAATCATATAATGTTCATTCTGTGATGGATTGTTATTATTTTGTTTATATTAAGTATTCCTGTTATGTCATATATCATCATTTTATACTTTTTATAAATGGTGTATATCATTGCCTATAAGGGTTATGACTTCTCCAAATAGGGGGAGATTGTTGGGTACATTGGAAAATGTATACCTGATTTGAAGAAGTCCAATTTTGCTCAATGATATACATCAAGGTGTATTTGATATTGTTTTGAGTTGACATGTGCAGGTGAAAAAGTGTTAAAAATGCAGAAAAATATTCTAAGTCCATGTGTCGACACCTAAAGAAACAATGCTGACACTTCAGAATATTTGTGTCGACACTTGAAGGAAGCTGTGTCGACACAGAGAAAGATAGTCGACCACATTTGTGTCGACACTGGGAAGCAGTGTCGACTAACAGGAAGATAGTCGACCACATTTATGTCAACACTGGGAAGCAGTGTCGACTAACTAAAAGATTGTCGACCTCGACACAGAAGGAGATAGTCGAACACATTTATGTCGACACTGGGAGGCTGTGTCGACACAATGAGACAGAGTCGACACATTTTGGCAAAGTCAACAATTGATGTGTCGACACCTGAAGGCAGTGTCGACACATACTGAGTTCTAAATCTACAACAACTGTGTCGACACACAGAACTTATGTCGACACACTGCAAAGTCAAGACCAAGTTATTTTCTGAAGAAAGATGAAGTGTTGAGTCGACATAAATTCTCTGTGTCGACTCATTCTCAAAATAAAGTTCTGAAGAAGCTGTGTCGCATTAAAGGCAAACTTGTCGACATCATCAAAGGTTGTGTCGACACCAAAGTTACTTGTGTCGACACATATAGGCAGTTGGTCTCGACACTTCCTGACAGTCTGTCTCAACACATTACTGACCAAGACTAAGGCACAGGATCTGTTTGAAGACTTGACAGCTATGGGTTGCAGCCAGTTAACTGATGTTGTCAGACTTGTCAGAAGACAGTTATAAACCGAATCAGCCGGTTACCATTAAGAAGGTCTATAAATAGACAGATTCAGAGGGAAGAAAGGAGGATTGAACTTTGGCAATCAAATTGAGAAATCAAATTAAGAAGGAGTAATACACTAAAGAAGATCTTCATCAGAAGATCTAAGAAGACGATCTCAGGATCGATCTAAGAAGAGTTCTAACAAGAATTCAGAAGTATCATCAAAGGTGTTGGATAGAGAGGGATCCACCCATTTTGAAGAAGAAGAAGGAAGCCATCAGTGGTTTCTCAAGAAGCTGTTTGGAAATCAACTCAGCTAAGTTCAGTTTCAAGAAGCTTTGAAGAAAGCTCAGATTTAGTTGATTTCATCAGCTGATCAAGAATTGTCTTGTCCTCTTCTCTCTCAACAAAGGCAAGACATTAAAACTTCTTTTCTAAATTTCTGTAGGATCTGTTTTACCCAGATCTGTGTTGTAAGCCTGTGATATAAAGGCTGAGTGTAGGAGAGTTGATCTCTGAGTGGTAGGGCTGTTTTCCTGAGTGTAGGAGAAGGTTCTTCTCTGAGTTATAGGCCTTGTGGCAAGGCTGAGGTAGGGCAGTTCTGCCTGAGTTGTAGGAACCTATCCAGGTTCTGAGCTGTAGGATCTGAGGATCTGAGAATCTGAGAATAGTGGAAGTTTGGCGGAATCTAGCATACTGCTAGATAGGTGAAGGGGGAAAGTGGATGTACCCAAACCTTGGGGAACCACTATAAAACATTGTACAATCTGTGAAGTTTGAATTTCTGTGATTGCTATGCTGAATGTTTTAATTCTGTGATTGAATTCTGCCTAAAAGTATAAACAAGCAATTAGAACCTATTCACCCCCCCCCCCCTCTAGGTGTTTTAGGTTGTCTTGAAAGTAAAACTATCAAGTGGACCTCACTCAACGCCATAGCTATTTTGGCGTTGAGTGAGGTTAGCACACTCAACGCCGCTGCCTCTTTTGTTGAAGGCGTTGAGGGAGTGGACCTCACTCAACGCCATGGCTGTTCTGGCACTGAGTGAGGCTAACTCACTCAACGCCAAGGTCTGGTTAGGCGCTGAGTGGGTTCCACTCAACGCCAAGCCGTGTTGAGTAACTTCAACACTGTTTCTCTTTCCTCGATTTTCATTCCCAAGTGAATTCCTTGATTTTATTTTGAGTTTCCTTGTCGGCCATGTTTTTCTTTCCTAAGGGCCGAATCGTGGGTCGTGGTTAGTAGTGGTGGTTTGAAGCTCTTCATGGGGGAGGAGTTGTGTAATTTAGCCAAGGCCATCCTTATTCTTCTATCTTGCTCCAGGTATGGGCTGGGCAAGGGGGTGGAAGGTCCCTTGTGCTTTCACATGTAGACCTTTGAGCTTGTTGGCTTGGAAATGGTGGTTGGGGGACTGAGTTTTCCTCCAACCTGGATCCATGTTGTTTGTTTTTGCTACTACCATCTCCCATAGCTTAGGGTGTTAGAGGTTTCTCCCTTGGTAGATTGCTGTACTTTGGGCTCTTAGTAGCCTAGTAGACCCTGCAGGATGTAGTTTTTGTGCAGGGTTGGTGCTTATTCCTCGCATGTAGTGCATTCCTTGTTGTCTTGCCTTGGGCAGTTGTGACTTTTTATACTGTGTGTTTTTCCTCTTTTATATATTCCCTGGTTGAAACTTCCATGCAGTTTTTCCATGTTTTGCTTGCTGAGGTATTCTTTCTTCTTTTTAATGCCTCAGGTTCTGAGCAGTAGCCAGTTGGGTGGCTAGGTTGCGGTGGTGTTGCTGGTGGTCTCTTGGACTTTAGAGATCCTGTTGCTTTGTTAGTGAGGTAGTTTTTCTGTACTTTTCTTACAGACATACGTATTTGCCTGTGGGTTCGTGTCAGGTTGTTGGCGCCCACTTGTAGTTTTTACCTTTGTACTAGATATATTACTTTTGCTGCTACAATTTTCTGGAGATAGTCTACTTGCTCTGGGGAGGATTTATGCTAGGTTGCTAGTTATTTTAAAACTACAATTATTATTATTATAAGTATATCGCATGATCAGCATGTTTTATAAAGGTAAATCACTATTTTCCAAACAACGTATAAAGACCGTTTCCTTATATATAATATAAATTAAATGTAGAGTCTTGCATGGCATAAGTGGTCCTCTTAGGGATCTTATGCACTTCTTAGGATGTCAAACCTGAATAAAATATTTTTCCGCAGCGCTTGAGTATAGTTTTTAACTGTGGACTAGGTGATCCACCGAGCCGAGGGATGCGGCCTCTAAAGTATAACTGGTTTTCTAATCATTAAACTCATAAATTTCTTTCATAAAGTGTAGTAGATGGTTTTGCCTGAGCGTCAGCAGTTATCCCCTGCTTGACGTGGCATCATGACACGCATTTTCTCATACTCTTATAATTCTTTAATTTGGAGAATATGCGGGTTGTGATAGTTGGTATCAGAGGGAGGTTGCTTGACAAGTTAGTCGGGCAACCTTCCTTTGGTTGCTTTAGTAGTTCAGCATCATGTCATTCACACACCAATATGTCATCAGCACGTCTTGGCAAAAGCACGAACACTACAATCATAGCATAACATAAAGTTTACGAGGCATATTATGTAGTATGGGATGCATAATATGTGTTCGTATATGGATCCACCATAGGGGCAACATGTGAGGGTTACTTAGTATGGGATGCATAACCGCACCACATGGCTACGACTAGCACGTTTGCTTTTCTTTGTTGCATACGAATGTTATGTAGTATGAGATGCATAACATTTTCATGGGTACGCCGCTCATAACATGCATTAGGGCTTTTTTTAGAAATCATAGCACAAACATACATAGCATAACATTGCATAAGCACAACGTACCAAGCTAAAGACTTGCAGGATGACATATGTACACACATAAGTTTTCGAGTTAAAAATAATATAAAGTCATGCATTCCCGATCTAGGCACAAGAATTAGTATGGTGGTGGTTAACCATCCTAGGTTAGGGCATAACATCAATTTTTTTTGTAAAAAAAAAATAAACTCCCAGAGCAAGTTTAGCAGCTTTAAGTTCATATTTATATATGTATTGTCTGTACTTGTAGTTGGGTCTAGCCGTTGTACTAAGATCTAACTAGTGTAGCTTTGACTTTAGGATGGCGAGACGTCCTTCAACTAGATCGACTCCCCTATCTGAGGGTGAGTCATCTGGAGCTCAGAATGATGCGGTAATCGAAAGCTTGCGGCAGAGTAGCGATTCCTTGACCAGGCAATTGGTGGAGGTGCGAGCCCAGATCCAGTCTTTGGTGGCAGTTGTGGCAGGTCAGACTCAGGGAGTGCAAGGCCCTGCAGGGGGGATTGTTGTTCCTCCCCCTCTTACATCCTTAAGACCTCTAGTGGTGGTGTCAGCAGAGATGGCCTTCATCTAGCAGTTTTAGAGGTTGAGCCCTCCCACTTATGATGGGAAGGCAAATTTCATGGTGATAGACGACTAGCTGATCTCTATGGAGGAGATGTTCTCGTACTCAGGGATTGCAGACGATCAAAGGGTGATGATAGCCGCCTATAAGCTTAAAGGTTTGGCTAAGAGTTGGTGGCTGAGAGAGAAAGAGAGCTTGGTAGCTGGATGCTCTTGGGAGGTATTCAAGGATATGCTATTGAGGAAGTTTTTACCCTTGGTCGAGCATGACCGCCTCATGAACGACTTCCTCAATCTGAAACAAAGGCAACTCACAGTGGGTGAGTATGAGATAGTGTTCAGCAAGATGAGTCGTTTTGCCACTGGATTGGTAAGCATTGAGGCTTATCGAGTTAAGCGATTTCTCGGTGGTTTGAGGAGTGAGGTGCAACAGTTGACCAGTGCTTATGGGTTAGAGACTTATGTAGGAGTAGTGGAGGCTGCTCTGAAGATGGAGGCTATTGAGACTACGAAGAGCAGAGGACAACAAAGTAGGAAGGATAAGATGATGTCTGTGGAGGAAAAGAAACCCCAGGTACCCGGTACGGTTCCTGTAAAGAAGAGTAAAGTGGTGTGCAGTTTTTGTGGCCGGTCAGGCCACCCTGTTGAGAGATGTTTCAAGAGGGCAACAGCTCAGAGGAAGGAGCAGGTTCATGCGATTCAGGGTGCTCCTAGGAGAGATGTATCCTATTCTATTTGCAAGCGACCCGGGCATGATGCTGCCCAGTGCTGGTCCAAGGATAAGGTCTATTTTCAGTGTGGGCAGAAGGGACACATCAAGTCTAGGTGTCCTCAGGTCCAGCCTGCTCTTCATGCAGTTCCTCTTCAGGCATTAACTCCACCTCAGCGCGTGGACAAGGGAAAGGGAAAGCTGAACGTGATCTCTTCCGAGGAGGCTGAAGCTTCGACTCAGGTCATCTCAGGTTAGTTGTCTTTTCAGCCTGAATGTTTTGTTCTTGTCTTGCTAGAATGTTTGTAGTGTTGTTGTGGTAGTTCCTTAGTTATATTTGTTACTATAGGGAAGTTTAAGGTGAAGAACAGCTGGGCGTGTGTTCTGTTTGACTCTGGTGCTACCCACTCGTTCGTGGCTAGAGCCTTTATAGAGCGACATCGGTTGACTTTAGATCGAGTTCGGGATACCTTTCGTGTCAAGTTCCCCTCTAGTGAATCTGTGTTGTCAGATTTGGGCGTGTTAGATTGCCCTGTTTGGTTGGGGGACTTCCTTACAAAGGCAGACCTGAAGATGATTGATCTGGAGGACTTTGATGTTATTTTGGGCATGGACTGGCTATCTAGGTATGATGCAGTCATTCAGTGTAAAGGGAAGCGCTTGGAATTCATAAGGGACGACGGTCAGCCCGGAAGCGTGTATGCAGATCTGAGCCAGGATTCCCCTGTTATCTCAGCGGTATGTGCTTAGAAGTTTTTTCTTTCGGATTGTTTTGATTGTTTGGTCTCGGTGGTTGGGACCGTTGTTAGTGTACCGCGCTTAGAAGAGATTCTAATTGTTCGTGATTTTGCCGATGTTTTTCCTGATGAGCTTCCTGGTCTTCCTCCCGAGCGGGATGCTGAGTTTGTGATTGATTTGGAGCCGGGTATGCGTCCTATTGCTAAGGCGCCGTACCGGATGGCCCCTCGAGAGCTAGAGGAGTTGCGATTCTAGTTAGATGAGTTGTTGGCGAAAGGGCTTAACAGGCAGAGTTCGTCGCCTTGGGGTGCTCTTATTCTATTTGTGAAGAAGAAAGATGGGTCAATGCGGCTTTGCATCGACTATAGGGAGTTGAACAAAGTCACAATTAAGAACAGGTACCCTCTGCCGAGGATCGATGATTTATTTGACCAATTGCGAGGTAGCACGGTCTTCTCCAAGGTTGACCTTCGTTCAGGCAATCATCAGCTTAGGATCCGTGAGGCAGATATTCCACGGACTGCGTTTAGATCGAGGCATGAACATTTTGACTTCTTAGTGATGTCGTTTGGATTGACCAACGCTCCATCGGCGTTCATGGATATGATGAACCGGGTTTTCAAGGATTTCCTAGATAAGTTCGTGGTGGTCTTCATCGATGACGTGTTGGTCTATTCTCGCAGTGCTGAGGAGCATGAGCAGCATCTGCGCTTGGTTCTATCGGAGTTGAGGAACCATAAGTTATTTGCCAAGTTAAGCAAGTGCGAATTTTGGTTGCCTCAGGTCTCGTTTCTGGGCTACGTGGTGAATAAGAATGGGATCTCGGTTGACCCGGAAAAGATCGCAGCAGTGATGGATTGGAGTAGGCCGGGCACGCCTAAGGAGATCAGGAGCTTTCTAGGATTGGTCGGCTACTACAGGAGGTTTGTGGAGGGTTTCTCTACCCTAGCTGCACCTTTGACACAGCTGACTCAGAAGAACGTGGCTTTTGTTTGGAGCGAGATGTGCGAAGAAGCCTTCCTGGAGTTAAAGTGGAGATTGTGCACTGCTCCCGTTCTGACCATGCCTGCTGAGGGTGTGAATTATGATGTATACGTGGATGCTTCGCATGTAGGTCTGGGATGCGTATTAATGCTGGTTGTGATAGTTGGTATCAGAGAAGAATTACGTGAGAAGAATTATCCTACACATAACCTCTGATGACTCATGGGTTTGAGAAAACGCGCGTCATGATTCCACGTCAAGCAGGGGATAACTGCTGACGCTCAGGAAAAACCATCTACTACACTTTATGAATGAAATTTATGAGTTTAATGATTAGAAAATCAGTTATATTTTAGAGGCCGCATCCCTCGGCTCGGTGGATCACCAAGTCCACAGTTAAAAACTATACTTAAGCGCTGCGGAAAAATATTTTATTCAGGTTTGACATCCTAAGAAGTGCATAAGAGCCCTAAGAGGACCACATATGCCATGCAAGACTGTACATTTAATTTATATTATATATAAGGAAACGATCTTTATACGTTGTTTGGAAAATAGTGATTTATCTTTATAAAACATGCTGATCATGAGATATAATTATAATAATAATAATTGTAGTTTTAAAATAACTAGCAACCTAGCATAAATCCTCCCCAGAGCAAGTAGACTATCTCCAGAAAATGGTAGTAGCAAAAGTAATATATTTAGTACAAAGGTAAAAACTACCAGTGGGCGCCAACAACCTGACACGAACCCACAGGCAAATACGTATGTCTGTAAGAAAAGTACAGAAAAACTACCTCACTAACAAAGCAACAGGATCTCCAAAGTCCAAGAGACCACCAGCAACACCACCGCAACCTAGCCACCAAACTGGCTACTGCTCAGAACCTGAGACATTCAGAAGAAGAAAGAATACCTCAGCAAGCAAAACAAGGAAAAACTGCATGGAAGTGTCAACTAGGCAATATATAAAAGAGGAAAAACACACAGTAGAAAAAGTCACAACTGCCCAAGGAAAGACAACAAGGAATGCAGTACGTGCGAGGAATCAACACCAACCCTGTACAGAAACTACATCATGTAGGGTCTACTAGGCTACTAAGAGCCCAAAGTGCTGCAATCTACCAAGGGAGAAACTTCTAACACCCTAAGCTGTGGGAGATGGTAGTAGCAAAAACAAACAACATGGATCCGGGTTGGAGGCAAAATAAGTCCCCCAACCACCATTTCCAAGCCAACAAGCTAAAGGGTCTACATGTGAAAGCACAAGGGACCTTCCACCCCCTTGCCCAGCCCATACCTGGAGCAAGATAGAAGAATAAGGGTTGCCTTGGCTAAATTACACAACACCTCCCCCATGAAGAGCTTCAAACCACCACTACTTACGACGACCCACGATTTGGCCCTTAGGAAAGAAAAACATGGCCGACAAGGAAACTCAAAATAAAATCAAGGAATTCACTCGGGAACGAAAATCGAGGAAAAAGAAACAGTGTTGAAGTTACTCAACACGGCTTGGCGTTGAGTGGAACCCACTCAGCGCCTAACCAGACCTTGGCGTTGAGTGAGTTAGCCTCACTCAGCGCCAGAACAGCCATGACATTGAGTGAGGTCCACTCCCTAAATGCCTTCAGCAAAAGAGGCAGCGACGTTGATACCTACTTCTCCCGTAATTATCCAAATCTTTCCCGTCTTATGGGTCAAGGCAACTAAAGACTCATGAGAAGAATTATCCTACGCATGACCTCTAGTTCGTAGCGATTATTTATGCGTTGAAACTGTCGAGACACCTACTTTATGGGGCTCAGTGCAAGATCTTCACCGACCATAAGAGCCTGAAGTACTTATTCACGCAGAAGGAGTAAAATCTTTGCAAGCATCGGTGGCTAGAGTATGTGGCCGATTATTATGTAGAGATCACGTATCATCCAGGCAAGGCCAATGTGGTGGTCGACGCCCAGAGCCGTAAGATGGGAAAGATCTTTAATCTCACCGCCGATCGTTCAGTGGAGGAGTTCCTCCTTATGGATATATCAGTGGGATGCTGTGGCCTGCAGAGTAGTTTGTTAGTGGCAGAGCCGTCTTGGATTTCTTTGACTAGACTTCACCAGAAGGATGACCCAGATCTTCTACACTTTTACTCCAGGACTGAGAGAGGAGAGTTGCCGGATTATTCCATCGATGATGCGGGAACTTTGAAGTACCGCGATAGATTTTGCATCCCCGCGGTTGGGGACATTCGGGGTATGTTTTGCAGAGAGGCTCATGGATCCAGCGTTGCCTACCATCCAGGATCTACAAAGATGTATCGTGACTTAAAGCAAATTGCCTGGTGGTATGGCATTAAAGGAGATATAGCCCGATTTGTTGCGGAGTGCCACACTTGCAAGCGGGTGAAGGCCGATCATGGAAGGCCTGGTGGCATGTTGACTCTGTTAGAGATCCCGACTTGGAAGTGGGAAAGTATATCTATGGATTTCATCACGGGTTTACCGCGATCCCCGAGGGGATTTGATTCCGTTTGGGTCATAGTGAGTAGACTGACGAAGTGTGCTCACTTCATGCCATAAAAGATTGATTACCCGATGAAGAAGATAGCGTAGTTGTACTTTAATGAAGTCATCCGACTGCACGGTGTGCCAGTTAGCATCATTTCTGATTGAGACTCTCGGTTTACTTCTCGTTTTTGGCAGAGTCTGCAGGAGGGTTTGGGTACGGATCTGAGGTATTCTACTGTATACCACCCACAGGCTAATGGGCAGACGGAGCGGGTGAATCGGATAGTTAAGGATATGATCTGATGCTACATTCTTAGACCACGGTGGAGCATGGGACGAGCGGCTGCGACTTATGGAATTTGCATACAACAATAGTTATCAGGAGAGCTTGCAGATGGCTCCGTTCGAAGCCTTGTATGGGAGGCACTGCAGAACTCCGTTGTTTTGGGATGAGGCTGGTAAGAGGCCATTGTTGGGTCCTGATGCGCTCGAGGAAATGGAAGTCGCAGTGAAACTTGTTCGAGAGAAGCTTCGTATAGCTAAGGAGAGGTACGAGAAGAACGCCAATAGGCGTAGGTCTGCCTTGGAGTTTTCTGTAGGGGACCTTGTATTTCTTAAATTTTCCCCGATGGTGGGTGTAAAGAGGTTTGGTAAGAATCGGAAATTGGACCCGAGGTATGTGGGCCCGTTTAAGATTTTGTAGCGGATTGGCATATCAGCTTACAGGTTGGATTTGCCAGCAAACTTCCCAGGTGTTCATAATGTTTTCCATGTTAGCCAATTGCGGAAGTGCGTGCGCAGTAGTGGGCAAGTCTTTGACATTGTGCCCCAGTTGGAGCCCAACCTCTCTTTTGTTGAAGTGCCGGTCCGTATTTTGGATACTCAAGAACGGGTGCTGCGAAAGAAGTCTATTCCGATGGTGAAAGTTCTTTAGAGGAATCAGGATTTGAAGAGCGTGACTTGGGAGTTACAGTCGGCTATGAGGGAGGCTTACCCTCAGCTGTTTCCCTGATTAGTTTGGTTTGTTTTTCTTCTTATAATGTTTGGATTATTACTTTCCTTCTATGGTCGAAGTGTAGTGCGTAAAGTTTCGGGACGAAACTTTCTTTTAGGGGGAGTGACTGTAACGCCCCCGATTTTTCTGCGATTATTTAAATTCTCGTTTGGCATTACTTCGACGCATTTTCATGGCTTGCGCCATCTGTGGAGTGTGGTCTTAACTCCTTAGAACTGGGTGCCCTATTTTGTTTCCTGTTGGCAAGATCTCCCTAGCAAGCCGAGTCGTTTTGGGTGAGCCGGTGTGGTCGCTTGGGGGATGCTTGTGTTTTGGCTTCGGGAGGGTATAACTCAAGTTCTGTTCGTTGAAAGTTAGTTTCGACTTCGTCGTTGTGTTCGTAACGTAGATATTTAGCTACAGTGCGAATTTTTTCGAATTCCGAGGTGGTTCGGTTTTCAAGTCGTTTTGGGTGTGCTATTAGTAAAAGCAAATTGAAAATTTGTTTTGCTTAAGTGAACCGGCGGCTTAGGAGGCGGTTAAGATTAGGCGTGATTAGAGTTATTTAAAAAGCCTTAATCAGTAGATGGCGGGCCCACTTTTCTACTTCTTCCCGAGACCGAACCCGCCTCTCCTGTACGCGGAAAAGAAGCGGAGAAACCGCCGACTTGCTACTCTTCGGACGGCAATTCCGGGAGCATTTGTGGACGGAATTCAATTCAGAAAGCGGATTTGGGTAGCTCTCTCTTGGATCTACGTTTCTACGATAAGAGAATTGATTTTCGTGGAGTATTAGGAGGCTTGGATTTTCGGTTTCTTGTGATTTTCCGCCGTTAAAGTGCGGGTTTGCTTGTTAGGTGCTGCTCCTTCTAGTGCAGAACGAAGAGGATGGAAAGCCGACCAAGCTGCGCTGGAAATCGAGGCAAGTGGTATTCTAGCTCTTGCCATTGTTGTTCTTTTTAATTTTGGAATGTTTCCCGGTTAGCCCTAGGGTAGAAACCAATCATACTCTCTTTTATCTTGCTAAATTTTAGGGCTTAGATTCTCCTATGAGCCCCCTCCTTGTGCAGTTTGCTCAACCTGCTAGTTGTGTTTATAATTTAGACTCAAGATTTGTAGTTCTAGTTGGGTGCTTTTGCGGGTGGGGCCGAGAGAGAGAGCTAGGGAGGAAGTTGTGGTAGGGCTCTGGTAAGAACCAGTCTTGGTAGACTCTCGGGTTTTGGTTTTGAGTGTGGTGCACACACTCAAAGCCAAAAGCCACCCGGACTTGGCGTTGAGTGTGGTGGACACACTCAAAGCCATAGTTTGGTCTGTTCCTTGCGGCTTAGTGGTGGGGTGATTGAGTGAGAATTTTCGTCTAAGTCAAAATCGACGGGAATCACCAAGTGATTCACGCCGATTTCGACGTGTATCGTCAGTGATTCCCACTGATCACCGAGAATCATCCTTGTTTCCCGCCGATTCGGCGAGAATCATTCTGGGGTCCCGCCGATCGGCGAGAATCATCCTGTATTCTCACCAATTCGGCAAGAATCATCCTGCATTCTCGCCGATTCGGCGAGAATCAGTCGGCATTCCCGCCGACCTCCTCTAGTTGGCGATGGTTTAGGGTTTTCCTGCGGGACTGAACTTTAGCGTAGAGTGAGTTGACCTCACTCAATGCCAAAGCTACTTTGGCGTCGAGGGAGGTGGACTCACTAAACACCACCATTGGGTTTTGTGGTTTTGCTAAAGGCGTTGAGGGAGTGGACCTCACTCAACGCCATAGCTGTTTTGGCGTTGAGTGAAGTTAGCTCACTCAATGCCGCTGCCTCTTTTGCTGAAGGCGTTGAGGGAGTGGACGTCACTCAACGCCATGGCTGTTCTAGCGCTGAGTGAGGCTAACTCACTCAACGCCAAGGTCTGGTTAGGCGCTGAGTGGGTTCCACTCAACGCCAAGCCGTTTTGAGTAACTTCAACACTGTTTCTCTTTCCTCGATTTTCGTTCCCGAGTGAATTCCTTGATTTTATTTTGAGTTTCCTTGTCGGCCATGTTTTTCTTTCCTAAGGGCCGAATCGTGGGTAGTGGTTAGTAGTGGTGGTTTGATGCTCTTCATGGGGGAGGTGTTGTGTAATTTAGCCAAGGCCACCCTTATTCTTCTATCTTGCTCCAGGTACGGGCTGGGCAAGGGGGTGGAAGGTCCCTTGTGCTTTCACATGTAGACCCTTGAGCTTGTTGGCTTGGAAATGGTGGTTGGGGGACTGAGTTTGCCTCCAACCCGCATCCATGTTGTTTGTTTTTGCTACTACCATCTCCCACAGCTTAGGGTGTTAGAAGATTCTCCCTTGGTAGATTGCAACACTATGTGCTCTTAGTAGCCTAGTAGACCCTGCAGGATGTAGTTTCTGTGCAGGGTTCGTGCTGATTCCTCGCACGTAGTGCTTTCCTTGTTGTCTTGCCTTGGGCAGTTGTGACTTTTTCTACTATGTGTTTTTCCTCTTTTATATATTCCCTGGTTGGCACTTCCATGCAGTTTTTCCTTGTTTTTCTTGTTGAGGTATTCTTTCTTCTTTTGAATGCCTCAGGTTCTGAGCAGTAGATAGTGTGGTGGCTAGGTTGCGGCGGTGTTGCTGGTGGTCTCTTGGACTTTGGAGATCCTGTTTCTTTGTTAGTGAGGTAGTTTTTCTGTACTTTTCTTAGAGACATACGTATTTGCCTGTGGCTTCGTGTCAGGTTGTTGGCGCCCACTATTAGTTTTTACCTTTGTACTAGATATATTACTTTTGTTGCTACCATTTTCTGGAGATAGTCTACTTGCTCTGGGGAGGATTTATGCTAGGTTGCTAGTTATTTTAAAACTACAATTATTATTATTATAAGAATATCGCAGGATCAACATGTTTTATAAAGGTAAATCACTATTTTCCAAACAACGTATAAAGATCATTTCCTAATATATAATATAAATTAAATGTAGAGTCTTGCATGGCATAAGTGGTCCTCTTAGGGCTCTTATGCAGATCTTAGGATGTCAAACCTGGATAAAATATTTTTCCGTAGCGCTTAAGTATAGTTTTTAACTGTGGACTAGGTAATCCACCGAGCCGAGGGATGCGGCCTCTAAAGTATAACTGATTTTCTAATCATTAAACTCATAAATTTCTTTCATAAAGTGTAGTAGATGGTTTTGCCTGAGTGTCAGCAGTTATCCCTTGCTTGGCGTGGCATCATGACGCGCGTTTTCTCATACTCTGATAATTCTTTAATTTGGAGAAAATGCAGGTTGTGACATCTCTCGGGTGCAGAGACACAAGAAGCTCAGTCCACGATATATGGGGTCGTATTTGATCCTAGAGCGGATCGGTCCCTTGGCTTATAGACTGCAGCTGCCACCAGAGTTGGGGACCTTGCACAATGTATTTCATGTCTCTTCACTACGGAGAGCACTCCTTTGGCCGGAGCAGCACATTACTACTACAGCTTGCCTGATAACACCTGATAGATCAGTTTGTTTGGAGCCGATCCGGATCGATGATACAGACGTCCGAGTGTAACGGAAGAAGAAGGTCCCTCTTGTGAAGGTGTTGTGGTCAAATCATGGACGGGAGGAGCACACTTGGGAGACGAGGGACCTTATGATGGAGCAACACCCGAAGCTTTTCACTTCAAGTATGCCTTTGTTTTATCTTTAAAATTCCTTAATTACTTGCAAGTAGAACCCCGTAGGCCCGAACTTAAATTTCGGGGGCGAAATTATTATTTTTTGTTTATCGGGATTTGTAACATCCCATTTTCAATTAGGACACTCAACTTAGATTGGGTTAGGCATGGGGTGGGTTATAGGGATATTTTGCTAGGTTTGACCCTAGAAGGTTGGGTGTAGCCATGTGGGGCCCACTATAGGGCCCAAGTCAAACTAGCCTCAATAGGGATCCTAGCCACACCATGACCCCACCACATTGCCCTAACCCTAAAAACAATCTAAGTGGACACAAAGACATGTCATTGGGTCACCCCATGACCCAAGTTGACCCAAGTCAACCCTAACCCTAATTTGGTCAAACCTTTAACCATAGGCCCACTTAGCCTAAGTAGAGCATTACCTTGACCAAACCCAAGTTGGGTAGTGCCATTGGGGTCATTACCTTGACTCAACCCACTCATCATGGTTGACCAATTCAACTCCAAAGTAAACAAGTCAACATATTGACCTAAAGAGGAAAATAATGGCTATGCCCACTCCCCTTGGGCTAAGACCACCAAACTTGGTCCATGACCAGCCCAAGTGGTCAAGGAAAACCCCTACCCCTCTGAATTAAGAGAGAGAATACATGCATGGGGGTAAAATGGGAATTTTAGGAGAGTGAAGAGGAGTGAGAAGAGGAAAAGATGGGAATGGTAGCCACGTGGCCTCATTCCTTCTGCCTAAGCTTGCTGGCCAGCCTCCCAAAATAATCCATAGGAAATTAGGGCATGGTGACCACTTGGCACCATGGGTGAGGCATCCAAAGCCCCAACCCGAGCTCATCTTGGAGTTATCTCCTCATACACCCATTCCCATCAAAAACTACCCCCCTCCATTAGCTTCAGAACGAGGAATCGACTGGAATTCGATATCTAGAGCAAGGAATTAGCTAGACAAACTAGGAAACGGGAAGGAGATCAACGGAGCAGCTCGGCCATGGCCAACCGCCTCCAAACTCACCGTCACGCCGCCTTATCGGTTCGTTTCATCGCCCATTTACTCGTACTAGCTTTCAAGATAATCTAGGAGAGACATCGGGCTCAATTGAGCCTGATACAATTTTAGAAAAGTGTGGATTTGTCGAGTTTTTCTCCTTGCTCGGGTTTGCCGGAGGAGCCAACTTCGGCGCCTTCACCGCCGGGAATCGTTAGCCACCACCTTAGGGAAGGTGGTGGCGACAATCGCCGGCGATGGTGGTGGCTCAGCTGGCCGGAAATAGCCGGGCAAGTCATCCCAGCAGAAATCAATCTGGGCCGTTGGCTAATCGGGAACGATGAGGCGATAATGTCTGTTTTATTAAATTAATTATTAAATGTTATTTTATGATTTCATTTAAAAGTTGTCACATATATGCTGTGATGTTGCAAAAAAATTTAGGCTTCCTAAAGGAATTATCAGAACTTGTGATTAAGATGAAAGTTGTATCTTATGCTCTTACCTTTATTTTGGCATCTTAAAGTCACAATTTGGTGCACTAGATTTCCCTGTAGGACAGTTTTGCTAGGACAGGCATTAGGCTAGGGCAGAAATAAAAAAAATTGCCCAAGCCAAACCAGACGTCCACATGACCTAATATTTTGGGAATGTGCTTAATTAAAGCATATATAGCCCCTTCCCAAAAATGGGAATTTTTGGAAACTATTTATATATAGTATTTGTCATAATACACAAAATTAAATAAATGAAATAGTTGGAGTAAAACGACTCCAAATGGCCCCAAACTTTGGTGGCTTGACCTTTGGGTCAATATATACCCCTGGTAGAATGTTCAGCCTCATTGGGCCACTACATGTTGGGCAATCCCACTTGCAAGTGTTGGCTACACTTAGGCTTGGGGTGCATTTAGCAAAAATCACCAAAGTGTGTATTTAACCATTTTTACAGTTTGCATGTAAATGAAAATTTGGACATGGATTCATAGGGATGGAATACACCCCTCACAGAAACTTTGGGATTTTTGGAATCAAAAATCCAATTATTTGGAATTTTGAGAAATTAGGTTAATTAATGACATTAATTTGGATTAGGGTTTATGTATGGGATAAAATCCCCAAATTTTGTTTAGAAATCAAGGGTGACATTATTAAACCCTGGGAAATTTTATGGTTCTTTTTGATGGATTTAAATAGTTGATATGTGAAAATTACTATTTTACCCTTATATTGTAATAATTTATAAATGGTTGATATTACAGTAGGAAATTTTGGAAAAATTTTATATTGGTGTATCTATGCATGCATGACCTTATTTAATTATCTTAGAATTTTTGGATATTGCAATAATATTTAAAACTCCATAAAGTATTTTGGTAATTTAATAAAAATGGAATTTTGTTGGCCATTACAATATGAATGATTATGAATATCTGCACTTAGTAATATTTCAACATTATACTTGGCCTGAAATTTTCTTAGAATTTTTAGTAGAGTAATTTCTATACCTCCTTTAGAAAATAGCATTTTTATGGATTTTGTATTTAATAAGAATTAAATGGAATCCTTGTTAGGAAAATTTTGACATTTGGCAGACATGATTATTTTTCCATATTATAGTTTAGAAAAATTCCTTAGTTCAGTGGGATAATCAATTATAGCACTTCATGTTTTAAATGGCCAAGAGAATTAAATAAAGGATTTAATTTAATGATTTAAATATTTTAGAAAATTGCGAAATTTATCATGGTCAACATATAGGTCCATAAGATCCTAGGATAAATAAATTGGGGCATATGGCCCAAGGAATTTGGAAGACCTATTTGTGGGTGGTTTTGAGTAAAGGGTAGGGTCTAGCACAAATACCAATACTAGTAGGGCCACCGGGGGAAAATTGATTAATCATCGAAGTGAGGATTACATTTAAAGAATAAGTCCTGGTTGGTCCCCTATAGGATACTTTTGGACCATGAGTGGTAGAGTGCAAGTCCTGTGACTGTAACAATAACGGAGGCCGGCGGAAGACCGCTGCCCTCCTAATAACATCTTAAGTAATTAGGATCTTGCTGGAGTAACAACGAGATCTGTGTGTGAATACCAGGTAGACACCAATAAAAGTAAATATCCTTGCAAAAGGGAACTTTGGGCTTAAGTCTATCGTAGTTCCTAGTGCCCCAAGAGCCCTTCACCGGGCTTGCCCTAGGCAGTCCTAGGATTAACCTTAAACCGCTAAGTATAATAACCCTTAGACAAGGGTAGTCTAATAGGTTAAGGATCATGATATCATTCTCACCCATGTTGGGTTGGATGGATTTGTGGTAATATTCTCACTCGAGTAGGATTTGAGGGATTCAGGGCAGTTTGACCTTGTGAGCAAGAGGCTCGAGTTGCAATACTTGCATAAGCGTAAACAAAATAGTGGCGGGTCATGCGATACTGGGCCAATCATCACACAGATGGCAATACGGTGACTTAGGTGAGGTGTCCAGGTGGAGGGGCCAGTATATTATTTATACTGCGGTCTGTAGACAATCCTCGAAGACACACACCCGACCTAACAAGACTGACGGGTAGTCAGCAATTAGTACGCAATACTCTAGAGTGCACCTAGGATGTGTACAGAGGCATATGGGAGAGTTCTAGGCTTGGTAGTGTGCATACTCGCCTAGAAAGCGAAAGCGCGCATTTCGCTGCTATCGAGCCACAATGGTGGTACCAGAGAGGGATGCTAGCTCTCTAAAAGTGGGAACAAAAGGTCTTGGATCTCAGAGTCGTGTGCTTCTGTTGCACTTACATGTTCCATAATTCATAGCATAACATTCAATCGCATTAGGTCATACGCTCAATGGATCCTTATCATATAAATTAGTATGGGCTGTTTTATATGATAAGTTAATTTTGGAAACTCTAACTTATAAGTTTGTATGGGCATTCATATAAGTTAGTGTACTTCTGTGATGGTAGTGTAGTAGTAGCATAGCTTCTCTTACTACTCTTTACTTCAGCTTTTACTTACTTTAGTTCTATACTTTCTTACTGCACTTGTACATCTTACATAGAACTGCTAGAGTAGAACTACTAATACTCCTCATATACTTGTTAGTATAGTGCCACTGTGACCTATTTATACTTGATACCCCTTGTTGTCGTCCGCTTCGTCCTCCCGCTTGGTACCTAGGAGTTGTGGGGCGAGGTGCCGAGGAAACGACTTAGTCTTTTTGACTAATGGTCGGTGACCAAATCATATTAGTAGCTCGAGGAGATGGTGCACCAACACGAACAGCAGGACAAGGGGGCAGGGCATGAGGAGCAGATACTTGTACCACCGACTACTACTACTATGCGTCTTCAGGTGGGATGAGACGATGATATAGTTAGCTTCCGCTTTTGTTTTGAGAGAGAGAGAGAGATTGGTAATATTCATGTACAGGGCATAAGCCCTTATTTTATTTCTATACTAATTTTGGACTAATGTTTTCATTTTCACCCTCACATATATATATATACCCTATGACTTATGGACTAGTTAGCTATTTTCACACTGCTTTATACTTCTATTTCTCGAATTGGCCGATTGGATATATGATCATACTAGCCAGCAGGATCGGCGTATTGCGGTGTCGACTAACCCGTGAGTTAGTATCACCGTAAGGCTGCGGTTCTGGGCATACGGCTGGGTTCCTCCTTGGTAGGGGAGGTGTCTTACACTTAAGGCCCTGTTAGGATCACATAGAGAGAGTCTTTGGCCTGCGCACCATAAAGACTAGGAATGCTCATAATGAACCATCATGTCTGGGACCTCTGAATGGTGGTATGACCCTGGTTTTCCAGTACACCAATAATGTGCCCTGAGTGCACGGAACGTTGGGTCGTCGTGCCGACATTTTTTTTATGTATTGACTTGTGTGGTTGTGCACGTCCTTGGTGGATTGTTATATATATATACTGTGTGAATATAATGCTTTGTAGGGAAGGAATTCCGCTTCCCCGTGCTAGGGGAAGGGTCGTTATAATTGGTCAGCTAAATGCTGACCGTTGCCCTGTTTGCCACCGCTTTGTGGATTGTTCTTTATAGGTGACACTGGCTTAAGCGGCAAATAGCGAGCTGAAGCCCAATTTGCGCTGCTTCCCTCGAAGGCTTGTTTTGTTTACTCTTGTTCATGTGTTGCTGGCCTGCGCGCCGATGTTTGTAAACCACACTTTTGTTAAGAGAAACTTGTATGGTCATAAGGCCATGTACCTTGTCTTTTGGTTTTATACATTCCTTATTGGTAGTAGTGGACATTTCTGTTCTTAATGAATTCAAGTTTTCAACCATGAAGCTTCCACTAGAATGCTCTATGTTAGTGTTCGATGGTTTTGATATTATTTAGTAACTTCTCCGCCTATTTGTGGAATATGGTGTGGGGCCCCGACCGGACTCTCTATTATATTACACGTGATGGGAGGTGTTACATTCCACCAAGGAGAGATGTTCCGGCCATACTCGCGAAGCTTACCTCTTATCAGTGCTTGCTCTCAGCCTCCTCCTTCATCTTTTAAGCTCCATTTCAAGATTTATGCCATAAACAACAGGAAAAAGGGAAGCTTGCAACCTTGTTCCGCATCGTGATATGAAGAAGACGGGTCCATTGGAAGGTAGTGACAGCCTTCTCTACCCTAGCGTAGTTGAGGACTGAGCTTGGATGCAGATTGACAACCCGACAATTCCTTCCACGACCCCTCGACGAGCTTTCAGATTCGTTCGAACTCTTGACTTGTTCTTGCTTTCTTGTTGAATATGTGTATTTAAATTTGTTTATGTTGATGATGTGCACTTTAGTTGTAAACATTATTTATTTCCTGTCTATTTGAACCTGTTTTGTTTTACCGCTTTAGTTGCATGAGTAACGACCTCCTTTCCATTCGCCACCACATCCATTTTTGCCGCTCTAGCGATTGCCAGAGGCATCCGTAGCAAAGAGGTGCTCTTGAGCTTCATTCCACCGTTCTCACCACCTCATACGCAGGCCTACTCGTCCAGCCGCCCAGCGATTTGGTGCATAGCGGCCCTTGTAGTCTTCCATCCCGCCTGACGAAGCATCGCATAGCGGCATTGCATAGGAGTAGTTTATATTATTTTACTTTCTTTTTCCACAAAAAACCAAACCCCCCTTTCGTAGGTTAGACCTTTGGACTTCAATCTCAAGTCCTCCACAGAATTAACTCCACCTTGTTGTGTTCCCTCGAGATCGATACTTGGGATAATTCGCCCATTTTATATTACTTGTGCGACCGGTACACTTGTCGTTCAACGCATCAAGTTTTTGGCGCCGTTCCTGGGAAAAGTAGCTCTGATCCTCCTTGACGGGAAATCGATATGGGAGTTGTTCGAGTACAACCAGGTCATGCCCAAAATCAGATCAAAGCCCGGCATTCTCAAAATCATTGTCGGCACTTCGAATGTCTTCCCTCCAATTTCTGCCTCCATGTTACACAAGGTAGATGAGAGTAGCTCTGATCCGTCTAGCATACACACCCTCCTGGTTACACATATGAATTGTTATATGCCCGCTAGTCTCTCCAAGATGGCTTTTGATACGAATTAGTGAAGCACCCATATCGAACAATGTATAAGCGGGCTTGCCACTGACAAAGAATATGCCTGAGGTTTTTGTTTGAGTTTTATCATGCTTGTTGTTCTACTGAGGTTGGTAAGGTACTATAAAATGAAAATCAGATTGCAATTATTTTTAAGTACCTGTAATAACCTCCTTGGGGTTCCTTGGCTCGACGAGGTCCAAAGCATATATATGCTCCTGTCCTTGACCCCTACCACAATGTCTTCGATCTCGACCTTGACCACATCCTAGGCCTCGGTCTTGCTGTGCTGGAGGGGTTGCCGGAGGTGGAGGAGGAGATGGTGGATGGAACTGCTGAGGGCAGTCAACTCTTACGTGCCCTTGCTGTTGGCATTTATAGCAAATCACTGGTCGGTGCCCACAGTTGTTTTGTCTCCTCGGGTCTTGTATATGTAGTGGCGGGGGAGCTAGTACTATAGGAGGACCCAGCTCCTGCCTGATGTTGGGGTGATAATGTCCCTCACCCTTCTTGTAGCTCATCACTATGCCTATCTAGGAGCCCCCACTACTCTCCCCGTGGGATGACTCATCCAATGGTCTCTTTCCCCTACTCTGTACAATTAGCTGGTCTACCTCAAGCTTCTTATCCATCTCTATGATCTGCGTCGAATTGCCATGGGAAATGAATAGTAGATCTTGACTGGTAGAGTCCCTAAGTCCTCGATAGAAACTCTTTGAAAACCTCCTATCATCCAGATCGTGTATCCCCAAGAACCTAGCCAGATGGGAAAATTCCCTCTGGTAATCTGTCACTGATCTGCTCCCCCGCTTGAGGTTCAAAAACCTCTCTTCCAACTCATCTCTATTCATAAAAGACATAAAGTGCTCCACGAAGGCCTCTATGAACTCATCTCAGGAAAAATTTGGCAGCTCCCGATCTTCATATGTGGAGTCCAGCATGGACTCCCACCACCTCTTTGCATGAACATCAAGTACAAAAGTTGCCAAAGGAACTTCTTGCCTGATAGGGTAGCTGATTCCTGCAAGCATCTCCTTAATGGCCTCGAGCCACTCCTCAGCCTTTACTGTATTCTCTGTCTTGTGGTACATCAGTGGGGACATATTCTTAAAGTCACTCAGCAAATTCGGTCCCGGATTTGGATGTTGGGTTGGGGCCTGCTGATCCCTGAAGGCATCAAGGATGGTCGTTAGTGTCGGCCCCTTCTCATTCTTCTGGAAAGGTGTGGCAGCCGGAGGGGGACGAACCACATCCTGCAGTACAGTGAAATATGGAGGCTGCATAAATGTTAGGTTTATATAAGGATTGTCCTAACTCATTGCTTAAATGTACTATTTTCTGTGACTTTTACACACGGACACACCATTGCTTCCGCTGCATAGTTTATCTACAAACTAATGCTCGATCAGGGTATCCCAGTGATGTGGACTTTTTTCTCATAGGATCGTTTCTCGAATCAATACCTTTTTATAAACCCACCCCCCCCCCCCCTTACCAAGAACGTAACCCAGTCTTATGCCCCGAACCGCCACCTTACTATCGCACTAACACATGGGCTAGTCGACACTGCAAGACGCCGATCCTGCTTGCTTGTACGATAATTCAACCTGTCGGCCAATCGAGAATATAAGAATGCAAGTAGTAAGTAAAACTAGGAAGTCTACAGAGTCACAACATAATATCATCATATATAAAATGAAAATTACAATAGTCCATAATGAGTACAAAACTAAGAGAAGGGCTTATGCCCATTATATGTCAAATGGAAATAAATCTCTCTCTCACAACAACACTAAGCGAAAGCAAACTCTATCACAAGTACACTAATCCTCACCCGAGGATGAGATGCAGTAGTAGTAGATGGTATCAGCACCCCATGTCCTACCACCTCATCCTGTTGGTGCTCTAGATCCTCGAGCTCCTACGGACAAAACCTACTGTTAGTCAAAAATACTAAGCCATTTTGTCCTCGCCTCACAATCGCGACTCCTAGGTACCGAGCGGGAGGATGAAACAGAAAAAAAACAAGGGGTATAAAAAGGAAAGTAGGTGACAGATGATTTTTCTATCATCATTATAGATTAACAATTGTATCTCTATAATAGCAGTTCTATGAAGTAAAGGTAGAGTATGTAAAAACTATACAAAAAAGAAGTACGGTGGCAAAGTAAATAAACTAATACTAAGCTATCATCACAGAAGTACCTTAACTTATATGAATGCCCATACAATCTTATAAGTTAAGATTTCATAAATGTAACTTATTATATAAAAGAGCTCATACTAATTTATATGATAAGGATCTATGGTGCGTATGTCCTAAGTAGGTATGTATAGAATGGTAGGCAGGTTATGATTCATACAAGTGCAACTCACCCACACTACTCTGTGATCACAGACCTTTACTTCCCTCTTTTTGGAGTTAGCTTAACTCTCAGGTACCAACGTTGTGCCTACAGCAGCAATGAAGCTGGCTTCTCCACTCCTATAAGGGTATACACACTACCAGGCCTAGACCTTCTATACGCCTTTGAAGGACACACCAGAGTCTCTGCATACTAAACCATTGGTAAATCCACCAGAATTGTAGGTCGGGTGTGCATTTTCGGGGATTGTCCTCCAGACCGCAGTATAATAAACCTAATGGCCCCTCAAACCCTCACACGTCACCTGAGTCTCCGTACTGCCATCGGTGTGATGATTGTCCTAGTAACGCTTGACCCGCCACTAATATGTTCTATGCACATGCAAATTATTTCCAACCCGAGCCTCTAGCTCATAAGAAAAAAACCCGTCCTATATCCAAACATCCGTTCCTACAGCTCGATAGACAAAATCCCGTCCTATATCCTCCAACCCTATATGGGTTAGATTGTCACATCGTTCCCCTAACTTATTAGACTACTCTTGTCTAATGCTTATTACACCTAGCTTCTTAGGGTTAGTCCTTGGACCGCCCAGGGCATGCCCGATGGAGGGCTCTCGGGGGAACTAGGAACTATGATGGGCATGAAACCCAAAGCCCCCTTTCTCTAGGACACTTATTTTTATTAGTGTTTACCCATTATTAACACCTAACTCTAAATGTTGCTCTTAAGTGAACCTACTGACTTAAGGTAATATTGGGAGAGCAACGGTCTTCTGCTGGTATCCGTTCTAATTACTTTCCTTGGGCTTTGCACTCTAACACTCGTTACTATATAGTGACCCACTTGACACCAACTAGGGATCCAACTTCACAATATGCTTCTTAGTCCAACCACCTATCATATCCCATGTGGGTCCTAGTGTGATGTGTTACTTTTGTTAAGCGCAACCAATGACCTAATGTTAACCCGTATGAGACGACTGACAATTCCTTAGGACAAATGCCCCTAACTATTTGTCATGGGTTTATCATATGCATAATATTAACATTTAGAATTCCATCAAAATTCTAATTATTTTGGACCATAAATTAAACCATTTAATTAAGTGACCAAGGTCACTTTGTACATGAGCTACTATGTGTAGTTGTCCATTAGGCCCCAATAAATTGTCTGGAGTTCAACTAAAATAATTATGGATGTTCATCAAAAATCCTAATTTTTCAACTTGATTGGCCATTTATTTTCTATTTAAGATTATAATCATAATTATTCCATTTTTCAATTGAAGTACCTAAAAAATTCAATTGAGAATTCATTAAAAATTACTGGTGATCAACACTGCCATAATAATACTCAAGATAGAAACTCATAATCCTAACCAGTGATTTGACCTAAAATAATGGCATGTGAACATTATTACCAAAATGCCACTACTAAGGTTTTTAGCATAATTAATCATCAAAAAATTCTTAAATAAATATACAGGCGTTTATATCATAGAAATAAGAGATTATGCATTTTTCCATAATTTTACAAATATTATTACCCCAACTTTTAATTCAAAACTCTCAAGTGCAAAATTGTAAATCTATAAAATACACAAGATATAATTCTCAAACAAGCTCATGACTTTTTTTAGAGATGTAAAAATACCTATTAAGGCTTGTATCAAAAGTTTATAATTTTACAAGGTCAGTACACCTATATCTAATTTTTATTTCTAAAAGAGCCTATTTTCCAATAATTCAAAATAATGGGATTTTTTATCACAAAAATCCCAATCTTCCCATGGAGGTATATTTCATGCCTATGATCCTCTTTCAAACATCCCATGGACATGCATTGAGCCAAATGGCTAATTTAAAATTTTTACAGTTGGCACACCATTTACAATCTACCCCCACCATGCATGTTGGATTTCCCCAACATATAGACGTCCAAATGTTCTAAACCTTTTACCATGGTCATATAATGCTTCAATAGCCATGCCACTTAAATTTGGGGGCATTTGGAAAATGGAATTCCCCTATATTCCTTTTATTTTTAAAGTGAAATTTCTATAAAAACCATAAAAAAATACACCCCAAAAATTCTGATTTTTGGGAAGGGGCTAAGTCTAACATAAACACATGTATGGCCTAAATTTCATTGCACGTGGAATTAGGGTTTGACCTAGGCATCCATTTAAAATTTTGCCTTACCCTAGGAGTAGTCTTAGGAGGACTGTCCTACAGGGAGCTACATTGATCCAAATTATAACTTTAGGTTGCCAAATTAAAGGTAAGACCTAGATATATCTTTTTATGTTGGAATTTATTTATAGAAATGCCCCTAAGAGGCCTAATTTATGCATGTAAAATGTCTATTTTTATGTGAGAGAAAATGAAATGAAATATAATAACCCTATAGTTTTATATGAATAAAATGAACGGGATCTGGTCATCTTCCCAGATAGCCAACGACCATGATTGATCCTGCCTGTAGCAACTTTAACCCGTATTTGCCGGCCACCTCTCGGCCTCCCTGGCCGGCTACCACCACCACCACCTCCGTTGAGGTGGTGGCCAGCGATTCGCGGCAAAATGATGGTCGGAAAACACCTCTCCGATGATCCCGACCAAGCTCGGTAAAAATATCCTCTTCCTCACAAGGTATCATGCTCAATTGAGCCCAAAATCTTCCTAAAAGAGCTAGACAACTAGCACCGAGGGAGTGGAGTTGAAACAGACTTGTTACCGTGCTCGGCGGCTGGTTTGGTGGCTGCGTGCCATGGCCGACACTATCTCCTGCGAACTCACATATTTCCTGTTTTCTCCTGCTATCTCTTTCTCCAACTATCAATCTCCACTCGTCTTGGCTCACTGAAGGTGATGGTGGGGTGGAATGGAGTTGAGGTTGGCTTGTTTAAGGACTTTGACTAAGAGTGGTGTCTTCGAGTGGCGGGGCATGGCTGGCCGTCCTTGAGCATGGCTCCTCCTTACTGCCATGTGTCACCAAAGTATTGGACCATCCAAATATTACTGTTGGGTCCATTGATCCCAATGTCCTAGATTTGAAGAAGGCATAACATACAGTGTATACACATGTGATTATCTAACTTGTGCTCATGTTTAGTGATTGTAGGGTTGTCATATAACATTAATGGGACATATAGCCTAAGTGGCTAAGTCAGGTAAACTCTTGCCTAAGAAGTGGAAAGACATAAATCCGTCTAAATCAATAGGCGTTGAGTGAAGGTTACTCACTTAACGCCAGATGGCTTATAACGCTGAGTGGTGCCTATAGAGTCAATGTAAAAGTAATGGCATGTTTGAAATGTGTCTAAGTACACAAGAGTTGAGTGAAGTTAACTCTCTCAACGCCATACAACATGTAAGACCCCCTTTTTTTTTCTTTTTAAAACCCGGGGTCTTAGGCCCAGAATCGCCGCTTTTTGCGGTGACACCTTCACGTCCTGAAGGGTCATCACCACAAGGCGCCGATTCTACCGGCCAATTCGATCACAGAAAGGTAGCACAATAATTAAAGTAAGAGCAATTCCACTGAAAGTAAATCACATATATAGAATAAAATCTCCACGAAGGGAGTGTCCACAAAGTAACAATAATCAGAGTACTATAAATGCGGGCTTATGCCCGGTACATCATATCCTCACTACAAATCTCTCATGCGGAAGCAAAAATAGAAACTACTCAGGGTCGAGACTCACGGTCGCGGCTTTATGAACTCCGGAGCTAGACTGCCCCATCTCTAGGCGCACCGGTCTCTGGGGCTGCTCCTCCATGCTGGGCTCCACGATCCCCTAAATGATGCAGTTCGAAAACCCGTTAGTCATAAAGACTAAGCCCTATCATCCCCTACCCCTTCCCCCATGTCTCCTAAGTACCGAGCGGAGAGGAAGAAAGGGAAGGACATGAAGGTGGAGATTTAATCAAGAAACAGATGGTAACGGAACTAATCTAGCAATTCTATAATTAATATGACAGAAACAGAAAGTACGAAAGGTAACCTTAACTTATGTGCGAAAGCGCATAAGCCAAGGGATCTTCTGCAAGGCTCCCATCGTATAGAGTGTCTCATACCACTTATACGTTGGGGTGTCGGTTATCAAACAGCAGCATATATATATTGAATTTAATCTTAATTTATAAACTTGCCCACACAAGCTTATAGACCAAGGGGTCGTTTTGCAAGTCCTAATGTATAAGCGTCCCTTACCACTTATACTTTAGGTTTCAGGGTTAATTGAGTCGTTTATGCTATGACATGCAAGTGGGTATGATGAAATATGCAAGTGCAACTCACACACCCGACTCTGTGCACACAGACCTTTAGTTCCCCCTTTCGGAGCCGTTTCCTCCCAGGATACCTCCGTAGTGGCAGACGGAAGCGGTGGGTTGGGCCTCGCCCACCTCTAAACCAGAAAAGCACTACCGGCCAGACCTATCGTACGCCTCAATGCTTGGTGCACTAAGCGGACGGTGCATCAACCCTCCAATACCGAAGACCCACCACCTTAATTTTCATTCCTTTTATGCACATGCAGATTTAATCGTAAACACACAAAAAAAATCGAGCCGAAGCTCCCCGGACCAAAACGTCCGTCTCTTAACCAACCAAGCCGAAGTTCTCATCAATCTTCCTGTACCACTCAGTGTTTGTGAAAGGTGCATCCCTAGTTACTAAGTTACTCTTGACAGTTTGTTATTACAGTTTACGTAAACCCAGGACTGCCCCCGGTAATCCCCGTGAAGGGCTCTCAAAGGGCACTAGGAACCAAGACGACGGCATTACGGCCCGAAGTACCCTTTCACAAGGCAATTATTGTTATTGGTTGATCTCCCTTAACCCGATCCCCTTTTAGTTACATTAGATCTAACCCTAGAGTATTAAGACTCTTCCATTCCTACCCGGGGTGGACGATCTTTCGTCATACCCGAGCACCTCTTATCTCTAGCTATCACTACATCTCTCTACTCTTCATATCTTTCTATTGTGATTTCATCCACAATTGTCCACCCAGACAAAATGACTAACTCCAATGACTTTCTCAGATCATGTCCTATTGCAATTTACAAATTTGCTATATGTAGACCAACCTAGACTATATGTCGAACCGGTTATGCAATGATCCCAAAACTCGTCCAAATGCCCTAAAATATTTACTGGGGACTTATCATGATATAAATGGCCTAAATCCAGAGTGTGGGAATTTTCCTAATTTATTTGGCATTTAATTAATTTTCTCGAAAATCCCAAGGGCTACCGGTTTGAACATGAACTACCCTAAGTTCTCATGCAAGATGTCCAGCAAATTTATGATAAATAATAGGTTATCTCAATAGGTTAAATCCAAAGTATCATAATTTTTCTATCATCAAAATGGGCAACAAAACTATTTTAGCAATATTTTCTATCTTCCATTAATTATGAACCAAGTACAGAGAATATTCTTCCAAAAATTGTAAATAAATTATAATATACAGATAAAGACTTAAAAATAGCACTGGCCCAGTTTCATAATTTTTCAGCAATAAAATCATCCCTAAATAATTTTTAAAGCATAGAACTCCTTTTTAACTTTTGTGAAGGAGGTACTGGATTTACTCAACTAAAAATTATACAAAAATTCAAGGATAACCATTCTGTCCTAAAACACATATTTACAAGATTTCATGAGATCTCCATGAACAGAAAGGTACAAATAATTAAATCATCAATTGGGGTTATAATTAACTTTACAAACAAAGTGCTAGAAATAACCATCATAAAATTCCAGTAAAATTTATATAAATTCTACCCACTTCAAAACTAACTCTACCAGAGTTTCACAGCCTTTAGACAATTATTAGTGGTGGATTGTGCTTAATTAGTCGTTTAACCTAAGGCTATGTTTAAGGTTTTGAGGCATCTACTTGTCTCCAAATTTTCCAAGATTCCATCCAGACGATTATTATCATGCTAATATCAACTGTACAGAGTTTCAAGGCAATACGAGAGCAATTGCCCCCATATCCTTCACAACCCTCAAAACCCTCCACTTAGGGTTTGAGTTTGGATCCTAGGATAAACCAACCCTAAACTACATCATTTTCTCCAAGTAGGCTATAATAACCCTTCCAAACAGTGGTCAAGATATCAGCCTCAGTTGAGGTGATATGACCGTTTTAACTTCTAGTGCACTTTTTACTCAAAAATGCCTCACTCTTGCCTAGTTAAGAATAGGTGATTCCCTATCCAAAACTCATCCAAATGAGTTGAAAATTTGTAAAGAGTTAAGTTTAATAGCCAGGGACCACTCACCAAAATTTGGGAGGGTTTGGAGCTTATTTGGCTACATAAATAAATTCTTCTATCTTTATTAAATTAAAACAAAAACTTTAGGCAAAGTGTCTCCGAAAATTCCCATTTTTGGAATGCCTTTAGATATAGCTAAGTTTAACCCCCTGCCCAAATTTCAGGTCATTTGGACAAGGGACAAAGAGTGGGCATCCATTTTAATTTCTGCCAAACTCTAGGTACAGCCACCACTAAAACAGGTGCTACGGTCAAACCGCTTAACCAAACGAGTTGAAACTAATTTTAAATTAATCTAGACTCGAAGGGCTACGAGTTTCGTGACAGGTCATTTTTCCTAAATTGGCCTCTTAGTGCCTCATTTTGCAGCCTCTAAATATACTCAAATAATATATATTTTCACTATTTATTATATACATTATTTATAAATTATAAACTGGTTTTACTGTTCATCTTCTACATGAACCTGAAACCAGAACACAGAAAACCTTATTTCCTGAAACCTTTCCGTGATCCGTCGCCGGCCGTCCGGTCACTTCCCTGGCCAGCCACCACCTCCGTCGAGGCGATGGATAGCGGTCGGCGGTGGTTTGGCCGCCGGAGGTAGCGGTTTCCGGCGAACTCAAAACGATACTTTTCATGGTTTTCCATGGAAACACGAGGTAGATCCGGCTCCTTTGAGCACGAACTTCATTTCTAAGATCCTAAGATCTACCCATAAGAGAAGAAGTATAGGAGGACCTTGTTCGCGGTTTGGAGGCGAGAAGAACGACGGGGTGCCATAGCACGGTGGTGGCGTTACTGAACTTCTCCTACAGCAAGGTAAAAGGCTTCAATCCGTTGGTCAAGAGAGTAAACCTCTCATCCTGCTCTAATGGGGCTTTTATAGATCATCCACTGGGGAGGGTAAAGGGTAAAGCCTTAATGGCCATGAATGTTCTCCCCTTAATAGTGTTTCGGTTATGGTAGGGGCAGTTGAGACGCTGGAAACGAAGAGATGTTTGCCAGGTGGCGATTTCCTATTTGACCAACATTTCCTTCTTTTATTATATAATTACAGAAGGAAAACGACCCATAATTACTCGTGGTGTAACTTCCCACACCAGCGTTTATTACCACGCGTGTTAGAATAATTTCGGGCCTGAACCGTCATTTCGGTCAATGTCACGGGCATGACACATAGGTCACGGGCGTGACAGCCCCGGGTGGCCAATTCTGGGTTCGACGACCGTCGAACTGAGGTCGACGATCGTCGAAGGGTGGTCACGCCTTAGGTCACTGGCGTGACACATGGGTCACGGCCGTGATAGGCCCGGGTGACCAATTTCTGGGTTTGGCGATCGTCGAACTGAGATCGACGATCGTCGAAGGGTGGTCACGCCCTAGGTCATGGGCGTTACACATAGGTCACGGGCGTGATAGGGTCGGGTGACCAAATTCTGGGTTCGGCGATCGTCAAACTGAGATCGACGATCGTCGAAGGGTGGTCACGCCCTAGGTCACGGGCGTGACACATAGGTCACGGGCGTGACAGGGTCATGAGGCAAATTCCGCGCTCGGCGATCGTCGCGCTGAGATTGACGATCGCCGAAGGGGTCACGCCCCTGGTCACGGGAGTGACACCTGGGTCACGGGCGTGGCAGGGCCGGGTTGAAAATTCTACGCCCGACGATCATCTCCCTGAGATCGACGATCGTCGAAGGAGTCACGGCCTATGTCACGGGCGTGACGGGTCGGTCACGGGCGTGACCGCCCCTTGACTCAAAATTAGGGTCGACAAACTTCAATTCCTGGGCTTACCAGGGTTCTGTTAAGGCAAAACCATTCCCAGGGGTCTAGCTGGAAATGGGATGTTACAATTCCCAATAAACAAAACAAAGATTTCGTCCCCGAAATCAAGGTTAAGCCTACGGGGACTTCTACCGAAATAAACTAAACTTGTAACATCCCATACAATTTTTTTCTAATGGGTTCAAGCGACCACTTGTTTGATAAACGAAGTCAATCTCCCCAGTAAACAAAAGATTAGCCCCTACTTTCCTGCGCATGCCTAGGTTCTAAATTTTTCCTTATCTAGTCCTACCGGTTTAGTACAACAAGGTAATTTATAGTATACCAAGAGGTGGTGAGGTATACCTGACTGAATAACTCCGGGTATTTTTTCCTCACCAGGTCCTGCGGTTCCCAGGTGTGCTCCTCCTGACCGTGGTTTCTCCATAGAACCTTGACTAAGGGGATCTTCTTGCGACGCAAGATCCGTACTCCTTCGTCGTCGATCTGAACCGGCTCCAAGTGAACAGATCGGTCTGAAGCTACCGGCCCTTCAGTGGTCAAAATCGGCTGCTCCGGACGTAGTAGAGCCCTTCTCAGCGAAGAAATATGGAAGACGTCGTGTAGAGCTGCCAGCTCTGGTGGCAACTCTAGCCTGTAGGCTAGGGGTCCGATCCGCTCAGGGATCTGGTAAGGGCCCATATACCTAGGGCTGAGCTTCTTCCTCCGACCGCGCACTTGTGAGACTCCGTGCATGGGCCGGATCTTCAAGAACACTCGGTCCCCTACTTGAAACTCCACCTGACGATGTCGGGCGTCATAGTACTTAGCCTGTCTGCTCTGCGCCTCCAACATCCTATCTCTGATCAGTCTCACCTGAGCCTCGGTGTCTTCAACAAAATCCGATCCCAGCACCTTCGGATCCTCGTCTTGAACCCAAGAAAGCGGGGTCCTACATTTTCTTTCATACAAGGCTTCATAAGGCGCCATCCTGATGCTGGACTGGTAGTTATTGTTATAGGAGAACTCGACCAACGGCAACATCTTCTCCCACGGCTCCCCTCGGTCCAGTATACACAGTCGTAGTAGATCCTCCAACGTCCTGTTGGTGCGCTCTGTCTGCTCGTCCTTCTGAGGGTGGAAGGCCGTGCTAAAAGTCAGTCGGGTGCCCAGGTATGCCTGTACTGACCGCCACTCCATGGATGTAAACCGTCCATCGCGGCCCGACACTATTGTCCGGGGCACGCCATGATATCGGACATACTGCTCCACGAACTTTCATACCAGCACTCCCACCGAGTCATCTTTCCTAATTGGTATAAAGCGGGCCACATTCGTCAACCGATTAACAATCACCCAGATCGAGTCATTCCCCGTCCGAGACCGGGGAAGACCATGTATAAAATCCATAGCTATATCGTCAAACTTCCACTCCGGCACCGGGAGTGGCTGCAACAATCCTGCGGGGTTCCTGCATTCTGCCTTCACCAACTGACACGCCTCGCAATGGGTCACGAAGTACGTAATGTCCTTCTTCATGCGCGGCCAAAACATCGTCTTCTTCAGATCAGCGGTCATCTTTGTGATCCCCGGGTGCACAGAGTACCGGCTGCAATGCGCCTCCATCATAATATCCTCTCGGATCTGGCCTCCTGTGGGTATATATACTCTGCCTCTGAAATGTAGCAATCCATCTCTCAGGGAATAATCTCCTATCGAACCCTCCTCCAAGGCTCAGAACATCGGCTCTGCCCACGTATCTGTCCTCTGTCCGTCCATTATGCGATCCCGAATATCGTCTATGACCACCATCGATGTCAGATACTCCCTATACATCTCTAGATCATCCTCGGACACTAGGGATATCTGCATATCTCTGAATGACCGGACTAGTTCCATGGACATAACCTGGGGCCCAGCTTCGGATGTGGCAGCTCTCCGGCTCAATGCCTCGGCCACCACGTTTGCCTTCCCTGGATGGTAGTGCATCTCATACTGATAGTCTGCTAATAACTCGACCCAGCGCCTCTGCCTGATATTCAGCTCCTTATGCATGTCCACGTATTTCAAGTTCTTGTGGTCGGAGTAGATGTCGCAGTGGACTCCATAAAGATAATAGCGCCAGACGTTCAGAGCAAAAACGACCGCTCCCATCTCAAGGTCGTGCACCGGGTAGTTCTTCTCATGGGTCTTCAGCTGACGGGAGGCATAAGCTATGACGTGTCCGTTCTGCATCAGCACTGCTCCCATCCCCTGGTATGATGCATCGGTATACACCTGGAATCCTTTCTTTCCAGATGGAAGGGCCAGAATAGGGGCTGAGATGAGTCGGTCCTTCAGCTCCTGGAAAGCCGCATGGCACTGCGGGGTCCAAATGAAAGGTGCCTCCTTCTTTGTCAAAGACGTGAGTGGGAGGGCAATTTGAGAGAACCCCTCCACGAACTTCCGGTAATACCCGACAAGTCCCAAGAAACTTCGTACATCGGTGGCTGTCTTTAACTGCGGCCAATCACGGACTGCCTGAATCTTTGCCGGATCCACCGCCAACCCAGCTCCGCTGATAATGTGGCCTAGGAAAGCCACCTCCTTCAACCAAAACTAACACTTGCTGAATTTCACATAAAGGCGATGCTCCCGCAACCTTTCCAAAGTCAGTGCCAGATGCCGAGTGTGCTCCTCCTCCGTCCTAGAGTAGATCAGGATGTCGTCTATGAATACTATGACGAACACATCCAAGTAGGCCTCGAAAACCCGGTTCATGAGACTCATGAACGCCGACGGAGCATTCGTGAGCCCGAAGGGCATCACGGTGAACTCATACAGGCCAAATCTGCTACTGAAGGCCGTCTTCGGGATATCCTCCTCCTGGATCCGTAGCTGGTAGTATCCTGACCTCAAGTCCAGCTTCGAGAAATAATGGGCTCCCTCCAACAGGTCGAACAATTCGTCTATCCGTGGGAGTGGGTAGGTATTCAGGACGGTCAGCCTGTTTAGTGCTCGATAATCGATATACAGGCGAAGTGTCCCATCCTTCTTCTTCACGAATAGGACCAGGGCTACCCATGGCGAGGAACTCGGTCTAACAAATTCTGCCTCAACCAATTCCTACAACTGAGTTCGAAACTCTGCCAACTCCTTCGGGGCCATCCGATAAGGGGCCCTAGATGCCGGCTTGGCCCCCAGCACAAGCTATATCTGAAAATCCTGCTCTCGGTGTGGAGGTAGTCCTGGCAACTTCTCTGGAAAGAAATCATCGAAATCTCGCACCACCGGAATGTCTGTCACTGACTCCTTAACTTCCGCCATCTCAAAAAGAATCTGATAGACCTCCTCTCCCTGTAGGTGTGCCTTAACGGCCTGTACCAAAGATAAGAGTATACGACAGGCAGGTCTTATACCTTAGATGACAATAAAAGAGTCCCCGTGTCTCACGGTGATCCTCTTTGCCTGGCAGTCAATCTGGGCATGGTTCCAGTGCAGCCATACCATACCCAGGATCAAGTCGTAGTCTGTCAGCCTCAAAATCGTCGCTGGATCCTCGAATGCCTTTCCACCAATTTCTGCCTCCATATTGCAGTGATCCGTGGTAAGGAGCTCAGATCCATCCGGTAGTCGCACCCTCATCCTCGAGCCTGTGAATCGCTCCACGCCTTCCAGTCCTTCTACGAATGTCTTCGACACAAAGGAGTGAGTAGCTCCAGTATCGAACAGCGTGCGGGCCGGCTTGCCACTGATGAAGACTATACTTGGGGTGATTAGATGTCTTAGGGTTCTATAGTGAGTTTTACTTTCCTTGCTAATCTATCTAGTGCGATTCAAAGTTTTAACCATTGAAAGGGAAATTCTATGAAAATAAAGAGGCATTGCAGCGTACCTGCTATGACCTGCTCCGGATTCCGAGGCTGCGCAAGGTCCAAGGCATATACCTGCTCCCTTTCCTGTCTACGATCTCCCCCCTGGTATCCACAACCGCGGCCGCATCCTCGGCCTTCGTAATGCTGAGCTGGTGGGCCACCCTGTGGTGCTGGAGGTGGTGCCCCCCTCATGGGGCAGTTCCTCCGAATGTGCCCAATCTGATGACAAAGGAAGCACTCTGGTGAGGGATACGCCATTCTCCCGGGTCTCGGCATCTCCTGCATCCGAAGAGGTTTAGGGGCCAATATCACCTGTTCCCTCGGCTCCTGCCTCACGTCCTGACGAGACTGGTCCTCAGTCCTCCTCCCCTCTGGTACAGCACCTCGCCGCTGGTCATTTCTACCTCTCCGTCCTTGATCCTCTGCTGGCCGCTTCTGGCCCCGGGTGGTGTGCCAATCAGCCTCAATTCTTTTTGCCATCTCCAAAATCCGGGAGATAGGCCCGTCGAATACAAACAACAAGGTCTCCCTCAAATCCTCCCGCAGGCCCTTATAGAACCTCCTGATGTACCCTGCTTCTTCCAGCTGGTAGGAATCTATGTATCGAGCCAGATGGTCGAACTCCCGATGGTACTCCACCACCGTCCGGGTGCCCTGCTTCAGCTGTAAAAACGGTCCTCCAACTCATCCCTGGCCGACTGCGGAACGAAATGCTCCAGCAGCGCGGCCCTGAACTCTTCCCAGGTAACCTCCGTAACCTCCCTATCGGCAAATGTCGTGTCCAACAGCGTCTTACACCACCTCTTGGCATGGGACTCCAGGCAAGAGACAACCAGAGCCACCCTCTCCTCCCAGGGACACCGTATCCCAGTCAGCATCTCGTACATGATATCCAGCCACTCTTCCGTCTGAACCGCCGACTCTATCCCCAAGTAGGATAGGGGAGACAGTCCTCGGAAGATGCTTAGCCAGTTGGCCCCCGGATTTGGCTGCGGGGCCGGAACCTGCTGGGCCCTGAAGGCCTCCAGGATGGCAGTCAGAGTATGTCCCATGTCTGACTGAAGGAAAGGAGTGGGGACCGGTGGAGGTGGTGCAACACCCTGAGCCTGCTGAACTCCGCCTTGTGGCGTAGGCTGTGCTGGAGGCTGCGTAACAAAAACCCATACCGAGAAAACGTTCAATCTTATATAAAAGTGGACAATTTATATGTGATCCCCATTTGGGCACACCACTGCTTCCGCTGCTTAGTTTGTCCCCAAACTAAACACGAGCGGGGGTGACCCCGGGATAGTGGACTGCTACCTTTTTTAGATCGATGTTTCCGCTCTGATACCACTTGTAAGACCCCCTTTTTTTCTTTTTAAAACCCGGGGTCTTAGGCCCAGAATCGCCGCTTTGCGGTGACACCTTCACGTCCTGAAGGGTCATCATCACAAGGAGCCGATTCTGCCGGCCAATTCGATCATAGAAAGATAGAACAATAATTGAAGTAAGAGCAAGTCCACTGAAAGTAAATCACATATATAGAATAAAATCTCCACGAAGGGAGTGTCCACAAAGTAACAATAATCAGAGTACTATAAATGCGGGCTTATGCCCGGTACATCATATCCTCACTACAAATCTCTCATGCGGAAGCAAAAATCGAAACTACTCAGGGTCGAGACTCACGGTCCCAGCTGTATGAACTCCGGAGCTACACCGCCCCATCTCCAGGCGCACCGGTCTCTGGGGCTGCTCCTCCATGCTGGGCTCCACGATCCCCTAAATGATGCGGTTCGAAAACCGTTAGACATAAAGACTAAGCCCTATCATACCCTACCCCTTCCCCCATGTCTCCTAAGTACCGAGCGGAGAGGAAGAAAGGGAAGGACATGAAGGTGGAGATTCAGTCAAGAAACAGATGGCAGCGGAACTAATCTAGCAATTCTATAATAAATATGACAGAAACAGAAAGTACGAAAGGTAACCTTAACTTATGTGCGAAAGCGCATAAGCCATGGGATCTTCTGCAAGGCTCCCATCGTATAGAGTGTCCCATACCACTTATACGTTGGGGTGTTGGTTATCAAACAGCAGCATATATATATTGAATTTAACCTTAATTTATAAACTTGCCCACACAAGCTTATAGACCAAGGGGTCGTTTTGCAAGTCCTAATGTATAAGCATCCCATACCACTTATACTTTAGGTGTCAGGGTTAAATGAATCGTTTATGCTATGACATGCAAGTGGGTATGATGAAACATGCAAGTGCAACTCACACACCCGACTCTATGCACACAGACCTTTAGTTCCCCCTTTTGGAGCCATTACCTCCCAGGATACCTCCGTAGTGGCAGACGGAAGCGGTGGGTTGGGCCTTGCCCACCTCTAAACCAGTAAAGCACCACTGACCAGACCTATCGTACGCCTCAACGCTTGGTGCACTAAGCGGACGCCTGCGTACTCTTGCCGGCTGGCGCACCGGACTTCTGTTGGCGAAGTGCTAACCACACTTGCCAGGTCAGCGTATTGGCATCGGTGCATCGACCCTCCAATACCGAAGACCCACCACCTTAATTTTCATTCCTTTTATGCACATGCAGATTTAATCGTAAACACATAAAAAAAACCGAGCCGAAGCTCCCCGGACCAAAACGTCCGTCTCTTAACCAACCGAGCCGAAGCTCTCATCAATCTTCCTGTGCCACTCAGTGTTTGTGAAAGGTGCAGCCCTAGTTACTAAGTTACTCTTGACAGTTTGTTATTACAGTTTACGCTAACCCAGGACTGCCCCCGGTATTTCCCGTGAAGGGCTCTCAAAGGGCACTAGGAACCAAGACGGCGGCATTACAGCCCGAAGTTCCCTTTCGCAAGGAACTTATTGTTATTGGTTGATCTTCCTTAACCCGATCCCCTTTTAGTTACTTTAGATCTAACCCTAGAGTATTAAGACTCTTCCATTCCTACCCGGGGTGGACGATCTTTCGTCGTACCCGAGCACCTCTTATCTCTAGCTATCACTACATCTCTCTACTCTTCATATCTTCCTATTGTGATTTCATCCACAATTGTCCACCCAGAAAAAATGACTAACTCCAATGACTTTCTCAGATCATGTCCTATTGCAATTTACAAATTTGCTATATGCAGACCAACCTAGACTATATGTCGAACCGGTTATGCAATGATCCCAAAACTCATCCAAATGCCCTAAAATATTTACTGGGGACTTATCATGATATAAATGGCCTAAATCCAGAGTGTGGGAATTTTCCTAATTTATTTGGCATTTAATTAATTTCCTCAAAAATCCCAAGGGCTACCGGTTTGAACATGAACTACTCTAAGTTCTCATGCAAGATGTCCAACAAATTTATGATAAATAGTAGGTTATCTCAATAGGTTAAATCCAAAGTATCATAATTTTTCTATCATCAAAAAGGGCAACAAATCTAATTTAGCAATATTTACTATCTTCCATTATTTATGAACCAAGTACAAAGAATATTCTTCCAAAAATTGTAAATAAATTATAATATGCAGATAAAGACTTAAAAATAGCACTGGCCCAGTTTCATAATTTTTCAGTAATAAAATTATACCTAAATAATTTTTAAAGCATAGAATCCCTCTTTAACTTTTGTGAAGGAGGTACTGGATTTACTCAATTAAAAGTTATACAAAAATTCAAGGGTAACCATTCTGTCCTAAAACATATATTTCCAAGATTTCATGAGATCTCCATGAACAGAAAGGTACAAATAATTAAATCATCAATTGGGGTTATAATCAACTTTACAAACGAAGTGCTAGAAATAACCATCATAAAATTCCAGTAAAATTTCTATAAATTCTACCCACTTCAGAACTAACTCTACCCGAGTTTCACAGCCTTTAGACAATTATTAGTGATGGATTGTGCTTAATTAGTATTTTAACCTAAAGCTATGATTAAGGTTTTGAGGCATCTACTTGTCTCCAAATTTTCCAAGATTCCATCCAGACGATTATTGTCATCCTAATATCAACTCTACAGAGTTTCAAGGCAATACGAGAGCAATTGCCCCCATATCCTTCACAACCCTCAAAACCCTCCACTTAGGGTTTGAGTTTGGATCCTAGGATAAACCAACCCTAAACCACATCATTTTCTCCAAGTAGGCTATAATTACCCTTCCAAACAGTGGTCAAGATATCAGCCTCAGTTGAGGTGATATGACCGTTTTAACTTCTAGTTCACTTTTTACTCAAAAATGCCTCACTCTTGCCTAGTTAAGAATAGGTGATTCCCTATCCAAAAATCATCCAAATGAGTTGAAAATTTGTACAGAGTTAAGCTTTATAGCCAGGGACCACTAACCGAAATTTGGGAGGGTTTGGAGGTTATTTGGCTACATAAATAAATTCCTCTATCTTTATTAAATTAAAACAAAAACTTTAGGCAAAGTGTCTCCAAAAATTCCCATTTTGGACTGCCTTTAGATATAGCTATGTTTAACCCCCCGCCCAAATTTCAAGTCATTTGGACAAGGGACAAATAGTGGGCATCCATTTTAATTTTTGCCCAACTCTAGGTACAGCCCCACTAAAACAGGTGCTGCGGTCAAACCGCTTACCCAAACGAGTTGAAACTAATTTTAAATTAATCTAGACTCGAAGGGCTACGACTTTTGTGACAGGTCATTTTTCCTAAATCGGCATCTAAGTGCCTCATTTTGGAGCCTCTAAATATACTAAAATAATATATATTTTCACTATTTATTATATACATTATTTATAAATTATAAACTGGTTTTACTGTTCATCTTCTACATGAACCCGAAACCAGAACACAGAAAACCTTATTTCCTGTAACCTTTCCGTGATCCGTCGCCGGCCGTCTAGTCACTTCCCTGGCCAGCCACCGCCACCACCACCTCCGTCGAGGCGATGGCTAGCGGTCGGCGGTGGTTTGGTCGCCGGAGGTGGCGGTTTCCGGCAAACTCAAAACGATATTTTTCATGGTTTTCCATGGAAACACGAGGTAGATCTGGCTCCTTTGAGCACGAACTTCATTTCTAAGATCCTAAGATCTACCCATAAGAGAAGAAGTAGAGGAGGACCTTGTTCGCGGTTTGGAGGCGAGAAGAACGACGGGGTGCCATGACGCGGTGGTGGCGTTGCTGAACTTCTCCTACAGCAAGGTACAAGGCTTCAATCCGTCAGTCAAGAGAGTAAACCTCTCATCCTGCTCTAATGGGGCTTTTATAGATCATCCAGTGGGGAGGGTAAAGGGTAAAACCTTAATGGCCATGAATGTTCTCCCCTTAATGGTGTTTCGGTTATGGTAGGGGTAGTTGAAACGCTGGAAACGAAGAGATGTTTGCCAGGTGGCGATTTCCTATTTGACCAACATTTCCTTCTTTTATTATATAATTACAGAAGTAAAACGACCCATAATTACTCGTGGTGTAACTTCCCACACCAGCGTTTATTACCACACGTGTTAGAATAATTTCGGGCCTGAACCGTCATTTCGGTCAATGTCACGCGCGTGACACATAGGTCACGGGCGTGATAGCCCCGGGTGGCCAATTATGGGTTCGACGACCGTCGAACTGAGGTCGACGATCGTCGAAGGGTGGTCCCTCCCTAGGTCACGGGCGTGACACATGGGTCACTGGCGTGACAGGCCCGGGTGACCAATTTCTGGGTTCGGCGATCGTCGAACTGAGATCGACGATCGTTGAAGGGTGGTCACGCCCTAGGTCACGGGAGTGACACATAGGTCACGGGCGTGACAGGGCCGGGTGACCAAATTCTGGGTTCGGCGATCGTCGAACTGAGATCGACGATCGTCGAAGGGTGGTCACGCCCTAGGTCATGGGCGTGACACATAGGTCACGGGCGTGACAGGGTCATGAGGCAAATTCCGCGCTCGGCGATCGTCGCGCTGAGATCGACGATCGCCGAAGGGGTCACGCCACGGGTCACGGGCGTGACACCTGGGTCACGGGCGTGGCAGGGCCGGGTTGAAAATTCTACGCCCGACGATCATCTCCCTGAGATCGACGATCGTCGAAGGAGTCTCGCCCTAGGTCACGGGCGTGAAGGGTCGGTCACGGGCGTGACCGCCCCTTGACTCAAAATCAGGGTCGACAAACTTCAATTCCTGGGCTTCCCAGGGTTCTGTTAAGGCAAAACCATTCCCATGGGTCTAGCTGGAAATGGGATGTTACACAACAAAATGTTGTGAGTCAGGCTAATGTTGTAATAGCCTAAGTAGAAATGAGAAGAAATGTGGCTAGGTCTACAGGCATTTAGTGTAGCTCAATCACTCAACGTCATAGCTTCATAATCGTTGAGTATAGTTCAATCAGTCAACGCCACAGGAAAACTGTGAATATTACCAAGTCCACAGGAGTTGAGTGAGGCAAGCTCACTCAACGCCTTGTTATAATGCGTTGACTAATTTTCAAAGGAAGTGTTCTTCTAGACAATGAAATTTGGCTAAGTCCAAATGCATTGATTACTTATACTTTCGTCGAGCTGAGCTCTGAGTTCGTCAAACTGAGCTCTAAGTTCGTCGAACTGAGCTTTCACATTTCATCGAGCTGAGCTCTGAGTTCATCGAATTGAGTTCTGAGTTCGTCGAACTGAGGATTTATAGAATTCACATTCTGAAAGTAAAATATGACTATAGTCTAATTCCTAAGTGGCATGCTCACCAAACGCTCTCAACTCCAAGCATGCAAAAGTGGCTGAAGAATATGGTAAGGCAAAAAGCATTGATTAGAGCTTGCTAACCCAACGCTGTCAATGCATAGTTAGACAGAATTCTGTCTGAGTTCTTTGCCATTATGTGAAGCTCATTCACTCAATGCCTATTCTATTAATGCTTGATTTTTGACTAAGTCCACAGGTACTGACGTCAGTAAGTCAACAAGTCAACCTTATTCAAATTGTTAGCAAAAAAGCTACTATACAGTACAAAAAGCATCGCAGACCTACTGTACGATAGTTAGATGTTAACACAAGGATTGAGCTTGCATTAAATGTGTGGGGCCTACTGCGAGAAGAACCGTTCAGTTGCATACAATAAAAGGAGAAGCCTTTGACATAAAAGGAAATTGTTGGAGTTACTTCTTCTTCATCACCATTGTTGTTGTAAAGAGAAGATCAGAGAGCAAAAAGACTGGAGGTCTAAAGGCTCAACAAGTTAGTTGTTTGTCTTGATCTTCGACTACAGTAAGAATAGAGAAAGTCTCTGAAGAGGAAAAGAAGGCTAGCTGGTGCTATTTTCCATCTGCACTAGCAGGTTCTTCTTAGATACAACAACACAACACTGAAAAACATCTACTAGAGGCTGTGAAGAAAAAGTCAGGGCTGGATCACCTAAGCCCAAAAAATAAAGAGGAAGCAAAACTGTTGTCTGCAAGTTGCTTCCAACACAAGTATCTATATCCTTGTTGTTGTGAAGCAGTTGAGCTGAAATTCCTTCAGCTTAGATAGAAGCTAATTTTGTTGCAATCACTTAACAGTTCTAGCAGGAAAAATCCCTGGTGCTGTGAAGAAGGAGTGAGGACTGAGTATATCTCAGTTCAAGTAAGGTAGACTCGGGAAATATATTCATGGAGTAAAAGTTGGGCTGAGTTTATTTCAGTCAAGGTAGATTGGCACGAATAAATTTCTCTTGTGTCCATTCAAGACTCACCAACCCACCTCCATCTTATAGGATCCATCTTGATCTGAGATGTAGGTCCACTAGCCTGAGGTAGGGCAATACTGCCTGAGTTGTAGGAGAGTAAAGCTCTCTGAGTCGTAGGATCCTCTTGGATCTGAGTGCTAGGAGCAAGCTTGCTCTGAGGAAGGATCCCTAGTGGATCTTAGGTAGGGTTGTCCTCCAAGCCTGAGTGTAGTGATTAATAGCCTGAGGTAGGTGATCATCTGATCACTGAGTTATAGGACCTTGTTGCTGAGCTATAGGTCTTGGAGGAGACTGAGAGATCCTAAGGGATCTGAGTTATAAGCTCTTTGGGGCAGTGTTTTGGAGAAGTGCATAGTCCACAAAGATAGTTGGATAGGTGGGAAGGAAAGTGGATGTACCCTTATTAGTTGAACCACTATTAATCTTATGTGCTTTGTGTGTTTTCTTTATGTTTGTTTTATTGCAGGCTGGATGTCTTGAAAGTAGAATATAATCAACTAATAAAGCATCTAACCAAAGGAAATTATAAGATATCCACTAAGGACTAAGAACCTTTTAACCCCCCCCCTTAGGTGATTTAGCTATCCTTGAAATCAAAGACTTTCAAGTGGTATCAGAGGGAGGTTACTCAAAAAGGACCTAACAATCTGAGTAGAACTCAAAAGATAGCTAAAAATGTTTAAACTTATGTGTTCAAAAGTGAACCATAAGGTGTTGAGATCAATGGAGCTCCGAGTTTCAAGAAAAGACATGAACAACATTGGACTGTTGGCAGCCCTTGTAGAAAAGAAAGTACATCCAGATACTAGAGAAAAGATCAGGGCCCCTTTAACACATTTGGATAGTGACTCAGATGTGGATGAAGCTGAGGATGGAGAATGCAGAGGCTGTGAGATGACTGCTGCACCAGAGAAAGAATCCTGCTAGGATCAGCCTGAAAAAATGAGGTATACTCCCCATCTAGCTCTTCCTCTGAGCCTGGATATGAATCCTGCTCAGACTCTGATGCATCCCCATCAAGTGATGATGAGAGTCCTCTATCAGAAGATGATATCAATCAATTAATTGAAAATCATGCTACACTTCAAAAAGCTTTCAAGAAAAGAAAGATGGTTCTTGAGGAACAAGTAGAGGAAATTGCCTCCCTACAGCTAGCTACTTCCCAGAAAGATGAGACATCATCTTTGCTATATCTAAAAGAGAGTGAATTAGCTCATCAGAAGATCATGGTAGATGTCCATGTTGAGTCCATCAAATATTAGGACTCTATCATCAAGGATCTTGAAGAGAAACTTGAAAGGGAGAAGAGGGGTGTGGCCAATTTCTTATGATAGATTCTATCAAAAGAAACTCTGAATCTGAGTGGATTTATAAAGTTATCCAATCTTAGAGGAGAGGCCAAGCTCCTGTCAGGCCTTAGTCAACCTCTCACAAGGTAATTCTCCCATCCAACAGGCATGACTAGAACTGTAAGTGTGGTCACTAGAGGTGTGGGAATCTTCCTTGTAAGGTTACAAAAGTACCTTATAATGGAAGAAGAGAGGTCATGGGATTGAGTGCACAGAAGGCTCCCCATATAAGAGTACAAAAGGGCCAACCTGGACCTTTTATATTTGGTTACCCAGCCCCCTCATTCAAGAATATGGCTAAGGCCTACTCTAAAGTTCTTCCAGCAAGAAATCAAACCAAAGGTAAGCCAGTTAGTGTGGCTATCTTGGTTTTCCCTGAATCCATGAAGAACATGCCAACTAAAAAGAAGGCTATTACTAATGATGTTCAGAGTAAGCCAAGTTCCTCTACTGACAGACTCATTTTAGGTCAAGCTCTTGCTGAAAGAAACAAGAAGAAGGCCATAGTTCTCCCCACTGAAAAGACAGCAAGAAGTGGCTTGCACACTTCAATGTGTGTTCAGAAAAGGAGATACAACATCCATGAATGTTGGTACTATGTCAAAGTGGGCCACTTTGCCATAGATTGTTGGCACAACCCCTGTGTGCCAAGGGCAACGCTGTGTCTTCCTGACAGGACTCCTGTAGGTAGACATATGCATTCATATTCTAACAGGAACCTAGGACCCAAGTATTATTGGGTTCCTAAGGTAAGGTAATTTCTATTTTGCATAATAGTTCAAGTGTCCATGCATATATATAGTCCTTGGACAGAGTTGTACCAGACCTATATCCTGATACAATGATTGGATGAATTGACTATCATGCACAAGATGCCCAACACATGTGCAATTATTTAGGGGGATCTTGCAAAAGAAATCCAGATGCATATCAAGGGCTAAAGATCAAGAACAAGGAAGCTAGTGTGCTCAGAGGCTGTGAATCCAGAATCAGCTCCTAGTCCACTGGATAGAGATTAGTAGAATTCATCCTGTTTATGACTCTACTAAATGTTCTCTCAAATACAAGAGCTATGCATATTAGAGATAAGATAGTTGAACTTAAAACTTGAAAAGATTTAAGACAATTATCTAAATACTTGTGTAATTAAATAGTTCAGTTGCTCTCATGGTCACTATGCCACAAGATGCATCTATGCTTAACATCCTCAAAATTAACATAGGGATGTTAAGTTTATTTCTAAATGAACCCCATTAGGATACAATATAATGTGAATTATAGGTCACCTTAATCCTTGTTGGGTAGGCAAATTTAGTTCCACTAAAGAAATCAAAGGCAATTCAATTACTACAGAAATGGTCAACCAATTAAGACCAATAAGTCAAGAGTTAAGGAGAATAAGCTTACTCAACAAAATCTATCGATTAGTTGGTCTGCGGCTAGGTTGCGGAGGTTAACCCCAGCCGTTGATCATATCCTTGATCTCAAACTGGTAAGTGACTTTCCACCTTCTCTTAAGGCATAACGATAAATAGTAGAGCTTGTGCATAAAGCAAAAGCATTATTCCTTGCCCTCTCCCGCCTGTACTCACCAAATCAATGGAAAGCCGTTCTCGCTAGGTCTAAGAAATTTGCAAGCAAAATGGCACCCAAGGGACAAGATTTCCTCTTCGAAGGGTCATAAGTAATTTGAAATGGAACAGGCTCTTCCTCTTCTCCATGTGTCTGACATAGGGTTCATCTTGACGCGACCCTATTTACTATTGAAGCCAGAAGTCATAGAATTATTCTCCAATGCCAATGCAGAAGTATCTTGACGCAAACTCAAGACTATGGTGAGTGGAAATAAGATAAAAATACTCCACGGAGATTAAGCAAGGCACTACACTTGCCTAAGTTCACAAGAACTGATAATGAAGAAGAACTTATGCAAGATGACATAAAGTCTACAGTAAAATGGTGCGGATTGTCTAAGAAAACTACAGGATCCATCTTGAGAAAGGAACTAAACCTAAGGGGAAAGTTTCTAGCGGATATGCTCGAGAAGGCTCTGATTTGCAAACCAGGCTCCCATGAAAAAATATCAAAGTTGATGTTTGAGTTCATGACAAGGGACATTCTGTCCATAAGGACCGACTAGGGCAGAATAGTGTTTGAAAGGATAAAGGAATGCATTGTTGAACCAAACATAGGGAGAATTCTATCCTTACTTCGACGACAGACTATCCAAGAAATCCTGAACATGAAGCTTGGGGCAAAAATACACAACATGCGAAGAATGGACATCAGAATGCTTAAGAGGTGGGATAGAGTACTTCGACCCCATGGACCATCAGCTATAGAAAAAAAAAGGAAAGAAAGTTGCTATTCCAGAGCCCAACTCCACTAGAAGTTCTTCTGATGAGGAAGAACCACCTGATCCAGAACTGACATCCTCTACTAAAGAGTCCAGGAAAGATATGAACACTCAGGTACCAGCCTCTTCAGAGCCTACCCCATAAAGCCTTATAAGCAGAACTGAGACAGATACTATCCTATGGTATGTTATGCCGACTACTGAGATGGAATATGCAGTGGCAGAGGAAGCTGTTGAGAATATCTCTACAAGGATGGAGGAAGATTCTTCCAAACTTGAAGATACAGATGGGCATCTGCCTATGTCTGATGATGCTGGTAATCCCAGGCCTCAGAGTAAGGAGGAGCAACTGACAGAAGAAATAATTCTGGAAGCATTAGTGGTGGGGGAGCAACTTCATGTACCTCTTGAAGGTATTCAGCTTAATAACATTGAAAAGATAATTTAGGATAATGTTGTTGCAGCTGCAGTTGACCTGCATGCAAAGGAAGGCATGGCAGAGGCTGAGGGGAGATTCCATCTAAACTCTCTTCTCATGAAGTTCATGATCTAGTATCCTTCTAATCTGAGAAAGAGGAATCTAGTCATGAGAAAACACACTCCTCCCCACATACAGAGAATGACTTTCCAAGAGTAACTCTACACAAGGAACAAGAAATAGGCAAATATAGGAAAATAAAGATGAAGGCATATCTCCAAAATAGATCAGCTGCCACCAATATTCCTAGCTCAATTGAAGGGACTTTTAGATAAACAAGGTAGAACCATAGAAACATTTGTGGATGATGCATTAAATGAAATCAGAAATGATCTAGCAATTGAGATCAAATCTATAAGGTTTAAAGTTAACTTACTAAAAGCTGAAATTGTCAAGTTGTTCAAAAGGGCTGCTCCAACTGTGGATTACACCATGGACAAGCTGGATGTAGCAATCCAAAATGTTATCGCAATCAAAGAAAATCAGAATATTCAGAATTAGAATATGCAGGCCATCCATAATGCTGATAATATTCTTATGAATACACAGAAGACAGAAATCTTTCCCAAGGTAGATGCCTGTACAAAGCTACTGGATGATCAAATGTTGGAAGTAAAGAATCAGGTTACTGCATGTAAGATCCAACTCCCCCTTCCGAGGAGTAAACCCAGATCTTATGCCCAGAACCGCCGCCTTACGGTGACACTAACACACGGGTTAGTCGACACCGCAATTCGTCGATTCTGTCGGCTAGCACGATTATAAACCTGTTCAGCCAATATACGAAACAGAAGTAAACAAAAGAGTATAACATCATTGTCCACAGCCACAGTACTAATCATATATATATCGAAAGAAAAGTACACAATGAATAGTCCAAAATGAGTACAAAATGAAAGAGTCATAAGGGCTTATGCCCAGTACATCAAATCAAATCTCTCACTCTCTCAAATCCAAATGCAGCGGAATCTAATCATCTAAACCATCCCACTTGAGGACGTGCTCTAGTAGTGGTAGTAGGTGGTATCGATATCTGCTCCTGAAGTCCTGCCTCCTCGACGTACTGGTCCATCTCCTCGAGATCCTAAAATGATATGGTCACCGACCATTAGTCAAAAAGACTAAGTCATTTCCTCCGCACCTCGCCCCGTAACTCCTAGGCACCGAGCGGGAGTACGAAGCGGAGGACAACAAGGGGTAGCAAAAAAAGGGAAGCAGGTGACAGAAGCTAACTAGCAAGTGTATAATATAATTCTACATCTATCAGTTCTAAGCACAAGGTATAAAGAAGTAAAGTGCAGTACAGTAAGTAAAAGAACTGAAAGTAAATCAGAAGGTAAAGCTATACTACCACTATACTATCATCACAGAGCGTACCTTAACTTATAAAAATGCCCATACAAATTTATAAGTTAAGTTTTCCAGGAATTGTAACTTATCATATAAAAGAGCCCATACAAATTTATATGATAAGGATCTATGAAGCGTATGCCCTAATATAAATGAATGTTATGATGCAATTAATGTAAAAGGCAAGTGCAACTCACACACAACGACTCCGTGATCACAAACCTTTAGTTCCCACATTTTGAGAGCTTGCATCACTCTAACGTACCACCGTTGTGGCTATGGCAGCAGCGGATTGGGCTTCTCCTTTTTCTAGGCGGGTATACACACTACCAGACCTAGACCTCTCTTGTACGCCTCTATACTCGTACCAAGTCCACTCTAGAGTCTCTGCGTACTAAATGCTAGCTACCTGCTTGATTTTTAGGTCGGGTGCACGTCTTCGGGGATTGTCTTCCTGACCGCAGTATTAAACAACATACTGGCCCTTCCACCCGTACACCTCACCCGAGTCACCGTACTGCCATCGGTGTGACGGTTGGCCCAGTACCTCATGACCCACCACCATTTTCTTTATGCATATGCAATTATTTCAACTCGAGCCTCCAGCTCGCAGGACCAAGCTGTCTTGATTCTTCCAACCCTGCCCGGGTGAGCTAGTAGTCAACATACTCCAAGTCCCTCCAACCCGGCACGGGTGAGCATGTAAACCAACCATTTCCATCCAACTCTGCACAGGTGAGCAAGTAGTCGACAGACTCCAAGTCCCTAGAACCCGGCATTGGTGATGTTGGAGTTACCATGGTGATCTAGAAGTGGTCAAATATGTAATCTCACTTCTAATGCGATATTACCCTACAGGGTCGCACATAAGAGCATGTGGAGAAGTTTGAGGATTGACTGTGTTGGTAAAGGTTACCATTCACCATACAGAATGGGGTCCAGAAAATGTTGCCAGGGATTTTCGTCGAGTATCATCAAGGATGATTCTTCGAGAATGGTTCGTCGAGAATGGTTCGTCGAGAATGGTTTGTCGAGAATTGTTCGTCGAGAATCATCGACTATACTCGTCGACAAAGGCAATTCGTCGACTATCGAACTGTTCGATACTCGACGAATGCTGATTCTCGACGATTCTGATTCTCGACGAATGCTAACTCTCGACGATTCTGATTCTCGACGAATACTGATTCTCGACGATTCTGATTCTCTACGATTATGACTCTCGACGATTCTGATGCGGATTCTCGACGAATTAATCCAGAAACCCTATTTTTTGTCTGCGGATAGCGATCTTTCCTAGGTCTGTTTATGCTTTGGGTATAAATAGGAACTTAGGTTTGAGCGAATAAGCAGATCCACTCACGGCCCGACGAAAAACTTCCGCCGGTTCCGCAGATTCGCCCGACGGAAGTCTTCCGCCGTTCGCTCGCTCCGCCATCCTTCTCTCCGACGACAGTCGCCAGTGTTGCTCTTCCTGGAGCAGACCTAGCAGTCCGTAGAAGTGCAAGGTGCAGTCAATCTCCTTCCCGATCCCTCGTGCGACAAAGATCGGTGTTCTTTCGCTCGTGTGGATTTCTGCAGAGACGTAGACGCTATTCTACGTGGAACTCGCCGCCGACAAGAACTCATACATTGGAGCATCTTCGTTGGGTTGTGACTCAACGCCGCCAAGGTAATTTTACCTAGTTTTTCTTAACTTCTTGATTCAACATTCATGGCCCGATCCTAATCTCTTTTGGGTTGTTCTTTATTTTTCATTACTTCCGCTGCGTGCACAAGTGTTGTGCCACCCCCTAGAGAAACCCAACAGTGGTATCAGAGGGAGGTTGCGGCCATGATTGTTGTATTGGAAGTTAGGTTATTCTAGTACGTGTAAACCTAGGGATTTAGAAGTGTTCTAAATGTCTAGATTTATTCCCGGAACATCAATTTTTGATGGTTTTTCCAAGGGAAATCGGTTGGCCCATAACCCACAGGTCAAGGGCCTTGCCCCTTGGAACCCCGCCAGGAATGTTTGGGATTTCGTGGTTATTTCTAATTGTTAGAAATTGTTGTCTCCTTAGCAGTAACCGTCCCTCTAGTGGTTAATAAACCCGTGTATAGTTTTGGATTTTGAATCCAACAATGAGAGACGAGCTTGTCTACTGCTTTAAGTCGAGTTGCCTTTGCTTTTGTGCAATGCTTGTAAATCTGAAGATTTGGAAGAGTCCGGATGTTCAGATTTAGCCCTTTCTTATATCAAATATTTATAGTACCTCGTTGTGCACATAAGGGATGCATGTTGATTTTAGAAATTATTTTTCTGCGGATGTGCACATTGATCAAATGTTGATCATGGTTAATTGTTAACCTATAATCAAAAATACCTTCATCTAATATTAAGTGTTCGGATGCCTTCCGATGGATGACACTCTTCCTGCCTCGATCGATGAAGTGTGGGCTTGCCAAAGCAAGGTGCATTAATCTATCTTAGTAAGGGTGTGAGCGGATAATTGTGATATCCCACTGTCGACATCGGGTCTAACTTAACTAGGTGACCTCAAAGGTTGAGTGCGTAGAGGCATAGGGTTGGCATGCACAATATGATGGATACGAATAAGGAGTTATTCACCAACCATACAAGAATTGCATGAGGATGCAATTGGCAAGCGTTGTCTACCTAAATAACCACATCATGAGAGAAAAGCCAAAGCTGACTCATTGTGTTTGTAAAATACAGATCATGTCCACTAAGAGAGTAGCTCACATGAAATCTCTGAATTGATAGTGAGGGCTATTATTTCGAATAAAATAGTGGAAGTTTTAATTGAAGTCCAAATTAAAAATAAATTGTATTTTGAAATTTTGGTGCTGATATTATTCTGCATGAATTCTTATAGAATTCCATGGCAAGTTGTTCACACTCCACTCTGTATCTGAGAGCCATCCTTGAGAAGGATAAGCTCAGTAGGACCAACTACATGGACTTGTACAGGAACCTAAGAATTGTTCTCAGGCAAGAGCGAAAGCTCTATGTCTTGGAAGAAGAAGCCCCCGAGGTGCCGTCCGGGAATTCTTCCCGTACTGATAAGGATACTTATAAGAAGTATACTGATGATGCCTTAGATGTCGAATGCCTTATGCTTGCCACCATGAACTCTGAGCTTCAGAAGCAACATGAGAACATGGGGTGCAAGGAGATTGACGAGCATCTCAAGAAAATGTTTCAAGGGCAGGCTTGTCAAGAGATGTTCGACGTCATAAAAGAGTTATTTCAGTGCAAGATGGGAGTTCGAGACTCAGTAGGGACTCACGTACTCAAGATGATTGGGTATATAGAGAACCTTGAAAGGCTGGGTTTTCCTCTAGGTCAAGAGTTGGCCATAGATCAGATCCTGCAATCGTTGCCGGACAGTTATGAGCAGTTTGTCTTGAACTACAACATGAATGAAATACACAAGACACTGCCCGAGCTCCTAGGCATGTTAAGAACTGCCGAGATCAACATGAAGAAGGCCAAGCCTGCCAGCCCCATACGGATGGTGCATAAGGGCAAGGGCAAAGCCAAGGGCTCTAAGAAGACGAAGGTGGGACCTAAGTCATATCTTGAGCCCAGGTCTTTCGCACTAAAGAAAAAGAAAAGCACGGTGAAGGAAGGGAAATGCCACCACTATGGCAAGGCTGGTCAGTGGAGGAGGAACTGTCCTTATTACATTGAGGGTCTGCAGAAAATGAAGGGAGGTATGACTTCCACTTCAAATATTTACGTTATAGAAATAAACCTTTCTGCTCCTTCATCTTGGGTATTGGATACCGGATGTGGTTCACACATTTGTACAAATGTGCAGGAACTGAAAAGGAGAAGATTGCTGAGTAAAGGGGAGGTGGACTTGCGCGTCGGCAATGGAGCAAAAGTTGCTTCTATAGCCGTAGGGGTTTACCGTCTTTCTTTGCCAAGTGGGCTTGTAATAGAATTAGATAATTGTTATTTCGTTCCGGCCATAACAAGAAACATTATATCCATTTCATGCTTGGACATGATTGGATTTTCTTTTATAATTAAGAACAACTGTTGTTCTATATTTAAGAATGATGTTTGTTATGTTGTAGCCCAATTGTTTAATGGTCTTTATGTTTTGAACTTGGACCATCTGATCTATAATGTAGAAAATAATAAAAGACTAAGAACAAATGACTCAAACCCAACATATCTCTGGCATTATCATTTTGGCCATATAAACGAGAAGCGCATATCTAAGCTCCATAAAGATGGACTTTTAGACTCATTTGATTATGAATCATTTGAGCGATGTGAATCTTGTTGGTTAGGCAAGATGACTAAAGCCCCTTTCATTGGTTATACTGAGAGGGCTGAGGATCTCTTGGGTGTTATACATAGTGATGTATGTAGACAAATGAGCTCCATGGCTAGAGGTGGGTATTTCTACTTCGTTACATTTACTGATGATTTCAGTAGATACGGATATGTGTATCTTATGAAGTGCAAATCCGAGACCTTTGAAAAGTTCAAAGAGTTCAAGAATGAAGTAGAAAACCAGTTGGGTAAAAGGGTTAAAGCATTCCGATCTGATCAAGGTGGCGAATACCTGAGTCATGAGTTCCGTGATCATCTAAAAGAGTGTTGTATTGTATCACAGCTCACTCCACCTAGAACACCACAACATAATGGTGTGTCTAAGAGGAGAAATCGTACTCTTTTTGACATGGTACATTCGATGATGAGTCATGCAGACTTTCCTATTTCCTTTTGGGGTTTTGCTTTAGAGACTGCCGCAATTACACTGAATCACATTCCAATGAAAATGGTTCTGAAGACACCATATGAGATATGGACAGGGAAGCGTCCTAGTATGTCGTTCATTAAAATTTGGGACTGTGAGGCATACGTGCGACGTCAAATGCCTGACAAGCTGGAACCTAAATCAGATAAATGTTATCTGGTGGGATATCCTAAGGAAATGAAAAGGTATTACTTTTACCTACCGTCCGAGGGCAAAGTGTTTGTCGCAAGGACTGGTTTCTTCTTGGAGAGAGAATTCTTGTCAAGAAAGACTGAAAAGGTAGAACTTGAAGAAGTTCAAGAACCACAAGTAGTGAATGAACCGTAATATGATTCTGAGATAGGACTACAAGATGTTGTAGCTAGAGAACCTGCTCAAGAAACACAAGTCCTACGTAGATCTGGTAGACCAAGATTTGAGCCTGAGAGATATGGATTTCTTGTGTCTCAAATCGGTAATGTGTTTCTTATGGATCATGATGATGAACCAGTAACCTACCAAAAGGCTATGAATGGACCGGACTCCGACAAATGGATTGAGGCTATGAAATCCGAAATGGACTCCATATATGCAAACCAAGTTTGGAACTTGGTGGAACCTCCTGAAGGGGTACGACCCAAAGGGTGCAAATGGGTCTTAAAGAAGAAGACCGACATGGATGGGAATGTACAGACATTCAAAGGGCGACTGGTGGCTAAGGGTTTCAAGCAAATTCATTGTATTGACTATGATGAGACCTTTTCCCCTGTTGCCATGGTAAAGTCCATAAGGATATTGCTTAATATTGCTGCGTATTATGAATACGAGATCAGGCAGATGGATGTCAAAACAGCTTTCCTTAATGGAAACCTCCTTGAGGAAGTGTACATAACAAAACCCGAGGGTTTTGTATCCCCAAATGAAGCCACTAAAAAATGCAAGCTGAATAGGTCCATCTATGGACTGAAGCAGGCCTATCGAAGTTGGAATCTTCGTTTTGATGAGAAAATCAAAGAGTTTGGTTTCATCAAGAATGAAGATGAGCCTTGTGTTTATAAGCGAATCAATGGGAGCATTATTGTCTTCCTGATATTGTATGTAGATGACATACTGTTGATTGGGAATGACATTCCTACCCTGAAAGTTGTTAAGAACAACCTAGGGAACTGCTTTTCTATGAAGGACTTGGGTGAAGCAACTTATATACTTGGTATTAAGATCTATAGAGATAGATCGAAGAAGTTACTGGGTTTGACCCAGGGTACATACATCGAGAAAGTGTTGGAGCGGTTAAACATGCTTGAGTCCAAGAAAGGATTTTTACCCATGTCTCATGGTGTGAATCTCTCTAAGGACCAGTGTCCAAAATCTTGTGAAGATAAGGATCACATGAAGTTGATTCCATATGCTTCGGTAATTGGATCAATCATGTATGCGATGTTATGTACTAGACCCGTTGTCTCCTTTGCTTTGAGCATGACTAGCAGGTATCAGTCAGACCCCGGTGAGTGTCATTGGATTGCAGTCAAGAAGATCCTAAAGTACTTGAGAAGGACAAAGGATGTGTTTTTGGTGTATGGTGGAGAGGAAGAGCTCATTGTAAGTGGTTACACGGATGCTAGCTTCCAAACTGATAGGGACGATTCAAAGTCTCAGTTAGGGTTTTTGTTTTTCTTTAATGGAGGAGCTGTGAGCTAGAAGAGTTCCAAGCAAGATATAGTTGCATATTCTACAATAGAAGCCGAGTATATCGCTGCAGCTAACACAGTAAAGGAGGTTGTATGGATTAGGAAATTCATCGGCGAGCTTGATGTAGTTCCTAGAATTGTTGGTCTCGTAATTCTCTACTGTGATAACAATGGTGCAATTGCACAATCTAAGGAACCTAAATCCCATCAGCGCTCCAAGCACATACTTCGGCGGTTCCATCTTATTCGTGAGATTGTCGAATGAGGAGATGTGAACATTTGCAGAGTGCTGACTGAGGAGAATATTGCGGATCCACTGACAAAGCCTCTCGCGCAGAGAAAGCATGATGGTCATACTAGATCAATGGGTATACGATACCTAAATGATCAACTCTAGTGAGAGTCTTGTGGGTTTCGTGTAAACATATATTCTGTTGGCTATTTTTTATTTATTCATATGATGAATTGTGTACCAGAATTTTTCTTTTACAATTAATGGCAAGTTCTTTTATTATGGTTTCTCTATGCGATAGTTAAATGTTAACATAATAAATACCCTTAGAATGTTCTCTTCCATAGGACATCAAGTACGTGACTTGAATGTGAGAGCCTATGATTTATTTGAAGTTTCATTCTTAAAAGGTCCCTGGTCGTTGTATCATCATAGAAGCTAAGGGTGATGATGATACATTTAGACTAGCATGTGCGTTGACTGATGACCAGTTCTTATAGGTCATGATATTGTGATATCAAGTCATCATGTGGTTACTTGTTAATGAACAAGTTGTACTGGACAGACCCAACCTGAGACTACTTTGTGGATTGTTATCTAAACATGTCACGAGTAGGTCTCAATTGACAATGGTGTTGTGGTCCTTTGACCTGAAGTCACAACATTCATCAAGTGACGAAGAGCGTGCTTTGATGCCATCTAAAGTCTTCCTTGAGAAAGGTTGATGATAAGGGTGGTTATTGGGCGTGTTAAAAATCATTTGGGTGTTTGTGTGTGAGCAGATATGGGATTTGTCCTCCTATATCACAAAAGTTGCATCCATGGGCCCCTTGATAGAAATGGACTGAGAAATGCATGGCCATGCTTGGTTGAGTCAATATGTGATATTGGACTCACCATTCTCTGGAAGTCCGTTCTAGATCAAGAAACTTGGATTGAGCTATTATGAGGGTGACACGGTCCATGCCTCTAGTTCTTTCCGGATGTAAAGGATAAAGGGACAAAGACAACGATGGAACATTGTTCATATAGGCTTTTGAGTTATGAACTCTTATTGCTTGGGTAGAAATGATGCATTGCTAGATGCCGCTCATTGTTTGTGAGGTTTTTTGTTTGATACTTTCAAGATCAAGTGGGAGACTGTTGGAGTTACCATGGTGATCTAGAAGTGGTCAAACATGTAAACTCACTGCCAATGCGAAATGAGCCTGCAGGGTCGCACATAAGAGCATGTGGAGAAGTTGGAGGATTGACTGTGTTGGTAAAGGTTACCAATCACCATACAGAATGGGGTCCGGCAAATGTTGTCAGCGATTTTCGTCGAGTATCATCAAGTATGATTCATCGAGAATGGTTCATCGAGAATGGTTCGTCGAGAATCGTCGACTATGCTCGTCGACTAAGGCAATTCGTCAACTATCGAACTGTTTGATACTCGACGAATGCTGATTGTCGACGATTCTTATTCTCGACGAATGCTAACTCTCGACGATTCTGATTCTCGACGAATGCTGATTCTCGATGATTCTGATTCTCGACGATTCTGACTCTCGACGATTCTGATGCTGATTCTCCACGAATTAATCCAGAAACCCTATTTTGTGGTCTGCGAATAATGATTTTTCCTAGGTCTGTTTATGCTTTAGGTATAAATAGGAACTTAGGTTTGAGCGAATTAGCAGATCCACTCATGGCCCGACGGAAGAGTTCCGCCGGTTCCGCCGATTCGCAAGACAGAAGTGTTCCGCCATTCGCTCGCTCTACCAGCCTTCTCTCCAACGACAGTCGCCGGTGCTGCTCTTCTTGGAGCGGACCTAGCAGTCCGTGGAAGTGCAAGGTGCAGTCGATCTCCTTCCCGATCCCTCGTGCAACGAAGATCGGTGTTCTTCCGCTCATGTGGATTTATGTAGAGACGTAGATGCAATTCTACGTGGAACTCGCCGCCGATAAGAAATCATACATTGGAGCATCTTCATTGGGTTGTGACTCAACGCTGCCAAGGTAATTTTACCTAGTTTTCTTAACTTCTTGATTCAACATTCATGGTCTGATCCCAATCTCTTTTGGATTGTTCTTGATTTTTCATTACTTCCGCTGCGTGCACAAGTGTTGTGCCACCCCCTAGAGAAACCCAACAAGTGAGAACATGTACAGTTTACCTAGCTTATTTGACTACTCTTGCCTATCGGTTATTATACTTAGTCATTTAGGGTTAATCCTAGGACTGCCCAGGGTATGCCCAATGAAGGGGTCTCGGGGGCACTAGGAACCAAGATGGGGTTAAAACCCAAAGTTTCCTTTCGCAAGGATATTTACTTTTATTTTATGTCTACCCATGATCCACACTTAGCTCTCATTATTACTCTTGGGCGAACCTGATGACTTAAGTTGTTATTGGAAAGGCGACGGTCTTCCGCCGACCTCCACTCCAGTTGTTACCCAATGACTTGCACTTTTACTCTCGTCACTAAGACAACACTACCCACCAGGGTTATACTTCCAATTGTAATCTCTAGCTCAATTGTCGATCTATCCCCCGGTGGGCCTTATGGTATAACCTTACTTTTACTATGCGCAGCCCATGACCTAATACCACCCCGAAGTCGAACTTCCAATTCCTTAGGCCACCAACCCCTAATTATTTATCCTAGGGTTGTATGGACTAATGAAATGAGCATGTAAATTTTCATAACTTTCCTAGGTAATTAAGGCTTCTAATTAAATCATTTAAATTAATTCCCTAGGTCACTTTACACATGAAGTAGTACAATTTATAATCTACTGACCTAACGAATTTTTCTCGGGTTATATATTTATAAAATATTGCTATCTACAGAGTTTCATAATTTTCCTTTGATTATCTATATTTATTCCTTAATTAATACAAAATCCACATAATTACCATTTTTCAAATGAAGTATATGGAATACATAAGACAAAATTCCAGGAAAATTACAGAGCATTAATGGAAGAGTCTCATTAACCTCTATAGGGTAATGGCCTATCAAATTCCATTCTTAAGTATTTACCAAAATGCCATTATGCTAATTTAAAAATTATCAGTACATCAAAAACTTTTGAGATAAATACACAATTCTAGTCATACAAATATACAATGCTAGAAATAATTCCAAAAAATTTTTATTTATATTTCCATCAATTCATGAATAATTGCAATAAGGGTAAAATGGTAATTTCAATGCATTTTACTCCAAAGGCTCCAAAACAAAAGGATAAAATTTTCATAAGTCAATTATAACCTCTATTTTAACTTGACAGAATTTGGGGATTTTTATTTGATCAAAACCTATTTTTCCAATTTATTTTACAAAAGGGCTATATTTTTAAAATTCCAAATAATGAGATTTTTTATCCCAAAAATCCCATAATTAATCTGAGGGATGAACTTTACCCTAATGGGCCTCTGAAATCCATTCCATGTTTTTTGGATGCCTCAATTAGGCGGAATGTACAACATATCATTTATTGTTATTTGCACCCCAAGGCTATACATAGCCACACATGCAAGTGGATTAACCAGACATGCAATGGTCCAAAAGTGCTGAAATTTTTTATCATGCACCAATGATGTCCCCAAGGACCTAACACAAAAATTTGGGGCCATTTGGATGCTTATAACTCAAAATATTTTATTTATTTAATTTTTGATATTATGACAAATACTATATAAAAAGTTGTCCCACAAATTCCAATTTTCGGCAGGGGCTAGATATGCCCTATTCATGCACATGACCAAAATTTTGGGACATGTGGACTTCTAGTTTTGCATGGGCTTAGGTTTTAGTTTCTGCCCTAGCCTACGACCAGTCCTAGGAAAACAGCCCTACAACCCATTCTACTGTACCAAATGTGATGATTAAGGTGTCAAAATAAAGTTAATAGCATAGGCTATAATTTTCATTCAGGTGTCAAGTTAGGGTGATGCCTCTAAGTACCCTAAATATCACATGCAAGGTATCTGTATAAGTTTGACAGATTATTCAATATTCATAACATTAACATTATATCATATAATAATTAAAGAAGCGCGAATCTTAAAGCATTATTGACGGAATCGGTTCATCGTCCCGGAGTGATCAACGCCCCCGATCATTTCTTCCTGGCCGATGTTTGCTGGTGGTTTCCGGCCAGCTTAGCCGCCACCACCGCCGGCGGATGTCGCCACCACCTTCACTAAGGTGGGGGCTTGTGTTTCCCGGCGGTAAGGCCGCCCGAGTTGGCTCCTCCGGCGATCCCAATCAAGAACTAAAAACGTGGAAAATTACAATTTCCTCTCATGGCATCGGGCTCAATTGAGCCCGATATCTCCCCTATTCGATCTAGATATCTAGTTCAGGTAGAGGGGCGGCGAAAAAAACCAGAATTGGGGCTTGACGGCGAGTTCGGTGGTGGTGCTTCGGTGATCTCCTTCCCGATTCCTAGATTCTACACCAAATTCCTTGCTCTAGCTATCAAACTCCAGTCGTTTCCTCCTTCTGAAGCTACTGGTGGGGTTATTTTGTTCTAGGGTGGGCTGTACAAGGAGATAACTCCAAGGTGAGCTCGGGCTCAACCTTGGATGCTTCGCCCATAGTGCCGTGTGGCCAACCCAGCTCCAAATTCTTCTGAAATCCTCTGGGAAGTCAACCAGCAGGCTTTGGGCAGAAGGAGCCAAGGCCAAGTGGCCTCACTTCTTCTCTCTTCTCCTTCTCTCTCCTCTTTTGGGTAAAATCTCCAAAATGCCCCCTTGCATGCATTCTCTCTCCACAACCAAGGGGGTAGGGTTGGTCATTCATGCCTTGGGTTGCTAATGGGCCTCATTTGGTGGGCTTGGGACAAGGGAAATGGTTTGGCCATTTTTTCCTTCTTTAGGTCAAAATGTTGACTTGGTTGACTTTTTGGGTTGACTTTGTCAACATGATGAGTGGGCTGTTCCTACTTGTTGGTCATGAGCCTAATGACACAACCCAACTTGGGTTAGGTCAAGAGGGTGCCCTACTTAGGCTAATTTGGCCTATGAGTTTGTGTTTGACCACTTTTGGCCCAATGTTGACTTGGGTCAACCAGGGTCAAAGTGTTAACCTAGTGACATGCCCTAGGGTCCACTTAGATTGTTTTTAGGGTAAGGGCAATGTGGTGGGGTCGTGGTGTGGCTAGGGTCCCTATTTAGGCTAGTTTGATCTAGTTTGACTTGGGTCCTATAGTGGGCCCCACATGGTTACAACCCACTACCTAGGGTCAAACCTAGCTAATTTCCCTAACACCCACCCTATGCCTAACCCAATATAAGTTAAGGGGCATAGAAGTAACATGGGATGTTACAAATCCTATAAACAAAAATAATAATTTTGTCGCCGAAATTTAAGTTCGGGTCTACGGGGTTCCACTTACAAGAATTATAAGAAACTTTAAAGCATAAATTAAAGTGTACCTGATGTAAATAACTCCGGGTGTTGCTCCAACATCAGATCCCTCGGCTCCCAGGTGTGCTCCTCCCGCCCATAGTTTTACCATAACACCATCACGAGAGGGACCTTCTTCTTCCGCAAAACTCAGACGGTCGTATCTTCAATCCGGATCGACTCCAGTCTAACTGATCTGTCTGGCGCTACTGGTCCAGTTTTGGTAGTAATATGGTGTTCTGGCCAAAGGAGAGCTCTTCGCAAGGAAGAGAAATGGATGACGTCGTGTAAGGTACTCAACTCCGATGGCAGCTGCAGTCGGTAAGCCAAGGGGCCGATCCGCTCCAGGATCAAGTATGGCCCCATGTATCGCGGACTGAGCTTCTTGTGTCTCCGCACCCAAGAGACACCGTGTACAGGACGAATCTTCAGGAAAACTCTCTCTCCAACCTTGAACTCCACCTTCCGGTGTCGAGCATCATAATACTTTGCCTGCCTGCTCTGGGCCTCTAGTAGTCGATCCCTTATCAAAAAAATCTGAGCCTCCGTGTCTTCCACAAAATCTGAACCAAGAGCTCGAGTGTCCACGTCCTGAACCCAAGATAGCGGTTTCCAGCACTTCCTCCCATAAAGTGCCTCATATGGAGCCATCCCGATGCTAACCCGGGTGTTGTTATTGTACGAGAACTCAATCAGTGGTAGCAGCTTCTCCCAAGGCTTCCCCGTATCCTATATGCATAGTCTGAGTAGGTCCTCCATAGTCATGTTTATCTGCTCCGTCTGGTCGTCAGTCTGTGGATGGAAAGCAGTGCTAAAAGTGAGTCTGGAACCCAAGTAAGGATCCACTTCCCTCCACTCCCTGAAAGTGAAGCGACTGTCTCGGTCCGAGATAATACACCTGGGGATGCCATGATATCTGATGAACTGCTCCACGAACACTCTAACCAAATCTACAACAAGAGCATCCTTACTTACCCAAATGAACCGCGCTATCTTTGTAAGTCTGTCTACAATGACCCAGATGGAATCGTGCCTAGAGTGGGAGCGAGGCAGTCCGTGTACAAAATCTATAGTAATGTCTTAAACTTCCACTCTGGGACTGGCAGTGGCTGTAATAAACCTCCCGGGCTCTTGCATTCCACCTTCACGCGCTGGCATGTCTCGCAGTGTGTCACAAAACAGGTGATCTCCCTCTTCATCCCAGGCCAGTACATGGTCCTCCGTAAGTCTGCCCACATCTTGCTGATGACGGGATGCACTGAGTATTTGGAGCAATGTGTCTCTCTGAGTACGTCATCCCGGATATCATCTACTGGTGGTATGTATACTCGACCATGGAATCGAAGGAGACCATCCTGCAGCATGTAATCCTCATACTTGCCCCCTTCCAGGGCGCTGAAAATAGGCTCTAGTGCAGCATCCAGTCTCTGATGTGTAACAATGCGCTCTCGAATATCATCATCACTTATCAAGGAGCTAAGGTACTCTCGATACACCACTGGCTCGGCCTCTGAAACCATGGTAATATGCATATCTTCCATCATGCGTAGCAACTCTATAAACATCACCCGAGCCTCCGGTCTAGAAGTGCCGGCTCTCCTGCTCAAGGTATCCGCTATATTATTTGCCTTCCCCGGGTGATAATGCATCTCATAATCATAATCGCAGAGAAACTCTAGCCATCTCCTCTGGCGCAGGTTCAGATCCTTCTGCGTGTCAATGTACTTGAGATTCTTGTGATCTGAGTAGATATCACAATGAATCCCGTATAAGTAGTGTCTCCACGTCTTGAGGGCGAATACCACAGCCCCGAGCTTGAGATCATGTACTAGATAGTTATGCTCATGCTTCTTCAACTGTCGCGAAGCATAAGCAATAACATGTCCATGCTGCATCAAGACAGCACCCATCACTTGATAAGAGGCATCTGTATAAATCTGGAATCCTTCACTCCCATATGAGAGTCCAAGGATAGGGGACGAGGTGAGTCGGTCCTTCAGTTCCTGAAAAGCTGCCTCGAACTGCTCTATCCAATCAAAAACTGCATCCTTCTTCGTCAAGGATGTGAGGGCAAGGGTATCCTCGAGAATCCCTCCACGAACTTACGATAATAGCCTGCTAAACCCAAGAAGCTGTGGATGTCTTGTAACGTCCCGTTTCGGTCTTTGCCCCTCGCACGAGTTTTGAGTCAAGAGACTCGACTCAAACTTGTGGTGCTCTGACAGAGGGTGTCAAGAGTGTGGCATGAAGGGTTGGGTTTAAGGATACCCCAACCAGTAGCTGGAGTGAAGGAACTCGGCCAAGTGAAAATCGACCAGTATCGAGAATGATACCAGCCGAATTCGACGGGTATTGGTGGTCGATACCCGCCGAATTTAGAGCTTGAGAAGTAGGTTAAGTGAAATTCGACGGGTATCCGTAGCTATGCACGCCGATCGACGAGTATCGAGAATGATACACACCGATCAACGGGTATCAGTAGCTATGCACGCCGATCGACGAGTATCGAGAATGATATTATCCGATTGACGGGTATCGGTAGCAATCCACGCCGATCGACAGGGAACAGGATGATACCGCCGATATTTCCTTATACAATTTTCCTAGGTTCCGCTGTCCTGTGAGTGCGGACTGAACCGGACCGGGCTGGCTGTGGCTTGGCTGCCTTGGACCGGGTCACTTCAATATGACCCATTAGGTGCGGTCCAATTGGACATTGACACGTAGCAGAAGGGACTTAACCTAATACATCGGTTTATAAGGGAAGATAAAGCCGAACCCTAGCCATTTTGCCGATCGAACTTGCCGTCATCGTGGACCTTGCGAAACCGACATAGCCGAGGGAAATCGTCGGAACTCTGGAGGCGGCCTTCTCTCTCTCTCTCTCCTTACTTTACCGTGAAGAACAACTGCGCCAAGCAAGGATGTCGCGGAGGAGGATGACTAGATCCATGGCCGGGAATGATGGTACCGCTGGAAATGAGGTGAGCTTCCTCCCCTCTCCCTTGGTGCTAGATCTGTAGTTAATATTCTAGGAGAGAAATCGACTCCTTAGAGTCTTGATGGTGAGGAGGAGATTTCTTAGGGAAAAGCCATGCCTAGGTCGTTTTCTTGGCTTAGTCCCCTCCAACCTCTTCATTCTTCAAAGTGAAGATGAGGAGTTATTTGTGGAGCAATATGGCTTTGTGAGGGTGAATAAGGGTGGACGAATTTCTGGAGGATTTTTAGGGAGATCGGTGCAAGGAGGAAGATGAACGGATGTCGTTCATCTCGCCTTAGATGCGTGCAGAAATCTGATTTCTGCATGGAGCGATCTTCGAAGCCAATTTCGGGGGTGTTCTAGCCAGATCTGGGCTTTTGACTAAACATGAAAAGTGTAGCCCTTAAAATTATCTTTCCAACGAGGGGTTACACGCACTCACTGGATTTCTTTAGCCTCGGGAATCCTTGGTCGAAGTTGCTTTCTGAATTAAGGCTGCACCTTAATTTTGGGCTGTGAAATTTGGAGTGCGATTTTGTGGAATTTAATGTTGCGATCCAACTCGAGGCTTGGGTGAACTCTTTTGACATAATCATCATAGTGATATGATAAGTTGAGGTTATAAATCTGAATTCGTATAATGAGTTGTGGACAAACTTAATTGAAGGAAAGAGCCAGATATAAATTAGTAGATATAAATTGGTAGATGTATAAATGATTTAAATATTGCCATGATGTATTATGAATGGATAGAAGGGAGTTAGTAATCCAATGCTTAGAGTGTCGTCTCCCTACGGGTAGCATTGTGGAAGTAACAAGTGCGGTGTTGACCGTCACTAGTTGGAATGAGGTTTAGGTGAGTTAAGTTGGACGGTTGGGCTTGGTCCTCGGTGTTCACATCTCGAGGCTCCTTCCGTATTTGATGGATGGTTGGGGTTGGTCCTCGGTGTTCACGTCCCAAGGTTCCTTCCATGCTACAATATTGTGGAATTGCATGTGGTGTGAGTCGACACGCGGTGTCGTAATCCCGGGTTAGGGATAGTGTGGCAGGTCTACGGGCTTGCCAATCATCATACCGATGGGAGTTGATAGTTAGACCTTGGGCGGTTGGGCTTGGTCCTCGGGGTTCATGTCCCGAGGCTCCTTCCATGCCAAGTGAACGGTTGGGATTGGTTTTCATGCTCATTTTCGGGTCTCCTTCCATGTCTTACCTTAGGCCAGTTCGGGGCTAGGATCTTGGTGCACCTTTACCCAAGAGAACCCGCTGAGCCGTAGTACGCATGTGAGCTCCGTTGTTGTGTTCTTCGCATTGAGGCGTACGGAGGCCTAGGCCAGGTAGTGTGGAGACCAGCCTAGTAGTGGAGATGCCCACTCTACTTTCATCGATTGGCCACGACGGTTGACGCCTGAGAGGTTAGCTACCTGCTCGAATAGTGGGAACTACAAGTCTGTGTCGACATAGCGATTGCATGTGCTTGATCATGGGTGTGTCATTGCATTGCATACATTGCATTGCACTTCATTACATACACAAGACCCTCATCATATAAGTTTGTATGAGCACTCCTATAGGATGGGTTACTTACTGCTGAATGACCCTCAACTTATATGCTTGTATGGACATCCATATAAGTTGAGTTACTGTTATAACATTATACTCTCTTGCTGCTGTAGATGGTAGAATTGTAGATTAAGAGGTTGTTTATTTATACACTACTATATTGCTACTTATGTCATGTATACTTACTTCACCTGCTTGTACTACTGTTTTATATACATTATACCTGTTCCTTTCTCCGCCCGGTACCGAGGAGTCGCCGGGGGAGCGGATGTGAAGCCACTTAGTCTTTAAGACTAACTGTTGCTACGACTTTCTTTTTAGGAGGAAACCCCGCAGGTGGAGCAGCAGGTCTTGCAGCTAGACAACCAGGCCAGGACGACAGGGCCTGAGGGGACGGTACTGTCTCTACCGTCGGTTACAGATGTGAGTCAGAGAGATTTTGTTGTTCCCTTCGGGGCAATTCTATTTATGTACTCTGATTATGTAGAAGCTTGTTTTGCTTCTCTTTTGCTGCACTTATTGGCTTATGCTTAGTGTGGATTGACTTCTTTATATTATTATGGTTGGGTTGGCATTTATATGTTGATATTGGTTGTGGCCGGCAGGATAGGCATCTTGTGGTACAGGCTGGCCCGAGTGCTAGTGTTACAGCAAGGCGGGTGTTCTAGGCATAAAACCCCTCTTGTGTCGTGTTTTGTGTTCCGGGAGGGGGGGGGGGTCTTACAAATGGTATCAGCTTGCTACGATCCTTTAAGGAGAAAGTAACTTAACAATGGTGCCACCCCGTTTGATTAGTCAGTTTGGGGACAAACTGACTTAGCGGAAGTAGTGGTGTGCCCATATGTAATTCACACTAAGTTTGTCCATCTTTGACATTAGATTAGCTAACCTAACCTTAGGTTTGTACCCCATGTGTAGATCCCAGTACATCCTGAGCAAGGAGGGGCACCCCCGCCCCCATCCGTACCTACACAATTCCAACAATCAGAGTTGGGGCAGACGCTCACAGCTATTTTGGATGCCTTTAGGTCCCAATCTCAGCAGACACATGTACAATAACAAGGTCCGGGATCTAGTTGGTTAAGCATTTTTCGAGATCTCTCCCCTCCCGCTTATATTGGTACAAGGTCAGCGGTGCGTACAGAAGAGTGGCTTGACACTGTACAAGAGTTGTTTGCAGGAATAAGATGCTCAAACAACATGGCGGTGACCCTTGTGGTGACACTCTTAGAGCTGCACGCCAAAAGGTGGTGGAAGTCCCTCATGGGCTCCACTTTCATGGAAGAGTGTACACGGACATTAGTTGGAGCGAATTCTCTGAAGCCTTCTTAGAGCATTTCATCCCCTCGGTCGCTCGGGATTATCTTGAAGAGAGATTTTTGCAACTAAAGCAAGGGTCCAAGTCGGTGACAAAGTACCAACGGGAGTTTCAGCACTTGGCTAGATTCGCTTACTCCTATGAGTTTGATGATAGAGGGTACGCCAAACGATTCTACAAAGACTTGAGAGATCCCCTAAGGCAAGCCCTTTTGTTTATAGCGGACTCTAGACTGGCGGAGATTATCGATATGGTGAAGAGATTGGAAGCGGACCATTTGGGAAGTGGTAAGAGGACAGCGGAGGGCATGATGGAAGCCGGCCACAACAACAGAAGGAGATTTGACAATAGAAGAGGAAGAGGGTATCAGAGAGGTGGCGGGCGTTTCCCCCATAATTTTAGAGAGGAGCACCCGGTTCTGTAACCGCCAGCATTACCTCCACCTCACTAATTTCAGCAACACGGCGGAAGGAAGGAACGTGTGTGCTTTGAATGCAACCAACCGGGCCACATTCGACGCTACTGTCCGCAACTGTTTGGAGATGTGCCTTTTGCTATCCCTCCAGCAGCCCCTCGGGAGCGAGGGTATGTGCGTGGTCGAGGACGTGGACCACGAGGAAGAAACCCCGGACCCGCTCGGGATCAGATGTATGCCTTTGATATGACTCGGGAGCGGAATCCTCAGGAGATGATTGCAGGTATGACTTGAATTAGCCATTTTGCTTCCATTAATATCCTCTAGTGGCTTAAGATATACTAGACGCCTAGCTTGAGTATTATTAATGACACTTAGGCATCGTGATGGTCGGCGGGAAACCGGCTTATACGTTAATTGACACCGGTGCCTCACATTCTTTCGTGTCTGAAGACTTCATCAAGGATATACAGGGAGTTCAATATTTCACTTGTATTGCTCGAAGAGTACGCCTCCCAGACGGATCTGAGATGAAGGCAACCGCCAAGTGTTAGTTGGAGATAACCATTGGGGGAAAGACCTTTGATACCCCCCGCCATAATTTTGAGAATACCAGAATTCGACCTCATTCTGGGCATGGCGTGGCTGGATTGGCACCATGCAAGAATCGACTGTGCGAAGAAGAAAATTTATTTGAGACATGAAGACACTGATGTAATCTTCCAAGGTATAAATTTCGCACCACGATTATTGTTATCCTTAATCCAGACCTCGAAAGATCATATGAGAGGGGATGAAGTCTACATGATATGTTTCGAACTAAAGGAGGTGCGGGTAGAATTGAAGGATGTGCGGGTAGCACGGGATTTCCCTGTTGTATTTCCTGAGAAATTAGCAGAGTTTCCCCAGCATAGAGAAGTGGATTTTCAGATTAAGCTTGTATCAGGAGCTAAGCCTGTTTCCAGGACCCCTTATGAAATGGCCCCAAAATAACTTGCAGAGTTTAGAGTTCAACTGTAGGAGTTGGTAAAATCAGGGTTTATTCGCCCCAGTTCATCACCTTGGGGAGCCCCTATTCTATTTGTTAAGAAGAAAGATGGAACCCTGCGTTTGTGTATAGACTATCGGGAGCTCAACCGACTGACGGTACGGAACACCTATCCGTTACCTCAGATCTATGAGTTGTTCGATCAAATTGTGAAAGCGCATTGGTTCTCCAAGCTGGATTTGCGCTCGGGGTATTATCAATTGAGAATAAAAGAGGATGATATCTAGAAAATGGCTTTCAGCTCAAGGTACGGCTTATATGAGTTTACGGTGATGCCGTTTGGGCTCACAAATGCCCCATCAGCCTTCATGAGCTTTATGAATAAAGTGTTTGAGGCCTATCTAGATGTCTTCTTCATTGTGTTTATTGACGACATCTTAGTCTACTCGAATACGGAGGAAGAACATGCCGAGAATCTGGCCTTAGTTCTGAAAAAGTTAAAAGAGCACGCCCTGTTCGCCAAGTTTAGTAAGTGTGAATTCTAGCTTAGGGAAGTGGCTTTCTTGGGTCTTGTAATCAGTGGGGCTGGACTAGCTGTGGATCCGACCAAGGTGCGTGCCATGAAGGAGTGGTCGCCCTTGAAGTCGGCGGCCGATGTGAGGAGTTTTCTTGGACTTACCGTATACTACCACAAGTTCGTAAAAGGATTCTCCAAGAATTCCCTCCCGCTTACTTCTTTGACAAAGAAAGGTGTGCTATTTGAGTAGACACCCCAATGTGAAGCGGCATTCCAGGAATTGAAGGATAGACTCACCTCCGCCCCCATTCTTGTTCTGCCATCAGGAAAGGAATGTTTTCAAGTGTACACGGACGCGTCTTATCAGGGGTTGGGAGCGGTGTTGATTCAGCACGACCACGTGATTGCTTATGCTGCAAGACAATTGAAGAAGCATGAAATCAATTACCCGGTGCATGATTTGGAGCTAGGAGCAGTGGTGTTCTCCTTGAAGGTATGGAGGCATTATCTATACGGCGCCCACTGTGAAATCTTCTCGGATCATAAAAACATGAAGCACGTTTATACCCAGAAGGAGTTGAACCTAAGACAACGGCAGTGGTTAGAGTTTCTATGCGATTATGAGTTCACCTTGAACTACCACCCCGGAAAAGCAAACTTTGTAGCCGATGCGTTGAGCAGGAAAGTACCCGGCTCAAGCCCAGAGTATCGGTTGATGAGCATGGAGTTGGCGCGGATGATTGAGGAGATGGATATAACTGTGATATTTAAGGCTCCTTCGACAGAATATTAGGAGTACTTGTCCATCATGAGCATGGTTTGTTATATCCGGGACCGAATCCGAGTGGAGCAAGGATTGGATGCGGCTCTGGCCCCGACACTCAAGTTGATCGAGGATATGGCTACCGACAAGTACACACTAAAGGACGGCCTCGTTTACTTTCGCGGCCTGCTCTACATTCCCAAGGGCGGTAAAATCCGGGAGGATATCTTGAGAGAGGCACATTGCTCTTAATATTCAGTGCACCCAGGAATTTCCAAGATGTACGCCGGCTTACGGAAGACGATGTGTTGGCCAGGAATGATGAAGGAAGTCCGGTACTTTATCACGCATTGTGAATCCTGCCAAAGAGTGAAGGCGGAGTGCAGGAGTCTCGGTGGCCTGTTGTAGTCGTTGCCAACCTCGGAGTGGAAGTTTGAGGATATTTCCATGGACTTCGTACATGGGCTACCTCGCTCCCGCTCAGGAAATGATTCAGTAAGGGTGATCGTTGATCTCCTGACGAAAGTTGCCCGGTTCATTCCTATGAAGAAGGAGGCTCATGTGGATGTCTTAGTACGCCTTTTCATGGAGCAGTTTGTAGGGTATCACGGCGTACCTAAGATGATAGTTTTGGACCGTGAAGGTCGCTTTACCTCCAAGGAGTGGAAGGCGGTACAGGCGTATTTGGGCTCGCGCCTTACCTTCAGCACTGCATTCCATCCTCAGACGGACGGGCAGTCTGAGCGGACCATCCGAACATTGGAGGATCTGTTGAGGTTGTGTGTGATAGATAGGGGAGAGTCGTGGAAAAGACTCTTGCCCTTAGTGGAATTCTCCTACAACAACAGCCATTAAGCTAGCATTGGCATGGCGCCCCATGAAGCCCTATATGGAAGGAGGTGTAGGACCCCCTTGTCTTGGGTACAAGATGAAGACCCGAAGACTTTGGGTGTTGAATATATAAATGACATGGATGCAGTGGTTAGGTTGATACGGGATCGTATGTTAGAGGCTCAAAGTCGGCAGGCGAAGTATTATAACGCAAGGCACCGTATGGTGGAATTTTAAGTGGGCGATAAAGTGTTCCTGAAAATCTGGCCGATGCATAGAGTGTCCCGGGTGCGGGGTGTGAAGAAGCTCAGCCCACGGTATGTTGGGCCCTATGTCATATTGGAAAGGATTGGCCCTTTGGCCTATCGGATTGAGCTACCGCCCGTGTTAGAGAATCTCCACGATTTGTTCCATGTATCGTCGCTTCAGAAGGCGCTGTTGCGGCCCGAACAATACATCCCCACAACTGATGGTACTGTGGCATCTGACAGATCTGTGCAACTGGAGCCAGTGCGGATCGTTGATAATGAGATAAGAGCCTTGCGCCGCAAAAGTGTTCCCTTGGTAAAAGTGCTATGGTGTAATCATGGGAAGGAGGAGTTTACATGGGAGCCGATGGACTTGATGCAGAAGCGCTACCCGGTGATGTTCTCCCAAGGTAACATCTTATAGCGCATATTATTTTGTACTTGCATCCCCATAGCCCTAGCCTGATTTCGGGGACGAAATCTTTTATTTTGTTTATAGGAATTATAACGTCCCGTTTCGGGCTAGGCCCCTCGCACGAGTTTTGAGTCAAGAGACTCGACTCAGACTCGTAGGTCACTGACAGAGGGTGTCAGGAGTGTGGCATGAAGGGTTGGGTTTAAGGATACCCCAACCAATAGCTGGAGTGAAGGAACTCGGCCAAGTAAAAATCGACGGGTATTGATAATGATACCCTCCGAATTCGACGGCTATCGGTGCTCGATACCTACCAAATTCAGAGCTTGAGAAGTAGGTTAAGTGAAATTCGACGGGTATCCGTAGCTATGCACGCCGATCGACGGGTATCGAGAATGATACCCGCCGATCGATGAGTATTAGTAGCTATGCACGCCGATCAACGGGTATCGAGAATGATACTCGCCGATCGACGGGTATCGGTAGCAATGCACGCCGATCGACGGGTATCAGGATGATACCTGCCGAATTTTCCTTAGACAGTTTTCCTAGGTTCCGCTGTCCTGTGCGTGCGGACTGAATCGGACCTTGCTGGCTGCGGCTTGGCTGCCTTTTAACGGGTCACTTCAATATGACCCATTAGGGGAGGTCCAATGGGACATTGACACGTGGCAGAAGGGACTTAACCTAATACATCAGTTTATAAGGGAAGATAAAGCCGAACCCTAGCCATTTTGCCGATCGACCTTGACGTCATCGCGGAGCTTGCGAAACTGACAGAGCCGAGGGAAATCGTCGGAACTCCTGGAAGCGGCCTTCTCTCTCTCTCTCTCCTTCCTTTGCCGTGAAGAACAACTGCGCCAAGCAAGGATGCCGCGGAGAAGGATGACTAGATCCTTGGCCGGGAATGTTGGTACAGCTGGAAATGAGGTGAGCTTCCTCCCCTCTCCCTTGGTGCTAGATCTGCAGTTAATATTCTAGGAGAGATATCGACTCCTTAGAGTCTTGATGGTGAGGAGGAGATTTCTTAGGGAAAAGCCATGTCTAGGTCGTTTTCTAGGCTTAGTCCCCTCCAACCTCTTCATTCTTCAAAGTGAAGATAAGGAGTGATTCGTGGAGCAATATGGATTTGTGAGGGTGAATAAGGGTGGACGAATTTCTGGAGGAGTTTTTGGGAGATCGGTGCAAGGAGGAAGATGAACGGATGCCGTTCAACTCGCCTTAGATTCATGCAGAAATCTTATTTCTGCATGCAGCGATCTTCGAGGCCTATTTCGGGGGTGTTCTGTCCAGATCTGGGCTTTCAACTAAACACGAAAGTTGTAGCCATTGAAATTATCTTTCCAACGAGTGGTTACACGCACTCTCCTTATTTATATAGCCTCGGGAATCCTTGGTCGAAGTTGCTGTTCGGATTAAGCCTGCACCTAAATTCTGTGCTGTGAAATGTGGAGTGCGATGTGGTGGAATTTAATGTTGCGATCCAACTCGAGGCTTGGGTGAACTCTTTTGACATAATCATCATAGTGATATGATTAGTTTAGGTTATAAATTTGAATTCGTATAACGAGTTATGGACAAGCTTAATTGAAGGAAAGAGCCAGATATAAATTGGTAGATATAAATTGGTAGATGTATAAATGATTTAACTATGGCCACGATACATGATGAATGGATAGAAGGGAGTTAGTAATCCAATGCTTAGAGTGTAGTCTCCCTACGGGAAGCATTGTGGAAGTAACAAGTGCGGTGTTGACCGTCACTAGTTGGAATGAGGTTGAGCTTAGTTAAGTTGGACAGTTGGGCTTGGTCCTCGGTGTTCATGTCCCGAGGCTCGTTCCGTATTTGATGGATGGTTGGGCTTGGTCCTCGGTGTATACGTCCCGAGGCTCCTTCCATGCAATGATATTGTGGAATTGCATGTTGTGTGAGTCGACACGCGGTGTCGTAATCCCGGGTTAGGGATAATGTGGCAGGTCTACGGGCTCGCCAATCGTCACACCGATGGGAGTTGACAGTTAGACCTTGTGGGTTGGGCTAGGTTCTCAGAGTTCACATCCCGAGGCTCCTTCCATGCCAAGTGAACGGTTTGGCTTGGTCCTCATGCTCATTTCAGGGGCTCCTTCCGTATCATTCCTTAGGCCAGTTCGGGGCTAGGATCTTGGTGCACCTTTACCCAAGAGAACCCGCTGAGTCGTAGTACGCATGTGAGCTCCGCTGTTGTGTTCTTAGCATTTAGGCATACAGAGGCCTAGGCCAGGTAGTGTGGAGACCAGCCTAGTAGTGGAGATGCCTGCTCTACTGTCACCGTTTGGCCACGACGGTTGACGCATGAGAGCTTAGCTACCTTCTCGAATAGTGGGAACTATAAGTCTGTGTCGACATAGCGATTGCAGGTGCTTGATCATGGGTGTGTCATTGTATTGCATACATAGCATTGCACTTCATTACATACACAATACCCTCATCGTATAAGTTTGTATGGGCACTCATATAGGATGAGTTACTTACTGCTGAATGACCCTCAACTTATATGCTTATATGGGCATCTATATAAGTTGAGTTACTTACTGTTATAACATTATACTCTCTTGCTAATGTAGATGGTAGAATTGTAGATTAAGAGGTTGTTCATTTATACACTACTATATTGCTACTTATGCCATGTATACTTACTTCACCTGCTTGTACTACTATTTTATATACATTATACCTGTTCCTTTCTCCGCACGGTGTCGAGGAGATGCCGGGGGAGCGGATGTGAAGCCACTTAGTTTTTATGACTAACGGTTGCTATGTCTTTATTTTTAGGAGGAAACCCCGCAGGTGGAGCAGCAGGTCTTGCAGTTGGACACCAAGGCCAGGACGACAGGTCCTGGGTGGACGGTACCGTCGCTACCGTCGGTTATAAGTGTGAGTGAGAGAGATTTTGTTGTAGCCCATCAGGGCAATTCTATTTACGTACTCTGATTATGTAGAAACTTGTTTTGCTTCTCTTTTGCTGCACTTATGGACTTATGCTTAGTGTGGATATACTTCTTTATATTATTATAGTTGGGTTTGCATTTATATGTTGATATTGGTTATGGCCGGCAGGATAGGCATCTTGTGGTACAAGCTGGCCCGAGTGCTAGTGTTACTGCAAGGCTGGGCATAAGACCCCTATCGTGCAGTGTTTTGTGTTTCGGGAGGGGGGTCTTACATGTCTGATGCTGTCTGTGGCCGTGGCCAATCCCACAATGCCTTTATCTTGGCTGGATCCACTGCCAATCCAGTCCCGCTGATAGTATGCCCCAGAAAAGCGACCTCCTGCATCCAGAATTGGCACTTTGAAAACTTTGCATACATCTGAAACTCCCTTAGCCTCTATAAAACCTGTGTCAGGTGCTCTGCATGCTCCTCCTGAGTCCGGGAGTAGATCAGGATATCATCGATGAATACTATGATGAAGCGATCTAAATAAGGCTCGAATACACGGTTCATGAGCGTCATGAATGCCGAGGGGGCATTCGTGAGCCCAAAAGGCATCACTGTGAACACGTATAGCCCATAATGTGAACTGAATGCCGTCTTCGGTATGTCCTCTTCTCGAATGCGGAGCTGGAAGTAACCGTATTGTAAATCTAGCTTAGAGAACCAGAAAGCTCCCTGAAGCTGATCAAACAACTCGTCTATCTGACGCAGTGGATAGGTATTCCGAACCGTCAACCGATTCCGCTCTCTATAATCTATACATAACCACAGCAATCCGTCTTTCTTCTTCACAAGATGAACGGGTGCTCCCCACTGCAATGATCTCGGTCGCACAAATCCCAACTCTACTAGCTCCTGAAGCTGAGTCCTGAACTCTGCGAACTCCTTTGGAGCCATCCTATAAGGTGCCCGGGACACTGGTCTCGCCCCCGACACCAACTGAATCCTGAAGTCCAAATCCCGGGCTGGTGGTAGTCCGGGCAATTTCTCCGGGAACACATCAGAGAAATACCGAGCCACCGGGACGTCAGCTACGGAACTCTCTACTGCTGCCATCTCGAAGCAAATGAGGTACACCTCCTCCCCTACTCATAGGCCTTGACAGCCTGTACAAAAGATAAAGAAAGGTGGGGGATTGTACAGATACCTTTAATGGTGATGTAGGAATCTCCATGCCTGAGTGTGATCCTTTTCGAGGGGCAGTTGATCTGAGCATGGTTCCAATGGAGCAAGGTCATGCCCAAAATCAGATCAAAGTCCAGCAATCTCAGGACGGCTGCTAGAGACTCGAATGCCTTGCCTCCGATCTCTCCCTCCATGTTGCAGCTATCCGTTGTCCGTTGCTCTGAGCCATAAGGAAGACGCACCCTCATTTCCAGACCAGGGAACCTTTCCACACCCTCTAGTCCTTCAATAAACGTGTCTGACACAAATGAGTGGGAGGCACCCGTGTCGAAGAGAGTATGGGCGGGCTTGCCGCTGATCATAACTATCCCTGGGTTTTGTTAGAGTTCAAAGATAAAGATTATTTCTAAGGTTCTCAAGGTACTTATTAAAGTTGAAAATTCTAAATTTTGCAATAATAAAAGTACCTGTAATCACTTCTTCAAGGTTCCCTTGCTCCGTGAGGTCCAGGGCATACATTTTTTCCTGGCCACGTCCTCGGCCATGATGTACATGACCTCAGCCTCGACCTCATCCTCGGCCTCGACCCTGGTATGCTAGAGGGGCCACTAGAGGTGGAGGAGGAGGGAGTGGGTGGATCTGATGTGGGCACTGTGACCTGATGTGACGAAGCTAGCCGCATCCAAAGCACGTGATCTGCCTCTGACCCTAATTGTCTTGCCTCATTGGTCCTTGCATGTGCAGAGGTAAGGGAGACAATGGTGGAGGAGGCCCCTGCTACTGCCTGTAGTTGGGACGATGACGTCCCCCACCCTCCTGTATCCAATAACTTTGCCTCTCTGAGATTCCCTGCTACTTTCTCCGGATAATGACCCCTCTAGCGGTCTCTTTCCTCATCCTTGCACCATTAGCTGGTCAGCCTCCAGCTTCTTCGCCATCTCAATAATCTATGTAGTTGTGCCATGAGATATGAACAATAAGGACTGCCTTAAGGAGTCTCGGAGCCCATGGTAGAGTCTTTTTGCATACTTTTGGTCATCCCAGTCATGGAATCCCGCAAATCTAGCCAAGTGGGAGAACTCTCTTTGATATTCGATCACGGATCTGCTCCACTGCTGGGGGTTCAGAAATCTCGCTTCCAAGGCATATCTGTCTGTGGAGGATACATAGTGCTCTAAGAACGCATCACTGAATTCCTCCAAAGAAATATCCATTAGATCCCTATCAGCATATGTAGAGTCTCGCACTGACTTCCACCACCTCTTCACATGAGCCTCCAATACCGAGGTGGCAAGAGGGACTGCCTTTCTGACTTGGCAGCTGATGCCAGCTAACAACTCCTGAACAGTCTCCAGCCACTCCTCCGTCTTCACAGCATCTTCTATATCGCGGTACACTGGCGGAGACAGACTCTTAAAGGCATTCAACCAGTTCGACAATGGGTTTGGCAGCTTTGTCGGGGCTTGCTGGGCTCTAAAGGCATCTAGGATAGCCATCAGAGTTTGTCCCATCTCTGTCTGCATGAAAGGAGTGGCAGCCAGAGGGGGAGGAACCACATTCTGCGGAGGCTGCATAAAGGTAAGGTAAACGTCAAAAATTGGCCTAACTCATTACTTAATGGACTGTTTTTGTGACTTTTGCATATGGGCACACCATTACTTTCGCTGCATTGTTTGTCCGCAAACTTATGCTCGAGCAGGGTGTTCCAGTGTTGTTGACTTCTTTCTCATATGATCGTTTGTTCAAGTGATACCAGTTTGTAAGATCCAACTCCCCCTTCCGAGGAGTTAACCCAGATCTTATGCCTAGAACCGCCGCCTTACGGTGACACTAACACACGGGTTAGTCAACACCGCAAGTCGCCAATTCTGTCGGCTAGCACGATCATAAACCTGTTCAGCCAATATGAGAAAAAGAATTAAACAAAAGAGTATAACATCATAGTCCACAGCCGCAATACTAATCATATATATATCAAATGAAAAGTACACAATGAATTGTCCAAAATGAGTACAAAATGAAAGAGTCATAAGGGCTTATGCCTAGTACATCAAATCAAATCTCTCACTCTCTCAAATCCAAAAGCAGCGGAATCTAATCATCTAAACCATCCCACCTGAGGACATGCTCCAGTAATGGTAGTAGGTGGTATTGATATCTGCTCCTCAAGTCCTGCCTCCTCGACGTGCTGATCCATCTCCTCGAGCTCCTAAAATGATATGGTCACCGACCATTAGTCAAAAAGACTAATTCATTTCCTCCGCACCTCGCCCCGCAACTCCTAGGCACCGAGCGGGAGGACGAAGCGGAGGACAATAAGGGGTAGCAAAAAAAGGGAAGCAGGTGACAGAAGCTAACTAGCAAGTGTATAATATAATTCTACATCTATCAGTTCTAAGCACAAGGTATAAAGAAGTAAAGTGCAGTACAGTAAGTAAAAGAACTGAAAGTAAAGCAGAAGGTAAAGCTACACTACCACAACACTATCATCACAGAGCGTACCTTAACTTATAAAAATTCCCATACAAATTTATAAGTTAAGGTTTCCAGGAATTGTAACTTATCATATAAAAGAGCCCATACTAATTTATATGATAAAGATCTATGAAGCGTATGCCATTATATGAATGAATGTTATGATGCAATTGATGTAGCAGGAAAGTGCAACTCACACACAACGACTCCGTTATCACAGACCTTTAGTTCCCATATTTCGAGTGCTTGCATCACTCTCAGGTACCACCGTTGTGGCAACGACAGCAGCAGATCGGGCTTCTCCTCTTTCTAGGTTGGTATAAACACTACCATACCTAGACCTCTCTTGTACGCCTCTGTACACTCACCAAGTGCACTCTAGAGTCTCTGCGTACTAAATTCTAGCTGCCTGCTAGACTTTTAGGTTGGGTGCACGTCTTTGGGGATTGTCTGCTTGACCGCAGTATTAAACAACATAGTGTCCCTTCCACCCGTACACCTCACCCGAGTCACCATACTGCCATCGGTGTGATGATTGGCCCAGTACTGCATTTCCCACCACCATTTTCTTTATGCACATGCAATTATTTCAACTCGAGCCTCCATCTCGCAGGACCAACCTGTCCTAATTCCTCCAACCCTGCCCAGGTGAGCAAGTAGTCAACAGACTCCAAGTCCCTCCATCCCGGCATGGGTGAGCATGTAAACCAACCACTTCCTTCCAACTCTGCAAGGGTAGCAAGTAGTCAACAGACTCCAAGTCCGTCCAATCCGGCACGAGTGAGAACATGTACAATTTACCTAGCCTATTAGACTACTCTTGCCTACCGGTTATTATACTTAGTCATTTAGGGTTAATCCCAGAACTGCATAGGGTATGCCCAATGAAGGGGTCTCAGGGGCACTAGGAACCAAGATGGGGTTAAAACCCAAAGTTCCCTTTCGCAAGGATATTTACTTTTATTTGATGTCTACCCATGATCCACACTTAGCTCTCATTATTACTCTTGGGCGAACCTGATGACTTAAGTTGTTATCGGAAAGGCGACGGTCTTCCGCCGACCTCCACTCCAGTTGTTACCCAATGACTTGCACTTTTATTCTCATCACTAAGGCAACACTTCCCACCAGGGTTATACTTCCAATTATAATCTCTAACTCAATTGTCGATCTATCCCCCGGTGGGCCTTATGGTATAACCTTACTTTTACTATGCGCAGCCCATGACCTAATACCACCCCGAAGTCGAACTTCCAATTCCTTGGGCCCCCAACCCCTAATTATTTATCCTTGGGTATTATGGACTAATAAAATGAGCATGTTGATTTTCATAACCTTCCTAGGTCATTAAGGCTTCTAATTAAATCATTTAAATTAATTCCCTAGATCACTTTACACATGAAGTAGTACAATTTATAATCCACTGACCTAAGGAATTTTTCCTGCGTTGTATATTGATAAAATATTGCTGTCTACAGAGTTTCATAATTTTCCTTTGATTATCTATATTTATTCCTTAATTAATACAAAATCCACATAATTACCATTTTACAAATGAAGTATATGGAATACATAAGCCAAAATTCCAGGAAATTTACAGAGCATTTGTATCATTAATTTAAGACTAATGGCAGAGTTTCATTAACCTCTATAGTGTAATGGCCTATAAAATTCAATTCATAAGTATTTACCAAAATGCTATTATGCTAATTTAAAAATTATCAATACATCCAAAAATTTTGAGATAACTACACAAGGCCAATCATATAAATATAAAATGCTAGAAATAATTCCAAATTTTTTTGATATGTATTTCAATCAATTCATGAATAATTGCAATAAGGGTAAAATAGTAATTTCATTGCATTTTACTCCAAAGGCTCTCAAATAGAAGGATAAAATTTTCATATGTCAATTATAACCTCCATTTTAACTTGACAGAATTTGGGGATTTTTATTTGATCAAATCCTATTTTTCTAATTTATTTTCCAAAAGGGCTATATTTTTAAAAATTCCAAATAATGGGATTTTTGATCCCAAAAATCCCATAATTAATCTGAGGGGTTAAATTTACCCTAATGGGCCTCTGGAATCAATTGCATGATTTTTGGATGCCTCAATTAGGCTGAATGTACAACATATCATTTATTGTTATTTGCACCCCAAGGCTATACATAGCCAACACATGCAAGTGGATTAACCCAACATGCAGTTGTCCAAAAGTGCTGAAATTTTATTCACGCACCAATGATATACCCAAGGACCTGCCACCAAACTTTGGGGCCATTTGGATGCTTATAACTCCAAATATTTCATTTAATTAATTTTTGATATTATGAAGAATACTACAAAAAAAGTTGTCCCAAAAATTCCCAATTTTTGCCAGGGGCTAGATATGCCCATGTCATGCACATACCCAAAATTTTGGGTCATGTGGACTTTTGGTTTGGCATGGGCTTAGGTTTTAATTTCTGCCCGAGCCTAGGACCAGTCCTAAGAAAACAGCCCTACAGCCCATTCAACTATACCAAAGGTGATGATTAAGGTGTCAAAATAAAGTTAACAACATAAGTTATAATTTTCATTCAGGTGTCAAGTAGGTTTATCCCTCTAAGTACCCTAAATATCACATGCAAGGTATCTATTTAAGTGTGACAGATTATTAAATATTCATAACATTAACATTATATCATATAATAATTAAAGAAGAACGAATCTTAAAGCATTATTGACGGAATCGGTTCATCGTCCCCGAGTGATCAATGGCCCCGATCATTTCTTCCTGGACGATGTTTGCTGGCGGTTTCCGGCCAACTGAGCCGCCACCACCGCCGACGGATGTCGCCACCACCTTCACTGAGGTGGCGGCTTGCGTTTCCCCGCGGTGAGGCCGCCAGAGTTGGCTCCTCCGGCGATCCTGAGAATGAACTAAAAACTCGAAAAATTACAATTTCCTCTCATGGCATCGGGCTCAATTGAGCCCGATATCTCCCCTATTCGATCTAGATATTTAGTACTGGTAGTGGGGCGGCGAAACGAACCGAAATTGGGGCTTGGCGGCGAGTTCGGTGGCGGTTTGCAATGGTGGTGTTGCTCCGGCGATCTCCTTCCCGATTCCTGGATTCTCCACCAAATTCCTTGCTGTAGCTATAAAACTCTAGTCGTTTCCTCCTTCTGAAGCTATAGGTGGGGTTATTTTGAGTTGGGGTGGGCTGTACAAGGAGATAACTCCAAGGTGAGCTCGGGCTCAACATTGGATGCTTCGCCAATGGTGCCATGTGGCCAACCCAGCTCCAAATTCTTCTGAAATCCTCTGGGAAGTCAGCCAATAGGCTTTGGGCAGAAGGAGCCAAGGCCAAGTGGCCTCACTTCTGCTCTCTTCTCCTTCTCTGTCCTCTTTTGGGTAAAATCTCCAAAATGCCCCCTTGCATGCATTCTCTCTCCACAACCAGAGGGGTAGGGTTGGTCATTCATGCCTTGGGCTGCTAATAGGCCTCATTTGGTGGGCTTGGCCATTATTTTCCTTCTTTAGGTCAAAATATTGACTTGGTTGACTTTTTGGTTTGACTTTGTCAACATGATGAGTGGGCTGACACCACTTGTTGGTCATGAGCCTAATGGCACCACCCAACTTGGGTTGGGTCAAGGGGGTGCCCTACTTATGCTAATTAGGCCTATGAGTATGGGTTTGACCACTTTTGGGTCAATATTGACTTGGGTCAACCAGGGTCAAAGTGTTGACCTAGTGACATTCCCTAGGGTCCACTTAAATTATTTTTAGGGTTAGGGCAATGTGGTGGGGTCATGGTGTGGGTAGGGTCCCTATTTTGGCTAGTTTGACCTAGTTTGACTTGGGTCCTATAGTGGGCCCCACATGGCTACAACCCACTACCTAGGGTCAAACCTAGCTTATTTCCCTAACACCCACCCTATGCCAAACCCAATCTAAGTTAAGGGGCCTAGAAGTAACATGGGATGTTACACTGCATGAGTTAATTATCTAAAAACTGAAAGAAGTAAGGCCTGCACCTCACAGACAATTTAAATAATTAAAGAAGTCAAAAAGGGGGAGAATTAAGCTATAAAAACCAATACTGAGAACATTTCTGGGCAACCAATATGGTAAGAGAGTCATTAGGAATGGACCAAATTTAGTATAATAACATCTGAATGATTCCTGCTCACGTACATGATACATTGCACAGAATATCTGCTGCTGATCAGGTACAAGATAATCAAGAGTATGTACAGTATATTGAAGAAGGAGATAGTGTTGGTGCCTAGTGGGGAGAACAATCTACTATTGTTGTTACTCATTCCATCACCCCCACTAAAGAACATGATTTAAACACCAAAGAAAGGAATAAAGCTATTGAAACTGAAGAAGAGATCAGGCTGAGGATTAAAAGGTATAGAGAGGAAATGGTGCAAACACCCTATTTTGAAGTATGTTTCCCAGAATCTAGGTATACCATTCTAATTTCCTGGGATCAAGTAAAGTCCAAGAAGCCAGATAGATACAAATTATACAACACTGTTGAATGGGACAGGATGGGCAAGAGGGAGACCTTAAGGAGGCTGTACTAGAAAAATAAAAATGCAAATCGTCTATCTCCTAGAGAAGTTGAGCCCTCCAAGTACTTTCCAAATCCATACAGTTATTTTTAGAGACAGAAAGATAAGGCTGAAGCTGAGAGGTAAAAAGCATATAAGGCCAAGATAGTTGGATAAGTGAGAGGAAAAGTGGATGTATCCTTGTTAGGGGAACCACTTTTTATCCTGTTTGCTTTGTGTGTTTTCTTTGTGTTGGTTTTATTGCAGGTTACATGTCGTGAAAGAAGAATATAATCAACTTATAAAGCATCCAACCAAAGGAAATTATAAGATAGTCACTATGGACTAAGAAAACTATTCACCCCCTTCTAGGTGATTTAGTTATTCTTGATATCAAAGACTTTCAATTACTATAATTAACTCTTGATCGAAAGGACTGGGTACAATAGATAAATTGGCACTTATCCCAAACCCGGTTCAACCCGTATATATGTGAACCTGCCAACATTGTTTTTCAGACTGAAAAATACTCTAAGTCCCAAAGCGTTGAGTGGTGTTAACACCACTAAACACCGTCAGCATTCCAAAAATTCCTAAGTCAAACACGTTGAGTGGCATAGAGACCACTCAACGTCGCAGTTAGTGGCGTTGATTCAACTAAACGCCGCTTTGAGTCCAAAACTTTCTATTTCAAACCATTAAGTGGCTTTGAGACCACGCAAAGCCACGTTGAGTGGCATAGAGACCACTCAACGCCTACAGCTTCCTGAATCTTTTTCAAGTTAAGGCATTGAGTGGCGTTGAGACCACTCATTGCCTACAGCTTCTTAAATCTTTTCCAAGTTAAGGCATTGAGTGGCTTTGAGACAACTCAATGCCGCATTGTGTGGTGTTGATACCACTCAACACCTACAACTTCCTAAATATTTTCAAGGTTAAGGCATTGAGTGGCATTGAGAACGCTCAATGCCTACTACTTCCTGAATCTTTTCCAAGTTAATGCATTGAGGGGCGTTTAGACCACTCAATGTCGCGTTGAGTGGCATTGAGACCACTAAATGCCAACATCATCCCACATAGTCCATGTAAAAAGCGTTGAGTGACATCGAGTTCACTCGATGCTTCACCGAATAGCGTCGAGATCACTCGATGCCTAAAGTTTCCAAAATATTTTCTAAGTTAAATTTGTCGAGTGGTGTTGAGTCCATTCAACGCACTCGACACTTTTTTGAATGGCTTCGTGTACACTCGATGTTTTCCGAGCCTGAGTCAATTCTATTGACTTTAAATACGAGCGAGGGGCCTAGTGCGAAATGGGATGTTACATGGGGTAGGGTCGTTAAAAATTTGTCAGCCAAAAGTTGACTATTGCCTTCTTTGCCGCCGTCTGGTGGAATGTCCCTGTGCAAGTGCTAGAGAGCCGAGTGAGAAATAACGGGTTGCAACCCGGAAGCAATGTTGGCCCTTGAAGGCAAAGAGAAGTTTTATTGCTTTCATGTATGGCTGGCCTGTGTGCCGATGTCTACAAACCACACTTCTAAAGAATAATTGTAAGGCCTTAAGGCTGTAATAGTTTAGTTACTGTTGACTGTCGTTGGGTGACATTGATTATCGCTGACGATAGTATCTTTTGTGTATTTTGTATGAAAATTCCTATATTTTCTATAGTGGACATTGTTGTGATACATGTGTTCAAGAAGTTATCCCTTAAAGCTTCAGCTAGAATGCTCTGAGTTAGGATTTTTTTACTCTTTTATATTAACATATAAATCCGCCGACTGTCTATGTGATATGGCGTTAGGCCCTGGCCAGACCCTCTATTATATTTCATGTGACGAATGGAGGTGTTACAATTTGGTATTAGCTTATCTTGGTCCTACTCGTACAAATTCGTGGTCCAATTCTTTTGAGGGGTGGCGAGCACGTGTCTGTGCTTACCGTTATAACAAAAATGAACTAAAGAATGTCACTTTAGGTATGAAAATTCACATGTTTGAAGAAATCATGCGTTCTTAATAGTCGTTGTTTGCTATTGAGTAGTCCCTAAATTGTGTATTTTTAACCTATAAGAGATTAGAAGTGGTGTGAGGCAGTCTGAACCCCAATGTTCCGTTGAGAGTGTGGCACCAGCTGATGTGCCCACACCTCCTCCTTCTGCAAAAACAGTATGCTCAGTTGCCGAGGTAGTATTTGCAATGATGAATGAAAAACTGACTGGGCAGGTCTGACCTACAATGGTGCTAGTTCAGGTTTGTGTAGTTTAGACTATAGATGCTAGGAAAGTTCCTGCTGAGGCTTTGGTGGATAAGCGAGTGACTGAACGGTAGCTGAAGAAATATATGAGCTTTAGTCCTCGTACGTTTACGGTTATAGGATCCCTGACGTCGGAAGAGGACTTGCTTTTGATAGTCAAGAGGATATTGACGGCGATTGAGACATAGGAGGGATAGAAGGTCACCTTGGCCACTTTCCTGTTGGAAGGAGAGGCTCGGCATTGGTGGGATTAGTTGGAGTTACACCACTTCGCGGGCAGATGACTATCGGAGATCTCGATGGAGGAGTTTTTGAGATAGTTCTTGGCAAAGCATATATCATCGTCGCAGTAGAATGCTATCGAAAATGAGTTCCAGTGTTTAACTCAGGGCGAGGGTAGTGTGGATGTCTACCTGCATAATTTTACTAGGTTGGGACGTTATGCAGGATCTAATTTTACTAACGAAGAGCGTAAGACAAATATGTTCTATGAGGGACTATGAGATGAGCTGGGGTTAATGATCTCGGGTACGATGAACCAAGGGTTTCAAATGTTGGTTAATACGACTCATTCATTAGAGAAAGGCCTGAAGAGGGTGTAGGGAAAGAGGGACTCAGCTATGATAAAGCCTGAGTTCAAAATGTCGTGTCCTAGAAAGTTTGACTACCGCAAGAGATGTAGTAAGAATTCTAAGTCTTCTCGACAAGCTCCTTCAACTAGTACTTTTGGAGCAACATCGAGGCGAGGTCCGCTCATATTTTATACTTTGATAAGCCAGGTCATTTTGCTTGTGAATGTAGAAGTGGTCCTCCAAAGGAGGATAAGAAGAAAAGAGCATCGTATGCTGAGAAGGGAAATACGGTGGATTCTACTGCATCCCAATATGCTCCAGCTCACCCAAGGGTGTACAATCTTAGCCAACATGAGGCCATCAAACAAACGGATGTCATCAAAGGTATGAGTAGTTTATAGTTTTCATGCTTTATATAATTTATACCTTGTGGATTGCTTGTTTATAACTTGATAAGTCTAGGCTTTGTACTTATTCGGGACTATCCGGCGATAGCACTATTCGATAAAGGTGCTTCTCATTCGTTTTTATCTGAGAACTTCGTATCGTGGATTAGAGAGCCTACTCTTATGTCGAAAGATAGAGTAATGGTTTTGTTATCCAACGGATGCATAATACGTGCGGATAGGTCTTGCTGTCTTGAGGTATGGAATGGAAGTCAGGATTTCGGATTGGAAGCATCTATGCTTCCGATATTTGAGTTTGATCTAATCTTTGGCATGGACTACCTCTCGAATTAGCGTGCCTGTATAGATTGCAACTCTAAGGAAGTCATACTAGGAAAGAACACTGAGCAAGAGACTAAGTTCGATGGTATGTGAGGATCGAGCAAGATATTGATGCCTACTGTCCAGGTAGTTAAGGCTGTTCGCAAGGGCGCGGAGTAGTTCTTCACGCTGTTGGAGGCTATTGAGCGGAAGTCCATTTTGAGTGATGTTCTTATCGTATCGGAGTACGTAGATATGTTTCCAAAGGATCTTCCTGGGTTGCCACCCCGGTGGGAAATTGACTTCTCTATAGAGTTGTTGCCAGGTGCGAAACCTGTGGCCAACTCGCCATACCGTGTTGCGCCAAAAGTGATGGCAGAATTGAAAGTTCAATTGTAAGAATTGCTAGAGCAAGGCTATATACGTCATAGTATGTCACCTTGAAGTGCACCAGTCCTCTTTGTGAAGAAGAAGGACAGAAGCTTGCTGCTATGCATTGATTATCGAGAGTTAAATAAGCTGACGGAGAAGAACAAGTATCTGATTTCACGGATTGAAGACTTGTTTGATCTGCTAGTGGGTTCAACTATCTACTCAAAGCTAGATTTAAAATCTTGTTATTACCAGTTGAGGATTCAGGAAGTAGACATTCCAAAGACGGCGTTTGGTACACGCTACGATCATTATGAGTTCAATGTAATGTCATTTGGGCTAACCAATGCGCTACCAATATTCATGGACTGGATGCATCGAACATTAAAAGAGTACTTGGACCTATTTGTGATTGTCTTTATTGATGACATATTTGTGTACTCTCAGTCCGAAGAATATCATGTAAATCATTTGCGGATGGTTTTGCACACCCTAAGGAGAAATAAGCTCTAGGCAAAGTTCTCAAAGTGCGAATTTTGGCTGTCGTCCGTGGCTTTTCATGGCCATATGGTTAGTGGATAAGGTATTGCAGTGTGATAATACGTTTTGTAGCCTAAACTATTATCGTATTTTATATTTTATATTGTACAAATTATGTCTATTATTAGTTTATTTTTTTCCTTTTTATGTAAATTTTATTGCCAGTAACTTTTTCCTGTCTTTTTGCAGGTTTTCAGGAAAATTGCCAAAATGGCCTGTCACGCCCCCCTGTCACGCCCTCCCTGGGCGTGACCTAGGGCGTGTCACCCGATCCCGAGGACACCTGCTGGAAGGGACAGAAAACGGTCAAAACCGCTATCACGCCCCCCTGTCACGCCCTCCCTGGGCGTGTCACCGGGCGTGATATGGGCGTGTCGCCCTCTGCCGCAAAGCCTGCCGCCGCATTAAATGCCGTTCCGCCTCAGCACGCAAATAGTACTGTCACGCCCCATGTCACGCCCGTGACATGGGCGTGACACCCTCCTTTTTCGGTGACTGACGTATTTCCGACCAATGATTTGGACATGACATGCCTGTCACGCCCCCCTGTCACGGGCATGACCTAGGGCGTGACCACCGACGTACCGAAGCAATCATCCCTCCCGCCAGAATCCAGAGCCCGAGGTCAAATCCGTACCTGTCACGCCCCCTGACACGCCCCCCCTAGGGCGTGTCGGAGGGCGTGACCAACCCGAGAAATTTTCTATAAATTGAGCCCCCTCCTCCCCATTTCAGCAAGCTTTGGTTGAGTGGGGGAGGTGCTGCCCCTTTATTTCTTGATCCTTTTTCATGCTTTCTCTCTCTCTCTCCCCCTCTCTTTGTACTTTTTGGTTAACCCTAGTTTAATCTTAGTTTGTGCTAGCTTTAATGTAATTTTCTTCTTGCTTAGTGCTTAATGTAGGGCTAGAATAGGGTTTAATTTTCATAAACTTGTAATTTTATTTTCATTAGTGTAACTTGCCCTTTTTCATTAATAAAATTGTTCTTCCCTTAGCTTGTGTTCTTCTTATGTTTTTCTACTCATCTCCCCCCCTCCACTCCATTATGATTAACTAATCCTCCTTGCACTCGATCTTGATGATCCGAGGTTAGAGCGATTATGTTATGATGTTTTAATTAGTCTTTTCTTTTTAGGTTAGGGCCTTGAATTACTCTTGATTAATCACGGGTTGGGGGTATATTTTCGATATATACTCTCCGCCTTTGCTTTCATTCTGGGCTAGCCGAGAGGCCGAAAGAATGAAGTGAGCATTCAAGAGTAAAGGGAGTTGTACGCACCCCTCGAGAGAGGCAGACGTTCAAATCTCCCGGATTGGAGTAAAATCCAATAGTGGGGTTCACCGCGTAAAGCGAGTTTTAGGCCTCCGATTTAGATGAGAGTCGGTCGGACCTTCCTAAACTCAGTTGGGCACGACTTCGAGAGAAGCGTGTTCAAGCTTTAGGAACCTCCACGGTCAAGGACCCTTATCCTATTAAGTTTAGTTTTTTATCGCATTTTCTTAATCGTCTTTAGCTGAGGTGAATCTCGATCGGGTGCATTTCCATTTCATATTTTCTTCCTTTAGTAGTAATCTCCTATCTTGTGCTCTTTAATTAACTGCAGTAGTTTCCTTTCTAGCATAGTTCTTTTCTTAATAGCGTAACTTAATTGCGGTAGTTCTCTTTCTAGTTTGCTTTAATTCCTCCATTGCGCTTAGATTTTCTAAAACCCTAGTTTTTCCGTCGATAAGATAATAGCGTTCGTGTGAGTAAGCTTAGCCAACAGTTCCCGGATTTCAATACGACACTTGTGTCCCCTTGCTACAATATGATAGGTATACTTGCCTCATCGGGTTGCTAGTTCGGTTGCGTTTATTTTCTTCGAACCCTAGCGCGCAACAAGTTTTTGGCGCCGTTGCCGGGGACCCAACTTCCGTTGATATTTTGAAAACACGAACCTATTAATTTTATCTCTTCTCTTTCTCATCCTCTTTCTTTAAAAATTTTAAAAATAAAAAAAAATTTATCACCGCTCTTAATAGAAACCAACCTCACAATTTTTCTACGCCACCTAATTCTCACGAAAAGGGCAAAGGGCTTTAAGCGCCACTGTCTTGTCTAGTACCTTGCGAACCCTTCACGGGGTAGTCCTTGGGAAGTTCGGGAGTTAATCTATAAAAAAAAATCTATTTCAAAAAGAAAAAAAAAATTTTAATTTAATTTTCTAAATCTAGTTTTTCTTTCTAGTTTATCCTTTTTCTCTTTCTCTTCTTCTTTTCTGTTCTTTTAGTGCATGACCCGCGGGAGTCCGTCGGTTATTTTGGACTTGGACCACGAAATTGAGCGTACTCTTCGGAGAAGATCGCGATTTCAAGGTCCTACTATCCAAGTGCCGGTTGAGGACTCCGAGTCATTTAATACTTTAAGAATGGAAGAACCCAACGTAGATGAGGCCGTGCAAAGGACTATGTCCTATTATGCACGACCGAACCTCGAGGGAACAGAATCGAGTATAGTCCGTCCTACTATAGCAAATAATAACTTTGAACTAAAGCCTAGCATAATTCAAATGGTGCAGCAATATGTGCAATTTGACGGACTTCAAGATGAAGATCCGAACGCACATATAGCTAGCTTTCTTGAAATTTGTGACACCTTCAAGATAAATGGTGTCACAAATGTTGCGATCAGGCTAAGACTCTTCCCCTTCTCTCTAAGAACTAAAGCTAAGCAGTGGCTTAACACACTTCCGAAAAATAGCATAACCACTTGGAATGAATTAACTGAAAAATTTTTGGCGAAGTATTTTCCGCCCGCTAAAACTGCAAAACTTAGGAACGATATCTCTGCCTTCGGACAAATAGACTCTGAAACCCTTTACGAAACCTGGGAGAGATTTAAAGAATTATTAAGACAATGCCCACATCACGCGCTGCCTGTATGGTTACAAGTGCAGACGTTTTATAACGGGCTAAATCAAAGCACGAAGCAAATGATAGACGCAGCTTCTGGCGGTACTTTAAATCATAAGACCCCGGAAGCCGCTCTTGAGCTTTTTGAGGATATGGCCATGAACACTTATCAGTGGAATGTGCCCAGGTCCCGCCCGAACAAGCCTGCAGGTATCTATGAAGTGGACAACGTCTCCCAGCTCGCTCTGCAAGTAGAAATCCTAAGCAAAAAGATAACGGAGATGACTGCTGCCTCCGCCCCTCAGGTATGGGAATCTGCAACCCCTACTCCAGAACATTTAGATTATGTTAATAATTTGCCTAGAACTGCTTTTAATAATTTTTCTGCTGCGAATTTTCATCCGCTTGGTTTTAATTTTCCGAATAGTTATAACCCCACTTTAAGAAATCACCCGAACTTTTCATGGAGTAAGCCATCGAATGCGATGCGCCCACCTCCGCAAAATGATTTTTCTGCACAACCACCACCACCACCACTTCTTCAAAATTACCCAAAACCTCCGAGCTTGGAGGAATTACTTTCTAAATATATCACCACAAATGACGCTACCATAAGAACTTTAACCGGAAGCGTAAAAAGTTTAGAAAACTAGGTAGGACAACTCGCGAAAATAATTTCTGAGCGACCCGCAGGGTCTCTTCCTTCCAATACCGAACCCAACCCGAGAGAGCAAGCGAAAGCTATAACTCTTCGGAGTGGGAAGCAAGTCTCCGGTATGGTAAGTGAAGAGCCCGAGGCAAGCTCCGCTTCTGCTTTTAAAAATCAAAGCTCCGCTCTCGCTTTTAAAAATCAAAGCTCTGCTCCGCTTCCACCCTCTGCTGAAGAAGTAATCACCCCCACTTTAGAAAATAATCTCACTCCACCACCCATCTTCAAAAATAATTCAACTCCTCCATACCCCTCTGAACTTAATAGACAACGTCAAGATGATCAGTACTCCCGCTTCTTAGAAATCTTCAAACAAATCCACATTAATCTTCCCTTCCACGAGGCTATTTCGCAAATGCCAAAATACGCCAAATATCTTAAAGACCTCCTCACAAACAATAAGAAGTTAGAGAATCTTTCGCACGTCACGCTAAACGCCGAGTGCTCCGCCGTTTTAACAAACGGTTTGCCGAAGTAAATCAGTGACCCGGGTAGTTTCTCTATCCCGTGTGTCTTCGGTGATCTCTTTGTTAAACACGCGTTAGCCGACTTAGGCGCAAGTATAAACCTGATGCCCTTTTCATTGTTCAAAAAGTTAGGGATTGGTAGCCTTAACCCCACGCGTATGAGTATCCAGCTAGCCGATAGATCCGTCAAGTACCCGTTAGGAATAGTGGAGGACGTCCTGGTAAAAGTCGACAAGTTCATCTTCCCGGTGGACTTTGTCATTTTGGACATCGAAGAAGACGTCGAGGTTCCCCTGATCCTTGGCCGACCCTTCCTTGCCACCTCCCGAGCCATCATTGACGTAAGCAATGGTAAGCTCTTTCTTCGAGTAGGCGACTACGAAGTCACATTTCCTATCACCCCTTCGATGAAGAACACCTTAGCGAACGATGACTCATGTTTTTTCGTAGACGCCGTGAGTGATGATTCTTCCTACTGCCTCTCCGACTTTGAAAAAGAATTTTCTACTTTTTGCTCCTCTTCTCTTACAACAGAATCACTACAAGGAAGTGATGAATCTTCTTATTGTCTTTCTGAGTTTGAAAAAGAGTTTTCTGATTTTTGTTCTTCCTCTTTTCTTACCACTGAATCTGTACAAGAAGCCGTCTTGGCTGCTAGCCCCACCCCTTATTACGTTCCTTATAAAAAAGTTTATGAAGATATTATTTTCGAAAAAGAAAGAATCTCAAAATCCTCTTATGAAGAACCCCCTACCCAAGAACTTAAAGAACTTCCCGAACACCTTAAGTATGCTTTCTTAGAAAAAGACTCCAAGTTACCAGTTATCGTTTCGGCCTACCTCACGGATACTCAGAACGATAAACTTCTTCTAGTTCTAAGTAAGCATCGCCGGGCTATTGCTTGGCAAATTTCTGATATCAAGGGCATAAGCCCATCTTTCTGTACACATAAAATCCTAATGGAAGATAATTCGCGTAACTCTATTCAACCTCAGCGCCGTATAAACCCGAATATGAAAGAAGTAGTTAAGGGCGAGGTTATGAAACTATTAGACGCAGGAATTATCTACCCTATATCGGACAGTAAGTGGGTTAGCCCCGTTCAGGTAGTTCCAAAAAAGGGAGGGATAACCGTAGTTAGTAATGAGAATAATGAATTAATCCCGACACGGACGGTGACGGGTTGGCGTATGTGCATAGATTACCGTAAGTTAAATGACGCCACCCGCAAGGACCACTTCCCTTTACCGTTTATCGACCAGATTTTAGAACGTCTCTCCGGCCATAGCTTTTATTGTTTTCTCGATGGCCTCTCGGGGTACTTTCAAATACCCATCTCTCCCGAGGACCAAGAGAAAACTACGTTTACTTGTCCCTTCGGCACCTTCGCGTACCGAAGAATGCCGTTTGGATTATGCAATGCGCCGGCTACATTCCAACGATGTATGCTTGCAATATTTGACAAGTACATAGAAAGCATTATGGAGGTATTCATGGACGATTTCTCCGTGTTTGGCGACTCCTTCGATAGATGTTTAGAAAACCTCGAAAAAGTCTTAGAACGATGCGAAGAAACTAAACTTGCCCTAAATTGGGAAAAATGCCATTTTATGGTGAGGGAAGGGTTAGTTTTGGGTCATAAAATTTCTGCTAAAGGTATTGAGGTAGACGTTGCCAAGATTGAAGTTATTGAGAAGTTGCCGCCGCCTACAAACATAAAAGCTATAAGAAGTTTCCTAGGCCACGCTGGTTTTTATCGTCGTTTTATAAAGGACTTCTCCAAGATCACTAAGCCCCTCACCCATCTCTTAGAAAAAGACGCTCCATTCAATTTTGATGACTCTTGTATTTCTGCCTTTGAATTAATTAAAGAACAGTTAATTAACGCGCCAATTATGATAGCTCTGGTGTGGGACCTTCCTTTCGAGATTATGTGCGATGCGAGCAGTTTTGCGGTGGGGGCCGTATTAGGTCAACGCATATCTAAGAACTTCTACCCCATCTATTACGCTAGTAAAACCCTCACATCTGCACAAGAAAATTACACCACAACCGAGAAAGAGCTCTTAGCTGTAGTATTTGCGTTTGATAAATTTCGCCCTTACATTACACTTTCAAAAATCATTGTTTTTACGGACCACTCGGCCCTCAAGTACCTTCTTGCCAAAACGGATGCCAAGCCTCGCTTGATTCGCTGGGTCTTACTCCTCCAGGAGTTTGACTTAGAGATCCGTGATAAGCGAGGAGCCGAGAACTTGGCCGCCGACCATTTATCAAGATTAGATAACCCCTTTATAGAAAAATTAAATGAAAAATCTTTTAATGATTATTTCCCTGACGAGAAGCTGCTTTTAGTTAATACATCTACTTCTCCTTGGTTCGCGCACATCGCCCACTATCTAGTGGCTCGGGTGCTCCCAAAAGAGTTCTCCTCTCAGCAAAAGAAGAAATTCTTTTCTGAGCTGAAGAACTACTTTTGGGAAGACCCGCATCTTTTCAAAATTTGTGCGGATCAAGTGATAAGGAGATGTGTTTCTTTTGATGAAGGAATTGATATTCTAAAACATTTGCATGAAGGTCCGACAGGTGGGCACTATCAAGCTGCTCGCACCGCTCATAAGGTGCTTTGCGCGGGTTTTTACTGGCCTAGCCTGTTTAAAGACGCGCAAGCCTTTGTGAGCAGGTGTGATAGTTGCCAACGGTCGGGCAATATTTCTAATAAAAAGGAAATGCCGCAAAATTATTTCTTAGAGTGCGAAATTTTCGACCTCTGGGGAATTGATTTTGTTGGCCCCCTTCCTTCTAGCTTCGGAAACAAATATATTTTAGTTGCTGTTGATTATGTTTCACGATGGGCTGAGGCCCAAGCTCTTCCTACGAACGACTCCCGAGTTGTAGTCACGTTTTTTAAAAAATTATTTTCTAGATTCGATACGCCTCGTGCAATCGTTAGCGATAGGGGTTCCCATTTTTGTAACGCGCAATTTTCAAAAATTCTTACCAAATACGGCGTTACGCATAAACTATCCACTGCCTACCACCCACAAACTAACGGTCAAGTCGAAGTAGTTAATAGAGAAATAAAAAGAATATTAGAAAAGACTGTTTCAACTTCTAGAAAAGACTGGTCAACCAAACTTGACGATGCTCTATGGGCCTACCGAACAGCGTACAAAACCGCCCTCGGATGTACGCCGTATCGGCTGGTCTATGGAAAATCGTGTCATCTGCCCGTAGAGTTAGAACACCGCGCCTTTTGGGCCTTAAAATTTTTAAACTTCGATCCCCACTCAGTCGGTGACCTTCGAAAATTTCAACTAAATGAACTCGACGAGTGGCGCTCTTATGCTTATGAAAATAATAAACTTTATAAAGAGCGGACGAAGCGTTTACACGATAAACACTTAAGGCACCCTAAAAACTTTAAGCCGGGTGACCAAGTCTTTTTATATAATTCTCGTTTACGTTTATTTCCGGGCAAATTAAAATCTCGCTGGTCTGGCCCGTTTTCTGTTTTAGAAGTATTTCCTTATGGAACTGTTTTAATTTCTCACCCTGATAAGGGTAATTTCAAAGTGAATGGTCAGCGTCTTAAACTGTATTTCTCTGGTGATGATGATGTCAGTCCAAACACTATTAAGTTTCTACTTCACGAACTTTAATCTTGAACTTTTTATTTTTTGCTAAAAACAATTTTATTTCGGGACAACAATATTTTTGGACAATATTATTTTTTTTGATGCGTCGAGCTCAACGACGCTTTAACCAAAGGGCGCTCTTGGGAGGCAACCCAAGTTATCTTTTTCTGTTTTCTTTATTTTACAATTTTTGCCTCGGACGGCTTCGACAAGCTGAAGCTTCTGCGATCGCCTGCTCCAACATTGCTGAATCCATCACGAAGTCCAAAGAAGACATTCGGAGGAGCGGCATCACTCAGTTTTCGCAGCAAATAAATCCGGGGAAGTACCTGTATTTCAATTCTGTCTTTCAATTCTGTACTTTATTTTTCTCTCCTTCTCCAATCCCCTTCTTTAGCCATTGAGGACAATGTCTGTTTTAAGCTTGGGGGAGGATTTCCTCCTTCATTTTTGCGTAGTGTAAATAATCTTCTTTTTGTATATATTGTAAATATTTCCAAAAAAAAAGTGAATATCTTAAAATTCCAAAATCCAAAAAAAGAGAATATTCCACAAAATGAAATTAAAAAAATATATATGTGTTTTTGAATAGTTTAGATATTTTGGTATTTCAATAGTACCCCTAGTTTTTAGTTTTGTTTTACTCAAAATCTTCTATAAACAACTTAGTTAATTATAATATTTCTAATCGTTCTTTTTAATTATGTTTCACAAGTAAAATGTTGGCCATGCTGTGTTTCTAATTCGCGGTAGAATATTAAGGTGAAATATTTTTCTAAAACTCGCATTTCTATTATGGTTTTTTGTTTTTTATTTCCTTTACTTTCTCAAAAATTCATCATCCACTATTTTCTTTTTCGTTTTGAATAATTTTTGTAAAGTCAACTTTTGAATAACGTAGTAGATGTGAACGATCCAAGTCACCTATTATTTCTATTTTCAAGTTAATTTCATCAATCTTCTTTTATTATCTAGGACTCGCTTTTTGAAAATTTTTCAAACCTTTGTTTTAAATAAATTCAAAAGCGTGAAAATGATTTAGGCCGTTTTTGTTTTCGTTTGAGCTTTCTTGCCAACCTAAAAACTTTTACCACTAGTTAGCCGTTTTTGAGCCTTTTTCCGATTTCATTTGATAGCTCCTCCTTTCATTTCAGTTTCACCAAAGCCAAAATTTCCAACCTATCGAATCACACTAGCCTTTTTGAGTTTCATAAATTATTTTGACGATTTTTATAGGGTATTTTGTGATTTTTGTGGAGAAAGGTTTTCGAAAAAAAAAAGAAGTATGTTCGAAAGTGATGTTTATTTTTGTTTGGCCAACTCAAAAAAGGAAAATAAAAATATTTATGGCCTTTGTTTTGAAAAAAAATGAAAAAGAAAGAAAAAAAATTTGTATATATTTTTACGAAAATGTTTGAAACTCTTTGCTTTGGTTTAGTGTGATTTTAAAACCTTCACGTTTATCTTTGAATTCCACTCCTAATCATTTTCCTAAACCAAACGTTTCTGTCCTATTTAAGTCCTTTTGATTCACGCTTTTTGATTTTTATTTAACAACTAAGAAATGAAAAACAGTAAATCAGTTTTAGTTTTAGATTTAAACATAGATTTTTGATAATTAAATTGATATAATTATAATGCGTTGCTTGGATCTAGTAACAACTCAATGCGTGTTTTTCATTTTCGTTGCTTTGCTTAAGTCTATTTAAAAAAATCTCATTAAAATTTTGGATGATTTGTTTTTATTAAGTAAAGTTTATAAAAGTTTTACCATACCTAAATAATTGTTTTAGACTTACATTTCACCTTTTCCCTACTAAGAATTTCGCCTAGTACTTGTGTAGGCATAATTAGAACTTTTTGATTAGTCCTTTTTATAAATTTCTAGTTTTTATATTTTTGCTTGGGGACAAGCAAAGCTTAAGCTTGGGGGAATTTGATAATACGTTTTGTAGCCTAAACTATTATCGTATTTTATATTTTATATTGTACAAATTATGTCTATTATTAGTTTATTTTTTTCCTTTTTATGTAAATTTTATTGCCACTAACTTTTTCCTGTCTTTTTGCAGGTTTTCAGGAAAATTGCCAAAATGGCCTGTCACGCCCCCCTGTCACGCCCTCCCTGGGCGTGACCTAGGGCGTGTCACCCGATCCCGAGGACACCTGCTGGAAGGGACAGAAAACGGTCAAAACCGCTGTCACGCCCCCTGTCACGCCCTCCCTGGGCGTGTCACCGGGCGTGACATGGGCGTGTCGCCCTCTGCCGCAAAGCCTGCCGCCGCATTAAATGCCGTTCCGCCTCAGCACGCAAATAGTACTGTCACGCCCCATGTCACGCCCGTGACATGGGCGTGACACCCTCCTTTTTCGGTGACTGACGGATTTCCGACCAATGATTTGGACATGACATGCCTGTCACGCCCCCCTGTCACGGGCGTGACCTAGGGCGTGACCACCGACGTACCGAAGCAATCATCCCTCCCGCCAGAATCCAGAGCCCGAGGTCAAATCCGTACCTGTCACGCCCCCTGACACGCCCCCCCTAGGGCGTGTCGGAGGGCGTGACCAACCCGAGAAATTTTCTATAAATTGAGCCCCCCTCCTCCCCATTTCAGCAAGCTTTGGTTGAGTGGGGGAGGTGCTGCCCCTTTGTTTCTTGATCCTTTTTCATGCTTTCTCTCTCTCTCTCCCCCTCTCTTTGTACTTTTTGGTTAACCCTAGTTTAATCTTAGTTTGTGCTAGCTTTAATGTAATTTTCTTCTTGCTTAGTGCTTAATGTAGGGCTAGAATAGGGTTTAATTTTCATGCACTTGTAATTTTATTTTCATTAGCGTAACTTGCCCTTTTTCATTAATAAAATTGTTCTTCCCTTAGCTTGTGTTCTTCTTATGTTTTTCTACTCATCTCCCCCCCTCCACTCCATTATGATTAACTAATCCTCCTTGTACTCGATCTTGATGATCCGAGGTTAGAGCGATTATGTTATGATGTTTTAATTAGTCTTTTCTTTTTAGGTTAGGGCCTTGAATTACTCTTGATTAATCACGGGTTGGGGGTATATTTTCGATATATACTCTCCGCCTTTGCTTTCATTCTGGGCTAGCCGAGAGGCCGAAAGAATGAAGTGAGCATTCAAGAGTAAAGGGAGTTGTACGCACCCCTCGAGAGAGGCAGACGTTCAAATCTCCCGTATTGGAGTAAAATCCAATAGTGGGGTTCACCGCGTAAAGCGAGTTTTAGGCCTCCGATTTAGACGAGAGTCGGTCGGACCTTCCTAAACTCAGTTGGGCACGACTTCGAGAGAAGCGTGTTCAAGCTTTAGGAATCTCCACGGTCAAGGACCCTTATCCTATTAAGTTTAGATTTTTATCGCATTTTCTTAATCGTCTTTAGCTGAGGTGAATCTGGATCGGGTGCATTTCCATTTCATATTTTCTTCCTTTAGTAGTAATCTCCTATCTTGTGCTCTTTAATTAACTGCAGTAGTTTCCTTTCTAGCATAGTTCTTTTCTTAATAGCGTAACTTAATTGCGGTAGTTCTCTTTCTAGTTTACTTTAATTCCTCCATTGCGCTTAGATTTTCTAAAACCCTAGTTTTTCCGTCGATAAGATAATAGCGTTCGTGTGAGTAAGCTTAGCCAACAGTTCCCGGATTTCAATACGACACTTGTGTCCCCTTGCTACAATTCGATAGGTATACTTGCCTCATCGGGTTGCTAGTTCGGTTGCATTTATTTTCTTCGAACCCTAGCGCACAACACAGTGGATCTGGCGATGATAGTAGCGATGCAGGAGTAGCCTTTGTTGTATACTATAGAAAAAGTCAGGAGATTCCTTCGACTTGCTGGCTACTACAGACGCTTCTTAAAGAACTTTTCACAGATAGCGTTACCTCTCACTACTCTAATGAGGAAATATCAGATGTTCATTTGGACACTTGAGTGTGCATGACTTTTGAGGAGTTAAAGAGTCGTTTGAGAATGGCGCCAATCTAGAGTTCTCCATGTGGTACGGACGACTATGAGATCTATAGTGATTATTCATACCGCGGCTTAAGCTGCGTTCTTCTTTAGTTTGGAATGGTTATTGCTTATGGCTCAGGCCAGTTGAATGTGTATGAGCAAAATTATCCAATCCACGACATGGAGTTAGTGGTTGTGATTTTTGCAGTTAAGTTATGACATCACTACTTATATGGCATGAAAGTTGATATCTTCATGGACCATTAGAGCCTTAAGTACTTAAAAGATCAGAAGGATCTGAACATGCGGCAGCAGAGGTGGATGGAGTTCCTCGAGGACTACACCTTCCATATATACTATACACCTGAGAAGGGAAATGTGGTTGTAGATTCCTTGAGTCGGCGGACTCTGTTAACGATAAGTTTGTTGTATATGCATGATGAGCATATGATCCTAGAGTTGGAGGCCTTAGATATTTCTTGTGTTGACATGAATGCTACTACAAATACGTGCCTAAACTGGATGGAGGTACAGTATGACCTTGTAGATAGGGTTCGGTGAGAAACGGAACTCAATGAAAGTATGAAACGATATAAAACGGATGGGTCAAATCCCCAATTCTCCTTGGATGACGGTCTTTTGAGAAAAGGCGATTGTTTGTGCATCTCGAATGTGGGCAAGCTATGGTAGGAATTGATGTATAAAGCACATTTCACGAAGTACTCAATTCACCTAGGGAGCACAAAGATGTACAAGGACAAAAAAGATGTTCTGGTGGCCGGGTTTGAAGAAAGACATAGCTATTTTGTGGCAAAATGCCAAACTTGTGCCATGGTAAAAGCTGAATTCAAGAAGCCTGTAGGTTTTCTAAAGTCGTTAATAATTCTAGTGTGGAAGTTTTATGATATATCTACGGATTTTGTGTACGGGCTGTCGAGATAACATAGAAAAAATGATGTCGTGTCTGTGATCATTGACAGATTGATAAAGGCATCACTCTTCATACCAAACAAGAAGGACAATTCATTAGAAAAGTTAGCTAAGTGGAACGTGGAAAATGTAGTACGATTGCATAGTGTGCCCCGTAGCATCGTCAGTGACCGAGACGAGTGCTTTACTTCAAATGATTGGAGGATAATCCACCAGTAGTTGGGTATAAAACTGTAGTTCTGTATGGTCTTTCATCCGCAGAAGGATGGTCAGACTGAGAGGACCAACAAAACAATGGAGGATATGCTCCGGATGTGTGCCTTGGATTTTGGGAATTGGTGGGAGGACTATCTATATATGATCAAGTTCGCCTATAATACGATCTATAAAGCTATCATTCAGATGGCGCCCTTCGAAGCTTTATAAGGTAGGAAGTGACATACTCCTTTAGCTTCGTCGAAAATAGGGTAATCGAAATCATTTAAGTGCAAAGAAATTGAAGATGCAAATTTGAATATATGCATTATACGAGAGAGGTTATTTGTATCCCAGGATAGGCAAGCAGAGTAATACAATGCCATGCACTGAACCTGGAGTTTGTGGTGGGCGATTTGGTATATCTAAAGATAATGCCATTCAAACGCGTGTCAAGGATTCAGCGCTTGAAAAAGTTGAGTCTGAGCTTTCTTGCTCCCTTTAAATAGGTTGAGCGGATTGGAAAAGCTGCTTATCGATTAACTCTTTCGGCGGAGCTAAGTGGTTTGCACGATGTATTTCACATATCAGTGCTGCGAAAAGCATTTAAAGAGCCGATGCAACTTATGTATGATGATCAAGTACTGGTTGATGGTGGGCTGACGACAAAGGTTAGACCAATTCAAATCGAGGATACAGAGGCAGGGAAGCTACGAAATAAGACAATCGGGATGGTCAAAGTCCGTTGGGACAATTGTGGCTGTGAAGAATTGACATAGGACCGTGAGCAAACCATGCGAGATGAATTTCCCGAGTTGTTTTTGTAAAAGTAAAGTTTTATTAGTTTTGTACTATTTTCCTAAAGATGAATACAATTTTTGGACAAAATTTCTGTAAGGAGGGAAGGTTTGTAACACCCCAAAATTTGGAGCACAGAACTTAAAAGTGTCTATCGCTAGGCGACAGAGGGTATCACTAGCAATAGTGGTATCACACGATGCTTTCAACGAAGCGTTGAGTACTATACACTCGACGAAGCATTGAGTGAGCTATCAGAGTGGTGATAGTGGGTATCACCGTGCGATATTGCCATGTATGGATGAAAACATGTCAGATGGCTGAACGAAGGGAGAAGAGCAGTGGTTGACTTGGGTCAATGCCGCTACCAATGCTATCGCCTAGGCGATAGCGGATATATCGAGGCGATAACAATAAGTTTGACTTGTCAGCTGAAATTATGGCCTTTTCTTTCTTTTGATGTGAGGATCGTGTAGCTGGGTTTATTCCCGAGGTTGCTTAACTAGAGAAGAGGTGGAGAGAAGATTCATTTCTCTTCTCTCACTCTCTCTCATCCTTCTCATCAAGTTCTTGGAAGAATGGAAGAAGAAGGCTAAAGGCTGAAGCTTTGCTATCTTAGTGAAAGAGATCCCATGGTCAGAATCGAGAACTAAGGTAAGATCCGTGAAGTGTATAGCGAGGCGCTCCTTTCCAACAGGATTGAAATCTTTCTAATTGCTCCAAAATGAATTCTAAGGGTAACGATCTTCCTTCTTAAATAAGTTAAGTCCTCCTTTTGTATATGCAAGGAATCCCCCACCAAAAGTGGGAGAATCAAGGAGATTCCAATGGGCTGATACGTTATATCCCAATGTGGTTTTGCATATATAATCCAAAAATTGCAGTACGGAATAAGCATGTTGTGTGAAGACTATCTGGACAGGTTGGTCAGGATTGGTGATGTTTTATTTTGCTTGCCGGAGAAGACTACGAGTATAAACGAGTAGTTTACTAGTTCTATGGGTTGTACCTGTGAAATGATAGTAGCAGGAAGTACTGGAGGTGTGCAACATGAAAATACCCAAAAAATACAACAGTTTGAATAACTGTTCGATATCGCCGGACGACAAAAAGAATCACTGGCGATAGCTCTTTGTGAGCAATGATTGTTGTGAAAGACTAGTTTTTTAACACCACAGGATGCTGCAGGGTTCTAGCTGGAAAGAAGTTCCAGTTGTGGCTAAATCTGGAGACAAAAGAGAGTTCTGTCGCTAACGCCAAGCAATAGTGACTATCGCTGGTGATATCTTCCAGATAACATTTTGTTGCTTTGAAGCCTGTGTCTGTGTGACAAGGTGTGTAGCATGAGAAGCTGTGTGCCTAGAGAGACCAACTATTGGCCATGCCATGATTGATCATTGTCATCTTAGGTCCTTGGGACATGTGAGCGGAAAGTGATGCTGAGAGCCAATTGTGCCCATCAATAAGAACAGTGAGCCGAATAAGAACGGGTAGGCTTACCCGTATCTTATCATTCACCATGGTAGCTATGACTGTTGGTGTTGACCTTGCGATTTGAGCAACAAGAAATAGCTTAACTGTACCCGCATTATGTCCATCCCACTAGAATGCCTAAAGTATTTGGAATCGTAGAAACGCATAATGAGAGTCTTAGGCCTGGAGCCGGAAAGAATAGAAATACTCAACGTTGAACGACATGTCTCGGACCCCTAAACGGTTGTGGGACCCTAGTAATCTGATACATTGAGAATGTGCCCTGAGTGCACGGAACGTTTGGCTGCTGAGGCATTCATTTGTGATATATTGAATGGTGCTAGAGTGTGCCTTCTCGTGATAGATTTGTTGTGTAAATACTATGCATGTAGGGAAGGAATACCGCTGTCTGAGGTATGGGGTAGGGTCGTTATAAATCGGTTTGCCGAAAGCTGACCATTACCTTATTTGTCACCATCTGGTGGAATATCCATGTGTATGTGTTGGAGAGCCGAGTGGGAAATAACGGGTTGGAGCCCTGAAGCTATTCCGGCCCTCGAAGTCCAAGCGAAGTTTTATTGCTTTCATGTGTTGTCGTCCTGCGTGCCGATGTTTGTAAACCACACTTCTAAAGAATAATTGTAAGGCCTTAAGGTTGTAATAGTTTGACTATTGTTGACTGTCACCGAGCAATATAGACTATTGCTAGCAATAGTATCTTTTGAGTATTTTGTAAGAACATTCCTGTATTTTATATAGTGGAAATTGCTGTGATACTTGATTTCAAAAAGTTAACTCTTGAAGCTTTCGCTAGAATGCTCTGAGATAGGATTCGTTTAGTCTTTGATATTAATATTTAACTTTACTGACTATCTGTGGTATATGGTGCGGGGCCCCGATCAGACCCTTTGTTATATTTCATGAGATGGATGGAGGTGTTACAAACATGCTAACACCTACTAATCTCGGCAAAAGAGAATTCAAAAGCAGGTAAAAAAATATATAACGTGAGTAGCCGAGGAGAACTCGCGAACACCTGCTAATCTCTACAAAAGATAATTCAAAAGCATGTAACTTTAAAATATAATGCGAGTACCTGAACAGAACTCACAAACACATGCTAGTCTCTAGAAAGGAAAAGTAAAAAGTAAGTAAATAAACATATAATGCGAGTACCAGAGGTGAACTCTCGAAAAACTACTAATCTCTATAAAAGAGAAGGAAAAAGCATGTAAATTTAAAATATAAAGCGAGTACCTTAAGAGAACTCACAAACACCGGCTAATCTCCGCAAAAGAAAAGTCAAAATTAGGTATATAAACACATAACATGAGTATCTAAAGTGAAATTGCGAACACCTGCTAATCTCTGCAAAAGAGAAGTCAAAAGCAAGTAAATTTAAAATATAATGTGAATACCTGAAGAGAACTCGCGAAAACCTGCTAATCTCTGCAAAAGAGAAGTCAAAATAAGGTAAATTAATATATAATGTGAGTACCTGATTAGAACTCGCCAACACCTGCTAATCTCACCAAAAGAGAAGTCAAAAGTAGGTAAATAAACATATAATTCGAGTACTTGAGATGAACTCACTAACACCTGCTTATCTCTCCAAAAAAGAAGTCAAAAGAATGTAAATAAACTTATAACATGAGTACATGAGGTGAACTCGCGAACACCTCCTAATCTCTGCAAAAGTGAAATAAATTGCAGGTAAATTTAAAATATTACGCATATACCTAAAGAGAACTCGCGAACAACTTCTAATCTCCGCAAAAGAGAAGTCAAATGCAGGTAAATAAGCATATAACGTGAGTACCTGATGTTAACTCGCAAACACCTGCCAATCTCTGTAAAAGAGATGTGAAAAATATGTAATTTAAAATATAACGCGAGTACCTAAAGTAAACTCATGAATACCTACTAATCTCTGCAAAAGAGATGTCAAAGGCAGTTAAATAAACATATAACATGATTACCTAAGGTGGACTCCTGAATACCCTCAAATACCTAATGAGAAAATGCAAACACCTACTAATTTCTGCAAAATATAAGTAAAAATAGGTAAATAAAAATATAACACAAGTACATTAGGAGAACCCGCTAACACCTGCTAATCTCTCCAAAAGAGAAGTTAAAAGCCGGTAAATAAACATATAACGCAAGTACATGAGGAGAACTCGCTAACACCTACTAATCTTTGCAAAAGAGAAATAATAAGCAGGTAAATTTAAAATATAACATCGGTACCTAAAGATAACTCGCGAACATCTGCTAATTTCCACAAAAGAGATGTCAAAATCAGGTAAATAAACATATAACACGAGTACCTGAAGTTAACTCGCGAACACCTACTAATCTCTTTAAAAGAGAAATCAAAAGTAGGTAAATTTAAAATATATCGTGGTACCTGAAGAGAACTGACGAACACCTGCTCATCTCTGCAAATGAGAAGTCAAAAGAAGGTAAATTAACATATAACGCGAGTACCTGAATAGAACTCGAAAATACCTTCTAATTTCTTGAAAAGAGAAGTCAAAAGCGAGGAAATAAACATATTACGCGAGTACCTGAGGGAAACTAACAAACACCTACTAATCTCTCCAGAAGAGAAGTCAAAAATAGGTAAATAAACATATAACACGAGTAGCTGAGGTGAACTTGTGAACACCTACTAGTCTCCGCAAAAGAGAAATAAAAAGCATGTAAATTTAAAATATAATGCATGTACCTATAAAGAACTCGTGAACACCTGCTAATCTCTACAAAAATCAAGTCAAAAGCAGGTAAATAAACATATAACGCGAGTACCTGAAGTTAACTCGCGAACAACTCTAATCTCTGTAAAAGAGAAGTCAAAAACTCTTAAATTTAAAAAATAATGCGAGTACCTGAATAGAACTCGCGAACACCTACTAATCTCTGCAAAAGAGAAGTCAAAAGCTGGTAAATAAACATATAATGCGAGTACCTAAGGTGGACTCGCGAACACCTTCTAATCTCAGTAATAGAGAAGTCAAAAGCAGGTAAATTTAAAATATTATGCGAGTACCTAAAGAAAACTTGCGAACACCTAATAATCTCTGCAAAATAGACGTCAAAATAGGTAAATAAACATATAACACAAGTACCTAAAAAAACTCATGAACACCTAAGAAATTGTTCGGTATTATATCCACAATAACTCTAATTTGAAAAAGGACCCATTAAGCCAAGATTGTGTTGGGTACATTGAAAAATATGTACTAGATTTGGAGAAGCCTCATCTTAGTCAATGATATGCATCAATTTGTATTTGATAGATGTTTGAGTTACATTGTGTAGGTTCAAAAATTTGAAGAAAATTTTCCAAGTACAAGTGTCTACACTTATAAAGGAGTTGTGTCGACACCCAAGCAAAGACGATACTTATGAAGAAGTTGTGTCGACACTCAAACTGAGTCGACACCTAAAGAAGCAGCTGTGTCGACACCCAGAATTATGTCGACACATGAGGCAGAATTTGTATCGACACCTGATACAGGAGCTGTGTCGACACAAAGGAGCTATGTCAACACTATAAGACGTTGTGTCGACACACTGGACTTCTGTCGACACATCAACCCTCAAAGTACTATGTCGAGATCAGAAGCAATTGTGTCGACACACAGGATTTGTGTCAACAAACACTCAATGCCATCTAAACACACTGAACGCTATCGACACACACTCAACGCCATCTGTCTACAGCAGTTATGTCGAGAACAGAAGGACTTATGTCGACACACAGGACTTGTGTCGACACACACTCAAAGCCGTCTGACAAACACTCAACGCCATCTGTCTGCAGAAGTTATGTCGAGAACATGAAGACTTGTGTCGACACACTGGACTTGTGTCGATAAATACAACAGAAGAAGTGTCGAGTAGCAGAATATTGACTGAGTCGACACATTGAATGCTGTGTCGACATCATAAAGACTTGTGTCGACACTTTGCCTATATGTGTCGACAAATGTGAAGCAGTTTGCAGAGTGAAATTTGATGAGTTGGAATGTATTTGACGAATCAACTGACTTGACTGATGACTCGACCATTGTCATAACCAACCGGTCTATCACCTCTATCAGAACTGTCAGAAGGTTGTTACAAACCAGATCAGTCGTTAACAATTGGAAATCTCTATATAAGAGTCAGATCTGTGACAACAAAAAAAATATGATGAACACAACATAAGAAGAACAACAACACTAGATAATTCTTCAACAAGAACAGGGAAAACTCTTATGAAGACAGATCCAGAGCTGTCTGCAAAAAAGACTCAGAATTCATTATGAATTTAAGGAAGAGGCTGACTGAAGATCATATTCTATATCAAGTAAAGATCCACCTTATTTTGTTCTATCAAGAAGCTTTGAAAAGCTAAGTCAGGTTGGATCAGAAGGGTTAGTACATTCAAGAACTGATCAAGAAGGCTACACCAATAGAGAAATCTAGTTGGTGAATTTTCTGTATCTTTATATCATTCAATTTCTTGTTGGATCTATTGTTAGATCTGAGTTGTAAGCCTGAAATTATAAAGGCTGGGGTAGGGATGAGAGCCTGAGGTGTAGGACTTGTTAAAAGTAAGAGTTGTAAGCCTAGTGATAAAGACTGAGGTAGGGCTAAGGCCTGAGGTAGGATTCTTGGGAAGAATCTGAGGTAGGACTTGTTTAAGTCTGAGCTGTAAGAACCATTATGGTTCTGAGTTGTAAGATCTGTGGATCCAATCCAGTGGAAGGAAGTTAGGCTGAATCCAGTTATCTACTGGATAGGCGAAGGGGGAAAGTAGATGTACCCATACCTTGGGGAACCACTATAAATCTGGTGTCTGTTGTGCAGTGAGTAGTGGTCTGTGTTTTAAATTATCTGTGTAGAATTTAATCTAGTTGTTTGCCTATAAAATTGTATAAAAAGTTTAGAACCTATTCACCCCCCTAACTCTAGGTATTTAGTCTCTTGAAATCAGGTCTTTCAAGTGGTATCAGAGAGAGGTTGCTCAAAGATTGACCTAACAGTCTGAGTAAATCTCCAAGGAAAATAACAGATATCAAGAATGGGTTCAAATGAGAATCAAAAGGAGTTTGGATCTATGAAACTGCCAATCTGCAGGAAAGAATCCCTTGGCATATGGAAGGAAAGGGTCATGTTGTTTATGGAAGCATCTGATCCAAGAATCTATATCACAGTACAGGAAGGCTCCTTCATTCCAATGAAGGTATCAGTCCTTGATGCAAATGTTAAAACTCCATAGAGTTATTCTGAGATGACAAAGGATGAAATCATCCTAGCAACTCTAGACAAAAGGGCACATAATATCATTGTAAGTGCCATAGATGATGCCACCTTTCAGAATCTGGTACACTATAAAACCTCCAAGGAAATGTTGCACACCCTTATTGTCTACATGGAGGGCAGAGAAGAAGGAAGAGAGGACGGGAAGTCTATGCTTAATCAGGAGTATGAGAGCTTTAGACAAGCCAAGAATGACAGCATAACTAAATGCTACAAGAAATTCTTCAGGATTGTAAATAAGTTGATGACTTATGGAAGAGTCTTCAACACTTATGAACTGAATGACAAGTTTCTGAGATCTCTGACAAAAGATTGGGACACCAAGATTTGTGCCATTGGAGAGGTAGTACGGCTGGCAGATACACCTCCTCCCACACTATTTGGAAAGCTGATTTCATATGAAATGCAGCTTACAGCCAGGAAGGATAAAGAGAAGAGCATCAGATCTGAACACAAGGAAAAGTAAGTTGCCTTCAAGACTGAAGGCACAAGAAAGGGCAGGAGAAAATCTCCTTCTCCTCCCAGAATGAGTGATGAGGCAGAAGAAGGTATTCCTGACAATACCTCAAATGACAATCACACCTCTAATGAGGATTTTACAGCCTTTACAAGGCAGTTCCAAAGATTCATGAAGAAGAAGAAGTTGAGAACCAGACCTTCTACATCCTTTTCCGAGGGTAAATACTACAAGAGAAAGAAGACTCCCTAGGAGGAAAGGTATGCTTCTAAATCTAGTAAACAATCTAATTCTAAGATTGTGTGCTATTATTGTAACAGGCAAGGACATGTCATAGCTGACTGTCCTGACAAAAGAAAGGAGTCAAAAGACAAGAAGAAACAACAAGTAAAAGGCAAGAAGGAAAAATCCCTTGTTGCCCAAAAGAAGAAGAGATGGACAGATTCTTCATCATCTGAATCAGTAGAAGAAGAAGATGCTGAAGCATATGTTGGGCTATTCTCAACTGAAGAGGATTCTAAGGAGTTAGAATTCTTACAAATGTTGGACTCCATAAATGGAGTGGAAGAACATTGATGTAGAGGGCTGATGGCCCTATCAGAAAATGATCAAAGCCAGGATCAGGCTGGTCCTAATAAGGTATACATTTATCCCTTAGATTCTAATTATTTTACTGGATCAGAATCTGTAGCATCAACTTCAAGAGAAGGGGATGGTTTTGATTCTGAGGGGGATGGTTTTGATTCTGAGGGGATGTACATCAGCTCATTAATGAGTTTGGTGGGCTGTTGCATACTCTGAAGAAGAGAAAGTTTCTTGTCAAAGAACAGTCCAAGGAGATTGAGTCTCTTAAGCTAGCTGCAGCAGATTCAACAAAGCTGTTGAATCTAAAATTTAATGAGGTTGCCAAACTAAAAAACATTACTGTTATTCAGATGGGCACAATCTCTTTCAAGGATGATCATATCAAGAAACTGGAGGCAAAACTTCAGCAAGAAAGAGAGCTAGTGGCTAAATTCTCCAAGCTAAAATCTGTCATACCCTTAATAGACAATTTCAATTCACAAAAAGGGAAGACTGGTCTAGGTTTTAAGGGAAGAACTAGGGCCACCAATGCACATCAAAAAGGTAAGGCCCCAGTTCAGCCTCTACCTGCAAAACCCCCAATCTTCTTTAGGAAGGTGATGAATCATACAAATAGGTATGATCATGACACTTCTCATGGTCACTGTGAGTATGGAAATCTCATGGGAAAAGGTGCAAATGCCAATAGGCCACTCTATAGGCATGCCTATCATGTACAAGAGAAATTCTTGAAGTTTTCTACTCCAGCACCACCACTTAACAAGACTACTGGAAACAAAGTAGCAAAGTATGTACCTAAGAGAAGGTATAATAGATTTGAGTGTTGGTGTTGTGGCAAGGTGGGCCACTTTGCCATGGATTGCTGCTTTAACACAAGTGTTAAAATCAAGAGTTGTTTTCCTGTTAGAATAGCTGCAGGATTACAAACTAACAAGGACCTAGGACCAAATAGCAAATTGGGTTCTAAGTGTAAGTGATTCTTTATTTGATGCAGGTGAATCCAAGTAACCATACACCTATATGGTACTTGGATAGTGGCTGTTCTAGACACATAACTAGAACAAGAAGAATTTTGAGGGACTATGTACCCATAGAGAATGGTCCCAAAGTCATCTTTGGTGGATCAGAAAAAGGAGTCATCAAAGGATTTAGTAACATTTCTTGTGACTCAATTAATATCACTAAAGTGGCTTATGTGAAGGGTCTTAAACATAACCTGATTAGCATAAGTCAGCTTAGTGATCTAGGTTATGACATCTCCTTTCACAAAGGGGAGTGCCAAATTAAGAGGTCAAGTGATCAAGGGATCACTTTGACTTGCACTAGGAAAGGAAATTTCTATTGTCTTAACCTAGATTGTGAGTTGAACAACTCACCTATTTGACTAGTTGTAGACGAGAAAGCTTCACTATGTGTCAAATGGCACAAAAGGCTAGCTCATCTAAAATATAAGTCCATAGGACTGCTGTTTAGCAAGGGTCTGGTGAGGAATGGTCCTCAAGTCAAGTGCATTAAAGAGGGAGTATTCTCATCTTGCCAAAAGGGGGAACATACCAAGTCCTCTTGATATAGGCATACACGTTTGGACCGAAATATAATTACGGACGCACACGACTATTTATCCACAAACTAAAGTCTACGCTCACAAAATCGTTCTACGCTGCACCAACTTATTATGTCCAATCAATTATACGCTAGCGTACGGGTAGCCAAACCACTTGGGACCGAAAGAAGCTATAGGCCAATATTCGTTCCGGCTAAAAGGACCAATATTGGATCCGACCGAGCGGTGTTGTACAAAAAGAGATCTACCGAATAAAACACGATTCAGAAAAGGTAGATCTCTCCCAACAAAAGAAAACGAGGGCTCGCCAAACCCTTTTACGAAAATTAAATCAACCAAGAAAAACGCAACTACAATAAAAGCTAACCACGATGTTTCAATGATTTCAAAATTAACGCTAGAAATTCCACCACAAGACTATCTAAAGAAAGGAACACACGGGAGTGGAAAAGTTCGTTACCCAACCGGAATGGATGATTCTGGTTCTCTCGGCGAGGATCGTTCTTCGACGACTCCACCGGAGTCGTGCCGGTAGGAGAGAAACTCGCCCGCCTTCGTCGCGTCACGCCGGAATTGGAAATCCACCACGAGGAGGCCTTCTAGATTTGGCAACAAATATATGTAAATATGGTAGGAGAGGGAAAATATGGTAGGTTGTAGGGATTAATATGTAAGGTGGTGGTCGATTTAGGAAGGGGATGAAGAGGGGGTCGGACTTGTTGGTGTTGGGGTTGGCGGCTAGGATTTTGTGGAAGATGGAGGGGCACAAATTATCATGAAGGGAGGAGGCCAGTTTTGGAGGGGGGTGGCCGGGTTGGTGAGGGGAGGAGGAGGCATGTGGCTTGTTGGGTGGAAGGGGTCGGTTTTCTTCGTAGAGGAAGAGGGGGCTCGGGTAGCTAGAGGAAGAGGAAGATATGGAGGAGGGAGGAGGAGGAGGGGAAGTTGGAGGCCAGCGGCCAAAGAAGGAGAGGACTAGAGGATGGCCGAAATTTGCATTGGAGAGGGAGGAGATTTCAATCTTGAAATTCAGTTTCTTCTTTCATTCATTCAATAAATAAAAATATGAAACATACATGCCTATATATAGGCTACACCACTCAATCTCCACCATAGAAAATTAAACCACTCATGATGGCTATTTGCACCCATCATGACATAACAATTACAATAATTAAGAACATGAAATAAAAATAACAAATGATGGTTATAAACACCCATCACACATGAAATGAAAAAAACATTGCGACATAAAATACCAAACATAGAAATGCATTATTAATTAATAATAATAATTATTAAATAATAATATATGGGTTTGCGTTCTGGACGGTTATTATGCCGACGCTCCGCATGGTCATCTGCAAGAATGTCGTCGCCGTCCTCGAAATGTTGTGGGCCGTCATCTCCATCAATCCTCCCCCGCTCAAAAGTACTCATCACCGATGAGTTGGCCTGAGAGTACCGGTGCAAGAGAGCATCATCCATAAAAGACACGTAGTAGCGAACAACACCACTTGGAGAAGAGAGCACTTCAACCTGGCGTATCCTGTCATGCAAAATGTTGGTCCTGGGGACCCTTTAAAAAGCATTGGGCAATAAAGGAAGAAAATTTTCAACATCAACTACCAACGTACGTCCAGTGAAGATCGAAGAAGAAAGCGATCCAAGCCCAAACTCACTACCCAAACCATGAGAGAACGAAGTGGAACCAAACAGACAGGCAGATAATTCAAGTGGTGGAGAAACATGCAGCGTTAAATCAGAAACATTAAAAAAAGGGGTATTACCCCAATCAGTGGAAAACCTCAAAAGAAATGCATGTTCTCCTAATTTCATTAATGTCCGCAAAAGGTGCAGCTCACCAACTCGCACACTTTCTATAGTGCCCGAAAGCAACCGTTCAGGGACGAGACACACCAAAACAAAATCGCCAATTATACCGTAAGACGCCCTTTTATGTAAGCTAGCAAGAAATGGATAAGGGTTTTTTGACGTGGGCAACGCTTCACTAAAGTGCTTACGTAAATAATGTTCATGGCAAGCATAATCTTGCGCAAATGTACTTAGTGCATTCAGTGGTAACGGAACGACATAAGGCGGTACCAATGGAACTAAATCTGGTAGCACTGAGGGAATCTCATTAGGAGGCATTATAAGCGGCCCTATCCTAAACGTATAATTCGATAAATGATTTTCTTTAAAATTCATGGAGGATAAAATTAGGATAAAGGAAATCGTCGCCACAGACAAAAAATCTACAACATCCGAGGGTGTGACCAACGATGGACTCGTAGGGTAATAGGCCTGTCAAAGGGGAGATGTCCAAAGGAGGAGCTAAGTCATTCTCAATGTCGAAACACGGGTTTAACGTCCAAGAAAGATCACCCGGTTGCAAGCCATTAAAGTCATATGAAAATTCAAACAATGGATTTGCCCTTACAGAAAATTCGTCCGACATGTCTACCAATTCATTAGATATATCATGTAATTCAGAATCAGTGGTCGGGTCATAGGTCGGCAACAATAATACGAGATCTGGGGGCACTAACGGGACCTCATCTGGGGGTACATGCAGAATGAACTCAGGGGGCACCGTAGAACTCCTGAAATTAATTGTACTACACTCATGTCCTAAATGATCAGTACGTCGAGTCATCGGGTCAGGGGGACGAGTCGGTAAAATCAAACCCAGGGTACAATCCAAAAAGTCATCCAATAATGCAACTTCCTTGCTTACAATTTCTTCTGACACACTATTCAAGTTATTTAATTTAGAATCAATTATGGTCTCAGACAAGGGTAAAATTGAGCCCGACTGAAGCTATAAATCAGGAACGTCAGATAAAGGTGTTTGCATCAAAGAAATATCATTCGGGCTCATAACACTAAAATCATCCAAGGATAACTCGTTCACCCACGGTAAGTCTTCCCAATCAGTCGGAACGTCCAATATTTCAGGATCATCAGAACAGTCCTCAAAATATCTCTGTCTAAGAGGAACCAGCTCGAGTCCGAACAGATCATCTTCTAAGTCACTACTAAGTAAACTCTCATCATCAGGTAAAATGCCTACCGATTCAGGTGTAATCTCAGCAGGAGTAACCGTAGGCTCCAAAATTTCGTCGACGGGGAGTGGAGATGATTCCTCAGTAGTGGAATCCTCATCGAGGTCACTAGGGTAACCAATATCCTCATCGTCGCTATAATCGTCAGGTATATTAGTCTCGTTCTTAGTGACGGGCACACTTGTAACCACAGCCTCAGACTTAATCATGCTAATAGGAACACTCTCACCCCGTGGGTTCATGGCATTCCTAGCACTTACGTCTAAGGACCTAGGGATAAAGGTCCTAAGTTTCTCTTTCCTCTCATAGGTAGGTGTACTCATGCTTGAGATAATCAGATCTTTGCGGGGCAGGTATCTAGCGTGAGGCTTATAATCATTCCTACAATCAGGAAACTGGGAACGATAGTAGGTAGGGTAATACTCATCCGTTAAGTAATTTTTCATAATCTGCCAACCTATACGTGGGTCGACGGAGGGCATTCCTAAACGTCTTTCCTCATTGAGCCAGAAGGTATGGGCTCGACCAAATAATTGCAGTCTCGCAATGGGAATCCTGTGGGGATCCACAATATGATATTGCTCAAAATAATGCTCCATGTCGTTCACCCAACATAGAAACACTCGCGGTCCATCTAGCCCATCATATGTCGGAGCAGGAATCCTAACACGCCTAGAGGTGTGCGGTGTAACTTGATTAACCTTTAGTTGGCCAATCAACCCCTTAATCTCTTCCACTACCGGACAATGGAAAGGCTTTCTAACGTTTATGACAGAACCTAAAGATTTCATTCGGAAAACGTGAACATCATAGGCATTTTTTTTTGTTTTAATTTCCAGCGGGAAAATGAGGATAAACTACGCGGATTAAGTGCACAAATACAAACAAATATAGTCTGATCCTATTTAATTTAAAAGATAGATTTGTTCCCACTAATATTTCAAAATAATATATAATTTTTTTTATATATTCTTGTTGGCAAAAATATGGAGATTATTAATTAATTTTTTTCTGATTTTTTTTATTGCTGAAAATAAAATTTAGCCGGCTATTGGCAGACAACAAAATTTTTTTGTTTTGTTTTAATTTGGAGAAAAATTTGAAATTTGGAATTTGAAATTTTGAATTTTTAATTTTGAAATTGGAAATTTGAAATTTGAAATTTGAATTTTAAATTTTGAAATTTGAAATTGAAATTCAAAATTTGAAATTTGAAATTTGAAATTTAATTTTGAATTTCTAAATTCGAAATTTGAAATTTGAAATTTGAAATTTGAAATTTCGAAATTTGAAATTTGTAATTTGAAATTGGAAATTGGAAATTTGAAATTTGAAATTTCAAAATTTGAAATTTAAATTTTGAAATTTGAAATTGAAATTCGAAATTTGAAATTTGAAATTTAAAATTTGAAATTTTAATTTTGAATTTTTAATTTTGAGAGGGGTATGAGTGCCAATTAGGAAATTGACGAGAACCTCCCTCTTATACCAAACTGATGTAGGCATACACGTTTGGACCGAAATATAATTACGGGCGCACACGACTATCTCTCCACGAACTAAATTCTACGCTCACAAAATCGTTCTACGCTGCACCAAGTTATTATGTCCAATCAAATATACGCTAGCGTACGGGTAGCCAAACCACTTGGGACCGAATAGAGGCTATAGGCCAATATCCGTTCCGGCTAAAAGGACCAATATTGGATCCAACCGAGCGGTGTTGTACCAAAAGAGATCTACCGAATAAAACACGATTCGGAAAACGTAGATCTCTCCCAACAAAAGAAAACGAGGGCTCGCCAAACCCTTTTACGAAAATTAAATCAACTAAGAAAAACGCAACTACAATGAAAGCTTACCACGATGTTTCAATGATTTCAAAATTAACGCTATAAATTCCACCACAAGACTATCTAAAGAAAGGAACACATGGGAGTGGAAAAGTTCGTTACCCAACCAGAATGGATTATTCCGGTTCTCTCGGCGAGGATCGTTCTTCGACGACTCCACCTAAGTCGCGCCGGTAGGAGAGAAACTCGCCCGCCTTCATCGCGTCACGCTGGAATTGGAAATCCACCACGAGGAGGTCTTCTAAATTTGGCAACAAATATATGTAAATATGGTAGGAGAGGGCAAATATGGTAGGTTGTAGGGATTTATATGGAAGGTGGTGGTCGATTTAGGAAGGGGATGAAGAGGGGGTTGGACTTGTTGGTGTTGGGGTTGGCAGCTAGGATTTTGTGGAAGATGGAGGGGCTCAGATTGTGATGAAGGGAGGAGGCCAGTTTTGGAGGGGGGTGGCCGAGTTGGTGAGGGGAGGAGGAGGCCTGTGGCTTGTTGGGTGGAAGGGGTTGGTTTTCTTCATAGAGGAAGAGGAGGGCTCAAGTAGCTAGAGGAAGAGGAAGATATGGAGGAGGGAGGCGGAGGAGGGGAAGTTTGAGGCCGGCGGCCAAAGAAGGAGAGGACTAGAGGATGGCCGAAATTTGCCTTGGAGAGGGAGGAGATTTCAATCTTGAAATTCGGTTTCTTCTTTCATTCATTCAATAAATAAAAATATAAAACATACATGTCTATATATAGGCTACACCACTCAATCTCCACCATAGAAAATTAAACCACACATGATGGCTATTTGCACCCATCATGACATAATAATTACAATAAATAAGAACATGAAATTAAAATAACAAATGATGGTTATAAACACCCATCACACAAATGAAAATAACATTGCGACATAAAATACAAAACATAGAAATGCATTATTAATTAAAAATAATTTATTATTAATAATTATTATTAAATAATAATATAGGGGTTTGCGTTCTGGACGGTTATTATGCCGACGCTCCGCATGGTCGTCCGCAAGCATGTCGTCGTCGTCCTCGAAATGTTGTGGGCCGTCATCTCCATCACCTCTTTTCCTGCACTAGATACCAAAGATTCATTGAGATGTCTATATCTCTTGCATATGGATTTGTTTGGTCCTATGCCATTTCATAGTCTTGGTAGGAAAGTTTATACACTAGTTATTGTGGATGAATATTCTAAATACACTTGGGTCTTCTTCTTGAGGCAAAACTCTGAAACCCCTAGTGTTTTCTAGACTTTTGTTAGACAAGTTCTGAATGAATTTAACAATTCAGTGGTCAAAATCAGAAGTGACCATGGAACTGAATTTAAGTCTGAATGTATGACAAAATTCTGTGAAGAACTTGCGATACATCAGGAGTTCTCCTCACCTAGAACAACTCAGCAAAATGGAATTGCTGAAAGAAAGAATAGAAATCTCATTTAGGCTGGTAGAACTCTACTCAGTGATACTACTCTCCCTGAATATTTCTGGGCTGAGGCAGTAAACACCGCTTGTCATGTTCTCAATAGAGCATCCATAAATAAGAAACTTAAGTTGACTCCCTATCAGATTTTGAAGGGTAGAAAACCAAACATTTCTTATTTCAGAATCTTTGGTAGCAAGTGTTATGTCCTAGTTAATAGTAAACACTACCAAACAAAGTTTGCTGCCAAATCCCTAGAAGGGATATTTGTTGGGTACAGTAATAATAGTAGGGCATACAAGGTCTAAAAATTGACTACTCGAGTTGTAGAAGTGTCAGTCCATGTTGTTTTTGATGAGTCCAGATTGATTAATAATGAATTGTCTAGTTCTTCAGTTAGTTCTATAGGTCTAACAGACAAGCTGGACAAGTTGACCATCAATGTTGAAGTTCCTACTAGGATGGATGAAGACAAAGATGCCAACTATCCAGGGGGACAACAAGTCCCACTTGATGAAGAAGACAATGTGGGGAATCAAGTTGAGGAAACTGAAGAAAGCTATGATGCGGACATATTTCCTCCAGCTAGAAGAAATCTGAAGGATCATCCATCTCACCAAATCATTGGTGATGCATGTCAAGGGATTCTAATTAGGAGCAAGAGCATGAACATAGTTCTATGTTCTAGCTTCCTGTCTCAAATAGAACCCATGAAGATTGAAGAAGCAATTGTAACGCCCCCGAATTTTCGATGATTTATTTTAAATCCTTTTTCGGCGTTACGTTAACGTTTTCCGTCTCGAGCCATTGTTAGAGTACCTCGTTAGGTGTTCTTAGAGGTTTAGCCTGTTTGCGGGTTTCCCCAGCTAGCCGGTGTCTGTTTTGGAGACCCGGTTGAGCCTTTCAGGGAATTCTCGTGTTTGGCTTCGGGCGAGGTTAGCTCGAGTTTTGTTCGTCGGAAGTCGTTTTCGACTTCGCCGTTGTGTTCGTAGCTCGGGTATTTAGCTACGGTGCAAGTTTGGTCGAATTCCGAGAACGTCGCATTTTCGCATCGTTTCGACGGTCGCTCGTTAGCGAGTCGTCATTTTATGTTAGCTTATTTATATATGTACGCATGTGGAGCATGGTGCATGGTCTACATGTGCCGGTAGTTATGTACGTGCGCGCGCGCGCGTGTGCGTGCGTGCGGAGTGGAAATCGTGTGTGCGGAGGTGTGCGTGTTCGTGCGCATAGCGCGGGTATTTATACCTGTATGAGGGATTTCATGTATTTTAGTGTATGTATGTATATACGTATTTGGTTATATGATTAAATTAAGTAATAGGTTAGTAGTTGGTTGGTATTATGAGATTAAGTTATTTTATATAATTTAAGTTTTGATTTAGGTTATTTCATTAGGTTATTTTATTAGGTTTTATTAAGTTTAAATTCATTATGAGTTATTAGATTATTAATTGTTATAACGTATAAGTGTATAGCATAGTTAGTAAATTAGGCTTTATATTATATGAGTTATTAAGGTTTTAAAACCCTCCTCTTCCCCAACCCGTATAACCAAGCCAATAAATAAAATAGATTCCCTGTTTTTAAAAAAAAAGGGCCGCAGCCTGTACGCAGAGTCCCGAGCTGAGCGGAAGGTGGAGGCGGAACCCTAGCAGCCACTCCGGCCGCCCGTTGGCCGCCCTTTTATTCCCCAAATCCTTGTCCGAGGCCGGATCCGGACTCCCTAGGCGCGATCTCCCTCCCGAGGTAATTTATTTTGAGTTTCACCGTAGATTTTTTCGTGATTTGGAATGGACGTGGTTTGTTTTTCGCTCCTTGTGTTGATAGAATGCAATCTTAGGTTGGTTGGAGTGATTGGAGCTTTTCGTGCTCTTGGGCGTCCGCCATAGCGCCGTTGTGCCGGCGAAATTTTTGGTGATTTAGCGAGGCAAGTGTTTCTCCCCTTTCACTGTTTGGCCTCTCTTTTTCCCTCTATTGCATGTTAAATTCATTGGTAAATAGTTAATTTTGTCGTAATAACGATCCTCCTAACCCTAATCCCTATTGAATCGCGTTAGAAAATTAGGGTTATATCCCTCCCGCTAGTAGCCTCCGATTTAGGACGGCGTCGCGGTAGGTGTGTAGCGTTGATGTGGGTTAGCGTCGGGTTGGGTTTATGTTAGGCCTAGGTGTAGGTCTAGGGTTTGGGATTTTTTCCTAGTTTGCCTAATCGAGGCGTTTAGTTGTAATTGTGCACGCACGACCTATGGTCGTGCGTCTTTTAATCGTGCGACCCGATGTCGGTGCTCGTACGCTAGGCTTAGAATCGAGTGAGTGTACTCACTCGCAGCGGCGTTGCGTAATCGCAACGACTAATCCCTTAGCGTTGATTTCTCCCCGAGTGTTTTGCTCGTGTATCGAGAGTCCCTTGCCGGCTGTTACCTTTCGAAGGCCGAATCGTGGGTTGTGGTCAGTAGTGGTGGTGGATGGCTCTTTTAGGGGTTGTGTGGCGTGATGTAGCCTTGACCACACTCTTTACCTTGACCCGAGTAGTTTTCTGGGCAAGTGAGTGATGGGTCTTTTGTGCCTTCACGTGTCAACCCTTGAGCAATTTGTTGACTCGGAATTAGTGGTTGGGCGATTTGGAACGCTTTCAACCTGATTCCAAGTTTCTTGTTTTTGCTACTGCCGCCTCTCACAATTTAGGATGTTAGGCGTTTCTTCCGTAGGTGTTGCAGCATTAATTTTGGCATCATGGCCATGTTGACTCTGCAGGTTTTTAGGCAGAGTAGTTGCTGTTTACCCGCACTTGGTGCAGGTTTGCTTTTCGCCCTTCCTGGGGCATTGTTGTTTTTACTCTAGTTGTACTCCATTTACTTTACTTTACCTGCTTTTACCTTACTCCTTTTTAGCACTTGCATTCCTTGCTCTGAGGTGTTCTATTTTCTTCTGAATGCCTCAGGTTCTGGGCGGTAGCCAGTAGGTGGCTGTTGCTGTGGTGCTGTTGGAGGTCCTTTTGTTGCCTGTTGAGACTCTCTTGAGTCATTGTGAGGTAGTTTTACTGCACTTTCTACAGACATACATACTTGCCAGTGGGTTCGTGTCAGCTGTTGGCGCCCCTGGTAGTTTTACCTTTTTGTACTAGATATGTTTTCTTCTTACTGCTACCCTTTCTGGGAGATAGTCTATTTGCTCTGGGAAGTTTTATGCTAGGTTGCTAGTTACTTTAAAAGCTAAAAGTAAAACTATATTATGTATAAGCATATGATCAGCATGATCTCTAAAAAGAACTCACTTAGCGTACCTTCTTAATTACGTATAACAAATGATTTTTTTTCTATATATGTATAAATTAAAACTAGAGTTTTGGTTCAGCGTAAGGGTCCTTCGGGATCACTTATGCGCTCATTTAGGATGTTGACATAAATGAAGTATTTTCCGCTACGTATAAAAATCAGTTTTGAAACCGTGGACTCTTTGGTCCACTGAGCCGAGGGATACGGCCAATAAATAAATCAAGTTTTTATAATCAATTAAGTCATGATTTGAAAGGATTTGGAGTGTCGCCTGAACGTCGGCAGTTATCCCCTGCTCGACGTGGCATCACAGCGCGTAGATTTTCTCTTACTCTGATTTATTAAATAGTGAGAAAAATGCGGGTTGTGACAGTTGGTATCAGAGGGAGGTTGCTTGACAATTGGTCGGGCAACCTTCCTTTGTTTGTGTTAGATGTTTAGAGTCATATCATACACACACCGACATGTCATCGGCACGTTTTGGCTGAAGCACGAACACTGCACTACACTCATAAGCATAACATGAAGTATACGGGGCATATTATGTATTTTGCGATACATAATATGTGGTTGTATATGGATCCACCATAGGGGCAACATGCGAGGGTTATGTATTATGGGGTGCATAACCTCACCGCATGGATGCGACTAGCACGTTTTCTTTTTAGTTGCATGAGAATGTTATGTAGTATGGGATGCATAACATTTTCATGTGTACTCCGCCATGGCATGCACTAGGGCCTTTTTAGAATGCATAGCATAACCATGCATAGCATAACATCGCATAAGCACAACGCGCCAAGCTAAAGACGTGCAGGATGACATGTGTACACACATAATTTTTGAGTCAAAAATAATATAATTCATGCATTCCCGATCTAGGCACAAGAGTTAGTGTGATGGTGGCGAACCATCTTAGGCTAAGCATATCATTCCTTTTGTATTAAATAAAATAAAATCTCAGAGCAAATATAGCAGTAGAAGATCATATGTATGTATGTATTGTCTGTACCTTTTGTCTAATCCTAGGAGTTTAGCTAGGTTCTAATCGTTTGTTATGTTTTAACTTTCCTTATAGTATGCCGCCGAAGCGTAGAGTGGCGAGGTCGACTCCCCAGTCTGAGGGTGAGTCCTCCGGTGCTCAAAGTGATGCGTTGGTGGAGAGCCTGAGGCAGAGTAACGAGGCCTTATCAAGGCAGGTGGTGGAGTTGCAGGCCCAGATGCAGTCCTTTTTATCCGGAGCGGCGGGTCAGACTCCGGGAGTTCAGGACCCCGCCGTGGGTACAGCTGTCCTAGCCCCTCCTGCCCCTCCTGCTCCTCTCGTGCCTCCAGTGGTGGTGCCCCCCGGGATGGCTTTCATCTCCCAGTTTCAGCGGCTGCGACCTCCTACCTACGATGGTAAGGCGGACTTTATGGTACTGGATGACTGGATGATCACCATGGAGGAGATGTTCCATTACTCTGGGGTGGCTGAGGACTAGAAGGTGATGTTAGCCGCCTATCAGCTGAAGGGGCTAGCGAAGAGCTGGTGGATGCGAGAGAAGGAAGGCATGGTGGGAGGATGTACTTGGGCATCCTTCAAAGAGATCCTGATGAGGAAGTTTCTACCGTCAGTAGAGCGAGACAGGCTGATGAATGACTTTATTCATCTGAAGCAGAGGCAGCTCTCCGTCAGCGATTATGAGATTGAGTTTAGCAAACTCAGTCGCTTTGGTCCTAGCTTGGTGAGCTCCGAGGAGGACAGGGTGAAGCGGTTTCTTGGTGGCCTGAGGAGCGACGTTCAGCAGCTAGCGGTCGCCCACGGAGCGGTGACTTTTGCAGGGGCAGTTGAGGCCGCTTTGAAGGTAGAGGCTATCGAGAACGGAAAGCAGCGTGGTCAGCAGGCGAGAAACGAGAAGAGGAGGTCAGTTGAGGAAAAGGGTCCCCAGGTTCTTGGTGCTGCTTCTGAGAAGAAGAGCAAGGTAGTGTGCAGTTTCTGTGGCCATCCGGGCCACCCAGCTGAGAGGTGCTTCAAGAGGGCAAGGGTCCAGAAGAAGGAGCATGTGCATGCTATCCAGAGTGCTCCGAGGAGGGATGTTCCTTGTCCTGTCTGCAAGCGACCCGGTCACGAGGCTGCTCAGTGCTGGTCCAAGGATCGTGTGTGCTACCAGTGTGGCCAGAAGGGCCATATTAAGTCGAGGTGCCCTCAGGTTCAGTCCGCTCTTCATGCAGTTCCGCTTCAGGCTTTACTTCCGCCTCAGCCGGTGGACAAGGGTAAAGGGAAGCTGAATGTGGTATCTTCAGCGGAGGCTGAGACTTCGACGCAGGTCATTTCAGGTAAACCCCCCCCTCGCTTGGCTTTCTCTTTTGTAGCAGTTTTAGTGTTGCTTTTGTTTTGTTAATTGCTTGTGCGTTTAATATTTTGTTTGTGTATAGGGAAATTTAAGGTAAGGAACCGCTGGGCCCGCGTTCTATTTGACTCAGGTGCTACCCACTCTTTTGTGGCTAGAGCCTTTGTCGAGCGGTGCCAGTGGGTTGTTGATCGTGTTGGTGGTGCCTTTAGCGTCAAGTTCCCCTCGGGTGAATCCGTGATATCAGATCAGGGCATTCTGGACTGCCCTATTTTGTTGGGGGATTATCTGGCCAAGGCTGATCTGAAAGTGTTAGACCTGGAGGATTTCGATGTCATCCTGGGTATGGACTGGCTGTCCCGATATGATGCAGTGATTCAGTGCAGGGGAAAGCGCTTGGATTTCAGGAAGGACAGCGGTCAGCCTGGGAGTGTTTTCGGTGATTCGCGTCGGGACTCTCCGGCGATTTCTGCGGTATGTGCTCAGAGGGTTTTTCCTGCTAGCTGTTTTGCTTGTTTAGTCTCAGTGTTGGGGACTGTTAGCAGTGTGCCGCTGTTGGATGAGATTCCGGTTGCGCGAGAGTTTCCTGACGTGTTTCCTAGCGATCTTCCCGGTCTTCCTCCAGACAGGGATGTGGAGTTCGTGATTGATTTGGAGCCTGGTACGCGTCCGATTGCCAAGGCGCCCTATCGGATGGCCCCGCGAGAGCTGGAAGAGCTTCGTTCTCAGCTTGATGAGTTATTGGAGAAGGGCTTCATAAGGCAAAGCTCGTCGCCCTGGGGTGCTCCGGTTCTCTTTGTGAAGAAGAAGGATGGTTCGATGCGCCTTTGTATCGACTATAGAGAGTTGAACAAAGTCACCATCAAGAACAGGTATCCACTGCCCAGAATCGACGACTTATTTGATCAGTTGCGTGGCAGTTCAGTATTTTCGAAGATAGACCTCCGTTCGGGTTACCATCAGCTTAGGATCCGAGAGTCGGATGTTCCACGGACGGCTTTCCGATCGAGGCATGGTCATTTCGAGTTCCTGGTCATGTCTTTTGGGCTGACCAATGCGCCTTCAGCATTTATGGACATGATGAACCGGGTGTTCAAGGACTTTCTGGACAAGTTTGTCGTTGTGTTCATTGACGACGTTCTGATTTATTCTCGGAATGCGGCGGAGCATGATCAGCATTTGCGGTTGGTGTTATCCGCCTTGAGGGATCATCAGTTGTATGCCAAGCTGAGCAAGTGCGAGTTCTGGTTGCCTCAGGTTTCCTTCCTGGGTCATGTGGTGAACAAAGATGGTATTTCAGTGGACCCGGAGAAGATCTCAGCAGTGATGGATTGGAGTAGGCCGAGCACACCCAAGGAGATCAGGAGCTTCTTGGGGTTGGCCGGCTATTATAGGAGATTCGTCGAGGGCTTTTCTACCTTGGCAGCGCCCTTGACAAAGCTGACGCAGAAGCATTCGGCGTTCGTTTGGAGTGATAAGTGCGAGGAGGCCTTTCTGGAGCTGAAGAGCCGGTTATGTTCTGCCCCTGTGTTGACCTTACCGGTGGAGGGACAGGACTATGACGTTTATGTGGATGCCTCGCACGTTGGACTCGGTGGCGTGTTGATGCAGGAAGGGAAGGTGATCGCTTATGGGTCTCGTCAGTTGAAGATTCATGAGCGGAACTATCCTACGCACGACCTCGAGTTCGCAGCGGTGATTTTTGCCTTGAAGCTGTGGAGACACTTACTTTATGGGGCCCAGTGCAGGATCTTTACCGATCATAAGAGCCTGAAGTACGTGTTTACACAAAAGGAGCTGAACCTGCGTCAGCGGCGGTGGCTTGAGTATGTTGCTGATTACGATGTTGAGATTCAGTACCATCCGGGCAAGGCCAATGTGGTGGCCGACGCCTTGAGCCGGAAGACGGGGAAAGTCTTCAATCTCACCGCGGATCGTTTAGTGGAGGAGTTTCTTTTGATGGATATCACCGCAGGACGCTGTGAGTTGCAGAGCAGTTTGGTAGTGGCAGAGCCGTCATGGATTTCTCTCACCAGATTGCACCAGAGAGAGGATCCGGATTTGTTGCATTTGTACCTCAGAGCTGAGAGGGGAGAGTTGCCAGATTTCTCCATCGACGAGGCGGGTACTTTGAAGTACCGCGGCAGGTTTTGCATCCCCGCAGTTGGAGACATCAGGGTATTGATTTGCAAAGAGGCTCACGGATCCAGTGTTTCCTACCACCCGGGATCTACGAAGATGTACCATGATCTGAAGCAGATCGCCTGGTGGTATGGGATGAAGGGTGATATAGCTCGTTTTGTCTCGGAGTGTTACACTTGCAGGCGGGTGAAGGCCGACCATGGGAGGCCTGGTGGCAAGTTGGCACCTTTGGAGATCCCGACTTGGAAGTGGGAAAGCATCTCGATGGATTTCATTACAGGCTTACCGAGATCTCCGAGAGGGTTTGATTCTGTTTGGGTGATCGTGGACCGATTGACGAAGTGTGCGCACTTCGTACCTTATAAGATCGATTACTCGATGAAGAAGATTGCTGAGTTGTATTTGGATGAGGTCGTCAGATTGCACGGCGTTCCAGTTAGCATCGTTTCAGATCGAGACTCTCGGTTTACATCGCGTTTCTGGAGGAGTTTGCAGGAGGGTTTGGGCACTGATTTGAGGTATTCCACAGCTTACCATCCGCAGACCAACGGGCAGACCGAGCGTGTGAATCAGATTGTGGAGGATATGATCCGGTGCTATATTCTCGATCATGGAGGTGCATGGGATGAGCGTTTGCGGCTCATGGAATTTGCCTACAACAACAGCTACCAAGAGAGTCTACAGATGGCTCCCTTCGAGGCGTTGTATGGGAGGCGCTGCAGAACCCCTTTGTTTTGGGCCGAGGCCGGTGAGAGGCCTGTTTTGTGTCCTGATGCACTCGAAGAGATGGAGGTTTCCGTGAAACTTATTCGGGAGAAGCTTCGAGTTGCTCAGGAGAGGTATGAGAAGAACGCCAATCGGCGTAGGTCCGATTTAGAGTTTTCAGTGGATGATTTGGTCTTCTTGAAGGTATCTCCGATGGTAGGAGTGAAGAGGTTCGGCAAGAATCGGAAGTTGGATCCGAGATTTGTGGGCCCGTTCAGGATTTTGGAGCGTATTGGTGTGGCTGCTTATAGGCTGGATCTGCCAGCTAGCTTCCCGGGGGTTCATAATGTCTTTCATGTGAGCCAGTTGCGGAAGTGCGTGCGGAGCAGTGGGCAAGTCTTGGACGCTGTGCCCCAGTTGGAGCCCAATCTCTCGTATGTCGAGGTGCCAGTCCGCATTTTGGAAGCTCAAGCTCGAGTGTTGCGGACGAAGTCTATTCCTATGGTGAAGGTTCTTTGGAAGAATCAGGATGTGGAGAGCGCGACTTGGGAGCTAGAGTCGGCTATGAGGGAGGCTCACCCTCATTTGTTCCCCTGAGTTTTCGGGTACGTTCCCTTTCTGGTGGTTTGTTTCTTTCCTTCTGTTGTAGGAGTAGTTTTCGCAAAGTTTCGGGTCGAAACTTTTTGTTAGGGGGAGTGACTGTAACGCCCCCGAATTTTCGATGATTTATTTTAAATCCTTTTTCGGCGTTACGTTAACGTTTTCCGTCTCGAGCCGTTGTTAGAGTACCTCGTTAGGTGTTCTTAGAGGTTTAGCCTGTTTGCGGGTTTCCCCAGCTAGCCGGTGTCTGTTTTGGAGACCCGGTTGAGCCTTTCAGGGAATTCTCGTGTTTGGCTTCGGGCGAGGTTATCTCGAGTTTTGTTCGTCGGAAGTCGTTTTCGACTTCGCCGTTGTGTTCGTAGCTCGGGTATTTAGCTACGGTGCAAGTTTGGTCGAATTCCGAGAACGTCGCATTTTCGCATCGTTTCGACGGTCGCTCGTTAGCGAGTCGTCATTTTATGTTAGCTTATTTATATATGTACGCATGTGGAGCATGGTGCATGGTCTACATGTGCCGGTAGTTATGTACGTGCACGCGCGCGCGTGTGCGTGCGTGCGGAGTGGAAATCGTGTGTGCGGAGGTGTGCGTGTTCGTGCGCATAGCGCGGGTATTTATACCTGTATGAGGGATTTCATGTATTTTAGTGTATGTATGTATATACGTATTTGGTTATATGATTAAATTAAGTAATAGGTTAGTAGTTGGTTGGTATTATGAGATTAAGTTATTTTATATAATTTAAGTTTTGATTTAGGTTATTTCATTAGGTTATTTTATTAGGTTTTATTAAGTTTAAATTCATTATGAGTTATTAGATTATTAATTGTTATAACGTATAAGTGTATAGCATAGTTAGTAAATTAGGCTTTATATTATATGAGTTATTAAGGTTTTAAAACCCTCCTCTTCCCCAACCCGTATAACCAAGCCAATAAATAAAATAGATTCCCTGTTTTTAAAAAAAAAGGGCCGCAGCCTGTACGCAGAGTCCCGAGCTGAGCGGAAGGTGGAGGCGGAACCCTAGCAGCCACTCCGGCCGCCCGTTGGCCGCCCTTTTATTCCCCAAATCCTTGTCCGAGGCCGGATCCGGACTCCCCTAGGCGCGATCTCCCTCCCGAGGTAATTTATTTTGAGTTTCACCGTAGATTTTTTTGTGATTTGGAATGGACGTGGTTTGTTTTTCGCTCCTTGTGTTGATAGAATGCAATCTTAGGTTGGTTGGAGTGATTGGAGCTTTTCGTGCTCTTGGGCGTCCGCCATAGCGCCGTTGTGCCGGCAAAATTTTTGGTGATTTAGCGAGGCAAGTGTTTCTCCCCTTTCGCCGTTTGGCCTCTCTTTTTCCCTCTATTGCATGTTAAATTCATTGGTAAATAGTTAATTTTGTCGTAATAACGATCCTCCTAACCCTAATCCCTATTGAATCGCGTTAGAAAATTAGGGTTATATCCCTCCCGCTAGTAGCCTCCGATTTAGGACGGCGTCGCGGTAGGTGTGTAGCGTTGATGTGGGTTAGCGTCGGGTTGGGTTTATGTTAGGCCTAGGTGTAGGTCTAGGGTTTGGGATTTTTTCCTAGTTTGCCTAATCGAGGCGTTTAGTTGTAATTGTGCACGCACGGCCTATGGTCGTGCGTCTTTTAATCGTGCGACCCGATGTCGGTGCTCGTACGCTAGGCTTAGAATCGAGTGAGTGTACTCACTCGCAGCGGCGTTGCGTAATCGCAACGACTAATCCCTTAGCGTTGATTTCTCCCCGAGTGTTTTGCTCGTGTATCGAGAGTCCCTTGCCGGCTGTTACCTTTCGAAGGCCGAATCGTGGGTTGTGGTCAGTAGTGGTGGTGGATGGCTCTTTTAGGGGTTGTGTGGCGTGATGTAGCCTTGACCACACTCTTTACCTTGACCCGAGTAGTTTTCTGGGCAAGTGAGTGATGGGTCTTTTGTGCCTTCACGTGTCAACCCTTGAGCAATTTGTTGACTCGGAATTAGTGGTTGGGCGATTTGGAACGCTTTCAACCTGATTCCAAGTTTCTTGTTTTTGCTACTGCCGCCTCTCACAATTTAGGATGTTAGGCGTTTCTTCCGTAGGTGTTGCAGCATTTTTTTTGGCATCATGGCCATGTTGACTCTGCAGGTTTTTAGGCAGAGTAGTTGCTGTTTACCCGCACTTGGTGCAGGTTTGCTTTTCGCCCTTCCTGGGGCATTGTTGTTTTTACTCTAGTTGTACTCCATTTACTTTACTTTACCTGCTTTTACCTTACTCCTTTTTAGCACTTGCATTCCTTGCTCTGAGGTGTTCTATTTTCTTCTGAACGCCTCAGGTTCTGGGCGGTAGCCAGTAGGTGGCTGTTGTTGTGGTGCTGTTGGAGGTCCTTTTGTTGCCTGTTGAGACTCTCTTGAGTCATTGTGAGGTAGTTTTACTGCACTTTCTACAGACATACATACTTGCCAGTGGGTTCGTGTCAGCTGTTGGCGCCCCTGGTAGTTTTACCTTTTTGTACTAGATATGTTTTCTTCTTACTGCTACCCTTTCTGGGAGATAGTCTATTTGCTCTGTTTTATGCTAGGTTGCTAGTTACTTTAAAAGCTAAAAGTAAAACTATATTATGTATAAGCATATGATCAGCATGATTTCTAAAAAGAACTCACTTAGCGTACCTTCTTAATTACGTATAACAAATGATTTTTTTTTTATATATGTATAAATTAAAACTAGAGTTTTGGTTCAGCGTAAGGGTCCTTCGGGATCACTTATGCGCTCATTTAGGATGTTGACATAAATGAAGTATTTTCCGCTACGTATAAAAATCAGTTTTGAAACCGTGGACTCTTTGGTCCACTGAGCCGAGGGATACGGCCAATAAATAAATCAAGTTTTTATAATCAATTAAGTCATGATTTGAAAGGATTTGGAGTGTCGCCTGAACGTCGGCAGTTATCCCCTGCTCGACGTGGCATCACAGCGCGTAGATTTTCTCTTACTCTGATTTATTAAATAGTGAGAAAAATGCGGGTTGTGACAGCAATGCAAGACTCCAACTTGATTGATGCTATGCAAGAAGAGCTCAGTTAGTTCAGAAGATGTAAAGTCTGGGAACTGGTGCCTATACCTAAGGATCAGAACATAATAGGAACTAAGTAGATCTACAGGAACAAGCTTGATGCAGCGCCACCGCTACTTGATGATGACCCGGTTGCCGAGGCGCTATGACATAAAGATCTGAGACGCCGTGATGTCGCTGAAGGAAGTGCACGTTACAACCTCCGCCCGCGGCGTGCTAAAGCCGCCATGAAAAAATTAGCCTAATTTTCTTATTTCATGCACTTTATTTAATATTTTGAGAATATAAAATTATCCTATGCTTAAGTGATAATTTTATATTCATGGCATGTGTTATTTTTTCCATTTTATTTTGGGTGTGCATTTAGCCTTTTGGATGGATGAGATTACATCTCCATCATGAAGGGCTAAGAGTTATTATAAACTCCTATTTAAGGAGGTGTTTAAGGGAAATAATATCATTGAAGATTTGAAAACCTAAATCCCCCCTTTTGAGAATTTTGGCCAAGCCCTCTCAAAACCGCCGCACCCTCTTGTGTGGTGTGAAGCCGCCGCCCCTCTTGCTTCCTCCATCCGCCTTGGTGCGACTCCGGCGCGGCTTCCTTGGTGCGACTCCGTGGAAGAAGGTTGCAAACCATTCGGTGTGACGCCGGCGGATCCATGGAGAGAGTGATTCTCCCACCTTATCTTTGTGTGGAACTTTCATCCCGGTTGGGTAATCTTTTTTCTTTGTATGATTCTTGCTTTAGTTTGTGGAGGTTTTTCATGCACTGTTTTTTCCGTGATTTTTAAATCCGTCGCTTGCAAAATCTTAATTTGAAAGTGTTGTTATTGAATTTCTTGTTGTCCGGAACGGGATGATCCGTCTCGGGAGCGCAAAGTGGCCTAACCTCGATTTGCTCTTCTGTTCGGCGCACTTTATGTGCCAGCAAGAGAAATAAATCACGACTTGAATTTCGATCGCTCTTAAAGGTTTTCCGCCGCTCCGAAATAAACTATTGCTTCGCTTGACACGGCTATATTGAAATGAATAGATGCTTGTATAGGTGCGGTGAGTTGTGTGCTTGTTGGAGAGGTAGGTCTTAAGGACGTTGTATCGAGTCCGACTTACGGTGTGTTGTGTGCTTGTTGGAGAAGTAGGTCCTAAGGACGTGGTATCGAGTCCCGAATTTTGGAAACCAACCGACCCATTTTCGTTCGCTTTTGGTCGGCGTTCCCTCTTTTATTTCTTGTTCGGTAACGTTTAGGTGTCCGTGTTGTAGTCACGTCCGAATCACAGTCATCCCTTCATCAATTTTGTATCAGAGGGAGGTTGTTTCAACTTCCACGTTGCAAACATCCTCTTTGTGTTCTTCGTTGGTCGATCTAAACTTTCAAAGATCTGAAATTTTCAGATTGGTCTGCGTTTAGTAAAATCCTCGGAATTTTAAAACTTGTCAAAAAAATCTGAAAACAATTATGTAGCTTCCTGACTTTATTTCCAGCAACATTAAAATAGAAAATTTTTTGATTCGTCATCGTTAGGTCAGCCTGCAAATTGGAAATGTCGTAATTCTATCTAGTTGGTCTGCAAATAGCGGGCTGAAATCCCTATTTTTCAGCGAAATCTCAATAAAATATTTTTTTTAACGATCTACATGTTTTTCACTTTGGGAATCTATAAAAATATCTTATTTTCAGTATAGCTACAGCCCTAGGAAAATTCATCTTTCCAAGTTTTTCCTAATCTTGAATGCGCACTAGGCTAGGACTGGAATATTCGGCTCCGTCTACGTCTAGGATGGCTGCGAATGAGCATGTAGATCCAAACACTGAGGCCATGGCGGGGATGCATAACGAGATGACTGAGCTTAGGAACATGTTAACTCAGTTCATCCAAACCCAAGCTAGTCCACCTCCACCACCCGCTAATGTTGAGTTTCCCCGCCAGCGCTAACAAAGCTCTGATTCGGATTCTGATGGGGACTCCCCACGAGTGCCTCCTCGAGGCCATCGCCACGAGCGAGAGTTTGACATTACGAGGGCCATCAAGATTGATGCCCCCACTTACGACGGCATGGGAGATCCACAGAACTTCCTTACTTGGATAGTGGACATGGAATGTTACTATGACTGGCACCATCTCACGGACACCCAAAAGGTCCATGTTGCCAGGATGAAGCTGACAGGCCATGCCAAAACTTATTGGCCTAATGAAGAGCATAGGCTAGGAGTTGGGAACGGATACCCAATTATTGGGTGGACCGTAATAAAGAATTTGATGACCGATCAGTACGTCCCCGCGTACCATCAGACACAGATGTTTGACGAGCTTGCCACCCTGCGGCAGGGTTCAAGTTCAGTAGCGGAGTATATGGGAGAACTGAAGGACCCAATGGTACGTTGTGATCTGAAGGAAATCCTCGAGGTCACCCTTTCTAGATTCCGTAAGGGGCTTCAACCTGATATTCAGCGAAAGCTCTTACGATATGGCTACACGGATCTAAACACGACATTCAATGCCGCCCTCGACATTGAGAAACACTTAGCATCTAAGGCTCACTCCCGTTATTCCCTTACGAAGGGAAAATCCACTACCGGATAATCCTCCTCCACATATCAGGACAAAGGGAAGTTCCGATCCGCCGAGTCAAAGTCTGTCGTAATCACTGCTAGGAATACTAAGAACCCGGCGAGCGAACGTATTCCCATCAGAAAGGTTAGAAAGTATAACGCCACATGTTACTCTTGCGGCATTCAGGGTCACTATGCCTTCGAATGCCCAACGAAAAATAAAGCCATAGCCTTGTTAGAGTCGACGACTTATCTTGCATATTACGTTTATGAGGCTACTGAGGAGAGCGACCCAGAAGGGGTCCCAAGTGACTTAGAGGACGATCACCCCCTTATGGTGATGCGTTGTATCTTGACCACTCCTCGTCCATTAGATGTTGTGAAGAGGAGGAACATATTTTCTCTGATTTTTAAGAGTGGCGAGAAGCTTTGCAAACTGATTGTTAATAGTGGTAGCTGTGTGAATGTCGTCTCTGTGAACGCCATTACACGTATGTCCTTGACCACGAAGCCACACCCGACCCCATATAAGGTCGCCTGGATCAACAAGATCTCTGTACCCGTTACCAAGCGATGTCTGGTCCCACTCTCATTCAAATCCTACGTTGATGAGGTGTGGTGTGATGTCCTTCCGATGGACGCTTGTCATGTGTTGTTAGGCCGCCCTTGGCTATACGGCCGTGATGTTACACATTTTGGTAGAACCAACACTTATGAATTCAAATTCAATGGCAAAACCATCACTTTGAGGCCAACCATCCCAAAGGAGCCCGTAGTCTTGGCTAAGGACACCACTATCCCGGTAGAACGGAAAACGTTGAATCTAGTTGGGAGGAAAGAGTTTGAGAGAGATCCGTTCTTTGATGGAATTATGTATACGTCGTTGCCTATTCCTTCCACCCTATGGGAAGATGTGAGCATGGACTTTGTCTTAGGGTTACCCACTACTTTACGACGTCACGATTCTATTTTAGTAGTTGTGGATAGGTTCTCCAAAATGGCATATTTTATCCCGTGCACTAGAACTAACGATGCGTCTCATATCGCCAAATTATATTTTAAAGAAGTAGTTAGTCACCGGGGAGTGCCGAAGATAATAGTCTCGGATCGTGATGTTAAGTACACTAGTTATTTCTGGAAGACACTTTGGGTCTTAATGGGTACCAAGCTATTGTTTTCCTCTGCCTATCACCCCCAGACTGACGGGCAGACGGAGGTGGTTAATTGAAGCTTAGGCAGCCTTCTTAGATGCCTAGTGAGCGATCACAAAGGCACGTGGGATCTTATTCTTCCCCACGCCCAGTTAGCTTATAATAATTCCAAAAATCGGTCTACTGGTCTGTCACCAAACAAGATTGTCCATGGATACAAGGCCCCTGAGCCTATTGACTTGGTACCGTTGCCCCCAACATACAAGACAAGTCAGTTTGCACAATCCTTCGCCCAACATATTCATGACTTACATGCACGTATACGAGCTACCTTGACTGCTCAATACGAGTCTTATCAGTCGCACGCTAATTTACATAGGAGGGTGTAGCACTTTAAAGTTGGCGATTTTGTCCTAGTCCGCTTAGTTCCCGAACGCTTTCCATCTGGCACCATTAAGAAGTTGGCACCGAAGCGCGCCGACCCTTTTTAGATTATCAAGAAACTAGGTGACAACGCTTTCGTTTTGGATTTGCCGGCTGATTGGGGTATCTCCCCTATTTTTAATGTCTCGGATTTGACGTTGTTTATTTTACCTCCACCTGAGTTGAATTATCTGTCGTCTTCTCCCTCCACTAAAAATTCTAATTGGTTGGGGAGTGGTAGTTCGGATAATCTCTCTCCTTCGGTCCCCACAGGTAAAACATCGGATGGTACGTTGCCTTCTTTTACTCCTACTGCTCCTATGTTCCCCAGGTTCCCCAGGACATTTCTCACTCCAGATATGATACTCGCTGCGGAACCATTCACTACTCCGGATGGTGCTACTTACCACTTCCTTGTCCGTTGTCGTGACCGCCCCCCTTCGGACAACTCTTGGGTACTCACGACAGAGCATCAACGTTTGGATGTTGAGATTCTCCGCCGCTATCTCTCCACTCACGCATCAGAGATACGTGATTTTGAGTGGGGGAGGATTGATGCAGCCCCACCGCTACTTGATGATGACCCGGTTGACGAGGCGCTACGACATAAAGATCTAAGACGCCGCGATGACGCTGAAGGAAGTGCACGTTGCAACCTCCGCCCACGGCGTGCTAAAACCGCCATTAAAATTAGCCTAATTTTCTTATTTCATGCACTTTATTTAATATTTTGAGAATATAAAATTATCCTATGCTTAAGTGATAATTTTATATTCATGGCATGTGTTATTTTTTCATTTGGAACAATATTTTATTTTGGGTGTGCATTTAGCCTTTTGGATGGATGAGATTACATCTCCATCATGAAGGGCTAAGAGTAATTGTAAACTCCTATTTAAGGAGGTGTTCAAGAGGAATAATATCATTGAAGATTTGAAAACCTAAATCCCCCCTTTTGAGAATTTCGGCCAAGCCCTCTCAAAACCGCCGCCCCCTCTTGTTTGGTGTGAAGCCGCCGCCCCTCTTGATTCCTCCATCCGCCTTGGTGCGACTCCGGCGCGGCTTCCTTGGTGCGACTCCGTGGAAGAAGGTTGCAAACCGTTCGGTGTGATTCCGTCGGATCCGTTGAGAGAGTGATTCTCCCACCTTATCTTTGTGTGGAACTTTCATCCCGGTTGGGTAATCTCTTTTCTTTGTGTGATTCTTGCTTTAGTTTGTGGAGGTTTTTCATGCACGGTTTTTTCCATGATTTTTAAATCCGTCGGTTGCAAAATCTGAATTTGAAAGTGTTGTTATTGAATCTATTGTTGTCCGGAACTGGAAGATCCGTCTCGAGAGTTCAACGTTGCCTAGCCTCGATATGCTCTTCTGTTTGGCGCACTTTATGTTCCAACAAGGGAATTAATCACGACTCGAATTTCGATCGCTCTTAAAGGTTTTCCTCCGCTCTGAAATAAACTATTACTGTGCTTAAAACGGCTATATTGAAATGAATAGATGCTTGTGTAGGTGCGGTGAGTTGTGTGCTTGTTGGAGAGGTAGGTCTTAAGGAAGTTGTATCGAGTTCGGCTTACGGTGAGTATTGTGCTTGTTGGAGAAGTAGGTCCTAAGGACGTGGTATGTAGTCCCGGATTTTGGAAACCAACCGACCCATTTTCGTTCGCTTTTGGTCGGCGTTCCCTCTTTTATTTCTTGTTCGGTAACATTTAAGTGTCCGTGTTGTAGTCACGTCTGAATCACGGTCGTCCCTACATAGTTCTAACTAGGAGCAAGAGCATGAACATAGTTCTATGTTCTAGCTTCCAGTCTCAAATATAACCCAGGAAGATTGAAAAAGCAATGCAAGACTCCAACTGGAGTGATGCTATGCAAGAAGAGCAAAGTCAGTTCAGAAGATGTAAAGTCTTGTAACTGGTGCCTAAACCTAAGGATCACAACATAATAGGAACTAAGTAGATTTACAGGAACAAGCTTGATGAGAATGGCACCATAGTCAAGAACAAGGCCAAATTGGTAGCTAAAAGCTACCGACAAGAGGAAGATATTAACTTTAATCAAACCTTTGCTCTAGTGGCAAGGATGGAGGCTATAAGGATGTTTTTATCCTATGCTGCCTATCAAGGGTTCAAGGTATACCGGATGGATGTGAAATAAGCATTTCTGAATGGGGATTTAAAAGAGGAAGTCTATTTTGAACAACCATCAGGTTTTGTAGATTCTCACTTTCCTGATTATGTATATAGGCTTAGGAAAGCTCTATATTGTTTGAAACAAGCTCCAAGGGCTTGGTATGAGACCTTGTCAGTTTTCCTTATTGAGAATAAATTCTCTAGAGGAAAAATAGACAAAACTCTATTCTATAGGGAATCTAAAGGCAAGATAATACTAGTCCAGATATATATGGATGACATTATCTTTGGTTCTACTGAAAACAACCTTTGTAGAAAGTTTGCCAAACTTATGCAAGGGAAGTTTGAGATGAGCAGTATGGGTAAGCTGAAGTTCTTCTTGGGACTTCAAGTTAGACAAACTGATAGTGGTTTGTCCATATCTTAGTCTAAGTTCACCAAGGAGTTGATTAAGTAGTATGGTATGGACTCTGCTTCTACCATGAAAACTTTAATGGAAACAAGTATGCCTATAGGCAAAGATGAGGAAGGTAAAGCTGTTGATGAGTCTTTATATAGAGGGATAATGATGTAGGGATGTCTCTTCGAGTCACGTCGCGTGATCGCGACGACGCTTATGACACGATCTACGACCTCTATCCCGCACACTAACGTAAACGCAGCCACAACAATTATTTTATTTATCGCACGCGCTAACAATACGGATCGCCGTTCCGCAATTAGATCGAGTGTCGGCTATAGGCCGAACTCTTTCCGGCTAAAAGGGATAATATTGATCCCGGACGAGTTTTTGGGTTGTACCAAAATAGATCCACCAAGAACAAACGATTCGAAAGGTGGTTGGATCTATCCCAACAAAAAGAAAGCGAGGAGTGCCAAATCCTTTTACGAATCCTTCGGAAAACCAAACGAAAAATACTAATCTATTATTTGTTAGCTACGAAGAAATAACAATTTCGGAAATCAACGCAAAATCCGTCCACCACTAGAATTATCTAAGAAGAGAAATCTCTTGTGTAGAATTTCGTTACCCCTCACGGAATGATAGATCCGAGATGCGTGGATCCACCGGATATGATCGCTTCTCCTTTGATGTCCACGGAAGAGCGTTACGGATGATGAACCTTGAAATCCTCTTCACGTCACGCCGGCGAGGATCCTCTAGAAGACCTCCTTCCTTGCAAGATCTTGATGTGGCCGAACTTCCTTTAGGAGGGGATCACCTCTCGGTTTTGAGATGGAGAGGCAAAGAGCCGTCGGTTTGGGTAGGAGATATAGGGAAGGTGGCGGCTAGGGGATGAGGGGAGAAGAAGAGATTGGCCGATCTCTCGAGGAGGGAGAAGGGGGTAGGCCGTCGGTTTGGAGAGGAGGGAAAGAGAGGGGCGGCGGCTAAGATGAGGGCAAGGGAGAGAGGGAGAGAGAGCAAGAAGATTAGGTTTAGGAAATCTCAATTTTTAATTCAATAATAATCTACCTCAATATGAAAGAGTCATAGCCTTATATAGGCTTACATCCCAAATGAAAAACTAGTGACTAAATACACACCACATAAATGAAATGCAGGAAATAAAATATTGTTTTAAAATAGCCACTCATGAAAAGGCTATTAGCACACCATAAAGAAAAATATTCAAACACGAGTTTTGTTGCGAGGGCGAAGCCCGTAGCCATGACCGCTACGTCGTCGCAAGTCTTTTACCGGTATATCTTCAACCTCCTCACTCCTCGATGGTCCATCCTCAAGTGCTCCAAGTGCTCCAAGTGCTTCATCATGATGGCCTTCGCCATCAATCCTCCCCCGCTCAAAAGGACTCATCCCCGATGAGTGGTCAGAGAGATAGCGGTGTAGGAGGTCCGCGTCAAGAAGATCCAACTGTGCAGTCGAGAGCTAAGAGTCGTCCGAAGCCGGACGACCACGCCAACGAACCAAGAACCTGTGAACGTCGCCATCTGTAGTGGGCACAACATCATCCTGCAAAATCTTGTCAGGCAAGAAATCTGTCCGGGGAAACCTCGGAAAAGCGTTAGGTGAAGCAGAAAAACAATTTTCATCATCAATAAACTGCATACCTCCCGTAGACTTCGCAGGAGAAAGCGATCCAGATTTTAACTCACCCCCCACCCCATTAGAATTTTTCGTAGAAATATGAAACGGAGAGATAGACAATTCAGGTGGTGGAGCAACAAAAAGCGTTAAATCGGAAATGTTAAACACAGGGGAGATTCCCCAATCAGTAGGTAACTCTAACAAATAAGCATTTTCGCCTAATTTCTTCAAGATTCGAAAAGGACCGGCTTTCTTGTTCGCTAATTTTTTTATGGTGCCCGAAGGCATCCGTTCAGGGATTAGTCGAACCATAACCAAATCGCCTATGTTCAAAGAGACTACTCGCCGATGTACATTAGCATTCGATTGATAAATAGAATATTGCTTAGCTAACGTCTTGCCAATGTGCTCGTGGAGAGTGTGAACATGTGAAGCGAAGTCTAGTGCAAATTGACTTGACTTAAAAGAAGGTGGTAAAGGAATCAAGTCAAGTGGCACTGGCGCTTTATAACCGTGCACTATCTCATTCGGGGACAATTCAGTGGACCGGTTCTTAGAGTTATTGTACGCTAGCTGAGCATGCGGGAGGATAAGATCCCAAGTACCCTTATGTTCGCCTACTAGACAACGAAGTAACCCTCCCAAGCTACGGTTGACGACTTCCGTTTGCCCATCCGTTTGAGGATGATAGGTCGACGAAAACATCAGTTTAGTGCCCATTAATTTCCAGAGTGTCTTCCAAAAATAACTTGTAAACTTTACATCTCGATCACTCACTATCGTCTTGGGCACACCTCGATGTGCTACAACCTCCTTGAAAAATAGTTTTGCTATATTTGAAGCATCGTAGGTGTTGTTGCTTGCAATAAAATATGCCATTTTTGAGAATCGATCTACCACCACTAATATGGAATCGTGTCGCCTAAAGGTCATAGGTAAGCCCAATATAAAATCCATGCTAACATCTTGCCATGGTACCGACGGAATCGGAAGGGGTGTGTAAAGACCCGCATTTGTCTTGTTAACTCGTCCTATTGGTACTCGCTCACCGGTGGGATTTCTATTATTCCTAGCGGTGATGACAATGGACTCCGAGTCGGTTGATCGATACTTTCCTTTATCACGCGCGGATGAAGAAGGGTGCGGGCCTAAGATGGATTTCCCTTTCTGGAGATTACGTCCTTTGGACTTGTAGGTGTTATGCTTTTCAATATCCAAGGCGGCGTTGAAGGTGGTGTTAAGGTCCGTGTGACCATAACGCAAGAGTTTCCCTTGTATATCCGGGTTGAGGCCCTTACGAAATCGTGAGAGTGTAACTTCGGGCATTTCACGAACATCGCAACGCACCATCATATCCTTAAGGCGTCCCATATAATCTGCTACCGACGTATTCTCTTGCCGAAGGGTGGCTAAATCGTCGAACATCTGAGTTCGGTGATATGTGGGAACGTATTGATCGTGTAGTAGCGCTTTCATTGCGGTCCACCCAAGTGGGGGTGTTCCGTTTACCGTTCCTAGGCTCCTCTCTTCGTTTAACCAATATGTTTTGGCCCTTCCTAGTAGTTTCATACGTGCAACCTTCACTTTATCAGCGTCTGTTAAGTCGTGTCATTCAAAATAGCACTCGATGTCCATGACCCAGTCTAGGAAAAGTTGGGGCTCTCCCATCCCATCATAGGAGGGTGCGTTCATTTTCACGGCCCTTGTCACATCAAACTCATAATGACCTCGGGGTGGGTACTCATCGTCTAAATCACGTGGGTGATTTTGTCGTTCCTCTCGCTGGTTGGCTGCCGGGGGTTGGGGGCCCTGTCGGTTTCTGCCAACGCCGTTGTTTCGAGGCGCCGCTTGATTTACAGCGAGCCCTTCAACTAACTGAGTCAGTGCGTCAAACCTAGCGTTAAACTCTTCTCGGAGCTCGGCGATCGTGGCCGGAGCAGGCTCGTCGCCTTGGGTGTTGGCCATGTGTGAGGTGGAGGGAAGATATTCCGTGCCCAGCCTAGTGCGCATGAACGAACGGTACAAACAACAATTTTGTCCTGACTTAAATTACGCGTTTGAATTTTTTGCCGCAAAACTATTGAGCAACAGAAAAAATTTTTTAGACTTTTTTTCTTAAAAAAATGAGAAGAAAATTCAGAATTTTTTTTGTAATTTTCTGGAAAAAATAAAATTTGTGAGTTTTACTAAACGCAGCCCAAAATTCAGATTTTGACACGGTTCGTAACGACAGTGCACACGTAAAGGAAAAGACAACCCTATGATAAAAGTGAGGATGGTGTCGATTGGGAAATCAGCACAACCTCCCTCTGATACCAAATTGATGTAGGGATGTCTCTTCGAGTCACGTCGCGTGATCGCGACGACGCTTATGACACGATCTACGACCTCTATCCCGCACACTAACGTAAACGCAGCCACAACAATTATTTTATTTATCGCACGCGCTAACAATACGGATTGCTGTTCCGCAATTAGATCGAGTGTCGGCTATAGGCCGAACTCTTTCCGGCTAAAAGGGATAATATTGATCCCGGACGAGTTTTTGGGTTGTACCAAAATAGATCCACCAAGAACAAACGATTCGAAAGGTGGTTGGATCTATCCCAACAAAAAGAAAGCGAGGAGTGCCAAATCCTTTTACGAATCCTTCGGAAAACCAAACGAAAAATACTAATCTATTATTTGTTAGCTACGAAGAAATAACAATTTCGGAAATCAACGCAAAATCCGTCCACCACTAGAATTATCTAAGAAGAGAAATCTCTTGTGTAGAATTTCGTTACCCCTCACGGAAAGATAGATCCGAGATGCGTGGATCCACCGGATATGATCGCTTCTCCTTTGATGTCCACGGAAGAGCGTTACGGATGACGAACCTTGAAATCCTTTTCACGTCACGCCGGCGAGGATCCTCTAGAAGACCTCCTTCCTTGCAAGATCTTGATGTGGCCGAACTTCCTTTAGGAGGGGATCACCTCTCGGTTTTGAGATGGAGAGGCAAAGAGCCGTCGGTTTGGGTAGGAGATATAGGGAAGGTGGCGGCTAGGGGATGAGGGGAGAAGAAGAGATTGGCCGATCTCTCGAGGAGGCAGAAGGGGGTAGGCCGTCGGTTTGGAGAGGAGGGAAAGAGAGGGGCGGCGGCTAAGATGAGGGCAAGGGAGAGAGGGAGAGAGAGCAAGAAGATTAGGTTTAGGAAATCTCAATTTTTAATTCAATAATAATCTACCTCAATATGAAAGAGTCATAGCCTTATATAGGCTTACATCCCAAATGAAAAACTAGTGGCTAAATACACACCACATAAATGAAATGCAGGAAATAAAATATTGTTTTAAAATAGCCACTCATGAAAAGGCTATTAGCACACCATAAAGAAAAATATTCAAACACGAGTTTTGTTGCGAGGGCGAAGCCCGTAGCCATGACCGCTACGTCGTCGCAAGTCTTTTGCCGGTATATCTTCAACCTCCTCACTCCTCGATGGTCCATCCTCAAGTGCTCCAAGTGCTCCAAGTGCTTCATCATGATGGCCTTCGCCATCAGATAATTGGCTCCCTACTTTACTTGTCTGCTAGTAGACCTGACATCATGTAGGCAACATGTGTCTATGCTAGGTACAGAGCTTGCCAAAAGGAATCTCATTATACTGAAGTTAAGAGAATATTGAGATATCTTAAGGGAACACCTAATCTAGGCCTTTGGTACCCCAAGAATAGAGATTTAATTCTAACTGGTTTCTCAGATACAGACTTTGCTGGATGCAAAGAAGATAGGCAGAGTACTAAAGGAACTTGTCAATTCCTTGGTGGGAGGCTGGTGTCCTGGAGCAGCAAGAAGCAAACAAGTGTAGCTATATCAACAGCTGAATCATAATATATAGCTGCAGGTAGTTGTTGTGCACAATTGATGTGGATAAAACATCAAATTGAAGAATATGACATCCAGGTTAGTAGAATTCCACTGTTTTGTGATTCTACTAGTACAATTTCTATTGCTAAGAATCATGTATCACACAGTAGGACCAAGCATATAGAAATTAAGTTTCATTTCATCAATGAACATGTGGAGAAGGAAAATATAAGCCTAGAGTTTGTGAGAACAGATAATAAAATAGCTGATATTTTTACAAAACCTCTAGATGAAATAAAATTCAATTATTTAAAAATTGAATTAGGTATGTTGAACATATAATAGTTTAGCACAAGCTTCCCTAAGTAGCAAATTTAAGCACCAAATTTCTCTGGAAATTTGTCTAAGTACAAGGTTTGTATCGACACAAGCAAGTTGTGTCGACACACTCAGTATGTTGTGTTGACACAGAAAAAGGATGTGTCGACACAGAAACAGTATCTGTGTCGACAGAAGAACTGGTGTCGACACAACTCTATCGATACTTAAATAGCCTGTGTTGACACAGACACAAGTGTGTCGACACTGATACAAGTATGTCGACACATAAATGTGTCGACTTAATGTAAATATTTTTTACTCAGACATTAGTATGTCGACACATAGTCGTGTCGACTTAAACTAAGTATTATTGAGACCTAGGTCATTTCTGACGACACGTATGCTGATTTGTCGACAAAGGCTCGTCGTTTGACCTGCCCTTGACACTAATACTATAAATAGGTGAAGCCAAAAACTTGTCGACTACGCTTTCAGAATTCTTGGCTCTGCACCTTCTGTCAACAAAGACCTTCTCTTCTTTTCTCTATCAACTCTCTCGTCGATGGCGCCTCATCAAGTAGACAAAGTCAATGAAGGATATGAGCTGGTTCGTGAAGGGTTCATGGCAGCTTCTGAAGAAATTCAGGGTGTAATTGCCCTAATTTCAAAGAATGGTTTGGAGTACTTGGTCTCTGAACCAACCAAGATTTGGAGGAAGGAAGTTTTGGAATTCTATTCAACAGCAAGCATGGATACATAAGGGAAGAAGATCAAAGCAATAGTCCAAGATTCCCAAATGAAACTTACACTGAAGACAATTAGGAAATCTCTTCAGCTTCCTTTGGTTAAGGATACAGATGATCTAACTCCATCCTTGACTAAAGGAGCATTAAGTTGGTGCGAGCTATGTGATGATGATTTTCTAGAAGTTAAATTACAACCAAACTAGAATCTCGAATAGGCAAGCGTACCTATCGAAATGCAGTATAGGAAGTGTCGTATTGCGATTCGGGGCCTGTTGAGTACTTGTACTCACAAGGAAGAGCTATTATTTTATCAACGGAAAAGTTGGTTGGATTATACTAGATAATAAAATTAAAGCTGAAGCTAAAGAGAAATTCAAATATGAGAAAGCTAGCACTTGATCTAGAATTCCCTTAGACTAAAATAAATCTTCTTGAAAAATAATAAAATGCGAGTTCTTAATTATACTCACTCGACCGTGGAGGTTCCTAAAATATAGAAGCGTCTCTCTCGAGCTCATGCTTCTAACTAACCTTAGGTTGATCGATTAAAACCTCTCGGCCAGTCGAAACCCCTAAACTTGCTTTATGCGGTGAACCCCACTATTGGATTTGACTCCAATCCGGAAGATTTACGTCGTCCTCTCTCGAGGAGTGCGTTCAACTCCTTTTATCTTTGAGTGATCTCCTCGTATCCGCAACCTCTCGGTCATTTAGGATACGGATCTTAGATCGAAGATCATATCCGCGTAATATGAATTCGATGAAATAAAAATCAAAGATAAATCGTAGCGAGTACGATTAAGAACAAGACATTTAATAAGAAGGAGAAAGATCTATTTTATTCTAAGGTTCATCATGATCAAGTGCTAAAAGAAGATTAGCTACTCATCATGATTGGGGAAATACAAAATGAAGTAGGAAAAGACATGATTGAAATAGAAATGACTAAAATTAAAGTTACAACAAAGGTAAATCTAACTTAGAAATGAGAAAATACAGCAAAATAAACAGAACATTACAAGACTCAAACTCCCAAAATTCGACTCCTCAGCATCTGAAGCTGTCTGGAATTTGTAGAAAAATTTCTGTTTGGTCACGCCCCTAGGTCACGCCCGTGACCTAGGGCGTGTCAGGCTCGGAACCGTCGTCTTGAAAGCCCGGGAACGTTGGAGGAAAAACCGCCAAAATTGGTTAACTGACGGGTCACTCCCCTAGGTCACGCCCGTGACCTAGGGCGTGTCACAGCTGTTTCTGGAAACGGCGGGAAGCTGAAAACGGCGGGAGTAAAAGTGGTCTTCAAGAAGGTGTCACGCCCCCTAGTCACGCCCGTGACTAGGGGCGTGTCTTGCTGTAACGGAAATCTGGCGGCAACGGCTGAAACGGCGCGCTAATGTCTGGTAACTTCCTTGACACGCCATGGGTCACACCCGTGACCCAGGCGTGTAATTTTAATCCGACGTGGTACGGGCAGCTGTTATGTCGCAGACCGTCACGCCCCGTGTAAAGGGTACACGGGCGTGTCACATTTCGACACGGGCGTGTCTGGGCCGGTCGACGATCTTTTGGCGCGGTCGATGGGCTCTGGCTGCAGGCTTGGTTATCACGTGTCACGCCCCTGTGTCACGCCTAGGTAGGGCGTGTCATAGGGCGTGTCTAGGCAAAAAAAATGAAAATTCTTATTTTTGCTCCAAATAACCTGTAGATCTGCCCTGCAAGATTAAAAATGATTTTATTAACACAAATTGATATAAATTATATTAACAAGTTAAAATAAACTTAATAATATAAAATTAATTTAAAATATCCAACTATTAATATAGATAAATGAATAAAAAGATAGAAATAATTAGAGTTATCAAATACCCCCATACTTATCCGTTTGCTAGTCCCGAGCAAACAACTTCCTATAGGGAGTAGAAAAATTTTAAATGCTAGAAAAGAAAATTGAACCTAAGGAGTAAAATGCGAAGTCTTATGCCTATGTTTGTAGATACTTTTGTAGAAAGACTTACTCAGCATACAAATTAGGTTTTTATTTTTCTTAAAATGCGTTTTCACTATTATTTTTACTTTTAAGATGAAAATCCGATAAATCTTGAAATTATCTTTAGGGAGAGTGTAGCGTGCGTACTAAGATAACATTGCACAAACAAAGATTAAGATACCCTCCAAAGAAATCAATCAATGTCGATGGCCATAGGCTTGCCCTTTCACACTCTCGCCACGGCACTAGTCTACTTATAAACATAAATCAATAGGGCTTAATTAGGTTGAAATGTAGGCTTAGGTTTTTGGTGAGGGTGATCAAAGATAAACACGATGGCTAGTCACACCAAAACCTAGAGAAACTTGTACATAATGATTTGCTATGGCTTTAAAGAACGTAGCCAAATTCCTAAATTCCTTTGTTTCTTTTCTTATTTTTTTTAACTTTCTCATCATATTGAAATTTTTTTTCTACCTCCTCATTTTTTAATGATAAGTTTTTTTTCTTTATTTTGAAGAGGAGAGAAAAATAAATCAACTTTTTTTATATAAGAAAAGAGCCACCAAAAAAATGAAAAGGCTCCTAATCACTCACAAAATATTTGTTCTTTCAAGCTCGGGTTTAGGTGTGTAATTAGGATGCTTTTTAGGCTTTGGTGAATCATTTGGTGGAGCTAAAAAAAGGAAAAGGTAATGGCTCAAATTGGCTAAGCAAAGTTAAAATTTTAGGTGCGGGTACAAAAGATCAAACTTGCCAAAAGAGGTGCCTAAATCATATTTATGCTAATGAGTTTAACTTATGCAAAATCATGAGAATAGTTAGAGGGCAAGTTCTAGACATCGAAAAAGAATAACTCTCTCTTGGTCCGCGAAATATCTCTCTAGCAAACTTCTACTTACTCACCTAAATTATTTTAGAGTTTTACCGGTTTTCAAAATTAAAGTAAAATAAGTTGTTTCTACGCATTTAGAAAAATGAAAATCTAATTATATGCTGAATATTTAGATCTACTAAAAATTCTACTTACACGTGCACTTAACTAGAAACACAGCATGGCCAATAGTTCTACTCCAAAATTCAACATTTAATTAAAACATCAAAATTCTCTAAACACTATAAACAAGTTGAATTACTATGAATTTTGCATGTGAATAAATATAGAAATAAAGACTTCTCTAATTTAATTTTTGATTTTCTATTTTTTCATTTTTTTTAATTTTTTTTTTGTTGTTAAAAACAAAATTTTAAGACGAAATAAAATTTTTTTTTATTTTTAGTTATAAATTTGTTTTAAAATTTTTTTTGTGGTTTTTGTTTTAAAAATTTTTTTTTGGAAATTTTTTTATATGTTTTGCTTGAGAAATATCCCTCCCCCATACTTAAGCAATACATTGTCCGCAATGTAAAAATAAAGAAAAGAAAAGAGAGGAAACTTCCCTGAAAATGCAAGCCAGCATCAAAAAGAGACCTGTAAGAGACTAGCAAAGCAAAATATAATATTTTATAGATATTTTTTTCATAATAAAAACAGATACATGAAAGTAAAATAAAGATACAGATACAAAGAGGCGACCGCCTACAAGTCCAAAGAAATAAAAAGTCAGCTACTCCTGGTCAGAAACGTCCTCATGCTCCTGATAGAAAGTCCGCATGTTCGCGAACTCGCGAGTAATATGCGCTATGGAGGAAGTATGGTTTCGCTCGAGCACGGTGAAGCGCGCATCAAAAGAAGAAAAGCGACCGTAAAAATGGGTTTGCATCTGGTCTATGCGAGTATGGAGCAACCCAAATTGCCGGTCCCAATAATTTGCAGGATCGGGCGCTGGAGCAGAGTGCAGCGGTGGTGGCGGAATCTGCGGGGAATGATGAGTACCGCTGGGACCGGCACCATGAACAAGATCAAGATCACCGCCACCAACGAACGGGGGAACAGCCTCAAACTCGCCATCGCGTCGGCGAGCTAAACCAAGCGCCTGAAGGGTCGGGAAGTGAAGAGGCTGCGACGTTTGCATGCAAGTCAGCCGCGGAAGAGCAGCCCACACGCCGGTCTGCTTGGCGAGGAAAGTGATGAAATTCTCGCCGTGCACCGCTCCCAATCTCACATTTTCGGCCTGGTGCCGAAAGAAAATGGCGAGCATATAACCAAGGTTGAGTGGGACCCGGTAAAACATACTATACAAGTATAGTAAGTCCGCCCGAGTCACCACGCCGTGGCTATCGCCGCGCCCGAAAATGGTAAAAGAGAGAAGGTTGTGCAGAATACGTAAAGCGGGGGAGATGAGGTGGCTACCCTTAGATTTCTTTGGAGTGTAGGGGGCAACATCATTACTAATTTCAGACCAAAAAGTGGGGAGACTGAAGTCGGGAGGGAAATCAGTTTTTAGGTCGGGGTAGGCGGGGGAAGTGGAAAAGGCCTCCGAGCAAAAGCCCATGACAACATTGAGTTGGCGGATGGTGAGCTGGTGCATCATCCCGCCCAGGCGAAAGGTGATGAAATCATCTTGCGCCGCCCAACGGAACTCAAATGAGGCCAGGAACTCAATGGTGAGCTCGAGGAAAGCAGGCTCAGAAATGGAGAAGAGGGGATCCCACCCTTGGGTAGATATGAGCTCCCGAACTAGATCCACTGCTCCGAATTGGGCGAGGATGGCCCAATCCAAGATCCGGAACACGCCAAAGGGTTTGGCGCGTAGTCTCTCGCTTCGATCTTGTTGGGTTGCATTCTCGAAAAGAAGCATGGCCTCCGCCGAGGCTGGATCAGCGGGGTGCTCGGAGGAGGAAGCGGTGGATCGAGCGTGGTGGCGAGGCATGGTGAGAAATGTGGAGGAAATTTCGGCCAAGGGGAGGAGAGAAGAGAAGGGTTGAAGAGTGGAGGTGTGAAGAGAAGAGGGGAGGAAAAATCCTATTTGTAGAGTTTTTCGGGTTGGTCACGCCCCCCTGTCACGCCCGTGACAGGGGGCGTGACAAGCCCGGGTAAAAGCAGAAAGGAATCCGAGGCGGACTGCCTCGGATTCGGGGGTCACGCCTCAGAGTCACGCCCGTGACTCTGAGGAACACGCCCGTGACGTCGGGCGTGTAGGGGGAATCCGAAGAGCACCCGATGCTACGGCATCGGATTCTTCAGTCACGCCCCAGAGTCACGCCCGTGACTCTGGGCGTGTCAGACAAATCTGACTGACTAGAAGGGATCCGAGGCGTGACTGGTCAACGCCTCGGATACCCGCGACACGGGCTCAACACGCCCGTGACAAAACATGTCACGCCCGTGTCACATCCGAATGACGGGCGGGAAACCCGAGGGAGGAGGAACCTTCCGCAGTCTTGGCAAAACACGCCCATGACACGCCCGTGACCAATGGGTCACTGGCGTGACGGGCGCGTGCAAAAAAATTTTTTTTTTTCTTTTTTTTTATATATATTTAAATAAACTAAAAAAAAATAATAATTTGCCGACTTGAAGAATAATGTAGACTTGATGTTCGTCCCCGGCCGATCATCATGCATCGCAATTCTTCAATCCTGTAAAAACTCAACAACAAAATTAAAATAAAAAGACAAGATAACCATGGGATGCCTCCCACGAGCGCTTTGTTTATGGTCGGTGAGCTCGACCATAGTGACGCGCTCGCTACGTTATTGGATTTTCAGATGGGTAAGCCAGCTCATTAACAGGACGTTTGAAACCATTTGCTAGAGTTAAATTTTGTAAATGATTGGACATACGTTCACGTTCTAAAAATGGAGGTTTGTCAAACGAAATTCTTAAGGTTTCACCACCTAATTCAAGAGGTTCTAAAATATATGTGTTTGTGACCAAATGAGTATCACTAAATTCATGAGAAATTAAATTTAAAGTTTCAAAATTGTCATCATGAAAAACAGGTGAATAACAATTTTTAGAAAATAAGATGGAGTCTTCTTTAGGAGAATCCTCCAAATAGTAACATGAGTCGTCATTCGAGAGCGAATTTTTCATGGACGAGTCAATAGTAAAGGTGACTTCTTCATCTCCGACTCTAAGGAGAAGTTTGTCGTTACTAACATCTATAATGGCGCGCGCTGTGGCAAGAAAAGGGCGACCGAGAATAAGTGGTACCTCGGTGTCCGCTTCGATATCAAAGATGATGAAATCTACCGGAAAGATAAATTTGTCAACTTTGACAAGCACATCCTCTATGATCCCCATAGCGAGCTTGACAGACCGATCCGCCAATTGAATGCTTATTCTTGTGGGTTTAGGCTCTCCTAAACCCAATTTCTTAACTAAAGAATAAGGCATTAAATTTATCGAGGCGCCTAGATCGGCTAACGCACGTATTACTAATAAATCGCCAAATAGACAAGGAATGAAGAAACTACCCGGATCAGGTAATTTCCTAGGCAATTTATTAAGTAATACTGCCAAACACTCCGCGTTCAATTGAACCGTGGAGAAATCCTCAAGTTTCTTTTTATTGGATAAAAGATCCTTGAGGTACTTGGCATACTTTGGCATTTGTGCGATAACTTCGCAAAATGGTAAATTTATTTGGATTTGTTTAAACATATCTAAAAATTTACCATGATGCTCATCCACCCGGTCTTTGTGCATTCTAGACGGATAGGGAAGTGGTGGTTGATAAGGTTTTGGTTTAATATAACTAGAAGGCTTAAGAGGAGGGGAAGGTGCCGAAATTGTTACCTCCGTATCAACTAGATTTGGAGAAGGTGTTACCTCCTTCCCGCTCCGTAGAGTGATGGCATTGGCGTGCTCCCTTGGGTTGGGCTCTGTATTGCCCGGTAGCGCTCCTTGTTGTCGATCGGAGAGCATCTTTGCAATTTGCCCAATTTGTGTCTCCAAATTACGAAGAGATCCAGTGAGATTCCGGATATTGGCATCATTTGTACTCGTATATTTGGCGAACAACTCCTCGAGATTGGGAGCTTTTGGAGCTTGTGGTGGAAAATATCCTGGTGGGATTGTGTTTGGTGGGCGAGCCGCGTTCCCCGGATTACTCCAAGAGAAGTTGGGGTGGTTCCTTATACCCGGGTGATAGGTATTACCATAATTAGTATTACCCGGATTAAAGGGTGGCCGATTCGGATTTCCCATATAATCCACATGCTCGGCCAACGTAGTGGGAGAGGGGGAAGAAGTAGGATCCCAGGTAGGTATAGAAGAGGGAGCAGACATCTCTTCTAATCTTTTGTTTAGCATCTCAACCTGGAGAGATAGATTGGAGACCGTATTAATTTCATACATCCCGGCCGGTTTAGGTGATTTAGACCGAGGTGTACTCCATTGATAGGTATTCAAATCCATACCTTCTATAAGCTCTTGGGCGGCCGCTGGTGTTTTATTATTAAGCGTTCCACCAGCGGCGGCATCGATATGTTGCCTAGTTTGAGAATTTAGGCCGTTATAGAAGGTTTGGATTTGTAACCAATCCGGAATTGCATGATGAGGACATCGACGAAGCAATTCCTTGAAACGCTCCCAAGTATCATATAACGTTTTCGAATCAAGTTGGGAGAAATAAGTAATATCATTGCGCAATTTAGCCATTTTAGCCGGCGGAAAGTATTTCGTAAGAAATCTTTCCGTCATTTCAGCCCATGTTGTGATTGATCCTCTTGGTAGAGAACTCAACCATTGCATGGCTTTAGTGCGCAATGTGAATGGAAATAACCTTAGTCGGATGGCATCATCGGATACACCATTAATTTTAAAAGTATCGCATATTTCTAAGAAATTAGAAATATGCGCGTTTGGATCTTCATCTTGAAGCCCATCAAATTGTACATATTGTTGTACCATTTGGATGATGCTTGGCTTCAACTCAAAATTATTGGGGGCAATAGCGGGGCGAACAATACTAGATTGAGCCTCGTCCAAGTTTGGACGAGCATAATAGGACATAGTTCGTTGTTCGACCGCATTTGGCTCACCCATATAGGAAGAAGAAGAAAGAGATCTAGGAGAATGAGAAGAAGAACTAAATGAAGAAGGAGAAGGGGAAGACGGTGACGGAGAGAGAATTAAAGAAGGATTAGGAGTGTCTCCTAAGGATTCCGTATCTTGAAAATTCGGAACTCGAAATTGTAAGCGGTGCCGAAGGGTTCGCTCGATTTCCGGATCCAAATCAAAAAGAGGTGACGGATTCCCTCGGGTCATACACAAGAACAAAACAAAAGATAAAAGTTTTAAGGTTTAAAAATTTATAAGATAAAATTTCCCGGACTTCCCAAGGGATACCCAGTGACGGGTTCGCAAGGTACTAGGCGGTATTGCGGGATGAAAACCCGACACGGCCCTTTCGCAAGAAATTTTAAATATAAAAATTTAAAGATAAAACTTTTTGAAAGAAAAAGTTTGTTTTTTTTTTGAAATAAAAGAAAAAGAAAAATGATAAAACTAATAGATCCTTGCTTTCAAAATATCAACAAATAAAAGTCCCCGGCAACGGCGCCAAAAACTTGATGATGATTTTCTAGAAGTTAAATTACAACCAAACTAGAATCTCGAATAGGCAAGCGTACCATCGAAATGCAGTATAGGAAGTGTCGTATTGCGATTCGGGGCCTGTTGAGTACTTGTACTCACAAGGAAGAGCTATTATTTTATCAACGGAAAAGTTGGTTGGATTATACTAAATAATAAAATTAAAGCTGAAGCTAAAGAGAAATTCAAATATGAGAAAGCTAGCACTTGATCTAGAATTCCCTTAGACTAAAATAAATCTTCTTGAAAAATAATAAAATGTGAGTTCTTAATTATACTCACTCGACCGTGGAGGTTCCTAAAATATAGAAGCGTCTCTCTCGAGCTCATGCTTCTAACTAACCTTAGGTTGATCGATTAAAACCTCTCGGCCAGTCGAAACCCCTAAACTTGCTTTATGCGGTGAACCCCACTATTGGATTTGACTCCAATCCGGAAGATTTACGTCGTCCTCTCTCGAGGAGTGCGTTCAACTCCTTTTATCTTTGAGTGATCTCCTCGTATCCGCAACCTCTCGGTCATTTAGGATACGGATCTTAGATCGAAGATCATATCCGCGTAATATGAATTCGATGAAACAAAAATCAAAGATAAATCGTAGCGAGAACGATTAAGAACAAGACATTTAATAAGAAGGAGAAAGATCTATTTTATTCTAAGGTTCATCATGATCAAGTGCTAAAAGAAGATTACCTACTCATCATGATTGGGAAAATACAAAATGAAGTAGGAAAAGACATGATTGAAATAGAAATGACTAAAATTATAGTTACAACAAAGGTAAATCTAACTTAGAAATGAGAAAATACAGCAAAATAAACAGAACATTACAAGACTCCAACTCCCAAAATTCGACTCCTCAGCATCTGAAGCTGTCTGGAATTTATAGAAAAATTTCTGTTTGGTCACGCCCCTAGGTCACGCCCGTGACCTAGGGCGTGTCAGGCTCGGAACCGTCGTCTTGAAAGCCCGGGAACGTTGGAGGAAAAATCGCCAAAATTGGTTAACTGACGGGTCACGCCCCTAGGTCACGCCCGTGACCTAGGGCGTGTCACAGCTGTTTCTGGAAATGGCGGGAAGCTAAAAATGGCGGGAGTAAAAGTGGTCTTCAAGAAGGTGTCACGCCCCCTAGTCACGCCCGTGACTAGGGGCGTGTCTTGCTGTAACGGAAATCTGGCGGCAACGGCTGAAACGGCGCACTAATGTCTGGTAACTTCCTTGACACGCCCTGGGTCACGCCCGTGACCCAGGCGTGTAATTTTAATCCGACGTGGCACAGGCAGCTGTTATGTCGCAGACCGTCACGCCCCGTGTAAAGGGTACACGGGCGTGTCACATTTCGACACGGGCGTGTCTGTGCCGGTCGACGATCTTTTGGCGCGGTCGACGGGCTCTGGCTGCAGGCTTGGTTATCACGTGTCACGCCGCTGTGTCACGCCCAGGTAGGGCGTGTCACAGGGCGTGTCTAGGCAGAAAAAATGAAAATTCTTCTTTTTGCTCCAAATAACCTGTAGATCTGCCCTGCAAGATTAAAAATGATTTTATTAACACAAATTGATATAAATTATATTAACAAGTTAAAATAAACTTAATAATATAAAATTAATTTAAAATATCCAACTATTAATATAGATAAATGAATAAAAAGATAGAAATAATTAGAGTTATCACTAAGCCCTAATATCAAGGTTGGATCATCCATAACTCGGAAAGGGATGAATTCCCAAGGGAAGTTCTTGTCAAAAATAGTTGGGAAGGTGATACTATGTAAGACCGGTGGACATGATCAAATTTCAGTCCACATATTCAATCTGATGACACAGATCATATTCAAAGTTAAAACTGACTGGACAGTAGTAATGTTTGATAAGATCCAAGAAGGAGTGATGAAACTCAACCTGGGAAGAATCCTAAGTTTATATTTATCTTCAGTAATACCAGATGTATCTAAACAAGTGGCTGGATCCAAGATAAATCACATGAGGAGAATGGTTGTGAGAATTCTGTCAAGGTGGGATAGGGTTCTGACCAAGGAAGTTACTACTCCTCAGAAACAAACTAAGAAAGATAAAACATAGAAGAAAGTTGTTTAACAAGCAGAATCCTCTTGTGATTTTGAAGAGGAAGTAGTCTTCAGCTCAGATAAAGACCAGCAACCAAAAGAAGCCCAAGATCAAGTGGTGGGTAGTGAGCCCCAAGAACAACAGATAGGCTCCACTCCAGGGGAGAAAATACTGCACAAACTGAGTTGCCTGCCCAAGGGGGAGGCATGGCTAAAACTGCCCATGAGAGTGAATTTGCTGCAGATACTGTCATGAACATAGTATCTGAAATCAATAATACAGCACAAGAAAATGTTGAGATATAAGCTCAAGATGATCCAGTAAGTATCTCCTCAACCATTTGGTGATATCTAGTGGTATTCTCATCAACAATGTTCCAGGAGAAACTTTTATTTTAAAAGCTAATCTTATTCCTCCTATACAGGTGCAGTAAGAGTTAACTATGGTAGAGCTCTTTTTTGATTTACCTGATGCAAGAATGGATGGGGAGAAATCCCAGCTAGAAAAGGATTTGCCAAGGACTAGGGGGAGGAACAAATCAAAGAAACAGATTTATCAAGGACTGAGGGGGAGCTGTATCAGCATGCCCCAACTAATAAGGACACAGTTGATATCCAAAGTTCTTCTGAAACTTCTGATGATGGAGAAGCCTCAATGTATAAGAAAAGAAAAATAGTTGCCTTAAAGAAAAAGAGTTCTGGCTACAAAAATGCCTTGCAAACAGGCACATCACCACCTGCTGAAAGCTTGGACTTCAGTTCTCTACTGGTCCAAATGCAAATTAAGTTGGATGAGCAAAGACAATCTCGTGAGAAATATGTGGATGTAACTCACAAAGAGTTGCAATTCAATTTTGGCCAGGATAACAAGTCTATAAGATTTGAAGTTAATCAAACAAAAAAGGAAATGACAGATTGCTTCAATAAGGGAGGTAATGTTGTGGTATTCCTGGCCAAACAATAACAGGATCTGAAAGTACAAGTGGAAGATATTGCAATAAAGTAGGGTTATGTACTAGAGAATCAAATAAGAATGAATGAGAATCTTAAAGATTCACATCATGCTATCTTGACAAAAATTGATGCTCTTAAAACTGATATCAAAGCTGAAGTCTCAAAGCAGATCATGGAAGATATAGTTGTTGTTCAGGCCACATTTCAAGCCTCACAGAGGAATATGTCTGATTTCTTGACAAAATTAAGAGATTATTATAAAGAAGGAACTGACTATGTTATTAATCAAGTCAGATTTTAAAATGATGATCTGAGGGATCATATTGAAAGAGAAGTCATAAAGGGGGAGAGAGTAGTAGTCAAAGCCTGCTCTGATCATGCTAAATGTATATCAAATAGCATCAGAGAAACTCTTGGATGTCCTCCCCTATGTGATGATGACAATCTAGCTGAGATTGGAATACAACCTGCTCATACTAAAGGAGATCAGCTTGAAGTTGCTCAGGTGATTTAACCCCCAACAGATTTTGAAATGATTCAAGAGGAAGTTCAGAAAATGTATAGTCCTCCACTATAGGCACACAATGTTATTCTTGAGAAAGTAGAAATGTCAGAAGCTGCCATAGAAGCTCAGAAGGAAGCTCAGCTATCCAAAAAGAGGTTCAGAGAACATGCTGAGTTGAAGCCATACTTTGAGCAATAGAGTCCTACTTCCAGAAACATTATACTGACTGCTTGGAAAGCTGTGAAGGATATAACCTATGATAGAGGTAAATGGTATTAAGAACAGGAATGGAATAAGTATCAAGCTGGGAAGGAAACCATTCTTCAACACAGAAGAAGGGCTAAGGCTGAGAAGCTACCTGCTAATGCTCAGGAGCCAAGCAAGTACTTCCCAAAGACATTTCACTATTTTGAAAGAAAGAGAATAAAGGATGAAGAACAGAAGAAAAAAGCTCTGAAAGGAAAGAAGCCTGTTGATGATACTGAACCTCCTTTGGAGGCTAAGATCATGTCTGGAAAAGGCATTGTCATTAAGGAGCCTAGTCAGTAATAGGATAACTAGGCTTTTGTAAAAGAACAATGTAATATCTTCTTTTTCTGTTCTACAAGAAAATCTTGTAAACATATCATTTTTCTGAATTAAATGAAATCAGTTTTAGTATTAATTCTTGTTGTTTACAATGATTATATGTTAACCTGCTGTGAAATTGATGTACATCTATTTCTATTATGTTTTATTATGAGAGATGTATATATTTGACTAAGGATTATGACTTCTCCAAATAGGGGGCGATTGTTGTGTACATTGAAAAATATGTACCATATTTGGAGAAGCCTAATCTTTGTCAATGATATGCATCAATTTGTATTTGATAGATGCTTGAGTTACATTGTGCAGGTTCAAGAATTTGAAGAAAATTTTCAAAGTACAAGTGTCGACACTTATGAAGGAGTTGTGTCGACACCCAAGATAAGTCGACACTTATGAAGAATTTGTGTCAACACTCAAACTGAGTCGACACCTAAAGAAGTAGCTGTGTTGACACCCAGAATTATGTCGACACCTGAGGCAGAATTATTGTCGACACCTAATACAGGAGCTGTGTCGACACCAAGGATCTATGTCGACACTAAAAGCAATTATCTCGACACAGTGGCTTGTGTCGACACATCAACTCTCAAAGTGCTGTGTCGAGATTAGAAGCAACTGTGTCGACACACAAGACTTGTGGCGACACACACTCAATGCCATCTAGACACACTCGATGTTGTCGACACACACTCAACTCCATCTATCTGCAGAAGTTATGTCGAGACCAGAAGGACTTGTGTCAACACACAGGACTTGTGTCGACACACACACACAAAGCCGTCTGACATACACTCAATGCCATCTGTCTGCAACAGTTATGTCAAGAACATGACGACTTGTTTCGACACACTGGACTTGTGTCGACACGTACAATAGAAGAAGTTTCGAGTAGTAGAAGATTGACTGAGTCGACACTTTGAATGATGTGTCGACATCATGAAGACTTGTATCGACACTTAGCCTATATGTGTCGACACATGTGAAGCATTTTGTAGAGTAAAATGTGTTGAGTTGTAAAGTTTTTGACGAATCAACTAACTTGACTGATGTCTCGACAGCTGTCATAACCAACCGGTCTGTCACCTCTATCAGAACTATTAGAAGGTTGCTACAAACCAGATCAGCCGGTAACAATTGGGAAACTCTATATAAGAGTAAGATCTGTTACAACAAAAAAAAGATGATGAACATAATATAATAAGAAGAACAACACTAGAGAATTCTTCAACAAGAATAGGGAAAACCCTTATGAAGGCAGATCCAGAGCTGTCTGCAAGAAAGATTCAGAATTAATTCTGAAGTTAAGGAAGAGGCTGACTGAAGATCATCTTCTACATCAAGTAAAGATCAACCTTATTTTGTTCTATCAAGATGCTTTAAAAAGCTATGTCAGGTTGGATTAGAAAGGTCTGTCCATTCAAGAACTGATCAAGAAGGCTACACCAATAGGGAAATTTAGCTGGTGAATTTTCCGTATATTTATATCATTCAATTTCTCGTAGGATCTATTGTTAGATCTGAGTTGTAATCCTGAAATTATAAAGGCTGGGGTAGGGCTGAGAGCCTGAGGTGTAGGACTTGTTAAATGTAAGAGTTGTAAGCCTAGTGATAAAGGCTGAGGTAGGGCTGAGGCTTGAGGTAGGATTCTTGGGAAGAATTTGAGGTAGGACTTGTTTAAGTCTTAGCTATAAGAACCATTCTTGTTCTGAGTTGTAAGATCTACGGATCCGAGCTAGTGGAAGGAAGTTAGACTAAATCCAGTTATCTACTAGATATGCGAAGGGGGAAAGTGGATTTACCCATACCTTGGGGAACCACTATAAATCTGGTGTCTGCTGTGATGTGAGTTGTGGTCTATGTTTTGAATTATCTGTGCAGAATTTAAGCTAGTTTTTTGCCTATAAATTGTATAAAAAGTTTAGAACCTATTCACCCCCCCCCTCTAGGTGTTTAGGCTCTTGAAATCAGGTCTTTCAGATTGAGTGAGTTTGTACTTGATGATGTGTTTCAATTATGTACTTGCAGGTCTACATTACGAAGTACACACAAATGTCGGGTTACGGTGGGTCAGTAAACAAAGGACAATACAATGTAATCCTTCATTGTGTGGGCCAATGTGTTGAATCACATATAATCTCTTTATTCGAGTGTACTTCTATCCCAAGTGCCTGAGAAGTATCTAGGAAGGAGAAGGACTTGGACTCAGAAGAAGAGAAATCTTACCGAAGTAAAATTTGTCGAGTATTGTATGGGGTATTCGTCGAATTCATCGAGTATTCTCGTTGATACTCGTTGAATTCGTAGTAAATACTTATTAACACTCATCGAATTAATTATATTATACTTGAGGTAAAATATCTCTTTGAGTTGGAAAATCTGCCAAGTAAAAATCATCGAGTATTCTCGTGTATACTCGTCGAATTCGTCGAGTGTATTTAACGATACTCTCCGAATTTATCGAATATACTAGTCGATACCCGATGAGGTCATCGAGCCAATTCTAATTTACTTCTCTGGATTTTCTAAGTAAGATTCGTCGTCTAGCACTGAGTTTGGTGTTAAATGCGTCGAATATACTGGCTGATACTCGCCGAATTCATCGAGTTTGACTTCTGTCAGGCCATTTATGCGTCAAGTATGACTTCTATCAGGCGTCGAGTGTGTCAAGTCAGCTAGCCGATAGTTGTCGAATTCGTCGAGTATACTAGCTGATACTCATCGAATTCGTCGAGTGATTCTTCTACATGGCGTCGAATGTTAAGATTTAATTGGGCTGAATTTCTTCATGTAAAATTTGTCAAATTTCATTGCTATTCGGTGAGTATCATTAACGATACTTGGCGATACTCGATGAATATTACTTAGGTTTATTTCTTCTTCTAAATTTAAAAATCTGGTTAGTTCTTACAGACAGCCATGTACAGTGACCCACGAGTTTTCTGGTGTGCAATAACTATTCAAGCCATTACAAAGGAAGATCTATATATATTTAGGGTGATTTATTCTCAAACCCACATCATGCTAATCAAACTCTTTCCAAGAACTTCCCGATCAAGAAATTACTGTCGGCTTCTGTACATTTTGCGCGACAACACTCGACTGACGCAAGTGTGTTGCTCGATTCGATCTTCGTCCATCGAATCAATTGGATCGTTTATTTCTGAAGATTCCTATCCATTCAGATCTAGTCATTCTATGAGCTCAAATTCAAGTCTTCAAAGCTTTCTATGTTTTCGAGTTCTCCAAGTTTTTCAAGATCAACTTTTCGAAGAACGAAGGACGGAAGACTTTAGATCTGAATAAGTTTATTTGTAATCATTTTTTAAATCTCTTGTTATATTTGTAGGAGGTTTTCCCTCCGAGTAGTAGATCCATTTTTGGATCGAGTTGTAGATCCTTCTGTGGATCAATTTATAGGAGAGTTTATTCTCTGAGTGGTAGGAGCATTGTCTCCGAGTTGTAGGATTGTTGAAATTATTGAAGTGAATGTGGGGGCTGATTGGGAAGACTGCATGGCCAGGGAAAATAGTCTGGCGGACTGGTGTGCATCTTATACTGTCTGATGTTTGCAGTCTGGTGGTTTGTCCTTGTTGAAAGCCATGCAGATAGGTTGGTTATTCGCGGCTCGGGCGGTATGGTTTGTAGTCTGCGGAGTTCGCTCTATACGGACTGTTCTTGGAGCTCGTGAGATTGGAATTGGCCTACGACCTTAATCTCAAGTGGTTTGGTTAGGACGTAACCACAGAGTTCGCGGTTAGACAAACTATTTTGGATCTGGTAGCCTAAGCGGACTAATAGTTTATGTCCGTGGAGCTCGCGCAAGAGTTTCTCTTGTTGCTGGACTAGGTCACGATCTGTGACAAGTCCAGTTGATCGATGACTCTGCAATTTCCTCTAGTTGACCGAGCGGCTTGGTCCTTTAGTCATAAACATTGTCTATTGCGGGCTGGTGCGGTGTCCGCTGGCGCGCGGACTAGCTTTCTGTCCGCCATCCTTGATAGCAAGCCAATAGGTTGTTGTCCTTCCTTGTCCGTGTGTACTGGGCGGACCTATCTTTGCGAGCTGTGGGCTGGGGTGGTGTCTCTATCTACTAGGGCGGTGACCACACTCCTCTCCGTGCCTATAAATAGGTCCCCCAATATGACAACAAAATTAATTGAATGAACAGTAAGTTGGACTTGGGTTAATTGCTACGACCTAAATTTTTTTTGTCTGCGCGGTTTGAGAAGGATAACTAGTTTGTTATTTGCAGGTTGTGCGACTAACACTGTGAAGCCAGGACTTTGGTGTTGACTGCGATCAGGGAACAGTGATGCTTGCGGTTTACAATCAGCGGTTAGCAGCAAGTTGTTGTTGCGGCCAGCCGGTTTTCACTCCTTTAGCAATTCCAGTTCAATAACCTGTCCGCCGGTCAGGGTAGCTGAGCAGTCTGTTCTTATGTTTGGCAGCTGCTTGTTCGCAGTCTAACTGGCAGCTAGGCAACCTCAGCGGTCAGGCGGCTTGCAGTTTGCGGATATTTCTTCATCAGCTTTAATAACGGGTAGTCCGCGCAACCTCACGGTCTCAGCAGACTTTGATGTTCAGTTCGGTAAGGGCGGCTGTCTCGGCGATCTCGGCCTCTGTCCGCCGGCTTCAGTTGTTGTTGTTTTATATTTCCTTGTTTATACATGGCGAAATAATGTCTCGCTATGTATACCTATTGTTGTAAAGAAGTTTGTTAATACATGGCCTTCTTGTTACTTTCCTTGCATCTTATTTACTGAGCTTGGTTGTGGTTGGAGTGTTCCTGCGCCTGGTTCGCTCTTTCCGCTTCATCAAGGGGTCATCTTGATAGCTTTGAAAGTTTTACTTGGTATCAAAGAAATCTTGTTAATTGTCTTATGATATTTTAACTGGTATCAGAGGGAACAGAGGCTTGAGCAGTGATCAGCCACCAAGTTTGCTCTTCTCTGCAAGTTTGTTAAATAAGTGATAGTGTAATGGATAGTGGTTTTGCAAAAGGTCTGGGAATTGATCTTTTAACGCAGACCAACATTAAAAAGTGGAGGTCATACAAGGAAAGCTACCTTCTTGGAGAGGACTGGTGGGAAGTTGTGTGTTGACAATGTAATAGAGGTTACTGCTGCAATTGGTTCTACTGAAGAGGTGAGAGCTTGGAGGAAAACAAATGCAAAAGCTGAGTTTTATTTAAAGCATGCTATCTCACCAGAGCTTGTTGATCACATCCTAGGATGTTCATCTCTTGCTGAACTTTGGACTTCCCTTTATGAGTTGTTCAATAAGAAGAATGTAGCTAAACTACAGTTTTTGGAGAATGAGTTGGCGAAAGCCACTCAGGTATACTTGTTTATCTCAACCTTCTTCCTTAAAATGAAGAACCTGTGCACTGAGATATCAGCGTTGGACCCTGATTAGCCAATCTCGGAGGAAAATCTGAAGAGGCATATCATTTATGGCTTACAGAATGAGTATGTGGCCTTTGTGACCTCTGTTAAGGCTGGGCAACTCCTCCATCGTTGCTAGAGCTGGAGAACTTGCTGGCTATGTAGGAGAGCTTAGCAAGGTAGATGGCTGGTTTGACTATTTTTGGAGGAGACAGTCAGGCTCTCTTCTCAGGGAAGAAGAAGTGGTGGGACAATAAGAAGAAACTTGCTGGCGATGGTCCATCAACTTCATAACAGCAATAGAGGAGTCACTCTTCTAAGTGTGGTGAGAAAAAGAAGGAAGGACAAAGGTACTACAGGTGCAATATATCGGGTCACTTCAGACAAGATGGCAAGGTGACGCTTCAGCTAGGTCATGCTGCAAGCAAGGAGGAGGCTGGTTTTAGTGTTGAGGGAGCTAGATGGGGGAATTTTTTCTTGACGGGCGTGTGTGTCCGTGCTTTGTCTTCCATCAACTACCAAGATGACTAGATCATCGACTCTTGGTGTGTTCATCACCTCACCGGGGATAAGTAAAAGTTCTCTTCGTTGTAGGCCTACTCATATAATGATGCTATATTATAACTACGAATGATTTTGTGTATGCAGTAGAGAAAGAGGGAGTTGTGTCTTTGGGTAGTGATGAGGAGACATTAATATTTAGGAGTGTTTATCATGTATCGGGCATGAAGAAGAACCTCTTCTACGTGGCCAACATGGTAGATGCGGGCTATCACATTCTATTTGTCCCAATATAAGTGAAATTTCTCCGGAATGTATCAGCAGTAAAGGCTAATGTTGCTCACGTTGGAAGGATAGTAAAGGACTTGTTTGTTCTATCAACAAGCTCCTATGTTGATCGGATGAGGGAAAATGATAGCGCGACAATCTGGCATTACAGGCTGGGGCACGTAGGGATTGACAAGTTGAACGTCATGGCAGTGAGAAGCCTTGTGAGAAGCTTGCCTATGTTATCATCCTACGATGATGGTCATGATTGTGCTGGATGTCAATATGGAAAGGCACATTGCCTTCCATTTGATAAGTCACAAACCAGGTCTAAAGCACAATTATAGTGTGTTCAAGGTGACCTGATGGGACCAACGGTCACTGCCAGTCTTGGAGGGAGCAGGTATATGCTCGTGCTGATTGATGAATATTCGAGGTACACGTGGGTTTACTTCATGAAGGAGAAGTCAGATGCTTTTTGATTGTTCGTGGAGTTCAAGGAGCTGGTGGAGGGCCGGCTTGGCATGCGAATCAAGAAGTTGAGGACGGACAACGAAGGTGAGTTTGTTTCAACTAATTTCTCTAACTTCTACAGGAAGCAAGGCATCTCGAGGGAGATTACTTATGCACATACTCCACAACAAAATGGAGAAGCAAAAAGGAAGATCCGCCATTTTACGGAAACCTACAAATGCTGGCTTTATGAAAAGGGAATTTTGAGGTCCATTTAGGCGGAAGGAATGGCCTACAAAACCAATGTCATCAATCGGATGCCTTTGAGTCCGATCAACATGAAGTCTGCTCATGAGTTGATGTTCAAGCAGAAGCCCAGTGTTGAACACCTTTAGGTGTTTGGATCAACCTGATACGTACACATCCCAGATGCTTTGAGGGCCAAGCTTGATGGAAAGGCAAGGAAGTTTGTCTTTGTGGAGTATGATCAGCGGAAGAAGGGATTGAAGTGTATGGATCCTGCGACAAAGAAGTTCATTGTATAAAGAGATGTTGTATTTGATAAACTAACATCGTACGGAGGTAGCCATGTTGAGCTGCAGGAGAGCAGGTCTGATGGGGGTATGTGTAAGCTGCTAAGGATCTTCTAGTGGAGCTGTCAGTGTCACCCGGAGCTCCAAGTGTTTCAAGCTCTAGGGTGGAATCTTCTAGTTCAGGAAGCAAGGGGATCGTTACTCCAAGATTGCTCAAGAATGGAGCTGGCGAAGAAGAAGAAGCGGAGGTGGTCAGTAATGGTCAGGCCCTTCGGAGATTGAAGAGGACCATTAAACCGCTCGCTCGATATAGCGATGGAAACATGGTGAGCTTTGTCTCCTATTTCATTGCAGGCCCCCTAGATTAGCGGGAGACTTCAAAGTATGAAGATGCCACTATAGTCAAGGAGTGGGATGACACTATGGATGAGGAGATTGCAGCCCTCAGAAGGAACGAGACTTAGGACCATGTGCTTAAGGTCGTTGGCATTACTCCTGTGACGTGTAAGTGGGTATACAAACTGAAGAAGAAGGTTGATGGGAGTATCGAAAGATATAAAGCTCGTATGATTGCTCGAGGGTTCTCCCAATAGTACGGAGAAGACTACGAAGAGACGTTTAGTCCAGTTGCCAAAATGACTTAAGTGCGGGTGGTGATCTCTTTGGTTTCTTGCCAAGGGAGGAAGATGTGACAACTTGATGTAAAGAGTGCTTTTATTTACGGGGAGATAGATAAAGACAACTTCATGGTTCAACCACTAGGTTAGGTATTTGAAGATCATCCGAACTACATCTGCAATCTTCGGAAGGCTCTTTATAGGTTGAAGCAGGCTCCACGTACATGGTATGGGAAGATGGCAGAATACTTCCAGACCTGCGGATACTTTTCCCTTGATTGAGATTCAAGCCTATTCATAAAGAAGCGGGGGGGGAGCTTCTTGTCTTGGTGCTATTGTACGTGGATGACATGATTGTCATGGGGAACTGATGCGTAAAAATCGTCTCACGGACTACAATCCAAATAGGCAAGTGTACCTATCGTTTTATAGTATAGTGATAAAAATATATCAAGGTCGTATAAAAACTCGGGGCAGGCAAGTACTATTACTCACAACAACTTTATTATCCTACTGAATGATTGATGAGTTTTGAAAATAAAATAAACTAAACTTAGTTAAAAGAGAAATAAAATATTGCGAAAGAGTGCACGATCGACGATTCACTTTGAAATATAATAACAAAATAAATTAGTTTAGCATTTGCAATTCTATTAAGACCATGACGGATCCGATATTAGGAATTAATCTCGCTAGAGCATTAAATCCCCTGACTTATAGACATTTTGACCGAAATCTCTTTCAAGTCAAAAAGGCCTAAAGTCGCATTACCGAAGTGACCCGCACTATTGGATTTGACTCCAATCCGGAGGATTTACGTCATCCTATCTCTAGGGTTGTGTTCAACTCCTTCCTTCCTTGAGTGATCTTTCACATTCACGAGCCTCTCGGCTACTCAAATATGAGATCGGAATCTACTACCGTATAGTAGAAATACGGAGTCGATATGAAATAATTCAAGTTCGGATCAAAATTAGAAAATTACAATTGCAAACATAAAATAAATAATGCGTTATTTCATCGCAAAGCTCATCGCGATCGGGCACAAAAACTAATTAGCTACGCATAGTAGGAAAGAGGAAAACAAAATAGAAGAAATAGAAATTAATTTGCATTGCTTGTTTAAGTAAAAGAGTACACAATATTAAAAAGACAAGACTATATTATGAAGAAAAATTACAACAATAAAAGAAAACAACAAGAAGTAAAGAAAAGAAAAGAACTACTAACACTCTTGAACTAGCACTCTCTACCAAAAACTACTTCTTACTAAAACTACTTAACAAAAACTAGAGGGATGAGGTTCCTTTTATAGGAGAGGGAGAATGTTCTAGATTAAGGGGAAATGAAGGGGCAAAGGTTGTGGCCGGCCACATGGTGGAGAGGGTTCATGCATGAGTTTTAATGAGGGGAGAGAGAATAAGGCTAAATGCATGCATTTCATTTAAGGGGAATAACATAGAAAATTTAAAATAGAGAGGGGGGATGAATGTGGAATAAAGAGGGGAAAAAGAAATAAAATGGTGGCGCTTAAAGCCCCTTACCCTTTTCGAGAGATTTTAGGTTGGGTAGAAATAAGATGAAGTGGGTGGATAATAATAATAATAATAATAATAATAATAATAATAATATATTTTTTTTGAATTTTAATAGAAGTAATAAATTCGATGCTTTCGTAATATTGCCAAAAAAATTCCCCGGCAACGGCGCCTTGATTGAGAAAATCGTATTCTCCAATCTATACTCGATTAAGGCAAGTGTACCTATCGAAATATAGCATAGGATATGAAAAATATCAGGGTCGTATAAAAACTCGGGGCAGGCAAGTACTATTACTCACAACGACTCTATTATTCTACCGAACGATTAATGAGTTTTGAAAATGAAAATAAACTAAGTTAAAAAGAGAAAATAAACTATTACAAGAAAAGTGCTCGATCGACAATTCACTTTGAAATAAAATAACGGAATAAATTAGTTTAACATTTGTAATTCTATTAAGACCGTGACGGATCCGATATTAGGAAGTAATCTCGCTAGAGCATTAAATCCCCTAACTTATAGACGTTTTGACCGAAATCTCTTTACAAGTCAAAATGGCCTAAAGTCGCATTATCGAAGTGACCCGCACTATTGGATTTGACTCCAATCCGGAGGATTTACGTCATCATATCTCTAGGGGTGCGTTCAACTCCTTCCTTCCTTGCGTGATCTTTCATAGTCACGAGCCTCTCGGCTACTCAAATATGAGATCGGAATCTACTACCGTATACTAAAAATACAGAGTCGATACAAAATAGATCAAGGAAGAATCGAAAATAGAAAAATACAAATCCAAACATAAAATAAAAGATATTATTTTATTGCAAAGATCATCGCGATCGGGCAAAAAAAGAACTAGCTACGCATGATAAAGAAAGAAAACAAAATAGAAGAAGGAGAAATTAATTGCATTGCTAAATAAAAGAGGTACAAAATAATAATACTAAAAAAGACAAGATACTATTGCACTAAAAAACAATTACAACAATGAAGGAAGAACACTTGAACTAGCACTCTACTTATACCAAAACTACTTAACATAAACTACTTTAAACTCAAACTACTTAACTTCAAACAAAGGGGGAGGAGTTCCTTTTATAGGAGAGGGAGAAATGTTCTAGATGAGGGAGACATAGGGGTGGCCGGCCACATATGTGGAGAGGTTCATGCATTGTATTAAATGAAGGGGAGAGAGGAGGCATGGATGCAATGTATGATAATAAATGGAAAGAGAGATAGGTGGCTACATGCATGCATTGTATATGTGGTCGGCCATGAATGGGCTTTGATGTAGGGATCGGGTAGGCTTGGTAGGTGGTCGCGCTGCTCCAAGGGCTTGTTTAGTGGGCTCGGGTAGACTAGGTGGCTGCTCCAAGTTGAAGGGCTGCATGTGTTGGGCTCGGGTTCTTCATGGGCTGCATGCTTGGGCTCAGCTTCTTCATGTTGGGCTTGAATGAGGCTCGGCCATGCACAAGAGCTGCACCTACAAACAAATAAAACATAATATAAATTATCATAAAGTAAAAACAACATAATAGCATTAAAACATTTAAAATGAAATAACAAAACATTAAAACAAAACATAAACTAATATTGATTAAAATTACTAAACATAACATAATATATAATACATATAATAAGACTAAATATATATTTTTATATCAAATCATGAAATAACATCATAACAAACATACAAAACACGAAATTACAATAAAACTTAAGGATTTTAACTACTAAATTACCCCAAAAACGATGACTAAAACAAGTCATCAAACTCCCCCATGCTTAGGCTTTTGCTATTCCAGAGCAAAAGGAAGAGAAATATTTATAAGACATTATAAAATTTTCAATTGAACTAAAAATTATTAACACCAAAATCTAGCCAAAAATAAAAATTTAGGGATTTAAGAATTAAGTCCTAAATTATGAAATTAAAGTGAAAAGAGAGAAATATTTAGCCAAAAATTCTCTAATAAATTAACTAGCATTCAAAATTTAGTAAAGTGCAAATAGGGTTGGATTGAAATTATAAAAACCATAATTTGAAAGAAACTTAGGAAGAAGACAACCTACTACTTATGCTCTCCACATATTTTAATTTAAAAAACTAAGACAATGATATCGGCTAAGGGGTTTTGGGGAGGAAATTAACATGAAGAGGTCTTTGATTGGAGGTGATCATCATATTTTTTTTTCTTTTCACACCCCACACAATTTTGTTTTTTTTTGAATAATATATATGTAATACCAGAAAATGATAGACTAACATCCTATCACTTCCCCCGATATATATGAACTTTTTATTCCTCTCTTCATTTGGGTTGCATATGTGTACCAGAGAATAAGGAACTAACATCTCCTTATTCCCATGACATATGATCTAACAAATAATAAAAAAAAAAAGAAAAAGAGAATTGGGAATAAGGATAAGGGGTTAAACAAGATTTAAGAAAATAAACTAAAATACTAGAGAGCAACTACTAGTAGATTGAGATTTCCTAAGAATCTAAAAGCATGAAGTAATAATAACAAGAATCCAAAATTGTTTAGCTAAATTACTACAAAATTGAAACTATTTAAAATAAAAGAGAAAAAGTGCTAAATAAATTACTCTAAGCAAATTAAACCATAAGAATATCCTCAAAACAAAATCACTAAAAGTTAAATTTAACTAAATATGATGAAATAAAGATTAGCAAATAAAAAATGCTTATAAACTAACTCAAACTAAATTTCTGAAAATAACAAAAATCTAAGCATGAGGTTTATTATATTTTTTTGATTTTTTGACATTTTTCATTTTTTTTGGGTTTTGAAATATGATCTTTTTTTTGGAATTTTGATTTTTCTAATTTTTTGGTTTTTTGATAAGGCTAAATAAAAGCATTACTAAAAAAAACTTAATAAAACTAAATATATTTTTTTTTAGAAAAGAAAGAAGAAAGAAAACAACCAAACCCTCCCCCATGCTTAAATTTTGCATTGTCCTCAATGAAAAATAAAAAACAAGAAAGAAAAAGGAAGAAGAAAGGGGAGGGGATGCAATAAAGTAAAATAAAAAAAAAAGAAAATGACTTCCCTGGAGTTGTAAGGCCGAATGCAGATGTCACTCCCCCATGCTTGAACTGGACATCGGCTCAGGCCTAAGGAAGAGAGGAAATGATGGAGCCAAACGAACCACCGGAGAGGGTTTTATTCCTGCAAAATAAAACAAAACAAAAAGAAAAAACAAAATGGATAAGTAAGGGGTGCCTCCCAAGAGCGCTCTCTGTTTAACGTCGGCTGAGCCCGACTTTATTTGTTAGCTAAATGGAAAATAAAAACTAAGATGAAGAGGTAACTCCCTAAGTATGCGCTTAGGGGAGTAAATTAAAAAAAAGAAAAATTGAAGAATCGCACCGACATGCGGTGGGATCTTTAAGGGAATGACGCCCAAGAATGAACGGACGGAGTTATAGAAGAACTCCGTCGCATGTAAGAGGGGAAAGAATGGGTCGTCAAAAGAGGAAGAATAAAAAGAAGAAGAAATAGAAAGAGGAATAAAAAGAGTAGAAGAAGAAATTTCATCATCAGAAATTTCACAAGAAGAAGAAGAGTCTTGTGAAATCTCGGGAGAGGAAGGGGAAGAAAGAACTAAAGGAGAGTTATTTAAAATAAAAGAAGAAGAAAAAGAAGATTCTCTAAAAGAGAAAAATTAGGAACAGTTGAATTTGAAAGTGTAATGGAATCACCAACGTCTTTAGATGGAGAAATAAGAGACATCTCGTCATCCTCAATGGGTAAGAAGCACACCGGAATATCCATAGAGGCGTCTTCCAAAGGAGGAAGGAAACAATCCGGGATATCCGAATAGTTATCCTCCTCGAGAGGAAAAAGACAAGCCGGGATATCCGGTGACTCAATACATGAAGAAATTGGAGGAGATGGAGAAGAAGACGAAGAAAAAGACGCGGCCTCACGAGAAAGATAATCCATAATGGTCTTGAAATGCGAACTAATATTATCAATAGAAGTTTGCAATTCAAGATACCCATTATCGAGAGAATTAAACTTAAAATTTGGTGGCGCGGCGCTTTGCGGGGCAAAATCATAAGAAAAATACGGGTTTCCCGTCTCCCAAGTAGGATAAAAATCGGAGTGAGGGTCAAATTGACCACTTTGACCTTCTCCAGAAAAATTAAAATCAAAAGAGGGAGGGGTTCCCGAAAGACATTCAGAATAAAAATGGTCGGGCGACCCGCAAAAAGCACAAATATATGACGATTCCATAAAAAAAACTGTTACCAAAAAGAAAAAGAAAAACAAAAAATTTTTTTTATTTGTTTTTTTAGATATTTATATTTTGAAAATAGATTTTTTAGTGGATTGGCTCGCGAACTTCCAAAGGGCTACCCGGTGAAGGGTTCGCAAGGTACTAGGTAAAATGGTGGCGCTTAAAGCCCCTTACCCTTTTCGAGAGATTTTAGGTTGGGTAGAAATAAGATGAGGTGGGTGGATAATAATAATAATAATAATAATTTATTTTTTTTGAATTTTAGTAGAAGTAATAAATTCGATGCTTTCGTAATATTGCCAAAAAAATTCCCCGGCAACGGCGCCAAAAACTTGATTGAGAAAATCGTATTCTCCAATCTATACTCGATTAAGGCAAGTGTACCTATCGAAATATAGCATAGCATATGAAAAATATCAAGGTCGTATAAAAACTCGGGGCAGGCAAGTACTATTACTCACAACGACTCTATTATTCTACCGAACGATTAATGAGTTTTGAAAATGAAAATAAACTAAGTTAAAAAGAGAAAATAAACTATTACGAGAAAATTGCTCGATCGACGATTCACTTTGAAATAAAATAACGGAATAAATTAGTTTAACATTTGTAATTCTATTAAGACCGTGACGGATCCAATATTAGGAAGTAATCTCGCTAGAGCATTAAATCCCCTAACTTATAGAAGTTTTGACCAGAATCTCTTTACAAGTCAAAATGGCCTTAAGTCGCATTATCGAAGTGACCCGCACTATTGGATTTGACTCCAATCCGGAGGATTTACGTCATCCTATCTCTAGGGGTGCGTTCAACTCCTTCCTTCCTTGCGTGATCTTTCATAGTCACGAGCCTCTCGGCTACTCAAATATGAGATCGGAATCTACTACCGTATACTAAAAATACGGAGTCGATACAAAATAGATCAAGGAAGAATCGAAAATAGAAAAATACAAATCCAAACATAAAATAAAAGATATTATTTTATTGCAAAGATCATCGCGATCGGGCAAAAAAAGAACTAGCTACGCATGATAAAGAAAGAAAACAAAATAGAAGAAGGAGAAATTAATTGCATTGCTAAATAAAAGAGGTACAAAATAATAATACTAAAAAGACAAGATACTATTGCACACAAAAAACAATTACAACAATGAAGGAAGAACACTTGAACTAGCACTCTACTTCTACCAAAAATACTTAACATAAACTACTTTAAACTCAAACTACTTAACTTCAAACAAAGGGGGAGGGGTTCCTTTTATAGGAGAGGGAGGAATGTTCTAGATGAGGGAGACATAGGGGTGGTCGGCCACATATGTGGAGAGGTTCATGCATTGTATTAAATGAAGGGGAGAGAGGAGGCATGGATGCAATGTATGATAATAAATGGAAGGAGAGAGAGGTGGCTACATGCATGCATTGTATATGTGGCCGGCCATGAATGGGCTTTGATGTAGGGCTCGGGTAGGCTTGGTAGGTGGCCGGGCTGCTCCAAGGGCTTGTTTAGTGTGCTCGGGTAGACTAGGTGGCTGCTCCAAGTTGAAGGGCTGCATGTGTTGGGCTCGGGTTCTTCATGGGCTGCTTGCTTGGGCTCGGCTTCTTCATGTTGGGCTTGAATGAGGCTCGACCATGCACAAGAGCTGCACCTACAAATAAATAAAACATAATATAAATTATCATAAAGTAAAAACAACATAATAGCATTAAAACATTTAAAATGAAATAACAAAACATTAAAAAAACATTAAAACAAAACATAAACTAATATTGATTAAAATTACTAAACATAACATAATATATAATACATATAATAAGACTAAATATATATTTTTATATCAAATCATGAAATAACATCATAACAAACATACAAAACATGAAATTACAATAAAACTTAAGGATTTTAACTACTAAATTACCCCAAAAATGATGACTAAAACAAGTCATCAACCTACAAAAAAGACAAAATAAACATGGATTAGTTATATTATGATTAACAAAATTAAAACAACATAATATAAAAACATTAAAACGTTAAAATTAAAACATTAACATATAACATAACATTAATTATAATTACTAAACCTAACATTATATAATACATATAGTAGCATAATACATATAATAAGATTATATAGATTTTTATATCAAAACATAAAATAAATAAAATAAAACTAGGAATGTTTAAAAAGACATTAAAACATGAAATGACAAGCATAAAATATAAATAAACTTAGGCATTTAGGCTACTAAATAACCCAAAAAACGATGACTAAAACAAGTCATAAAACTCCCCCATGCTTAGGCTTTTGCTATTCCAGAGCAAAAGTATGAGAAATATTTATAAGACAATTATAAAATTTTCAATTAAACTAAAAATTTATTTACACCAAAATCTAGCCAAAAATAAAAAATTAAAGATTTATGAATTAAGTCCTAAATTATGAAATTAAAGTGAAAATAGAGAAATATTTAGCCAAAAATTCTCTAATAAATTAACTAGCACTCAAAATTGAGTAAATTACAAACAAGGTTAGATTGAAATTTTAAAAAACCACAACTTTTAAAGAAACATAAGGAAAAAAATGCAACCTACTACTTGTGCTCTCCCAATATTTTAATTTAAAGACAAAGACAATAATATTGGCTAAGGGGTTTGGGGTGGAAATTAACATGAAGAGGTCTTTGATTGGAGGTGATCATCATTATATATTTTTTTCTTCACACCCCAACAAATTTGTTTTTTTTAAATAATATATGTAATACTAGAAAATGTTAGACTAACATCCTATCACTTCCCCCGACATATATGAACTTTTAATTCCTCTCTTCATTTTTGGGTTGCATATGTGTACCAGAGAATAAGGAACTAACATCTCCTTATTCCCAGTACATATGATCTAACAAAAAAGAAAGAAAAAGAGAATTGGGTAAGGATAAGGGGTTAAACCAGATTTTAGAAAATAAACTAAAAAACTTAGAGAGCAACTACTAGTAGATTGAGATTTCCTAAGAATCTAAAAGCATGAGGTAATAATCGTTAGAATCCAAAATTATTAAGCAAAATTACTACAAAATTGAAACTATTTAAAATAAAAGAGACAAAGTGCTAAAGAAATTACTCTAAGCAAATTAAAATGATAATATTATCCTCAAAACTAAATCACTAAATTTTATATTTAACTAAATATGATGAAGTAAAATATTAGAAAGTAATAAAAAGAATGCTTATAAATAAAACACAAACTAAAATTTTGAAAATAATAAAAGCTAAGCATGAGGTTTATTATAATTTTTTTTTTTTTCTAAGATTTTTCAATTTTTTTGGGTTTTGAAATATGATCTTTTTTTGGACTATTTGATTCTTCTAATTTTTTTGGGTTTTTGATAAGGCTAAATAAAAACAGTACTAAAAAAACGATACTAATCTTTTTGTATTTTTGTATAAATTTAAAACATTTTTAGAAAGAAAGAAAAAAGAAATAAAATAACTAAACCCTACCCCATGCTTGAATTTTGCATTGTCCTCAATGAAAAATAAAAACAAGAAAGAAAAAAGAAGAAGAGAGGGGAGGGGGGATGCAATAAAGAAAATAAATAAAAAGAAAACGACTTCCCCGAATTCGTAAGGCTGAATGCAGATGTCTCTCCCCCATGCTTGAGCTGGACATCGGCTCAAGCCTAAGGAAGAGAGGAAAGGATGGAGCCAAACAAACTGCCGGGGGTTTTATTCCTGCAAAAAAAAAAAGCATAAGCAAGGCGTGCCTCCCAAGAGCGCTCTTTGTTTAACATCGTCTGAGCCCGACGTTATTTATTAGCTAAATGGAAAATAAAAACTGAAATGAAGAGGTAACTCCCTAAGTATGCGCTTAGGGGAGTAAATCAAAAAAAAAGAAAAATTGAAGAATCGCACCGACATGTGGTGGAATCTTCAAGGGAATGACGCCCAAAAGTGAATGAACGGAGTTATAGAAGAACTCCGCCGTATGTAAAATGGGAAAGAAGGGGTCGTCAAAAGAATAAGAAAAAAAGAAGAAGAAATAGAAAGAGAAATAAAAGAAGTAGAAGAAGATATTTCATCAACGGAAATTTCACAAGGAGAAGGAGAGTCTTGTGAAATTTCGGGAGAAGGGGTAGAAAGAACTAAAGGAAAGTCATCTAATATAAAAGAAGAAGAAGATAAAGATTCACTAAAAATAGAAAAATTTGGAATAGTTGAATTTGAGATGGAATCACAAACGTCTTCGGAAAAAGAATTAAGGGACGTCTCATCATCCTCAACGGGTAAGAAGCACACCGGAATATCCATAGAGGTGTCTTCTAAAGGAGGAAGGAAACAATCCGGGATATCAGAATAGTTATCATCCTCGAGAGGAACAAGACAAGCCGGGATATCCGGTGACTCATTATATGAAGAAATTGGAGGAGACGGAGAAGAAGACGAAGAAAATGAAACGGCCTCATGAGAAAAATAATCCTTAATGGTTTTGAAATGTGAATTAATATTATCAATAGAAGTTTGCAATTCAAGATACTCATTATCGATAGAATTAAAATTTAAAGGCGCGGCGCTTTGCGAAGCAAAATCATAAGAAAAATAAAATGGGTTCCCCATCTCCCAAGTAGGATAAAAATTGGAGTAAGGGTCAAATTGGCCATTTTGACCTTCCCCAGAAAAATTAAAATCAAAATGGGAGGGGTGCCCGAAAGACAGTCAGAATAAAAGTGGTCGGGCGACCCGAAAAAAGCGCAAAAATATGATGATTCGACAAAAAAAACTGTTACCAAAGAAAAAGAAAAAAAATTTGATAATTTTTTTTAGAAAGTAGAAAAATTAAAATAAATATATTTTTTTTAAAAAAAAATAGTAAAAATAATAAACTCGGTGCTTTCGTAATATTGCCAAAAATCTCCCCGTCAACGGCGCCAAAAACTTGATGTGTAAAAATCGTCTCACGAACTACAATTCGAATAGGCAAGTGTACCTATCGTTTTATTGTATAGTGATAAAAATATATCAAGGTCGTATAAAAACTCGGGGCAGACAAGTACTATTACTCACAACGACTCTATTGTCCTACCGAATGATTGATTAGTTTTGAAAATAAAATAAACTAAACTTAGTTAAAAGAGAAATAAAATATTGCGAAAGAGTGCACGATCGACGATTCACTTGGAAATAAAATAACGAAATAAATTAGTTTAGCATTTGCAATTCTATTAAGGCCGTGACAGATCCGATATTAGGAATTAATCTCGCTAGAGCATTAAATCCCCTGACTTATAGACGTTTTGACCTAAATCTCTTTCAAGTCAAAAAGGCCTAAAGTCGCATAACCGAAGTTACCCGCACTATTGGATTTGACTCCAATCCATAGGATTTACGTCATCCTATCTCTAGGGTTGCGTTCAACTCCTTCCTTCCTTGAGTGATCTTTAACATTCACGAGCCTCTCGGCTACTCAAATATGAGATCGGAATCTACTACTGTATACTAGAAATTCGGAGTTGATACGAAATAATTCAAGATTGGATCAAAAATAGGAAATTACAATTGCAAACATAAAATAAAAGATGTGTTATTTCATCACAAAGCTCATCGCGATCGGGCATAAAAACTAATTAGCTACGCATAGTAGGAAAGAGGAAAATAAAATAGAAGAAATAGAAATTCATTTGCATTGCTTGATAAAGTAAAAGAGTACACAATATTAAAAAGACAAGACAATATTATGAAGAAAAATTACAACAATAAAAGAAAACAACAAGAAGTAAAGAAAAGAAAAGAACTACTAACACTCTTGAACTAGCACTCTCTACCAAAAACTACTTCTTACTAAAACTACTTAACAAAAACTAGAGGGATGAGGTTCCTTTTATAGGAGAGGGAGAAGGTTCTAGATTAAGGGGAAATAAAGGGGCAAAGGTGGTGGCCGTCCACATGGTGGAGAGGGTTCATGCATGAGTTTTAATGAGGGGAGAGAGAATAAGGCTAAATGCATGCATTTCATTTAAGGGGAATAACATAGAAAATATAAAATAGAGAGGGGCGATGAATGTGGAATAAAGAGGGGAGAAAGAAATAAAAGAGGGGGAAAGGGAGTGGCCGGCCATGCATTAATGTGGAGGTGCATGCATGGAGAAATTATTGAGAAGGGAGAGAGGTGGTCGGCCACATGTAAGGGGATAAATGGGATTCAATGGGCTCGGGTAGAGGCTTGCTTGGTATAGGTGGGCTACTCATGATGTGGGCTGCATGTAGTTGGCTGCTCATAAATGGAGGAGGTTGGGTTGCACATGTTTGAGGGCTGCATAATGATGGTCGGGCCACTCCAATGGCTCATGAACCTAAAAAAAAGACAAAATAAACTTTGATTAATTATGTTTTGAATAACATTATTAAAAAAACATATATAAAAACATTAAAAGGTTAAAATTAAAATATTAACATATAACATAACATTAATTATAATTACTAAACAAAACATAATATAATACATTTAGTAGCATAATACATATAATAAGATTATATAGATTTTTATATCAAAACATAAAATAACTATAAAAAAACTAGGAATGTATAAAAAGACATTAAAACTTGAAATGGCAAGCATAAAATATAAATAAACTTAGGCATTTAGGCTACTAAATTACCCCAAAAACGATGACTAAAACAACTCATCAGGAACTCTAAGGAGGAGGTAGCTAGGCTCAGGGTCGAGCTGGCTATACGGTTCGAGATGAAGGATTTGCGTGAGGTCCATCACTTCCTTGGACTCGAGGTTTAGAGGAATAAGAGCGGGATACTAGTTTCTCAAAATGGCTATGCTGAGCGGATCGTTCATCGATTCGGCTTTAGGGAGGGAAAGAGTAGCTCTACTCCTCTATATTATGGCCTTAAGCTTCGACGAGATGAGGGGATGATTCTTCATGATAACTTGGTGTTCTAGGCTTTGGTCGGGAGTTTGATTTACCTAACGATTATAAGCCAAGACATTGCTTATGTTGTGGGCCGGGTTAGTCATTATATTGCAGAACCAAAGAAACCTCATCTGTTAGCGACGAGGAATATTCTGAAGTATATAAAGACTACTTCTGGTATGGAACTCTTGTATTGGAGGGACACGAGTTTTTCTCTACATGGATACACTGATGCTGATTAAGGAGGAGAGTCAGACTATCAAAAGTCGACTTCTGGTTGTGTTTTCACCTGCGGATAACCAGTTATTTCATAGTGTAGTAAGAAGTAGGACTCGGTGTTTGTCTCTACTACGGAAGCGGAGTACAAGGCTTCGACCTTGGTAGCTCGGGAAGCCATCTGGCTGAGGAGACTAGTATAAGATGTCCATGAAGAAGTATGAGGTCCAACACTGCTTTACGGGGACAACGAGAGTGCCTTGAAACTGGTTAATAATGCAGTTTGTCACTCGCAGTCCAAGCATATAGAGACTGAGAACCACTTCATTCGGGAGAAGGTGTTGGAGAGTTCTCTTATGGTTGAGCATGTGCGGAGCGACGAACCCATCGTAGATATCTTCAATAAGCCGATGTCGAAGGGTCATTTGAATGTCTACGAGGACTGCTTGGTTTGGTCACCACTTCTTACTTCAAGGGGAAGTGTTGAAATTATTGAAGTAAAGGTGGGGGATTATTGGGAAAACCGCGCGACCTGGACGGATAGTCTGGCGGACTAGTGTGTGGCCTATATGGTCTAATGTTTGTAGTCTGGTGGTTTGTCCTTGATGGAATCCATGCGGATAGGCTAGTTATTCATAGCTTTGGCGGTCTTATTTTGAGTCCGCGGAGTTCGCTTTATGAAGACTATTCTTGGAGCTCATGAGATCGGCATTGTCCTGTGCCCTTAATCTCAAGTTGTGCGGTTATGAGGTAACTGCAGAGTTCGTGGTTAGGCGAACTATTTTTGATCTGGCGGCCTAAGAGGACTTGGCGGACTGATAGTTATCTGTGGAGCTTGCGCCAGAGTTTCTCTGGTTGTTGAACTTGGTAATGATATGTGACAAGTCCATTTTGATTGTTGAGTCCGCAATATATGCTGGTTGATCTGGCTGCTTGGGCCTTTGGTTGTGGTCATTATCTATTGCGGGTTGGTGCGTTGTCCGTTAGCGTGCGGAATTTCTTCCTATCCGACATCCTTGATAGCTAACGGATAGGGTGTTGTCTGTCCTTGTCTGTGTAGACTAGGCGAACTGCTCTGTGCTAGATGCGGGCTGGGGTGGTGTCTCTATTTACTAGGGTCCATGTAAACTGGGTGGACTGCTCTGTAATAGCTGAGGGCTTGGGTGGTGTCTCTATCTACTAAGGCAGTGATAACACTACTTTTCGTGCCTATAAATAGGACCCCCTATGACAACAAAATTAACTGACTGAACAGTAAGTTGGACTTGGGTTAATTTCTACGGCCACAAATTTTTTGTCCTCGCGATTTGAGAAGGATAACCGGTTGTTGTTTGCAGGTTGTGCGGCTAACACTAAGAAGCCAGGACTTTAGTGCTAACTTCGGTCAGGGATCAGTGAAGCTTGCGGTTTACAATCAGCAGTTAGCAGCAGGTCGCAGTTGCTGACAGCTGGTCTTCTCTTCTTCTGCAATTCCAGTTCAATAACCTATTCGCTAGTTTGGGCGATTTAGGAGGTCTGTTCTTCAGTTCAGAAGCGTCTTGTTCGCGGTCTAACTGGCAGTTAAGCGACCTCAGCAATCAAGCGTCTTGTAGTTTGCAGACAGCTCTTCTTCATCTTGAATAACGGGTAGTCCTCACAACCTCGCAATCTCGACGAACTTTGATGTTTAGTTAGGCAAGGGCAATTGTCTCGGCGGTCTCGGCCTCTGTCCGCCCTGTTTTAATTATTGTTGTTCTCTTGTTCCTTTTTTGTACTTCGCGAAATCATGTCTCTCCATGTATACCTCTTATTATAAAGAAGTTTGTTAATAAATGACCTGCTTGTTACTTTCCTCGCATTTGGTTTACTGAGCTTTGTTGTGGTTGGAGTGTTCCTGCACCTGGTTCCCCATTTCCGATCCATCAAGGGGCCATCTTGATTGCTTTTAAAGTTTTACTTGGTATCAGAGCTATCATCTTAATCGTCTGGTGAAATTTTAACAAGGAGTTGAGGCTCCGAGGTGTAAGATTTGTTGAAATTATAGATAGAGGTGAAGTAGCCTAATCCAGCCCTTCGTGGTAGATAAATGAACTGGGATAGTGGACATAACCAACTCGGGGAACCACTATAGATCTCTGTGTTCTATGTACTCAATTTTAAAGTTGTTTTATTCCGCGAAAATACACAGACATCACCTATTCACACCCTCTAGGTGATTTAGGTAGACACTAGATACTTGCAATTGGTTTTAGAGGGTAGTTGTTCGACATAAAGTTAACACTTTGAACAAGATCTCCCATCTCGTGTTAAGAGATTCTATTTTGTGGCTATGGATAAGACCAAGGGCATGTCTTCAATGGAATTACCTGTGCACACCAAAAAGAACTTCCCTATGTGGTAAGATAGAGTCAGTTTCTTCACTGAAGTAGCAGATCCAAGGATATTTCAGATTATTGAAGAAGGACCTTATATCCCTAAACTAGCCTCTGCTCTGAATCTTGCAGTTATGATCACTAAGAAAATTATGGATCTGACGAAGGATGAAAATGATATGGTCTCCCTAGATAAGAAAGCAAAGAAAATCATATCCAGTGCAGTGGACGACTCTATGCTTCAAAACTTATTCCACTACAAAACTGCCATGGAGATGTGGAACTATCTTGTTTTGGTCGTAGAAGGTACCAAAGAAGTTCAAGACGATCATAGATTGTTGCACAATAAAGAATACGAGGCATTCAAGTAATGATCAAATGATACTATTGCAGACCTCTTCGAGAAATTCTTCAAGATCGTCAACGGTCTTAGAAACATTGGTCGCACATTCACCAATAGCGAGCTTAATGAAAAATTTCTGAAATACCTAACCAAAGACTGGGAAACAAAAGTTTTTTCTATTAGGGAGTTTGGGAAGTTGTCGGGGATTGACCCTCATAACCTTTTCGGAAAATTGCTCTCCTATGAACTCCCGATGAATACCAAAAAAGAAGGAGTAACAAAGCAGGCATACTTCAAGCAAAAAGAAGTCAGTAGCTCAGATCGCTGAAGGTTCGAGAAAGTCCAAAGCTATGTCAAAAGTAAGGATACGTGCTCCAGACACCCTAGAGGACTCTAAGCCAAGCACGTCAGGCTTTGAGCTATCTGATGGAGAGTTCTCTCTCATCTCTAAGCAGTTCAAAATATTGCTCAGCAAGTGGAGAAAAATGAAGAATCAATTCTCCTCCTCTGAGATCAGTAGATCACATCTTGATGGTGATCGCTCCAAGAATAACCACAACTGAGAGGACATGTATAAATCTAAATCGAATAAACATTCTTCCTCTGACGTTGTGTGTTATTATTGTAATTTGACAGGACACTTGATTACAGAGTGTCCATACAAAAAGAAGGAAGGATCCAAGGAAGAAGAGCAGAGATCCTTCAAGGGAAAAATGAAGGAAGAGGAAACCTTCATCCCTAAGATGTCAAAGACTCTTATTGTCTTTGACTAAAGAGAATCAAGTTCAAGAATGAAGAAAATTTCTTTGGGCTTATGGCTAGATAAGACGAGGAAGTTGGCGACTCCGAGTATCACAGGAAGGTAAACTCGCACATGATACTGTTTGAATAAAAAATGTCAATTAATGGTAATGAAGGCTATTCTTCTGGGGAAGACAATTCCGACTTAATGGCTCAACATCAGGATCTTTTAAAAGTTTATGACAAATTACACAAGGTAGTCAAAAGGAAATGAAAAGAGATTGCCTCCCTCAAGGCATTGGAAACAAATATGACTATGAGACTTGTGCTAAGTTAATGTTATGCTCAGGATCGATGATGGATCGTCTTTCCCTTAGAGGAAGTAAATACACTTAGGTTTAGTTCAAGTGTAAGATGAGGAGAGTTGGTAAATGGGTTGATACCATGTAAGACCCCATTTTTTTCTTTTAAACCATCGGGGGCCTTATGGCCAGAACCGCCGCTTTGTGGTGACACCAACACACCCAGGAAGGTCATCACTACAAAATGCCGATCCTGCCATCCATACCGATCGTAGAAGAGTAGAATAAATATAAGAGTACATGAGTAAAATAATCTCAAATACTGGTCCACCAGAAATCACATGAAATAAAAATAAATATCCAGGAAGGGAGAGTCCACAAAAATGATAAATCAAGGTACTAATAAGAGGTCTCCTGCCCCATACATCATGATGTTCACTACAAGTCGCTCAATGCAGAAGCAAATCTATAAAAACTACTAATGATCGGGACTCACTGTACCTGCTGCCTGAACTCCCGTGCTAGACTATCCCATCTCCAATCGTACCGACCTCTGGGGATGCATCTCCTGGTTCGGCTCCACGATCCCCTAAAATGAAATGGTCAACGACCATTAGTCTAAAAGACTAAGTCCTATTTTCCCCAACCCCTCCCTCATGCCTGCTAGGCACCGAGCGGGGAGAAGGAAAGTGAAGGTATTTAAGGTGGAGAGTAACAAAGTAAGCAGGTGGTGGCGGAACTAGTCTATCATGAATATATAATAACAACAAGTATAAGTAAGCAGTAGTAGGTGAGCAGTATGAGTATACATAAGAACAATTGAGCAAGTAAAGTAGGAGAAGGTAAACTAAGTAAGTAACCATGACCTATAGGAATGCCCATATAAACTTATAGACAAAGGGGTCGTTTTACAAGGCCTTTTATATAAAGTGTCCCATACCAATTTATACAAAAGGTGTCAAGGGTTATATTTAATGATAATGCTATATCGTGCAAGTATGCCATGATATGGACATGCAAATACAACACACACACCCGACTCTGTACATACAGACCTTTAGTTCCCCCTTTTTGGAGCCTAACCTCCCAGGATACCTCCGTAGTGGAAAAAGAAAGCGGTGGGTTTGGCCACGGCAACCTCTAAACCGGTATCAGCACTACCTGTCAGACCTATCGAACACCTCAATGCTCGACTAAGCGGAAATGCTACGTACTCTTGCCGGCTGCGCACAAGACTTTATTTGGCCAAGTGTTAAACCATACTTACCGAGTGAATATATTGGTGTCGGTGCGACGAATCTCCAATACCGAAGACCCACCACCTTTTTATTTTATGCACATGCAATAATAATATATTTACCCACCGATCCAAAGCTCCCTAGACTATCTCGTCTGTCATAATTATCTACCAAGCCATCGGCTCACCGGGCTAACCTACCCATCACAAAAACCACCGAGCCTACCGCTTGTGAGACCCAACCTAGCTCCCACAACACCGGGGAGTATGAGTGTAAGTGTATTCCTAGTTATACTAGTTACTCTTAAACATTTATTTTTCTTATGGTTTAGGTTAGCCCAGGACTACCCAAGTTATTCTCTGTGAAGGTCTCATAGGGCACTGGGAACTATTATGGTAGTTGAAGCTCATTGTTCCCTTTCGCAAGTCACTTAATATTATTTGTTATTACCCAATTCCTGATCCCTTTTAATATTATACTGGATCTAACCCTAGTGTATTTTGACTCTCTCTCCACATGAAAGACGATTTTTCGTCGATCCCGAGTACCTCTTAACACTAGTCAACCTTGCACTCTCCTCTTCATGACTCCTAATGAATCTCTTTTTTTCACTTTAGAAAATCAGTAAACTATGAACCCCATCTCCCTATGTCCATTTCACATATTATGATAATTTTCGCAATTTTTCTAAATGCAGACCAACCTAAGCTATATGATGTACATGATAGGAGGCACTCCAAATTTTCATCCAAAAGCCCTGAGGTAATTATTGTGGGTCTATCATGACATATTTAGCCTAAATACATAAACTTATAATTTCCCTAGATAATTTGTCATTTATTAAATTTTCCCAAAATTTAGGCCATGGGTAATTTTGAATATGAAGTACTAGATTTCCTTAAGTTATCGCCACCCAAAAATTAAGAACACTAAATGATCGCAAAATATCAGTGAATAACAAATTTCACAGATTTTTATAAATATAATAACCTCTAAATAATTAATTCAATATAGCGATAATGAATTAAATTAAAGAGAGAAGTACTTATAAATATTATCCAAAAATTACACAAAACTTACCAGGGCTTTAATATGATCATAAATCATCACTGACTAAGTTTCATATTATTCAAAGTTAGTTTAAACATGATATTATCAAAATCATCCTTAGGGGCAACATAAAGGTTATAACTACAAGTATGAGCTAATGTCTTCCAAACATCCTATAATAATTTCCAGAGACTCATATTGTTTTAAAAACTCTTCTACCAAAATTTCATAAGGATCCAAGGTCATATGACCCTTCAATATTATAATAAAATGTATATACCTAAACTATCCCTAATTGGTTTAAGTTGTGTGTCTAAGTCTAAATGTAACAAAATTCCTTCTTATTACTATTTAACATCATAGGATTACATGGACTAAACCCCAAGGACATATCATTCTATGTCCTTGACAAACTCCCAAAGTTCAACCTTAGGGTTTGAACTAGGGTCATAGGGAAAATCCACCCCAAACCATCTCCAACTCCATGAGAGGGTGTTTTAACAGACCATGGAACTCTAGACCAAGTTCTAACTCCTTTGGGTGAGAATTGGCCGCTCTATGCCCCAAACACTCATTGCCCTTAATTACCCTCAGGGGACCAAACTTTGGTCACACCAATACCTATTCAAATCAAGACTAAATGGGCTGAAATTTTTTATCATAGTCATTTAGGACCCTAAAAGACAGTCACCAAAATTTTGGTGGGTTTAGAGGTCATTAGACCCCATAAATAATTCTTACATTGTTTATTAAATTTATATAAAAACTTTACGAAAATATTTTTTCAAAAATTCCTATTTTTGGATATGTTATATGTATACGTCAGAGTGATCCCCATTCCAAATTTCAGGTTATTTGAATGGCTGGATTAATGGGGGCACTCAATTTAGTCTCTGGTCAAGCTTATGTATATGCCGCACCATTATGAGTGCTTGGTCAAACCACCTACCTAAATGGGTTGAAATTAATTTTAAATTAAAGTATACTTCAAGGGCTACAATTTCCATGTTGGCCACTTTTTAAGGTTTAGCCCCCCTAAGGGTCTCATTTATTTATTTTAAAGGGGGCACAGTAAAGGGTTAAAAATGTAAAACCATAATTAATATTTATAACTATGTTGTACAGATCCAACAGACGGCCTGGATTATGACTTCATCCTCCAGCAGACCGCAGAGATCTTCCCGACCTGGATCACTTCCAAAGATTTTTTACCGGCCATCTAGTCTACTCCCCCGCCAGCCACCACCACCACCACCTCCGTTGAGGTGGTGGCTATCGTCGGAGGGCGGCATGGTCGCCGGAGGGGCGGTTTCCCCCAAAGTAGAAAAATAAAACCATGGAAAATCTGGAATTTTTCACTCCCAATCGGGCTCAAATGAGCCCGATTTCTCTCCTAAAAGATCTAAGATTCTATCCCACGAAGAGAGGAGTAGATGAGGACCTTTGCGGAGGGTTGGAGTCGGGCTGATCGTCGTGCAACCATTTCTGGCGATGGAGCTTTTGGTGCTCTGTAACAACACTACCAAACTTCCCGGTTTCTTCAGGTGAAGGTTGGAAGCGATTGTTGGTGGTCTAGGGATGCTTTTAAGGTGGCAAATGGGTAAGGAAAAGGGCCATACCTTCAAAGCTATTAATGGCCATTAATGGAGAAAATTCGGCCATGGTGGATTCTCTGAATTTAGCCTCTATACAGCCTAGAAAACCCCTTGATCTTCTCCAAATTCCTCAGGGGAGATGGATCCAGCCTTGAATATGAAGAGAGGAGGCCCCTTGGCCTTCCTTGCCATGAATGGCCCTCTTTCTCTCTCTTTCTCTCTCCTCCATTAAAGGGAAAAATGAGCTTCTCTCTCCTAGTCAACATTTCCAGAAAATGAATGGCATATTTTGAAATTATCAGCCTCCTAAGCTAGTGGTCCACTCAAGTTGGGCTTAGCCCAAGTGGATTAGGCTTGAGCTAGCCATTTAGGCTAGTTTGACATAATTCTAGGGTAGAGTTGACCTTGGTAAAATTGACAATTTTGGTTGACCCCAATGGGTCCTTAGTGACCCATTGTCCTCCCCCCTAAGATCTAGGAAGGGTTGATTTGGGTTGGTTGGGCACCTTGAAGGACACTTGACCCTTAGTTAGGGCACTTTTACCTTTTTTGGGCTAGGGTTGACTTAGGTGAACTTAGCCTCTTTGGTTGACCCCAATGGGTCCTTGGTGACCCATTGGCCCCCTTAGAGCTTGAGAAGGTCTAAGTGTGACCCTTTGGCAAAGGGGATGTCAGTTGGCCATGTATGGGCATAGTTTGACCAGACTAGGGTTTGGGTTGACTTTGGTCAACATGACATTTTTAGTTGACCATAGTGGGTCCCTATGGCTCTAATGGACCCTCTAATAGGTTAGGGATGTTGTGGTGGGGTTATTGAATCATGGTGAAGCCCTATGATCATCCCTATACTAGTAACTTGAATTCTACTATTTCTAGATCAAGGTGTTTCACACTTTAATTCCTAAGTTCACCCCAATCTTTTGGTACTTCCCAGGGTTTTGTCATGACCCAGTCATGACAAAACCATCCTAGGGGTCTAGAAGTCTGCGGGATGTTATAAATCCTAATACATAAAATAAAAATTTCATTCCCGAAATTTATTTTAGGCCTACGGGTTTCAAGTACGGAAAGTCAAATGTAATATCCCAAGAGGTTAAAGGGGATACCTGACGTGAAAAGTTTCGGGTACTTTTGCTGCATCAAGTCTTGTGGCTCCCACGTGTGCTCCTATTATCCATGATTCCTCCACAAGACCTTGACCAGCAGAACCATCCTACATTAAAAGACCCCCATCCTTGTATCGTCTATCCGGATCGGCTCCAGGTGCACCGATCAATCAGAAGCTATAGAACCATCTATAGTCGTAATCTGCTGCTCTAGTAGAAGTAAAGCTCTCCTGAGGGAGGAGACGTGGAATTCATCGTTAAACTCGCTAGCTCTGGCGGCAGATCCAGTCTGTAAGTCAAGGGACCGATCCATTCCAGGATCCTGTAAGGCCCGATATATCTCGGACTGAGCTTCTTTTGACCACACACCCGCGAGACTCCATGCATCGGTCGTATCTTTAGAAACACCCGGTTTCCGATTTAAAACTCTATATGACGATGCCGAGAATCGTAATACTTGTCCTGTCTGCTCTGGGACTTCAACATCCAGTCTCGAATCAACCGCACCTGAGCATCCATATCCTCGACGAACTCCGAGCAAAGTGCCTTCGGATCCTCATCCTGGATCAAAGATAAAGGATTCCTTCATCTCTGCTAGTATAAAGCTTCATAAGGGGCCATGCCGATGCTGGACAGGTGGATGTTGTTGTACGAGAACTCGATCAACGATAGTTGTGTAACGTCCCAATTCGCGCAAGGCCCCTTATGCGCACTTCTAAGATAGGAAAAATGACTTGGGCTCAGGGAGTGCTGGCAGCTAGGCTTACACTATTGTAAGGGAGGAGAAGTTGGTCCAGAGTATGACAGGAATATTGAAACGTGCCTGTCAATACATGTGTGGTACTTTGGTTTCTTTGCATCTGCTTTGTGGAATTTCAAGAGAAGGACATGGGTAGTGACACGCGCGTGTCCATACCCATTTGGATCTCTAGCAACGATGCAGATTCCTTATTGTGTTTCCCGAGCAGGACATGGGTAGAGACACGGGCATGTCCATACTAGCGTGTGTGTATTCTTCGAGCAGAGTTTGACTAACATTGTCGACTAGGTTTCCTGAGCAGGACACGATTAGTGACACGGGTGTGTCCCTACCCGTGTGTGTGTTCATCGAGCAGAGATAGACTAACATCATCGACCGTATATCCAGAGAAGGACATAGGTAGAGATACGAGCGTGTCCCTATCCGTGTGTGCCCATAGTAGTTCGATGATTCGTCGAGCGGAGCTCGACAAATCGTCAACCACGTTCCTCTCGAGCCGGACACGGGTCGTGACACGGTCGTGTCCCTACCCATGTAGCTCAATTTCGGGTTGTGGCGAATTTTTTGGCCGCGTCGTTTCGTAGGGACTCATTTACTGGGTTGATTGGTAGTCCAATTATAGGCCAACACATGTCTATGCAGTTACACAACTTCCAATATGGAAAGGGGAGAAAACCCTAGCCGTTTCTAGTCTTTCTTCCAAGCCATTGCTGTAGTAAACTGATGGAGAAGAAGAAGGTGTTGGAGCCGATCATCTTCCCGTAAAGAACTAACAATGACTGAGGAGAAGAAGATGCCGCCAAGAAGGGTGACAAGGTCTATGGCTGGAAATTATGGAAATGCCGGAAATGAGGTGAGCTTCCTATCCTCTCCCTTGGTGCTAGATCTCTAGTTATTTCTAGGAGAGATGTCGAATCAAGAGAGTTTTGACTTACGAGATGAAGATTTTCGAGGAAAAGACCATTTTAGGGCTTGTGCACCAAGGATATTGATGTCTTCAACCTTTCCCCTCTCCTTGAGTAGATGGTGGACTTGGTTAGTGAAGAGGAAATTGTCTCATGAGGGTGAATAAGGGTGAAGGAATTTCTGGACATGGTTTGAACATATGGCTTGATGAAGAAGATGAACTGATGTCATTAATCTTACTTTAATATGTGTGTAGAAATCTATTTTCTGCACGCAATAGTCTTCGAGGCCGTTTTCAGACATGATACGGCCAGATAAGTGCTATCGACTAAAAAAAAACGCAGCCCTTGGAAATGCCTTTCCAACTAGGGGTTAAACATCTTTACCAGATTTCTATCGCCTCGGGAATCCCCGTTCGAAGTTTTTGTACAGTAATCATTCCTGCGCAAGTAATTCTCATGTTTGTTTTGTATCGACTTTGGGTTAGTAGAGAGATTGAAGTACAATAATGTTAACGTTTTGTTGAGAGGTAGCTTATAAGAGGTTGAGATAAATCATGTTAATAACATTTGTTGGATAGACCCTCAATGAACAAATGATGTGGTAAAATGTACTTGATCAATGCGATTTTGTGAAGCTTGGAGAACGAATGGATTGACGAGATGGGATGGTAGGAATGGTTTAAATATGTGAATCAATAAGGATGTACTTGGCAAGGGTAATGCGTTGAATAACGATGAGTTTGGCTTGAAGATACTGTAGAAAATTAGTAACGACTATTATGAACAAATGGTTATATAGTTGAAGAATATGTGAGGTACCTTTATGTCGATGATGAACCCTTAAGTGACTTTGGCACTAGATTGTGAAAGGGTGTAAGTGCGGGGTTTGACCGCACTGGTTGTAATGTTGAGAAGAGATGTAAGTGGACCGTTGGGCATGGTCCTCAGTGTTTATTCCCGAGGCTCCTTCTGTGCCACAATGATGTGAAATTAGATGCTGTGTGAGTCGACATGCGGTGTCGTAATCCTAGGTTATAGATAGTGTGGTAGGTCTACGTGCTCGCCAGTCGTCTCACTTACGGGAGTTGACAGATAGACTTTGGGCGGTTGGGCTTTGTCCTCGGTGTTCATTCCCGAGGCTCCTTCCGTGCCAAGTAGATGGTTGGGCTTGGTCCTCATTGTTTTTTTGAGGCTCCTTCTGGGTAACAGCATATGCCAGTTCATGGCTTGATTCTCGTTGCACATCAACCCGAGACTCCTACTAAGATGTAGTATGCATATGAGCTCCACTGTTGTGTTCTTAGCATTGAGGCGTATAGAGGCCTAGGTTAGGTAGTGTGGATACCCGCCTAGTAGTGGATAAGCCCACTCTACTGACACCATCTGGCCACGACGGATGATGCCTGATAGGTTAGCTACATGCTCGAAAGTGGGAACTATAAGTCTGTGTCGACATAGCAATTGCATGTGCGTGATCATGGGTGAGTAATTGCATAACATTCATGGCATTGTATTACATTGCATACACAAGATCCTCATCATATAATTTTGTATGAGCACTCTTATATGATGAGTTACTTTATTGTTGAGCTGATCCTTAACTAATATGTCTGTATGGGCATTCATATAAGTTGAGTTACTATTTGTCGTAGCTTTTCATTTTTCATAAACTGTTGTAGATGGTAGGACTACTAGAGTAGAATGTTTACTCATTCATTATACTGTTGATATACTCAATATTGCACACTCTATACCACCTGTTTGTACTACTGCTTATATAAAAATATTGTACCCTTGTTCTTTTCTCCGCCCGGTGCTGAGCAGTCACCGGGGGAGCGGATGTGATATCCACTTAGTCTTTATGACTAACGGTTGTTACGTCATACCTTTTTAGGAGGAAACCCCACAGTCAGAGCAGCCGCAGATTTTGCTGCAGGACAGCCAGGCCAGGATGACAGGGCCAGAAGGGACGGTGCCCTCACTACCATCAGTGACCGATGTGAGTTTGAGAAACTAATGATGTAGCCCCTTTGGGCATGTTTTACCCATACTCTGATATTTTAGAAGCATGTTGTAGCTTCATTATTTGTTGTACTTTTGGACTATGAATACTTATGTGTGGATTGACTTCTGTTTAATATTCTTGGATGGGTTGGCATTGGTTAATATTGAGAATGGCTGGCAGGACAGGCGTCTTGTAGTACATGTTAGTCTGTGTGAAATCGCTACCGCAAGGAGGCTGTTCTGGGCATAAGACTTCCCTCGTGCCGTGTTTTGTGTTCCTGGAGGGGGGGGGGGGGGGTCTGACAAATGGTATCAGCTTGCTACGTTCATGAACTAAAGAAATCATTCAATAATGGTGCCACCCCCATTCGATTAGTCAGTTTGTGGACAAGCTAACTAAGTGGAAGCAGAGGTGTGCCTATATGTAATTCACACAAAGTATGCCCAACTTTGACCTTAAGATTAGCACCCTTACCTTAGGTTTGTACTCTATGTATAGATCCCAGTGCATGTTGAGCCAGTGGGGGGCACCCCCGCCCCGTACATACCCACACAGTTTTAGCAATCGATTCTAGGGCAGACACTCACAGCTATCCTGGATGCCTTTAGATCCCAACAAGCCGGTGTACAACACAAGCCATAGGTTCCAATATGGTGAGCACATTCCGAGCTCTCTCCCCTCCTGCCTATGTTGGGATAGAGTCAGCAGTACGTGCAGAGGAATGGCTTGACACTGTGCAAGAACTGCTGGTGGGAATTAGATCTCCGAACAATATAGTTGTGACCTTGGTAGTGACAATCCTGGAACTGCACGCCAAGAGGTGGTGGAAGTCCCTCATGGGATCCACCTTTAAAGGGCGAGTTTATACGGTGATTAGCTAGAGCGAGTTCTCAGGATCCTTTTTTGAGCACTTCATTCCATCATCTGCTCGAGATGAACTCGAAGAGAGATTTTTACAGCTGAAGTAAGGATCGAAGTCGGTTACGGAGTATCAACGAGAGTTTTTACTTCTCGCGAGATTTGCTGACTCATATGACTTGGATGACAGAGGATACGCTAAGCGCTTCTACAAAGGGTTGCGGGAACCCCTGAGGCTTGAACTTTTGTTTATAGTGGACTCCAGCTTGGCAGAAATAATTGATATGGCGAAGAGGCGAGAAGCAGACCACTTTGGAAATGGTAAGAGGCCTGCATAGGGCATAATGGAAGCTGGCCCTAGCAATAGAAGGAGACACGACTATGGAGGAGGAAGAGGACATCAGAGAGGTGGCAGGCGTTTCCACCGGAATTTTAGAATGGAGCACCCGGTTCCACAACCTCCAGCATTGCCTCCACCTCCACAGCTTCAACCGTTTCAACAACCTGAGGGGCAGAATGAGCAAGTTAGATTCTAATACAACCAACCGGGCCACGTCCGACGTTACTGCCCGCAGTTGTTTGGGAATTCTCCTCTTGCTCTCCCTCCGGCAACTCCACGAGGGAGAGGACATATGTGTGGTCGTGGATGAGGACCACAAGGAGGAAACCCCATACCTGCTCGGAATAAGGTGTTCACGCAGGATATGACACAGGAGCGGAACCCTCAGGAGGTGATTGTAGATATGTTATAGTTAGTTATCAAATCTTGATTATTAACATTAAGTTGCTTAAGACGTACTAGATATATAGCTTTGAGTATTGTTATTAGTACTTAAGTACCGTGGTGGTCGGCGGTAAACCGGCCTATACGTTATTTGATACCGGTGCCTCGCACTCGTTTTTGTCTGCGGGCTTAATTAAAGACCTAGAAGGAGTGCAATACTTCACTGGTATTGCTCGAAGAGTACGCCTTCCAGACGGCTCTGAGATGACGACAACCTCCATGTGCAAATTGGAAATACTCATTGGGAGAATGACCTTTGATACCCTTGCCATAGTTTTGAGAATGCCAGAATACGATCTCATTCTGGCCATGGCATGGCTGGATTGGCACTACGCAATAATTGACTGCGCGAAGAAGCGAATTTACTTGAGACATGGGGACACTGATGTCATCTTTCAAGGTATAAAATTCGCACCTTGTTTGTTATTATCTTCGATTCAGACCTTGAAAGCTCACATGAGGGGGGATGAAGTTTACATGATATGTTTCGGATTGAAAGAGAGGAGAATAGATATGAAGGATGTTCGAGTAGTGCGGGACTTTCCTTAGGTATTTCTTGATAAATTTCAAGGATTACACCCGTATAGAGAGGTGGATTTTCAAATTAAGCTAGTACAGGGTCCCAAGCCCGTCTCCATGACCCTGTACTGAATTTCCCCGAAAGAACTCGCAGAGTTTAAAGTTTAGTAGCAAGAACTGGTGTAGTCAAGGTTTGTTCACCCTAGCTCATCAACTTTGGGATCCCCTGTTTTGTTAATTAAGAAGAATGATGGAACATTATGATTATGCATAGACTATCGGGAGCTAAACTGACTGACGGTATGGAACACCTATCCGCTACCCCGGATCGACGAGTTTTTCGACCAATTGGTAGGATTGCATTGGTTTTCCAAGTTAGATTTATGCTCGGGGTATTATCAGTTAAGGATACAAGAGGAGGACATTTAGAAAAAGGTTTTTAGCTCAAGGTACGTTTTGTACGAGTTCACTGTGATGCCATTTGGGCTCACAAATGCCCCCTTCAGCTTTCATGAGTTTAATGAACAAAGTGTTGGAGCATTATCTAGATATCTTCGTCATCGTTTTAATCGATGACATTATGGTCTACTAAAAGACAGAGGAAGATCATGTCGAACATCTGACCTTGGTAATGAGGAAGCTAAAAGAGCACGCCTTATTTTCCAAGTTCAGCAAGTTTGAATTCTGGCTCCAAGAGGTTGCCTTCTTGGGCCATGTGATCAGTGGGGCTTGACTAGCTGTGGGGCTGGACTAGCTGTTGATCTAGCCAGAGTGCGTGCTGTGAGGGAGTGGTTGCCCTTAAAGTCAGCTGCCGATGTGCGGAGCTTCCTTAGACTTGTCGGCTACTATCGCAAGTTTGTAAAAGGGTTCTCAACGATTTCCCTTCCTCTTACTTATCTAACAAAGAAAGGTGTGCCATATGAGTGGACACCCAAGTGTGAATCTACATTCTAGGAACTGATGGACAGACTTACATCCGCACCCATCCTAGCCCTCCCATCCGGGAAGAAAGGATTTCAAGTTTACACTGATGCGTCGTATAGAGGGATGGGAGCGGTATTAATGCAGTACGAGCATGTGATTGTATATGCTTCAAGATAGCTGAAGAAGCATGAAATCAACTACCAAATACATTATTTAGAATTGGAAGCGGTGGTGTTTGCCTTGAAGGTTTGGAGACACTATCTGTATGGCGTCCACTGCGAAATATTTTCGAATCACAAGAATTTAATGTACGTTCATACTCAGAAGGAATTGAATTTGAGACAGAGGCGGTGGTTAGAGTTTTTATGTGATTATGAATTTACTTTGAACTACCACCCAAAAAAGAAAATTCTGTAGCTGATGCTTTGAGCAGGAAGGTACCAGAACCAAGCCCTGAGTGCCGATTGATGAGTATGAAGTTAGCTCGGATGCTCAAAGAGATGGAGATTACCCTGGTAATTAAAGACCAATCAGAAGGGTATATAGAGTACTTAACCGCGATGAGCATAGTCTGTGATATTCGAGACCGAATACGGGCGTAGCAAGGAAAGAATGCGGCTTTGGCCCCGGCAATCATGTCAATTGAAGATGGGACAACAAACGAGTATTCCCTAAAAGACAGCCTCGTTCCTTTCCATGGCTGGCTTTACATTCCCAAAGGCGGTAAAATTCGGGAAGATATCCTAAGAGAGGCACATTGCACTCAGTATTCTGTGCATCATGGGATTTCCATGATGTACGCCGACTTGCGAAAGACCATGTGTTGGCCGAGAATGAAAAGGGTCATCAGATATTTTATTACGCACTACGAGGCCTGTCAAAGGGTGTAGGCGGAATGCAAGAGCCCTAGTTGATTATTACAGTCATTGCATATCCCCGAGTGGAAGTTCGAGGATGTCTCCATAGACTTCGTCCATGGATTGCCTCACTCATGCTCAGGGAATGATTCGGTGTGGGTAATCGTTGATTGCCTGACAAAGGTAGCCAGGTTTATTCCTATGAAGAAAGAGGCTCAGGTGGATGTTTTGGTATGCCTCTTTGCGGAGCAGTTTGTACGGTACCATGGCATGCCAAAGACAATTATTTCTGATCGGGATGGTAAGTTTACCACAAAAGAATGGAAGGTGGTACAGGCGTATTTGGGCTCGCTTCTTACCTTTAGCACAACATTTCATCCTCAGACGGACGTGAAATCTGAGAGGACCATCAGAACATTGAGGACCTATTGAGACTATGTGTGTTGGATAAAGGATAACCGTGGGAAAGGCTCTTAGCACTCGTGGAATTCTCCTATAACAACAACAACCATGCAAGCTTTGGGATGGCACCCCATGAAGCACTTTACGGAAGAAGGTATAGAACCCCCTTGTCATGGGTACAAGATAAAGAACCGAAGGTTATATGAATTGAGTACATCGATGATACTGATGCATTTGTTAGTTAAATATGGGGCCGTATGCTTGAGGCTCAAAGTCGACAGGCTAAATATTATAATGCGAAGCATTGGGTGGTAGAATTTCAGGTGGGTGACAAAGCATTCCTGAAAATCTTGTCGATGCATGGAGTATCCCGGGTAGGTGGTGTGAAGAAGCTCAGCCCAAGGTACATTGGGCCTTACACTATATTGGAAAGGATTTTCCCTTTGGCTAACCGGTTGAAGTTTCCGCCAGAGCTGGAGAACCTTCATGATGTATTCCATGTGTCGTCTCTCTGGAAGGCGCTGTTACAGCCTGATCGTCATATTCCCACCATTGATGGAGCATTAGCAACCGATAGATCTGTACGATGAGAGCCGGTGCAGATAGTAGACAACGAGACAAGGATTTTGCATAGCAAGATTGTTCCTTTGGTAAAGGTGTGTTGGTCTAACCATGGGAAGGAGGAGTACACATGGGAGCCGGTGGACTTGATGCAAAAGCACTACCCAGAGTTGTTTCCTCAAGGTAATTTTGAAAGCATATTTTTTTTTTCATTCTTTTCTCTCCCCATAGCCTTAGCCTGATTTCGGGGATGAAATCTATTATTTTGTTTATAGGATTTGTAACGTCCCAATTCGCACTAGGCTCCTCGTGCGTAGTTTTAAGTCAGGAGAGCTGACTTGGGCTTAAAGAGTGCTGGCAGCTAGGCTTACACTTGTGTAAGGGAGGAGAAGTTGGTCCAACGTAGGACACGGTTAGTGACTTGAGCGTGACCATACCCTTGTGGTACTCTGGTGTCTTTGAATCTGCTTTGTGGAATTTCTAGATTAGGACACAGGTAGTGACCCAGGTGTGTCCATACCCGTGTGGCTCTCTAGAAATGATGCAAATTACTTGTTGTGTTTCCCGAGCAGGACACGGGTAGAGACACGGGCATGTCCCTACCCGTGTGTGTGTGTATTCTTCAAGTAGAGATCGACTAACATCGTCGACCGTGTTTATCGGAGGACACGGGTAGTGATACGGGCGTGTCCCTACCCATGTGTGTGTGTTCATCAAGAAGAGATCGACTAACATCGTCGACCGTGTATCCAAAAAAGGACACATGTAGAGATACGAACGTGTCCTCACCCGTGTGTGCCCACAGTAGTTCGAAGATTTTTCGAAGGGAGCTCGACAAATAGTCTACCACGTTCCTCCCGAGAAGGACACGTGTAGTGACACGGGCATGTCCCTACCCGTGTAGCTCAATTTCGGGTTTTGGAGAATTTTCTGGCCGCATCGTTTCGAAGGGACTCATTTATTGGGTTGATTGGAAGTCAAATTGCAGGCCAACACGTGGCTATACAGTTACCCAACTTCCCATATGAAAACGGGATAAAACCCTAGCTGTTTATAGTCTTTCTTCTAAGCCATTGCTGTAGGAAACTGCTGGAGAAGAAGAAGGTGCTAGAGCCGATCTTCTTCCCGTAAAGAACTAACACCGACTGAGGAGAAGAAGATGCCGCCAAGAAGGGTGACAAGATCCATGGCTGGAAATGTTGGAAATGCCAGAAATGAGGTGAGCTTCCTACCATCTCCCTTGGTTCTAGATTTGTAGTTATTTCTAGGAGAGATGTCGACTCAAGAGAGTTTTGACTTGCGAGATAAAGATTTCCTAGGAAAAGACCATTCTAGGGCTTGTGCCCTAATGATATTGATTTCTTCAACCTTTCCCCACTCCTTGAGTAGATGGTGAACTTGGTTCGTGAAGAGGAAATGGTCTCATGAGGGTGAATAAGGGTGGAGGAATTTCTGGACATGGTTTGAACATATGGCTTGATGATGAAGATGAACCGATGTCGTTCATCTTGCTTTAAGATGCGTGCATGAATTTGTTTTCTGCATGCAACAGTTCTTGAGGCCGTTTTCAAAAAAGATACGACCAGATTAGGACTATCGACTAAACACGAAAGTCACAGCCCTTGGAAATGCCTTTCAAACGAGTGGTTAAACGTCTTCATCGGATTCCTGTAGCCTCGGGAATGCCCGTTCGAAGTTGTTGTATAGTAATCATTCCTGCGCATGTAATTCTCGTGTTTGTTTTCTATCGGCATTGGGTTGGTAGAGAGATTGAAGTACATTAATGTTAACGTTTTGTTGAGATGTAGCCTATAAGAGTTTGAGATAAATCATGTTAATAACATTTGTGTAATAGACCCTTAATGAACAAATGATGTGGTAAAATGTACTTGATCAATGTGATTTGGTGAAGGTTGGAGAAATAATTGATTGACGAGTTGGGATGGTAGGAATGGTTAAATTTGTGAATCAATAAGGATGTACTTGGCAAGGGTAATGCGTTGAATAACGATGAGTTTGTCTTGAAGATACTGTACATAATAAGTAATGACTATTATGAACAAATGGTTGTATGGTTGATGAATATGTGACTTACCTTTATGTCGACGATGAACCCTTAAGTTCTTGTGGCACTAGATTGTGAAAGGGTGTAAGTGCGGGGTTTGACTGCACTAGTTTGGTAATGTTGAGAAGAGACGTAGGTGGACGGTTGGGCTTAGTCCTCGGTGTTCATTCCCGAGGCTCCTTCCATGCCACGATGTCGTGAAATTACATGCGGTGTGAGTCGACAGGTGGTTTCGTAATCCTTGGTTTAGGATAGTGAGGCAGGTCTACGGGCTCGCCAGTCGTCACACAGACTTGAGTTGACAGATTGACTTTAAGAGGTATGGCTTGGTCCTCAGTGTTCATTCCTGAGGCTCCTTCGGTGCCAAGGGGACGGTTTGGCTTGGTCCTTGTGCTTTTTCTGAGGCTCCTTCTGGGTCACACCATAGTCCAGTTCAGGGCTTGATTCTCGGTGCAAATCTACTCGAGACTCCTGCTGAGCCGTAGTGCGCATGTGACCTCCATTGTTGTGTTCTTAGCGTTGATGCGTACGGAGTCCTAGGTTCACTAGTATGAATACCCGCCTAGTAGTGAAAAAGACCGCTCTACTGTCACTGTCTGACCACGATGGATTATGCCTGAGAGGTTAGCTACCTGCCCGAAAAGTGGGAACTACAAGTATGTGTTGACATAACAATTGCATGTGCGTGATCATGAGTGAGTCATTACATAATATTCATAGCATTGCATTATATTGCATACACAAAATCCTCATCGTATAAGTTTGTATGAGCACTCTTATACGATGAGTTACTTTCCTGTTGTGTCGATCCTTAACATATATGTCTGTATCGGCATTCATATAAGTTGAGTTACTTTCTGTCGTAGCTTTACATTTTTCATATACTACTGTTGATGGTAGAACTGCTAGAGTAGAATGTTTACTTGTTCATTATACTACTGATATACTAAATATTGCTCACTCTATACCACCTATTTGTACTACTGCTTATATAAATATATTGTACCCTTGTTCCTTTCTCCGCTCGGTGCCGAGGAGTTGTCAGGGGAGCGGATGTGATAGCCTCTTATTCTTTATGACTAACGGGTGATACGTCTTCCCTTTTTAGGAGGAAACCCTGCAGTTAGAGCATCCACAAATCTTGCAGCAGGACAGCGAGGCCAGGACGATAAGGCCTGAAGGGACGGTGCCCACACTACCGTCAGTGACCGATGTGAGTTTGAGAAACTCATGATGTAGCCCCTTTGGGCAAGTTTTACCCGTAGTCTGATATTTTAGAAGCTTATTGTAGCTTCTTTATTTGTTGTACTTTTGGACTATTATTACTTATTTGTGGATTGACTTCTGTTTTATATTCTTGGTTGGGTTGGCATTGGTTTATTTTGAGAATGGCCAGCAGGATAGGCGACTTAGTGTAGGTTAGCCTGTGTTCTATCGCTACCGCAAGGCAGCTGTTCTTGTCATAAGACTTCCCTCCTGCCGTGTTTTGTGTTTCGGGAGGGGGGTCTTACAAGTTGCCTCTCCCACGGCTCTCTGCGGTACAGTATTCAAAGACGCAATAAATCTTTCAGTGTCTGATTAGTGCGCTCTGTCGGTCCATCCGTCTGATGGTGGAAGGCGATACTCAATGTCAACCGAGTCCTCGAAGAAGCCTGGACTGACCTCCTTTCCTTAGAATTAAATTTTCCATCACGATCGGACACTAACATCCATTACACTCCATGGTATCAGACGGACTGCTCCACAAACCTCCTCACCAAGTCGCCCACCGGAGCGTCCTTCTTGATTGGTAGAAATCTGGCCAACTTCATCAATCGATCGACGATCATCCATATCTATTCGTTCCTCGCAAATGACCGAGAAAGACCATGTATGAAATCCATGACGATATCGTCGAACTTCCACTCTAGCACCGGAAGTGGCTGCAATAAACTGACCGGACTCTAACACTTTACCTTCACTAATTGACAAGCCTTGCAATGAGTCACAAAGTATGTGATATGCCTCTTCATACCCGGTCAATACATCATACTCTTCAGTTCGGCCATCATCTTAATAATGCCTTGGTGCACCGAGTACCTGCTGTAGTGAGCCTCAGTCATAATTTCATCCCGAATCATGCCCCCGCTGGTATGTACACCCGTCCTCTAAAGCATACCACCCCATCCCTCTAAGTATACTCTACAGTCGTGCCTGCCTCCAAAGTCCTGAATACTGGATCTAGATTGTTATCCCTCCTATGTTCAACCATGATACGATCTCGAATATCATCGGTGTAAGACCCCATTTTTTTAAAACTTTGGGGTCTAAGGCCCAGAACCGCCGCTTTGCATTGACACCTTCATGCCCTGAAGGGCCATCACCGCGAAATGCCAATTCTGCAGGCCGATTCGATCACAGAAAAGCAACCAAGTAGAGTAAACACAAGCGAAGTAAAAACTCTAACCGAATGTCCACAATAAATTCACATCAGAGTAATTAAATCTCCACGAAGGGAGACTCCACGAAATCTAAAAACTCTTAAAATAAGGGCTGAAGCCTCATACATCAAATCCTCACTACATGGTCACTCAAGCGGAAGCAAAATAAATCACTACTGGAATCAGGGACTCATAGTCCCAGCTGTCTTAACTCCTGAGCTAGACTGCCCCATCTCCAAATGGGCCAACCTCTGGGGCTGCTCCTCCATGATGGGCTCCACAATCCCCTAAATGATGTTGTCCGAAAACCATTAGTCTATAAGACTTAGTCCTATCATCCCCCACCCCTTCCCCCATGGCCCCTAGGAACCGAGCAGAGAGGAAGAAAGGGGGGACTTGAAGGTGGAGAGTAATCAAGAAACAGATGATATCGGACCTATTCTAGCAATTTTATAGTACATGTGGCAGTAAAGTAAAGTATGAAAAGTAACCTTAACTTATGTGTAGAAGCGCATAAGCCAAGTGATCTTCTGCAGGGCTCCCATCGTATAAAGAGTCCCATACAAATTTATACGATGGGGTGTCAGTTATTAACAATAATATATATATAAAGAATTTGACCTTCATTTATAAACTTGCCCACACAAGCTTATAGACCAAGGGGTCGTTTTGCAAGTACTATTGTGTAAGCGTCCCATACCACTTACACAATAGGTTACAGGGGTTATACGCAATGATTATGTTATGACATGCAAGTGGGTATGGTGTGATCATGCAAGTGCAACTCACACACCCGACTCTGTGTACACAGACCTTTAGTTCCCACTTTATGGAGCCGAACCTCCCAGGATACCTCCGTAGTGGAAGACGGAAGCGGTGGGTTGGGCCTCGCTCACCTCAAAACCAGTAAAGAACTACCGGTCAGACCTATCATACGCCTCAATGCTTGGTGCACAAAGCGGACTCCTGCGTACTCTTGCCGGCTGGCGCACCGGACTTCTGATGGCGAAGTGCTAACCACACTTATCGAGCCAACATATTAGCGTCGGTTCATCGACCACTAACACCGAGGGCCCAACACCTTATAGCTTATGCAAATGCAATATTAATGCGTTTCCCACCGAGCCAAAGCTCCTCGGACTATCCCGTCCATTCCAATTATCAACCAGGCCTCCGGCCTGCCAGGCTATCCCGCCCGTCTCCACAACCACCGAGCCTACCGCTCAAATATCATAGTCAAACTAACTTCCCGAGACACCGGGGTGTGTGAAAGTGAACCCCTAATTATTCTAGTAGCTTTTTAAGATTTATCACTCCTACAGTTTATGTGAGCCAAGGACTTCCCCCGGTATACCCCGTGAAGTGCTCTCAAAGGGCACTAGGAACTATGATGGTAGCTGAAGCCCATCGTTCCCTTTCACAAGGCATTTATTGTTATTGGTTGATTTCCTTTACCCATTCCCTTCTCATATTATAGTAGGCTAATCCTAGGGTGATTTTTGACTCTTTCTCTCCTCAGTAAAAATGATCTTTCGTCGAACCCGAGCACCTCTAAACTCTAGCTCAACCACTTCTCACTACTCTTCATATCCTTCTATGGTGAACTCATCCACATCTATCCAACCCAGCAAAATGACTAACTCCAACACCATGTCCAATCATATCCTATCGCAATTAACCCAATTAGCCAAATGCAGACCGACCTAGGCTATATGTCGTTTCGGATAGGAGATAATCCAAATGTCCTAAACTATTTACTGGAGACTTATCATGGCAAAAATAGACTAAATACAAAAAAATTGAAATTTTCCTAATTTATCTGGCATTTAATTAATTTCCTTAAAGCCTCCAAGGGCTACCCATTTGAACATGAACTACCCTAAGTACTCATGCAAGATGCCTAACAAAATTATGATAAATATTAGGTTAACTCATTAATGTAAATCAAAGGTATCATAATTTTTCTAGCATCTAAGGGGCCTTAAAACTATTTTAGAAATAATTTCTATCTTTCATTATTAATGAATCAAGTACAGAAAATTGTCACCCAAAAATTATGAATTAATTATATTGAGCTAATACAACTCTAAAAACATCATTGGCCAAGTTCCATAATTTTTCAGCAGGGATTAAACTCTAAATAAAATAATTACCAAAATCCTCAATATTATGGACTTGTAAGGAAAGTACTATAATCAACCCTCTAAAAATTATGAATAAATTACTACAAGCATATTTAGGACTGAAATCATCTGTGCCTAAGTCTCATAAGTTTTCAACAGATATATCATCTATGAATAATTTTATACCACCAAACCCCTTTTTATTCATTTGTGCATGATGTACTAGATTTGATCAAACAAAAATTATATTAAAAATCAGGGGCAACAATTTCAACCTAATAGATTCACTGCCAAAGTTTCATGGGGTTTAAATGGACAGAATGATTTTTAATAAATAAAACATTATTTAGGGCTATATCATACCTAACAAATGAAGTACCAAAAATATTTCTCATAAAATTCCAGTAAAATTACTAAGGGTTCTTTCTACTTTAAAACTCATGCTCCTTATGTTTCACACCATTTTGATGAGTTATATTGGCTTGTGTTATATAAAGGTGATTCTACCCTAACCCTAGGGTTGGTGTTTTGAGGTATCTACCGACCCAAAAATTCTCTAAGATTCCTTCTAGAGGGCTTAGGGTACACTACCTTCAACTCTACTGAGTCACAAGGTCATATAAGGGTATTTGCTCTTATACCCTTCACATCACCCAAAACCACTTCCTTAGGGTTTGAGTTTGAACCCTAGGGTAAATCAACCCTAAATCACACCATTTTCCTTAAGAGGATGACATTGGTCATACTAAGTCAGTGTCCAAAACCCCAGCCTCTATTGAGGTGAGTTGACCACTCCAAACCCATGGTGCACTATTTTTTATCAAAAACACCTCCTTAAGGCCAAACTAGGGGTTGGTTATTCCCTAACTAAAACACACCCAAATGAGTTGACATTTTGTACAGAGCTAGGAACTATTACCAGGGACCACTCACCAAAATTTGGGAGGGTTTGGAGGTCATTAGACCACTTAATTAAAATACCCTAGTATTATTAAATAATAACAAAAACCATAGGACAAATATTCCCAAAAAATCCCATTTTTGGACTGACCTTAGGTATGACTAAGGTTGACCCCCTGCCCAAATTTCTGGTAATTTGGACAAGGTATGAAGTGTGGGCACCCTTTTCAATCTCAGGATAGCCCTAGGTATAAGTCCCACCAAAATGGATGCCCTGGTCAAACCAGAGGTCCAAATGGGTCCAAATTAATTTTTGATGAAAGTAGACCCTTAGGGATACAACTTTTATGATGCAAGTTTTCTCATCAAAGGTCCCTAAGTATTTTTAAAAATTAAATCACAGTACTGCAGAAAGTGTGACAGAAAATCATAAAAATCAAGAAATAATAATAAAATGAAATGATTCTGCACGAATCATGGCGCGCATCCGTTGGCTGCCTGTCATCTTCTCCAACAGGCCAATGACCACGATTACTAGCACCTGGGCAACTTTGCGGGCTGATTTCCCGACCACCCGGCCACCTCCCTGGCCGGCCACCGCAACCACCACCTTCGGGGAGGTGGAGGCTACCCTCAGCCGGCCGCTCCGGAGACGGCTATTCCGGCGAACCCGAGTGCGATTTTCATGGAAAAGCTTGGAAAATCCAATCTTTGATCCGGCTCAATTGATCCCGAATCATGGCCTAAATGAAACCCTAGATCTACCCATAAGAAAAGAGGAAGGGGAGGACCTTTCCGGCGGCCTGAAGGCGAGAGGAGCGGCGGGACACCATGGACGACGGCAGAGGCTCTCGGCTTCTACAATAGCTAAGTGGGAAGGCTTGCTCCCTCCAGGTGAGAGTTCTAAAAGACTCGCCTTCCCCCACTGTTAGTGTTTAAAAGGCCAATTTGGGAGGGGAGTGGCTAGATCCTTCATTGCCCATCAAAGTAATTAATGGCATGGCTCAGGTTGAGAGGAGGGGGCTGAATACGCACCTTGGTGGCCGGGAAATGGCTGGAATCAACTCCTCTTCCCTAGAGGAGTTTATTGCAGCCATCAAGGGTTGACCTCCCTTGGCCAAGCCCCACTCCATTCCTCCTCTTCCCAAAATTCTCTCTCCTCCATTAAAAAGAAATGAAGCTTTTTCTCTCTCTATCTATCTATATCTCGCTCTCTCTCTCTCTCTCCTAGTCACCATGCTGATAGGTTAACTCTCTAGGATAAGTGCAGCCAATATAATCCTAATAATTAAGAAATCAAAGTTAGCCTAAGGGAAAAAAGACTTGAGCTTGGGTTAGCCCAATTAGGCTAGGGTTTGACTTGACCTCGGGTAGAGTTGACTTTGGTCATCATGACCATTTAGTTTGAACTCAATGGATCCTTATCGACTCATTGGCCCCTCTTTGGTCGAGAGAGACCTTTGGTAGAGTTATTTGGGTTTACTAAGGGCACCTTGTCCTTATATCGGTCAATTGCCCAAAGTAGGCCTAGGTGGGTCATTAGCCAAATTGGCCACCTAGAATTGACTCACATGGGCCAATAGGGTTTTGTTAGGCCTTTCCAAGGGTTGGTGAGGTCTTGGAGTCCTTGTGAAACCACATGATCATCCAAAACTAGGGTTTAGGAATCTACTATTTGCAGACCATCTAACACATTCACCTTTATTCTCAAGTCCACCGGATCTTTTAAGTTCTCTAGGGTCTTGTCAAGACCTAATCATGACAAAACCACTCCTAGGGGGTCTAGTTGGAAATGGGATGTTACAATCGGTAGTGCTCATAGCGGCCAGATACTCCTCATAAAGCTCTGAGTCATCCGAGGACACCAAAGTAATATGCATATCCTCCATCATCCGTATCAGCTCCATAGTCATCAACTGGGGCTCTGCTCCTAAAGTGGTAGTCCTCCGGCTCAGTGCGTCATGTACTTATAATAAAATAGAAACTCAACCCATCATCTCTGGCGGATGTTCAACTCCTTCTGCGTGTCAACATATTTCAGATTCTCGTGATCCAAAAATATTTTATAGTGCACACCATAAAGATAATGACGCCAAATCTTCAGAGCGAACACCACTGCTCCCATCTCCAAGTCATACACTGGATAGTTCTGCTCGTGCTTCTTCAGCTGGCGGGAGGCATATGCTATCACATGTCCATGCTGCATCAGTATAGTGCCCATCCCCTATAACGACACATAAGTGTGCACCTGGAAGCCCTCCTTCTAAGACGGGAGAGCATGGATAGGGGCCGACATAAGCCGCCCCTTCAACTCCTGGAAGGCTGCCTCATACTGCGTCATCAAAATGAATAGAGTGTCCTTCTTCGTCAAAGAAGTGAGTGGAATGGCTATCTGATATAATTCATTCACAAACTTCCAGTAGTACCCGGACAATCCTAGAAAAATTCAGACATCCGTGGTCGTCTTCAACTGAGGCCAATCTCGCACTGCCTAAATCTTTACGGGATCCATCGCCAATCCTGCTCCACTGGAAATGTGACCTAAAAAGGCCACCTCCGTCTACAAAAACTGGCATTTGCTGAACTTGGCATACAATTGATCCTCCCTGAGCTTCTCCAGAGTCAAGGCCAGATGTTATGCATGCTCTTCCTTCGTCCTTGAATAAATGAGGAGGTCATCTATTAATACAATGACAAACCTATCAAGGTATGGATCGAACACCTGGTTCATCAAGCTCATGAACGACAATGGCGCATTTACGAGCCCAAAGGGCATCACGATAAACTCGTACAAGCCATATCTACTGCTAAACGCCGTCTTCAGGATGTCTTATTTCTGAATCCGTAACTGATAGTATCCCGACCTCAAATCAAGCTTCGAGAACCAATGTGCTCCTTCTAGCTGATCAAATAACTCATTGATCCTTGGCAGTGGATATGTGTTCCGAACTGTTAACCGATTTAGTGCACGATAGTCGATGCACAACCTGAGTGTCCCATCCTTCTTTTTCACAAACAAGACCGGAGCTCACTAAGGAGAGGAACTTGGCCTAACGAATCCAGCCTCCACCAGCTTCTTTAGCTGACTCCTAAACTCCACCAGCTCCTTTTGAGGCATCCGATAGGGAGCCCTAGACACCGGCTTAGCTCTAGGAACTAATTGAATCTTGAAATCCTTCTCTCGATGTGGCGGCAATCCTGGTAGCTTCTCTGGGAACACATCCGCAAAGTCCTGCACCACTGATATATCGACAACTACTGTCTTAACCTTGACCATCTATAAGAACACCTGATAGACCTCAACTCCCTACATGTGGGCCTTGATGGCTTGAGTAGAAGATAACATCCTACAGGAGATGGGAGTAATACCTTCGAATGCCGCAAAGATGCCATCGTAACTCAGTACAACCTTCTTTGTCGGGAAATCTATCTGGGCATGGTTCCAAGTAAGCCACTACATGCCCAGAACCAGGTCGAAGTCCAGCATCCTTAAGACCGTACTCGGGGCCTCGAGTGTTAGACCAACAATAGTCAGCCTTAGGAGGCACTTAGCAGTAGCTAAGACCTCTGTCCCATTGGGGAGACGCACCCTCTTAGCGACTCTCTAATTATGTCTGACTCCCTCAAGTCCCTTTACGAACTCCTAAGAGACGAAGTTGTGTGATGCCCCTGTATCCACCAAGGTTTTGGAAGGCTTTCCGCACACCATAACTATTCCTGTTTATTTAAGTATGGTTAGGTAACTGGGCCTATGATTTCTTTTTCTATTATGCTACTGTTGTCTGTTGTTTAAAAAATTCCAAAAGTAAATAACAACATAAAGTTACTAGCATACCTGTAATATCCCCGCCCAGGTCCCGAGGTGGAGCCAAGTCCAGAGCATATACCTGCTCCCTCCCTTGCCTCGGATCACTGCACTGAAAACTACGTCCTCTTCCACGACCTAGGCCTACAAAATATTGAGCGGGCGGGGCATCCTGTGGTGCCGGTAGAGGTGCCCTTCTCATTGGTATGTTTCTTCAAATATGCCCTACTTGATGACAGTTAGAGCACTCGGGCGGTGGAAGTGCCACACCCCTGGTCCTCTATATCTCCCGCATCTTAAGTGGTTAAGGGTTAATACCACTAGCTCCCTCGTCTCCTGTCTCAAATCTTGGCGGGGTTGGTCCCCAGCCCTTCTCTCATTAGCAAAGAGACCCCTTCCACTGATCATTCATGTCTCCCTGACCCTGATCCTCAGTTGGCCTTTTCCGGCCTAGAGTCGTCTGTTAATCAGCCTCCATCCTCTTTTCCATCTCTAGAATCCAAGGTATAGGCCCGTCTAATACAAATAGAAGAGCTTGTCTCAGGTCCTCTCGAAGGCCCTTATAGAACCTCTCGGTATACCCCACTTCGTCCAGCTGATAGGAGTCCGCAAACCGGGCTAAGTAATTTAACTCTCGGTGGTACTCCACCACCGTCCTGTTTCCCTGCCATAGCTGCAGGAACCTATCTTCCATCTCGTCTCTTGCCAACTGTGGGATGAAGTGTAATGACTCCATCCGTTGAATAACATATAATAGAAGGTCCGGCCGGGGCCCCACACTATATGCCACAAATATGCGGCAAGGTCACCGGTTAATACCAAAAAAGGAACGCATCCTAACACAGAGCATACTAGCGGAAGATTTTAACGTTAAACTGAACTCAAACCATTAATGTCCACGATATATAAACAACTACATTTAAATATACTCACGAAGGAATGTAAAACAAACACTCAAGAGTTTTGCTTTAAGGCCTTATAGTTACGCTTTACAAGTGTGGATTACAAACATTGGCGCGCAGGCCGACCGCACGTGAACATAACAAAAGTGATTGCTTAGCCTTCGAGGTCCAGTAGTAGCAGTAGCAGCAGGGGCTTCATCCCTATATTTCTCCCTCGGCTCACCAGCACTTGCACATTGACAGCCAACCATAATGGTGGCAAACAAAACAACGGTCAACATTCAGCTGACCAATTTATAACGACCCTACCCATTTCCTGGGTCAGTGTTATTTCTTCCCTGCAGGCATAGCTTTTCACAAGAAGATATATCATACAATGTGCACTCACGCATAATTAACATATCACAACCGTCATCCACGTGGCCCGACGATCCGTGCACTCAGGGCACATTCTTGGTGTACCGAAAAACAAGATTCCCACCACTGTTCAAGGTCTGAAACCCAACGGTATTGAGCATTCAATCTTAATGGAGAGCAGGCCTAAGACTCTCATTATGCTCTCTAATGAGACCAATAACAAAGTCTACCAGTCGGTCAGACATAATGCGGTCCGATTCAGCCAATCCCGTAGCTAAAATCGTACAACATGACGTGGGTCAGCTTTCCCCTTATCCGTTCGGCACGAAGCCTTCAAGAGCTCGCAGCTCACAATATCCACACTGTCCACCAAGGACTGGATTCATAATCGAAAAATGAGTTATTGCCAGCGTTCGTCGCGGTCGCTCTGCGGGGTCAGTAGAACACACATTCTGCACCCAAACTGACTCAAACATGGTATACAACACAAAAATCACACAGGTATTTTTTCTGGAATTCCACTCCAATACTTCCTGTTACTACCCTTCACAGGCACAACCCATCGAATCCATAAACTACATGTTTATACGCGGAGTCTTCTCCGGTGCACAAAATGCAACATAACCAATCCAGACCAACCTTTCTTGATAGGCTTCACACAACAAGCTTATTCCGTACTACACATTTCTAGATCTATATGCAAGACTGGGGATTTCAAGAATTAACCGAAGGAAATCCCTCAACAACGACCTTTTGGTGGGGGAAATCCATAAACACGCCAAACGAGGACTTCACATGACCAAGAAGGAAGATCGTTACCCTTGACGATCTCTTTGGAGCAATGGAAATCAAGCTAGATAGCAAGCACCGCAACACTCTTGCCTCCACAAATCTTGACTCGGCTCGCAATTCCTAAATCTGAAGCTCCACCGATGACGGAATCTCTTTTCTCCTCCTCATCCTTACTCTCCCTTCTCTCTACCTCTTTTAGAAAGAGAATAGCCAAGATTGAATGAGAGATTACTATCAACTCATGGACTTAATACAGCTGGGAGAAACCTGCAGCATTAGATTCCAGATAAGGAAATGAACGGACACAAATCTCCCTTAAATAACTTTTCCTGGGCCAAACATGGCTTGTGATACGCCCGTCTCACAGGCCGTGTACCTTAAGCGGCATACAAACCGACTTATCCAGAATAATACACGGTCATGTGACACGCCCGTGTCACAGGCTGTGTTCCCTGACATGGCTTTGGACATGCCCATGTCCAGCCCGTGCTCACCATACATCAATGCCCAGTACCAAACCAGAGAAGGTCACGACCCGGTGACATGCCTGTATCACAGGCCGTGTGCCTAGACACGGCTTCGGACATGCCCGTTTCCAGCCTGTGTTCAATAGGTCGCAAAAACCTGGCCAAAACCAAAGGAGGACACGACCTCTAACACGCCCGTGTCGCAGGCCGTATACCCTCCCGATAAGCGTCGAGAGAATTTTGTTGAGTATTAGAGACAACATAGAGAAAGACACGGCTTGGGACACACTCGTGTCCCAGGAAGTGTGCCTCACTCGAGACACACTAGAGAACCAACCCGCACTCGAGTAAACAGAGCGGGACACTGCTTGGGACACAACCGTGTCCCAGGCAGTGTTGCCCAGCCTGAACTCAATTTTGGGATTTTGGGTGTTACAACCCTCCCCTCCTTACAATAAATTTCATCTAGAAATTTGCACACAGTAAAGAAAAAAGCTATCAAGATGTTATAACTTCACAAAAGTTTTATACAACTTGACACGCACTGTTCAACAATTTACACAAACAACTTGGGAAACTCAGCCCGCATGGTCTGCTCTCGCTCCCATATTAGGTCCTCACCACCACAGTTTTCCCATCGGACCTTGACAATCCCGATTGTCTTGTTCTACAATTGTTTATCGACTCTATCCTCAATCCGAACGGGCCTAACCTTCGTTGTTAGCCAAAATTCGACCAGTACACGATCGTTTGAAATCACTTGAGCTGGATATTTCACGGCTTTTCGAAGTACTGATATGTGGAACAAATCATGTAATCCACTCAATTCTGCCGAAAGAGCTAGCGATAGGAAGCTTCCCCAACTCGCTCCACCACTTCAAACGGACCAAGATATCTCGAACTTAACTTTTTTAGATGCAGAATACCGGACACACTTTTGAAGGGTTTGATCTTAAAATAGACCCAATCACCCACCACAAACTCAACATTTCAGTGCTTGGCATTATAATATTTCTCTTGCCTATCTTGCGCTATCAGTAGCCTCTCCCGAATAGAAGGTATCGTCGAATTAGCTTCTTCGACTTCTTTTTTCCCATATTGTTTAGATTCGTCTGTTTCCGCCCAAGCCAACGGTGTCCGGCATTTCCGACCATACAAAGCTTCAAATGGTTCCATACCGATACATGCTTGGTAGCTATTATTGGAGGCAAACTCTGCCATATAGAGATGATCTTCCCATCTCTTTCCAAAAACCAAGGCGCACATTCAGAGCATGTCCTCAATCGTTCTGTTGGTCCTCTCAGTTTGGCCATCCATTTGGGGATGAATGTTAGTACATAATGATAACTTTGTTCCCAACAATTGATGGATCAGCCTCCAATCATTCGAAGTGAATCACCCATCATAGTCACATACGATTCTACGAGGAACACCGTGCAATCGTATAATCTGCTAAACATAAAGCTTCGCTAAGACATCCACTGAATCATCCCTTTTGTTCTTTAGGAAGTGAGCCGCTTTAGTTAACCATTCTATGATCACCCAAACCAAATCGTTCCCGCGTTGAGATCTCGTCAACCCGTGCATAAAATCCATCGAACTATCATCAAACATCCATTGCGGAAGAGGTAACGACTTCAGGAATCCTCCGGGATTCTGGCATTCTGCTTTCACTAAGGCACATGTTTGACATTTAGCCACATAATGTGTTATGTCTTTCTTTAATCCTGGCCACCAGAACAACTTTTTTATATCTTTGTACATCTTTGTGCTCCCTGGGTGAATTGAGTATTTTGTAAAATGAGCCTCATACATCAACTCTTCTCTCAATTTACCCATAATTGGGATGCATAAACGACTATCTTTCCGCAAAAGGCCGTAATCCCAGGAGAATTGTTCAATTGAACCATCCATTGCATAGCGTTGGAGACTTTCATCAAGTTCCATTGCTCGTCGAATCCTGTCCGCAAGGTCATACTACGGTGGATTCGTTAAAGATAAGTGCCATACGGTTGGCTATAACATTCTTATCAACACAAGAATTCTCTAACTCTTCCAACTCCTACATCAGACGCACATCATGCATCCGCAACCAATTTTCCCTTACCGAAGTCCTATGACTCAAGGCATCTACCACTACGTTTCCCTTTCCGGGAGTATAATGAATATCAAAGGTGTTGTCCCCAAGGAACTCCATCCATCTCCATTGTCGCATATTGAAATCCTTCTGATCCAATAAGTATTTTAGGCTCTTATGATCCGTAAAGATATCCACTTTTACACCATATAAATAGTGTCGCCAAAATTTTAGTTCAAAGATCACCGCCACCAAGTCCAAGTTGTGGACGGGATAATTCTGCTCTTGCACTTTCAACTAGCGTGAGCCATTAGCAATTACCTTGCCAAACTGCAGAAGAACGCTGCCTAAACTGCTCCCTGAAGCATCACTATAAATCTCATAGTTGTCTGTACCATACGGCGATGTTTGCACAGGCGCCGTGGTCAAACGACTCTTTAGCTCTTCAAAAGCTCGCGTGCACTCTGGCATCCAAACAAAATTCTGATCCTTCCTCATTAATGTGGTAAGAGGTAAAAGATTCGTGAGAAGTTTACTACAAAATGTCTGTAGTAGCCTGACAGTCCAAGGAAACTCCTTACTTCGGCCACCGAAGACAACACTGGCCACTTCCGTATGGCACTTATCTTTAATTGATCCACCGCAATGCCCTCTCCACTTACCATGTCGCCAAGAAAAGCCACTGACGACAGCCAAAACTCACACTTTGAGAACTTGGCATAGAGCTTATTTCTCCGCAGGGTATACAACACTAACCGTAAATGGTTCGCATGATCAGCTTCAGTTTGAGAGTACACAAGGATATCATCAATGAATACGATCATAAACAGATCCAAGTACTCTCGGAACATTCGGTACATTAGATCCACGAACACCGATGACGCATTACCTAGCCCAAATGACATTATAGTGAACTCATAATGACCGTAGCGTGTTCCAAACTCTATCTTGGGTATGTCACCTTATCAAATCCTCAATTGGTAATATCTAGATTTTAAATCCAATTTAGAATAGACGGTTGATCCTGCGAGCTGATCGAACAAGTCATCTATCCGTGGATTCGAATACTTGTTTTTCTCTGTCAACTTATTCAAATCACGATAATCAATACACAACCGTAAACTACCATCCTTCTTTTTCACAAATAGAACAGGTGCGCTCCAAGGTGACATACTTGGCCGTATATAACCCTGTTCTAGAAAATATTGCAACTGAACTTTCAGTGTTACCATTTCCTTTGGTGCTACGCTATACGGCGAGTTGGCCAGAAGTTTCGCACCTGGCACCAACTCAATAGAGAAGTCGATCTCCTACTGGGTGGTAACCCAGGAAGATCTTTAAGATACACATGCAAACTCCGACATAATTGGATCATCATTCACACTGGCCTTTGGCTCAACAGCCTGAATAAGCATGAAGAATAACTCTGCGCCCTTCCGAACAACATTGATGAGTTGGAGAGCAGACATCAAGGTCCCGCCTACTCCTCGCATACTAGTGAACTTCGTCTCAAGATCGTTATTCTGGCACAGTGTCATCTCCTTTGAATTGCAATCAATAAAGGCACGCTACTCCGAGAGCCAGTCCATACCAAAGATCACATCAAAATCCGATATCAGTAGAACAGATGCGCTCAAGCAGAAATCCCGACTTCCTATTTAAACTTCCAAATAGCAAGCCCTATCCGCAAGCATCACACAACCATTCGTTAATAACACCTTAACATTATCTGTCGTCATATGATTAAGTACTTCAATTCGAGCTACGAAGTCCTTAGACAGAAACGAATGCGAAGCACCCGTATCCAATAATGCTTTCGCCGGGTTGTTCCGAATCAGGACAAAGCCTCAGACAAACACATCATACACAATCTACACTCAAGGTATGCAATATAAAAAGCAATAAATATCTTAACTCGTACCTGTGACGACGTAACTTTGCTTTATTGCCTCTTGCTGGCCAAGATTATATACTCGGGGTTGTGCATGGGATGCAGAGGACTCCAAAACTGCTTTTTCCTTCTCAGCATAAGATGTACCCGTCTTCTTTTCCCCCTTTGGCGGACCAACCCGACAGTCACGGGCTATATGTCACACTTCGCTACATGTAAAGTAGGTACGAGATTCTTTCCTTGTCGTTCCTCCCGACGCAACTGAAAGAGGGGCCTTTTCTGAAGAATTGGACCTCTTGCTCCACTTCTTTTGGTAGTTTTATTTTCCAAGACGCGGAACTTTGAACTAAGACTTCGTCATAGCCAAGTCCCTCTTTCCATGCACCCAATTCATATCATTCTCTAGTGCACAAGCAGTATCAACCAACGCCTGAAATCCTTGGTTCACCGAACTCGAGAGCAGGAATCTCAACTCATCCCGCAACCCTTCGTAGAACCTTTTGGTTTTCCATTTTTCATCATCAAAGATAGACCCCGAATAACGGACCAACCTTGTAAACTTATGCAAGTAAGTATCAACACTACTTTCACCTTGCATTAGACGTTGGAACTCATTTTCCATGTCGATGCTTTTTGCCGCTGGTAGGTGATTTGCCAAAAATAGTCTTGAAAACTCCTCAATCGAGACTTGTGTTAATTGCCTGCCAGCTAGGTGCTGCAACTCTATCTCATCCCACCATAGCCGAGCCTCTCTTTCCAATAAGAAGGTGGCCAAGGTGACCTTCTGATCTTCCTCTGCCATAATCGCCATCAATATATGCTTGACGCGCGACAACCAATCTTCCGCTTGTACTGGGGTTCCCATACCCGTAAACGTCGGAGGATTGAAGCTCATAAAATGCTTTAATTACCACTCATCTGCTCGAAGATCAACAGGCTCAATAGGTTCTGGTCTTAAACCAACCCATTCTGGCACCACTACCGACTGCGCTTGCCCAATAGGCTGTGCATGAATCATTGCAAATAGCTTCTAAACAACTAAGCAGACTATTTCCGCAGAAGGAGGAGGTGTAGACACCTCTGCTGGTGCCATACTCTCATTAGAACGTTGTGGCTCAGACTGTCCATCACCACTACGAGTCACCTATAGGTGAACAAGATACACTTTAGCGGCCTTGCACAAGCAATCACAACAATATAGGAACGCGTAGGTTCCTCAAACAGGAGTATTTGCATTCCTTAATGGACATTCCTGAGTTCATTAATGTTAAAGCGGGTTGAACTTACACGTGCTCGCCACCCCAAAAAAGAATTCGACCACGAATTCTAAAGAGGAAAATCGAGCCAAGCTGATAAAAAAATGTAACAACTCCATTCGTTAAATAACATATAATAGAAGGTCTGGTCGGGACCCCACACTATATGCAACAAACAGGAGACGAGGTGACAGGTTAATACCAAAATAGGTACACATCATAACACAAAGCATACTAGTGGAAGATTTTAACGTTAAACTGAACTCAAACCATGAATGTCCACTATATATAAACAACCACATTTATATATACTCACAAAGGAATGTACAACAAACACTCAAGAGTTTGGCCTTAAGGCCTTACAGTTACGCTTTATAATTGGGGATTACAAACATCGGCGCGCAGGCCGGCCACACATGAACATAACAAAAGTATTTACTTAGCCTTCGAGGGACAGCAGCAGCAGCCGCAGGGGCTTCAACCCTCTATTTCCTGCTCAGCTATCCAGCAACTGCACAGGGACAGCCCATCATAATGATGGAAGAGAAAGCAATGGTCAGCATTCATCTGACTAATTTATAACGACCCCACCCATATCCCAGGGCAGTGTTATTCCTTCCCTGCAGGCATAGCTTTTCAGAAGCAGATATATTATATAATGTGCACTCGCGCAAAATAAACATATCACAACTATCAGCCACGCGGCCCGATGATCTGTGTACTCAGGGCACATTCTTACTATATCGGCGAACATGGGTCCCACCACCGTTCAAGGTCCGAAACCCAATGGTATTGAGGATTCAGTCTTAATGGCGCACATGCCTAAGACTCTCAGTATGCTCTCCAACGAGACCAATAACCAGGTCTACCAGTCGGTCAGACATAATGCGGTCCGGTTAAGCCAATCCTGTTGCTAAAATCATCCAACATGACGCGGGTCAGCTTTCCCCTTATACGTTCGGCACAAAGCCATCAAGAGCTCGCAGCTCACAATATCCATACTGTCCACCAAGGAATGGCTTTATAATCCAAAAAGGGAGTTAGTGCCAGCATTCCTCGCGGTTGTAACATCCCATTTCCAACTAGACCCCTAAGAGTGGCTTTGTCATGACAAAACCCTAGGAAGCCCAAGAAAGGGTCAAGTGGACCTGATGGTGTGGATAGGGCCACTATGGTCTGCACTTAGCAGATTTCTAAACCTTGGTTAAAAGTGATCATGGGGCTTCACCAAGACTCCCAGACCCCACCCATACCCTTATAACCCTAGAAGGTGGTCAATGGGTCACTAACGACCCATGGAGGGTAGTCAAAGGAGCTATGTTGACCAAAGTCAACTATAACCTTAGCTTTGTCAAATTGACCTACACAAGGGTCCATTGCAGTCTATTAGCCAAATATACCCCACTCATACCCTTATAACCCTAGAAGGGGGTCAATGGGTCACTAAGGACCCATGGAGGGTAGTCAAAGGAGCTCAGTTGACCAAAGTCAACTATAACCCTAGCTAGGTCAAATTGACCTACACAAGGGTCCATTGCAGTCTATTAGCCAAATATACCCCACCCATACCTCCATAACCCTAGGTAGGGGTCAATGGGTCACTAAGGACCCATGGAGGGTAGTCAAAGGAGCTAAGTTGACCAAAGTCAACTCTAACCCTAAATAGGTCAAATTGACCTACACAAGGGTCAATGGAAGTCCCTTAGCCAAATGGACCCCACCCCTACCTTCATAGGCCTAGTGAGAGGCCAATAGGTCACCAAGGACCTATTAGGACCAATCAAAAAGGCTAGGTTGACCAAAGTCAACTCTTGACCTAAAATGGTCAAAGTGCCCTAGTTAAGGGCCAAGTGACCTCCAAGGGCCAATCCAACCCCACCTTGACCCTAGGGGAGGCTAATGGATTACCAAGGACCCATTAAAGGAATCTCAAGGACCAAATTGACCTAGGTGGGCCCTAGTCCAACTTTGGGTCAAGTTAGCCAAAATGGGCTAACTCAAGCTCAAGCCCATTTCAATTGGGCTAACCATGACTTAAGTGACCAAATGGACTTGTGGACTGCCATGGGACATGTAGGAGCCATAAATTCAGGCATGGTGACTAGGAGAGAGAAAGTCACTCATGGAGGAGAGAGAAAGAGAAGGAAGAAGAAGGAAGGAGGACTTTGTGCTCCTCCTCCCCCCTCCCCAACCTCCCCATTAACTTCAGAAGAACAAGGGGGAGTGCAGCAGCCATTGTGGATTGGTTAGAGCAAGCTCCACCCCCCTACCAACCTAGCCGCCAAGATTGACCATGGCCAAAAATGGCACATGGCAATTCAGCCACCTAACTCCCTCCTCTCCCTCTTTAAAAGCTCCAGTGAGGCCCAAGGAAAATTCCCCACCACTTTCCTGAAGAAGCAAAGCTGTTTCACTGTGTTTTTGAAGAAACCCGACCACCACCACCACCACCATCGCATTCCGGCGATCCTCCCGACTTCAGGCTGCCAAAAAGGTCCTCCTCCATTCCTTCTTGCATGGGTAGATCGTAGACATCATTAGGGCCAAGGTTGGGGCTCAATTGAGCCCAATTCGATTTTGATTTTCATGGTTTTCGGCCGAGATTTTTGATTGGTAGAATCGCCGGAACAGTGCTCCCCGGCGGCCGTGCCGCCGCCTGGAGATAGCCCCGACCACCACGAAGGTGTCGGCGGCGGTGGCAGGCTGAGGAGGTGGGCGGAGCGACGGCGGCAGCCGCTGGAAGATGGCCCAGGCGGGACGAATCAGGGCCGTCGGCTAGAGCTTGAAGATGACCAAATCCCGTCCATCCTGCGCCAAGATTCGTGCGGTTGATGATATTAAATTATGGATTAAAGGATTTGATTTATTTCATTTTGTCACAAATTTTGTATTTATTGGTTTTAATTATTAAAAAGAGTTAGAGCCTTTTTCAGAGAATATGGTCAACACAAGAAATGTAGCCCTATGGGTCTACTGTCAAACAAAATTGGTTTGAACCAATTTGGGTGAGTGGTTTGACCAGGGCACTCAATTTGGTGGGGTCTATACAAATGACTAGGCAGCCATTAAACTAGTTGACCACACTTCATCCTTGGTCCAAATGGTCTGAAATTTTGGCAGAGAGGCACCCTACCCTATATCTAGTACCTGCACAAAAATGGGAATTTTTGGGAATAATTTTCTTATAGTTTTGTAAATAATTAAATTATGCTAGGGTAAATTAAAATATGGGTCAAATGAAGTCCAAATTCTTCCAAATTTTGGTGGGATGTATATGAGGTCAATATAAACCTCTGGTTAAAAGTTCATTAAGTTTGGAGTTGATTTGAATGGGAATCAAGCAACCCTAGCCTTGCCCTAAGAAGGGCATTTTGGTCCAAAATGTAATTTTGGGTTTTGAGTGTCCAAATCACCCCAATAGAGGTTCAAATTTGGGACACTGACTTGGAATGACTTTATCCACCTTCCATTGAAAACTTGGGGGCATGGGAGTTGATTTGGCCCAAGATCCTAGGTCAAACCCTAAGGAAGGGCTTTTGTACCTTGTGAAGGGCATATGGCCAAAACACCTTGTATGGCTATGAAATTTTGTAGGGATGGTATTTTGGTAACTATAACCCTCTGGTAAAAATATTAGGGTATTTTGGAAGGTTTAGTACCCTCAAAAGCCTAACCCTAGTTTAGGGCACAAATGTGGTGGGATAGGAATGGGTTAGCTAAACCCCTTAAAATGATATGAAATTTTGGTAGGATGGTCATAAGGATATTAAGAAGCTTTGGTGATTTATTTAAAATTTTGGAGTAATATTTATAGCACTTCATTTGTAATAGAAGGAATGCCTCAATTTAGTAAATTAATTATTATGCTCCCTATGACCTTGGGAGGTCATGAAAATTTGGCAGATGATGTTTGGAACCATTATAAGCTTATATAAAATTTATGAAAATATTTGGATATATATTTGAGATACTTACTTCACAAGCTTGATAAATGATGAAATTATTCAATAATTTAAATTAGACCATTTACTGACAAATAAATTATGAAATTTGGCCCAAACCACTTAGATTCCATTAAATTCATACTTGAATTTTCTCTGAATTTTTGGAAGCCATATAGTATTTTATATTTCTTTAAATGAATCGTTAAGGATTAAAATAAAATAATGATTTGGGGATAAAACCTTACTAAAAAATTTAGATATTTTGGAAGATGAGTTATATCCTTATTTTGAATAACATATAAAAATTGTAGAATGATATCTTGACTGAAAATGGTACCTCATGTTCAATATTGGAAAGTCTAGTCAATAGAATAATTAAATAAATTATTAAATAAATAAGGAAAATTTTGGATGTCTGGATTTAGGGCTTAAAGGTCATAATGGACATCCATTAATAATTATAAGAGTATTGGGTAATTATTTTATATACCTCCTATTTTACATGAAGTTTGACATGGTGGTCTGCATTTAGCAAATTTTGGAAAACTGTATTTTTGATGCTTATCTCACCTTAATCACTGATGATATTGACTTAGAGCATTTATGGGCCCTTGAAATCATGTTAGAATTATCCTTGAATTTTCAGAAATAATATTGCCCAATTTATTATTTTTTTATGAATTATTGCAATATACCATTTAAATAAAAATAAGTGGCCTGAAACTTGCTGAATTAAGAGATTTTGTATCTTAGGTTAAATGATTATATTAAGTATAACATAAATCTGGGGAGATTTTATATTGTCAAAATTTGGTACCTTCAGCTCAATCTTGGAGACTCGGGCCACTATAAATATTTAAATAAATTCCTAGATAAATAGGAAAAATTGTAAACTCTGGATTTGGGCGATAAAGGTCATAATGGACCTCCACTAATTATCATGGGAGTATTGGATGATTACTTGATATACTTCCCATTTTACGTAACATTAAACCTTGTTGGTCTGCATATAGTAAATCTACAGAAATAATCTGGAGTACAAGTTAGGCACACAAGTCAAGAATTAGTGGTTATAGGAATGAGTTCGTCACTCAGGGTTGGATGAGCTAGGGATTGGTTTGACTAAAAGGTTAGGTGGTGTTTGAGATCGACGAAAGATCGTCTTTCCCATAGCGTAGAAGGTCAAACTCGCCTTAGGTATAGTTTACTATAATATGAAAATGAAATGGGTAACACCTAAGTTGTAGGCATAAAGTAAATTGAGGAGTAGGTAGTAAACTTAGGATTTCACACTCTCACACTCCTGTGTCCCGAGAGATAGTTTGGGTTACTCAGGCAATAAGCCCAGTGGTTAAGGTAATGGGCATGGTAGCCCGGGGAGCTTCGGCTCGGTTGTAGATTATGACGGACGGGTTAGTCCGGTGAGCTTTGGCTCGGTTGTTGGTTATGACGGATGGGATTGTCCAGGGAGCTTCGACTCGGTTGTAGGTTATGACGGACGGGTTAGTCCGGGGAGTTTCGGCTCGGTGGTTGATTATGACGGATGGGATAGTCCGGGAAGATTCGGCTCGGTTATTTGTTGGACTCATAACTATTGCATGTGCATAAAAGGTATAAGGTGGTGGGTCTTAGATATTTGGGAGTTCGTTGCACCGACACCAATATCATTGACTCGGCAAGTGTGGTTTTACACTTCGCCAACAGAAGTCCGGTGCGCCAGCCGGCAAGAGTACGCAGGCGTCCGCTTAGTGCACCAAGCGTTGAGGCGTACGATAGGTCAGACCGGTAGTGCAAATACTGGTTTTGAGGAGGGCGAGGCCCAACCCACCGCTTCCGTCTGCCACTATGGAGGTATCCTGGGAGGTAACGGCTCCGAAAGGGGGAACTAAAGGTCTGTGTACACAGAGTCGAGTGGGTGAGTTGCACTTGCATGTTCACATCATAGCATAATTGTATTTCATAGCATAACCATGGCATAAAACCCGACACCTAATGTATAAGCGGTATGAGACGCTCTATACATTAGGCCTTGCAAAACGACCCCTTGGCCTATAAGTTCGTGTGAGCGTGCTTATAAGTCAAGGTTCTCTTTCAATATTATAAGCCTGCTAATAGAACCGACACCCTATCGTATAAATCGGTATGGGACTTTTTATACGATTGGAGCCCTGCAAAAGATCCCTTAGCTTATGTGTACCCACATAAGTTAAGGTTACTTATTTAATTTTGTATAATTATTATCATGCGTACACTGTTAGTTTAGTTCCGCTGCCATCTGGAATTTGACTATTCTCCACCTTCATGTCCTTCCCTTTCCTTCTCCCCGCTCGGTGCTTAGGAGCCATGGGGGAAGGGGTGGGGGACGATAGGACTTAGTCTTTTAGACTAACGGTTTTTGAACCACATCATTTAGGGGACCACGGAGCCCAGCATGGAGGAGCAGCCCCGGAGGTCGGCACGCTTGGAGATCGGACAGTCTAGCACTGGAGTCCAGACAGCAGGGACAGTGAGTCCCGAACTATAGTAGTTGTATTAGTTTGCTTCCGCGATGAGTGAATTGTATTGAGGACTTGATGTACCGGGCATAAGCCCGAGATTTTCATTATATGTATTATCTGTGGACACTCCCTTTGTGGAGTTTATTTCTATATATGTGATTTATGTGGACTTGCATCTTTTCTTATGCTACAGTTACGATCGAAATTGGCCGGCAGAGTCGGCGTCTTGTTGTGACAACCTTCCCGAGTGCGAAGGTATCACCGCAAGGCGGCGGTTCTGGGCCTAAGACACCGGTGTCGAAAAAGAAAAAAAATGGGGTCTTACAGCGGTCGCTTGGCGGGTTCAGCAAAACTCACTTTCTGCACCCAAACTCTACCAAACATGGCATACAACACAAGAATCACACGGGTATTTTCCTAAAATTCCACTCCAGTACTTCCTGTTACTAACCTTCACAGGCACAACCCATCGACTCCACAAACAACACATTTATACGCGGAGTCTTCTCTAGTGCGCAAAATGCAACATCACCAATCCAGACAATCATGTCAAGATGGGCTTCACAAAGAATGCATATTCCGTACTATACATTTCCGGATCTATATGCAAGACCAAGGATTTAAAGAATCAACCTAAGGAAATCCCTCAACTTGTACCTTTTGGTGGGAGAAATCCTTAAACATGCCAAAATGAGGACTTCACATGTTCAAGAAGGAAGATCGTTAGTCTTGACGATCTCTTTGGAGCCATGGAAATCTAGCAGGATAGCAAGCACTATAACACTTTTGCCTCCACAAATCTGGACTCGGCTCGCAATTCCGAACGCTGAAGCTCAACATGTGGCTGAATGTCTTTTCTCCTCCTCCTCCTTTCTCTCCCTTCACTCTACCTCTTTTATAAAGAGAATAACCAAGATTGAATGAGAGATAACTCTTAACTCCTAGACTTAATACAGCTTGGAGAAACCTGGACCATTAGATTCCAGTTGAAGGAAATGAACGGCCACAAATCGCCCTGAAATAACTTTTTCTGGGCCGAACATGGCCTGTGACATGCCCGTGTCACAGGGCGTGTACCTTAAGCAGCACACAAACCGACTTATCCAAAATAGGAAACTACCATGTGACACGCCCGTATCACAGGCCGTTTGCCCTGACACGGATTTGGACATGCCCGTGTCTAGCCCGTACTCACAAGGCCTCAATACCCTAGACAAAACCAGAGAAGGACACGGCCCTGCGACACGCCTGTGTCACAGGCAGTGTTCCTAGACATGTCTTCGGACATGCTCGTGTCTAGCCTGTGTTCAATAGGCCACACAAACCTGGCCAAAAACCAAAGAGGACACGGCCTCTAACACTCCCGTGTCGCAGGCCGTGTCCCCTCTCGACAAGCATCGAGAGCATTTCGTCGAGTACTCGAGAAAACACAAAGAAGGACACAGCTTGGGACACGCCCGTGTCCCAAGCAGTGTTCCTCACTCAAGACACACTCGAGACCCAAACCACACTCGAGTAAACAGAGTAGGACATGGCTTGCGACACTCCCGTATCCCAGGACGTGTTTCCCAGCCTGAACTCAATTTTGGGATTTGGAGTGTTACATGAAGTGCTCCAACAGTGTGGCCTTGAACTCCTACCACGTGACGTCAGTAACCTCTCGATCTACAAATGTTGTTTCTAGAAGTGTCTTCCACCATCTCTTGGCATGAGACTCCAAGAAAGAGACCACAAGAGGTACCATCTCTTGCCATGGGCACCGTATCCTGGTAAACCAATTGGCCCCTAGGTTTGGCTGCGGAGCTGGAGCCTACTGGGCCCTGAAAGCCTCTAGAATGGCTGTCAGAGTCTGCCCCATCTCCGACTATAGAAACGGAGTGGGAGCCGGGGGAGGTGGTGTAACATTCAGAGTTTGTTGAGCTCTGCCCTGCGGTGTAGGATGTGCCTGAGCTGCATAACAAAGGGCAATGGTAAGAAATTTGAATCAAAGATAATTAAAAGTGGATAATTATATGTGATCCCCCATATGGACACACCACAGCTTCCGCTGCTTAGTTTTTCACCAAAATAAACTCGAGCGGGGGTGAGCCAGGGTGAGTGGACTTCTACTCTTCCGAACGAGGTTTCGCTCTTATACCAGATTGTAACACCCCATTTTTTTTCTTTTAGACCACCGGGGGTCTTATGCCCAGAAACGCCACTTTGGTGGTGAAACCACCACACCCGGGAAGGTCTTCACTACAAAACGCCAATCCTGCCGGCCATACCGATCATAGAAGAGTAGAATAAATATAAGAGTACATGAGTAAAATAAACTCAATTACTGGTCCACCAGAAATCACATGAAATAAAAATAAATCTCAACGAAGGGAGAGTCCACAGCAATGATAAATCAAGGTACTAATAAGAGGGCTCCTGCCCAATACATCATGAACCTCACTACAAGTCACTCAACGCGGAAGAAAATTTATAATAACTACTAATGATCAGGACTCATTGTCCATGCTTCCCGAACACCCATGCTAGACTGTACCATCTCCAAGCGCACCGACCTCTGGGGCTGCATCTTCTGGTTCGGCTCCACGATCCCCTAAAATGATTTGGTCAACGACCGTTAGTCTAAAATACTATGTCCTATCATACCCCACCCCTCTCCCATTGCTCCTAGGCACCGAGCAGTGAGAAAGTTAAGGTATTTAAGGTAGAGAGTAACAAAGTAAGCAGGTGGCGGCGGAGCTAGTATATCATGAATATATAATCACAGCAAGTATAAGTAAGTAGTAGTAGGTAAACAGTATGAGTATACACTATAACAAGTGAGCAAGTAAAGTAGGAGAAGGGAAACTAAGTAAGTATCCATGACCTATAAGAATGCCCATACAAACCTATAGACCAAAGGGTCGTTTTGCAAGGCTAATTGTATAAAGTGTCCCATACCAATTTATATAATAGGTGTCAAGGGTTATATGCAATGATTATGCTATATCGTGCAATTATGTCATGATATGGACATGCAAGTGCAAAACACACACCCGACTCTATGCACACAGACCTTTAGTTCCCCCTTTCCGGAGCCTAACCTCCCAGGATACCTCCGTAGTGGCAGACGGAAGTGGTGGGTTGGGCCTCTCCTACCCTTAAACTGGTATCATCACTACAAGTTAGACCTATCGTACGCCACAATGCTGGTGCACTCAGCGGAGCTCCTGCATACTCTTGTCGGCTGCGCACAAGACTTTATTTGGCAAAGTTCTAAACTACACTCGTAGAGTCAATGTACTAGTGTCGGTGAGATGAATCTCCAATACCGAAGACCCACCACCTTTTTATTTTATGCACATGCAACATTAATATATTATCCCACCGAGCCAAAGCTCCCCGAACTATCTCGTCTATCACAATTATCTACCGAACCATCGGCTTGCCGGGCTAACCAGCCCTTCACCAAAACCACCGAGCCTACCGCTCGTGAGACCCAAACTAACTCCCACAACACCGGGGAGTGTGAGTGTAAGTGTAATCCTAGTTATATTAGTTACTCTTAAACATTGATTATTCTTACGGTTTAGGTTAGCCCAGGACTGCCCAAGGTATTCCCGGTGAAGAGCTCTCATAGGTCACTAGGAACTATGATTGTAGCTTAAGCCCATTATTTCCTTTTGCAAAACACTTACTATTATTCGTAATTACCCAATTCCTGATCCCTTTTAATATTATACTGGATCTAACCCTAGTGTATTTTGACTCTCTCACTCTCTCTCCAAAGGAAAGACGATCTTTCGTCAATCCCGAGAACCTCTGAACACTAGTCAACCTAGTACTCTCCTCTTTATGACTCCAAATGAAGCTCTCTTTTTCACCATAACAAATCAGAAAACTATGAACCCCATCTCCCTATGTCCATTCCACATGTTATGATAATTTTCACAGTTTTACTAAATGCAGACCAACCTAAGCTATATGATGTACATGACAGGAGGAACTACAAATTTTCATCCAAAAGCCCTGAGATAATTATTGTGGCTTTATCATAACACATTTAGAATAAATCTAGAAACTTCTAATTTCCCTAGATAATTTTGTATTTATTAAATTTTTCCCAAAGTTAGCCTGTGGGTAATTTTGAACCCGAAGTACTAGATTTGCTTAATTCTGGCCACCCAAAAAATATAAACACTATATGAAAGCAAAATATCAGTGTATATTAAATTTCACAGATTTTCATAAATGTAATAACGTCTAAATAATTAATTCAAAATAAAGATAATAAATAGAATTAAAGAGAGAAGTACCGCAAAATATTATCCAAAAATAACACAAAACTTACAATGACGTTAATATGATCATAAATCATCACTGACTAAGTTTCATAACATTCTAAGTTAGTTTAGCCATTATATTATCAAAATCATCCTTAGGAGCAACATAAAGGTTGTAACTACAAGTATAAGCTAATGTTTTCCAAATATCCTACAATAATTTACAGAGACTCATATAGTTATATAAACTCTTCTACCAAAATTTTATAAGGATCCAAGGTCATATGACCCTTCAATATTTTAATAAAATGTATAGACCTAAACTATCCCTAATTGGTTTAAGTTGCGTGCCTAAGTTTAAATGTCATAAAATTCCTTCCTATTGCTATTTAACATCCTAGGATTACATGGACTAAACCCCAAGTACATACAAGGACATATCACTCTATGTCCATCACAAACTCCCAAAGTTTAACCTTAGGGTTTGAACTAGGGTCATAGGGCAAATCCACCCCAAACCATCTCCCACTCAATGAGAGGGTGTTTTAACAGACCATGGAACTCTGGCCAAAGTTCAAACTCCTTTGGGCGAGAATTGGCCCCTCTATGCCACAACCACTCTTTGCCCTTAATTACCTTTAAAGGATCAAACTTTGGTCACACCATTACCTATTCAAATCAACCCTAATTGGGCTGAAATTTTAATCAGAGTCATATTATGACCCCAAAAGACAGTCACCAAACTTTTGGTGGGTTTAGAGGTCATTAGACCCCTTAAATAATTCTTACATGGTTTATTAAATTTCTACAAAAACATTAGGAAAAGTTTTTCCAAAAATTCCCATTTTTGGATATGTTATAGGTATAGGTATGAGTGACCCCCAACCAAAATTTAAAGTCATTTGGATTGATAGATTAATGGGGGCACTCAATTCTGTGTCTGGTTAAGCCTATGTATTGTCTGCACCATTTTGAGTGTTGTGGTCAAACCACATACCCAAATGGGTTGACATATATTTTAAATTAAAGGATACTTCAAGGGCTACAATTTTCATGTTGGCCACTTTTTAGGTATAGCCCCGAGTGGTCTCATTTATTTAATTTAAAGGGGGCCCAGTTAAGGGTTAAAAATGTAAAACCTCAATTAATATTTATAACTATGTTGTACAGATAAAACATATGACATGGATTACCTCTTATTCTTCCAGCCAACCGCCGAGATTTGCCTGACCTGGAGCACTTCCAATGCTTTTTTGCCGGTCGGCCACCACCACCACCACCTCCAATGAGGTGGTGGCTATCGTCGGAGGGCAGCATGAATGCCTGAGGGGAAGTTTCCGGCGAACCTGAAGTAGAAAGACAACAATGGAAAATGAAAGTGAGGGTAAATCTATCTAACTCTAGAGGGGGGGTGAATAGAGTTTGTTCAAATAAGTTTCACAGGTTTTTAAAATATCAGCATATATAAAATCTAATTTACACTATAGTGTAGAGTGCTGGAAAATAATTAAAGAAGCAAGAAACTAAGAGCACAGCACACAGCAACAATCAAACAAACAATTCAGAAGACACAAGGAAATATAGTGGTTCCCCAAAACCTGGGTACATCCACTCTTCTACCACCCTTGGTAGGAATCCACTCAGGATGAGTTGATCAGGTGTCCTAACACCAATGAGCTTTTGTTAAGGTGCTCAAAAACCAAAACTGGATTTTTTGATAAGGTGTCTTGCCACCACTGAGTTTTGACAAGGCTCTCAGAACCAGACACAAAGCTTTTGAAGGGAGTTTTGAAAACCCTTTTACAGAAGGAAAAAAAAAGGAAAAGGAAATGAAGTTGTCTTCTCTGTTCTCAAATCAAATGAGAGAAGATTAGTGGATCTTTGTTGTCAAAGCTCCCCCTGAGATCAAGACTGGTTCAAGAAGGGAAGCTTTGCTCTAGGGTGATAGGTCTTCAGAACTTTGATCTCCAGCAAAAGATTGTTTCAGCAAGAAGACTGAGAGATGAGGTGTCTGGAGTTCTTGAGATGAAGTTGTGAACACTTTTCAGTAAGCAAGAAGATTGATTTTGTGAACACTCTTCTATTGTTCTTCTTCTATCAGTGTTCTATATTCTATGTATATCCTTGTGATTGAAAAAGGAAGCTCACATTCTCTGAAGAATTCTTTGTCCAAAGTAGCCGTTGGTAGTCATAAATGTCTTCCATAAAGAGTCTTGTCTGCTAGATGAAAGTCCAACAAACATTCTCTGAATAATACCTTGAAACTTGCTCCAGAATAAAGACAAACGGCTGGCAGATCTTCTTATCATAAATGCTGATAATATTCAAAAACATTTCAAAGAATAACAGCATTTGAATCCTTAAAAACGTCGATCTCTCAGAAGAATCGTCGATCTGAGCTCTACGATCGTCGAACTGAGCTCAGAGATAGAATGAGATCAAGCAGATAGAAAACGTCAAACTGAGCTCGAAGATCGTCGACCGGAGTTCGATGATTAAGCAGAACGGGCTGAAGGCAAATAGTCGATCTGAGCTCGAAGATCGTCGACCGGAGCTCGACGATTTATCGAAGTTGAGCTCAGAGAGCATCGAATGGAGTTCGACGATTCGTCGACCTGAGCTCGACGAAAATTGCCTTAGACTTAGCTCTTCAACCTTGATCTTGGAATGGTCCTGGGGGCAGCTTCAAACCTAAGTTCTAAGCCCTAGACTCACTCTAGTGTTGACCTTCACAACTATACAACTAGGTCAACCTGGTTTCCTAAGACAACCATAATGATCCTTACCCAAATTAGTAATAGGGTGTTCCAACAATCTCCCCCTATTTGGGTTAGGATTACTATTTACAAATATCATTAGGAAATGAATAAGCATTCATACAAAAACAAGAGCTAACCAAGCAAAGATATAACAGCAAGCAGATCACAAATAAAATAGCAGCTATTATCCAGATGAGGATGAAGGTTTAGCTTACACAATTTTACTTCTTCTCAGTTCCCTTTTTAAACAAAATTTCTCTGTTAGGATTCTGGCTTTCTTTCTTTGATCTTCTGTCATCCTCTGCACCTAGAGAAGTTTGAGATCTTGGCCTTGGAACTACAGCCTCTGGGTGCAGCTTCATGTAGTCTTCTGGGTTGAAAAACTTTCTAGAAGCATATCTTTCCAATTCTTTCTTCCTTTGATCTGATAAAGTTGTTATATTGGAGATGTCCATGCCTTGCTCTCTGGCTTTCTTTAGTTGATCAAGAGCAGCTAGCTCTTTCATTCTTGCTGTCCAGGATAGAGGATTGTTCTCAGGATCCTCAAAAGGAACAGGAGGTTCATACCTGTTGAGAGATTCAGAAGCAGGAGGAGTCCTGGAGATAACTGTGTCTTTCAGCATGTAAGGGAAAGGACCTGAAGAAGAGTCAGTGTGGCCTTGTCCTTCCCTTTGATAAGATCTTTGTCCTCTCTGATTTCCTCTGTAATGACCCCTTCTGGATTGATATCCTCTTTGATGTTGTTCCCTTTGATAGTATCTTGGATAAGATTGGGAGGAGCTTTGCCTTGAAGCTGGAGCTTGAGGGGCTGAGCCTGATCCAGAATCTGGAGGAGGAGGAGGAGGAGGCTGATATTGTGAAGATCCTTTTTCATATTTATCAAGCTTCCTTCTCTTCTTCATAGCTTTCTGTTGATTCTTGCAGTATTGCATCCATGGCTCAGAAATGGGGCAATCATGCAGAATGTAGTAGGGAATATCATTGGAGTCTTTTGCTGTAGCTGGAGGAACTGACATCATGGCTTTGCTTCTAGCTTTCCTCTTCTTGGCAATGGTATGGGCAGAGTCATCTGATTCAGTCTGGAATTGGTCACTATCTGTGCTTTGTGGTCTGTCATACAGATCATCAATGCTTCTCAAGTACTTTTCTTGTAGCTTTAACTGATCAGAAGTCAGAGCAGGAGCAACAGCAGTAGCAGACACTTGGGCAGGAGCAGGCATAGCAGCAGGTGTGGGATCTTCTAGGTAGGAAGCAAGTTCTTCATCAGCAGTTGCTGGAATCATCTCTATATCTTCAGCAGCAGCAGCAGCAGCTGTTTCAACAACAGGAGGCACAATGGCCTTAGTAGCAGCATCAGGAATTTCCACAGCCTTCCAGGAATTGATATAGGATTCAATGAGGCTGGGATCACAAACAGATACAGGCACAATGGCCTTAGACAGATCTTCAGTGAGAGGTACTGGCAGAAAGCTGAAATGAACTGTATCAAATTGAGATAGCAGGCTCTGAAGATTTAGTGCAAAAGCACATCCACTGCTTTCTGAGTGAGCAGGAGCTGGAGCAAAAACAGGAGCATCCACTGGCATATCCACTTCTTCATAAAGCATCTCACCCTGCCTTGGTTCAAGGAGAGCTGAACAAAGGCACCCAGTAGAAGGGATTGCCTGGGAGGAGGAAAATGAAGAAAGCTTGGTAGACAGCTCCTGAACTTATTTCAGGAGTGGAGCCAGGGAAGTCTCCAACAGAGATGTCAGCCTGGGAACTAACAACTCATAAAGTCTGTCTGCCAATCTTGGAAGATCTACTTGCTCAAGTGGGGCTTGAGCAGAGGTAGGAGTAAAGGTAGATGGAGGGATGTTGGCTGGAGCTGAAGGTGTGGAGGTAGGTGGAGTAGGAATGAATGGCTCTGAGGATGGAATTGTGGAGATAGAAAAGGTTGAGGTGGAGATAGGTGAAGAAAGAGAGGGTGTGAAGGATGGTTGGGAGAGAATGTCATGAAGCATTTGTTGAAAAGAGGAGGTAGAGGATGGCTCAGGAGGAGTGGAGGGAGAATCATCCATGAAGAAATCATCTGTAAGGGAAAAGGATGGTAGGGTGAAGGTTGAAAAGGAGAAGAGGGGATGGAATTCCTCTGAGGTGGATATAGGAGGGGATGAAACTGGTGAGGAGATGGTAATTGGGGATGATGTGGTTATGTTTGTGACTGGTGGTGAGGAGGAAATGGCTGGGGTAGATACAGCTGGAGGAGGAAGAGAGGCGGGCAACACTTCTGCTGGTGGAGTGACTGAAGCAGTCCTTGTGCCTGAAGGAAGTGGTGCAGTAGCTCTTGTAGGGTTGATGATTTGCCTGTCCCATTTGCTGAATAGGGCATAGGAGAGCCTCTTGGATGCATTGATGAACATCCCAGAGGAGGTTAACAGTTCAGGGCATCTGTAGTGCGGATAGACCCCTAAGATTCTCCCAAAACTCACGGCAGTCTTATTGATCTTTTTCTTAATTAAGTTGAAGAAGATGGATCCCCAATCAAGGTGTTTCTTATCGACTAAAGCTCCCATCAAGCAAAGTTGATATCTAGAGATGGTGTCATGAGCTGAGTGCTTGGCCAACAGCACTTTCCCAACTACATCAGCCAGGAATTGATATTCCAGAGACAGATTTTTCTTTAAAAGTTTGTTAGGGTTGACAGCATTGTGACCCACTCGATTAAGCATTGAATCATAGTCTTCTCAAGATAATTCAATAGAATCTTCTCCAGTACTAAGTTGAAAGACATCTGTTAAGAGAGCCGGTGATAGATGTACCTGAGTCCCTTTAATGATGCCGACGACAGAGTTCTCAGTCTCGTCTGTCGCTGTAGACCACCACTCTTTGATTTCTTCTGAAGCAATTTTCATCCGTGTAGTCATTATTTGAGTCAACTGTTGTTCTATGAACAGATTCAGAATGTCCTTGAAGCGCTGGTCGCTTCCATCAAACGAGTTCATGTCTATATCGAATCCTGTATCAAATTTCATCTTAGGGATAGCAGCACTGGATTCCGCCATTTGCACCTGCAACAGAAAACCAAACGCGACCAAGTGTAGAGGATTTGGAGGGAAAACGAAGAAAGTTGCAGAGTATGAAAGCGCAAAAGGAGAACGACGGCTGAAGAAATGATTTTATATTAGGGTTCGACGGCGAAGCGGAAAATCGTGGAGATGATTTCGAAGAAGCGTCGAACTCAGCTCGACGATTTGGGCTGCAGAAGGAATCTGAAGAGACGTCAATATCGTCGATCTCCGTTCGACGATGTTGAAAAGCGTCGAGCTCCGCTCGACGGCCTCTGAATAGAAGGAGAGAAAGCCTAAATCTAGCGAAGGCTCTGAACTCAGATCGACGACATCGGGAACGTCGATCTCTGGTCGACGATTTTTGGAAAATTGTCGATCTTCGTTCGACGATTTCTGGGAAAACGTCGAGCGCAGTTCAGCGACAAAACTTATTCTACAGACACAAAAAGAATTGATTTTTAGCCTAGTCTTGGTCTGTTTTAGCTTTTCAAAAACTTGTACTTTAATTTAGGCTTCCTCCATCTAACATGCCTAACTGATTTAGGAAGAAACTGTGTTTCTTTTCATCCAAAGGCTTGGTGAAAATATCTCCCCTTTGCAAATCAGTAGGTATATATTGAAGTTCAATTTTATTTTTCTCTACATTATCTCTCAGAAAGTGATGTCTAATTTCTATGTGTTTTGTCCTACTATGGAGGACTAGATTTTGTGCTATAGAGATAACACTAGTATTATAACAGAAAATTTTTGACTTCTCTAAGTTATAACCATAGTCTATAAGCTCATTTTGTATCCACAATATTTGTGAGCAACAACTGCCTGCAGCCATATACTCAGCTTCAGCAGTTGAAGTTGACACAGATGTTTGCTTCTTACAAAACCAGGAGACAAGTCTGTCACCAAGAAACTGGCATGTTCCACTGGCGCTTTTCCTGTCTATTCTGCATCCAGCATAATCAGCATCTGAGAATCCAGTTAATTCAAATCCTGAATCTTTTGGATACCGGAGTCCTAGATTTGGACAACTTTTTACATACCTATGAATCCTTTTAACTAGAGTTAGGTGTGACTCTCTAGGGCTAACTTGGAATCTAGCACATATACATGTAGCAAACATTATATCTGGCCTACTGGCTGTAAGGTACAATAGTGAGCCAATCATTGCTCTATATGTTGTCTGATCAACTGGTTTCCCATATTCATCAGCATCCAATACAGCATTGGTAGGCATGGGTGTTTTCATACAAGATGCCTCAGACATACCAAATCTCTTAACCAATTCTTTAGCATACTTGGTTTGGGAAATAAATATGCCCTCATCATGATGTTTTACTTACAATCCTAAGAAGAAGGAGAGCTCACCCATGCTACTCATTTCAAATTTGGAATGCATTAGTTTGGAAAACTTTCTGCACAAGTTTGAATCAGTAGATCCAAATATGATATCATCTACATAAATTTGTACTAGTAGGGTATGGGACTTATGGGTTCTAATCAAAAGAGTTTGGTCTACTCTCCCCCTAACAAAATCATTTTCCAGAAGAAAGTATGCTAGGGTCTCATACCATGCTCTAGGAGCTTGCTTGAGACCATATAATGCTTTATGCAATTTGAAAACATAATCAGGGTGAGTTAGAGAGATAAAACCTGGAGGTTGTCTAACATAGACTTCCTCTTTGATGTCCCCATTGAGAAATGCACTCTTCACATCCATCTGATAGACCTTGAAGCCTTTGTGAGCAGCATGGGCTAGAAATATTCTGATGGCCTCTAACCTTGCAACTAGTGCAAAGGTCTGGTCATAGTCTATTCCTTCTTGTTGAGAGTAGCCTTGAGCAACTAGCCTTGCCTTGTTTCTGACAATAATTCCTTGGTCATCCAGCTTGTTTCTAAAAACCCACTTTGTTCCAACAATGGAATGACCCTTTGGCTTAGGCACTAGTTCCCAAACATTGTTCCTTTCAAATTGATGTAGCTCCTCTTGCATTGCAATGATCCAGTATGGATCTTGCTCTGCATCTTGAATGGATTGAGGTTCATCTTGAGATAGGAAGCAAGTGTGCATCAGGTTCTGGTTGACCAGATTTCTGGTTTGCACACCAGCTGAAATCTCTCCAATTACTTGGGTGATTGGATGATCTCTTATTGTTACTAAATCAACAGGGGGTGTTGATTGTTCACCAGCCTGTGTTGTTGTCTCCTCTAGTGGAACAACAACTGGATCTTCAGGATGATTTTCTTCAAGATGTTGCACTTCTTCATCATCACTGCTTTCATTCTTTTGCTGAATAGGTTGAGAGGTTGTGTCCTCTTCTTTAACCTGTAATCTGTCCATACTTTCTGATATAGATTGTACCTACAAGGGTTCTTTGGTAGAAGTAGACTTCTCCTTATAACACATGTTAGTCTCATCAAAGGTAATATGAACAGATTCTTCAATTTTACAAGATGATTTATTATATACCCTATAGGCCTTGCTGATCATGGAGTATCCCAAAAACACTCCTTCATCAGCTTTAGCTTGGAATTTTGCTAGATGTTTCTTGTCATTTTTATGAATATAACAAATACAGCCAAAAATTTTAAAATAATTTACTTTAGGTTTCTTCCCTTTGAGCAATTCATAGGGAGTCTTGCCCTTTAGTTTATGTATCAGGCTTCTATTTAATACATAGTTAGAGGTGTTCACTGCCTCAGCACAAAAGGATAGAGGTAAGTGAGCATCTGTCAACAATGTTGTAGCAGATTCAATTAGGGTTCTATTTTTCCTTTCAGCTACCCCATTTTGTTGAGGAGTTCTAGGAGCTGAGAAGGTATGCCTGATCCCTTCACTTTGACAGAACTCTTGCATGAGAAGAGAATCAAACTCTATCCCATGATCACTTCTGATCAGGGCAATATGAGTGTTGAACTCAATCTGAATGCATTTGAGAAAATCTGTCAAAAACTTGAAGTTATCAGACTTCTTCCTCAGAAAGAATACCCAAGTGAATCTTGAGAAGTCATCTACAACTACTAAAGTATAGGACTTCCCTCCTAGGCTTTGTACTGATATGGGTCCAAAAAGATCCATGTGCAACAAATACAAAATCCTGGGTGAATCACTCTTATTAAGTGACTTAAAGCTATTTTTAGTTTGCTTGCCTAATTGACAAGCCTTGCAAAGTCCTTCCTTCTTGTAGGGGCCAGAAGGTAGTCCTCTAACAAGGTTGTCCTTGGATAGCCTAGCAATGGTTCTAAGGTTTAGATGTCCTAGTCTCTTATGCCACAAAATATTAGGCTTAGATATGGAATTGAATAAACAGATATCTACTTTAGAGGAAAGAAAATCTACTAAGTAGATGTTACCTGTCCTTTTACCTGTTAACACTGTTATGTTGTCCTCTGATTTGATCTTGCACAGGGATTTATTGAATGTCACCTTGTATCCTTCATCACATAGTTGACTGATACTTATCAGATTGTGCTTCAGTCCTTCTACATATGCCATCTTTTTAAAAGTTACTGAGCCTATCTGAGCAGCACTATATCCTTTGGTTTGGCCAAAATTTGAATCACCAAAAATCACTTTGGGTCCAAGTTTGGTTATGAAGGATGATAGGGTCTCCCTGTTCCCTGTCATGTGCTTTGAGCACCCACTATCCAGATACCATTGTTGGTTAGATACTGAATAGGTCTTTACCTGCACATGAGCAGCTTACTTGTTTTTGACCCAGTTAACCTTGGGCCTAGGCTGATATCCTTTGAATTCAGAAATAAAAGACATCCCAGGTTGACTCTTATAGCCTTCAGGGTGGTATCTCCTAGGAGGTACTATCCATTCAGTATAGGGGTTAAAGCCTTGGGATGTGGGACCTCTAGGATTAAATCTAGATGTGCCATTGAAGGAATGTTCACAGTCCTGATTTCTGTTCGACGATCGTCGAGCTGAGGTCGGCGATCTTGGGTCAGATTGTCGATCTCTGTTCGAAGATCGATTATACTGAAGTTCAGAGTTTGGATATCGTCGAGCTGAGGTCGACGATCTGTGGTTAGATCGTAGAGCTCTGTTCGACGATCGTCGAGCTCTGCTCGACGCAATCTGTTGAACTGAATTTTTCTCTGACAGATCTGCATTCTTTCTAGCTACCTCTATTACTCCCTTTCCTTTGTCAGAGACAAATTTGATTGGAGTTGTTAATATTATAGGTTGGCTGGATTAGGCACCCAAGCCCAGTGTACTGTTGAATCTAGAGTTCACTGTGCTTGTAATGTCCATCAGTCTGATACTTCTCCCATTTAGGGATTCTTCAAACTTTTTAGCTCTTGACAGTTCACTTTTCAGTGAAGCTATCTCCTCCCTACAGCATTCTAACTCCTCAGAGAGTTTGAGGTTATTTGAGTTTAGGACATTGTATTCAAATAATTTATTTCTGAGAGAGATTATCTCTTTTTCAGATCTTAGTAAATCCAAGCATAATGTCTTAAATTCATCTTTGAAGTCCTCAGAATTAAAATCAAAAGAGCTAATTACCTGATCTTCCTCTGGTTGATTTTCTGAATCTGAATCTGATTCTTCATCAGAGTTTTGCTGTGAGGCATTGAAAGCCATCATGCAGAATTCTTTCTCATCAACATCATCTTCATCATCACTGGAGCTAGATGAAGTTTCAGAATCTTCTTCTGTCTCACTCCATGTCTCAGCAACAAAACCCTTCCTTGTATTTTTGTTCCTGCTAGAGGAGGCTTTGTCTGAGCTGTTCTTTTTGAAATCCTTTTCTTTTCTTCTTTCTCTTCTATCCTTTCTGTCCTTGTTCTTGTTCTCTAGACAGTCAGGCACAATGTGGCCTGGTTTCCTACAACCAAAGCATATGATTTCTTTGTTATTATTATTTGACTTATCATACCTTGGTTTGTCATGACCTTTGTATGGCCTTTTTCTGAAGTCCTTTTTGGCTAGCTTGTAAAATCTTTTGGCCAGTAGGCTGACCAATTCCTCATTGCCTGTGAGTTTTTCTTCAGGAAGATCTTCAATAGCTTTGAAAGCTATTGACTTCTCTTTCCTTGAGGCTGGTGAAGCAGCCTTCTGTTCTTCCTCTCTGTTCTTGATAAGCAGCTCATAAGATTTGAGCTTGCCTAGGAGAGTTTCAGTAGTGATTTCATTTAGACTTCTGGCATCTTTGATTGGCCAGATTCTTGAATCCCAAGTACTGGGGAAGCACATTAGGATCTTGTCATTAAGCTCAGTCAATGAGATTTCTTTATCCAAGGTCCTTAGCTCATTGACAATCAGACTCAATCTATTGTACATATCTGCCACTGACTCAGTCTCTCCTTTCTTGAAATTCTCATATTGGGTTATGAGGTGAGATCTCCTGTCTTTCCTTTCATCAGCAAACCCTGAGACAATTTCAGAGAGCTTGTCCCAAATTCCTTTGGCTGAGTTGCAGTCAGCTACTTTCTGAAATATCTCATCAGACATTGTCTGAGCTAAGATGTTCATGGCCTTTGCATCTGCAGTTTTCCATTTCTTTATGTCTGCATCTGTTCCTGAGGGAGGTGGAACAGCATTTGTGCTTGAGCTTGCTGGTGGACTTGGACAAACTGTCAAGACAGAATTGAAAATATCTTCATCAATAGAGTTCATGTATAATTTAATCCTTGCCTTCCAAAGTGCAAACTTAGATAGATTGCACACTGGAGGTCTGGTGCTTGCATAATCCTTGTTCTGTGCCATGTCTTAGAGTAATATATATATATAAAAAGAGATAACCCTCTTAAAAGATAGATTTTACCAAGGATCACTTGGTTTAGGTGTTAGCCTGTATGAGCAACCAACCTCCCTCTGATACCAATTGAAAGTGAGGGTAAATCTATCTAACTCTAGAGGGGGGTGAATAGAGTTTGTTCAAATAAGTCTCACAGGTTTTTAAAATATCAGTATATATAAAATCTAATTTACACTATAGTGTAGAGTGCTGGAAAATAATTAAAGAATCAAGAAACTAAGAGCACAGCACACAGCAACAATCAAACAAACAATTCAGAAGACACAAGGAAATATAGTGGTTCCCCAAAACCTGGGTACATCCACTCTTCTACCACCCTTGGTAGGAATCCACTCAGGATGAGTTGATCAGGTGTCCTGACACCAATGAGCTTTTGTTAAGGTGCTCAAAAACCAAAACTGGATTTTTTGATAAGGTGTCTTGCCACCACTGAGTTTTGACAAGGCTCTCAGAACCAGACACAAAGCTTTTGAAGGGAGTTTTGAAAACCCTTTTACAGAAGGAAAATAAAAAGGAAAAGGAAATGAAGTTGTCTTCTCTGTTCTCAAATCAAATGAGAGAATACTTGTGGATCTTTGTTGTCAAAGCTCCCCCTGAGATCTAGACTGGTTCAGGAAGGGAAGCTTTGCTCTAGGGTGATAGGTCTTCAGAACTTTGATCTCCAGCAAAAGATTGTTTCAGCAAGAAGACTGAGAGATGAGGTGTCTGGAGTTCTTGAGATGAAGTTGTGAACACTTTTCAGTAAGCAAGAAGATTGATTTTGTGAACACTCTTCTATTGTTCTTCTTCTATCAGTGTTCTATATTCTGTGTATATCCTTGTGTTTGAAAAAGGAAGCTCTCATTCTCTGAAAAATTCTTTGTCCAAAGTAGCCGTTGGTAGTCATAAATGTCTTCCATAAAGAGTCTTGTCTTCTAGAGGAAAGTCCAGCAAACATTCTCTGAATAATACCTTGAAACTTGCTCCAGAATAAAGACAAATGGCTTGCAGATCTTCTTATCATAAATGTTGATAATATTCAAAAACATTCCAAAGAATAACAGCATTTGAATCCTTAAAAACGTCGATCTCTCAGAAGAATCGTCGATCTGAGCTCTACGATCGTCGAACTGAGCTCAGAGATAGAATGAGATCAAGCAGACAGAAAACGTCGAACTGAGCTCGAAGATCGTCGACCGGAGTTCGACGATTAAGCAGAACGGGCTGAAGGCAAATAGTCGATCTGAGCTCGAAGATCGTCGACCGGAGCTCGACGATTTATCGAAGTTGAGCTCAGAGAGCGTCAAATGGAGTTCGACGATTCGTCGACCTGAGCTCGACGAAAATTGCCTTAGACTTAGCTCTTCAACCTTGATCTTGGAATGGTCCTGGGGGCAGCTTCAAACCTAAGTTCTAAGCCCTAGACTCACTCTAGTGTTGACCTTCACAACTATACAACTAGGTCAACCTGGTTTCCTAAGACAACCATAGTGATCCTTACCCAAATTAGTAATAGGGTGTTCCAACAGAAAATCTGGAATTTTTCTCTCCCAATCATGCTCAATTGAGCCTAATTTCTCTCCTAAAAGATCTAAGATTCTAGCCAACGAAAAGAGGAGTAAAGGAGGACCTTAGCGGAGGGTAGGAGTCGGGCCAATCGTCGTGCCACCATTTCTGGCGATGGAGCTTTCGATGCCCTGCTACAACACTACCAAACTTCCCAGTTTCTTTATGTGAAGGTGGAAACGACTGCTGGTGGTCTAGGGATGCTTTTAAGGATGGCAAATGGGGGGAGGGGAAGGACCATTGCTTCAAAGCCATTAATTGCCATTAATGGAGAAAATTCGACCATGGTGGATTCTCTCAATCCAGCCTCTGTATAGCCTGGAAAACCCCTTGATCTTCTCCTAATTCATCAGGGGAGATGAATCTAGCATTGGAGATGAAGAGAGGAGGCCCCTTGGCCTTCCTTGCCATGAATGATCGTCATTCTCTCTCTTTCTCTCTCCTCCATTAAAGGGAAATGAGCTTCTCTCTCCTAGTCACCATTTCAAGAAAATGAATGGCATATTATGTAAAAATAAGCCTCCTTAGCTAGTGGGCCACTAAAGTTGGGCTTAGCCCAAGTGGATTAGGATTGACCTAGCCATTTAGGCTAGTTTGATCTAATTCTATGGTAGTGTTGACCTTTGTCAAATTAACCATTTGGGTTGATCCCAATGGGTCCTTGGTCACCCATTGGCCTCCCCTAAGGTCTAGGTAGGGTTTAGTAGGGTTAGGTGGGCACCTTAAAGGTCACTTGACCCTTAGTTAGGGCACTTTGACCTATTTAGGGCTAGGGTTGATTTGGGTCAACTTAGCTTCTTTGGTTGAACCCAATAGGTCCTTGTTGACCCATTGGCCTCCCTTATGGCTTAGGAAGGTCTAGGTCGGTCCCTTTGGCTATGGGGATGTCAGTTGGCCATGTATGGGCTTAGTTTGACCAGACTAGGGTTTGGGTTTACTTTTGTCAACTTGACCTTTTAGTTGACCCTAGTGGGTCCCTATGGCTCTAATGGACCCTCTAATAGGTTAATGATGTTGTGGCGGGGTCATGGATTCAAGGTGAAGACCTATGATCATCACTATGCTGGTAACTGGAATTCTACTATTTGCAGACCAAGGTGGTTCAAAGTCTAATTCCCAAGTTCACCCCAACCTTTTGGTACTTCCTAGGGTTTTGTCATGACCCAATCATGACAAAACCATCCTATGGGTCTAGAAGTCTTAGGTATATTACATACCAACAATAATATGTACCTAGCGAAATGGAGCATTGGGCTTCAGCCTATCATAGTTTCTAGAGCCCTCGAGAGCCCTTCACTAGGATTTCCCTAGGCTGTCCAAGGTTAACCTTAAACCGTAAGAATAAAATGACTAAAGAACAACTAGTAAATACTAGGGCTTAACTTTAACTCACCCCGATGACTCTGGAGGTTAGATTGGTTTGGTCACTCGAGCGGTAGGCTCGGTGGTTGTGGGAATGGGCAAGTTAGCCCGGCGAGCTAATGGCTCAGAAGGTAGTTGTAACAGACAAGTTAGTTTGGGGAGGCAATGGCTTGGGAATTCATGGCTGCATGTGCATAAGGTGGTGGGACTTCAGAATTTGATGGTCATTAACACTGATGTCGATACGATGACTTGGCGGGTGTGCTTTACACTTAGCCAAGGAAAAGATTGGTGGATTTGCCAGCAGAGTACGCAGAGGCTCCGTGGTGTGTTCTTCGCATTGAGGAGTACGAATGTCTAAGTTAGGAGGAGTGAATGTCGGCCTAGAGGTCGGGTGGCACAACCCACTACCTCTGTTTGCCACGATGGCAGGTATTTGAGAGTTTAGCTAACTCCAAATGGGGGAACTATATGTTTGTGTTCATAGAGTCATGTGTTTGTATTGCACTTGTGTGAACATATCATTGAACTCACATAACAAATCATATCTTGTCATCATCATATTCTTACCCTTACCCCTAACGTATAAATTGGTATGAGACTTTTTATATGTTAGGCCTTGCAAAATTACCCCATAGTTTATAAGCTTGTGTGGGCATGCTTATAAGCTATGGTTATTTTCTCTATGGTTAACTGTTATATTTCTTTTATGGTGCACTTTACTTCTACTCTTTACTGCTCTATTACTTTAGCATTGTTAGCTTGCATTTCTTTTTATAGAATTGTGAATATAATAATATATATGCTAGATTAGGTCTACTATCACTTGCTCTTGTCCACTCTCCACCATCATAGCTTTCATATAATTCCTCCCGCAGGGTTCCTAGGAGACACTGGGGGAGGGGTGGGGGAAAACAAGGCATAGTATTTTTGACTAACAGTCGGTGGACCAAACATTTCAGGGTCTCCGGATGGGAGACCGGGAGCAGAAGTAGGAGATGCAGCACCAGCGGAGTACGGTGCACATGGAAGTGGGACAGTCTAATATAGGAGCACCAACCTCAAGATCGGTAAGTGATTATTATAGTTTGCTTCCACGAGAGTGTTGTAGTGAGGACATGATGTACCGGGCATGAGCCCGTTTTATATTTGTCGTTTTACTGCTTCCATTTACGTTTTATTTGTATGTGGATTGTGTTGTGATTCAGCTTTCTTTATACAACATGTGATTGTGGACATAAACATCATTGTTCTAAAAAAGTACTTCTACTTCTTTGGTGATCATTACTACCGGCAAGATCGAGGTTTTTTAGCGGCGACCTTCCCGGGTGTTGGTGTCATCACAAAACAACGATTCTGTGTGTAATACCCCGGAGGCGAAGCGAAAAAAATGGTGTCTTCCAAGTATAATGATGGAAAGAGCTCTCGAGAATTTTGCACCGCTTCAAAGAAGGGGAGAAAGGAGGTTTGTAGTTTTGATGTCCAGTCGGGCCACCCATTTGAAAAGTGTTTCAAGAGGTTGGGAGCTCAAAAGTAGAAGCAAGTGCATTAAATTTAGAGCGCTCCCGAGGGAGATTAGATTTATTCTTCGTGTAATAAAAAGGGGCATGATGCTGCCAAATGTTGGAGCAAGGATAAGTTCTGTTTCTAGTGCAGCTAAAAAAGACATTTTAAGTCAAGTTGCTCGCGGTCTCAGCCCCCGCTGTAGCCAATTCCACTTCAAGCATTACCGTCGCCGCAACTTTTGGATAAAGGGAGGGCAAGTTAAATGCGGTGACTTTAGAAGAATCACAGACTTCCGCCCAAGTTATCTCAGGTTAGAATATAATCTAGTTCTTAGCTTTTTGCTTTTGTTTCGATGTTTGTTCATCTATTTACGTATGATATTTTATAGGGAAGTTTAAGGTAAAGAATCGTTGGATCATGTCCTTTTCGATTCTTATGCTACCCACATGTTCCTTCCTAGGACTTCTGTAGAGCATCAACGTCTGACCCTCGAACTAGTTTGCGATTCGTTTCAAGCCAAGTTTTCTTCCGGTGATTTAGTGGTGTCAGACTAGGGCATCTAGAGTTGTCCTATTCTTTTAGGTGATTTCCTAACTTTTGCTGATTTGAAGGTGTTAGACTTGGAGGACTTTGATATGATATTGTTCATGGATTGGTTGTCCAGATATAATGTGGTTATCCAATGCTATGTTAAGCATTTTGACTTCAAGATGGACAACGGCCACCGCAGGAGTGTGTACGGTTTTCTGCACCAGGATTCTCGGATCATTTCTGCGGTATGTTCTCGGAAACTTTTAGATTCCGGCTGTTTTGCTTGTTTGATTTCTGTTTTGAAACTGTTAGTAGTTTGCCGTGTGTCAAGGATGTTCCTGTAGTGCGAGAGTTTCCTGATGTCTTACCAGATAGTCTTCCTAGTCTTCCACCTGAGAGAGATGTGAAGTTTGTTATTGATTTGGAGCTGCGTACTCACCCTATTGCTAAGGCACCGTACCGTATGGCCCCGCGTGAGCTGGAAGAGTTGTGTACCCAACTGGATGAGTTGTTGTACTGTGAATTCATTAGCCCAAGTTCTTCACCTTGGTGTGCTCCCATGTTGTTTATAAACATGAAGGATGGATCTATGAGATTGTGCATCGATTATAAAGAACTGAATAAGGTAAATATCAAGAACAAGTATCCCTTGCCGCGGATAAATTATTTGTTTGATCAGTTGCGTGGTAGTATAGTTTTTTTTTAAGATTGAATTTATTTATTCTACCATAAGTTGAGGATCCATGTGTCGGATGTTCCAGGGACAACTTTCCGTTCTCAGCATAGACATTTTGAGTTCTTGGAAATGTCCTTTGGTTTGACGAATGCACCCTCTGTCTTCACGGACATGATGAATAGAGTGTTTAAAGATGATGTCCTGGTTTTTTCCCGGATAGCCGAGGAGCATTCCCAACACTTGCGGTTAGTTCTATATGCCTTAAGAGAGCATAAGTTGTATGCAAAGTTTAGTAAGTGCGAGTTTTGGCTACCTCAGGTTTCCTTTTTGGGTCATGTTGTGAATAAGAATGGAATTCATGTTGAACCAGAAAAGATAGCTGTCGTAATGGATTGGAAAAGTCCTACCACACCAAAAGATATAAGAAGCTTCCTAAGGTTGGCAGGCTATTATATAAGGTTTTTGGAAGGATTCTTTAAGTTTTTTGCTTCGCTGACAAAGATTATGCTGAGGAACGCAGTGTTTGTTTGGAACGATAAGTGCGATAAAGCTTTTTAGGAATTAAAAAGGGATTGTGCACTTCTCCAATGTAGGTTTTTCCTACTAAGTGATATGAGTATGATGTTTATGTGGATGAATCCCACGTCGATCTTGGATGTTTCTAAATGCAAGAAGACAATGTAATTGCGTATTGTTCGAGGCAATTAAAGATACATGAAAGGAATTACCCTATACATGATTTGGAGTTTGAGGCAGTGATCTATGACATGATGTTGTGGAGACCATTGTTATATGACGTATTTTGTAAGATTTACACTGAACATAAGAGTATGAAGTACTTCTTCACTCAAAAGGAATTAAATTTGCGCTAGCGATGATGGTTAAAATATGTCGCGGATTACGATGTCCAGATCCAATATCATCCGAGAAAAGCTAATATTGTAGTCGATGCCTTGAGTAGAAAGACCGCGCAGATCTTTAATCTTTCGATGGAATCCTTGGTGGAAGAGTTTTTGCTTATGTACATTTTTATTGGGCGTTGTGACTCAGCAAGCAGCTTGGATATGGCAGAGCCATCTTGGATTACACTAACGAGGCTACATCAAGAGGACGATCCTGATTTGCAGCACCTTTATAGTAGAATCGAGAAAGGGGAATTACTAGACTTTTCAATTGATGATGCAGGTACTTTGAAGTACCGTATTAGATATTGTATCCCCGCAGTTAAGGATATTCAAGCTAAGTTGTGCAATGAGGCGCATGGTTCTAGTGTTGGCTACCACCCTAGTTCTCCTAAGATGTATAGAGATCTGAAGCAAATCGTTTTGTGGTATTTAATGAAGAACGATATAGCCATGTTTGTGTCTTAGTGCTTTACCTGCAAGTGTGTTAAGGCAGATTATGGAAGGCCTGGTGGAAAGCTGACGCCTTTAGAGATTCAAAGATGAAGTGGGAGAGTATATCTATTGACTTTATTATTAGTTTACCAAGATCTCCCCGATAACATGATTCTGTGTGGGTCATAGTTGATAGATTGACAAAGTGTGCTCACTTCATGTCATTCAAGATTTATTACACCATGAAGAAAATAGTAATGTTATTTATGGACGAGGTCATAAGACTAATTGGAGTACCTATTTGTATTGTATCAGATCGAGATTCCAAGTTTACGACTCGTTATTGGAAAAGTTTACAGGAAGGGTTGGGTACCGACCTCAGTTATTCAACCACTTAATAACTGAACACTCATCACTCCTAAATAAAAAAAATTTCAAAAAGACTAATAAACCTATTCCCCACTATATGTGTATAGATACTCTTGAAACAAAGACTTTCACTAGCCGTTATCAGAGAGCTACCACAAAGCGGTATCTTGTTACCGCTACGCGGTGTCGTAGGCGATGCCTGCTGGCCCAGCCGGCGCTGCTCTACCACTCACGACCAACATAAACTTATCTGACACGTGGAAAGCTATCGCTGTCATTACCACTACCACCGGGCGGTAATGTCCTGAGATGAATATTATTTTAATTCAGTTATCGCCTCGTTTTTCCCCAATACCTCCATGTGGTTGGCACTCAATAATTTGTTGAGTGGTATCATCGCACGCTACCTTTCTATAGCTTTATGGTACCTTCCTAAAACCCATGTTGATTTAAATCAGCAAGATACCGCTTGCATTATTACTACCGCCTAGCAGTAACTCCCAGAACTTTGGGGCATTACACATATAATGCGAGTACCTGAGGTGAATCCGCGAATAACTACTAATCTCTATAAAAGGGAAAAAAGTAGGTAAATTTAAAATATAACGTGATAACCTAAAGAGAAATCGCGAATACCTTTAATCTCTACAAAAGAGATGTCAAAACTAGGTAAATAAACATATAACATGAGTAACTTAAGTGAACTCGCGAACTCCTGCTAATCTCTACAAAATAGATTTCAAAAGAAGGTTAGTTAAAATATAACGTGAGTACCTGAAGAGAACTAACAAACACCTGCTAATCTCTACAAAAGTTAAGTAAATTACAAGTATATAAACATATAACGCGAGTTCCTTAGGTGAACTCACGAACACCTGCTAATCTCTACAAAAGAGAAGTTTAATGCTCGTAAATTAACATATAATGTGAAAACCTGATGAGAACTCGTGAACACCTGGTTATCTCAACAAAAGAGAATTCAAATGCAAGTAAACAAACATATAACACGAGTGCCTGAGGTGAACTCTTGAATGCCTGCAAATCTCTGCAAACGTGAACTATAAAGCAAGTAAATAAACATATAACACAAGTACCCGAGGAGAACTTATCACAACCCGCATTTTCTCAGAATTTACTAAAGTATCAGAGTAAGAAAAAATACGTGTTGTGATGCCATGATTTGTAGGGTGCAACTGCAGAAGCTCAGGAAAGAACCTACTCCTATAACTTTTCTTGAAATTTCTCAAGTTTGTTATAATGAAGATATACTTTGACTTTATGTTTTTATGGTCGTATCCCTTGAAAGTATTGTTTTCTAGGTCAGCTAAACACTTAGAGGGGGGGGGGGGTTAATAGGTTTTTAATTTTACTTCAAGTCTTTTTGATTTTTACCTGATAGTTGTACTTAGTGATTAGGTTATTTTTGCTTTCAAGATAAATCACAGACGATAGAGCTATTTATAGTGGTTCCCTGATATCTGGTACATCCACTGTCCCTCTGCGCCTTTCTAACAGTGTGCTAGTCAGACTCTTCCACCAAAACTCGGCTCTAAGGTGCTTACAACACGATCCCGCATGACCACTCAGTCTTCTTCAATTCTTACACCTCAGGCAATATGCCCTACCACTTATATCCCATGTGGATCCTACCTTAGCCTTTATATCACATGCCTACACTCAGATTCACTCAAGAATCCTACACTTAGATCTACAATAGATGTTTCCTCAGCCATTATATCGCAGGTCTACACTCAGATTCAATCAAGAATCTAACACTCAGATCTTAGAAAGGATCCTACAAAAATAATACATAATTGAAACAATTATGCACCAAAGAAAATCTATGTGTTTATCTTCCGGGGCTTAGTAGATTTCAGACCTTTCTTCTTCACAGCAGCAAGTTGAAAAGATCTTCAGTTGATTCACGGCTTATGCTGGCAGTAGCTAGCAGATGTCTCTACATATTCCCTTTTAGGAGTCAGTCCAGACCTTACTTGAAAGTCCACCTAGTGTCAACTACTTACACCTATGGGGGGGGGGGGGATAGGTGTCTTTGCAGCGTATTTGCGGAATTAAGGTTTTACCTGCACAAGAAAACAAAACAACACAGCACAAAAAATACACAAGCAATTTATAGTGGTTCCCCGATTTGGGTACGTCCACTTTCCCCCTTCGACCTATCTCCCAACCAGGGACGACTCGGTCACTTCACCAAAAGGATTGAAATCCAATCCTTGCACTAATGGAAGGAACCCTTCCACACGTAGGAGTCAACACTCCCACAACACGGGTTGCACCCAACCCAACAACTAGAGACCAATCGGTCGTTTACAAAGAATCGAAAATAGCTTGTAAGAATTACAAACAACGTATGGAGACTAAGGTGTCCCTCTTCGTTCGACGACGTGTTCTTGAAGTCAACGAAGAGTCCACAACCCTAGATCTCACTTGGAGAGAATCTCCCCGAGACCGGCGGCGGCGATGAGCGGCGGCGAGGCACTCGGTGTTGGCGGCAGCAACTGAAAATAGCAGCAAAGCACTGGAGATCCAATCTTCTTAGCGAAGTCGGCAAGGTCTACCAACGGTCACACGAGGATCGATCGTCTCGATCGATTCGGACGGGGAAAGATTTCCCTATCTCAAATCAAGAGACAAAAGATCTCTGGATAGACACGTGAGACGCTGTGCAGGACTAGGCTTCTATCACCGAGGATCTGGAGGAGATCGAGATCGGCTTTGGTGATCGGCTGCGGCGACGGAGGCGGAGCAAGTTCGCGAGATTAGGGTTTTGTCGGCCGCTTTTTCGTATCTTGTTTGTCTGTGTTACTGTACACAAATACCATAGTATTTATACAATAGGTCAAGAGATGACCGTTGTGGGCCCCCACCAGCAGTAAGACCAAAGTCCGGTTCAAAATCCCGCAGATGTCATGGACCGGTCCAGACAGAGTCGGAAAAATACCTAAGTCAAATTCGGCGAGAATCGTGGGTGATTCTTGACGAATCGACGAGAATCACTTACGATTCTCGCCAAATTCTACTTAGATAATTCTGGCAGCACAGGTTATAGAGGCCGGGGAGAATCGGTGGGAATCACCTTGGATTCTCGCCGACTCGTCGAGAATGCAAAGTCATTCTCGACGAATCGGCGAGAATCACTTGGTGATTCTCGACGATTCTGCCTTAGATGATTTTTCTGACTGCGTCGAGACAGCCGGCCCAACCCGGCAAGAATCAACTAGTGATTCTCGATGACTCGTCGAGAATCACTGGTGATTCTCGACGAATCGATGAGAATCACTTAGTGATTCTCGACGATTTACTTTTAGACGATTCTCGTCTTTCAGCCCGTGAGATGGTCTTTGGCCCATCCTTGCTCCTTGTCTGCTCTTGCTTTATCATAGCCTTGTACTTGAAATTAAGTACACCCCAATAGAGAGAGTACACATAGGCCAACACACTGATCTGCTCAACGAGGGATTACGTTGCACAGACCCGTGTATATTGACCCACTGCACCCTGACATTGGTGTGTACTTAGCATGGAATAACTGCAAGCACAACTAGAAATATTTCATCAAATACATTGTCTATTTACCTTAGCTTGTACAGGGGCTTCTTCAAATCAGGTACATTGTGGATAAAATACCCAACAATCTCCCCCTATTTGAAGAAGCCTAAACCCTACAAGCTAAGGTGAATAGAGCATATAGAAATGAAAAATCATAAACTTAAAATTGAGTTGAGAGAGATATTCATTACCAATTAGATATTCATTACCAATTTCTTGAGAGCAAACTTGGAGCCACCATAGCCTTAGCCGAGAGGGTAATCTCCCCCTTTTCGGCTTCTGCAAATTGGGAACTGAAGCATGTGACACCATGCTCCCCCTCAGTTCTTGTACCTTTGCTTTCACCAAATTCCTAGTAGAGGCTCCCCCTAGACGCATGAGTCTGGTGCTCCTGTAGTCTTCATTCTTCGTAGTTTAGCATCCCCAATTCAGTTTTGAACATACTGAACTTGGCCTCGTCAAGGGGCTTTGTGAAAATGTCTGCAATCTGCTTGTCAGTGGGAACATAGCAGAGAGAGATGTCCTTGTTCTCCACGTGCTCCCGAATGAAATGGTAACGCACTTCAATATGCTTTGTTCTGCTGTGCGATACCGGATTGTTGGCAATAGCAATTGCACTGGAGGAGTCGCAGTACATCGGTACTTCCTTGAACTGGAGGTCATAGTCGGCTAACTGGTTTCTTATCCATAGGAGTTGTGCGCAACAGCTCCCAGCCGAGATGTACTCAGACTCTGCAGTGGAGGTTGCGACATAATTCTGCTTCTTGCTGTTCCACGAAATAAGCCTTCTTCCGAGGAATTGACACGTCCCGGAGGTGGTTTTCCTGTCATCCCTACTTCCTGCAAAATCAGCATCTGAAAACCCTATTAGCTCGACATCATTGCTTCTCGGGTACCATAAGCCAAGATTAGGGGTACTTTAAGGTATCTGAGAATTCGCTTTGCAGCGACATAATGAGATTCCTTAGTGTTCACCTGATATCTGGCACAAACACATGTGGAGAACATGATATCCAGTCTACTTGCAGTAAGATAGAGCAGAGATCCAATGATGCTTCTGTATTTAGTTTCATCAAAAGGTTTCCCTTTCTCATCCTTATCCAGAGACATGGTGGATCCCATTGGAGTCCTCATAGAGGTTGCATTCTCCATTCCGAATTTCTTGAGGAGTTCATTTGTGAACTTCGTCTGAGAAATGAAGATTCCTTCCTCAGACTGTTTCACTTGAAGTCCCAAGAAATACTTCAGCTCTCCCATACTGCTCATTTCAAACTTTCCTTGCATAAGTTTGGAAAACTTTTTGCAAAGATTGTTGTCCGTTGAGCCGAATATAATGTCATCAACGTAGATTTGCACCAGCAAAATCTTGCCTTTGACTTCCCTGAGAAACAATGTCTTATCTATTTTTCCTCTAGAGAACTTGTTCTCAAGAAGAAAACTAGACAATGTCTTATACCAAGCTCGAGGAGCTTGTTTTAGGCCATATAGCGCTTTATTAAGAAAATATACATGATTAGGATAAGTTGGATTGACAAAACCTGGAGGTTGAGCAATGTATACTTCCTCTTTCAAATCTCCATTCAAGAAAGCCGATTTCACGTCCATCTGATAGACAGTGAATCCTTTGTGAGAGGCATAGGCTAGGAATAGCCGGATTGCCTCGAGCTGTGCAACTGGTGCAAACGTCTGGTCAAAGTCAATCTCCTCCTCCTGTCTGTATCCTTGAGCCACCAGTCTGGCTTTGTTCTTGATGATGACTCCATGTTCATCCAACTTGTTTCTGAAGATCCACTTGGTGCCAATCACATTTTGCGTCTACGGTCTGGAAACCAGCATCCAGACTTCGGATCTTTCGAATTGATGCAGCTCCTCTTACATGGCCAAAATCCACGACGCGTCTTTGTTCGCTTCGTCGAACTTCTTTGGCTCCACCTGCGACAGAAAGCTAAGATGCAAGATCTCGTTAAGAGTACCTCGGCGAGTTCTGACACTGTCTCGGGGATCCCCAATGATTTGATGTCTGGGATGATCCCTCACGTGTCTGAGCTCTAGAAGTCTTGCATCAGGAGCTTTGACTATTTCTTGGGCATCTCCTTCTTCTAAAGGATTTGCCTCATTTTGATCTTCAAATTCTCCGATCGGCGTTGATGTGGAGACCTTGACATACTTTGGAGTTGCATCTTTCTCGGGATCATCCAGTTGTAGCTTTTCGAGTCTGGTACCTGCAGCTTCAGGAAGGAAACTAGAAGTCTTGCAATTAAGCAAGCTTCCTTCATCAAATACAATATTTATTGATTCCTCTACCACTAGGGTTTTCTTGTTGAAAACTCTATAAGCCCGGCTGTGGCTACTATAGCCTATGAATATGCCTTCGAAGCATTTTTCACCAAACTTAGTACAAGGGTACTTCCCATTATTCAGTACATAACACTTGCAGCCAAAAATCCTCAGATAGGACATGGTTGGTTTCTTGCCTTTCAGTAGCTCATAAGGAGTCTTACGATGGCTCTTGTTAATCAACGCCCGGTTTTGTACATGACAGGCCATATTGACAGCCTCGGCCCAGAGGTATTCTGGGAGAGAAGCGTCATTCAACATTATCGTGCACGCTTCAATGAGTGTTCTATTCCTCCTCTCTGCCACTCCATTCTGTTGAGAAGTGCGAGGGGAGGAGAACTCATGAAAGATACCAAGCTCTTCACAGAACTCTGTCATAGCCCCAGACTCAAACTCTGTTCTGTGATCACTTCTGATTTTGACCACTGAGCAGTTCAGTTCGTTCTGTATCTGCTTGACAAAACTGGTGAAGATGTCAAACGTATCAGACTTGCGTTTTAAAAAGAACACCCACGTAAACCGAGAGTGATCATCTACAATCACTAGCGTATACGACTTCCCTCCTAAGATATGAACTTGCATTGGACCAAAGAGGTCCATGTGCAGAAGATATAGACATCTGGAGGAATCTTTGTCTGGGATGCCCTTAAAGGTAGCCCGAGTCTGCTTGCCCATCTGACATGCAGGACATGGACTATCTTTGATGCACTTAATACTGGGAGCATCCCTTACTAAGTCTTTGGAAAACAGCATATTAATTGTCTTGTAATTAATGTGTGCCAATCTCTTGTGCCATTACTTTCAAAGAGATGCACTGCCTTTAGCAACGAGGCATACTGGGGTAGAAGAATCTAAACTAAGAAAATCTAAACAGAAAATATTTCTGCTCCTAATGCCAGTTAATACGGTCTCCGAAGAGTCACATGATATTATTAGGCATTTATCCTTGCAGAACTTAACGTCATACCCTTTATCACATAACTGGCTTACGCTGATCAGGTTATGATTTAACCCTTCAACATAAGCCACGTTAGTGATAGAGAGTATACCGTTGGAAATCGTACCGTAACCTCTAGTGACTCCCCGATCAGATCCCCCAAATATGACTTTGGGTCCATCCTCGACTGGAGAGTACTCCCTCAGCAGGCTTCTTGTCCCGGTCATGTGACGGGAGCATCCACTGTCCAAATACCAAATAGGAGTTTTGTTGGCCTTTGGACATCCCTGCAAAACAGAATTAATTTGCCTTAGGAACCCAATCGAACTTGGGTCCTAGATTCCTTGTTAGCATACTCCCCCTCGATTGGTTAACTCTACGAGTGGTCGGCCTCACATTGCTAACATAAGGAGTCTCGTTATACCTTGGATTAAACCAACAATCCATGACAAAGTGACCAATTTTGCCACAACACCAGCAGTCAAACCTGTTATACTTCCTCTTGGGCGCCTGCTTTACCCTTGAAACGTGGGGTTCAGCTGGGGCCGAAGACCTGGAGGTGGAGGCAACATGATGACCACAGTCACATGACTTCTTCACCTCTTAGCTTTTCAGTGTAACAGGCTTGGTCTTAGGTGCCTGCTTCCTATTATGGCCGCTAGAGAATTGACCATAATTTCCCAAGTGGATTTCCTCATAAGGTGCCTTGAAGACACTCTCACTGAAGTTACGGGGAAAGGTCCACCCATCATATCGGCTCTTCGGCTTTGCAACCGAGGGCCTGAAGTGATGCCCATATGTTGACTCAAAGTCATGTTGGTTACAGGGAAAGCTAGGCTTTCTGAACTCAACAGGGCTGAGTGGGCCTTTCCTTTCTCATCAGCAGAGGCATTCTTGGCAGCCTTATTCTTCCTCCTGTTCCTGTTTCTCCTGGATGAGGAGCTAGATACCCCTACATGCCCCAAACCAGCTCCTTTGGCTTGAGCAGATAAGGTATCAACTAATGGAAGAACAGTTTTTGGCATAGAGAAGCTCTTGACGATCTTCCTTTCTGCCGCAAGTAGTTCTTCCAACTTGTCGACTTCCTCCTGCTTAAGATTAAGGAGCTTAAGAGACTCTGAATGCTTTGAAGTCAGGTCCAAGTGCTCCTGTCGGAGGGAGATCAAACTGGTGATCTCTTCACTCAGGGATACACTCTCACCTTTAAGGAATTTAACTTCCTTTTTCTCAGCCTTCAGTTTCTTTCGACATTTCAGGAATGTATTGAGCAGAAGCTCATACTTCTCGAGGAGCTCAGCTTCAAGGGCAGAAGGGCTATCCTCAGGGTCATCATCCTGAGACTCAGGATTAGAGTCAGAGTCGGAGAGAGTGGTGTGAGATTTTACCTTCCCAGTAAATGGGGGGCATTCTCCTTCTGAGTCAGAGCGACCCATTAGCCCAATGTAGGCTTCCTCATCATCGCTGGTGTCTGACGTGTCAGATTCACTCAGCGTCTTTGGCTTCTTTGCGATATAACTCCTCTCCTTCTTCTTGTCTTTTGAGGACCTGTGCTCCTCTCCCTTTCCCTTTTCCCTCTTGCCTTGATGGCAGTCGGCCACGACGTGTCCTGGGTTGTTGCAACCAAAGCATATAATGTCAGAAGAGCGGTGTTTGTTCGGTTTGGAAACATACCTGTCAGAGGAATAGTTCTTCTTCTGATCCCTTGAGGAGGAGCCGTTTCTCTTTCTCTGATTCCTCAGCTTGAGGAACTTCTTGAATTCCCGTGTGATAAGGGATAAATCTTCCTCAGATAACTCTGAGCCGGAGGAGCTTGGCTCAGAGTCTTCCTCCTCATCCCTCTTCCACGCACGGGAAGAAGCGACACCCTTGCCCTTTCTGGATTGAATGGCTTTCAGGGCCACCGTCTTTTCCTTGGTCGCGACTTTCTCTGCTTCCTCTTCAGCCTTCCTTGTGTTCAACTGAAGCTCATAGGACATGAGCTTCCCGAATAGAATCTGTGGATCAGTTTCCGCAAGTCTGCCAAACTCGTGGATGGCGCAGATCTTTGTGTCCCATTCCTTAGTGAGGGACCTAAGGAACTTATCATTGAGTTCACCGTCAGTGAACACTCTTCCATATCCTTTGAGTGCATTGACGATCTTGAGGAAGTTTTCGAAGGTGAATCCGATCTCCTCCTTTGGCCCTTGCCTGAAGGCCTCATATTTCTGATTGAGGAGGGATCTCCGATCGTCCCTCACTTCATCTGTGCCCTCCATTAGGACGATCAGACAGCTCCAGAGATCCCTGGCTGTCCTGCAGTTGCTGAAGTTCTGCATCATAGAGTCGTCAACTGCGCTTACCAGGATGTTCTGAGCTTTCTTGTCGAGTCCGAACAGCACCATTTCGTCTTTGTCCATTTCCGAAAGTTTCTTGGGCACTTTCCTGGTTAAATCAATGGTGGAGTCCTTGGTGGGAATGTAAGGTCCTTCCTCCACTATCATGAAGAGCCGGGGGTCGACTGCTTCCATGTAGAATCTGATTCTTTCCTTCCAGATAGGAAAGTTCAGTCTGGTGCATACTGGGATTTTGCCGGAGTGCTTGAGTCCGTCCATGGAAGATATCGGTCTTCTTCTTGACACCGGTGGCAGGATTTTACTCAAGGTGTGAACCTTTTTGATGAGTAACCTCCCTCTGATACCACTTGAAAGTCCACCTAGTGTCAACTACTTACATCTATGGGGGGGGGATAGGTGTCTTTGCAGCGTATTTGCGGAATTAAGGTTTTACCTGCACAAGAAAACAAAACAACACAGCACAAAAAATACACAAGCAATTTATAGTGGTTCCCCGATTTGGGTACGTCCACTTTCCCCCTTCGACCTATCTCCCAACCAGGGATGACTCGGTCACTTCACCAAAAGGATTGAAATCCAATCCTTGCACTAACGGAAGGAACCCTTCCACACGTAGGAGTCAACACTCCCACAACACGGGTTGCACCCAACCCAACAACTAGAGACCAATCGGTCCTTTACAAAGAATTGAAAATAGCTTGTAAGAATTACAAACAATGTATGGAGACTAAGGTGTTCCTCTTCGTTCGACAACATGTTCTTGATTTCAACGAAGAGTCCACAACCCTAGATCTCACTTGGAGAGAATCTCCCCGAGACCGGCGGCGGTGATTAGCGGCGGCGAGGCACTCGGTATTGGCGGCGGCAACTGAAAATAGCAGCAAAGCACTGGAGATCCAATCTTCTTAGCGAAGTCGGCAAGGTCTACCAACGGTCACACGAGGATCGATCGTCTCGATCGATTCGGACGGGGAAAGATTTCCCTATCTCAAATCAAGAGACAAAAGATCTCTGGATAGACACGTGAGACGCTGTGCAGGACTAGGCTTCTATCACCGAGGATCTGGAGGAGATCGAGATCGGCTTCGGTGATCGGCTGCGGTGACGGAGGCGGAGCAAGTTCGCGAGATTAGGGTTTTGTCGGCCGCTTTTTTTCGTATCTCGTCTGTCTGTGTTACTGTACACAAATACCAGAGTATTTATACAATAGGTCAAGAGATGACCGTTGTGGGCCCCCACCAGCAGTAAGACCAAAGTCCGGTTCAAAATCCCGCAGATGTCGTGGACCGGTCCAGACAGAGTCGGAAAAATACCTAAGTCAAATTCGGCGAGAATCGTGGGTGATTCTCGACGAATCGGCGAGAATCACTTACGATTCTCGCCGAATTCTACTCAGAGAATTCTGGCAGCACAGGTTACCGAGGCCGGGGAGAATCGGTGGGAATCACCTTGGATTCTCGCCGACTCGTCGAGAATGCAAAGTCATTCTCGACGAATCGGCGAGAATCACTTGGTGATTCTCGACGATTCTGCCTTAGATGATTTTTCTGACTACGTCGAGACAGCCGGTCCAACCCGGCAAGAATCAACTAGTGATTCTCGACGACTCGTCGAGAATCACTGGTGATTCTCGACGAATCGATGAGAATCACTTAGTGATTCTCGACGATTTACACTTAGACGATTCTCGTCTTTCAGCCCGTGAGATGGTCTTTGGCCCATCCTTGCTCCTTGTCTGCTCTTGCTTTATCATAGCCTTGTACTTGAAATTAAGTACACCCCAATAGAGAGAGTACACATAGGCCATCACACTGATCTGCTCAACGAGGGATTACGTTGCACAGACCCGTGTATATTGACCCACTGCACCCTGACATTGGTGTGTACTTAGCATGGAATAACTGCAAGCACAACTAGAAATATTTCATCAAATACATTGTCTATTTACCTTAGCTTGTACATGGGCTTCTTCAAATCAGGTTCATTGTGGATACAATACCCAACATTACTGTCGCAGATGAATATCGCAGCAGCTATAACTTTTTTCTTTCAGATTCTCTAATCAGAACTTGTTTTTAAGGCTCGACGTTAATGGCGAGGAAGAAGACGAAGTTTAGCTGCAAATGCGAAATAAGAAAACCCTAATTGCTAGTTGTCGACACAGCAAATCTTTCCCTTTTATTGCTAGTCAATCAACGGCTCTATTGCGCTATAGGCCCTGCCTTAATTGCCAATTTACCACATTCCATTTGTAGAAGAAAAAAAAGCTGGCTGCCGACGCCATCAATGGCTTACTCTATCTTTCCCGCAAAGAATTTGAAATGCGTTGACATTGTTAACTTATGCTAACTCATGCTGACGTAAGCCTTATGTGGACTTAGACAAAATCAAACATTAGTAGTATAAGCGTTGAGTGAGTAAGCATCACTTAGCGACAGAACACTTAGACAGAATTTCTATCACTAGGCGTTGAGTGAGCAACCATCAATAAACACCAAAACACTTAGAAAAATATTCCAATCATTAGGTTTTGAGAGCGTTGAGTTCGTCTTGATCACTCAACACTTTTAACCTTATCCAATCTTTCTGTCACTTGACATTGAGTGAGTAAGATTCACTAAAAAAAAACTACTTAACAGATAATCTTCTATTATCTATCGTTCAGTGAGTAAGCAACACTCAACGCATATAGACTTAGCCATTTTTTTGTCTGAAAACACTGGCTCTGGCTGGATGAGAATCAGTCAACATTTTTTATCACATGGCGTTGAGTGAGTAAGCTTCACTCAATGCCTGTAGACTTAGTCAAAATAACTAGACATAATTTCTGTGGCTTTCCCTAACTAAGCAATACTCAATGAATTTAATGTTATGGTGTCGAGTGAGTGGACTTCACTCTACGCCTGTGCACTTAGCCAAATTTCTGCTAGATTATTCTAATGCTTTGTCTGTTCTTACAGCTTTTAGCTGTATGGCATTAAATTAGTACACTTCACTCAACGCCTGTGGACTTAGCCACATTTTCAGCTATTTCTTCTTAGGCTTTGTCTTTCTCATAGATTTTAGCTGTTTGGCGTTGAGTGAGTATATTTCACTCAACGCCTGTGGCCTTAGCCATAATTTTAGCTTTCCAAATGTTAGGCTTAGACTAACCTAGCTATACTCAACGATATTTCTTACTTGGCATTGAGTGGTTAGACTTTACTCAATGCTTGTAGACTTAGGAAATATCCATCCTATCCAGTATCTTCCAGCAGACTTGATCATCAAAGTGTCAAGTTAACTAACTTCTCTCGACACTACTGACTGGCTTGTCTCGATACAGCTGTCTCAACACTTTTGTCTCAAAAGTGTTTATAGACTTATGTCGACACAGCTGTCTCGAAACTTTTTTCTCGACACTGCTGACAGACTTGTCTCGACACAGGTGTCTCGACACTTTTGTCTCGACACATTTGTCCTTAGTCATTTCCTCAAGTTTCACCCTGCACTTGGCGTTGAGTGAGCTTGCTTCACTCAATGCCTGTGTACTTAGGTAAATTCCTTCCCGTCCTTTAGCTTTCTTTGTGTCCACTTGCATTCATACACTCAAACACACATCAAATACAACATTTGTGTGTGTCATTGACATGTTTGACTTCTAACAAATCTGGGCCATGTGATTCAATGGACCCAACAATCTCCCCCTATTTGAAAGAATCTAAACCCTTATTCAAATTATTCACATTGCTTAGTCAATGACACACACAACATATACAATAATAAAATGTATTATTATAATAGAGATGATCTGGGAAAGTTACAACATTTTCTACCTGCTCTCCCTATTTTGCTACTCTAATGCTGTATGGGAGCATTTCTTTCTCCCCTGAATCTGATATCAATTGATCAGAGCAGCATTTCTTTCTCCCCCTATATTTGTCACCACTTGATAAAGCTCTGATGGCACACTTGATGATACTACACCTGATCAATTATTTGAAGCCCTTTGATACCTTTTGAGCTTCTTCTTTCTGAATTTCTTCTTTCTCATACAACTTAAATTTCTTCACTCTTGATCCATCTTTTAAATTCTTCTTTCTCTCCCCCTTTTGCCTTCTGAAGAATAGTTAGGGAGCTCTGATGGCACACTTGATGATACTACACCTGATCAATTATTTGAAGCCCTTTGATATCTTTTGAGCTTCTTCTTTCTGAATTTCTTCTTTCTCATACAACTTAAATTTCTTCTCTCTTGATCCATCTTTTAAATTCTTCTTTCTCTCCCCCTTTTGCCTTCTGAAGAATAGTTAGGGAAGAGATGGTTAGTACTTCTCCCCCTTTCTATTTGCAGTTGATCCCCTTGGTACAGCTGCTAGATAACTTTTTTTATAAGCCTGATTTTTCTCCTACAGCTACTGGACTTGCTCCCCCTCAATAGGAGCCATTTTTCCCATCAATTTGCTGATGGTCACTTGGATCTTCTTACCACTTAAAATCTTCATCTCCTGCAAGAGAAACATATCCTACACAAAAACTAAATCTATGGGGAGTGACTGAAGCTAGATAAAGTTCAACATACCCAACTCACCCTTGAAGGTGTTCATCTTTGCTTCATCTAGTGGCTTAGTGAAGATTTAAACAACTTGCTTGTCTGTGGGGACAAACTCAAGAATGATATCTCCCCTTTACACATGCTCCCTAATAAAATGATATCTAATTTCTATGTGCTTAGTCCTGCTGTGTGAGACTGGATTCGTAGCAATAATAATAGCACTAATAGAATCACAATAAAGAGGAGTTCTATCTACCTTGAGGTCATAATCCAGGTGCTGCTATTTGATCCATAGCAATTATGCATAACATCTACCTACTGAAATATACTCAGACTCTGTAGTTGATATAACAACACTTGTTTGCTTCTTACTTCTCCAAGACACTAGTCTTCCTCCTAAGAACTAATAGGTGCCTGTAGTGCTTTTCCTGTCCTCTTTGCATCCTGCAAAAGCTGAATCTAAATAGCTTGTTAGATCAAAATATCTATTTTAGGGTACCATAGGCCAAGATATGGTGTGCCCTTAAGATATCTCAAGATCCTCTTTATAACATAGTAGTGAGATTCTTTTGGACAAGCCTGATACCTAGCACAAATATATGTAACATACATGATGTCAAGCCGACTTGAAGTAAGGTATATGAGTGAGCAAATTATCCCTCTATACAAAGTTTCATCAACAGGTTTCCCTGCTTCATCTTTGTTTAAAGGCATACTTGACCCCATAGGAGTTTTCATGATAGAGGAATTCTCCATACCATATTTCTTAATCAACTGCCTGGTGAACTTGGACTGGGATATGGACATGCCATCATCAGTCTGTTTAACTTGGAGACCCAAGAAGAACTTGAGCTCACCCATACTACTCATCTCAAACTTCCCATGCATAAGTTTATCAAACTTCTTGCAAAGGTTGTCATCAATAGATCCAAAGATAATGTCATCAACATATATCTTGACTTGGATGATCTTTCCCTTAGATTCTCTTAGGAATAGGGTCTTGTCTATTTTCCTCCTTGAGAATTTGTTATCAATGAGGAAACTTGACAAGGTCTCATACCATGTTCTAGGGGTTGCTTCAATCCATATAGAGCTTTCCTAAGCCTATAAACAAAATTAGGAGTGTGAGGATCAACAAAACCTGATGGGTGATCCACATTAACTTCCACTTTTAAGTCCCCATTTAGGAAGGCTGACTTCACATCAATCTGGTAGACTTTGAATCCTTGATAGGCAGCAAATGCTAGAAAGAGTCTTATTTCTTCCAATCTGGCTACTAGGGAAAATGTCTGGTCAAAATCTATTCCTTCTTCTTTCTTGTATCCGTTAGCCATCAGTCTAACCTTATTCTTGAGAATAATGTCATTCTCATCTAACTTGTTCCTGTAGATCCACTTAGTCCCTATGCCATTTTTTCCTTTAGGTCTGGGAACCAACTTCCAGACCTTACACCTCTTAAATTGCTAAAGCTCTTCTTATATTGCTCCAATCCAGAACTAGTCTTTGATTGCCTCTTCAAACTTCTTGGGTTCTTATTGAGACTGAAAGCTTGAGTAGAGAGCTATGTTGATACTCTTGCTTCTTGTATGGACTCCATGGCTTGCATCACCAATGATTTGGTGGGCTGGATGGTCCCTCAGATTCCTACAACTAGAGTCAATCTAACTTCATCTAGATATTCTTCGTTGGCTTTAGCTGGATGTTATTCATCCTGAATTTGTGAGTCTTGAGCTCCTATTGGACAGTACACATCCTTTCACTTATCTTGTATTGCTAGAGCATCTTCCTTGATGGTAAGCTTGTCCATCACCTGCTCTATGCCTGTAGAACTAGAAGGGGAGCTAGGCAGCTCGTAGTTAATCATGTTTGATTAATCAAAAACAATATGAACTGACTCTTCTACAACTTGAGTTGTCAAGTTGTAGGTCCTATATGTCCTACTATTGTTGTTGTACCCAACAAAGATCCATTCATGGGACTTGTTAGCAAACTTTGTCACATAGGACTTTCAATTTTTTAGGACATATCTCTTGTAACCAAAAATACTGAAGTAAGAAACGTTTGGTTTTCTGCCATTCAAGATTATTGGAACACCCTATTACTAATTTGGGTAAGGATCACTATGTTTGTCTTAGGAAACCAGGTTGACCTAGTTGTATAGTTGTAAAGGTCAACATTAGAATGTGTCTAGGGCTTAGAATTTAGGTTTGAGCTGCCCCCAGGACCATTAAAGGAATCAGACTTAAAGCTGAGGCAAAGACAATTATCGTCGAGCTTAGGTCGACGAAACGTCGAACTCCGTTCGACGCTATCTGAGCTCAACCTCGCTAAAGTCGTCGAGCTTCGGTCGACGTTCTTCAAGCTCAGGTCGACGATCACTCTTCTCTTATTCTTCAGGTCGCTGAGCTCGGTTCGACGATCTTCGAGCTCAGTTTGACGTTTTCTGTCTGTTTGATCTTTTTCATCTCTGAGCTCAGTTCGATGATCGTAGAGCTCAGATCGACGATTTTCTAAGAGATCGACGTTTTTAAGGATTCAAAAGCTGCCAGTTTTTGGAATGTTTTTGAATTCTCTCAGCATTTATGTCAAGAAGATCTGCCAACCGTTTTTCTTTATTCTGGAGCAAGTTTCAAGGAATTATTCAGAGAATGTTTTATTGGACTTTCCTCTAGAAGACAAAAACTTTTATGGAAGACTTTTATGACTGCCAACGGCTATCTTTGTCTAGAAATTCTTCAGAAAATTAGATCCTTCTTTTTGTCTTAAGATACATAAGATAGAATATATAGTAGAAGAAGAAGAGATTAACAGTAACAGATAGCAAGTGATCAATTCTGAAGAATCAGTAGAACAATCTCTTTGCTTACTGAAAAGTTGTCATAGCTTCATCATCAAGAACTCCAGACACCAAATATTTCAGCATCTGCTGGAATCATCTTCTGCTAGAGATCTAAAGCCTCTGAAGACCTATCACCCTGAAGCAAAGCTCTCACTCCTGAACCATTTTATATCTCAGGGGGAGCTTTGACATCATCAACAATCCACTAGTCTTCTCTCATTTGATTTGAGAACAGAGAAGACAACTTCACCTCTTTACTTTTTCTTTTCCTGATGTAAAAGGGTTATCAAAACTCCCTTCAAAAGTTCTGAGACTGGTTCTGAGATCCTTGTCAAAACTCAGTGGTGGCAAGACACCTGATCAAAAAATCTAGTTTGGTTTTTGAGCACCTTATCAAAAGCTCATTGGTGTCAGGACACCTGATCAACTCATCCTGAGTGGATTCCTACCAAGGGTGGTAGAAGAGTGGATATACCCAGGCTTTTGGGGAACCACTATATTTTCCTTGTGTCTTCTGGCTTGCTTGTGTGATTGTTTTGCTGTGTGCTGTGCTCTTTATTTCTTTGTTTTTTTTAATTCATTACTGGCACTCTACACTATAATATAAATTGAATTTTATATGTGCTGATTATTTCAAAACTGTGAAATTAATTTAAATAAACTCTATTCACCCCCCCCCCTCTAGAGTTGAGATAGATCTTGCTCTCACTTTCAATTGGTATCAGAGGGAGGTTGGTTGCTCATACAGGCTAATCCCTGAACCAAAAGATCCTTGATAAGATCAGTCTCTTAAGAGGGTTATTTTCACTATATCTATCTATTTATATAGACATGGCACGGAACAAAGATTATGCAAGCACCAGACCTCCAGTGTGCAACCTTTCCAAGTTTGCACTCTGGAAGGCAAGGATTAAACTTTATATGAATTCTATTGATGAGGATATATTTAATTCTGTTTTGATAGTGTGCCCAACACCTCCAGAAACCACAAGTACAAGTACTGTTCCACCTCCCTCAGGAACAGATGCAGACATAAAGAAATGGAAAACTGCAAATGCAAAGGCCATGAACATCTTAGCTCAGACAATGTCTGATGAGATATTTCAGAAGGTAGCTGACTACAACTCAGCCAAAGGAATTTGGGACAAGCTCTCTGAAATTATCTCAGGGTCTGCTGATGAAAGGAAAGACAGGAGATCCCATCTGATAAGCCAATATGAGAACTTCAAAAAGGGAGAAGCTGAATCAGTGGCTGACATGTAGAATAGACTAAGTCTGATTGTTAATGAGTTAAAGACTTTGGATAATGAAATCTCATTGACTGAGCTGAATGACAAAATCTTAATGTGCTTCCCCAGCACTTGGGATTCAATAATCTGGCCAATAAAAAATGCAAGAAGTCTAAATGAGATTACCACTGAAGCTCTCCTGGGCAAGCTTAAAACCTATGAGCTGCTCATTAAAAATAGAGAAGAAGAACAAAAGGCTACTTCTCCAGTCACAAGGAAAGAAAAGACCATAGCCTTCAAAGCTGAAGAAGAGGAGCCTGAAGATAAAGCTACAAGAAATGATGAGCTCCTAGGTCTACTGGCCAAAAGATTCTACAAGATGGCCAGAAAAGACTTCAGAAAGAGATCATACAAGGGTCATGATAAACCAAGGTATGATAAATCAAATAACAATAAAGAAATCATATGTTTTGGTTGCAGGAAACCAGGCCATATTGTGCCTGACTGTCCAGAAAATAAGAACAAGGACAAGAAAGATAGAAGAGAAAGAAGAAAGGAAAAAGGCTTCAGAAAGAACAGCTCAGACAAACCATCCTTCAGCAAGAACAAACATACAAGGAAGGGATTTGTTGCTGAGACATGGAGTGAAACTGAAGAAGACTCTGAATCCTCATCAAGCTCCAGTGATGATGAGGATGATGCTGATGAAAAGGAATTCTGCATGATGGCTATCAATGCCTCTCAAACAGACTCAGAAGCAGAAGAGTCAGAATCAGATTCAGAAGCTCAACTAGAAGAAGATCAGGTAATCAATTCATTTGATTTCAGTTCTGAGGATTTTAAACATGATTTTAAGGTACTATGCCTAGATCTGTTGGAGTCTGAGAAGGAAATCACTTCCCTCAGAAAACAACTATCTGAGTATAGCACTATAAAATTAGAGAACCTCAAACTCTCTGAGGAGTTGGAATGCTGTAGGGAGGAGATAGCTTCACTGAAAAGTGAACTATCAAAAGCCAAAAAGTTTGAAGATTCCCTAAATGGGAGAAGTATCAGACTGATGGACATTACAAGCACAGTGAACTCTAGACTTAATAGTACACTGGGCTTGGGTGCTTCATCCAGCCAACCTACAATATTAACAACTCCAATCAAATTTGTCTCTGACAAAGGGAAGGGAGTAGTAGAGGTGGCTAGGAAGAATGCAGATCTGCCAAAGAAAATTACAGTTCAACAGATTGCGTCAAGTAGAGCTCGACGATCGTCGAACAGAGCTCGACGATCTAACCCAAGATCGTCGACCTCAGCTCGACGATATCCAAACTCTGAACTCAAGTATAATCGATCTTCGAACAGAGATCGATGATCTGACCCAAGATCGTCGACCTCAGTTCGACGATTGTCGAACAGAGATCAGGTCTGTGAACAATCCTTCAATGGTACATCTAGATCAATCCTAGAAGTCCCACATCCCAAGGCTTTAACCCCTATACTGAATGGATAGTACCTCCTAGGAGATACCATCCTGAAGGTTATAAGAGTCTACCTGGGATGTCTTTCATTTCTGAATTCAAGGGATATCAACCTAGGCCCAAGGTTAACTGGATCAAAAACATATAAGCTGATTTTGTGCAGGTGAAGACCTATCCAACATCAAACCAGTTATGGTACCTGGATAGTGGGTGCTCAAAGCACATGACAGGGTATAAGGACAACTTCACATCCTTCAAATCCAAGCTTGGACCCAAAGTAATTTTAGGTGATTCAAACTTTGGAACTACAAAAGGATATGGTGCAGTCCAAATTGGGACAGTCACCTTTAAGAAGGTAGCCTATGTTGAAGGACTCAAGCACAACCTGATAAGCATTAGTCAGCTGTGTGATGAAGGATATTAAGTGACTTTCAACAAAGAAATATGCAAGGTCAAGTCAGAAAACAACACAACTGTGTTGACAGGTAACAGGAAAGGTAATATTTACTTAGTAGACTTTCATTCATCTAAGGTAGATATTTGCCTGTTTAATTCCATATCTAGACCTAATATTCTATGACATAAGAGACTAGGACATGTTAACCTTAGAACCATTGCTAGGCTATCCAAGGACAACCTTGTCAGAGGACTGCCTTCTGGCCCCTACAAGAAGGAAGGACTCTGCAAGGCTTGTCAATTAGGCAAGCAAACTAAAAGTAGTTTTAAATCAATTAATAAGAGTGATTCACCTAGGATCTTGTATCTGTTACACATGGATCTTTTTGGACCCATTACAATACAAAGCTTAGGAGGGAAGTCCTATACTTTAGTAGTTATAGATGACTTCTCAAGATTCACATGGGTATTCTTTCTGAGGAAGAAGTCTAATAACTTTAAGTGTTTGACAGATTTTCTCAAATGCATTCAGATTGAGTTCAACACTCACATTGCCCTGATCAGAAGTGATCATGGGAAAGAGTTTGATTCTCTTCTTATGCAAGAGTTCTGTCAAAGTGAAGGGATCAGGCATACTTTCTAAGCTCCTAGAACTCCTCAACAAAATGGGGTAGCTGAAAGGAAAAATAGAACCCTCATTGAATCTGCAACTACATTATTGGCAGATGCTCACCTTCCTCTATCCTTTTGGGCTGAGGCAGTGAACACCTCCAACTATGTTCTGAATAGAAGCTTGATACATAAACTAAAGGGCAAGACTCCCTATGAATTGCTCAAAGGGAAGAAACCTAAAATAGGGTATTTTAAAATTTTTGGCTGTACTTGTTATATTCATAATAATGACAAGAAGTATCTAGCAAAATTCCAAGCTAAAGCTGATGAAGGAGTGTTTCTGGGATACTCCATGATTAGCAAGGCCTATAGGGTATATAATAAATCTTCTTGTAAAATTGAAGAATCTGTTCATGTTACTTTTGATGAGACTAACATGTGTTATAAGGAGAAGTCTACTTCTATCATAGAACCTTTGCAAGTACACTCTATTTCAGAAAATATGGATAGATTACAGGTTAAACAAGAGGATACAACCTCTCAACAAAAGAATGAGAGCAGTGATGATGAAGAAGAAGTTCAACCTCTTGAAGAAAATCATCCGGAAGAGCCAGTTGTTATTCCACAAGAGGAAACAACAACACAGGTTGGTGAACAATCAACACTCCCTGTTGATTTAATAACAATAAGAGATCATCCAATCACCCAAGTAATTGGAGACATCTCAGCTGGTGTGCAAACCAGAAATCAGGTCAACCAGAACCTGATGCACACTTGCTTCCTATTTCTCAAGTTGAGCCTCAATCCATTCAAGATGCAGAGCAAGATCCACACTGGATCATTGCAATGCAAGAGGAGTTGCATCAATTTGAAAGGAATAAGGTTTGGGAACTAGTGCCTAAGCCAAAGGATCACTCCATTGTTGGAACAAAGTGGGTGTTCAGAAACAAGCTGGATGATCAAGGAGTTATTGTCAGAAACAAGGCAAGGCTAGTTGCTCAAGGCTACTCTCAACAAGAAGGAATAGACTATGACCAGACCTTTGCACCAGTTGCAAGGTTAGAGGCCATTAGAATATTCCGAGCTTATGCTGCTCACAAAGGTTTCAAGGTCTACCAGATGGATGTGAAGAGTGCATTTCTTAATGGGGACATCAAAGAGGAAGTCTATGTTAGACAACCTCCAGGTTTTATCTCTCTAACTCACCCTGATTATGTTTTCAAATTGCCTAAAGCATTGTATGGTCTCAAGCAAGCTCCTAGAGCATGGTATGAGACTCTAGCATGCTTTCTTCTTGAAAATAATTTTTTTAGGGGGAGAGTAGACCAAACTCTTTTTATTAGAACCCATAAGTCCCAAACTCTACTAGTACAAATTTATATAGATGATATCATATTTGGATCTACTGATTCAAACTTGTGCAGCAGGTTTTCCAACCTGATGCATTCCAAATTTGAAATGAGTAGCATGGGTGAGCTCTCCTTCTTCTTAGGATTGCAAGTAAAACAGCATGCTGAAGGTAAATTTATTTCCCAAACCAAGTATACCAAAGAATTGGTTAAGAGATTTGGTATGTCTGAGGCATCCTGTATGAAAACACCCATGCCTACCAATGCTGTATTGGATGCTGATGAACATGGGAAACCAGTTGATCAGACAACATATAGAGCAATTATTGGCTCTCTATTGTACCTTACAGCCAGTAGACCAGATATAATGTTTGCTACATGCATATGTGCTAGATTCCAAGTTAGCCCTAGAGAGTCACACCTAACTTTAGTTAAAAGGATGCTTAGATATGTAAAAAGTTGTCCAAATCTAGGACTCTAGTATCCAAAAGACTCAGGATTTGAATTAACTGGATTTTCAGGTGTTGATTATGCTGGATGCAGAATAGACAGGAAAAGCACCAGTGGAACTTGTCAGTTCCTTGGTGACAGACTTGTCTCTTGGTTTTGTAAGAAGCAAACATCTGTGTCAACCTCAACTGCTGAAGCTGAATATATGGCTGCAGGCAGTTGCTGTTCACAAATATTGTGGATACAAAATCAGCTCATAGACTATGGCTACAACTTAGAGAAGTCTAATTTTTTTGGTGATAATACTAGTGCTATCTCTATACCACAAAATCCAGTACTCCATAGTAGGACAAAACATATAGAGATTAGGCATCATTTTCTAAGGGATAATGTAGAGAAAAACAAAATAGAACTTCAATATATCCCAACTGATTTGCAAAGGGGAGATATTTTCACCAAGCCCTTGGATGAAAAGAAGCACAATTTCTTCCTAAATGAGTTAGGAATGTTAGATGGAGGCTGTTTAAAATAAACACAAGATTTTGAAAAGTTAAAACAGAGCAAAACTAGGCTAAAAAATCAGTTCTTTTTGTGTCTGTAGAATAGGCTTTGTCTCTGAACTGCGCTCGACGTTTTCCCAGAAATCGTCGAACGTAGATCAACGTTTTTCTAAAAATCGTCGACCAGAGATCGACGTTTCCGAAATTGTCGATCTGAGTTCAGCGCCTCCGTTAGCTCCAGGATTCCTCTCTTTCTGTTCAGAGGTCGTCGAGCGGAACTCGACGCTTTTCAACATCGTCGAACGGAGATCGACGATATTGAAGTCTCTTCAGATTCCTTCTGTAGCCCAAATCGTCGAGCTGAGATCGACGTTTTGTCGAACCGAGCTCAACGATTTTCCGTTTCGCCGTCGAACCCTAATATAAAATCATTTCCTCGGCCGTCGTTCATCTTTTGCGCTTTCATACTCTCTGCAACTTTCTCTCTTTCCCTCCAAATCTTCTACGCTTGGTTGCGTTTGGTTCTGTGTTGCAGGTACAGATGGCTGGCTCCAGTGCTGCCATTTCCAAGATGAAATTCGACACCGGTTTTGATATTGACATGAATTCATTTGATGGAAGTGATCAGCATTTCAAAGACATTCTTAACCTATTCAGAGAACATCAGCTATCACAGATAATGACTACCAGAATGAAGATTGCATCAGAAGAAATAAAAGAATGGTGTTTCACAGCGACAGATGAGAATGAGAATTCTGTCGTCGGCTCCATAAAAGGGGCTCAGGTACAACTGACCCCGGCTCTTCTAACTGATGTTTTTATTCTTAGTTCTGGAGATGATTCCATAGATTTATCTGGAGAGGAATATGACTCTATGTTTGATAGAATTGGTCACACTGCTGTGAACCCTAACAAATTGCTGAAGAAAAATTTGTCTATAGAATATCAATTTTTGGCCGATGTAGTTGGCAAAGTGCTTCTGGAAAAGCACTCAGCCCATGATACTATTTCAAGATATCAGTTTTGTTTAATGGGAGCTCTGGTTGATAAGAAGCACCTAGACTGGGGATCAATATTTTTCAACCTGATCAAGAAGAAGCTGAATAAAAATTCTGTAAGTTTTGGGAGAATTCTAGGGGTTTATCTGCATTCCAGGTGCCCTGAGTGTCTAACCTCTACTGGGATGTTCATTAATGCCTCCAAGAGGCTCTCCTGTGCCCTTTTCAGCAAATGGGACAGGCAGATTGTTAACCCTACCAGAGCTGCGGCTGCACCACTGACTTCAGGCACCAGGACTACCCAAGTCACTACCTCTCAGGTTTCTGCCCCAGTAGAAGACTTGTCTGTTCCTTCCTCTCCTCCTCCAGCTGTCTCCATCCCAATCTCAACCTCAACCTTCTCTCAAACCTCAGTATTGGTATCTTCCCCCATTACAAGTTCACCACCAATTTCACCCCCTCCAACATCTACTTCAGTAGAATTCCATCCTCTTTTCTCTTATCCAACTTTCACCTCACCATCATTTTCTCTTGTAGATGATTCCTTTATGGATGATTCACCTTCCACTCCTCCTGAGCTTCCCTCAACTTCCTCCTATCAACAACTTCTCCAAGAAATTCTTTCCCAACCATCCTTCACCCCATCTCTTGCCTCATCCAGCTCCATCTCAACAACCTCTATCTTCACTATTCCACTCTCAGAACCATCTATTCCTACACCTCCTATCTCCACATTCTCCATGCCATCAGCTCTAGCCACTCCTCCAGTAACTTCTACTTATACCTCTGCTCAAGCCCATCTTGAGCATGTAGATCTTCCTGTTTTGGCAGACAAACTCTATGAGCTGCTAGCTCCTAGGCTGATATCTCTGTTGGAGACCATCTTGGCTCCACTCCTGAAACAAGTCCAGGAGTTGTCTACCAAGATCTCCTCCTTTAGCTCCTCCCAGGCAATCCCTTCTACTGGGTGCCTTGATTTAGTTCTCCTTGAACCAAGGCAGGGGGAGATGCCTCATGAAGTAGTGGATGTGCCTGAGTCTGCTCCAGCTCTTGCTCCTGCTCCTACTTTTGCAATGGACCGCCAGAGCCTGCTCTCTGATTTTGATACAGTTTATTTCAGTTTTCTGCCAGTTCAACATACTGAAGACCTTACTAAGGCCATTGTGCCTATAAATTACCGTGATCCCAGCCAAATTGCCTCATATGTAAATTCCTGCAAGGCTGTGGATGTTTATGCTTCCACTTCTAATGCTGCTACCAAGGCCATTGTGCCTATTGTTAATGAATCTGCTACTGCTGCTGCTACAACAAGTTTGACTTCAGAAGATACTGAAATGCTCCCTGTGATTGAGGATACTACTGCTGAAGAACTTGCTTCTTATCTTGAAGAACCTACTGCTGCTCCAACTCCTGATGCTGTTTCTGTTTCAAGTGTTACTACTCATGCTATTTCTGGTCAAATTTCTGCTGCTGCTGCTGCTCCAGCCCTGACTCCTGATCAGTTGAAATTACAAGAGAAATATATTAAGAGCATTGATGACCTATATGATAGACCCCAAAGTTCAGAGAGTGATCAATTTCAAAGTGAATCTGATGATTCTACAAATACAATTGCCCAGAAAAGGAAGGCCAGAAGTAAGGCCATGATGAAAGTACCCCCAGCTCAAGCTAAGGATTCTAATGACATCCCTTATTATATTTTGCATGACTGCCCCATCTCTAAGCCCTGGATGCAGTATTCCAAGAACCAACTAAAGGCTATGAAGAAGAGAAGGAAGCTGGACAAGTATGAAAAGGGATCTTCTCAGTATTATCCTCCTCCTCCTCCTCCTCCAGATTCTGGTTCAGGCTCAGCCTCTCAAGCCCCAGCTTCCAGACAAACTTCCTCCCAGTCCTATCAAAGATATCACCCAAGGGGACAATATCAAAGAGGCTATCAATCTAGAAGGGGTCAATATAGAGGAAGCCAAAGAGAGCACAGATTTCAACAAAGGGAAGGACAAGGCCATATTGATTCTACTTCAGGTCCATTCCCTTATAGGCTAAAAGATACAGTTGTCTCCAGGACTCCTCATACTGATTCTAAGTCTATCAACAGATTTGAACCTCCTGTTCCATTTGAGGATCCTGAGAACAACCCCTTGTCATGGACTGCCTGAATGAAAGAGCTTGCTACTCTAGATCAAATGAAAAAGGCCAGAGAGCAAGGCAAAGACATTTCCAACATTACAACCCTATCAGATCAGAGAAAGAAAGAACTAGAGAGATATGCTTCAAGGAAATTCTTTAATCCAGAAGATTATATAAAGCTGCATCCTAAGGCTATAGTTCCAAGACATAGATCTCAAACTTCCTTAGGTGCAGAAGATGACAGAAGTTCCAAGAAAGAAGCCCTCAATCCCAACAGGGAAATTATGTTTAAAAAGAGAACTGAGAAGAAGTGATTTGTGTAAGCTGAACAACCATCCACCTCTAAATATTTGCTGATATTTTTATCTGTGATCTGCAATGTTGCTATGTCTTTATTCTTGCATTGCTGGTTTAGCTTTCGTTTTGTCTGTATGCTTATTTATTTCCTATTTCTGTCTGTAAATAGTAATCCTAACCCAAATAGGGGGAGATTGTTGGAACACCCTATTACTAATTTGGGTAAGGATCACTATGTTTGTCTTAGGAAACCAGGTTGACCTAGTTGTATAGTTGTAAAGGTCAACATTAGAATGTGTCTAGGGCTTAGAATTTAGGTTTGAGCTGCCCCTAGGACCATTCAAGGAATCAGACTTAAAGCTGAGGCAAAGACAATTATCGTCGAGCTTAGGTCGACGAAACGTCGAACTCCGTTCGACGCTCTCTGAGCTCAACCTTGCTAAAGTCGTCGAGCTTCGGTCGACGTTTTTCGAGCTCAGGTCGACGATCACTCTTCTCTTATTCTTCAGGTCGCTGAGCTCGGTTCGACGATCTTCGAGCTCAGTTCGACATTTTCTGTCTGTTTGATCTTTTTCATCTCTGAGCTCAGTTCGAAGATCGTAGAGCTCAGATCGACGATTTTCTAAGAGATCGGCGTTTTTAAGGATTCAAAAGTTGTCAGTCTTTGGAGTGTTTTTGAATACTCTCAGCATTTATGTCAAGAAGATCTGCCAGCCGTTTTTCTTTATTCTGGAGCAAGTTTCAAGGAATTTTTCAGAGAATGTTTTATTGGACTTTCCTCTAGAAGACAAAAACTTTTATGGAAGACATTTATGACTGCCAACGGCTATCTTTGTCAAGAAATTCTTCAGAAAATTAGATCCTTCTTTTTGTCTTAAGATAAACAAGATAGAACATATAGTAGAAGAACAAGAGATTAACAGTAACAGATAACAAGTGATCAATTCTGAAGAATCAGTAGAACAATCACTTTGCTTACTGAAAAGTGGTCATAGCTTCATCATCAAGAACTCCAGACACCAAATATTTCAGCATCTGCTGGAATCATCTTCTGCTGGAGATCTGAAGCCTCTGAAGACCTATCACCCTGAAGCAAAGCTCTCACTCCTGAACCATTTTATATCTCAGGGGGAGCTTTGACATCATCAACAATCCACTAGTCTTCTCTCATTTGATTTGAGAACAGAGAAGACAACTTCACCTCTTTACTTTTTCTTTTCCTGCTGTAAAAGGGTTATCAAAACTCCCTTCAAAAGTTCTGAGACTGGTTCTGAGAGCCTTGTCAAAACTCAGTGGTGGCAAGACACCTGATCAAAAAATCTAGTTTTGTTTTTGAGCACCTTATCAAAAGCTCATTGGTGTCAGGACACCTGATCAACTCATCCTGAGTGGATTCCTACCAAGGGTGGTAGAAGAGTGGATGTACCCAGGCTTTTGGGGAACCACTATATTTTCCTTGTGTCTTCTGGCTTGCTTGTGTGATTGTTTTGCTGTGTGCTGTGCTCTTTATTTCTTTGTTTTTTTAATTCATTACTGGCACTCTACACTATAATATAAATTGAATTTTATATGTGCTGATTATTTCAAAACTGTGAAATTAATTTAAATAAACTCTATTCACCCCCCCTCTAGAGTTGAGATAGATCTTGCTCTCACTTTCAAAGATCTCATAGGGGGTCTTCTTATGTCTTTTGGTGATAGAAGCCATGTTAAGGACATGACTTGCAGTGTTAAGTTCCTTAGCCCAAAAATATTCTGGGAGAGATGTGTCACTTAACAAGGTCCTACAAGCCAATATGAGGGTTTTGTTTTTCCTCTCATCAATTCTATTTTGTTGGGGTGTTCAAGGAGAGGAGAATTCCTGGTGGAACCTTTGCTCTTTATAGAACCTTGACATGCTTACAGACTGAAATTCAGTGCCATTGTCACTTCTGATTTTGACCATAGTACTGTCTAGTTAGTTCTCTATTTGCTTGACAAAATTCTTGAAGACTTCAAGGGTTTAACCCTTTCCCTTATGGAAGAACACCCAAGCAAACCTAGAAAAGTAATAAATAACCACAATGATGTAGACTTTCCTACCTAGACCTTGAACTAGCATAGGACCAAACAAGTCCATATGCAGGAGGTATAAGCACCTCACTAAGTCTGTCCCCCAAGATCTTGAAGGAGGTCTGGGTCTATTTTCCCTTTTGTCATGCAGAGCAGATACCTTCCTTAGTGCATTTCAACTTGGGGCCATTTCTATTTAACTCTTCAATAAAGCGTTTGCCTATGGTCTTATAGTTCAGATGAGCCAGCTTCTTGTGTCATTGGACACAATATGAGGCTTTCTCATTTGCAACTAGGCATATGGGAGAGTCCTTACTTTCACAATAAAAATTAATACAATAGATATTTCCTCTCCTAGTGCCTGTCAAGATGACCCCTTGGTCACTTGATCTCCTAATTTGGCAGTCATCGTTTAGGAAAGAAATGTCATAGCCAAGATCACATAGTTGGCTTATGCTTATGAGGTTGTGTTCCAACCCGTTCACATAAGATACTTTGTGTAATAGTGATTATTCCATTTGATATCTTACTTATAACCTCCCTCAAACTACTAGACCCCTAAGAGTGGTTTTGTCATGACTAGGTCATGACAAAACCCTAGGAAGCCCAAGAAGACCAAGTGAACCTAGGAATGAAGGTGAGATCACCTTGGTCTACAATTAGCTCATTCCAGAACCACCTCTAGAGTTTGACCTTAGGGCTTCAACTTGACTCATGGACCCCACCACAACACTCCTACCACTTTAATAGGTCCATCGGGTCAATAAGAACCAATTGGGGTCAACTAAAGTAGTCAAGTTGACCAAAGTAAGCCCTAACCCTAAATGGGTCAAACAAACCTATATATGAAAATTAACCTTCCCTTAGCGAAATGGACAACACCGACACCTTCCTAACCCTTAAAGGAGGTCAATGGGGTCACCAAGGACCCATTGGGTCAACTAAAGAGGTCAAGTTGACCAATGTCTACTCTAGCCCCAAAATGGTCAAAGTGTCATAATTAAAGGTCAAGTGACCTCTAAGGTGCCAAACCAACCCTACCCAAGTCTCCCTAGACCTTAGGTGAGGCCAATGGGTCACTAAGGACCTATTATGGTCAACCCAAAAGGTCGATTGGACCAAAGTCACCTTAACCATAGTTTAGGTCTAATAAACTCAAGTTGACCTTACCTAGCCCAATCCACTTGGGCTAAGCCAAATTGGAGTGGCTCATTAGCATTAGGAGGCAGAAAATGACCTGAATTTCCCTTAAAATATTTGGAGAGGGTGACTAGGAGAGAGAAAACCTCAAATCTCCCTTTAATGGAGGAGAGAGAAAGAGAGAGAGTGGTGCCATCAATTGTTGGGAAGATAAAGGCCCTTAAGCTCCCCATTAAGTGCTGGATTCAACTCCCCTGGGGGAGAGGAGGAGTTTCTAGCCATTTATCGGCATAGTTAAGCCTAGGTTCACCCCCAAAATCCATGGCCGAAAGGAGCTCTCATGGACATTAACGGCGATTGATGTCGTGGCCCTTCCCCTCCCCAACTTAGGCTATAAACACCTTCAGAGGACTCAGAGGAATCATTTCCTACACTCACCAGAAGATTTCGTGCCCTTTAATGTTGAAGTTATAGAGCACCCGACGGCACCACCACCGACAATGTCATCCCGTCGATCGGCAAGACACCAACCCTCCCAAATGGTCTTGTCCCCTTCTCCTCTCTTAGTGGATAGATCCACTACAGATGGCCGCAAGGTTTGGGGCCAATTGGCCCTAGATTGGGTAGGTCGAAAGCTTGGTTTTTTAAGGCTTTTATTTCCATTCCTAAATCCTGATTCCGGCAACCTCCGGTCGGTCTACCACCGCCTATCGCCAACTACTACCTCAAAGAAGGTGGTGGTGGCATTGGCTGGTCGGGGAGACGCTCAGGTGGCCGGGAAATTGATGGCGACGGTGATGGTAACAGTGATGGCGACGCCCACCAGGATGGCCAACTTGGGAATGACTATGTTGAAGATGTGCTGGCAAAGGACGTGCGACGTCGTAGCGGTCCTGGCTACAAGCTTCGCCCTCGCAACAAGACTCATATTTGATATTTTAGTTTTGGTGTGCTAATAGCCGTTTCATGATGGCTCTTTAAAAAACATTATTTAATTTCTGCATTTTCTTTATGTGGTGTGCCTTTAGCCACTTGTTATTTGCTTTGAGATGTAAGCCTATATAAGGCCTTGAACTTTTTATTTGATGGTAGACTAATATTGAAATCAAAATTTGAAATTGCTAAACCTAATTTCTTCCCTCTCTATTTCTCCTAGCCGCCCCCCCCCCCCTTTTTCTTCCTTCCTCCAAGCCGCCGGCCCCAAGGCTCCCTCCTCTCTAGTGCTCGGCCACCACCTCTCCCCTTATTGCTCTCGGCCGCCCCCTTCTCTCTAGTGCTCGGCCAACATCCTCCCCTCTTGCTCTCGGCCAACCGAGATCATTACTCTCCAAGGAAAATTCGTCCCACGCATGAGAGGTTGCCTTGCAAGGAAAGAAGTTAGGGATCCCTCCACGACGTGAAGTGAAGGAGATTAGCACGTTCATCATCCGTAGCGCGTTTCCCGTGGACTTTCAACGGAGGAGCGATCAAATGTGGTGGATCCACGCATCGCGGATCTACAAATCCGAGAGGGGTAACAAAAATTTCTACCAAGAGTTTTCTTTCTCTAGATAGTTCTTGTGGTGGACGAATTTTGCGTTATTTTCCGATTTGTTTTTCTTCACGGTTAATCAAATAATAGATCGGTATTTTTCGTTTGGATTTCCGAAAGATTCGTAAGAGGATTGGCGATCCTTCGCTTTCTTTTTGTTGGGATAGATCCTACCATCTTTCGAACCATTTGTTCTTGGTGGATCTATTTTGGTACAACCCAAAAGCTCGTTCGGGATCAAGATTATCCCATTTAGCCGGAAAGAATTTGGCCTATAGCCAACATTCGATCTATTTGCGGAACGGCGATCCGTATTGTTAGCGTGAATGATAAATAAAATAATTGTTGTGGCTGCGTTTTCGTTAGCGTGTGGGTTAGAGAGCGTAGATCGTGTCATAAGCGTCATCGTGGCCTCCGTGACGAATCTCAAGGATATACCCTACATCAATTTGGTATTAGAGGGAGGTTGTGTTGATTTCCCAATCGACACCATCCTTTCTTTTTACCTAGGGATATCCTCGTTCACTAGGGTGTGCACTTCCGTTACGAATCACTTCAAAACTGAATTTTACATAGTTGGTCTGCAATTAGTAAAACACAAAAAAAAATTTCCTGCAGAAAATTACAAAAAAATTTCTGAATTTTCTCCTCATTTTTCTAAGAAAAAAATTCTGTAAAAGTTTCTCCTGTTGCTCAATTGTTTTGTGTCAAAAAAAATTCAAACGCGTAATTTAATTCAGGTCAAAATTGTTGTTTGTCCCGTTCGTTCATGCGCACTAGGCTGGGAACGGAATATCTTCCCTCCACCTCACACATGGCAAACAACCAAGGTGATGAGCATGCTCCGGCCACGATCCTCGAGCTACGAGAAGAGTTTAACGCTAGGTTTGACGCACTGACACAGTTAATTGAAGGGCTCGCTGTAAACCAAGCGGCACCCCGAAACAACGGCATTTGCAGAAACCGACCGGGTCCCCAACCCCCGGCCGCCAACCAGCGAGAGGAAAGACAAAATCACCCACGTGATCAGGATGATGAGTACCCACCTCGAGGTCATTATGAGTTCGACGTAACTAGGGCCGTAAAAATTGACTCACCCTCATATGATGGTATGGGAGAGCCCCAGCTATTCCTAGACTGGATCATGGGAATCGAGTGCTATTTTGAATGGCATGACCTGACGGACGTTGAGAAAGTGAAGGTTGCATGGATGAAACTACTAGGAAGGGCTAAGACATACTGGTTGAACGAAGAGAGACGATTAGGTACGGTTAATGGAGTATCCCAAATTGGGTGGGCTGCCATGAAAGCACTTCTCCACGACCAATATGTTACCACTTATCACCGGACACAAATGTTCGACGACTTAGCCTCACTTCATCAAGGTAACACTTCGGTAGCAGAATACATGGGACAACTTAAGGATATGTTTGTGCGTTGTGATGTTCGTGAGATGCCCGAAGTCACACTCTCCCGATTTCGTAAGGGACTCAACTCGGACATTCAAGGCAAGCTCTTGCGTTATGGTCACACGGACCTTAACACCACATTCAATGCCGCCTTGGATATTGAAAAACACAACGCCTACAAAGTCAAAGGGCGAAACTTTCAGAAGGTAAAGTCCCTCTTAGGACCGCATCCATCTTCCTCCACGCGAGACAAGGGAAAGTATCGATCCACGGATTCGGAATCCATTATCATTACCGCTAGGAATAATAGAAACCCCACCGATGAGCGAGTACCAATAGGACGAATTAGCAAGACTAATGCCACGTGTTACTCTTGCGGAATCCAAGGGCACTACGCTAGTGAGTGCCCCACGAAGAGCAAACCGTTAGCCCTATTAGACTCCACGTCTTAGCCTGCCGATATCGTCTATAGAGCGGGAGAAGAATCAGATGCTGAGTCAAGTGACATTGAGGACGATTCTTACATGATGGTGATGAGATGTATTTTGGCCACACCGCGAGCATTGGACGAGTATAACCGGACAAATATATTTACCTTAAATTTTAAGTGCGGTGAAAAATGGTGCAAACTGATTATTGATAGCGGTAGTTGCATGAACGTCGTTTCGGAAAATGCCATCGCACGCATGCATTTAGTCACCGAGCCGCACTTACATCCTTATAAAATCGCGTGGGTAAACAAGACGTCAATAGCGGTCTCGAAGCGATGCTTGGTGACACTAACATTGAAAAACTACGTTGATAAAGTGTGGTGCGACGTAATCCCCATGGACGTGTGTCATATTTTATTACGACGACCTTGGCTTTATGATTATGACGTAACTCATTTTGGACGAGCCAACACTTATGAGTTCAAATTCAATGGTAAGACCATTGTTTTGAAACCTTCGTCGCCCAAGGATCTATCACCTGCGTCCAAAGATACCATTGTGCCGGTAGAAAAGAAAACGATAAGTCTGATAAGTAGGAAAGAGTTAGAGCGTGAGACTTTCATGGATGGCGTTATCTACGCTCTAGTTTGTCTACAAGCTAAGGAGGATGCACCCTCATTAGCGAGCCTCCCGTTATCCCTTCGAACTCTCTTAGAAGAGTATAAGGATGTCTACCCGGTGGACTTACCACCTCAGTTGCCACCTATGTGTGATATCCAACATGAGATAGATTTTGTCCCGGGTTCTTCGTTGCCGAATCAGCCCCATTACCGACTCAATCCCTCCTCACATGAGGAGTTGCAAAAATTAATTTCAGATTTATTAGCAAAAGGATTTATACGTCATAGTAAAAGTCCTTGTGCCATCCCTGCCTTGTTAGTCCCAAAGAAAGATAAAACGTGGCGATTGTGTGTCGATTATCGGGCTATAAATAAAATAACTGTCAAGTATCGGTTCCCCATTCCCCGTTTGGATGATTAATTAGATATGTTATCAGGAGCCGCCGTGTTCTCTAAATTGGATATTAAGAGCGGTTATCATCAAATACGAATACAGGAGGGAGACGAATGGAAGACGGCATTTAAGTCTAAGGATGGTCTCTATGAATGGCTAGTGCTTGGAGAGGGACTTACAGATGGACCGAGTACGTTTTCGCGATTGATGACCCAAGTCTTTAAACCCTACATGGGAAAATTTGTAGTGGTCTATTTCGACGACATTTTGGTATTTAGCATTTCTCCGGGGGATCATGAAACTCACCTAAGAACAATCCTTACCGCATTGCACAAAGAGAATTTATTTATTAACATAAAAAAATGCGCATTCGGTGTGCCTTCTGTAGAGTTCTTAGGATACATCGTGAGTTCGGACGGTATTCATGTGGATCCAAAGAAGGTTCAAGCAATTAAAGAATGGTCGGAGCCCAAGAATATAAGGGAAGTTCGAAGTTTCCACGGGTTGGCCACGTTTTACCGAAGATTTATTCGGAATTTTAGTAGTATTATGGCTCCCATCACTGAATGTATGAAGAAAGGAGAATTTAGTTGGACTAAAGCGGCCACTAGTGCTTTCCAAACGATTAAGGAACGGATGTCTGAAGCCCCCTTATTACGATTACCGGATTTTAGTAAAGTGTTTGAACTATCATGCGACGCATCAGGGATAGGAATCGGAGGAGTATTAAGTCAAGAGGGACATCCGCTAGGATATTTTAGCGAGAAACTATCCGGCCCAAAGTTAAACTATTCGAATTATGATCGCGAATTCTATGCCGTGATTCGTTGTCTCCAATATTGGCGACATTACCTTATATCAAAAGAATTCGTGATATTATCGGACCATGAGGCCCTCAAATTTTTTAATTCACAAAATAAGATTAGCCCACGGCACGCTAAATGGATTTCATACCTACAGGAGTACACTTTCATTATCAAGCATCTGAAGGGTACATTAAATCGTGTGGCGGATGCGTTAAGTAGGATCACCTTATTACTAACTACCATGGAAGTGTCAGTTATAGGATTTGAGAGGATTAAAGATGAATATGTACAATGCCCAGACTTTAAAGAAATTTATCTCGCCACTCAGGACAATTCCACTACCACCATTTCGGCGTACTATATCCATGACTGATACTTATTTAAACATTTGCAACTATGTATTCCCCGCTCGTCATTACGACATTTTATCATATGGGAGTTACATAGCGGAGGGCTAGGCGGACATTTTGGTAGAGACAAAACGATAACACTCGTAGAGGATAAATTCTTTTGGCCGGGCCTCAGACTCATGGTCAACAAAATCGTAGGAAGTTGTCGTATTTGTCAACTAGCAAAGGGGAACAAGACCAACGCGGGTCTTTACACTCCACTTCCGATTCCATCGGTACCATGGGAAGATGTCAGCATGGACTTTATTTTGGGTTTACCCATGACATTGAGGCGTCACGATTCTATTCTTGTCGTAGTAGACCGTTTCTACAAAATGGCCTATTTTATCGCTAGTAATAATACCTACGATGCATCCAATGTAGCAAAATTATATTTCAAGGAGGTCGTGGCACATCGGGGTGTTCCCAAGACGATAGTGAGTGATAGGGATGTAAAATTTACAAGTTATTTTTGGAAGACACTCTGGAAACTCATGGGCACTAAACTTATGTTTTCGTCGGCCTATCATCCCCAAACGGATGGGCAAACGGAAGATGTCAACCGTAGCTTGGGCGGGTTACTTCGTTGTTTAGTGGGCGAACATAATGGTACGTGGGATCTTATTCTTCCGCATGCTCAACTAGCGTACAATAATTCTAAGAACAGGTCCACTAGGTTGTCTCCGAATGAGATAGTGGATGGTTATAAGGCGCCAGTGCCTCTTGACTTGGTTCCGTTACCGCCTTCTTTTAAGTCAAGTCAATTTGCACAGGACTTCGCTTCACACGTTCACACTCTCCATGAGCACATTGGCAAGACGTTAGCTAAGCAATATTCTATCTATCAATCGAATGCTAACGTACATAGGCGAGCAGTCTCCTTGAACATTGGCTATTTGGTTATGGTTCGTCTTATCCCTGAACGGATGCCTTCGGGCACCATAAAAAAATTAGCGAACAAGAAAGCCGGTCCTTTTCGAATTTTGAAGAAATTAGGCGAAAATGCTTATTTGTTAGAATTACCCGTTGATTGGGGAATCTCCCCTGTGTTTAACATTTCGGATTTAACGCTTTTTGTTGCTCCACCACCTGAACTGTCTGTCTCTCCGTTTAATAATTCCACTATACAATCTAATGGGGTGGGGGTGAGCTCAATTCTGGATCACTTTTTCCTTCGAATTCTACGGGAGGTATGCCGTCTATTGATGATGAAACTTGTTTTTCTGCTTCACCTAACGCTTTTCCGAGGTTTCCCCGGACAGATTTCTTGCCTGACAGGATTTTGCAGGATGATGTATTTCCCACTCCCGATGGCGACATTCACAGGTTTTTGGTTCGTTGGCGTGGTCGTCCGGCTTCGGACGACTCTTGGCTCTCTGCTGCACAGGTGGATCTTCTTGACGCGGACCTCGTACGCCGTTATATTTCAGCCCGCTCATCGGAGATGAGTCCTTTTGAGCGGCGGAGGATTGATGGCGACGGTGATGGCAACGGTGATGGCGACGTCCACCAGGACGGCCAACTTGGGAATGACTATGTTGAAGATGTGCCGACAAAGGACGTGCGATGTCGTAGCGGTCATGGCTACAAGCTTCGCCCTCGCAACAAGACTCATATTTGATATTTTAGTTTTGGTGTGCTAATAGCCGTTTCATGATGGCTCTTTAAAAAACATTATTTAATTTCTGCATTTTCTTTATGTGGTGTGCCTTTAGCCACTTGTTATTTGCTTTGAGATGTAAGCCTATATAAGGCCTTGAACTTTTCATTTGATGGTAGACTAATATTGAAATCAAAATTTGAAATTGCTAAACCTAATTTCTTCCCTCTCTGTTTCTCCTAGCCGCCGCCCCCCCCCCCCTCTTTCTTCCTTCCTCCAAGCCGCCGGCCCCAAGGCTCCCTCCTCTTTAGTGCTCGGCCACCACCTCTCCCCTTATTGCTCTCAGCCGCCCCCCTTCTCTCTAGTGCTCGACCAACATCCTCCCCTCTTGCTCTCGGCCAACCGAGATCATTACTCTCCAAGGAAAATTCGGCCCATGCATGAGAGGTTGCCTTGCAAGGAAAGAAGTTAGGGATCCCTCCACGGCATGAAGTGAAGGAGATTAGAACGTTCATCATCCGTAGTGCGTTTCCCGTGGACTTTCAACGGACGAGCTATAAAACTTGGTGGATACACGCATCGCGGATCTACAAATCCGAGAGGGGTAACGAAAATTTCTACCAAGAGTTTTCTTTCTCTAGATAGTTCTTGTGGTGGACGAATTTTGCGTTATTTTCTGATTTGTTTTTCTTCGCGGTTAATCAAATAATAGATCGGTATTTTTCGTTTGGATTTCTCAAAGATTCATAAGAGGATTGGCGATCCTTCGCTTTCTTTTTGTTGGGATAGATCCTACCATCTTTCGAACCGTTTGTTCTTGGTGGATCTATTTTGGTACAACCCAAAAGCTCGTTCGGGATCAAGATTATCCCATTTAGCCGGAAAGAATTTGGCCTATAGCCAACATTCGATCTATTTGCGGAACGGCGATCCGTATTGTTAGCGTGAACGATAAATAAAATAATTGTTGTGGCTGCGTTTTCGTTAGCGTGTGGGTTAGAGAGCGTAGATCGTGTCATAAGCGTCATCGTGGCCTCCGTGACGAATCTCAAGGATATACCCTACATCAGAAATCATCCCCCAAGTAAGCCCAGGACGAGCTTCTATGAGCTGTTGGCTCAAGGAGGAAGACGACCAAATGTCATCGATCTGGTGCGTCAAGATTTGTGCAGGAATTTTATATTAATATAATTTTAAATTGTTTATATGACATATTTTATGCAGTGTTTTACATTAAATATTAAAAATAATTAGTGCTACCTGCTTGAAAAATGGTTAACATCAAAGTTTCCCTTGATGTCTTGTTTATTTTAAAATTGATTTAAACTCATTTGGGTTAGTGGTTTGACCACATTACTCAAAATAGTGTAGTCTATACCTAGGGTTAACCAGAGATTAAATCGATTGCCCCCATCAATCCAGCCATCCAAATGACCTGAAATTTGGACTGCGGGTCACTCTTATCAATATCTCTACCATATCCAAAAATAGGAATTTTTGGAAAAAAATTTCCTATAGTTTTTATAAACATTTAATAAAATATATATGAATTAATTAAGGGGTCTAATGACCTCAAAACTATCCAAAAGTTAGGTGGATGTCCATTAGGGTCAAGACATGACTTTAGTAAAAGTTTCAGCCCATTTGGGGTTGATTTGAGTAGGTATTGGTGTGACCAAAGGTTGGTCCCTTAAGGGTAAATTAGGGCAAAGGTTATTTGATGGTTAGGGTGTCTTATTCTCATCCAAATGTGGTGAAACCTTGGCCACTGACTTGAAGTCACCTAAAACACCCCCTCAAGAGAAATTTAGTGGTTTGGGGTGAATTTGCCCACAAACCCTACTACAAACCCTAGGGTTTCCCCTTGGGTATTGAGAAGGACATGTGGTCATATGACCTTGGATTAACTTGGATATTGGTAGTCTACATCATAAGGTGGTAATAAGCCTTGGATAATTTTACTGGAATTTTTAGGAACATTTTTCCCCTTGAATTAATTAAAGATTAATTAGGGAATTTTTTAAAAAATTGTATTTCATGTTTATATAATCTTGGATGTTCATGAAACCTTTGTAGCGAGCATATATTGATATTTTTATTCTATGAAAATTTTATTATGAATTTTGGATAGATATATTTGGTACTTCATTCACAACCCCATGGTTTGCCCTAATTGCAAGAAAAATAATTATGGTTGTTAATCACTGGAAAATTTTTATAACTTATTTGGAGAACATTTTAGGACACAATCATGCTCTAGGAATTTTTATGAATATATTGAAAGACTTGTCATATAGGATCCTTCATAAGTGCCCATTTGTTGAATATTTAACATAATTCATTTATGGGACCAAATGGTGTTAGAAAATTAAAATTCTTGGTCAGTAGTCCTTTCTTATCATATTTACCATCTAGGAATTTTTTTCATAATTTTTGGAAGGTTTAGCATAATTTTCCCCTATTTATATTAATATTGTGGTTATTTATCCAATAATTTGTTGAAGGTCATGTCTACCTTGGAAATTGTGATTTTTGGTATTTACTGTTACTTTAATTTTAGTAGTATGTCATAAATCTTTTAAGACTATATCTTGTCAGAAAGCGGTACTTGGTGTTCAAAACCATTGGTGGCCAGATTTTGCGGAAAATATAATAAATACCAAAAAATAAGGAAAATTACAATCTTCTTGATTTACACATAAATTATCATGATAGACCCCCAATAATAATCATAGGCCATTTGTATGATTAATTGGAGTATCACCTTTTTTGCACATCATGTAGCTCGTTAGGTCTACATATATTAAAATTATAGAAATAAGATAACATGTAGGTCTTTGTATGGGAAGGTGAGATAGTTGTTGTACCTGGTCTAGTTGAGAATGAATAAGGTCACCAATGGAAGGCAGATTGTGAGAGCTTGGTTGACCAGGGGCAAGGTTGTGCTTGGGATCTATGGTGGATCGTCTTTTCCTGGAGAAAGGGTTTAAATACACTTAGGGTTAGTTCAAGGGTAATGCCAAGAGGGTTTGAACATGGGTAGTTTCCAATAAAAATCAGTACCTTGCGAAACAGAGCTTTGGGCTTCAACCCATCGTTGTTTCTAGTGCCCTCGAGAGCCCTTCACGTGGAATTCCCTGGGCAGTTTAAGGTTAACTTTAAATCGAAGATTGAAATATTAAAGAGCAATTAGAAATACTAGGACTTCACTTTCACTCACCCCGATGATTCGGTAGGTTTGCTTGGTTGGTTTATCCGAGCGGTTGGCTCGGTGGTTGTAGAAATGAGCAAGTTAGCCCAGCGAGCCGAAGGCTCGGAAGGTAAACAGACAGGTTAGTCCGAGGAGCCGATGGCTTAGGAATTTATGGATGCATGAGCATAAAGTGATGGTTCTTCGGTGTTTGACGGTTGTTCACACCGATGTAGATACATTTACTCGACGGGTGTTGTTTACACTTAGCTAAGGAAAAGACTAGCAGTTGGTCAGCATAGTACGTGGTTACTTTAGTGTGTCCTTCAGAGGAATACATTAGGGCTAGGCCTTGTAGTGTGAATACCTTACTAGGAGTGGGGTGGCCCGACCCACTGTCTCCATTGGCCACTTCGGAGGCTCCTGGGAGTGAAGCTAGCTTGAAAAATGGGGGAACTAAAGGTCTATACGCAAAGAGTCGTGTGTGTGTGTTGCACTTACATGAATCATGACATAGCATATCACAAAACTCATACCTGCATTAATACTGACACCCCATCGTATAAACTAATATGGGATAGTTTATACGATGGGAGCCTTGCAAAAGACCCCTTAACTTATAAGTTTGTATGGGCATTCATATAAGTTATGGTTAATTATTTACCTGATACTTTTCTTTATGATGCACTTTACTTTTTAACCCCTTTTTTGCTCTACTTGATATAGAACTTCTAGTCTAGATTCTTATAAATATTTATACTATATGATCTACTATCTAAGGACCACCATCACCTTCTTTTGACTACTCTCGACCATCATATCTTTCCTATAATTCCGTCTATACGGCGCTTAGGAGCAACTAGGGGAGGGGTGGGGAAATTAGGCTTAGTATTTTGACTAACGGTTGGTGGACCAAACATTTCAGGGGCTCTGAATGGGAGATAGGGAGCAACATCAGGAGATGCAGCACTAGCGGAGCACGGTGCACATGGAGGTGGGCCTGTCTAGTATAAGAGCACTAGTCTCTGGATCGGTGAGTGTTAGCTTTACTTAGCCTCCGTGAGAGTGTTGTAGTGATGATTTGTTGTACCGAGCATAGCTCGTTAATAATTCTACGTTACTGTTCGATTTCAGTACTTATATCGCCATTATTCTGCTTCTTTTAGTTGTGGACATTATTGTGATTCATGCTCATATATATATAAATTATGATTTTGTGGACTAGTCATTAATTGTTTGAATTGTTTGTACTTCAACTCCTTGATGATCATCAATGCTGGTAAAATCGGCATTTTGTAGTGGCGACACTCCCGAGTGTCGGTTTCACCACAAAATAGCGGTTCTGGGCGTAAGAAACGGTAGCGTAGCAAATAAAAATGGGGTCTTACAAACTGGTATTAGAGGGAAACATCGATCCAAGAGAATAAGTCCACAAAACCCTAGGCCACCCAGTAGAAGCTTAGTTCGGGGATAAACAAGCATCCGAAGCAATGGTGTGCCCATAAGGAGAATCACATGCAAAAGTCCACTTTTTCCTTATTTCCACTTGTACATTAACAAACAATTGGAAATTTTGCCTTTATATCCTATGACAAACCCTACTCCTCAGTAGGGTACACCTCAAGCACCAAACATGGTTCCACCCCCATCAGCTCTGACTCTGTTCTAGCAGATGGAGATGGGGCAGACACTAACAGCTATTCTGAATGGAGCTGCAGCTAAGTTGGTGATGAACACAGTTGGAAAAGAGCCTAATTAAGGTCTCAGGTTCGAAACGCCGTGGAAAATAACCTACCGCTGCTGAGAAACAGGCGCGGAGATTTGTGTTGGGGTGTACAGCATACAGGCCTTGTAGATTCTTGATGTACTACCCGTGGCGCCTTGGGCTCTCCCTGGGCTGTGCGGTGGGACAGGTGTCGCCGTGGGGAGGCCTGTTGGGCCTAAACCCGGGTTGTTACAATTTTTGGCAATGACCTGGGTTTAGGCCTTTAACCGCCCCATGACATCATTCAAGGGCTGCATCCCATGCCACCCAAACCCCTCTCTGGCCTGTTTCTCAGCACAACAGGTTGTTGAGGGAAGGTTTTGAACCCGACACCTCCTTAATAAGGAGCCATCTATTGATGGAGCCTTGTTAAGGAAGTGTTGGGTTCGAAACCTGGCATGCTCAAAAACCCACTGTGTTGAGAAAAAGGCTAGAGAGGGGTTTGGGTGGCACATGCTGCAACCCTTGAACGATGTCGTGGGGTGGGCTAAAGGCCTAAACCTGGGTAATTACAAAAAAGTGCACCTTTTTGTAATGACCCGGGTTTAGTCCCAATAAGACGCCCTACAGCGTCGCCCAGCTCACCACACAGCCTAAGAAGAGCCCAAGGAGCCACGGGCGATACAGCCAGAATCAACAAGGCATGCGGGCCGTACACCCTAAAGCATCTAGCACCTATTTATCGGCCGAGCGCATTGTATGCATGAGGTTTCGAACACGAAACCTTGATAAGGAGCCTTTAGTACCACTCCTCATCACCAACTGAGCTGCAACAATGCGCTACCGATAAACAGGCATGAGATACTTTGGGGTATACGGTCTGGAGGCTTTGTAGATTCTAGCTGTACCACCTTTGGCGCCTTGGGCTCTTATTGGGCTGCATGGTGGGTCGGACGACGCCATTGAGCAGCCTGTTGGGCCTAAATCTGGGTCATTACACTGAGTGCATTTCAGGGTCTTTCTCCTCCATCCTACCTCGGGATGGAGTCAGCACTCCGTAAAGAGGTGTGGCTGGACTTTATCTACGAGATGCTGGCTGGAATTCGATGCCAGATGGAGGAGGCACTAGCCTTGGCAGTTTCCTGCTTGGAGTCGCACGTGAAGAGATGGTGGAATTCACTTTTAGACACCACCATCGCTGTAGTGGATTGTGCTGACATTTCCTAGGAGGAGTTAAGAAAAATAATATGATGAGTCTGATTTATATAGGGTTTTGGGACTCATCTTGGCTTATTTTCTTGCTTGTGAACTACTTTTTCAATTGGAAAAGTTATATTTTTGTTTAGATATTCATTGACCACTTAGTGCATTGTTTTAGCCCATGGGTGTGCAATTGCATATTCTTTTGTTGGGGGTAAGCACATGGTGCTCCCTATGGTTGTTTTTGTTTATTTTATGCTGTATTTTGGTGCTGGGAGCTTGTGCTCCGGCTTGGTTTTTTGTGTGTAGGTGGTGCATTTTCCCTAAGGTAGGCAATATAATTTGTGGAAAACGCATGGTTTTGCATTTCCTTAGCGCAAGGTTTCTTCCTAATCATGTGTTTTACTTAGTCGAGTGGATCTCGACGAATTTCGTCGAGATGAACTCAACAATTATAAACACACGGTTAATGTACGTTTCGGCAAAACCGTGCGAGAAGAAAACACACGGATTTCCTGTACCTTTCATTTTAGCACAATTCTGTTGTTAATCGTGCGATTTGTTCACGCACGCCCGTGCGCGAGTAAAACACACATTTCCTCTGTTTAATCATGTATTCCTGCGCTTTGTCGTTACCCGTGCTATTTCCTTCACGCATGGTCGGAAATGCCCGTGCGCGAGTAAAATGCAAAGGTCAACGCATCTTCATCCGTAAGCTTGGCCAGGAAGTTTAATAACGCACGGTTAATGCCCGGTCGTGCGCCAAACCGTACGTGCCTATTTTTCTGACCTTCTTCTTTTTAAAGTACAGATTTTTCTCCATTTCGGGAGAGCATCATCCTGAGCCATTCTAGCCGCTGTTTTAGGGCAAAGATACGCCCTTCATCTTCTACTATTGAGAGAAGCTCCGACCATGCTCGCGAAGCCTATACCTTGCCAGTGCTTGCTCTCAGCCTTCTCCTTCATCTTTTAAGCTCCATTTAATGGTTTGACGCTGTATCCATCAAGCAAAGGGAAGCTTGCAACTTTCTTCCGCATTTTGACATGAAGAATACAAGTCCATTAGATGGTAGTGACAACCCTTCTCTACCCCAGACGTAGTTGAGGACTGAGATTGGACGCGGATTGACAACCCAGTGATTCCTTCCACAACTCCTCGATGAGCCTTCGGATTCGGTCAATCTCTTGACTTGCTCATGCTTTCTTGTTGAATATTGGTGTTTTAATATATTTATGTTTATGATGTGCACTTAGTTAAAATCAATATTAGTTTCATGTCTATGTGAGCATGTATGGATTTACCGCTTTAGTTGCTTGAGTAGCACCTATTTTTCCATCAACCACCACATCCACTTTTGCAACTCTAGCAATTGCTAGAGGCATGCATAGCGAAGAGGTTCTCTCGACCTTCATTCCGCCGTTCTCACCACCTCATCCGCAAGCCGACTCGTCCTTCCGACCAGCGAATCGGTGTATAGCGGCACGTATAGTCTTCCATCCTTCCTGGTGAAGCATTGCATAGCGGCATTGCATAGGAGTAGTTGATAGTGTCTTACTTTATTTTTCCGCCAATAACTAAACCCCAATTTTGTAGGTTAGAACTTTGTACTTCAATCTCACGTCCTCCTCAAAATTAACTCCACCTTGTTGTGTTCCCTCGAGATTGATACTTGGGAAAATTCGCAAATTTTATATTACTTGTGCGACGGTACACTTGCTGTTCAACGCATCAATTTTTTGGCGCCGTTGCCGGGGATCTTAGTCATGTGAGTTTTTGGAGAGGGAGATAGGAGATAGAAGCCCTTTTCCATTTGTTAATATTATGTTTATTCTTTGATTTATTTTTAAAATTTTGTTGCTTAATTTTATTTGTTCCTTATCTAGTTTTAATTTTTCAGCTGCAGACATTCATTTTCTTTTATCTGCTAGTGTGTAGTTAGTTTTTTCTTAGAAAATTTCTTGCGGTGAATTATTTCTTGTTGCTCCATGTTTTCTTATTTGAATATCCGTTGTAGATGGTGCGAGGATTCTAAGCATTGAAGTGATGAGTGCCCAACTGAAGATAGTGAGCATAATTCTCGTGGTTTAGTGTATGGAGTACCATCCTCTTATGGTACTTCATACACAATACCCAAGTCTTATGGTCACTTCTCTTCTACGCCTTCAGCTTTTTCTTATTCCTCTCTGGTCCCACCGGGACTGAGGAGTAATGGATAAAGGGGTTTGTGTTGTCGTAGCACCGAGCATGTGTTGAAATATTGTGCAGAATTTCAGTGCTAGTTGGAGGAGGATGATGAAACAGGTATATGATTCGTTCCATCCACCTCTCAATTGCCTTCCCCTTCTGATTCTGATGATATATTCGCAATACAACCATGTCTATTGGGACTGTTGTGGATATACCAATAAGACTTTCTGCTGATCGGTGTGACGACATTCTGGTGCCATATCTCCCTATGCATTCTTCCCCTCTTTTGGATTCACCCCCGGAGGAACCCACTCATATTTTATCTGATATTGTTGTTCCTCAGCTTTCTTTGCAAGAATTATCTACTCCTTGTTTTAGTGAGTCTGTTGATGATACTGACGATGATCTATGCTTGCATCATGCTGGGAGTGAGACCGGGACCACTCCCCCTATTGTTGATTATTTTAGTTTTTTATCTCCTTTATTTTTTATCCCCTTTCTGTATCTGAACCTGTGCGGGTTGAGTCATCGCAGGTGCTTCATGAGGAATTAGAGCTTTCTGCTCGAGTCATTGATGATAGCATCCTCTTTTGCGAGGAGGTTAATTCCTCCTCTGTTGAGGAAGCTCCATTGATTGCTTAATACTCCTGTCGTCTCCCTGTAGACGATACCTTACTGGGCAATGCTTTATTTTATGGTGAGATGAGTGAGGAGCAGCGCTCCTCCTCTTCTTACTTCCTATTTCCTATAACTGTGTTGGGCAGGTATTATTATTTAGGTAGAGGGGTAACTATTTTATCTCTGTATCGGTACCCGTTACCTAAACGGATAATGGAACAGTTACCTGTGAACTTTTCTTTTCATAGGCCCATTAGCTAGAAATGTATAGAATTTAATAAGTCGTGCTGGGAGGACAATAACCCCAGTAGTTATCTTCCATTTATTGTATTTTTATTTTCATGTCTATTTTAGTTTTAGTATTTCTCTGTATTTTGTATATTTTTCTTTTGTTCTTGTGGAGCTCACCCCTGCAGGTATTCTTGGCAAATTCGTATTGGCAGGGTTGTGATTCTTCGTTTGGGGGGCTTGCTTCTATTTTCAACGAGTATTCTGGTATGCTCACTTGCTGAGCATTGGGTAACCTCTTCCCTTGTCTCTATTAGATTTTAATTTAAATATCATAAGCTGTGTAGCTTAGTTTAAGTCAGCGGGAGAGCCATTATGTGTTACCTTCTGCATGCACACATTTCTTTTGCATGCCAGAAGCTATTGTTGTTTTAAGTGATTTGTTCGTTGCATCGCACACCATTGCACCCACATGAGCACGTGCTTAGCTGTTATCATGCTTCGAGTTAAACTCGTTTCTTTTGTATGATTTGGGAAAGTTATTGTGCTAGCATAGGATTGTGAGACGGAGTAAAATGTTGACTCCTGCAGTTCTCCTAGTCGAGTGCTCTCGTCTCGTGTAGAAATTTGAGTAGATTTAATTTTTCTGTATGCTAATAGTTTTATATTTTTTTTATTTGCATAAAGACTTGTTATTCTACTCAAATATTGGTGAATCCGGTGTGAATCGAACGGTAGTGTAGGGATGTATGTAGCCGTCACTAGACTTGTTTTGCTCGAGTCGGGAGGAGGATCATCTTTCTCGGTGGCTAAGAACTTACCCTAAGCTACTCTCGAAGCATTGGTTCATTGCTATTCAAGCGTGAGTGTGATGTAGGCTATCGTATTGGCCCGGTTGAGCTTTGTGCCATTCCTAACGTCTTATCCTCGCTAAGCCCCGTTGTGCCAACCACTTCTTTTGATTCATCTCCACCATTATTTCACCAAAGCCTCGTACCCGATCCTAGTCGTAAACCCAAGTCGAGCTTTAGTGTTTTACATTTTCATTTTAGGGTGTTGATGTGGTGATATTCCTTGTGAATATGTGGATGTGCTCTAATTGTTTGATTTGCTGAGAAAAAGATTATTTAAACAAAAAAATATATAAAATTATCTGTGAAAAAGAAAAGTGAAAAGAAAAAGGTTGATTGAAAATTCTATTTGAGAAGAGATTGTATTTGGAGTAGGCTGCGCACACCCGTATTTTAAAAATTAAGTCTGGGGGTGTGGTGTACCCGTATGTATTTTGGTTAGCGGATAGATTCTATTTTATGCTAGTTCATTTGGGTTAGGTGCGTAGCCTTCTTATTTATCTTTGTTTACCTCACCGTAACCCAAACCCCATCTCTTATCCTAAAGTCCTACGGATTCATGCTTGAGTCGAACTTGCACCATGGAGAGAGTGTCAATGGGCAAGCTTATGGTCCCCGATATTGATGGATTTCTTTGGAGGTGATCCTGAGCCCCAGTCTTTGGCAAAGCTCACCTTAGTGGCCTGCCTACTTTCTTCCTACGCATGACCAAAAGTTTCATCGTTATTCTATTTTTGAGTAGTAATAAAATTTTTATACGCATTGTGAAAAGTATAAACTATTTTGCATACTTAGAAATTTCCTCTATTATATTTTATGCGCGTGAGAATGCGACTTCGCATGGTACTACGTATCAAAATTTCCATGTTAGCTAAATCATTTTCCCTATCTTCATAGATTTTGGTTGCTCGGGACGCACACAGGTAAGTCTGGGGGTGTGATGTATCCGATTTATAAACGGTTTTTGGGACTCATCTGGGCTTATTTTCTTGCTTGTGCACTAGTTTTTTACTTGGAAAAATTATATTTTTGTTTAGATCTTCATTGACCACTTAGTGCATTGTTTTAGCCCATGGGTGTGCAATTGTGGATTTTTTTGTTGGGGGTAAGCACATGGTGCTCCCAATGGTTATCTTTGTTTATTTTATGCTTTATTTTGGTGCTGGGAGCTTGTGCTCCGGCTTGGATTTTACTGCGCAGGTGGTGCATTTTCCAATGATAGGAAATCTTATTTGTTGAAATCGCACGGTCGTGTGTTTCCTTAGCGCATGGTTTCTTGCTAATCGTGTGTTTTACTTGGTCGAGTGGATCTCAGCGAATTTCTTCGAGATAAACATGACGATTATAAACTCGCAGTTTCGGCCAAACCGTGCGAGAAGAAAACACTTGTTTTTCCTATACCTTTCATTTTGGCACCATTTTGTGGTTAATCGTGCGATTTGTTCACTCACGGGCGGCAGCGCACGTGCGCGAGTAAAATGCACAGTTCCTCTGTTTACTCGTGCATTCATGCGCTCTGTCGTTACCCGTGTGATTTTCTTCATGCATGGGCAGAAGCGCCCGTGCGCGAGTAAAATGCATAGGTCAACGCATCTTCATACGCAAGCTTGGACAGGAAGTTTAATAACGCATGGTTGACGCACGGTCGTGCGCCAAACCATGCATGCCTATTTTTCTGACCTACTTCTTTTTAAAGCACATATTTTCCTCCATTTTGGGAGAGCATCATCCTGAGCCATTCCAGCCGACATTTTACGGTAAAGCTTTGCCCTTCCACCTCCTCCCTTCATCTTCCACCAAGGAGAGAAGCTCCGACCATGCTCCCGAAGCCTATACCTTGTCAGTGCTTGCTCTTGGCCTTCTCTCCCCCGGACTTAGTTGAGGACCGAGCAAGGACGCGAATTGACCACCTTGCGATTCCTTCCGCGACTCCTCGATGAGCATTCAGATTCAGTCGATATCTTGACTTGTTCTTGTTTTTTTGATGAATATTGGTGTTTAAATCTATTTATGTTGATGATGTGCACTTTAGTTGTAATCAATATTAGTTTCATGTCTATGTGAGCTTGTATAGAATTACTGCTTTAGTTGCTTGAGTAACGCCTATTTTTCCATCCTGCACCACATCCAGTTTTACCGCTCTAGCAATTCCTAGAGGAGTGCATAGCGAAGAGGTGCTCTCGACCCTCATTCAGCCATTCTAACCACCTCTTCCGCAATCCTACTCGTCCATCTGCCCAGCGAATCGGTCCATAGCGGCCCATGTAGTGTTCTATCCTTCCTGGCGAAGCATCGCATAGCGGCGATGCATAGGAGTAGTTGATAGTGTTTTACTTTATTTTTTCTTCCAACAACCAAACCCCCCTTACGTAGGTTATACCTTTGGACTTCAATCTCAAGTCCTCCTCAAAATTAACTCCACCTTGCTGTGTTCCCTCGAGATTGATACTTGGGATAATTCGCCCATTTTATATTAGTTGTGCGACCGGTACACTTACCGTTCATCGCATCACTATACTGGAGAATTTTGTACCACAGTTGGCGAGGGATAAGTTGGAGGACAGGTTCCTACAGTTGAGGCAGGGGAATAGGACGGTGTTTGAATTCTACCAAGAGTTCACATCTAGCCCGCTTTGCAGACTCATATCAGCTGGACGACGCAGGCTATGCGAAGAGGTTCTACAAGTGCCTTCATGATGAAATGAGGCAGGCCCTCCCCTTTGTTTCTGACGGGATCTTGGCCAGGATCTTAGAGATGGCCAAGAAGTTGGAGGCAGACTAGCTTGCAGTTCTGGGCCGGAAGAGACCGACTAATGACTCAGTGATTGGATGCAGGAGAGATCAGCCCAGAGGTCATGTCATAGGGAAAAGGAGGAATTGGGATCAACTACACTAGGAGGACAGGTAGGAGTAGAGGATCCAGGTAGTGTTAGCTCCTCAGTACTTGCAAATGCGGGAGATCCTGAGGGCAGTGGAGGAGGCACAAAAATGCTTATGGTGCAACAAGCAGGGGCATACGCCGAGGAACTTCCCCATGAGGGAAGGACCAACACAAGCACTTTAGGATGCCCCACCTGCATGACAGTTTTGTGGTCGAGGTTATGGCCGAGGATGTGGATTTTAGGGTGCTGACTGCAGACAGGATAGAGGGAAGATATATGCCTTAGATCTGTCTCAGCCCAAGAACCCGGAGCGAGTGATACCAGGTACACCGATGAATTAAAGTTTCTTTCCATTATTGAAGTTAGATTACTGGTGGTCGCTAAGCTCCGAAGAAAAAAAAAGCAACCAAACTAGCAATCCAATTAGGCAAGAATACCTATCGAACTGTAGCTAGGGGACACAAGTGTCGTATTATAATCCGGGAACTATTGAGTACACTTACTCACACGAAGACTACTATTTTATCGACGGAAAAACTACGGTTTGAGAAACGAAATGCAGTCAAGGAAAGGAAATAAAGCTAAAGAAGAGAACTAATTGCACTGAACTAGAGAGCATAAAATAAGCGATTACAACGAAGGGCTGAAACTTTGAAATGGAAATGCACTCGATCAAGAATCACCTCGGCTAAAGACGACTAAGAAATGTGATAAAAACCTAAACTTAATAGGTTAAAGGTCCTTGACCGTGGTGGTTCTTAAAGCTTGAACATGCTTCTCTCGAAGTCGTGCCCAACTGAGTTTAGGAAGGTCCAACAGACTCTCGTCTAAATCGGAGGCCTAAAGCTCCCTTTACGCGGTGAACCCCACTATTGGATTTTACTCAAATTGGGGAGATTTGGACGTCTGCCTCGCTCGAGGGGTGCGTACAACTCCCTTTACTCCTGAGCGCTCACTTCAAACTATCGGCCTCTCGACTAGCCCAGAATGAAAGTAAAGGTGGAGAATATATATCGATGATATATCTCCAACCCAAAATAATTCTAGAGTAATTCAAGGCCAAACCCTAAATATAAAAGGTAAATTCAAAGAATCATAACTTAATCACTCGATCCTCAGATCATCAAGATCGAGTACAAGGAGGATTACTTAATTATAATCTAGTGGAGGAGGGGGGATGAGTAGTAAAGTATTAAGAACACAAATAAGAAAGGAGACAACAACACTTTTATATTAATGATAAAGGAGAACTATAAAACTTGGAAATAAAATTACACTTGCATGAAATTAAAGACTAAGCTAGCATAAATACTAGTCTACAAATGAAGAAGTACAAGAACAAGTACAAAAGGAGAACACTAAGCTAGATTAAGTAAAAGAAAACTTAATAAGAAAGAGAGAGAGAGAGGGAGAAAAAGGAAAGAAACAAAGGGGCAGCACCTCCCCTCTCAACCCAAGCTTTTTTGAAATGAAGGGGGAGGGCTCAATTTATAGAAAACCTAAGGGTGGTGAAATGGCCAGCACTACGGCCGTGTTGCTGGATGTGTCATGTGCAGTTTACCTCGGGCAGCGGTTCTTGCGGGAGTGATCATGGTGTCGTTGAAATTTCGGGTTCACCTCTGTCGACACGGTAACCGACACGGCCGTGTTGGTGGCCGTGTCGACTGCAGTTGATGGAATTTGATGCTGGATGCATTTATGGCGGGCAACAGGCTTTGATGTGATTGTGAAATGCCCGGAGACATGGACGTGTTGGTGGCCGTGTCCAGCTCGGGAGGGTCTTCGGCTTTTGGCAACATGGCGGAGACACGGCCGTGTTTATTGGCCATGTCCTTTTCTGGAGAGTCTTTAGCTTCTGGCAATACGGTGGCGACACGGCCGGGTTGACACGCCTAGCAACACGGCTAGAGACATGACCGTGTCAACTGGTCGTGTCCTTCTCTGGAACATCTCTAGAATTTTCCTCTGGTGACACACCATATTGACACGGTAAGGTTGACACGCCCTATGACACGGCCGTGTCAGGTCATTTTTTGCCAAAATTCAGGAAACCTGCAAAAATAGAAATAAACATTATAGGCAAAAATATTTATATAAGAAAGATAAAAATAAGATCTAATACAAGATAAACGTGATAAAAATAAGGAAAAATACCCTAGTAGTTTAGACTACAAAACGTACTATGAAATTCGCGAAAGCTTAAGCTTTTCTTGTCCCCAAGCAAAGATATAAAAACTAGATAATCATAAAAAGGTGACTAATCAAAAGATTCTAATTATGCCTACACAAGTACTATGCGAAATTTTATGTAGGAAAAAGGTGAAACATAAGTCTAAAACAATTATTTAGGTATGGTTAAACTTTTATAAACTTTACTTAACAAAAATAAATCATCCAAAATTTTAACAAAATTCTTTAAATTGATTTAAGCAAAGCTACAAAAATGAAAAACACATTGAGTTGTTACTAGATCCTAAGAGGTATTTTATAACCAACTTAAATAAAGAACAACAATCTAAATTTAAACCCAAGACTTAACTAGTCTACTATTTTTCTTTACCTAGCTAAAAGAAAACCTAGGAGCATGAATCAACAGGACTTAATAGGACTAAAACGTTTGGTTTCGGCATATAATTAGGAATGGAATTCAAAGATAAACATAAAGACTTACAATCACGCTAAACCAAAAATAAAGAGCTTCCAAAATCTTCATAAAAAAACATATATATTTTTTTCTTTTCTTTTTCATTTTCTTTTTTTAATTTTATTTTCAAAACAAAGACCATCAACATTTGGAAATTTGCCACAAAAAAGAAGCAAAACTTTTGAGCATCCTTTTTCAAAAAGATTTCCAAAAAATTTTCAAAACAAACCTATCACATCATGAAATTTATGAAGCTCAAAAATTTAAGCGTGATAAGAAGGGTTGGAAAAATTGGCTTTGGTGAACATGGTATGAAAAGTGGAGTTATCAAATGAAATTGGAAAAAGGTTCAAAAGCGGCTAACTAGGGAAATAATTTTAGGGTTAGCAAGAAGGCTCAACCGAGAACAAAAATGGCCTATATCATTTTCATGCTCCTAAAGTTTGCCTAAAGCTTTAGTTTTGAAAAATTTCAAAAAGTAGGTCCGAGAAATTAAATAGAGATTAATGAACTTGGTTTAAAAATTAGGATAATATGAGTCTAGAATCATTCACATCTACTACGCTAATCAAAAGTTGACTTTACAAAAATTATCTAAAAAAAATAGTGGACGATGAGTTTTTGAGAAAGTAAAGAAAATAAAGAAAGAAAACCATAATGGAAATGAGAGTTTTAGAAAAATATTTCTCCTTAACATGCTACCGTGAATTAGAAACACAGCATGACCAACATTTTACTTGTGAAACATAATTAAAAAGGACGATTAGAAAAATTACAATTAACTAAGTTGTTTATATCATATTTGAGAAAAACAAAACAAAAACTAAGGGTACTATTGAAATTCCAAAACGTCTAAACTATTAAAGTGAAAACAAAAAGCATATATATATATATATTTTTTATTTTTCGAAATATTCTCCATTTTTAAATTATGGAAATATTTTCTTTTTTTTTGGATTTTAAGATATTCATTTTTTTTGCGGTTTGTTTTTTGAAAAAAATATACACAAAAAGTAAAATATTTACATGAAGCAAAAAAAAGGAGGAAGTCCTCCCCCAAGCTTAAAATGGACATTGTACTCAATGACAAAAGAAATGGAATTGAGAAGGAGAGAAAATGAAATTACAGAATTGAAAAATAGAATGGAAAAACAGGTACTTCCCCGGATTTATTTGCTGTGAAAGCTGTATGATGTCGCTCTCCCAAATGTCTTCTTTGGACTTCGTGATTGATTCAACAATGTTGGAGAAGACGATCACAGAAGCTTCAGCTTGTCGGAGCTGTCCGGGGCAAAAATTGTAAAATAAAGAAAACAGAAAAAGAAAACTTAGATTGCCTCCCAAGAGCGCCCTTTGATTAAAGCGTCGTTTGAGCTCGACGCATCAAAATAATATTGTCCAAAAATATTGTTGTCCAGAATAAAAATTAAAGTTTTTAACATAAAATAAAAGTTCAAAGTTAGAGTTTGTGCAAACGAAACTTAACAATATTTTGACTGACATCATCATCACCAGAGAAATAAAGTTTAAGACGCTGACCATTCACTTGAAATTACCCTTATCAGGGTGAGGAATCAAAACTGTTCCATAAGGAAAAACTTCTAAAACAGTAAAGGGCCCAGACCAACAAGACTTTAATTTTCCAAGAAATAAACGTAATCGAGAATTATACAAAAGAACTCGGTCGGCCGGCTTAAAGGTTTTAGGGTGCCTTAAGTGTTTATTGTGAAAACCCTTCGTTCGCTCTTTATAAAGTTTGTTATTCTCGTATGCGTAAGAGCGCCACTCGTCGAGTTCGTTGAGTTTAAATTTTTTAAGGTCACCGATAGAGTGGGGATTGAAGTTTAAAAATTGTAAGGCCCAAAAAGCGCGGTGTTCTAATTCTATGGGTAAATGGCAGGATTTTCCATAGACTAGCCAATACGGCGTACATCCAAGGGCGGTTTTGTATGCTGTTCGGTAGGCCCATAGAGCATCGTCTAATTTGGCTGACCAGTCTTATATAGAAGTTGAAACAGTTTTTTCTGATATTCTTTTTATTTCTCTATTCACTACTTCGACTTGTCCGTTAGTTTGGGGTGGTAGGCGGTTGAAACTTTATGCGTAATGCAGTATTTAGTAAGAATTTTAGAAAATTGTGCATTACAAAAATGGGAACCACTATCGCTAATGATGGCGCGCGGTGTACCGAATCGAGAAAATATTTTTTTCAAAATTGTAACTACAACTCGGGAGTCATTCGTAGGAAGAGCTTGGGCCTCTTCCCATCGTGAAACATAATCAATGACAACTAAAATATACTAATTTCTGAAGGTAGAAGGAAGGGGCCAATAAAATCGATCCCCCAGAGGTCGAAAATTTCGCACTCAAGAAAATAATTTTGCGGCATTTCATTTTTATTGGAAATGTTTCCCGACCATTGGCAACTATCACACCTACTCACAAAGTCTTGTGCGTATTTAAACAGGCTAGGCCAGTAAAAACCCGTGCAAAGCACCTTGTGAGCGGTGCGAGTAGCTTGATAGTGCCCACCAGTCGGACCTTCATGTAAGTATTTTAAAATATCTACTCGTTTTTCATAACAAACACATCTCCTTATCACTTGGTCCACACAGATTCTGAAAAGATGCGGGTCTTCCCAAAAATAGTTCTTCTACTCAGAAAAAAAATTTCTTCTTTTGCTGAGAGGAGAACTCTTTTGGGAGCACCCGAGCCACTAAATAGTTGGCGATGTGTGTGAACCAAGGATAAGTAGATGTTTTAATTGAAAGCAGCTTCTCATCAAGAAAATAATCTTTAAAAGATTTTTCATCTAACTTTTCTATAAAAGGGTTATCAAGACGGGAGAGATGGTCGGCGGCCAAGTTCTTGGCTCCTCGCTTATCACAGATTTCTAATTCAAACTCCTGGTGGAGTAAGACCCAGCGAATCAAGCGTGGCTTGACATTCATTTTAGAAAGGAGATATTTGAGTGCCGAGTGGTCCGTAATAATGATAATTTTTTAAAGTGTAATATAAGGACGGAATTTATTAAACGTGAATACTACAGTTTGGAGTTCCTTCTCGGTCATGGTGTAATTTTTTTGTGCAGATGTGAGCGTTTTACTTGCGTAATATATGGGGTTGAAGTTTTTAGATATGCGTTGACCTAATACGGCTCCCATCGCGAAACTACTCGCATCACACATTATCTCAAATGGAAGGTCCCACACCAGAGCTATCATAATGGTTGCGTTAATTAACTTTTCTTTAATTAATTCAAAGGCAGAAAGAAAAGAGTCATCAAAAATGAATGGTGCGTCTTTTTTTATGAGATGGGTAAGGGGATTGGTGATCTTGGAGATGTCCTTTATGAAGCGGCGGTAGAAACCAGCGTGACCCAGGAAACTTCTAATTGCTTTGATGTTCATAGGCGGCAGTAGCTTCTCAATATCTTATATCTTCGCAATATCTACCTTATTTCCTCTCGTCGAAATTTTATGACCCAAGACTAACCCTTCCCTCACCATAAAATGGCATTTTTCCCAATTTAGGGCAAGGTTAGTTTCTTCGCATAGTTCTAAGACTTTTTAAAAATTTTCAAAAAAACTATCAAAGGAATCGCCGAACACGGAGAAATCGTCCATAAATACCTCCATAATGCTTTCTACGTACTTGTCACAGATAGCAAGCATACATCGCTGGAATGTAGCTTGCGCATTGCACAATCCAAACGGTATTCTTTGGTAGGCGAAGGTGTCGAAGGGACAAGTAAACGTAGTTTTCTCTTAGTCCTCGGGAGAGATGGGGATTTTAAAATACCCCGAGCGGCCATCGAGAAAACAATAAAAGCTATGGTCGGATAATCATTCTAAAATCTGATCGATGAACGGCAAAGGAAAGTGGTCCTTGCGGGTGGCGTCATTAAACTTCCTATAATCTATACACATCCGCCATCCCATCACCGTCCGTGTCGGGATTTAATCATTATTTTCATTTATAACTACAGTTATCCCTCCCTTCTTTGGTACTACCTGAACGGGGCAAACCAACTTACTATCTGATATAGGATAGATAATTCTTGCATCTAAGAGTTTCATAACCCCGCCCTTAATTACTTCTTTCATGTTTGGGTTTATACGACGCTGAGGTGGTATTGAATTGCGTGAATTATCTTCCATTAAGATTTTGTGAGTGCAGAAAGATGGGCTTATGCCCTTGATATCGGAAATTATACAGGCAATAGCTCGGCGATGCTTACGTAGAAATAAAAAAAGTTTTTCATTTTGGACATCCGTGAGGTAGGCCGAAACTATAACTGGCAGCTTGGAGTCTTTTTCTAAGAAGGCATACTTGAGATGTTCAGGAAGTTCTTTATGTTTTAGGGTAGGGGGTTCTTCGTAAGAGGTTCGAGAAATTCTTTCTTTTTCAAATACTATATCTTCGTAGATCTTTTTAGACGAAAAATTAAAAGGGGTGGATCCGGTGGCCAAGGCGGCTTCTTTCAGCGATTCAATTGGAAGCGTAGAAGAGGAACAAAAATAAAAAAATTCTTTTTCAAAATCAGATAGAAGATAAGAGGATTCTACACTTTCTTCACTTAGGTTTAGCGATTCAGTTTGAAGAGAAGAGGAGGAACAAAAATCAGAAAATTCTTTTTCAAAATTAGAGAGGCAATAGGAGGATTCATCACTTACGGAATCTGCAAAAAAACAAGAGTCATCATTTCCTAAGGTGTTTTTCATCGAAGGTGTGATAGAGAAAGTCACTTCATCATCGCCCACTCGAAGGAAGAGCTTACCATTGCTTACGTCAATGACGGCTCAGAAGGTTGCAAAGAAGGGTCGGCCAAGGATAAGGGGAACCTCGACGTCTTCTTCGATGTCCAAAATGACAAAGTCCACCAGGAAGATGAACTTCTCGACTTTTACTAAGACATCCTCCACTATTCCTAACGAGTACTTAACAAATCTGTCGACGAGCTGGATACTCATGCGTGTGGGGTTCAGGTTACCAATTCATAATTTCTTAAACAACGAGAGGGGAATCAGATTAATACTCGCACCTAAGTCGGCTAATGTATTCTTGACAAAGAGATTACCAAAGACACACGGAATAGAAAAACTACCCGGGTCACTGATCTTCTTTGGTAAGCTGTTTATAAAAATAGCAAAGCACTCGGTGTTTAATGTTACATGTGAAAGGTTTTATAACTTCTTCTTGTTGGTCAGGAGGTCCTCAAGGTACTTGGCGTACTTCGGTATCTGGGAAATCGCTTCATGGAAGGGCAAATTTATGTGGACTTGCTTAAACATCTCTAAGAAATGGGAGTATTAATCGTCCTGACGTTGTTTATTAAGTTCGAAAGGGTAAGGCGGATTTAGATTATTTTTAAAGATGGGTGGTTGAGTGAGATATTTTTCTAAAACGGGGGTGATAACCTTCTTCAGCAAAGGGTGGAATTTTTAAAATGGGAGTGGAGGTTTAATTATTTAGAGTGGGGGTGGAGCTTGCCTCAGGCTCTTCACTTACCATACCGGGAACTTGCTTCCCACTCCGAATAGTTATAGCTTTCGCTTGCTCTCTTGGGATGGGCTCGATATTGAAACAAAGAGACTCTGCGGGTCGCTCAGAAATAATTTTAGTGAGCTATCCTACTTGATTTTCTAAACTTTTAATGCTTCCAGTTAATGTTCTTATATTAGCGTCGTTTGCGGTTATATATTTTGAAAGGAACTCCCCCAAGCTTGGAGGTTTTGGATTATTTTGAAGAGGTGGTGGTGGTGGTGCAGAAATATCATTTTGCGGTGGCGTGCGTATAACATTCGAGGGATTACTCCACGAAAAATTCGGGTGATTTCTTAAAGCAGGATTATAACTATTCGAAAAATTAAAACTAGGAGGATGAAAATTCACAGCAGAAAAATTATTAAAAGCATTTTTAGGAATATTGTTAACACAATCTAATTGTTCTGGGGTATGAGTTGCAGATTCCCATACCTGAGGGGCGGAGGCAGCAATCATCTCCGTAATTTTTTACTTAATATTTCAACTTGCAGAGCGAGCTGGGAGATGTTGTCCACTTCAAAGATACTTGCAGGTTTGTTTGAGCGGGACCTAGGCACATTCCACTGATAAGTGTTCATGTCCATGTCCTCGAAAAGCCCAAGAGCCGCTTTCGGGGTCTTATGATTAAAAGTACCGCAAGATGCTGCGTCTATCATTTACTTTGTATTTTGATTTAGCCCATTATAAAACGTATGCACTTGTAACCATAAAGGCAGCACGTGATGTGGGCATCGTCTTAATAATTCTTTAAATCTTTCCCAAGTTTTATATAAGGTTTCAGAGTATATTTGTCCAAAAGCAGAAATGTCGTTCCTAAGTTTTGCAGTTTTAGCTGGCAAAAAATACTTCGCCAAAAATTTTTCAGTTATTTCATTCCAGGTTGTGATGCTATTTTTAGATAGAGTGTTTAGCCACTGATTAGCCTTAGTTCTGAGAGAAAAAGGAAATAATCTTAGCCTAATTGCAACATTTGTGACACCATTTATCATGAAGGTGTCATAAATTTCAAGAAAGCTTGTTATTTGTGCGTTCGGATCTTCATCTTGAAGTCCGTCAAATTGCACATACTGCTGTACAATTTTAATTATGCTAGGCTTTAATTCGAAGTTTTTATTTGCTATAGCAGGGAAGACTATGCAAGATTCTATTCCCTCGAGATTCGGTCGTACATAATAAGACATAGGCCTTTGTACGGCTTCTTCCACGTGGGGTTCTTCCATTCTTAAAGTAGAAAATGACTCAAGGACCTCAACCGGTACTTGGATAGTAGGACCTTGAAATCGTAATCTTCTCCGAAGAGTACGCTCAATTTTGTGGTCCAAGTCCAAAATAACCGACAGACTCCCGCGGGTCATACACTAAAAGAAGAGAAGAGAAGAAATAAAAATAAAAAAAACTAGAAAAGAGAACTAATAAAAATATTTTTTTTTGAAATATATATTTTTAGTAGCTTAACTCCCAAACATCCCAAGGGCTACCCAATGAAGGGTTTGTAAGGTACTAGACAAGATAGTGGCACTTAAAGCACTTTGCCCTTTTTGAGAGAATTAGGTGGCGTGGAAAATTTTTGAAGTGGGTTTCTATTAAGAGCGATAATTAAAAAAAAATTTTGATTTTAAATTTCTTAGAAAAGAGGATGAGAAAGAGAAGAGATAAAATTAATAGGTTCATGTTTTCAATATATCAACAAAAGTTGCTCCCCGGCAACGGCGCAAAAAACTTGGTGGTCGCAAGCTTCGAAGAAAATAAAAGCAATCGAACTAGCAATCCAAGTAGGCAAGTATACTAATCAAACTATAGCTAGGGGACACAAGTGTCATATTGAAATCTGGGAACTGTTGAGTACACTTACTCACAGGAAGACTATTTTTTATTGACAGAAAAACTAGGGTTCGAGAAACTAAATGCAGTCAAGGAAAGGAAATAAAGCTAAAAAAGAGAACTAATTGTACTGAACTAGAGAGCATAAAATAAGCGATTACAACGAAGGGCTGAAACTATGAAATGGAAATGCACTCGATTAAGAATCACCTCGGCTAAAGACGACTAAGAAATGCGATAAAAACCTAAATTTAATACGGTAAAGGTCCTTGACCGTGGAGGTTCCTAAATCTTGAACATGCTTCTCTCGAAGTCTTGCCCAACTGAGTTTAAGAAGGTCCAACCGGCTCTCTTCTAAATCAGAGGCCTAAAGCTTGCTTTTCGCGGTGAACCCCACTATTGGATTTTACTCCAATCCGGGAGATTTGAATGTCTGCCTCTCTTGAGGGGTGTGTAGAACTCCCTTTACTCTTGAGCGCTCACTTCAAACTATCGGCCTCTCGGCTAGGCCAGAATGAAAGCAATGGTGGAGAATATATATCGATGATATATCTCCAACCCAAAATTAGTCAAGAGTAATTCAATGCCAAACCCTAAAAAGAAAAGGTAAATTCAAAGCATCATAACTTAATCACACGAACCTCAGATCATCAAGATCGAGTACAAGGAGGATTAGTTAATCATAATAGAGTTGAGGAGTGGGGATGAGTAGTAAAATATTAAGAACACAAAAAAGAAAGGAGACAACAACACTTTTATATTAATAATAAAGGAGAGCTAAAAAACTTGGAAATAAAATTACACTTGCATGAAATTAAAGACTAATCTAACATTAATACTAGGCTACAAATGAAGAAGTATAAGAACTAGCACAAAAGGAGAACACTAAGCTAGATAAAGTAAAAGAAAACTAAATAAGAAAGAGAGAGAGAGAGAGAGGGTGAAAAAGGCAAGAAACAAAGGGGCAGCACCTCCCCTCTCAACCCAAGCTTTTTTGAAATGAAGGGGGAGGGCTCAATTTATATAAAAACCTAAGGGGGGTGACACGACCAGCATCATAGACATGTTGCTGGCCGTGTCATGTATAGTTGACCTCGGGAAGCGGTTCTGGGGGAGTGATCATGGTGTCGTTCAAATTTCGGGTTAACCTCTGTCGACACGGCTAGCGACACGGACGTGTTAGTGGCATGTCGACTACAGTTGATGGACTTTGATGCAGGATGCATTTATGTCGGGCAACAGGCTTCGATATGATGGCGACATTCCCGAACACACGACTGTGTGGGTGGCCATTTCCTGCTCGGGAGGGTCTTCAACTTCTGGCAACACGGCGGCGATAGGGCCGTGTTTATTGGCCGTATACTTCTCTGGAGAGTTTTCAGCTTCTGGCAATACGACGGCGACACGACCGGGGTGACACACCCAACAATACGGCTAGAGACACAGTCGTGTAAACTAGCCGTGTCCTTCTCTGTAATGTCTCTGGAATTTTCCTATAGTGACACGCCATGTTGATACTGCAAGGTTGACACACCCTATGACACGGCCGTGTTAGTGGCCGTGTTAGGTCATTTTTTCTCCAAAATTCAGGAAACCTACAAAAACAGAAATAAACATTAGCTGTAAAAATATTTACATAAGAAAGATAAAAATAAGCTATAATACAATATAAACGTGATAAAAATAAGGAAAAATACCCTAGTAGTTTAGACTACAAAACATACTATCAATTACATGAATATAGGACTGTAGAATTAGGGAAGAATATGAAACGAGAAATCTAAGAAGAAAAAACTTAACTACCTCAGGGATATTGATGGTGTGTGGCAAGTCTGCCCACACCCTATTCAATACTGGAGCATCACGTAATTTTGTCTTAGATGCATTTATCAGATATTTGGACCAGATCGAGAGCATTGAGGGAATCGTAAGGAGGGTGCGTCTCCCCAACGGGACGGAGATCCAGTCTACGAACAAGTGCATTCTGGGAGTGACCATTGATGGTGAAACGTTCGAGGCCCTGGAAACGATCCCTAGGATGCCAAATTTTGATCTTGTCCTGGGCATAACATGGCTCACTTGGAACCATGCACAGATCGATTACCCAAAAGGAGGGTTGTGCTGAGATACGGTGACACTTACCTGACCTTTGAAGGTAATGTTCCAGCTTCTCGACTTCTACTCTCTTATATTTAGGCCCTCAAGGACGATCTGCAGGGAGACAAAGTCTATATGGTGTTGTTTGAGATGAATGAGTCCTAGGATTCCATTGCTAGTATCTCGGTGGCGCGAGATTTTGCTGATCTAATTTCAGAGAAGTTGTCAGGGTTTTCGCCACATCGAGAGAAGGATTTTTCAGATACAGCTCATGTCAGGGGATAAGACGGTATCCAGAGCTCCTTATCGGATTGCCCCGAAGAAGTTGGTGGAGTTTCGAAGTCAGTTGTAGGAGTTAGTGGTAGCCGGATTTGTCCGGCCAAGCACTTCGCCATGCGGAGCTCCGGTGTTGTTTGTGAAGATGAAGGATGAGACAATCAATCTATGCATTGACTATATGGCACTGAATAGGCTGACGCTCCGTGTATCCTTTGCCAAGGATTGACAAGTAGTTTGACCAGTTGGGGGCTCACTGGTTTTTGAAGCTAGATCTGAAGTCAAGATACTACCAGCTACAGATTCAGGAGGAGGACATCCTGAAGACCGCTTTTAGGAGTTGATACAGGCTGTATGAGTTCTCCGTGATGCCCTTCGGGCTCACGAATGAACCATCCGCATTTATTAGTTTAATGAACTGGGTATTCGAGGCCTATCTGGATTTCTTCATCATAGTGTTTATTGACGATATCCTCAATTATTCGAGGACCGAAGAGGAGCATGCGCGTCATTTGGCACAGACTCTAGAGAGGCTCCGGGAGAACAGTCTTTATGCCAAGTCTAGCAAGTGACAGTTTTGGCTGAAAGAGGTTGCTTCCTTGGGCCATATTATCAGTGGAGCAGGACTAGAAGTTTATCAAGTAAAGGTTCAAGTAGTTCGGGATTGGCAACCGCTTAAGAAGGCCACTGATCTGAGGAGTTTCCTAGGACTTGTCGGTTACTATCGGATGTTCATAGAGGGATTATCCCGAATAGCTCTCCCGCTGACATCTCTGTCAAAGAAGGAGGCGCCTTTTGTTTGGACATCGCAGTGCGAGGCTGCCTTCCAAGAGATGAAGGGTCAGCTTTCCTCGACCCCTTTCCTGGCCCTTCCATTTGGGAAGGAGGGATTTCAGGTTTATAGCGACGCGTCGTATTAGGGGATGGGTGTCGTTCTGATGCATAACGGGAACATGATAGCTTATGTCTCGAGACAGTTGAAGAAACACGAGCATAACTACCCGATGCACGACTGTGAGATGGGAGCGGTTATTTTCGCACTTAAGATCTTGTGGCACTAACTTTATGTTGTCCATTGTGATATTTTCTCGGATCATAAGAATTTAAAGTACGTGGACACACAAAAGGAGCTTAACATCTAACAGATACGCTTTGTAGAATATTTGTTGGACTATCAGTAAATCATGCACTTTCATCCAAGAAAGGCCAATGTGGTAGCAGACGCTCTGAGCCAGAGTGCCACTACACCAGGAGCAGGGCCTCAGCTGATTGTTATTAAGCTGGGAAGATGTTGGAAGATATGCAGATATCTTTGGTATCCAAGGATGATACAGATCTTTACGAGGAGTACCTGGCATCGATGAGTACCACCGACGACATCCGAGATCACATCAGGGATGGGCAGAGGCTAGATACGAGGATGGAGCTGATATTATGGCCATAGAGGGAGGCACGGCAGGGGATTAATCTCTCAGAGATGGGCTGCTATGATTTAGAGGATGATTTTATATAACGTCAGGAGGCCGAATTCGAGAGGATATCATGACAGTGGCCCATAATAGTAGATATTAAGTGCACCCGGGGATCACGAAGATGGCAGCGGATCTGAAGAGAACAATGTATTGGTCGGGCATGAAGAAGGATATCACATACTTTGTGACGTATTATGAGGCTTGTCAGCTCGTAAAGACCAAGTGCAAGAGTCCGACCAGATTATTGCAGCCACTTCCGGTGCTGGAATGGATGTTTGACGACATAACCTTGGAATTTATACATGGGCTGCCCTGATCCCATGCGAGGAAGGACTCGATCTGGGTGATCGTCGACAGTCTGACGAATGTGGCCATGTTTGTTTCGATTAGAAAGGACGCTCCGGTCAATGATTTGGTGCGGAGATTTTTGGAGAAGTTTGTCCGCTATTGATGTCTGCAAATACATTTCGAAAATAATTCCGAACTAGCAATCCAATGAAGGAAAGTATACCTATCAAATATTAGTAAGGGGACACAAGTGTCATATTTAGATCCAGGAACTGTTGAGTACTTATACTCATTAGAATTACTATTATCTTATCTAATGATTTAGGGTTTGATTATTAAATTGGAAAAAAGAAATTGCTTGCAATTATTAAGAAAGACTACTACTAATTAATTAAAAAGGGGGTTGAACGATGGTGAAAGTTATCTAGTGTCAACTATCTTCACCTATGGGGGGGGGGGAATAGGTGATCTGTAGTCTTTTGCGGAATTAAAAATTAACCTGCACAAGAAAACAAAAACAACCAAAACACAGAAACACACAAGCAGATTATAACACCCCAAAAATCTTAAAAGGTCGATTTGAGGTTCAGGTTGGTTGACACGGCCTTGGACACGGGCGTGTCGAAGGGCGTGTCTGGGTACACGGCCTGGCACACGGGCGTGCGCCAGGGCGTGTTCAGCCTATTCGACGCAGCATGGTCGTCGAGCATAGAACACGGCCTGTGACACGGGCATGTCACTGGGGCATGTTTGGCACACGGCTAGGGACACGGGCGTGTGCCTTAGCCGTGTACCTCTCGGGTTGTTTTGGTGATAGCGGAAACCGTGTTACAGGGGTAACACGGCCGTGTACTGACTGACACGGGCGCGTCAGGTGCGACACGGGCGTGTCGCTGCTCGTGTTCTGGTAGATTTTCAGTCGGTGCGTGTGACGCGTGTGCCGCTTAAGTGTACAAGGTCTGTGATATGGGCGTGTCACAGGCCGTGTCAGCCAAAAAAATGGAATTTTGGGAAAATCGTGGCCGTTCCTTTTCTCTATTTGGATCCAAGGGCTCAGGTGATTCCTTGCTGGATTAAAACACCAGAGGCTTGATGAAGAGATCATTCTTCATTTGGCTAAGTGAAGAGAGAAAGAGGGAGGAGGAAGAAGAAGGAGGAGGAGATCAAACCACCGGCGGAACTCCCGTGTTCCGATTCGAGATCCGAGGCCAGCGCTGTGAAGGCAAAGCTGCTGCGGTTCTTTCTCACCGGCTAGATTTCGATGGCTCCCAAGAGATCGTCAAGGGTAACGATCTCCCTTCTTGGACATGTGAAGTCCTTCTTTTCTACATTGCATAGGGAAAACCCTTCCCCGCGAGTGTGCGGTGGGTTGTGGCATCCCTTGGGGTAGATATGTGAAGTCCCCCTTGTTAGAGTACGGAATTGGAGTACGGATCTAGGCATGCTGTGTGAAGCCCATCTGGACATGTTGGTCTGGATTGGTGATGCTTGTTTGCATATCGGAGAAGACTCCGTGGTTATGTCTTGTTTGCCTTGTGCCTACCTAATGCTTGGTGCAGCAGGAAGTACTGGATGAAGTCCAGGAAATGAAGAGGGTTGGATGCAACTCTTGTGGCCGTGAGTTGCCACTTTGTGTGCGGTTGAGCCGTTGGGCTGCAACTCGGTGAAAAGACAGATTGCCGAACAGGAAAGGTGAAAACGACCCGCGCCTATAAATTGCCATGGATACTTCCGTATTCGAGGTGGCACGATGACTTGAGCAACGGGGGGTGGCTGATCCGTACCTGCGTTATGTCCGTCCGACTTGGAAGCCTGGTTGTGGGTTTTGTTGGAGCGCATAATGAGAGTCTTCAAAAACACTAGAATGCTCAATACCGTGTAAATGGTGGTGTTGACCCTGGTTTTCCGGTGCCCCAAGAATGTGCCCTGAGTGCACGGACTGTCGGGTCGTGTGGCCGATGGTTGTGATGGCTTGAATGTGCCAGCGAGCACATAGTTGCTATTGTTGATACCATGCTATGTAGGGAAGGAATGCTACTGCCCCGAGAAAGGGGTAGAATTGTTATAATTGGGTCAGCTGAATGCTGATCGTTGCCGTGTTTGCCACCATTTGGGTGGATTGTCCCTATACAGGTGTTGTAGAGCCAAGTGGTAAATGAAGGGCTGAAGCCCTACTGCTGTTGTTGTTGCTGCTGCGGCTAGCCCTTGATGGCTACGCGAATGGTTTTGTTTGTTTTACTTTTACTCATGTATGGCTGGCCTGCGCGCCGATGTTTGTAATCCATGTTGTGTGGAAAGAGGAACTGTAAGGCCTTAAGGCCAACCCTTCACCTTTGTTGTACATTCTGTGACTGTATATATAACTGTGGTTTATATATTGGACATTCCTGGTTAGAGTTCAAATTATATCTTAAAGCTTCCGCTAGAATGCTCTGTGTTAGGATACGTTTATGGTTTGGTATTATTCTGTGACCTCACCGTCTATTTGTGGCATATCGTGTGGGGCCCCGGCCGGACCTTCTACGATACATCACGTAACGGATGGGGTCGTTACATTTTGGTATCAGCTTCATTTGGTCTTCCTCTTTCGAATTTGTGGTCGAATTCTTTTGTGGGGTGGCGAGCGCGTGTTTGTGCGCCCTGCTGTAACGCTAATGAACTCTGGAATGTCCACTAAGGAATGTACATAATCTTGTTTGAGGAATCTGCGCGTTCCTTTTCTGTTGTTTTGCTTGCATACGATCGCTAATGGGTGTCTTGTCCACCTATAGGTGACGCGTAGTGGTGCTGGGCAGTCTGAGCCCCAGCGCTCTTATGAGAGTGCGGCACCAGCTGAGGTGCCAACACCTCCTCCATCTGCGGAAACTGTTCGCTTAGTTGCTGAGGCTCTATTTGCCATGATTCAGCCGACCGGGCAAGCGCAGCCGGCAGTAGTGCCAGTTCGTGGTGATGTAAGACCCGAGCCGATTGAGGCTGTCGATCCACGAGCAGCTGACCGACAGTTGAAGCAATTCATGAGCTTCAGTCCGCCTACGTTTACGAGACTGGGATCCCCAACGCAGGCAGAGGATTGGTTATCGCGTGTCAAGCGGATAATGACAGCGATCAGGGCAGAGGAAACTTTAAAGGTCACCTTGGCCACCTTCATGCTCGAAGGAGAGGCGCGGTTGTGGTGGGATGAGGTTGAGGTACACCATTTGGCGGGCAGACAATTAACGCAAGTATCGATTGAGGAGTTCTCTCGAATATTTTTGGCGAAACATGTCCCAGCGGCGCAATGCATTGCCATGGAAAATGAGTTCCAACGGTTAAGGCAAGGAGAAGATAGCGTGGATACCTACCTGCATGAGTTTACCAGGTTGGGACGGTATGCGGGAACAATCTTCGCGGATGACCAAAGGAAAACGAACAGGTTCTATGAAGGATTGCGGGATGAGTTGAGGTTCCTGCTTTCGAGTTCAGTGAACCAAGGGTTTCAGGCGTTGGTTGATACTGCATGTGCGTTGGAGAACGACATGAGACGGGTGCAAGAGAACAAGGGCTTGGTTGTGTCAAAGCCAGAGTTTCAAGCACCTCGCCCTAGCAAATCGTTCTACCAGAAGAAAGGGGGAAAGAGGTCCAAGCCGTCTGGGCAAGTGTCTACGACCGTTGTGTCAGGGGCGACGTCAAGGCCAGAGTCTCGTACATGCTATACTTATGGCCGGGTGGGGCATATAGCCCGTGATTGTCGGGTTGTTCAGCCCAAAGGGGAAAAGAAGACGGGTGCGTCTTATGCTGAGAAGGGTAAAGCGGTGGTTGATTCCTCTGCGTCCCAGGCACAACCCCGAATTTATCACCTTGGCCAGCAGGAGGCGATTAAGCAAAGTGACGTCGTCACAGGTACGAGTGAATATAGATTATTTGCTTAAGTGTTATTACATTTGGTCATGTATAGCTTGTGCATGATGTGTGTGTGCAACAGGCTTTGTCCTGATTCAGAATAATCTGGCGAGAGCCCTGTTTGATACGGGTGCTTCGCATTCTTTTCTATCTGAGGACTTCGTATCTCGAATTGGGTGCCGAGTCATGTGACGGTTGATAGTACAAGGGTGCTATTGCCAAATGGCTATGTGATGCTTGCGGTTAGGGCTTGCGATGTGGATGTTCAAATAGGAAGTCGGGATTTCGGTTTGAGTGCAGCTGTGCTACCGTTATCGGAGTTTGATGTGATCTTTGGCATGGACTGGCTCTCGGAGCAGCGTGCCTTTATTGATTGCAACTCCAAGGAGATCACACTGAGCTAGAATACCTGACTTGTGACGAAGTTCGCTGGTATGCGAGGAGTTGGCGGGACTTTGTTGTCTGCGCTCCAAGTCATCAATGCTGTTCGAAAGGGCGCGGAGTTATTCTTCACGCTAATTCAGGCTGTTGAGCCAAAGGCCAGTGTCGGTGAAGTTCTTGTTGTGTCAGAGTTTGCCGATGTGTTTCCTAAAGATCTTTCTGGGTTACCACCCCAGCGGAAGATTGACTTCTCTATTGAGTTGGTGCCAGGTGCTAAACCTGTGGCCCGCTCACCATATCACGTCGCGCCAAAAGAGATGGCTGAATTGAAAGTCCAATTGCAAGAGTTATTAGAGAAGGGATACATACGCCCAAGCATGTCACCTTGGAGCGCGCCTGTTCTCTTTGTGAAAAAGAAAGACGGTAGTTTACGGTTATGTATTGACTACCGCGAATTGAATAAGCTGACGGAGAAAAACAAATATTCGATTCCACGGATTGATGACCTATTTGATCAGCTGGCAAGTTCAATGGTCTATTACAAGTTGGATTTGAAATCGGGATATTATCAGTTGAGGATTCGGGAAGGTGACATTACCAAGACGGCGTTTGGAACACACTACGGTCATTATGAGTTCACGGTAATGCCATTTGGCTTATGTAATGCGCCATCGGTATTTATGGATCTAATGCATCGAACGTTCCGAGAGTACTTGGATTTGTTCGTAATTGTGTTTATCGATGACATCTTAGTATACTCTCAGTCGGAAGAGGATCATGCAAACCATTTGTGGTTGGTCTTGCGTACCCTGCGGAGGAATAAGCTTTATGCCAAGTTCTCAAAGTGTGAGTTCTGTCTCTCTTCAGTAGCCTTTTTAGGCCATGTGGTAAGTGGTGAAGGTATCGCGGTGGATCCGTTGAAGATAAGTGCCATTCGAGATTGGCCAGTGATGTCTTCGGGGGCCAAGGTCAGGAGCTTCCTTGGGCTTGCGGGCTACTATAGACGGTTTGTGGAAAACTTATCACGGATTGCTTTACCTATGACCACGCTGATGAGAAAATATCAAAGGTTCATTTGGACGCCGGAGTGCGCGCGAGCTTTTGAAGACCTGAAGAGTCGTTTGACCACGGCGCCTGTGTTGACATCGACATGTGGTACAGATGACTATGAGATCTATAGTGATGCTTCCGGGAGCGGCTTAGGCTGCGTTCTTCTGCAGTTTGGTAAAGTGAATGCTTATGGCTCGCGCCAGTTGAAAGTGCATGAGCGAAATTACCCCATCCATGATCTGGAGTTGGCGGCTGTAATCTTTGCACTAAAGTTGTGGCAGCACTATCTTTATGGCGTGAAAGTGGACATTTATACAGATCACAAAAGCCTAAAGTACTTGTTGGATCAGAAGGATCTGAATATGCGACAACGAAGATGGATGGATTTCCTTGGGGACTACACCATTGAGATTCACTATACGCCCGGGAAGGGAAATGTGGTCGCTGATGCTTTGAGTCGGAAGACTCCGGTACGGGCAAGCTGGTTGCAGTGACATGATCAGCGTTTAATCAAGGAATTGGAAGCATTGGAGATATCTTGTGTTGACAAGGGTTCTTCAACCGATGCATGCTTGAACTGGACGGAGATTCAATATGACCTTACGGACAGAGTTCGGCGAGCAACGGAGCTTGATGAAAGTCTCCAGTGCTATGCTAAAGATGGGCCGGATGACCAGTTCTCTTGGGATAACAGTTTGTTACGAAGAAATGGTCGAGTGTGCGTTCCGAGTGTGGGTAAATTGAGGGAAGAGTTGATGTACGAAGCTCACTTTGCAAAGTACTCAGTTCACCCAGGAAGCACAAAGATGTACAGAGATCTGAAAAAGCTGTTCTGGTGGCCCGGACTAAAGAAAGATGTAGCACGTTATGTGGCGGCATGCCATACTTGTGCATTGGAGAAAGCGGAATGCCAGAAGCCTGGCGGTTTTCTGAAGTCGTTACCCATTCCGGAGTGGAAGTTCGATGACATTTCGATGGATTTTGTGCACGGGTTACCGAGATCTCAACGCGGTCATGATTCAATCTGGGTGATTGTGGACCGGTTGACAAAAGTGGCGCACTTCCTTCCAAACAAAAGAGGCGATTTAGTGGAAACCTTGGCCAAGCTCTATGTGGAGCAGATTGTTCGACTGCACGGTGTTCCTCGGAGCATCGTCAGTGACCGTGATGGGCTATTCACATCGAATGATTGGCCGCTAGTTCATCAAATGTTGGGTACAAAATTAGCATTTAGTACGGCCTTTCATCCCCAAACGGATGGCCAGACAGAACGAACCAACAGGACGATGGAGGACATGCTCCGCATGTGCGCCCTAGACTTTGGTAAGAGATGGGAAGATTATATTTTTCTTGTAGAATTTGCCTATAATAATAGCTACCAAGCGAGCATCGGTATGGCACCATTTGAGGCTTTGTATGGTCGTAAATGCCGTACACAGTTAGCTTGGGCAGAAGCAGGCGAATCTAAGCTGAGTGGGAAAAAGGAAGTCAAAGAAGCTACCTCGCTTATACGCTCTATTCGGGAGAGGCTATTGATAGCCCAAGATCGTCAAGCAAAGTACTACAATGCCAAACACCGGAACGTGGAGTTCGCGGTGGGTGATTGGGTATATTTGAAGATCAAACCCTTCAAAGGCGTGTCCAGGATTCTGCGGTTGAAAAAGCTAAGTCCAAGGTACCTTGGTCCATTTGAAGTGGTGGAGCGCGTTGGGGAAGCTGCTTATCGACTAGCGCTGTCAGCATAGTTGAGTGGCTTACATGATGTATTTCACATCTCAGTACTCCGTAAAGCTGTCAAGGATCCAGCTCAAGTAGTGGAGTATGATCGGGTACCGGTCGAGTATGGGCTAACGACGAGGGTTCGACCCATTCGGATCGAAGATCGAGCCGATAAACAGTTGCGGAACAAGGTGATCGGGATGGTCAAGGTCCGATGGGACAATTGTGGCCGTGAAGAGCTAACATGGGAGCGAGAGCAGACCATGCGAGCTGAATTTCCCGAGCTGTTTGTGTAAACTGTAGACCGTGTACTTTTGTTATTTCAGAGTTATCAAGTTATAATATTGTGTTTCTTGTTTCCTTACCGTGTCAAATTTCGGGACAAAATTTTATTAAGGAGGGGAGGATTGTAACACCCCAAAAATCTTAAAAGGTCGATTTGAGGTTCAGGTTGGTTGACACGGCCCTGGACACGGGCGTGTCCAAGGGCGTGTCTGGGTACACGGCCTAGCACACGGGAGTGTGCCAGGGCGTGTTCAGCCTGTTCGACGCAGCCTGGTCGTCGAGCATAGAACACGGCCTGTGACACGGGCGTATCACAGGGGCGTGTTTGGCACACGACTAGGGACACGGGCGTGTGCCTTAGCCGTGTACCTCTCGGGTTGTTTTGGTGATAGCGGAAACCATGTTACAGGGGTAACACGGCCGTGTACTGACTGACACGGGCATGTCAGGTGCGACACGGGCGTGTCGCTGCCCGTGTTCTGGTAGATTTTCAGTCGGTGCGTGTGACGCGTGTGCCGCTTAAGGGTACCCGGCCTGTGACACGGGCGTGTCACAGGCCGTGTCAGCCAAAAAAATGGAATTTTGGGAAAATCGTGGCCGTTCCTTTTCTCTATTTGGATCCAAGGGCTCAGGTGATTCCTTGCTGGATTAAAACACCATAGGCTTGATGAAGAGATCATTCTTCATTTGGCTAAGTGAAGAGAGAAAGAGAGAGGAGGAAGAAGAAGGAGGAGGAGATCAAACCACCGGCGGAACTCCCGTGTTCCGATTCGAGATCCGAGGCCAGCGCTGTGAAGGCAAAGCTGCCGCGGTTCTTTCTCACCGGCTAGATTTCGATGGCTCCCAAGAGATCGTCAAGGGTAACGATCTCCCTTCTTGGACTTGTGAAGTCCTTCTTTTCTGCATTGCATAGGGAAAACCCTTCCCCGCGAGTGTGCGGTGGGTTGTGGCATCCCTTGGGGTAGATATGTGAAGTCCCCCTTGGTAGAGTCCCAAATTGGAGTATGGATCTAGGCATGCTGTATGAAGCCCATCTGGACATGTTGGTCTGGATTGGTGATGCTTGCTTGCATATCGGAGAAGACTCTGTGGTTATGGCTTGTTTACCTTGTGCCTACCTATTGCTTGGTGCAGCAGGAAGTACTGGATGAAGTCCAGGAAATGAAGAGAGTTGGATGCAACTCTTGTGGCCGTGCATTGCCACTTTGTGTGCGGTTGAGCCGTTGGGCTGCAAATCGGTGAAAAGGTAGATTGCCGAACAGGAAAGGTGAAACCGACCTGCGCCTATAAATTTCCATGGATACTTCCGTATTCGAGGTGGCACGGCGACTTGAGCAACGGGGGGTGGCTGATCCGTACCTACGTTATGTCCGTCCGACTTGGAAGCCTGGTTGTGGGTTTTGCTGGAGCGCATAATGAGAGTCTTCAAAAAGACTAGAATGCTCAATACCGTGTAAACGGTGGTGTTGACCCTGGTTTTCCGGTGCACCAATAATGTGCCCTGAGTGCACGGACTGTCGGGCCATGTGGCTGACGGTTGTGATGGCTTGAATGTGCCTTCGAGCACATAGTTGCTATTGTTCATACCATGCTGTGCAGGGAAGGAATGCTACTGCCCCGAGAAAGGGGTAGAATTGTTATAATTGGGTCAGCTGAATGCTGACCGTTGCCGTGTTTGCCACCGTTTGGGTGGATTGTCCCTATGCAGGTGCTGGAGAGCCAAGTGGTAAATGAAGGGCTGAAGCCCTACTGCTGTTGCTGCTACTGCTGCGTCTAGCCCTTGAAGGCTACGCGAATGGTTTTGTTTGTTTTACTTTTACTCATGTATGGTCGGCATGCGCGCCGATGTTTGTAATCCATGTTGTGTGGAAAGAGGAACTGTAAGGCCTTAAGGCCAACCCTTCACCTTTGTTGTACATTCCGTGGCAATATATATAACTGTGGTTTATATATTGGACATTCCTGGTTAGAGTTCAACTTATATCTTAAAGCTTCCGCTAGAATGCTCTGTGTTAGGATACGTTTATGGTTTGGTATTATTCTGTGACCTCACCGTCTATTTGTGGCATATCGTGTGGGGCCCCGGCCAGACCTTCTACGATACGTCACGTAACGGATGGGGTCGTTACACAGTTATAGTGGTTCCCCGATTTGGGTACGTCCACTCTCCCCCTTCGACCTATCTCCCAACCAGGGACGACTCGGTCACTTCACCAAACAGATTGAAATCCAATCCTCACACTATGGAAGAAACCCTTCCACCCGAAGGAGTCACTACTCCTCCACCGCGGATTGCACCCAACCCTACAACGAGGAATCAATGTTCCTTTATAACAAAGTTTAAATAGAATGTACAAGAAATACAAACTACATTTGGAGAACCCGATGTCCCTCTTCGTTCAATGATGTTTTCTTGATGAAAACGAAGAGTCCACGATCGAAGCACTCTCTTAGAGAGGATCTTCCCGAGATCGGCGGAGGAAAAGGATTGCGGCGGTGATGCTTTGTAGATCCAAACTTCTTGACGAAGCTAGCAAGGTCTACCAACGATCTTACTTGGATCGATCGTCTCAATCGATTCGGAGGGGAGAAATATTCCCGCTCAACAAATCAAGAGACAAAGGATATCAAGATAGAAATGTGAGATGCTAAGCTTAGCCATGGTCCTGTCACCGGCCGATCAAAGATGACCTTTAAGATCAGCGGCGGCGACTATCTTGCGAGCGGCGACGACGACAGAACGAGTTTCGCGATCGGCTAGGTTACGCTCAACGACTTTGATTTCTCGTGATTGATTACTGTTTGAGTTCGAAATACGCGAGTATTTAAACTGTAGACCAACCCTAAATGACTGTTGTGGGCCCCACAAGGAGAAACCCTAAGCCCGGTTCAAACAGCGCCTGATATCTTGGTTCGGTCCAGCGAGCAGGTAGAAATCGCCTTAGGAAAATTCGGCGGGAATCATTGGTGATTATCGCCAAATCGGCAAGAATCACTTATGATTCCCGTCGAATTATCCTTCGTAGAATTTTAGCTAAAAATCTTGCCATCCGGAGTGAATCGACAAGAATCAAAACCATTCTCGACAAATCGGCGAGAATGTAGAGTCATTCTCGACGATTCGGCGAGAATCAATTGATTCTCGATGATTCTGACTTAACAGAATTCTTGAAGGCGTTGAGTCAGCCGGATACAGTCGGCGAGAATTGACGAGTGATTCTCGACGAATCGTCGAGAATCACTAGTGATTCCCGTCAAATTGGCCAGAATCACTTAGTGATTCCCGTCGAATTTAACTTAGACGAATATTCGTCTTTCTTCCCATAAGTTGGTCTTTGACCCATCCTTGCTCCTCTTCAGCTCTCGATCAATCTCAACCTTGTACTTGAAAATAAGTACACTCTAATAGAGAGAATACACGTGAGCCAACACACTGATCCGCTCAACGAGGGATTACGTTGCGCAGACCCGTGTATATTGACCCACTGCACCAAGTCATTGGTGTGTACTTAGTGTTGAATAACTGATAGCACAACTTGAAGAAAATAATCAAATACATTATCTATTCACCTTAGCTTGTTCAGGGACTTCTTCAAATCAGGTACATTGTGGATACAATACCCAACAATCTCCCCCTATTTGAAGAAGCCTAAACCCTTCAAGCTAAGGTGAATAGAACATATGGGAATGAAAATCATAACCTAAGAATTAAGTTGAGAGTGAAATTCATTAGCATTTTCCTGAGAGCATACTTAACGTTGGCAGCCACCTTAGCCTTAGCCGAGAGGGTAATATCCCTCTTTTTGGCTTTTGTAAATCTGGGACTTCACTTGGAGCCACATGCTCCCCCTCAGATCTTGCATCCATGCTCGAGCTTTAGTTCCTTGCTGATGCCCCCCCTTGATCCAAGAGCCTTTTCGGCTTCTTCAATATGCTTCGTTCTGCTGTGCGACACAGGATTGTTCTCAATTACTATTGCACTCGAGGAGTCGCAATACATCGGAACTTCTCTAAAGTAAGAGTAATAATCTTTGAGCTGATTTCTTATCCATAGAAGTTGTGTGCAACAGCTGCCTGCTGAGATGTACTCAGATTCAGCCGTGGAGGTTGCGACATAATTCTGCTTCTTACTGTTCCAAGAAATAAGTATTCTTCCGAGGAATTGGCAGGTCCCGAATGTTCTTTTCCTATCATCCCTGCTTCCTACAAAGTCAGCATCTGAAAAGACTATCAGCTCGACATCATTGTTTCTTAGGTACCATAAGCAGAGATTTGGTGTACCTTTAAGGTATCTAAGAATTCGCTTTGCAGCGACATAATGAAATTTCTTAGTGTTCACCTGATATCTGGCACATACGCATGTGGAAAACAAAATGTCCGGTCTACTAGTAGTAAGGTAGAGCAGGGATCCAATTATGCTTCTGTATTTGGTTCCATCAAAAGGTTTCCCTTTCTCATCATTGTCAAGAGACACAGTGGATCCCATTGGAGTCCTCATAGAGGTTGCATTCTCCATTAAGAATTTCTTGAGGAGTTCATTTATGAACTTCGTCTGAGAGATGAAAATTCCATCCTCGGACTATTTCACTTGAAGTCCCAAGAAATACTTTAGCTCTCCCATGCTGATCATTTCAAACTTTCCTTGCATAAGTTTATAAAACTTTTTGCAAAGATTGTTGTCCGTAGAGCCGAAAATTATGTCATCGACATAGATTTGCACCAGCAATATCTTTCCTTTGACTTCCCTAAGAAACAATGTATTATCTATTTTTCCTCTCGAGAACTTGTTCTCAAGAAGAAAACTAGACAGAGTCTCATACAAAGCTCGATGAGCTTGTTTCAAGCCATATAACGCTTTATTAATAAAATAAACATGATTAGGGAATGTAGGATTAACAAAACCTGGGGATTGCGCGACATATACTTACTCTTTATATTTTCCATTGAGGAATGCAGATTTCACGTCCATCTTATAGACAATGAATCCTTTGTGCGAAGCATACGCCAGGAACAATCTGATCGCCTCGAGCCTTACAACTGGTGCAAAGGTCTTGTCGAAGTCAATCCCCTCCTCCTTTCTATAACCTTGAGCCACCAACCTGGCCGTGTTCTTTATGATGACACCGTGTTCATCCAGTTTGTTTCTAAAGATCCACTTGGTGCCGATCACATTCTGGTTCTTTGGTCCTGGAATAAGCGTCCAGACGTTGCATTGTTCGAATTGATATAGTTCATCTTGCATGGACAGTATCCATGCTGCATCTTTATTCGCTTCGTCGAACTTCTTTGGCTCAACCTGTGACAGGAAACTAAGGTGCAAAATCTCGTTAATTGTACCTCTCTGAGTTCTTACACTGTCACGAGGATCTTCGATGATATGATCTCTGGGATGATCCCTCACGTGTCAGAGCTCAAGGAGTTTGGCATCAAGAGCTCTGACATCTTCTCTGGCATCTCCTTCTTCTAGGAGATTTTCTCCATCCTTATCTTCAACTTATCTAGTTGGCGTTGAGGTGGAAACCTTGACGTACTTGGGAGTTACATCTTTAGCGGTCTTATCGAGACTTAGCGGTTCAAGTCTTACACCTGCATCTTCAAGAATGCCACTGGAAGAATTGCTATAAAGCAAGCTTCCTTCATCAAAAACAACATTAATGGACTCCTCTACCACTAGGGTTTTCTTATGGAAGACCCTATATGCCCGACTATGGCTACTATAGCCCATGAATATGCCTTCGAAGCATTTTTCACCAAATTTAGTAAGCGGGTACTTCCCATTATTGAGTACATAACATCTGCAGCCAAAAAAACTAAAAAAGGACATGGTCGGTTTCCTGCCTTTCAATAGCTCATAAGGCATCTTACGATGATTCTTGTTGATCAACGTTCGGTTCTGCACATGACAAGCCGTATTGACAGCCTCTGCCTAGAAGTACTCTGGAAGAGAGGCGTCATTCAACATTGTCGTACATGCTTCAATGAGTGTTCTATTTCTCTTTTCCGCAACTCCATTTTGCTAAGGAGTACACGGGGAGGAAAACTCATGAAAGATACCAAGTTCTTCACAAAATTCTGTCATAGCACCAGACTCGAATTCTGTTCCATGGTCACTTCTGATTTTGACCACTGAGCAGTTAAGTTCGTTCTGAATCTGCTTGACAAAATTTGTTAAGATATCAAACGTATCTGACTTTCGTTTCAAAAAGAACACCCACGTAAATCGAGAGTGATCATCAACAATCACTAGCATATACGATTTGCCTCCTAAGCTATGAACTTGCACTGGACCAAACAAGTCCATATGCAGAAGATAAAGACATCTGGAGGAGTCTTTGTCTGAAATGCCCTGAAAGGTAGCCCGAGTCTGTTTGCTCTTCTGGCATGCAGGACAAGGGCTATCTTTGATGCACTTAATAGTAGGGGAATCCCTTACTAAGTTCTTAGAAAACAACATATTAATTATCTTGAAATTAATATGTGCTAATCCCTTATGCCATTGTTCACAAAGAGATGCACTGCCTTTTACTACTAGGCACATGGGGGTAGAAGAATCTATGCTAAGAAAATCTAAACAAAATATATTTCTGCTCCTAATGCCAGTTAATACCATCTCCGAAGAGGCACATGATATTATTAAGCACTTATCCTTGAAGAACTTAACGTCATAACCTTTATCACACATCTGACTTACACTGATCAGGTTATGATTTAACCCTTCAATATAGTCCATGTCGGTTATAGAGATTATACCGTTAGAAATCATACCGTAACATCTGGTGACTCCTCGATCTTATCCTTTAAAGATGACTTTTGGTCCATTTTCAACTGGAGAGTAATCACGCAGCAGGATTCTTGTCCCAGTCATATGCCAAGAACATCCACTGTCCAAGTACCAGATAGGCGTTTTGGTGGCCTTTGGACATACCTGCAAAACAGAATCAGTTTCCCTTAAGAACCCAATCAAACTTTGGTCCTAGATTCCTTGTTTGCATACTCCCCCTCGTGTGGTTAACCTTACGAGTGGTCGGCCTCGCATTGCTAACATGAGGAGTCTCATTGAATCTTAGATTAAACCAGCAATCAACGGCAAAGTGACCAACTTTGGATCAGCACCGACAGTCGAACCTGTTGTACCGCTTCCTAGGCTCCAGCTTCACCCTGGGAATGGTGGGTCAAACTGGGGCCTTGGATCTAGAGGTGAAGGCATCATGATGACAGTAATCACATGATTTCTTCACTTCCTGTTCCTTCAGTATAACAGGCTTGACTTTTGGTGCCTTCTTCCTATTATGGCCGCTAGAGAAGTGGACATAGTTTTCCACTTGGATTTCCTCATAAGGTGCCTTGAAGACACTCTCGCCGTAGTTGCCGGGGAAGGCCCAACCATCATACCGGCTCTTGGTCTTTTCAACCGAGGGACGGAAGAAGTGGCCATAGGTTGACTCAAAGTCCTGTTCATTGCAGGGAAAGTCAGGCTTCTTGAATTAAACAGGGTTGAGTGGGGCCTTTCCCTTTTCTACAGCAGTGGCCTTCTTAGCAGCCTTATTATTCCTCTGCTTTCTGTTTCTCCTGGATGATTTACCAGGCACACCCACATGCCCCAAGCTAGCCCCCTTAGCCTGAGCAGAGAAGGTATCAACTAGTGGAAGAACAGTCTTTGGCATAGAGAAGCTTTTGACAATCTTCCTTTCTGCTGCAAGTTGTTCTGCCAACTTGTTGACTTCTTCCTGTTTAAGGTCAAGGAGCCTTAGAGACTCTGAGTGCTCAGAAGCCAGGCTCAGGTGTTCCTGTCGGAGTGAGATCAAGCTAGTGATCTCTTCTCTTAGAGACACACCCTCAGCCTTAAGGAATTTGACTTCCTTTTTCTGAGCCCTCAACCTCTTACGGCATTCCTCAAAGGTATTGAGCAGAAGCCCATACTTTTCGAGGAGCTCAGCTTCACGGGCAGATGGGCTGTCCTCGAGATCATCATAAGGAGACTAATAGTCAGAGTTAGAGAGGGGGGTACGAGCTTTTACCTTCCCAGTAAATGGGGGGCAGTCTCCTTCTGAGTCAGAGCGACCCACTAGCCCGAAGTAGGCTTCCTCATCATCACTGGAGTCTGAGGAATCAGACTCACTAAGTGTCTTTGGCTTTTTGGCGATGTAGCTCCTTTCCTTCTTCTTATATCTAGAGGACTTATGCTCCTCTCCCTTCCCATTATCTTTCTTGCCTTGGTGGCAGTCAGCGATGACGTGACCTGGCTTATTGCATCCAAAGAAAATAATGTCATTAGAGCGATGTTAGTTCTATTTGGATTCATACCTGTTAGAAGAATAATTCTTCTTCTGATTTCTGGAGGAGGAGCCGTCTCTCTTTCTTTGATTCCTCAACTTGAGAAACTTCTTGAACTCCCGAGTGATGAGGGAGAAGTCTTCTTCAGATAGCTCTGAGCCGGAAGAGAAAGGCTCAGATTCTTCTTCTTCATCTATTTTCCGAGAGCGGGATGAGGCTGCACCCTTGCCTTTCCTTGAGTGATTGGCTTTTAGGGCCACAGTCGTCTCTCTGGCAGCGGCTTTATCGGCTTCTTATTCCGCTTTTCTGGTGTTCAGCTGAAGCTCATAGGACAGAAGTTTCCCAAACAGAATCTGGGGATCTGTTTCTGCCAACCTGCCAAATTCTATGATGGCGCAGATCTTGGTGTCCCATTCCTTAGTAAGGGATTTAAGGAACTTGTCATTTAGTTCACCATCGGTGAACACTCTGCCATAGCCCTTCAGGGAATTAACGATCTTGAGGAAGTTCTCGAATGTCACTCGGACTTCTTCCTTGGTACCTTGCCTGAAGGCCTCGTACTTCTGGTTCAGAAGGGATCTTCGATCATCCCTTACTTCATCAGTGCCTTCCATCAAGATGATCAGGCAGTGCCAAATGTCCTTGGCAGTCCTGCAGTTGCAGAAAACCTGCATCATGGAATCATCGACGGCGCTTACCAGAATGTTCTTAGCTTTCTTGTCAAGTCCGACAAGCACCATCTCATCCTTATCCATTTCAGAAAGTTTCTTAGGCACTTTCTTGGTAGTATCAATGGTGGAGGCCTTAGTGGGGATATAAGGTCCCTCCTCCACTATCATGAAGAGTTGTGGGTCGATTGCTTCCATGTAGTACCTGGTCCTTTCCTTCTAGATAGGAAAGTTCAACTTGGTGCACACTAGGATCTTCCCGGAATACTTGAGTCCTTCCATTTCATAGATCTACTTTCTTCTTGACACTAGATGCGAGAACTTACTCAAGGTGTTAACCTTATTGACGACCAACCTCCCTCTGATACCACTTGAAAGTTATCTAGTGTCAACTATCTTCACCTATGGGGGGGAGGGGCAATAGGTGATCTGCAGTCTTTTGCGGAATTAAAAATTAACCTGCACAAGAAAACAAAAACAACCACAACACAGAAACACACAAGCAGTTATAGTGGTTCCCCGATTTGGGTACGTCCACTCTCCCGCTTCGACCTATCTCCCAACAAGGGACGACTCGGTCACTTCACAAAACGGATTGAAATCCAATCCTCACACTATGGAAGAAACCCTTCCACCCGAAGGAGTCACTACTCATCCACCGCGGGTTGCACCCAACCCTACAACGAGGAATCAAAGTTCCTTTACAACAAAGTTAAAATAGAATGTACAAGAAATACAAACTACATTTGGAGAACCCGATGTCCCTCTTCATTCAATGAAGTTTTCTTGATGAAGACGAAGAGTCCACGATCAGAGCACTCTCTTTGAGATGATCTTCCCGAGATCGGCAGTGGCAAAGGATTGCGGCAGCGATGCTTTGTAGATCCAAACTTCTTGACGAAGCTAGCAAGGTCTACCAACGATCTTACTTGGATCGATTGTCTCAATGGATTCAGAGGGGAGAAATATTCCCGCTGAACAAATCAAGAGACAAAGGATCTCAAGATAGAAACGTGAGACGCTAAGCTTAGCCTCAGTCCTGTCGCCGGACGATCAAAGATGACCTCTAAGATCAGTGGCAGCGACTATCTCGCGAGCGGCGACGGCGACGGAACGAGTTTCATTATCGGCTAAGTTACGCTCGGCGGCTTTGATTTCTCGTGATTGATTACTATTGGAGTTCGAAATACGCGAGTATTTATACTGTATACCAACCCTAAATGACCATTGTGGGCCCCACAAGGAGAAACCCTAAGCCCGGTCCAAACAGCGCCTGATATCTTGGTTCGGTCCAGTGAGCAGGTAGAAATCGCCTAAGGAAAATTCGGCGGGAATCACTTATGATTCCAGTCGAATTATCCTTGGTAGAATTTTAGCTGAAAAGCTTGCCATCCGGAGTGAATCAGTGAGAATCAAAACCATTCTCGACGAATCGGCGAGAATGCAGAGTCATTCTCGATGATTCGGCGAGAATCACTTCTTAATTCACGACGATTCTGACTTAACAGAATTCTTGAAGGCGTTGAGTCAGCCGAATGCAGACGGCGGGAATCGGTGAGTGATTCTCGACTATTTGACGAGAATCACTAGTGATTGCCGCCGTCGAATCGGTGAGAATCACTTAGTGATTCCCGTCGAATTTAACTTAGACGAATCTTCGTCTTTCTTCCCATTAGTTGGTCTTTGACCCATCCTTGCTCCTCTTCAGCTCTTGATTAATCTCAACCCTATACTTGAAAATAAGTACACTCCAATAGAGAGAGTACACGTGAGCCAAAACACTGATCTACTCAACGAGGGATTACGTTACGGAGACCCGTGTATATTGACCCACTACACCCAGAAATTGTTATATACTTAGCGTGGAATAACTGCAAGCACAAATTGAATAAAATCATCAAATATATTATCTATTCACCTTAACTTGTTCAGGGACTTCTTCAAATCAGGTACATTGTGGATACAATAGCCAACAGATGGTTAAGGGGTAGTACTCGATCATAAATCACCTCGGCTTAACTTAATCAAAGATACAAAAACAAACTAAAACATAATTAGATAAAAGTATTTGACTGTGGGGGTTCCCAAAGATTGAATACGCTTCTCTCGAAGACATGCCCAACTGAGGTCAGGAAAATCAGACAGGACTCTCGTCCGTATATGAATACAAAAAACTCACTTTAAGCAATGAAACCTGCTATTGGATTTCACTCCAATCCGGTAGATTTATGTCATCCTCTCTCGAGGGGTGGGTGACACTCTCTTTACTCTTGAGTGCTCATTCAAACAATGAGCCTCATGGCTAGCTAAGAATGAAAACCAGAGATGGATATTATATATCGATGATATAATTCCAAACGTGAAATTTCAAGAGTAAATCGAGGGCCTAAACCTTAAAAAGAGAAAGTAAACTAAAGTATCATAACTTAATCAACTCAACCTTGGATCATCAAGATCGAGTACTAAGAGGATTTAGTTAGTCATGAGGAAGTAGTGAATAAAAATTATATTAAGAATATGCATAATAAGAAAGAGAGAGAGAAAAAAGGAATAGCAAAGTATTTTATTTCTTATTGGAAAGAAACTACCGAAAGGACCAAAGGACATTATAAAGAGAGTTTCCAAAAATATTACAAATACGATAAACAAGATTACAACAATGCTAAGAAATAAAAACATTAAGCAAATATATTGTGAAAATAAACTCTCAACAACTCTCTACAAGGCTTCCATCTACTCTCTACAAAGCTTGGAGCTTGTGGCTATTTATATATTTTTTTTGGGAAGTACACGCCCCCCTTACACGCGAGAGTCGGGCGTGTACCTTGGGCGTGTCAAATGTGGCGTGACTTTGGCTTCCTAAAATTGAAGTCCGTAAGTGACTGGCGCGTAATTGGGTTACACGCTTGTGTACGAGGGGTGTGTCAGATTCAGCGTGATGGTAGAGTGGCGAAAAGTCACACTGCGGAGACTTATTGGGACTTAGCAGGACACGCCCCCAGAAACATGCCCGTGGTGGTGGGATACGGGCATGACCGAGGGCGTGTAAGCTTAATTTTTCATGGAATCTAACTTCAGACCGATTACTTCATTCCATTTGGGTTGCACGCACTAAGTACATGCCCTGGTAGGGCGTGACCCAGTGGCGTGTAAAGGGAGAGAACCCCCAAAAAACAGAAAAAAAAATAAACTAAGTTAGAACAATAATTGAGAAATGAAACTAAAAAGAACCTAAAAATACAAAAAGGCAAAAGATTTAAATAAGAATATAAATATTTTTGCCCTAATAAACTAAGCTAAAATATGCCTCATCAAATTCCCCCATTCGTATTATCTTGCATGTCCTCAGGCATAGACTACGAGTTAGATAAAATAAATAGGATTAATTGAAAATTTTAAAATCCTATAAACGAGAAAGACTGGAATTTAGAGGAATAGGAATTTTGTAAAAGAACTGAAAATTCCTACTTTAACTTAGCACAAAATTTTATAAATTTCACTAAATATAAAAACAAATCATCCCAAATTTTTACAGAATTAAAACTTAATAAAGTAACAAGTAAAAAGAGCATTTAGTCACTACTATAGTCTAAGAGACAAATAAAAACCATAGTCAATCAAGACAGATAAATATTTCTTAAGAAACACTTACTCAATCTAATTTCTTGCTACTATACAAAAAAGTAAACATAGGAAACATGAATCACTAGGGCTTTAATTAGGCGTACAGTTAGGCTTATTTTTTTAAGGGTGTGATATTTAAAAGTTCAACACGAGCGGTATTTTCACACTTTAAAAAAATGGGTGAGCTTTGTTAAAATAATGCTAGCCAAAATAAATCTTTTTCAAAAGTTTTTTTTCTTTCTTTCTTTTACTAATTTTTTAATTAAATATTTTTTTTCATTTTTCATTTATCCATTTTTCATAGTTAAACATATTTTTTTTTGTAGCAAAAGATAATACAAGGATTTTTGACAAAAATTTTTTTCAAAAGGATGCACACTAGCAATTAAAGCTCAAAATTAAATTTATAAGTGTGCATAATGGTAAGATATTTGGCAAGGGTAAAAATAAAAAGTGGGGCTACAAAATGGAAACGAAAAGGCACAAAATGGCTTGCAACGATTATTATTAGGCATGGTGCAAAGGATCAAACTTTTCTAAAAGAAATGCCTAGATCTTTTTCATGCTTCCTAAATCTCCTCAAAGTAAAGCTTTGAAATTTCAAAAAAACGATAAGCATAAAATTGAAAATAGTGAATTTGCTTCCATGAAAATAATGATATTAAGAGTCTAGACCTGTTTGCGTCTATTAAACATAATACTAATTAATGTTTAAAAAGATTTTAATACGGCAAAATAAAGGGTGATATGGTTTATAAAATTAAAAGATATAAAAAAGGCTAGGGAATAAGTGAAAAATATTTTAAAAAAAAATTCAAAAACAAAATACTAGCCAAAATAGGAACACTTAATGAGTCAACATACTACTTGCTAAACATATTTAAACAAATAAATTAATCTAATTTATTCTAATTAAGCAAGTAGACATGGGCTTAAAAACAATAAAATGCAATGTGGCGGGGTACTAATTGATTTGACAAAAATTAACTCAATTTAATTTCAGATTTTTCAAAAGATTATAAATACACTCTCTCATACTTAAAGTTAAACATTGTCCTCAATGGAGAAAGGGACGGAAGGAGAGAGAGAAGCTAATAAAGAAAACTAAAATTAAATAAATTAAAACAGGTACTTCCCTAGAATTGCAAGTCACGATGGCTGGGTGATGTCGCACTCCCATGCTTATGCTTTGGAACTTCTTGAGATATCATCCTGAAGTTCTGGTGTAATCAGCAATGTTGGAGCCGGCAATCGCATAACATCATCATGTCAGAGCAGCCAGGGGCAAAAAGTGAAAAATAAAGAAAACAGAAAAAAAAACATTGGGCTGCCTCCCAAGAGCGCCCTTTGTTTAAAGGTCTTTTGAGCATGACCCAAAATAAAATTGTCCAACAATAAGATGTCTTAAACAATTATTACAGTCCATGCAAAAATAACATTAACATTGTCCACATTTATATTATCGTAAGATAAATAGAGTTTCAGATACTGCCCGTTAACTATGAAATCACCCTTATCCAATTGTGAAACTAAAACAATGTCATAAGAGAAAACTTCTTTAACAAAAAAGGATCAGATAGTCGAGATTTAATCTTTCCTAGAAATAAATGCAGTCGAGAATTATAAAGCAAAACTTGGTCGCCTGGCTTGAAAGTTTTTTGGTATCTTATATTTTTATCATGAAAGTGCTTCGTTTGCTCCTTATATAATTTGTTATTTTCATATGCACTGGAGCGCCACTCATAAAGTTCGTTAAGTTGGAAATTTCTAAGATCGACGACCTAGTAGGTATCAAAATTTAAAAATTTTAAGGCCCAAAATGCACGATGTTCTAGTTCGACGTGTAGCTGGCAAGACTTTCCATAAACTAACTGATACGACATACAACCGATGGCAATTTTGTATGCTATTCTGTAAGCCCATAAAGCGTCATCTAATTTAACTGACTAATCCTTACATGAAGTAGAAACTATCTTTTCTAAAATGCATTTTTTTCCCTATTTACTACCTCGACTCGACCGTTAGTTTGGTGGTGGTATGCGGTTGAAAGCTTATGTGTAACACCATATTTTGAAAGTGTTTTAGCGAGCTGCACATTACAGAAATGCGAGCCCCTATAACTAACGATGGACCTAGGAGTACTGAATCAAGAAAATTATTTTTTAGGAAAATAATAACAACTCGGGAGTCATTGGTAGGAAGATCTTGGGCCTCCGCCCAATGAGAAACGTAATCTACTACAACAAAAATGTATTTGTTCCGACAACTAAAAGGAAGAGGGCCTACAAAATCAATTCCCAAAAGGTCAAAGACTTCGCACTTGAGGATGTAATTTTGTGGCATTTAATTTTTATTAGAGATATTGCCTGACCGTTGGCAACTATCACACCTACTTACAAAAGTTCGGGCTTCTTTAAAGAGGCAAGGCTAATAAAAGCCTGCACTAAACACTTTGTGAGCGGTGTGATTGGCTTGATACTGGCCACTAGTCGGTCCTTCATTCAAGTGTTTTAAAATACTTTGTCATTCTTCGAAAGAGACACATCTCCTTACTACTTCGTATGCACAGACTCGAAAGAGATGCGGGTCCTCCCAAAAAGAGTTCTTCAGATTAAAAATGAATTTCTTCTTTTGCTGAGAGGAGAACTCTTTCGGGAGGACACGAGCCACTAAATAGTTGGCGAAATTTGCAAACCAAGTTGAAGGGGATGTGTTAATTAAAAATAGCTTCTCATCGGGAAAAAAATCATTAATAGGTTTTTCAACAAAAGTTTCAATATACTGGTTATCTAAACACGAAAAAAGGTCTGCGACCAAATTCTCGGCCCCCCTCTTTTCTCGGATTTCCAACTCGAACACCTGGAGGAGTATGACCCAACAAATAAAGCACGGCTTGGTATCCGATTTATCAAGTAAGTACTTAAGGGCCGAGTTGTCTGTGAAAACTATAATTTTAGAAAGCGTTATATACGGGCAGAATTTAACGAAGTCAAAAATAACAGCTAAAAGCTCCTTTTCCATCGTGGTGAAATTTTATTGTGTGGATGTGAGCGTTTTACTCGTGTGGTAAATTGAGTGGAAGTTCTTTAATATGCGTTGCCCTAGAATAGCTCCTATCACAAAGCTACTTCATCTCACATGATATAGAAAGGAAGGTCCCAGACCGAATCTTTCATAATCAGCGTGTTAATTAATTTATTCTTATTTATTTAAAATGAAGTTGAACAAACATTATCGAAGATGAATGGGGCATCCTTCTCTAGTTGATGAGTAAGAGGTTTGGTGATTTTTGAAAAATCTGTTATAAAATATCGATAGAAACAAGCAAGACCAAAAAAAACTCTGTATGGCTTTTACATTTGTTGGTGGTGGTAGTTTTTCAAATACTTCAATTTTAGCTACATCAACCTCAATTCATTTTGAAGAAATCTTATGTCCTAAAACTAAACCTTCCCGCTCCATAAAATTGCATTTTTCCCAATCATGGGCGTGGTTAGTCTCTTCACATCACTCTAAAACATTTTTTAAATTTCCTAAGCAAACATCGAAGAAGTAACCGAACACGGTGAAGTCAACCATAAAAACCTCCATAATACTTTCAACGTACTTGTCAAATATGGCTATTATAAATCATTGGAATGTTGCAGGCGTATTACATAACCCAAACGGAATTCTATGATAAGTGTAGGTCCCAAAGGGACAAGTAAACATTGTTTTCTCCTGATTCTCGGGAAAAATCGAGATTTGAAAATAGCTCGAGAGACCATCGAGAAAACACTAAAAACTATGGCTGGATAAACGTTCTAAGATTTGATCGATGAATGGCAAGGGAAGGTTGTCCTTGCGAGTGGCATCGTTTAATTTATGATATTTTATAGACATGCGACACCCTATCACCGTTCGTTTCAGAATTAAATCATTATTCTCATTCAAGTCTACCATGATCCCTCCCTTTTTGGCACTAGCTTAACAGGGCTAACCCATTTACTATCTGATATGGGGTTGATATTTCCTACTTTTAAAAGTTTCATTACTTCGCCCTTTATTACTTCTTTCAAATTTGGGTTCAATCGAAGCAGAGGTTGGACAGTGTTACGCGAATTATCTTCCATTAGAATTTTATGTGTGCAGAAAGATGGGCTTATGCCCTTGATATAAAAAATCTACCAATCGTTAGCTCGACGATGTTTTTTTTAAAGTCAAAGAAGTTTGTCATTTTCTAATTCAGTTTGATAGGTCGATACTATTACGGGCTGTTTGTAGTCTTTTTTAAGGAAGGCGTATTTTAGATGTTCAGGTAGTTCTTTTAGTTCTAGGGTAGGGGGTTCTTTGTATGATGATTTGGATAATTTTTCTTTTTAAAAAATCATTTCTTCATACACCTTTGACTTATAATGAAAATTTGAGGGTGGTGAATCAGCAGCCATTGCCATTTCTTGCAGACTTTGGGGCGGGGTAATCGTAGAAGAAAAAAAAGAAGAAAATTCATTTTCGGAGAGGCAGTAGGAAGAGTCATCACTTAAAACATCCAGGAAGAAACAAGAATCAACATTTTCTAAGGTGTTTTTCATAGACGGGGTGAAGGAGAATGTAACCTCGTCATCTCCGACTCATAGGAAGAGATTTCCATTGCTTACAACTATAATAGTGCGGGATGTGGCAAGGAAGGGGCGGTAAAGGATTAGGGGAACCTCGATATCCTCTTCAATGTCTAGAATGACGAAATCCACCTGGAAGATGAATTTCTCGACTTTTACTAGAACGTCCTCCACGATTCCTAACGGATAATTAATCGATATATCAGCAAGCTAAATACTCATATGCGTGGGGTTAAGGCTACCCAATCCTAGCCTCTTAAATAAGTAAAATGGCATTAAGTTGATGCTCGCTCCTAAGTCGGCTAGCGCGTGCTTGCCAAATCGGTCACCAAAGACACACGGGATAGAAAAACTACCTAATCGTTGATCTTATTTGGTAAACCATTTGTTAGGACGGCGGAGCACTCGGCATTTAAAGTGACGTTCTCTAAATTTTCTAACTTTTTCTTATTAGTTAGAAGATCCTTCAAGTACTTAGCATACTTGGGCATTTTAGATATCCCTTCATAGAAGGGCAAATTTATGTGTATTTTCTTGAACATTTCCAGGAAGCGATTATATTGATCATCTAACCGTTCCTTGTTAAGTTGAGAAGGATAAGGCAGAGCAGAATCATTTTTCAAAACCGAGGGTGGAGTGATAAAATCTTTTTCAGCGTGTGGAATATTTAAAACAGGGGCAGAGCTTGCCTCGAGCTTTTCACTTACTACACTGGAAATTTTTTTCCCACTCTGAAGAGTTATAGCTTTCGCTTGCTCCCTTAGGTTGGGCTCGATATTAGTAGGAAGAGACCCAGGAGGTCGCTCGAATATAATTTTTGCGAGCTGCCCTACTTGGTTCTCTAAATTTATTATAAATCCAGTGAGGGTTATAATGGTTGCGTCATTTGCATTTATGTATTTCGAAAGTATTTCCTCCAAAGATGGAGGTTTTTAAAAATTTTGAAGTGGTGGAGGTGGTATAAAATCATGTTGCGAAGGCGGGTGAATAGCGTTTGTCGTATTACTCTATGAGAAATTTGGGTTGTTACGCAAAGCGGGGTCATAATTGTTCGAAAAAGCAAAACCAGGTGCAGGAAAATTAGAAGCAGCAAAATATTTATAAAAGCATTTCTAGGCATATTACCAACATAATCAATTTGTTTGGAGACAGCAGTTGCATATTCCCAAACCTGAAGGGTGGAGGCAGTAGTAATCTCCGTTATCTTCTTGCTAAGTATTTCCACTTGCGTGCCAACTGGGTGATGTTTTCCACTTCATACATACCTGGAGGTTTGTTTGGGCAGGATCTTGGCACATTCCATTGATAGCTATTCATGGCCATATCCTTGAAAATCTCAAGTGTAGCTTCGGAAGTTTTGTGGTTTAAAGTACCATCGGAGGCGGCATCTATCATTTGCTTTGTAATTTTATTTAGACCGTTATAAAATGTCTGCACTTGAAACCAAACAGGCAGCACATAATGGGGGAACATCTTAAAAATTCCTTTAACCTTCCTAGGTATCAAATAAAGATTCAAATTCAATTTGACAGAAGGAAGAAATGTGGTTTCTATGTTTCACAGTTTTTGCTTGTGGAAAATACTTCGTCATAAATTTCTCAGTTAATTAAGCCCAAGTGGTGATAGAAGCTCTAGGAAGATCCATAACCAACTGCTTAGCCTTTGTTCTTAAAGAAAACGGGAATTGTCTTAGCCTAATAGCATCATCTGTAACACTATTTATTTTGAAGGTGTGACAGAATTCGAGAAAGCTAGCAATGTGTGCGTTTGGATCTACATATTGTAATCCATCGAACTGCACAAGATGTTGTAACATTTGAATAATGCTAGGTTGTAGTTTGAAATTGTTGTTAGCTACGGCGGGGCCCAGTATACTACTCTCGGTACCCTCCATATGCGTCCTTGCATAATAGGACATAGGCATATTTAGGGCTTCCTTATTGTTAGACACATTCATATTTAGAGTAGATATAGACTCTGAATCCTCAATCGGTTGTTGGACAGTCGGGCTTTGAAATCGCAATTTTCTCCGAAGAGTACGCTTAATTTCTTGGTAAAAATCCAAAACTTCCGACGGATTCACGCTTGTCATAAAATAGGGGGGAAGAAGGAGAGCTGATGAAAGTAATAGTTTCGTGGTTTCAAAATATCAACGTAAAGTAATCCCCGACCACGGCGCAAAAAACTTTATGTCTGCAAATTGGTTTCGAAAATAATTCCGAACTAGCAATCCAATGAAGGAAAGTTTACCTATCAAATTGAAGTACGGGGACACAAGTGTCGTATTTAGATCCGGGAACTGTTGAGTACTTATACTCAAATGAATTACTATTATCTTATCGAAGTATTTATGGTTTGATTACTAAATTGGAAAATGGAAATTGCTTACAATTATTAAGAAAGACTACTACTAATGAATAAAAAAGGGGGTTGAACGATTGTTAAGGGGTAGTACTCGATTATGAATCACCTCGGCTTAAGTTAATCAAAGATACAAAAAAAAACTAAAACATAATAACCTAAAGGTCTTTTACCGTGGGGTTCCAAAAGCTTGAATACGCTTCTCTTAAAGACGTGCCAAACTGAGGTTAGGAAAATCATATCGGACTCTTGTCCATATATCAATACCAAAAACTCGATTTAAGCAATGAACCCTTCTATTGGATTTCACTCCAATCCGGGAGATTTACGTCATCCTCTCTTGAGGGGTGCGTGCAACTCTCTCTGCTCTTGAGTGTTCACTTCAAATTATGAGCCTCTCGGCTAGCTACGAATGAAAACCAGAAATGGGCATTATATATCGATGATATAATTTCAAACGTGATATTTCAAGACTAAATCGAAGGCCTAAACCTTAAAAAGAGAAATTAAACTAAAGTATCATAACTTAATTAATTGAACCTCGGATCATCAAGATCGAGTACTAGGAGGATTGTGTTCCTCATGAGGAGGTAGTGAATAAAAATTATATTAAGAATATGCATAATAAGAAAGAGAGAGAGAAAAGGAATAGCAAAGTATTTTATTTCTTATTGGAAAAAACTAACGAAAGGACCAAAGGACATTACAAAGAGAGTTTCCAAAAAGATTACAAATACGATAAACAAGATTACAAATATGCTAAGAAATGAAAACATTAAGCAAATATATTCTGAAAATAAACTCTCAACAGCTCTTTACAAGGCTTCCATCTGCTCTCTACAAGGCTTTGAGCTTGTGGCTATTTATAGAATTTTTTTGGGAAGTGCATTCCCCGCTTACACTCCTAGGTCGGGCATGTACCTGGGGCGTGTCAGATCTGGCTTTACTTTAGCTGGCTGAAATTGAAGTTCGGAAGTGACTGGCATGGCAGTTGGGTTACCTGCCCGTGTACGAGGGTCGTGTCATATTCTGCGTGACAGTGGAGCGGGGAAAGTCGTGCTGCGGAGATTTTTCGGGACTTGGCGAGATACGCCCTAGAAAAACGCTAGTGGTTGTAGTACAAGGGCATGACTGAGGGTGTGTAAGTTGGATGTTTCCTGGAATCTGACTTCGGACAGATAGCTTCATTCCATTGGGGTTATATTCCCTAAGTACAATCCCTGGTAGGGCATGACCCTGGGCATGTAACAGGAGAGAACAATAAAACAAAAAAACAAAAAATAAACTAAGTTAGAACAATAATTGAGAAAAAAAAATAAAAAAGAACCTAAAAATACAAAATGACAAAAGATTTAAATGAGAATATAAATAATTTTGCCCAAATAAACTAAGCTAAATTTTTCTTCATCAGCTTCCATGGAGGGCCCAGGATGATCCTGTCGGATTAGGATTGGTGATTTATATCCAAGGAATAGAGGTAGGTTCAGGCTTGCTTAGGCTCTCGGTTTACATTCAACACTGCCTTTCACCCTTAGATGAACGGGCAGATGGAGCGCACCAACCAAACACTGGAAGATCTTTTACGCCTATGCATTTTGGACCACAGAGATCCATGGGAAAGACTATTACCTCTGATCGAGTTATCCTACAACAACATTCATCAATCCAGTATAGGTATGGCCCCTTATAAGGCATTGCACGAATGAAGGTGCAGGAGTTCGTGAAGGATACAGATGCGCAGGTGAGATTTATCCGGGATAGGATATTGGAGGCCCGGAGTTGACATGACAAATACTATGATGTGCGGCATAGTCAGGTGGAGTTCCAGGTTGGAGACCGGGTTATTTTGAAGAAATGGCCGATGCATGGAGTCTCACGGGTTCACAGTGGAAGAAGCTCGGTCCGAGATATATGGGGGCCTATTGGATCCTGGAGCAGATTTGGCCCCTTGGCTTATAGACTGGAGCTACCGCCGGAGTTAGCGGGATTGCACGACGTCTTTCATGTATCTTCACTTAGGAGGGCTTTACTATGACCTGAGTAGCTGATTTCCACTATAGATGACCTGGAAGCTAAGGATCGATCAGTCAGCATAGAGCTGATCAGGATCGATGATACCGAACTACGGGTCTTGCGATGCAAGAAGGTCCCGCTGGTCAAGGTCCTATGGAGGAAACATGGCTAGGAGGAGCAAACCTAGGAGCCACGAGACCTAATGTAGAAGAGGTACCCGGATCTCTTTGAGTTAGGTATACCTTCAAATTCCCTAGGGATGTTACATACTTTTACTTTAGTAGAAACCCCGTAGGCCTATCCTTTATTTTGGTGACAAAATTTTTATTTTTATGTATTGGGATTTGTAACATCGCTCAAACTACTAGGCCCCTAAGATTGGTTTTGTCATGACTAGGTCATGACAAAACCCTAGGAAGCCCAAGAAGACCAAGTGAACCTAGGAATGAAGGTGAGATCACCTTGGTCTCCAATTAGCTCATTCTAGAACAACGTCTTGGTTTTGACCCTTGGGATTCAACTTGACTCCAGGACCCCACCAAAACCCTCCTAACCATTTAATAGGTCCATAGGGTCACTTGGGGTCAACCAAAGTGGTCAAGTTGACCATAGTTAACCCTAACACTAAATGGGCAAAATTAACCTACATAAGGTCACTTTACCTTCCCTTAGCAAAATTGACCACACCTACACAATCCTAACCCTTAAAGGAGGTCAATGGGTCACCAAGGAACCATTGGGGTCAACTAAAGAGGTCAAGTTGACTAAAGTCAACTCAAGCCCGAAAAGTGTAAAAGTGCCCTAATTATGGGTCAAGTGACCTCTAAGGTGCCAAACCAAACCTACCCAAGTCTCCCTACACCTTAGATGAGGCCAATGGGTCACTAAAGATTTATTAGGGTCAACCCAAAAGGACAATTTGTCCACAGTCAACTTAACCTTAGTTTAGGTCAAATTTACTCAAGTTGACCCAACCTAGCCCAACCAACTTGGGCTAAGCCAAATTGGAGTGGCTCATTAGCATTAGGAGGCAGGAAATTACCTGAATTGCCCATAAATTTTTTGGAGAGGGTGACAAGGAGAGATAAAAGCCTCAAATCCCCCTTTAATGGAGGAGAGAGAAAGAGAGAGTGATGCCATCAATGGTGTGGAAGATGATGCCCCTCAAGCTCCCCATTAATGGCTGGATTCAAATCCTTTGGGGAGAGGAGGAGTTTCCAGCCATTTCCCGGCCTAGTTAAGCCTAGGTTCACCCCCAAAATACATGGGCAAAAGGAGCTCTCAAGGCCATTAATGGTCATTGATACCTTGACCCTTCACCTCCCCAATTGAGGCTTTAAACACCTTCAGAGGACTCAGAGGAATCATTTCCTCCACTCACTAGACGATTTCATGCCCTTTGGGGTAGAAGTTGCAGAGCACCCGACGGTACCACCATCGGCAATGGCAACCCGTCGATCGGCAAGACTCCAGCCCTCCCAAAAGGTCCTGTCCCCTTCTCCTCTCTTAGTGGATAGATCCACTTCAAATGGCCGCAAGGTTTGGGGAAAATTATCCCTAGATCGGATAGGCCGAAAGCTTGGTTTTTCAAGATTTTACTTCCGACCACCTCCGGTCGGCCTACCACTTCCTATCGCCCGCCACCACCTCAACGAAGGTGGTGGTGGCTTTGGATGGCAAGGGAGGAGCTCAGGCAGCCGGGAAATCATCCCCCACATCAGCCCAGGATGGGTTACTGTGAGGCGTTGGCTCAAGTTGGAAGATGACCAAATGTCGTCGATCTGGTACGTCAAGATTCGTGCTGAATTTTTATATTAACATCATTTTAAATTGTTTATATATCACATTTTATGCAGTGTATAATATTAAATATTAAAAATACTTAGAGCTAACTCCTGGAAATATTTTCAACATCAAAGTTGTAGCCCTTGATGTCTAATTTATTTTAAAAATGATTTCAAATCATTTGGGTCAGTGGTCTGACCACACCTCTCAAAATGGTGCAGTCTAAATCTAAGGTTAATTAGAGATTAAATTAAGTGCCCCCATCAATCCAACCATCCAAATGACCTGAAATTTGAATTGGGGGTCACTCTTTTCTATACCTCTTCCATATCAAAAATAGGATTTTTTTGGAAACAATTATCCGATAGTTTTTTTAAACATTTAATAAAAATATGTATGAATTAATTGAGGGGTCTAATGACCTCAAAACCATCCAAAATTGTGGTAGATGTCCATTAGGGTCAAGACATGACTCTGGTAAAAAATTCAGCCCGTTTGGGTTGGTTTGAGTAGGTATTGGTGTGACAAAAGTTTGGTCCCTTAAGGGTAAATTGGGGCAAAGGTTATTTGATGTTTACGGTGTCTAATTCTCATCCAAATGTAGTGAAAACTTCGTCATTGACTATAAGTCACCTAAAACACCCCCTCAAGAGAAATCTCGTGGTTTGAAGTGAAAATGCCCACAAACTCCAATACAAACCCTAGGGTTGCCCTTTGGGTATTGAGGACATGGGGTCATATGTCCTTGGATTAACTATAATATTAGAATTCTACCACATAGGGTGGTAATAAGCCTTGGATAATTTTACTCGAATTTTTAGGAACATTTATCCCCTCTGAATTAATTAAAGATTAATTAGGGCACTTTATTTAAACATGGTATTTCATGTTTATATAATCTTGAATGTTCATGAAACCTTTGTAGTGAGCATATATTGATGTTATTGTTCTATGATAAATTTTTTATGAATTTTGGATTGATATATTTGACACTTCATTCATAACCCCAATGTTTTCCGTAATTAAAAGAAAATTAATTATGGGTTTGTTAATCAATGGAAAAATTATGTAACTTGGTTGGGGAACATTAAGGGCACAATCATGCTCTGGGAATTTTTATAAATAAATTGAAAGACTTGTCATATAAGATCCTTCGTAAGTGACCATTTGTTGAATATTTTACATAATTCATTTATGTGATCAAATGGTGTTGGAAAATTATAATTCTTGGTCAGTAGCCTTTTCTAGTCATATTTACCTTCTAGTAATTTTCTCATAATATTTTGGAAGGTTTATTCGAATTTTCCCCTATTTATCTTAATATTGTGGTTATTTATCCAAAAATTTGTTGAATGTTAAGTCCAACTTGAAAAATTGGATTTTTGGTATTTACTGTTACTTTGATGTTAGTAGTATGACATAATTTTGTTAAGACCATATCATTTCAAAAAGTTGAACTAGGTGTTTAAATGCATAGGTTGCCAGATTTTGTAGAAAATATAATAAATACCAAATAAAGTAGGAAAATTACAATCTTTTGGATTTACATATAAAGTATCATGATAGAACCCCAATAATAATCTTAGACAATTTGGAAGACTAATTGGAGTATCACCTTTCATGCACATCATCTAGCTCGTTAGGTCTACACATATTAAAATTGTAGAAATAAAATAAAATAAAGGCCTTTGTATGGGAAGGTGAGATAGTTATTGTACTTGGTCTATTTGAGAATGAATAAGGTCACCAATGGAATGCAGGATGTGAGAGCCTTATTGACCAAGGGCAATGTTATGCTTGGGATCAACGGAGGATCGTCTATCCCTAGAGAAAGAGTCTAAATACACTTAGGGTTAGTTCAAGGGTAATGCCAAGAGGGTTTGAACATATATAGTTACCAATAAAAATAAGTACCTTGCGAAAGGAAGCTTTGGGCTTCATCCCATCGTAGTTCATAGTGCCCTCGAGAGCCCTTCACGGGGAATGCTAGTCCAAGGTTAACCTTAAATCATAAGATTAAAATGTTAAAGTGCAATTAGAAATACTAGGACTTCACTTTCAGTCACCCCGATTATTCAGGAGGCTTGCTTAGTTGGGTTATACGAGAAGTAGGCTCGGTGGTTGTGGAAATGGACAAGTTAGCCCGGCGAGCAAAAGGCTCGGAAGGTGGTTGTAACAGAAAGGTTAGTCCGGGGAGCCAATGGCCCGTGAATTCATGGATGCATGTGCATAAAGTGGTGGGTCATCGGTGTTTGACAGTTGTTTACACCAATGTCGATACAATGACTCGGCGAGTGTGGTTTACACTTAGCCAAGGAAAAGACTGGCGGTTGGTCAGCATAGTACGTGGTGACTCTGGTGTGTCTTTTAGAGGCATACGTAAGGGCTAGGTCTCGTTGTGTGAATACCCACTTAAGAGTGGGGTGGCCCGACCCACTATCTCTGTTGGCCACTATGGAGGCTCCTAGGAGTGAAGCTAACTTCCAAAATAGGGGAACTAAAGGTATGTGCACATAGAGTCATGTGTATGTGTTGCACTTGCATAAATCATGACATAAAATATCACAACACCCATACCTGCATTAATCCTGACACCCCATCATATAAACTAGTATGGGATAGCTTATACGATAGGAGCCTTGAAAAAGTCCCCTAAACTGATAAGTTTGTATGGGCAATCATATAAGTTAACTTTAATTATTTACCTGTTCATTTTCTTTATGATGCACTTTACTTTTTACCCCCTTTTCTTCTCTACTTGATATAAAACTGCTAGTCTAGATTATTGTAAATATTTACACTATATGATCTGCTAGCTTAGGGCCACCATCACCTACTTTGACTACTCTACACCATCATAGCTCTCCTATCATTCCAGCTGTACAGTTCCTAAGAGACACTAGGGGAGGGGTGGGGGAAATCAGGCTTAGTCTTTTGACTAATGGTCGGTGGACAAAACATTTCTGGGGCTCTATATGGGAGATAGGGAGAAGTAGTAGGAGATGCATCATAAGCGGAGCACAATGCATATGGAGGTGGGCCAGTCTAGTACAGGAGCACTAGTCTCTGGCTCCGTGAGTGTTAGCTTTACTTAGCTTCCGCTAGAGTGTTATAGTGAAGATTTTTTATACCGAGCATAACTCGTTTATAATTCTACATTACTGTTTGATTTCAGTACTTCTATCGTCATTATTCTGCTTCAATTACTTATGGACATTGCTATGATTCATCCTCATATATATATATATATATATATGTTGTGATTTAATGGACTAGACATTTATTTTCTGACTTGTTTGTACTTCTACTCCTTGATGATCATCAATGCCGACAGAATTGGCGTCCTGTAATGGCGACCGTCCCGAGTGTCGGTGTCACCGCAAAATGGCGGTTCTGGGCATAAGACCTGGTAGAGTAGCAAAAAAAGGGGTCTAACATTACCATATCCTTTGGTCACTCCCTTTTCTGAACCAAGAAAGATGACTTTGGGTCCATTCAATACTGGAGTGTACTCCTACAGCATGCTCCTTTTTCCAATCATGTGCCTGGAACACCCACTGTCCAAGTGCAATTTAGGGGAATGATAACTTGAACTAACCTGCAAGGCATAAATTAGTAAACCTTAGGACCCCAATTCTTATTAGGTCCTAGGTGCAAGTTAGTCTGATAATAATCATGCCTGCCTGTAGCTCTTCTAACAGGTAAGCTCTCTCTTGTTCTTGGCACACTTGTATTGTGCCAGGAATCTATAGCATAGTGGCCCACTTTGCTACATCACCAAAACTCATAGATATTGTACCTTCTTTAAAGAGCTGGTCTAATGGTTGTGTTGATAGTAGCTCTTGGCCTTGAAGGTGCAGCAACAATCCTGTTCTTTTGTTTACCAGCCCCAGTCTAACTAGTGGTGGGTCTTGAAGTAGAAGTGCTTGGGATATCTTGAGCCCTACCAGCAGCTGCTTTCTTTTCATAGATCATACTTCTGATGGCCTCAAAGATTCCCAAGTCTAGTCTACTAACAGACCTGCCCTTAATCTTATAGTGGGTTGGAATGTTCTGCAAAATGTCTGCAGCTTTAAACATGTGTAAATGGGTTTATGCACAAAACACAAATGGTCCAAGATAGGCCATTTATATTTCATCATGGGATTCCTAGAAGGAACTTGCACCCTTCCTATATCTACCACCTTGGTTGTGAACATCTTCTTTCACAGCAGTTGATCTACCATTCTTACAATGACCATGTATACTTTCTTAATCATACATGTTAGAAGGTAGCAGAACTCTCCTGAAAGGAATAAGAGGCCTGGAGGCAAGAGGCTGCACTGGAGCCTTTCCCTTCCTCTAAGGATTGGCAACATTAGTGCTTTCTTTGAAACTAAACCCCTTCTCACCCTTTTGGGAATAGAAGGTGTCTATCAAGGGAAGTACTGAACTAGGCTTTGAATAGCTTGCCACTATTCTCTTCTCTCTCTAGCCGCACTTCTAGATCCCTTATTCTATTTTCCTAGTACTCAATTATACCTATCAGAATGAAAAAAAATAGTTTCCAGCTCAATGAATTCTTTCATTTTCAGATCCAGTAATTCTGCATGCTGGGAAACAGTAATCTGAAGGAGGATATTTCTTTATCCTGCTCCTTGGCTAGCATCTTGCTTTTCTTGAAAGCATTCAATAAGACACCATATTTATTATTTATAGAATTGACATCTTCCTCTAATTCAGACCCATCTTCATCACAGGATTTAGATGCATCTGAATCAGGACTAGTTTCATAGCCAGTTTTAGTGGAGTCGCTGGACAGAGAATATACCTTTGATTGACGAGGTTGTTCCTAGCTGAGTTCTTCAACTGACATAGACATTAGGTCATATCAGTAGTTTTCTTATTGTTCTTCTTCATCCACCTCTATATCACCATCTAACTTTGATTGAGGGTCCCTGAATTCATTCCTGGCTGTAGGATCAACTTCTTAAGTAATAGCAGCCAACATCCCAAAGAAGTCTGCTTCTTCAGCTTCTACTTTAGAAAAGTCCAGCCCAACGTAGGCTTCATCATCCTCTTCTCTTTCTAACTTTAAAGAGGAAGTGTTAGTTCAGCTCTTTTTCTTCATATCTATGAAGGATTTATCCTTCTTGCCCTTTTGCTTGTGGTCCTTATTCTCACCATACTCCTTTCTTTTGACAGGGCAGTCGGCTATTACATGCCTTGGCTTGCTTAAACAATAGCAAACCACTTTAGAAGAAACATGTTTGTTGGGTTTAGAACAATACCTGTCCTCCTTAGAGAATTTCTTCCTGCCTTTGTAGTAGTCTTCTTTGGGATGAGTTGAGGAGGAGGGCATGCTTATCAAGTGCTTCTTCTTCATAAATTTCTTGAACTTCTTGGAGAAGGCAGCAATGTCTTCATCAGACATCTTGCAGTCTGATGTGTTGGTCTCAGATTTTTTATATTCAGATTCAGCATCCCTACTTGGTGGGGAAGGTGTCTTCCTTCTGCTCCTCCTTGTGGCTTCAACTTTAAAGGCCACAGATTTTTCTATAGCCTGAGACTTGCTGACTTTTGCCTCATCTTTCCTGGATGTCAGCTGCATTTCATTAGACAACAACTACCCAAATAGAGTTGCTGGTGGAGTGTCAGCTAGCTTTGCCACCTCTTTGATGACACAGATTTTAGTAACCCAACTCTAGTTAGAGACCTGAGAAACTTGTCATTCAGCTCATAAGTGCTGAAGACTCTTCCATGTGACCTGAGGTCATTTATAATCCTAAAGAAACTTTCATAGCACTAAGTTATGCAATCAAACTTGCCCTGCCTGAATGCCTCATACTCTTGATTGAGCATAGACTTCTTGTTGTCTCTCACTTCCTCTGTTCCCTCCATGTAAACCATGTTAGTTCTACCATGGTGATCTGGAAGTGATCAAACATGTAGCCTCACTGCCAATGCAGTATGAGCCTATGGGGTCACACACAAGAGTATTGGAAAAGTTGGATAGGTTTGTGTTGGCCTTGCTCATATCTTATATGAGTGAGAAACCAAGCCTATGACAATCTAGATGTGGTGCAATGTCATTCCGACACCTATATTGTGAATATGGGTCGACAAGTTTGTAGACAGAAATTGCTAAGGAAAATTCGTCGAGTATAGGTAAGTTATTTCGACGAATGGTCTCGATTCATCAAGTATCGTTGTGACCTAAAGCCAATTTATCAAGTATCGTTGTATCTCTCATTGATTCGTCGAGTGTCATCTTGACCACTTCACGATTTGTCGTGTATCTTCATATGCCTCTCGCTGATTCCTCGAATATCAATTCGATACTCACTGAATTTCTATCTCGACTTATTTGATTTTTCCTAAGTCTTGTTTGGCGGTCCTTGCTGGCATTGGCTGGTTCGGTTCAAGGTATAAATATAATTTTACTGTTGAACCAAATAAGTGACAATCATTTCTAAACCTCAATGGCGAAACCGAAGGCTTCTTCTTTGCGATAGAATTGTTCTGCATCACTAACTTCCGCTGCTTCTTGTCGCCGATCGCCGCTTCTTGTATCCGACCTCCGCTTGTCGCCACAGATAGTCTGTCGTCCTTTGCTGCCACCAGAAAGTGTTTCTAAGGCGGCATAATCGTCTTTGCCACCTCTCCTTGATCAGATCTAGTACATTGTGGAGACGTTTAGGGCAAACCTATTTTCGACCTAGATCTTGTGCGACAAGAGTCTAGGGTTCTCCGTGATCGTGTGGATATCCGTAGAGGCGTTGATATTATTCTACGCTCGGAACTCCAGCCATTTCCATTCGTTGGACTTCATCGGAGCACCTTGGTTGAGTATCGACTCAATCCTACAAAAGTATAAAGTTATTTATTGCAACATTACTTCTTGATTAATGGTCATCGCAAGATCCACACTGTACTTTTGGGTTTTCCTTGTATCCTTATTTTGTTACGCACAAATGTTTTGACGATTAGCATAACTCAATAGTGGTATCAGAGGGAGGTTGTACGATGATCATTATTTCAGAAGTTACTAAATCCATTGCGTGTAGATCTAGAATTTTAGAAGCATTCTAAATGCCAGATCTGCTCTTTTTTTCATCAAGTATTGATAGACTCTGTGTGGGTTTGAAGCATGTGATTTCATTGTGATATCATTACTACTTCTTAATATTAATCGTCCATCTAGTTGGTTTATGAAACCAGGTGTGTTAGATTTTGAATCTCGCATAGAGTGACGAGCTTGTCTACTGTGTAAGTGGAGTTGGTGTTGCTCTTGTCCAGTGCATGTAAATGTAATGATAAATAAGTCTTCTAGATGTTCAGATTTAGCTCAGTTCATCAAGTATTGATGATCTTCTTGTGCACATCTGGGATGCATTTGGATTATGTATGTTGTTGAATGTTAGCAGATGTGCACATTGGTTAAATATTAACCATGATTATAGAGTTAATCAAATATAAATAATTCCATTGAGCAATATTAAGTATTTGGATGTTTTCTAATGGATGAAACTCTTCCTACCTCGATCAATGAAGTGTGGGCTTGCCAAAGCAAGGTGCATTAATATATCTTGGTAAGGGTGCGAGGGGATAATTGTGATATTCCACTGTCGACATTGGGTTAAGCTTAAATTCGTGACCTAAAAGGTTGAGTGCCTAGAGACATGTGGTTGGAATGCACCATATGATGGATGTGAATAGAGAGTTACTCACCACTCATACAAGAATTGCATAGTGATGCAATTGGCAAGCGTTGTCTACCTAAATAACCGTATTGTGAGAAAAAAAGCCAAAGCTGACTCATAGTGTTAGTGAAATATGGATCTTGTCCACTAAGTGAGTTACTCGCATGAACTCTTCGAATGGATAACATGGGTTATCGATTTGATAAAAATAGCGGGAGTTATTTTGATTGAAGTCCTAATCGAAAGATAAAATTATATTTTGTAATGTAGTACTAAATTTCTTTGCTTGTATCCTTGTAGAATATACATGGCAAGTGGCTCACACTCCACCCAGTCCCTCAGAGTGATCCTTGAGAAGTAAAAGCTGAGTGGAACAAATTATTTTGACTGGTACAGGTACCTGAGAATTGTTCTCAGGTAAGAGCGCAAGCTCTATGTTTTGGAAGTGGTATCCCCTGATGAGCATGCTGGGAATGCGTCCCATGCTGATAAAGATGCTTACAAGAAGTATCGCGATGACTCCTTAACCGTCAAATGTCTCATGCTTGCGACCATGAAATATGAGCTTCAGAAGCAATACGAGAACATGGGTTGCAAGGAAATTGACAAGCATCTCAAGAAAATGTTTCAAGGGCAAGCTCGTTAACAGAGATTCAATGTCACTAAGGCATTTTTCCAGTGCAAGATGGGAGATTGGTACCTAGTAGGGACTCAAATACTCAAGATGATTAGGTATATCGAGAACCTTGAAAGACTAGGGTTCCCTTTGAGCCAAGAGTTGGCCACAGACCTGATCCTACAATCATTGCCGAACAGTTATGAGCAGTTTGTCTTAAACTATAACATGATTGAAATAGACAAGACACTGTCTGAGCTCCTAGGTATGTTACAAACTGCCAAAATCATCATGAAGAAGGACAAGCATTCTATCCCCATACTGATGGTTCATAAAAGCATGGGAAAGGCCAAGGGATTTAAGAAGACAAAGGAAGGACCTAAGTCTGCTTTAGAGCCCAAGTCTTCTACACTGAAAAAGAAAGGTTCAGGGAAAGAGGGAAAGTGCCACCATTGTGGCAAGACTGGTCATTAGAGGAGGAATTGTCTTTCATACATTGACGGTCTGCAAAAGATAAAGGGAGGTATGACTTCTGCCTCAGGTATTTATGTTATAGAGATAAATCTTTCTGCTCCTTCGTACTGGTTATTTGATACCGTATGTAGTTCTCACATTTAAATAAATGTGCAGGAACTGGGAAGGAGAAGAATGCTGAGTAAAGGAGAGGTAGACCTGCGTGTTGGAAATGGGGAAAGAATTTCTGTTATCGTCGTGGGGGGTTACTGTATTTCTTTGCCCAGTGAGCTTGTTTTGGAACTTGATAACTGTTATTTTGTTCCTGCAATAACTACAAACATTATTTCTATTTTATGTTTAGACATGATTGGATTTTCTTTTATTATTAAAAATAATTGTAGTTCTATATTTAAGAATGATGTTTGTTATGCTATAGCTCAAATGTTTAATGGTTCATATGTTTTGAAATTAGACCGTCAGATCTATAATATAAAAAATACTAAAAGACTAAGAATGAATCGAACCTTACGTACCTTTTGCATTGTCATTTGGGCCATATAAATGAGAAACTTATATCCAAGCTCCATAAAGATGCGATATTGGACTCATTTGATTATAAATCATTTGAGAGATGCAAATCTTATTTGTTAGGGACAATGACGAAGGTCCCTTTCACTAGCTTCAATGAGAGGGAGGATGATCTCTTGGGTATAGTACATAGTGATGTATGGGACCCATGAGCTCTATTGCTAGAGGTGGGTATTTCTACTTTGTTACATTTACTGATGATTTCAGTAGACACGGATATGTGTATCTTATGTAGTGCAAATCCAAAACCTTTGAAAAGTTCAAAGAGTTTAAGAACGAAGTAGAGAACCATTTGGGTAAGAAGGTTAAAGCGCTCTGATTTGATCGAGGTGGCGAGTACCTAAGTCATGAGTTTCGTTATCAAATATAAGAGTGTAATATTGTAACACAACTCACTCCACCTAGAACACCACATCATAATAGTGTGTCTGAGCGGAGGAACCGTAGTTTATTAGACATGGTGCGAACGATGATGAGTCATGTAGATCTGCCTATTTCCTTTGGGGGTTTGCTCTAGAAACTGCTGCTTTTACACTACATCGTGCTCTAACGAAAGCGGCTTGAAATACACCATATGAGATATAGACTGGGAAGCGTCCAGGTATGTCATTCATTAGGGTTTGGGGCTGTGAGGCATACGTGCGATGTCAAATGCCTGACAAGATGGAAGCCAAATCAAATAACTGTTATCTTGTTGGGTATTCTAAGGATATTAAAGGGTATTATTTCTACCTACCATCTGAGGGCAAAGTGTTTGTCACGAGGACTGGTGTTTTTCTTGAGAAAGAGTTCTTAAGTAGAAAGACTACTAAGGTAGAACTTAAAGAAGTTCAAGAACCACAAAAAGTGAAAGAACAAGAATTGGAACCGGAGCCAAGACTACAAGTTGTTGTAGCTGGAGAACCTACTAAGGAAACACAAGTTCCACGTAGATCTGGTAGACCAAGGTTTGAGCCTGAGAGATATGGATTTTTCATGTCTCAAATAGGTAATGTGTTGCTTATGGATCATGATGATTAGCCATCAACTTACCAAGTGGCTATGAGTGGACTAGACTCCGAGAAGTGGCTTGAGGCCATGAAATCTGAGATTGAATCCATGTATGAAAACCAAGTTTGGACCTTGGTGGAACCACATGAAGGGGTAAGACCCATAATGTGCAAATGGGTATTCAAGAAGAAGACCGACATGGATGGGAATGTACAAACATTCAAAGGTCAATTGGTGGCTAAGGGTTTCAAGCAAATTTATGGTATTGACAATGATGAAACTTTTTCCCTATTGCTATGGTAAAGTTCATCAGGATTCTTCTTGTTATTGCTATATATTATGACTACGAGATCTAGCAGATGGATGTGAAAATGACTTTCCTAAACGTAAACCTCCTTGAGGAAGTGTATATGACACAACTAAAGGGTTTTGTATTTCCAGGTGAATCCACTAAAATATGCAAGCTGCAGAGATTAATTTATGGATTGAAACAAGTTTCTCGAAGTTAGAATCTTCATTTTGATAAAAAGATCAAAGAGTTTGGTTTTATCAAGAACAAGGATGAAACATGTGTTTACAAATGGATTAGTATGAGCATTGTTGTCTTCCTAATATTGTATGTAGATGATATACTACTGATCGGGAATGACAAACCGACTCTACAAGTTTTTAAGAACAACCTAGGGAACTGCTTTTTAATGAAAGACTTGGGCGAAGCGACTTATATACTTGGAATTAAGATCTATAGAGATAGATCGAAGAAGTTGCTGGGTTTGACCAAAAGTACATATATTGATAAGCTGTTGAAACGGTTCAACATGCTTGAGTCTAAGAAAGGATTCTTACCCATGTCTCATGGTGTGAGTCTTTCTAAGGACCAATGCCCCAAATCTTATGAAGATAAGGACCCCAAGAAGTTGATTTCATATGCTTCCACAATTGGGTCATTCATTTATGCAATGATATGTACTTGACACGATGTCTCTTATGCCTTGATCATGACTAGAAGGTATCAGTCTGATCCCAGTGAAAGTCACTAGATAAAAATCAAGAATATCCTTAAGTACTTGAGAAGGACTAAGGATATGTTCTTATTTTTTGGTAGAGAGGAAGACCTCATTATAAAGGGTTACACGGATGCTAGCTTCCAAACTGATAGGGATGATTCGAAGTCTCTGTCAGGGTTTGTGTTTTGTATAAATGGAGGTGTTGTTAGCTGGAAGAGTTCCAAGTAGGAGATAGTTTTTGAATCTATAAATGAGGCCGAGTATATCGCCGCTATAAATGCAGCGAAGGAGGCTGTATGGATTAAGAAAATATTCAGCAAGTTAGATGAAGTTCCTAGCATTATTAGTCCCGTAGTTCTCTACGTTGACAACAACGGTGCAATTACACTTGCTTCGGAACCTATATCTCATCAGCGCTCCAAACACATACTTCGGCGGGTCTATCTAATTGGATAGATAGTCGAGCGAGGAGATGTGATCATATGTAGAGTGTCGACTGAGGAGAACATTGCGGATCCACTACCAAAGCCTCTCACATAGAGAAAGCATGATGTTCATGCTAGATCAATGGGTATACGATACCTGAATGATCACCTCTAGTTTGAGTCTTGTGGATTGTATGTTTTTTGGTTGTGAGATATTTCAATTGATGAATAAAAGTACTGTATACATTTCATTTATATATCTAAAAAGTTCCATTATTGGGTTATTATTTCTATAAAGATAGAGTAGTTAACTGTATAAATGCCCTTAGAGTGTTTGCTTCCATAGGTCAAGTAGTGATTTTAAGTGAGAACCTATTCTCCAAGGAGATTCATTTTTAAAGGTCCTTGGTCATTATATCATCATATAAACTAAGGGCAATGATGATACCTTTAAAACTAAAATGTGCATTGACTGATGACCCGTCCCCACAAGTCATGATATTGTTTTATCAAGTCATCACATGGGTACTTGTTATGAACAAGTTGTACTGGACAGACCCATCGTGAGAATACTTTGTGGATTGTTATATGAACGTATCACAAGTATGGCTCAAGTGGCAATGGTGTTTGTGGTTCTTTAACCTGAAGTAACAGTACTCCCTGAGTGAGGAAGAGTGTTCTTTGATGCCATCAAAAGTCCAGTCTTGAGAAAATTGGTTGATAAAGATGGTTATTGGGTACGTTACAAATCATTTGGGTGTTTGCGTGTGAGCAGAGATGGGATTTGTCCTCCTATATGATAGGAGTTGCATCTATGGGCCCCTTGATGGAATTGGAATGATAATTACATGGCCATGCTTGGTTGAGTATATATATTATTTTGGACTCACCAATTTATGGAAGTCCATTCTAGATCAAGAAAACTAGGATTGAACAATTATGATGGCGACACGATCTGTACCTCTAGTTCTATCCGGATGTAAGGGACGAAGGGCCATGACAACATAGATACATTGATCACAATGGCTTTCGAGTTTAAAACTCTTATTACTTGGGGATAAATGATACATTGCTAGATGCCCCTCGTTGTTTGTGAAGCTTTTGTTTGATACTTTCAAGATTAAGTGGGAGACTATTGGTTCTACCATGGTGATCTGGAAGTGATCAATCATATAACCTCTCTGCTAACGCAGTATGAGCCTATGAGGTCGCACATAAGAGTATTGGAAAAGTTGGATAGGTTTGTGATGGCCTTGCTCATGTGTGATTTGAGTGAAGGGACAAGCCTATGATGATCTGGACATGGTGGAATAACATTCCGGGACCTGTATTGTGAATATGGGTCGACCGGTTTGTAGACGGAAATAACTAAGGAAAATTCATCGAATATAGGTAAGGTGTTTTGACAAATGGTCTCGATTCATCGAGTATCGTCATGACCTATAGCTAATTCATCAGATATCACTATTATCTCTCACTGATTCTTCACATCATCATCACACACTTCACTTGCCTGTCTCGTGTGTATGACTATACACTCTCCGATTTGTGGGAATATCACGTCAATACTCGCCGAATTTCTGTCTCGACCTATTTGGTTTTTCCTAAGTCCGGTTTGGAGGTCCTTGCTTGTATTGGTAGGTTTGGTTTAAGGTATACATATGATTTTACTGTTGAACCAAATAAGCGACTGTTCATTCTAAACCTAAATCGGGAAACTGACGGCTTCTTCACGACGAAACTGTTCTGTATCGCCGAATGCCGTTGCTTATTGTCGGTGACCGCCGCTTTTTTTTCCGCCGACCACCGCTTGTCGCCACCGACAGTCAGCCGTCCTTTTCCGCCGCCGGAAAGTGTTTCCAATGCGTCATCATCATCGTTGCCGCATCTCCTTGATCAGATCTAGTACTCCATAGAGACGTTGAGGGCAAGCCTGTTTCCGACCTAGATCTTGTGAGACAAGAGTCTAGGGTTCTCCGTGCTCGTGTGGATATCTATAGAGGCATGGACATTATTATACACTCGAAACTCCAGCCATTGTCGTTCGTTAGACTTCATCGGAGCACCTTAGTTGAGTATCGAATCAATCCAAGAATCAAGTAAGGTTAGTAATTTATATTTAACATATTCCTCTTTTTTTTTGTGAGTCATCAAGATCCACGCCATTATATTTTTGCAATATTACCTTTTGATAATGGTCATCCATCACCATATTACTTTGGATTTCCTGTATATTATTCTTTTGGCACAAATGTTTGATGATTAGCAAATAAAAAAGACCACTAGGGTGTCCCACATCTCCTTTTGAGTCTTGCAGTGAACCAAATTTTGGAAGGTGGAGATGAGTCTATCTCTGGCACTAAATATGATATTTGTGTTGGTGCTTCTTGTCCATGGTGGAAAGGATGACTTCATCCTTCATAATTTCAGAATATGTCTTGGGAGTCTGGACATTTGCATCCAGAACAGACACTTTTATAGGGATGAAAGGCTCTTCCATGACTATGATGAAGATCCTAGGGTCGACCGCCTCCATAAACAACCTAACCCTCTCCTTCTAGATGCCAAAACCCTTCCTTCCTTTAGATGGGAAAAGCATGTAATGTAACCAATCCTTATAGTTAATCCAAAACCCATAATGATAGATTTTCTTACTGACCTTGGAGATTCTACTCAGACTGTTAAGTCTACTTTGAGCAACTTCCTCTGATACCACTTGAAAGTCTTGTTTTCAAGGTCACCTAAACACCTAGGGGGGTGAATAGGTTTTTGGTCTTACTTCAAGTCTTTCTGATTTTTACCCAATAGCTGTACTTAGTGATTAGGTTATTTTTTCTTTCAAGATAAATCACTGAAGACAAGGTTGTTTATAGTGGTTCCCCTATCTTTGGAACGTGAATTGTCCCTCTGCGCGTTTCTAACAGAGTGTTAGATCAGGCTCCTCCACCAAAACTCACCTCCAAGGAGCTTTCAACATGATCCTGAAGGACCAATCAGTCTTCTTCAAGACTTAAACCTCAAGAAATATGCCCTACCACTCAGATCCCAACTAGATCCTACCTCATCCTTTATCACATGCATATACTCAGATTCACTCAAGAATCCTACACTCAGATCTACAACATATCTTACCTCAGCCTTTATAACACAGGCCTGCACTTAGATTCACTCAAGAATCCTACACTCAGATTTTAGATAGGATCCTACAAAAATAATATAGAATTGAAATTATTGGGTCCGCGTTCCTTCACTCGACCCGTGGAGCTTTGCTACTTATTTAAGAAATTAAGTAGCGCCCTCTCCAACAGTCCGGGCTTTTGGTGCAGTTGGGTATGCGATTGATCCTTCAATTGGTATCAGAGGAGGTCACGGGTTCAAGACTGAGGGGGCGCTATTAAATTCTGATTTTTCCCTTCTACTTATGTGGGTCCGGCGGGTCAAGCAAACTGTGGATATGTGGTAACCCCACCTCTTAGCCGACGGGTTGTGGTGGACGTTGGGGGGGATTGATGGGTCCAGCGTTCCTTCACTTGACCCGTGATGCTTTGCTACTTATTTAAGAAATTAAGTAACGCCCTCTCCAACAGTCCGGGCTTTTGGTGCAGTTGGGTATGCGCTTGATCCTTCTGAAATAATTAGACGCCAAAGAAAAATATATGTGTCTTTCTTCCTGGGCTGAGCAGATTTCAGCCCTTTCTCCTTCACAGCAGCAAGTTGATAAGAACATCAGCTGATTCACGGCTTGTGTTGGAAGTAGCTAGCAGATGTCTCTTCCTCTTCACTTTTAGGAGTCAGTCCTTACATTATTGTTGTAGATGAATATTGCAGCAGCTATCACTTTTTGCTTCCTGATTCTATCATCAGAACATGTGCTTCAGGCTCGATGTTAATGGCAAGGAAGAAGACGAAGTTCAGCAACAATTGCGAAATTAGAAAACCCTAATTGCTTGTTATCGACATAGCCAATCTTTCCCTTATATTGTTAGTCGATCAACGGCTCTATTGTGCTGTGGGCCCTGCCTTAAATGCCGATTTACCATCTTCCACTTGTAGAAGATGAAAAAAGCTGGCTGCCGGCGCCATCAATGGCTTACTCCATCTTTCCCCCAAAGAATTTGAAATACATTGACTTTGTTGACTTTTGTTGACTCATGCTGACGTCAGCCATTTGTGTACAAAGCCAAAATCATGCATTAGTAATATAGGCGTTGAGTGAGTAAGCATCACATAGCGCAAGAACACTTAGACAAAATTTTTGTCACTAGGCGTTGAGTGAGCAACCATCACTCAATGCCAAAACACTTAGAAAAATATTCCAGTCATTAGGCATTGAGAGCGTTGAATGTGTCTGATCACTCAATGATATTTGCCTTAGCCAATCTTTCTGTCACTTATTGTTTAGTGAGTAAGATTCACTCAATGCCATATTACTTAACAGATAATATTCTATTATCTGGCGTTGAGTGAGTAAGCTACACTCAACGCATATAGGCTTAGCCAATTTTTTGTGTCTGAAAACACTAGCTCTGATTGGATGAGAATCAGTCAATGCTTTTTGCACAAGGCATTAAGTGAGTAAGCTTCACTCAACGCCTGTGGACTTAGTCAAAATAACTACATAGGATTTCTGTGGCTTTGCCTAACTAAACAATACTCAACGAATTTAATGTTATAACAACGAGTGAGTGGACTTCACTCGATGCCTGTGGACTTAGCCACATTTCTGCCTGATTATTCTAAGGCTTTGCATATTCTCACAACTTTTAGTTTTATGTCGTTGAGTGAGTACACTTCACTCAAAGCCTGTCGAGTTAACTGACTTATCTCGACACTGCTGACTAACTTGTCTTGACACAGCTATATCAACACTTTTGTCTTGACACTGCTGACATAATTTTCTTGACACAGGTGTCTCGACACTTTTATTTCGAAACATTTGTCCTTAGTCATTTCCTCAAGCTTTCAACCTGCACCTATCATTGAGTGAGCTTGCTTCACTCAACGCCTGTGGACTTAGGCAAATTCCTGCTTATCCACTAGCTTGCTTGGTGTCCACCTACATGTATACACTCAAAGACACATCAAATACAATATGTGTGTGTGTCATTGACTTGTTTGACTTCTTACAAATCTAGGCAATGTGGATTACTGGACCCCATATCCCTCAACTTAATGAATCAAATAGTCTACAGGTGAAAATATATACGCATCAGAAAATACTTGGTTTATTTCATTTATTATCCTAAATGAGTATGAAGATCCAACAGGAATATTTAAGACATGCACACCTCTAGATTTAGTAGAAGTGCAAAAAGAGCTTTTACATTTATTAAATTAGGGTGACATTTGATTTAAAGAGATTCTATGAGTATGAGGTAAAAATATTTAACTCTTTATACATTGAGAGTAACTAACATTCAATCCGAACATAAAGCCATTCCAGAGAGCAAGAAGTACGTCAAATATCATGAAATTAGCACAGTAGCTAGCAAATATTCTATTATCTACAACAATTTAGTATGGGTGTCAATAACCTAACACGAACCCACAGAACAAAATGTATGTCCTAACTAAAAACAAGAACAACAATAATACCTCCCGAAAGTGAGGGGAGAAAATCAAAGATACTAAGCCCAAGTCAAGAACAACAAACTCTAGCTTCTTGGTTTGCTACTGATCCGAGCCCGAGGCATTCAAAAGAAAGAATGTCTTTGCAAGAAAAAAAAGCAAGTGGCAATAAAGACAATAGTAAATAGTCAAGAGACGTCTAAGGGTTTCCAACCCAGGATAGATAAACTGTCAAACCACGATACCTGAGTCAAAACACAGTAAATAATTGAAGAATTTAAGAGGTTAATTATGTAAAAGTTACACCAAGTGTGATATGAAATCATGCTTCAATAATATCTGCAAGAGTTTGCATATAAACATATGTATGTATATAGAAAAATAGAGAGACTTATCAGCTCAAACATGTGAATCAACAACACCGGTACAAATGGTTCTGAGTCAGTGGCCACATTGTCCAACACAAACTATTAGACCAAACATCTCAAAAAGACACTGTTGTAGTGGCCACATTATCCAACACAACCCAACAGTCCATAAGAAGAGAAGAAAACACAAGAGGTGTAATTGTTCACAAGACGACAATGAGGTGGTGGTCTTTTATCCACTGCCAACCAAAGGACACAATAAAACATCAAAAAAACAAAGATAAAACAAAAAACTTAGCATAGAAATTCCTCAACGACGAAGAGGAAAGAAAAATCCGAAAATTTCTCTGAGGCATACTCGACGAATAGGAAGGTCACTCGTCTAAAAGTTTTAAGTCCACACAGATTCGTCGAAAGAATTCGATTATTCCATAGTTCATCAATGAATTTTTATGGATATAACTTAGTTAGAAAGATAAACACGACAAATAAGACTTATGAAACTTAAATTCATTCAATGATACTCGATGAATTCAAGATAGACTCAACAAAATCAATCAAAATCCAACGATACTCGATGAATCTTACTTAGCATAAAGGGCTTGACACATGTCAAATTTTACTTAGATGCTTCCTATGAATTCTACTCAACGAATTTGACTTAATAAATTCAAGCAAAACCCAAGGATACTCGACAATTTCTTCGAGAATATTCGACGAATTGGACTTGGCCTCTCATTAACACTCGACGCGGTCACTGGATATTCGACGAATTCGTCGAGAATACTCGACAAATACACTTGACGAAATCAACACACTTGACACCAAACACTGTGGTCACTCAACGATTTCATCAAGAATACTTGATGAATTTAACTCGATGAAAAGGACTCAATCTCAAAAGAATCATAAAGGCTTCACTCGATGAATTCTTTGAGAATACTCAACGAATTATACTCGGCCAAATGAACTTGGTCTAAGACCGAACCCTACTCTACTCGACGAATCAGACTCAGCAAAAATCCTACACTATTCGACAAATTCGGACTTGGCTAAAACCTACACTACTCCTAAACTCTATGAAGGAAAGAAAAGAGGGGAAATAAGAATAAAGGAATTACCAAGAGGGAAGGAATCACCACTTGCCTCAAAATCTTTCGAAAACCGGCCTCTTAAGCGCTCCACTGCAAGGATTGGATTCAAGAACTCCTCGTCTACAATTCTTGAAACTTTACAGGCAAAACAAGGGTTAAGGTTGCATACCCTAATGCCAAAAATCCATGAAAAGGGAAAGTCTTACCATGCACGTGAATACCTCGGCGAGAGCTTTCAGGATCTATGCTCCGTCGATGGTTTCGTGCACCGGATCTCTGATAAGCGAAGGCCAGATGACTTTGTGAAAGGTAACTCATCACTTCTTCTGCTCTTTGGGCTAATGGTTTAGGAATAAAATGAATAGGGTATCATTTTAAACGTATTTATATATTTATATAAATATTATTAATATAATTTTCAAGAAAACTCAAACAACGAGATATACTCAAACACCTCGATTTTCGATAAAATTTGCACCAAAACTAAATGGCGGTGCAACGAATCCAATGAAGCTGAAATAAAGATCCGACAAACAAAACACGGGTTACAATATCTCGAAGTGAAAACAATAGTAATCCTTATAAAATTCACTAAGATCCCAATTATGGCCAGATCACCACCAAACTTCACAAACACACTTATAATTAACCACTGAAATTTTCCCAAGTCGAAAACTATAATTCTGATGAACAAAATGACGCACTAATGATGACGCCCTGCTAACTATGCGTTAATGTAATGCCCATACGTAAACTATTTGCCACCTAAAGGGATCAAAACAATTATCGAAAATTCAGGGGCATTATAGAACTCTCGAACACCTACTAATCTCTTCAAAATAGATGTCAAAAGCAGGAAACTTTAAAATATAATGCGAGTATCTGAAGAGAACTCACGAACACATGCTCATTGCTATAAATGAGAAGTAAAAAAGCAGGTAAATAAACCTATAACATGAGTACCTGAGGTGAACTCGCGAACGCCTTCAAATCTCGACAAAAGAAAATTCAAAAGAAGCTAAATTTAAAATATAATGCGAGTACCTAAAGAGAACTCGTGAACACATGTCAATCTCCGCAATATAGATGTCAATATTAGGTAAATAAACATATTACTCGAGTACCTGAGCTAAACTCGCAAACACCTGCTAATCTCTGCAAAATAGAAGTCACAAGCAGATAAAATAACATATAATGTTAATATCCTAAGAGAACTCGTGAACACCAGCTAATATTTGCAAAAGCGAAGTTAAAAGCAGGTAAAAAAACTTATAAAGTGAGTACATGAGGAGAACTCGTGAACACCTGCAAATCATTACAAAATAAAAAATAAAAAATAGTTAAATTAACATATAACTCGTGTACATGCAGAGAGCTCGGGCACACATGCTAATCTCTATAAAAGAGAAGACAAAAATTTGTAAATAAGCAAAAAGTGCGAGTACCTTAGATAAAATTGCGAACATCTATGAATATCTCAAAAAGAGAAGTCAAAAGTAGTTAAATTTAAAATTAATCGGGAGAACCTTAAGAGAACTCGTGATCGTCTTCTAATCTCTGGAAAAGAGAAGTAAAAAAGTATGTAAATAAATGTATAATGCGAGTAACTAAAGTGAACTCACGGACACTTGCTAATCTCTATAAAAGAGAAGTCAAAAGCAGGTAAATTTAATATATAACACGAGTTCCTGAAGAGAACTCTCAAACACCTACCATTCTCTGCAAAAGAGAAGTCAAAACAGGTAAATAAACATATAACGCGATTACCTGAAGAGAACTCATGAACAACTATTAATCTCAGCAAAAGAGAAGTCAAAAGCATTTAAATTAACAAATAATGCGAGTACCTGAAGAGATCTCGTAAAAACCTGTTATTCTCTACAAAACAGAAGTCAAAAGCAGGTAAATTAACATATTATGCTAGTACATAAAGAGACCTCGTGAACAACTGCTAATTTCTGAAAAAGAGAAGTAAAAAGCACGTAAATAAACATGTAACACGAGAGACTGAGGTTAACTCGTGAACACATGCTAATCTATATAAATGAGATGTCAAAAGTAGCGAAAATAACTAATAACACGAGTATCTAAAGAGAACTTGCGAACACCTACTAATCTCAACAAAAGAGAAATCAAAAGCATGAAAATAAACATATAACGCGAGTACTTGAGGTGAACACGCAAACATCTATTAATCTCTGCAAAAAAGAATTCAATAACAAGTAAATTAACATATAATGTGAATAATTGAAGAGAACTCGCGAACACATGCTCATCTCTGCAAAAGAGATGTAAAAGATGGTAAATAAACATATAACAAAAGTACCCGAGATGAACTCGTGAACGCCTGCAAATCTCTGTAAAAGAGAAGTTAAAGGAATGTAAAATTAAAATAATGTGAGTACCTAAAGAGAACTCGCCAACACATGCTAATCTCCAAAAAATAGAAGTCAATATTAGTTAAATAAACATAAAACAAAAGTACCTGAGGTAAACTCATGATCACCTGCTATTCTCTGCCAAAGAGAAGCCAAAATCAGGTAAATTATCATTTAATGTGAATAACAAAAGAAAACTCATGAACACCGGCTAATATCTGCAAAAGAGAAGTCAAAAGCAGCTAAATAAACATATAAATAAAGTACTTGAAGTGAACTCGTGAACACTTGCAAATCTCTACAAAATGTAGGTCAAAAATTAGTAAATTCACATATAATGTGAGTACATGAAGAGAACTTGCGAACAACTCCAAATCTCTACAAAAGAGAAGTCAAAAGATGGTAAATAAACATATAATGCGAGTACTTGATGTGAACTCGCGAACACATGCTAATCTCTGCACAAGAGAAGTCAAAAGTAGTTAAATTAACATATAATATGAATACCTGAAGTGTACTCATGGACACCTGCTAATCTCTGTAAATGGGAGATGAAGTAGGTAAAAAAAACATATAAAGCGAGTACCTAAGGTGACTTTGCAAACCCCTGTAAAAATCAGCAAATGAGAAGTCAAAAATAGGTAAATAAACATATAACACGAGTACCTTAAGAGAACTAGCGAACAACTATTAATCTCTATAAAAGAGAAGTGAAAAGTAGGTAAATAAACATATAACAAGAGTACCTGAGGTGAACCCACAAACACCTTCAAATATCTGTAAAAGAGAAGTAAAAAGCAGGTAAATTTAATATATAACCCGAGTACCTGAAGAGAAATCGCGAACACATGCTAATCTCTACAAAAGAGAAGTCAATAACAGGTAAATAAACATATAACATGACTACCTGAGATAAAATCACAAACACCTGCTAATCATTGCAAAAGAGAAGTCAAAAGCAAATAAATTAACATAAAATGTGAATAACTAAAGAGAACTCGCGAACACCTGCTCATCTCTGCAAATGAGAAGTAAAAACTAGGTAAATAAACATATAACATGAGTAGATGAGTTAAACTCATGAACACCAGGTAATCTCCGCAAAAGAGAAGTCAATAGCATGTAAATTAACATATCGCGTGAGCACTGAAGGTGAACTCAAAACGCTTGCTAATCTTGCAAAAGAGAAGTCAAAAGTAGTTAAATTAACATATAACATGAATACCAGAAGAGAACTCGCGAACACATGCTCATCTCTGCAAAAGAGAAGTCAAAATCAGGTAAATAAACATATATCACGAGTACTTGAGGTGAACATCCTAACACCTAATAAACTCTACAAAAGAGAAGTCAAAAGTACCTAAATAAACATATAATGCGAGAACATGAGGAGAACTCATGAACACCTACTAATCTCTTCAAATGTGATGTTAAAAGAAGGTAACTTAAAAATATAACACGAGTTCTTGAAGAGAACTCACGAACACATGCTAATCTCTACAAAAGATAAGTCAAAAGTAGGTAAATAAACATATAATGCGAGTACCTGTGGTGAACCCGCAAACTCCTGATAATAACTGCAAACGAGAAAAAAAGCAATTAAATTTAAAATATAACGCGAGTACTTAAAGAGAACTCGCGAACACCAGATAATCTCGGTAAAAAAGAAGTCAAAAGCAGGTAAATAAACATATAATGCGAGTAACGGAAGTGAACCCACTAACACCTGTTAATCTTTGCAAAAGAGAAGTCAAAAGCAGGTTAGTTAAAATATAATGTGAGTATAAGAAGAGAACTCGCAAACTCCTACTAATCTCCACAAAAGATAAGTCAATAACAGGTAAATAAACATAAAACGCGAGTACCTGTGGTGAACTGGCTAACACATGCTAATCTCTACAAAAGAGAAGTCAAAAGTAGGCAAATTAACATATAACGTGAATATCAAACGAGAACTCATGAATACCTGCTTATTTCTCTAAAAAGTCAAAAGTAGGTAAATAAATATATAACACGAGTACCTAAGGTGAACTAACGAGCACCTGTGAATCTTTGCAAAAGAGAAGTCAAAAGCAGGTAAATTAAAATATAATGCGAGTATCTTAAGATAACTCGTGAACACCTGCAAATCTATGCAAAAGAGAAGTCAAAAGCAGGTAAAAAACATATAATGCGAGTACCTCAGGTGGACTCACTAACACCTTTTATATCTCCAAAAGAGAAGTCAAAAGAAAGTAAATAAACATATAACACAAGTACCTGAGGCGAAATCGCAAACACGTGCAAATCTCGGAAAAAGGGAAGTCAAAAGCACATAAACAAAAATATAATTCGAGAACTTAGGGTGTACTCGCAAACACCTGCTAATCTCTGTAAATGATAAGTCAAAAGATGTTAAATTTAAAATACAACGTGAGTACATGAAGAGAACTTGCAAATACCTGCTAATCTCTACAAAAGAGAAGTCATAATAAGTAAGTAAATATATAACGCAAATACCTAAACAGAACACATGAACACCTGCTAATCTCTACAAATTGATGTCAAAAGCAGGCAAGTAATAATATAATGCGAGTACCTAAGGTGAACTCGCTAACACCTTCTAATCTCTCCAAAAGAGACGTCAAAAGGAGGTAAATAAACATATAACGCGAGTACTTGACGTGAACTCGCGAACACATACTAATCTCTGTAATAGAGAAATAAAATTCAGGTAATTTAAAATATAATGCGAGTACCTAAAGGGAACTTACGATCACCTGCTAATCTTTGTAAAAGAGAACTCAAAATAAGGTAAATTTAACATATAATGCAAGTAGCTGAATAAAACTCATGAATATCTGCTAATCTATGCAAAAGAGAAATCAAAAGAAAGGAAATAAACATATAACACGAGTACCTGAGATGAACTCACTAACACATGCTAATATCTCCAAAAGAAAAGTCAAAAGCAGGTAAATAAACATATAACGCTAGTACCTAAGGTAAACTCGTAAACACCTGTAAATAACTGCAAAAGAAAAGTCATAAGAAGTTAAATTTAAAATATAACGGGAGTACCTGAAGAGAACTCGCGATTGCATGTTAATCACACTAAAAGAGAAGTGAAAAGTAGGTAAATAAATATATAATGCCAGTAATTAAGCTGAACTCGCGAACATTTGTTAATATTTGTAAAAGAGATGTTAAAAGTAGGTAAATTTAACATAGAACGTGAGTACCTAAAGAGAACTCACCAACATCTACTAATCTCTATAAAAGTGAAGTCAAAATAGGTAAAAACATATAATGCGAGTGCTTGAAGAGAACACACAAACAACTATTAATCTCAGGAAAAGAGAAGTCAAAAGGAGGTAAATTAACCTATAACGCGACTACATGAAGAGATCTCGTAAACGCTTGCTATTCTCTATAAAAGAGATGTCAAAATCAGGTAAATTAACATAATGCGAGTACCTGAAGAGAACTTACAAACACCTACTAATCTCCGTAAAAGAGAAGTCAAAAGTAGGTAAATATAGATACAACGCGAGTACCTAAAGTCAACTTCCGAACACTGCTAATCTCTAAAAAAGAGAAGTAAAAAACAGGTAAATTTTAAATATAATGTGTGTACCTGAAGAGAACTCGCAAACACCTTCTAATCTCCGTAAAACAGAACTCAATAAAAGGTAAATAAACATAAAATGTGAGTACCTGAGGTGAATTCGAGAACACCTTCTAATATCTGCAAAAGATAAGTGAAAAGCAGGTTAATTAATATATAACATGAACACCTGAAGAGAAATCGTGAACACCTTCTCAACTCTGGAAACGATAAGTCAAAAGCAGGTAATCAAACATATAACATTAGTACTTGAGGTGAACCTGAGAACACATGCAAAAATAGGAAAAAGAGAAGTCAAAAGCAGGTAAATATAAAATATAACATAAGTACCTGAAGAGAACTCGCAAACACCTACTCATCTCTATTGGGTTTTTACAATACGTTACAACACTTGTGCGTGGCCAAAATGGAATAAGAAAACCCAAAATTGTTCGGATCTAGCAAGGAACATTAATAAAGATGTAAAGTGCGATGAATAAAATTTTACCATTAATGGATTGAGTCAATACTCAATCAAGTTGCTCCAATTGATTCCAACAAATGACAACGACTTGATGTCTGAGCATAGAATAATGTCCATGCCTCTACAGGTGATCAACATGAATGGGAAAACCCTTACACTCTTGTCGCATAAGATCTAGGTCAGAAGATAATATTCTGCATATTCACAGACAGCTAGGTCTGATATAGAAGAAGAGGCAGGGATGAGTACGAACGCCCTGGAAACAATTTCCAGCGAAGTACAAGGATGGCGGATAGTCGGCGGTGAGAACGGCGTAATCGGCCTCGGCGGAACAGTCTATTAGGTAGGAAGAAGAGCTTACTCGCGATTAGGTAAAAGCCGTATCATCTTTAGTAACTCAGTAACTTCCTTGCTCGGTTTAATGTACATAACATTTCTATACTTAATACCGAACCAACCAATACCAACAGACCACTCCAAACAGGACTTAGAGGAATAAACCGGACAAAATAGAATTCGTCGAGTATTCACGTCGATATTTGATAAATCAACACTTGACATGACAAATTGTTGAGTATAAACGTCGATATTCAACGAATCAACACTTGACTCGATGAATCGTTGAATGCACTCAACTAACTCAATGACTAAACACTAGACTTGTTGAATCAACACTTGACTCAACGAGTCATTGAATGAACTCAACACACTCAATGCCATTATTTAACGAGTCAATATTTTACTCGATGAAGGCATCGAATGACCTCGACGCTCTCATCTCCTAATTCGACAGTCAATGTTTGTCTCGATGAAGTCATTGAATGGTCTCGACGCACTCAACGCCTCGCTGACTAGACTTGATATACTCAATGCTAGCAATCAATGAATCAACGATTGACTCGACGAATCATCGAGTGGTCTCAACACTCTCAACGCTAACTCGATGAATCATCACTTGACTCGATGAAAGCTTTGAGTGGTCTCGATGCACTCAACACATGTTAGAGTCCAGTCCTTCACTCATCTCTTGCCAATGCTTGGTCCTCCACTCATCACATGAGCAAGACCAAAATAATCCAATCATCAAAATTCTCCAAATGTTCTTATGTGCGACCATCACAGGCTCATACTGCGTTGGCAGTGAGACTTTATGCTTGATCACTTCCATTTTGCCATTGTATCACTAACAGTCCCCCACTTGATCTTGAAAGTATCATACAACAGCTTCATAAAAATTGAGCGGCATCTAGTAATGCACCATTGATCCCATGAAATAAGATCTTAGAACTCGAAAGCCATTCTGACCAATGTATCATTGTTTTCATGTCCCTTCGTCCCTTACATCTTGATTGAACTAAAGGTATAGACTGTGTCACCCTCAAAATTGTTCAATCATAGCTTTCTAATCTAAAATGGACTTCTAGAAATTGCTGAGTCAAATATCACATAATTACTTAACAAAGCATGGTCATGCATTTCTCAGTCTGATTCCATCAATGGGCCCATGGATGCATCTCCTATTATATATGATGACAAATCAAATTTTTGCTCACACGCAAACACACAAGTGATTCATAACGTTCCCAATAACCATCTTTATCATCCAACTTTCTCAAGACTGGACTTTTGATAGCATCAAAGTACACTCTTCCTCACTCGATGATTGTTTGACTTCAGGTCAAAGGACCACAAACACCATTGCCACTTGAGTCACACTTTTGACACATTCATAAAACTATCCACAAAGTACTCTCATGGTGGGTCTGCTATTACAACATGTTCACTAATAAGTACCCTTATGATGACTTGATATCACAATCTCTTGACCTGTGAGAACCGGTGATCAGTCAACGCACATGTTAGTCTTAATGTATCATCATCGCATTTAGCTTCCAATATGACACTTGACCATAGATCATTTATGAATGAAGCTTCTAAAACATAGGCTCTCACATTGAAGTCACCACTTGAATCCTATGGAAGCAAACATTCTAAGGGAATTTATAACATTAAATTAATCTATCATAATAGAAATAAATTTTACATAACAAAAGAACTTACCATAAATATAAAATTAAAATGCATAGTACTCAATTCATCAAATTAATTATTACAACAACCGACAAATATACAATTCACAATACTCCCACTATGGCTAATCATTAAGGTATCATATACACGTAGATCTAACATGACCATCATGCTTTCTGTGCGCTAGAGGCTTTGTAAGTGGATATGCAATATTTTCTTCAGTCGGCATCCTACAAATATTCACATCTACTCAATCGACAATCTCTCAAATAAGATGGAACCGCCAAAGTATGTGCTTAAAGCACTGATGATATCTAGGTTCTGAAGCAAGTGCAATTGCACCGTTATTGTCACAGTAGATAACTATGGGACCAACAATGTTAGGAACTACATCTAACTCGTAGAATAATTTCCTAATCGATACATCCTCCATTACTGCATTTGTTGAAGCAATATACTCAGCCTCAGTTGTAGAATCGTCAACTGTCTCTTGCTTGGAACTCTTCCACCTAACAACTCCTCCATTTAGACAAAATATGAACCCTGACTGAGACTTTGAGTCATCCCTAACAGTTTAGAAATTATCATCTGTGTAACCCTATACAACAAGCTCTTCCTCTCCACCAAATACCAAAAACGTATCCTTAGTCCTTCTCATGTACTTTAGGATATTCTTGATGGCTATCTAGTGACTATCACCGGGATCAGGTTGATACATGCTAGTTATGCTCAAAGCATAGGAGACATCTTGTCGAGTACATATCATTGCATAGATGATTGACCCAATAGTCGAAGTATATGGAATGAACTTCATGTGGTCCTTATCTTCACACAAGATTTATGGTACTGGTCCTTAAAGAGACTAACACCATTAGATATGGGTAAGAATCCTTTCTTAGACTCAAGCATGTTAAACCATGTCAACACCTAATTAATGTATGTACTTTGGTTCAAACCCAACAACCTATTCTATCTATCCTTATAGATCTTAATACACAGTATATAAGTCACATCGCCCAAGTCTTTCATGAAAAAGCAGTCCCCTAGGTTGTTCTTAAAAACATGTAGGTCGGTTTATCATTTCCGATCAGCAGTATGTTATCTACATACAATATCTAGAAAATAACAATGCTCCCACTAATCCTCTTGTAAACACACAGTTCATCCTTATTCTTGATAAAACCAAACTCTTTGATCTTTTCAACAAAATGAACATTCCAACTTCGAGAAGCCTGTTTTAATCCATAAATGGATCTCTACAGCTTGCATATTATATTGTCTTCACCTGGAGATACAAAACCCTCGAGTTGTGTCATATACACTTCCTCAAGGTGGTTTCCATTTAGTAAAGCCATTTTACATCCATCTACAAGATCTCGTAGTCATAATATGTCGCAATAACAAGAAGAATTTTGATGGACATAATCTAAGCAACTGGTGAAGTGGTCTTATCATAGTAAACACATTGAATTTTCTTGAAACCTTTAGCCACCAGTCGCCCTTTGAATATCTGTACATTCCCATCCTTGTCAGTATTCTTCTTGAAAACCCAATTGAACCCTATGGGTCGTATCCCTTCTGGTGGTTCCACCAAGGTCCAAACTTGGTTTCCATATATGGAGCCATTTTAGATTTCATATCCTCAAGAAACTTCTTGGAGTTCAGTCCATACATAGCCTCTTAGTAGGATGCAAGCTCATCATAAGGATCCATAAGCAACACATTACCTATCTGAGACATGAGAAATCCATATCTCTTAGGCTCAAACCTTAGTCTACTAGATCTACGTGAAACTTTTGTTTCATGAGAAGGCGCTCTAGCTACAATAAGTTGTAGTCCTGGCTCATGTTCCAATTCCGATTCATTCACATTATGTGGTTCTTGAACTTCTTTAAGATCTACCCTGACAGCCTTTCTATTTAAGAAATCTTTCTCAAGAAATACACCAGTCCACGTGACAAACACTTGGACCTCAAACGGTAGGTAGAAATAGTACCCTTTATTTTCCTTAGGATATCCAATAAGATAACACTAATATGGCTTGGGTTCCAACTTGTCACGAATTTGACATCACACATATGCCTCACAACCCCAAATCTTAATGAATGACATACTAGGATGCTTCCCTGTCCATATCCCATATGGTGTCTTTAGAACTACTTTTATTGGAGCATGATTTAGTGAAAAAGCAGTAGTTTCTAGAGCAAAACCCCAAAACGAAATAGGCAGATCTGCATGACTCATAATCTACCGTACCATGTCTAACAGAGTACGATTCCTCTGCTCAGACACACCAATTTGTTGCAGGGTTCTAGGTTGACTGAGCTGTGATACAATACCACACTCTTTCAAATGATCACAAAACTCATGACTTAGGTATTCACCACCTCGATTAGATCGAAGTGCTTTAACCATCCTACCGTGCTGGTTCTCTACTTAATTTTTAAACTCTTTGAAGTTTTCAAAGGTTTCGGATTTTCACTTCATAAGATACATGTATCCGTATCTATTGAAATCATCAATAAATGTAACAAAGTAGAAGTATCCACTATTGGAACCTTATTACTTATTTTGGATAGGATTTCTATCTTTTATTTAAGATGTTTAGATTGACAAACTTTTTATAGTCTATGGTCATAGGATATTTCCAGGGTAATTTTCTCAGAAGGAATTCCAGCAAAAATGCAGTTCGACGATAGCAGAAATTTAGTTTTATGAATGCAGAGCTTCGTTCGACAAACGCAGAGTTCATCTCGACAAACTCAAAGTTCAATCTCTAAATTTAGCTCGACGAAAGATGAGCTCCGGTCGATGAACTCAAATCTCAACTCTGCAGCTCAGCTCAATGATAGCCAAGCTCAGTTAGACGAATGACTTATTCAGTTCGACAAACTCCAAGCTCAGGTCGACGAAAGGTTTGCTGAGTTTGACAAATTCTCTACAATGTTTAGGAAGTTATATTTATTCAGAGGGAGAAAGATTTCAAGCTTTATTTCAGGCCGTTATAGTCTGATAATTAATGCTAAATATTCTTAATGAATATAGCAGTTCCAAGCAACATTAATTATTGATTTATCAAAGAGTTTATTTCTAATCAATTTCCTATGCATTTACAAATCTCAAGATATGCTTGATCCAATTCAGAATAATGAATTCAAATATTTGAATTCCTCTCAAGCATTTTTAATATATTGACAGAAGTTTTCTGCCTCAGGGTTAGAACTATTGCAGACTATTAGAACTATTAAAGACTATTATACACTACACAGATTTATTTTTTACAGAGTATAATATATTCTGCTTCAAGCTTCTTCCAAAAGAACAAATCTTCATTCTGAGATTCAATTTAAAATCTCCAAAAAACATTTTCTGGACAGTGAGGCATTTTAAGAAGGCCTATACCCTGAAGAAAGTCTCCCTCTCCTGATCATAATCTCTACACAAATCAGGGGGAGCTTTCTACTTATAACATCCACTAGTCTTCTCAGAAAATCTTGACAGAGAAGACATCATCATTTTTTAGTTTATTTCATAAACTCTGTAAAGGGTTTTTAACTTCCTTCATTAGTTATCTTTTGGTTTCTAAGGGTCAGTTTGTTTCGGCGGTGGCTGCGACAAAAGGAGTTGTGGGAATGGATCTGTAGGAATGGAGCTGTTGGAATGGAGCTGTTCAAAATGACAAAATAGTTTGGTAAAACAGCGGTGACAGTGCTGTTCAGAATGGAGAAATAGTTTGCTAAAATAGCGGTGATGTTTCTGCTACATTTATTTATAAAATTTTTGTAATTACACTAATTAAAATGTGTAAAATTAATATTTATTATAAATTTATTTATTATTAGAAATAATCATATATAATATTAATACTAAATAGATATTGTGATCATAATATAATAATAATCAGATTAATTATAAAATCTAATAGTCAGAATAATTATAAAATCTGCAACTTAGGACTTTAGCACCGGAGGATCAAAATCACGGAAGGAGGAGGAGGAGGAGGAGGAGGGGAGGGGGGGGAGGGCGAGCATCTCTGGTGCGTTCATGGCAGAAATCATCGCGGGAGGTTGGGTGGAGGGAGGAGCGTCGATGACGGCGTGGGGCTTTCTAAACGTGAATCACTGGCGTTGAATCGCACGGCGAGGGGGGTACACCTTCTTTCCGGTTTCCATAACAAAATCTCCAGCGGTACATTGCAGAAAGAGATCAGCTCGTCCATATCAGAGAGAGATCAACTCGCCGACGAGATGATAGTAATAATAAATTACTATTCGTCATCTTCCATATCGGACAAACCATATCTTCCATAACAACTCCATCAGAGCTTTGAAAAGGAGCTCTCGGCAGCTTTGGGAAAGCAGCGTTCCGACGGGAGATTTTCTTCTCCATTCCCAACGTACTGGCAAAATAAACTGGACAAAAAAAATTGGCGTTGCAGTCGGGCCGCAATAGAGCTTGGACGCTGAAACAAATTGACCCTAAGTCTCCTGATCAAAAGACTTAAGTTTAGTTTTTGGGAAACTGATAAAAAGCTCAAAGGGTTGCCAAATCTCCCTTCAAAAATAGATCTTCTGGTGGCAGGGCACCTGATCAAAACCTATAATGGATTCCTACCAGTATGGTAGAAGAGTGTATGTACCCAGATTTATTAGGGAACCATTATAAATTTTCTTGTGTCATCCGTGATTGTAAATCATTTTATTTGTGGGCTTGATTTTTCCTATTTATATATCTATATATCACTTACTTTAAATCTGCTATATAAATATATTAATTTTTTTATTATATACTATTCATCCCCTCTAGTGTAAAGTAGATCTATCCCTCACTTTCAATTGGTATCAGAGGTTGATTCTTTGGATTTACAGGCTAACACTTAAACCATAAAATCTATTAAATTTTATTTTTACCAAGAAATTTATCATGGCACAAAATAAGGAATATTCAAGCACTAGACCTCCTGTGTGCAATCTAAATAAGTTTGCACTATGTAATACAAGGATTAGACTTTATATGAACTCTATTGATGAAGATATCTACAACTCCATTTTGATAAGTCCACCTCTACTAGTGGCAACAACACGTACAAGTATTGTACCACCTCTAGAAAGGACATAAGCCTAGAAGAAAACAAAGATTGCTGATGCAAAAGTAATGAACATCTTAGCTCAAACATTATCAGATGATATTTTCCAAAAGGTTGCTGAATGCAATTCAGCAAGTGACATCTGGAACTACATCAATACAATGGTTGCTGGATCTGCTGATGAGAGAAAAGACAAAAGATCTCCCCTTATCACTCAATATGAGAACTTCAAAAAGGGAGAATCTTAATCTGTAGCTAAAATATACACAAGACTCGGTATCATAATCAATGAACTGAAGACATTGGAGAAGGACATCATATTGACAGAAGTCAATGATATGATCCTTATATGTTTCCTTAGCATATGGGATTCAAGGATTTGGCCAATCAAAGAAGCCAGAAGTTTAAATGAGATTACAACAAAGACCCTGTTGGGCAAGCTCAAATATTTTGAGAAGCTCATCAGAATAATAGAAACTATCAAAGGACTTCACCCTTAGTAAGGAAAGAGAAAAGTATTGCTTTCTAAGCAACAAAAGAAGATGAAGAATCTCCAAAGAATGAAGATCGTATAGGTATCTTGGCTAAGAGATTCTAAAAAATTACAATAAAAGACTTCAGAAGAAGATCTTCTAGAAATAATGACAAACCAAGGTATGACAAAACACCCACTAAAGAAATTGTGTGTTATGGTTGCAGGAAACATGAACATATTCTTCCAGAATGTCCTGAGAATCAGAAGAAGGATAAGAAGAAAGAGAAAGACTACAAGAAACACAATATCAAACCCTTTTCTGGTAAACACAAATAGAAGGAGAGTTTTTTTGTAGCTGAAACCTAGAGTGAATCAAAAGATGAGTCTTCATCAAGCACAAGTGAAGATGAAGAGGAAGCAAAGGCTAAGGAAGTCTACTTGATGGCAATCAATGCATCATGTAGCAATTCTGAGTCTCAATCAGAATCTGAAGAATATCAGGTAATATCTTCTTTTGATTTTACTTCAGATAAGTTTAAAATAGATTTTAAATTACTATGTAAAGATTTAATAAAATCTGAGAAGGAAATAAAACTTTCTAGAGAAAAATTTACTTAATTAGATAATTTATCTTCTGAAAACATAAAACTTAAAGCTTATTTGAGAATTGCTTCTGAACAAATAGTTTCTTTAGAAAACACATTATCTGAGGCTAAAAAGTTTGAAGAATCCCTTAATGGGAGAAGCATCAAACTGATGAATATCACAAGCACAGTTAATGTCAGGCTAAATGGCAAACTAGGCTTGGGAGATTCATCAAGTCAACCTCATCTGTTACAGAAAACATTTTATTTACACCTGTAAAATTTGTTTCTGCTAGAGGAAAAAAGTATTACAAATTACCAATAAGACCACTAAAGTCTTACAAAAGAATAAACAAAATCAAAATAATTTTTTTTAAAAAAATAATGTTCAAAATAATTTGTCGAACCGAGCTCGACAAAATAATCATCATTCATCGAATAGAGCTCGATGAACTATGAACGCAGAATTTGGATATAATTATTCAAATGGTGCTCGACGAAATCAATAAGATTCGTCGAACCACGATTGACAAACGTGGAGAATAGAAAATGAATATTATCATTCTGTGAATGGAGCTCGACGAACTCACTCCCATTCATCAAACTCAGCTCGACGAACTCATTATAATTCGTCGAACCCAGAATTTCAAAACAGAAACTTTGATTCTTTTCAAAATTATAATAAAACACAAAGATTTATAAATCCCTTTACTTAGTGGATAATCCCTCCTAGGAGATTTCATCCACTTGGTTATAAGGATCAACAAGAATATTCTTACATTTCTAATTATCAATATGAAAGAAAGATAGGTCCCAAGGTAACCTGGGTCAAGAATATCTAAGTTTTTTTTGTATAGGAAAGGAACTATCCTACCATAGAGGAACAGTGATATTTTGATAGTGGTTGCTCAAAACATATGACAGGAAGCAAAGCTAACCTGAGTGACTTCAAAGCTAAGCTCGGACAAAAAGTTATTTTTGGAGACTCCAACTGTGGACAGATAGAAGGCTATGGCAATGTCAAGGTTGGGGTAGTTACCTTCAGGAAGGTAGCTTACGTGAATGGTATCAAACATAACCTCATCTTCATAAGTCAGTTATGTGATGTAGGTTATTATGTATCTTTTTATAAGTCATCATATTTTATTACTTCTGATAAAAACAAAATTGTTTTAACTGGAATTAGATAAGGTAATATTTATTTAGTTAATTTTAATTCCGCTAATTCAGAAATTTGGCTATTTAATCAAATCAGTAAAACAAATGAATTATGGCATAAAAGGTTAGGACATGTAAACCTTAGGAGTATTGCTAAACTATCTAAGGAAAACCTTGTTAGAGGACTTTCTTTTGGTTCTTACTAGAAGCAAGGACTTTGCAGGGCTTGTCAATTAGGCAAGCAAACCAAAAATATTTTTAAATCCATTTCAAAGAGTGATTCAAGTAGAATTTTTTATTTGCTATATATGGACCTTTTTGGACCTATTGCATTACAAAGAATGGGAGGAAAGTCATATACCTTAGTTATTGTAGATGATTTATCTAGATTCACTTGGCTGTCCTTTCTTAGAAACAAGTCAGATAACTTTAAAGTTCTTATAGATTTTTCTAGGAACATCAAGATTGAGTACTCTACTCAAATTGTATTAATCAGAAGTGATCATGGCATTGATTTTGAATCTCCTCTGATGAAAGAATTCTGTGAGAAGGAAGGTATCAAACATTATTTTTCTTCTCCTAGAACTTCTCAACAAAAAGGGGTAGCTGAATGGAAAAATAGACCCCTAATTGAATTTGCTAGAACATTTCTTGCAGATGCTCACTTGCCCCTATCCTTTTGGGCAGAGGAAGTAAGCATAACAAACTATGTCCTTAGCAAAATTCTAATACATAAACTAAAGGGTAAGACTCCCTATGAATTACATAAATCAAAGAAACCTAACGTAAATTATTTTAAAGTTATTGGTTGTAAGTGTTACATTCATAACAATAATTAAAAACATCTAAGAAAATTTTAAGCCAAAGCTATTGAAGGAATTTTCCTTGGATATTCTCAAGTCAGCAAGGCTTATAGAGTGTTTAATAAATCTACCCTTAAAATGGAAGAATCTGTGTATGTTTCTTTTGATGAGACTAATATGTTTTACAAGGAGTAAAATATCTCTACCATAGAATCTTTTCAGGTACCAAATATGTGTGATAAAATGGATGAATTAATCCTAACAAAAGAGGATACAGTACATCCTTCTCAACAGATTGTTGATGATGACAGTGATGAAGAAAATCATGAGATTTATGCTGAAAATATTGTGGCTAATGAAATTCCACTAGAGGAATTAGCACCACAAATAATTGAACAACCAACTCTACCTGTTGATCTTGTCACACTTAGAGATCACCCTAGATCTCAAGTGATTGGAGACATTTCAACTGGTGTTCAAACAAGGCATCAATTGAATCAAGATCAGATGCATTCTTGTTTTATTTCTCAGATTGAACCTCAATCCATCAAAGATGCAGAACAAGATCCCCACTAGATCATTTCTATGTAAGAGGAACTCAATCAGTTTGAGAGATGTAGAGTTTGGGACTTAGTTCTAAGACCCAAAGACTATCCAGTCATTGGAACGAAGTGGGTTTTTTGGAATAAGTTGGATGCTCAAGGAATCATTGTAAGAAATAAAGCAAGATTGGTAGCTTAAGGTTATTCACAGGAGGAAGGAATAGACTATGATGAGTCATTTTCTCCTTTTACAAGATTAGAGCTATCAGGATTTTTCTTGAATTTGTAGTATTCAAGAGATTCAAAGTATATCAGATGGATGTAAATAGTGCTTTTTTAAATGGAGAGCTCAAAGAAAAGTTTTTGTAGAACAACCACTAGTTTTAATCTCTCCAACTCATTCTAACCATATTTTTAGACTTAATAAAGAACTTTATGGTCTTAAACAAGCTCCAAGAGCTTGGTATGAGACCCTTGCTAGTTTTCTTCTAGAAAATAAATTTAGTAGGGGCATAGTAGATAAAAGATTTTTTGTTAGACATTATAAATCTAAAATTTCACTAGTTGAAATATATGTAGATGACATAATTTTTGGCTCTACTGATTCGAAGCAATGCAAAAGATTTTCTGACCTAATGCATTCTAAGTTTTAAATTAGTTGTATGGGTGAGCTATCCTACTTCCTTGGTTTACAAGTGTTGCAAAATCCTGATGTAATTTTTATATACCAATTTAAATATGCTAAAGAGCTAATTAAAAGATTTGGTATGTCAGATGCATCAGCTATGAAAACACCCTTGCCCTCTAATGTTGTTGTTGATAATGATGAACAAGGCAAACCTGTTGAACAGAAAATATGTAGGACTATCATTGGGTCCTTATTATACTTAACAGATAGTAGACCAGACATAATATTTAATACCTATATTTGTGATAGGTTTCAAGTAAATCCCAAAGAATCTCACCTAATTTTAGTAAAAAAGATTTTAAGATATATAAAAGGTTGCCCAAATATAGGACTCTGGTATCTAATAGTGTCAGAATTTGAATTAATTGGATTCTCAGATACTGACTATGCTGGATGCAAAGTTGATAGAAAAAGCACATCAAGAACTTGTCAATTTCATGGTGATGATAGGCTTGTGCCATGGTTTTGCAAGAAGAAAACTTCTGTGTCTACTTCAACTTCTGAAGCTGAATACATTGCAACTGGTAGTCATTGTTCACAAATTTTGTGGATTTAAAATCATCTTCTAGATTATGGATATAACTTAAATAATTAAACAATATTTTGTGATAATACCAGTGCAATAACAATTACAAAAAATCCATTCAATCATAGTAGGACAAAGCAAATAGAAATAAGACATCATTTTCTTAGAGATAATATGGACAAAAATAAAATTAATCTTGTTTTCATTTCTACTGATTTACAAAGCGCAGATATTATCACTAAACCCTTAGATGAAAAGAAACATCTTTTCTTCTTAAATCAGTTAGGCATGATTAATAGCTAGTCATTAATTTGATTTTTGTTCTGAGCTCGACGAATTGGACACCTTTCGTCGAACGGAGATCGACGAACTGTGAACTTTTTGTAAGATATTCGTCGAACAGAGATCGATGAACTGTCTTTGTAAAACTTTCGTCAAACGGAGATTGATGGATTAGTTTTATTTACTTTTTGTCGAATGGAGCTCGACGAAATATATTTCTTTCTTAAAACTTTTGTCGACCGGAGATCAATGAAATGCATTTCTCTTTAGAATTTTCGTCGAACAAGAGTTCGATGTTTTATTTTTCGTCGGACAGAGTTCGCCTTCTCGACTTCTGAAAACTTATATTTAGGTTTTCATCGAACTCTATCCTGTGCTTTCTCCATTTCCCTTCTCTTGCGCTTGATCTTTTCTATCTTGCAGGAAAAGTAGTTGTCACAGGAGATTCTTGTAAAAATAAAGTTTGATGCTGGATTTGATATAGGCATGGACTCCTTCAGTCATTCTGATCAAATATTTCAGGATATTTTGCAACTTTTCGAGACACAACATTTAAGAAACTTTATGTGCACCAAAATCAAACTTCTCATCATGGAAATTAAGGAATGGGTCTATACTGCTAATATTCAAGACCCTACAACTATTACTGGATAAGTCACAGGACATCAGGTTACTCTAACACCTGACATTTTATCTAAAATGTTTTGTTTTGTTAATGGGGAAGATGATATTGAACGTTCAAGTTCAAAATTTCATATAATATTAGAAAGGTTGGGTCATTCTCATGGAAACCTTAACCATCTCTTGAAAAAGAATTTTTCCATAGAGTATAAGTATTTGGCCGATGTGGTTGGTAAGTAGTTGATGTGTTCTTTGGTTGATAAGAAAACCACTAACTGGGGAATAATCTTATTTGATTCAATTAAGAAGAAGATTAATACAAAAGATGTCAGTTAGGGAAGAATTCTGGATATTTTCCTCCAAACAAAATGTCAAGAAGTTTTGGTTTCTCAGACTGTGGATATCAATGCATCCAAAAGGATTACTTCTGCCTTGTTTGGAAAGTGGGACAGGGTTATTCAAAAGCCATCCTTAGCTGAATCTTCCAGGACAGCTTCTGAAAGCACAAGGGTTGTTTCAGCCACTCTCCAAACCCCAGTAGAAGTTTCTGCTCTTCTTATTTCTTGTCCTTAACCATCTTCACATCATTCTCCCCTATCTTCTATATCTAAACAACTTCTATCATCAACTCCACATGTTGATGACCCTATTCCTCAGTCACCTATTCAGTCACCACTTACATCTCCATTACTCTCTTCTCCTCCTCACTTCTCTTTACAACACTCATATATACCTCAATCTCCTATATCTCCACAACACTCACCAATCTAGATAATCATTCCTCATGATATTCCTATTGACATTCGACCTTCATCTATTCCTCATGCTTTCATCATATGTCAAATTTGTGCAAACAAATCCACTCCATCTTCTTCAACTCCAAATCCAACATAGACATCTGCTTAGAATCCTTCTGAGATTTAGTTTTTGGATTTTTCTTCTATTGCCTCCAATATCATTGAATTTATTACTCCAACTCTCAAAAAGCTGATAGATGAAGCAATATCTCATCTTACTGCTTCTATCTTTGCTTTATTTTCTCAACTGTCTTCTTCCTCCTTTGTCCCTTCTTTTGGGGGCCTATATTCATGTCTCCCTGGATCTAGGCAGGGCAAGATGTTTTATGAAGAAGCTCCAGCAGTGTTATTTACAATAGCAGCAGAAGCTCCAATCAGTCTAGAAGCAGTTGTTATTATTTAGGATACAAAGATGCTCAATTCATTTAAAGAAGAAGTAAAAATTATTTCAGAAGTTATTACTGTTGGTGATGTCTCTAGTCATCCCACACTCAACTTGTATTATTTATTAAGAGTTTTTGATACTCTCATTGTTATTCTCCAGTTTTTAAGCTTAATCTCTCTAAAGATATAGTATGTCATACTGCTAAGTTAGTCCTTCAGTTCAGAAACAACTAAGGACAAACTTTTTAGTTATTTCTTCTATCATTTCTCAAGTCTCTCAGCCCATATTTTTTGAGAATTTCATGGATATTATAGAGAATGTTTCTTCCCCTCCTACCCTTACATGGGATGAAAATCCATTGCCAAATTTTGATGATATTCTTTTTCAAGACATGGAGCAAGAAGATGACAGTGTACATATACAAGCTAATATAGATATTGTTAATACACAGCCAAAAGTTCAAATCCCTGATCAGTATAATTTGCTTAAATAATTAGATGATTTATATGATAATCCAAAGGTTTAATCTGATGATGATGAAGAGTCAGATGACTCAGAAGATTCTAATCCTAGAAAAGGAAATTCAAGAAAAAGAAGGCTCTAACAAAGGTTGCTCCTAAACCCTCCTCTACAGCTGATATTCCATATTACATTTTGCATGGAATACCCCTCACTCTAGATCTTCCCAACTGGATGAGATTCTAAGAATGAACAAAAGAACAGGAAGAAAATGAGGAGATACTCTTCACCTCCAAAAATTAGGAGAGGACCTCCTCCTCCTCCAGCAGCAGGAGTATCTAGAAATATTTCTCAAAGACCCACTTCTTCTCATTCTACACCCTCTCAAGACAGACCTTCAGGGTCAGGTTCTCAAGGAAATCAGAAGTAGAAAACAAAGCAAAGCAGCCAGCAGCCAAGACAAAGTAGTTCATAACAATCAGATCAAGAGAAGCCTCCTTCACAAGTTAATGATCCATAAATGGATCCACAATAAGAATTGCAAAATTTAAGGAGCTTGTTGCTCTGTATCAAATTAAGAAAGCTAAAGCATATGGAAATGACACCTCATAGTTCTCCACCTTGTCCTCTTACAGAAAGAAGGATCTTGAAAAGTATTAGGTAAAGAACTAGTTCAATGTGGACAAGTACAAGAGCTTACATCCTGAGACAGTTGTTCCAAGGACTACCTCTCTGAAGATCATTGTATCTTATGATTTGAAGATGAGTCAAAGAGAAGCTACAGATCAAGTTAATCTTTACTAAACCATCTTTAGATTCTCTCTCTGATGCCTCTAAGAAAGACAATTAATTTTTGAATTTATGTTCTTAAAACTGTGTTTTTGTACTCTCAAAGTACTTTATTTTATATTTTCTGAAAGCTTTACTGCTAGATATTTTATGCTTTGTGTTTTCCTTTATAAATAGTATCCTTACCCAAATAGGGGGAGATTATTGGAACCATATTACTTATTTTGGCTAAGATTACTATCTTTTGTTTAGGATGTTTAGATTGACCCACTTTATATAGTCTACGGTCATAGGATATTTCAAGGATTATTGTCACAGACGGAATTCCAACAAAAATGCAGATCGATGATAAAAAAAATTCAGTTCGATGAAAGAAGAGCTGCGTTCGACGAACGCTGAGTCTAGCTCGATGAACTCAGAGTTCAATCTCTGAGTTTAGCTCGATGAAAGGTGAGCAACGGTAAACGAACTCCGATCACAACTCTGTAGCTCAGCTCGATGATAGCCAAGCTCAGTTCGATGAATAACATATTCAGTTGGACGAACTCCAAGCTCAGGTCGACGAAAGGTTTTTTGTGTTCGAATAATTCTCTGCAATGTTTAGGCAGTTGTATTTATTCAGAGGCAGAATGATTTCAAGCTTTATTTAAGGCATTTATACTCTGATAATTAATGCTAAATATTCTAAATGAATATAGCCGTTCCAGGCAGCATTAATTATGGATTTATCACAGAGTTTATTTCTAATCAATTTCGTACGCAGTTACAAATCTCAAGGAATGCTTCGGACATTTCTGAATTAATGAATTCAAATGTTTGAATTCCTCTCAGGCATTCTTAATATATTGATAGAAGTTTTTTGCCTCAGGGTTAGAAATGTTACAGAATATTAGAACTATTAGAGACTGTTATACACTACACTGATTTATTTTTTACAGAGAATATGATATACATCTTCAAGCATTTTCTTGAAGAACAAATCTTCATTCTGAGATTCAACTTGAAATCTCTCAAAAACATTTTCTAGATAGTGAAGCTTTTCAAGAAGTCTTACACCCTGAAGAAAAGTCTCCCTCTCCTGATCATAATCTCTACTCAAATCAGGGGGAGCTTTTGCTTACAACATCCACTAGTCTTCTCAGAGAATCTTGACAGAGAAGACATCATCATTTTTTTAGTTTATTTCATAAACTATGTACAGGGTTTTTAACTCCCTTCAAAAGTTATCATTTGGTTTCTAAGTCTCCTGATCAAAAGACTTAAGTTTGGTTTTTAGGCAACTGATCAAAAGCTAAAATGGTTACTAGATCTCCCTTAGAAAATAGATCTTCTAGTGGCAGGTAACCTGATCAAAAACCTGTAGTAGATTCCTACTAGGGTGGTAGAAGAGTGGATGTACCCGGATTTATTGGGGAACCTCTATAAATTTCCTTTTGTTGTCTGTGATTGTTATTCATTTTATTTGTGGGGTGTGATTTTTCCTTTTTTACATATATATCACTTACTTTAAATTAGCTATATAAATATATTAATGTTTTTAATATACACTATCCACCCCCTCTAGTGTAACGTAGATCTATCCCTCATGTTCATCCACCTCTAGCTATTGAACTAATTGGTCTGCATACATCACTATGTACTATACCCAATAGATCATTGATGAGTCCTATTTATATAATGATTTTCAGACTCATCTGGGCTTGTTTTTGTATGCTTGCACTTCACTTTGAGTTTGTTATCGCTCATATTTCATATTATCCTTATTTCTTTAGGAAGTGCACTTTTGGCCCATGGTTGTGTTTATTTTGTGTTCTTCTATTATTATACTTCGTTCTGTGCTTGTTTGGAATGTCTGCACATATCGGTGCTGGGTTTAGGGGTCGTGTGCGTGTTCCGGGATTATTTGGAAACAAGTTTACTGCGCACGATCATCGGCTGTAATGCGCACGACCACTGGTCGTGCGCCGCTGATCGTGCGTACTATACCCCATTTTCTAAAGTTCTGTCGGGGCAATCGCACGACCACTGACTTCAGTACGCACGACCACTGGTCGTGCGCCACTGATCGTGTGCATTGATTCCACTTTTTCCTTGAGTTCTGCCTGGCCTTCGCGCACTATCACTGACCACAGGGCGCACGATCACTGGTCGTGCGCCAGTGATCGTGCGCGCTGTAATTTCTGCAATCTGTAAATACGCAGGTTCCGCCCTAATTTCGGGAGATCGCCAAAGTCCGTCGTTTTTCCGCCATTTTCGTCTCCAAGGAGGGTTTCCACCGTCCTCCTTCATCTTCCACCTTCGGGAGGTGCTCCGGGCAAGCTTTCAATGCAAAATCATAGCCGGAGCTTCCTCTCGTCCTCCTCCTTCATCCTCGAGCTTCAAGGGAGATTTGACCTAGCTTCCTCCATCAAGCTAGGAGGTGTATGTGCTTCCATCTTCCGCAGCGTGATACGAAGAAGACGGACCACTGGGAGTGAGTGACAGCCTCCTCTACCCCGGACGCAGTTGAGGACCGAGCTTGGACTCGGATTGACAACCCAGGATTCCAACCGTGAACCCTCAATAAGGCTTCAAACCCGATCGATTTCACACACTTCTGTTAATTTGTTGTTGTTAGTTTAGTTTAATTTCCATGTATTGATGAAGTATTATTACATTTGATAAACAACTTTCACTTATTCATGTCTATGTGAGTTAGTGTAAGTTTGTTATATTTGCTTGAGATGCGTCATATTCCATCCACCGCCATACATCCTTGCCGCACTAGCAATTGCTAGTGGCGTGCGTAGCGAAGAAGTGCTTACGACCCTCATTCCGCCGTTCTCTCCACCTCATCCGTTAGCCTACTCTTCCATCCGCCTAGCGATTCGGTGCATAGCGGCCCGACTAGTCTTCCATCCCGCCTGGAGAAGCTTTGCATAGCGGCATTACATAGGAGTAGTTTTTAGCATTTATTTTCTATTTCCACAACCATCTAAACCCCCCTTTTTGAGCCGACCCGAGGACCTCAATCTCAAGTCCTCCTCAAAATTAACTCCATCTTACTGTGTTCCTCAAGAGACCGACACTCGGGGATTTTTTCCCAAACTTTATTACTTGTGCGACCGGTGCGCTTGCCGTATTTACATGCATCAAGTTTTTGGCACCGTTGCCGGGAAACACAGTCGTGTGAGTTTTTGGAGAGGGAGATTATAGATTGAAGCCCTTTTCCATCTGTTCATTCCATGTTTTATTTTTCTTTGCTTTAGTTTTTATAATTTGTTGCTTATTTATCTTTATTCTTTTTCTAATTTTGATATTTCAATAGCAGGTGTTCCTTTTTATTTATCTGCTTGTGTGTAGTTAATTTTTGCTTAGAAAATACTCGTGCTGAATTCTTTCTTGCTGCACTATGTATTCTTATGCGAATATCCGTTGCCGTTGGTGCGGGGATTATAGGCATAGCAGTGATGAGTGCCCCACTGAAGAATGGGAGCATAATTCTCGTGGTTTAGTGTATGGAGCACCGTTGTCTTATGGTACTTCGCACACCGTACCCCAGTCTTATGGTCACTACTCTTCTCCGCCTTCACCTTTTTCATATTCCTCTCCGGTCCCACCTGGACCAAGGAGTAATGGAAAACGGTGTTTGTGTTGTCGTTGCACCGACCATGTGTTGAAAGATTGCGCAGAATTTCAGCGCCAGTTGGAGGCGGATGAAGAACCAAATATCCGGATTGTCTCATCCACCTCTCAAAGGGCTGCTCCTTCTGATTCTGATGATGTATCCGCAGTATCACCTTGTCTATGGGGTACTGCTATGGATACACCTATCAGACTTTCTACTGATCGATGTGATGACATTGCGGTACCGTCGCCCTCTATACCTTCTTCCCCTCTTCTTGATTCACCCCCGGAGGAACCTGCACCTACTTTCTCTGATGTTGTTGTTCCTCTGCTTTCTTTGCAAGAATCATCTAATCCTCTTTTTAGTGAGTTGGTTGATGACGTTGTGCCCTGTGGAGATTGGGAATATGAGGATGCGCCATGGTGTGACGAGGACATTAATCTCAAGTCCTCCTTGAAAGACATGTTAGCTTCATCAAAAGTAATATGGACAGATTCTTCAATTCTTAATATAGTTTTATTATAAACCCTATAAGCTTTTCTGATCATGGAGTATCCCAGAAACACTCCTTCATCAGCTTTTGCTTGGAATTTTGCTAGATATTTCTTGTCATTATTATGAATGTAACAAGTGCAACCAAATACCTTAAAATAGTCTACTTTAGGTTTCTTCCCTTTGAGTAATTCATAAGGAGTCTTTCACTTCAGTTTATGTATTAGACTTCTATTCAACACATAATTGGAGGTGTTCACTGCCTCAGCCCAAAAGGATAGAGGTAGGTGAGCATCTGTCAATAATATAGTTGCAGATTCAATAAGGGTTCTATTTTTCCTTTCAGCAACCCCATTTTGTTGAGGAGTTCTAGGAGCTAAGAAAGTATGCCTGATCCCATCACTTTGACAGAACTCTTGCATGAGAAGAGAATCAAACTCTGTCCCATGATCACTTCTGATCAGGGCAATATGAGTGTTGAACTCAGTCTGAATGCATTTGAGAAAATCTGTTAAACATTTAAAGTTATCAGACTTCTTCCTTATAATGAATACCCATGTGAATCTTGAGAAGTCATCTATAACCACTAAAGTATAGGATTTCCCTCCTAAGCTTTGTACTGCAATGGGTCCAAAAAGATCCATGTGTAACAGATACAAAATCCTAGGTGAATCACTCTTGTTAATTGATTTAAAGCTATTTTTAGTTTGCTTGCCTAATTGACAAGCCTTGCAGAGTCCTTCCTTCTTGTAGGGGCCAGAAGGCAGTCCTCTGACAAGGTTGTCCTTGGATAGCCTAGCAATGGTTCTAAGGTTAACATGTCCTAGTCTTTTATGCCATAGAATATTAGGTCTAGATATGGAATTAAACAGGCAAATATCTACCTTAGATGAATGAAAGTCTACTAAGTAAATATTACCTTTCCTGTTACCTGTCAACACAGTTGTGTTGTCTTCTGACTTGACCTTGCATATTTCTTTGTTGAAATTCACTTGATATCCTTCATCACACAGCTGACTAATGCTTATCAGGTTGTGCTTGAGTCCTTCAACATAGTCTACCTTCTTGAAGGTGACTGTCCCAATTTGGATTGCACCATATCTTTTTGTAGTTCCAAAGTTTGAATCACCAAAAATTACCTTTGGTCCAAGCTTGGCTTTAAAGGATGTGAAGTTGTCCTTATTCCCTGTCATGTGCTTTGAGCACCCACTATCCAGATACCATACCTGGTTTGATGTTGGATAGGTCTTCACCTGCACATAAACAGTTTATATGTTTTTGACCCAGTTAACCTTGGGCCTAGGTTGATAACCCTTAAATTTAGAAATAAAAGACATCCCAGGTTGATCCTTATAACTTTCAGGATGGTATCTCATAGGAGTTACTATCCATTCAGTATAGGTATTAAAGCATTGGGATGAAGCACATCTAGGATTGAATTGAGATTTTCCTCTAAAAGAAGGTTCAAAGCTCTGAACTTCGTTCGACGATCGTCGAGCTGGGTTCGACGATCTTGGGTAAAATCGTCGAGCTCCGTTCTAAGATCGACTATGAAGGAGTTCAGAGTTCAGGAAACGTTGAGCTGAGTTCGACGTTTTAGCCTGAGATCGTCGACCTCTGTTCGATGATCGTCGACCTTTGCTCGACGTTTTCTGTTGAACTTTCTTTTTGTTAGGTAGATCTGAATTTTTCCTAGCAACCTCTACAACACCCTTTCCATTATCAGAGATAAACTTGATTGGGGTTGTTAATACTATGGGTTGGCTAGATGAGGCACCCAAGCCCAGTGTACTATTTAATCTTGAGTTCACTGTGCTTGTGATGTCCATTAATTGATACTTCTCCCATTAAGGGATTCTTCAAATTGCTTGGCCTTGGATAGTTCACTTTTTAGTGAAGCTATCTGCTCCCTATAGCATTCTAACTCTTCAGAGAGTTTGAGGTTCTCTGATTTTAAGGTGCTATACTCAGACAGTTGATTTCTGAGGGAAATGGTTTCCTTCTCAGATTCTAACAAATCTAGGCATAGAACTTTAAATTCTTGTTTAAAATCCTCAGAGTTGAAATCAAAAGAATTGATTACATGAACTTCATCTGGTTGAACTTCTGAGTCTGACTCTGATTCTTCTGCTTCTGAATTTGATTGTGAGGCATTAATAGCCATCATGCAGAATTCCTTTTCATCAGCATCATCCTCATCATCACTGGAACTGGATGAAGCTTCAGACTCCTCTTCAGTTTCACTCCATGTCTCAGCAACAAAACCCTTCCTTGTATGTTTGTTCTTGCTGGAGGAGGGTTTGTCTGAGCTATTCTTTTTGAAGTCTTTTTCCTTTCTTCTTTCTCTTCTATCTTTCTTGTCCTTGTTCTTATTTTCTAGACAGTCAGGCACAATATGGCCTGTTTTCCAGCAAGCAAAACATATAATTTCTTTATTGTTATTTGATTTATCATACCTTGGTTTATCATGACCCTTGTATGATCTCTTTCTGAAGTCTTTTCTGGCCATCTTGTAGAATCTTTTGTCCAGTAGACTTAGGAGCTCATCATTTCCTGTAGCTTTATCTTCAGGCTCCTCTTCTGCAGCTTTGAAGGCTATGGTCTTTTCTTTCCTTGTGACTGGATAAGTAGCCTTTTGTTCTTCTTCTCTATTTTTAATGAGCAGCTCATAGGATTTGAGCTTGACAAGGAGAGCTTCAGTGGTAATCTCATTTAGACTTCAGGCATCTTTGATTGGCCAGATTCTTGAATCCCAAGTGCTGGGGAAGCACATTAAGATTTTGTCATTCAGCTCAGTCAATGAGATTTCTTTATCCAAAGTCTTTAACTCATTGATAATCAGACTTAGTCTATTGTACATGTCAGCCACTGATTCAGCTTCTCCCTTTTTGAAGTTCTCATATTGGCTTATCAGGTGGGATCTCCTGTCTTTCCTTTCATCAGCAGATCCTGAGACAATTTCAGAGAGCTTGTCCCAAATTCCTTTGGCTGAGTTGCAGTCAGCTACCTTCTGAAATATCTCATCAGACATTGTCTGAGCTAAGATTTTCATGGCCTTGGCATCTGCAGTCTTCCACTTCTTTATTTCAGCATCTGTTCCTGAAGGAGGTGGAACAGCATTTGTACTTGAGCTTGCTGGTGGACTTGGGCATACTGTTAAAACAGAATTAAATATATCTTCATCAATAGAATTCATGTAAAGTCTAATCCTTGCTTTCCAATGTGCAAACTTGGATAGATTGCACACTGGAGGCCTGGTGCTTGCATAATCTTTGTTATGTGCCATGTCTTTATAAAATTAAATATAATGAAAATATCCCTCTTAAAGGATTGATCTTATCAAGGATCTTTTGGTTCAGGTGTTAGCCTGTATGAACAACCAACCTCCCTCTGATACCAATTGAAAGTGAGGGTAAGATCTATCTCACCTCTAGAGGGGGGTGAATAGAGTTTAATAAAAGTAAATTCACAATTTTAAACTTAGCAAAGCTTTTAACATTTGATTTATATATATGTTTAGGGTGCCTAGCTATAGAATTAAAAAGACAGAAAAAAGTAAGAGCACAACACACAGCAAAGAGAACACACAAGCAAACCAGAAAACACAAGGAGCTATAGTGGTTCCCCAAAAACCTGGGTACATCCACTCTTCTACCACCCTTGGTAGGAATCCACTGCAGGATGAGTTGATCAGGTGTCCTTGCACCAATGAGCTTTTGATCAGGTGCTCAAAAACCAAACTAGATTTTTTGATCAGGTGTCTTGCCACCACTGAGTTTTGACAAGGCTCTCATAACCAGACTCAAAACTTTTGAAGGGAGTTTTGAAAACCCTTTTACATGAGGAAAGGAAAAGGAAAAGAAAAAGGGTGAAGTTGTCTTCTCTGTCTCAATCAAAGAGAGAAGCACAAGTGGATCTTTTGTTGTCAAAGCTCCCCCTGAGATGTTGAATGAATCGGGAATGGAAGCTTTGCTCTAGGGTGATAGGTCTTCAGAAACTTCAGATCTCCAGCAGAAGATTGTTTCAGCAGAGGCTGAAAGATGAGTTGTCTGGAGTCCTTGAGATGAAGCTGTGATCACTTTTTGAGTACACAAAATTATTCAGCTAATTCTCCTTTTTCTATAACAGTATGTGTGTCTCTTGATTCTAATGATTGTATTGACTCTTCATTGATTGTTGAGAGAAGAAAAGAGAAGAAGTTCTTATTCCCTGAAGGTTCTTCATCCAAGATAGCCGTTATTAGGCATTAAATGCCTTCCATAAAGAATTTGTCTTCTAGAGGAAAGTCCAGCAAAACATTCTTTTGATAATTCCTTGAAACTTTGGTCCAGAATAAATGAAAATGGCTGGCAGATCTTCTTGATATAAATACTGAGAGAATTCAAAAACATTCCAAAGACTGACAGAATTTGAATCCTTAAAAACGTCGATCTCTCAGAAAATCGTCAATCTGAGTTCTACGATCGTCGAACTGAGCTCAGAGATGGAATAAGATCAACAGACAGAAAATGTTGACCTGAGCTCGAAGATCGTCGAACCGAGCTCAGCGACCTGGAGAATAAGAGAAGAGTGATCGTCGACCTGAGCTAGAAGATCATCGACTGGAGCTCGACGATTTATCATAGTTGAGTTCAGAAAACGTCGAACGGAGTTCGACGTTTCGTCGACCTGAGCTCGACAAAAGTTGTCTTATTCTTGGCTCTATTTCTGAATCTTGGAATGGTCCTAGGGGCAGCTTCAAACCTAAGTTCTAAGCCCTAGACACATTCTAATATTGACCTTTTTAACTATACATCTAGGTCAACCTGGTTTCCTAAGAAAAATATAGTGATCCTTACCCAAATTAGTAATATGGTGTTCCAACAATCTCCCCCTATTTGGGTTAGGATTACTATTTACATATTCCAGAAATAAAAATTACAACAACATATAAAAGAGCAGTAAACTAAAACAGAATAGAAAATCAAGAAAAAAATTGCAACAATTATGTGGAGTTTCAGCAAATTTTCAGAGGATTGTACTGTCTGCTTACATATGTTACTTCTTTTCATTTTCCCTTCTTAAATATAATTTCTCTGTTAGGATTAAGGGCTTCCTTCTTTGACCTTCTGTCATCTTCTGCTCCTAAGGAGGTTTGAGATCTAGCTCTTGGAACCACAGCCTCAGGATGCAGCTTCTGGTAGTCTACTGGGTCAAAGAATTTGCTTGAAGAATACCTTTCCAATTCAGCTTTTCTTTGTTCTGACAGAGTTGTAATGTTAGATGTGTCTCTTTCTTGCTCTCTTGCTTTCTTCAATTGATCTAGAGCAGCCAATTCTTTCATCCTTACAGTCCAAGATAATGGGTTGTTCTCTGGGTCTTCAAATGGCACTGCAGGCTCATATCTATTAATTGATTCTGATGTAGTAGTAGTTCAGGTTTCAACCTTTTCTCTGAGCTTGTAGGGGAAATGACCTTGAGTAGAGTCTGTGAACCTTTGTCCTTCCCTAGATTGAAATCTATGCTCTCTTTGGCTTCCTCTATACTGTCCTCTTCTTGATTGATAGCCCCTTTGATATTGTCCCCTTGGCTGGTATCTCTGATAAGACTGGGAGGAACTTTGTTTGGAAGCTGGGGCTTGATAAGCTGAGCCTGAACCAGAATCTGGAGGAGGAGGAGGAGGCTGAAAATGAGAAGATCCCTTTTCATACTTGTCCATCTTCCTTCTCTTCTTCATATCTTTTAGTTGGTTCTTGGAGAACTGCATCCAGGGCTCAGAAATGGGGCAGTCATGCAAAATATAATATGGAATGTCATTTGAGTCTTTAGCTTGAGCTGAGGGTACTTTCATCATAGCCTTGCTTCTGGCCTTCCTTTTCTTGGCAATTGTATTAGAAGAATCATCAGATTCAGTTTGAAACTGATCGCTCTCTGAACTTTGTGGTCTATTATACAAGTCATCAATGCTTTTTATATACTTTTCTTGTTGCTTGATTTGAGCAGGAGTGAGAGCAGGAGCAGCATCAATAACAGGAGCAAAAACAGCAGGAGTAGAAATAATTGAAGCAGAAATAGATTCAGATTCTTCTAGGTAGGTAGTAAGTTCTTTAGCAGCAGCAGTATCTTCAATCACAGAGACCATTTCAGTATCTTCTGAAGGCAAACTTGTTGTAACAGCAGCAACAGCACTTAAAATATCAGTATCCACAGCTTTGAAGGAATTTATATATATTTCAATCAGCCTGGGATCACAGTAATTGATAGGCACAATGGCCTTATTGAGGTCTTCAGATTGTTGAACTGGAAGAGAGCTGAAATATACAGTATCAAAAGTAGAGAGCAGACTCTGAAGGTCCACTGCAAAAATAGGAGCAGAACTGGAACCTTCAGCAGTCTCAGGCACACCCACTGCTTCATGAGGCATCTCCCCCTGCCTTGGTTCAGAGACCATTGAATCAAGGCACCCAGATGAAGGTGTTGCCTGGGAAGAGATGAAGGAGGAGAGCTTGGTAGACAACTCCTGAACTTGTTTCAGGAGTGGAGCCAAAGAGGTCTCCAGCAGAGATGTTAGCCGGGGGGCTAGCAGGTCATAGAGCTTGTCTGCCAAAATAGGAAGATCTACATGCTCAAGATGGGCTTGAGAAGAGGTAGGAAAAGAAGTTACTGGAGGAGTGGCTGGAGCTGATGTCATGGAGAATGTGAAGATAGGAGGTGGAGGGATAGATGGCTCTGAAGGAGGAATAGTGGAGATAGAAGTTATTGAGGTGGAGATGGATGAGATGGAAGAGTCATATGATGGGGTGAAGGATGGTTGAGAGAGGATTTTGTGAAGAAGTTGTTGATAGGAGGATGTTGAGGGAAGCTCAGAAGGAGAGGGAGGAGAAACATCCATAAAGGAGTCATCTATAAGAGAGAATGATGGAGAGGTGAAAGTTGGATAAGAGAATAGAGGATGGAAGTCTTATGAAGTAGTGGCTGGAGGAGGTGATGTTGGTGAACAAATGGTAATGGGAGAAGAAATGGTAGAGGATGAGATTGGTATGGTGACTGGAATAGAAACAGTTGGAGGAGGAGAGGAAGAGGCAGACAATCCTTCTGCTGGGGCAGATTCCTGAGAGGGAGTGACTTGGGTAGTCCGGGTGCCTGAATCCAGTGGTACTGCAACAGCCCTGATAGGGTTGATGATCTGCCTATCCCATTTCCTGAATAGGGCATAGGTAAGCCTCTTGGATGCATTGATGAACATCCCACTAGAGGTCAGCAGGTCAGGGCACCTGGAGTGCAGGTAAACCCGTAAAATTCTTCCAAAGCTTACACAGTTTTTGTTCAGTTTCTTCTTGATCAGATTGAAGAATATTAACCCCCAGTCTAAATGCTTCTTATCAACCAGAGCTCCCATTAAACAAAACTGATATCTAGATATAGTGTCATGGGCTGAGTGCTTTGCCAGAAGCACTTTGCCGACCACATCAGCCAGAAATTGATATTCGATGGACAGATTTTTCTTCAGCAATTTGTTAGGGTTCACAGCAGTGTGACCCATTCTATAAAGCATAGAATCAAACTCCTCTCCAGATAAATCTATGGAGTCATTTCCAGAACTAAGTAGGAAAACTTCAGTTAGAAGGGCCGGGGATAATGGTACCTGAGTCCCTTTTATTGAGCCGATGACAGAATTCTCATTCTCATCTGTCGCTATAAAACACCATTCTTTAATTTCTTCTGAAGCAATCTTCATTCGGGTGGTCATTATCTGAGATAGTTGCTGTTCTCGAAATAGGTTGAGAATGTCCTTGAAACGTTGATCACTTCCATCAAACGAGTTCATATCAATATCAAAACCGGTATCGAATTTCATCTTGCAAATAGCAGCACTAGAGCCAGCCATCTTTACCTGCAACAATGAACCAAACACGACCAAGCGTAGAAGATTTGGAGGGAAAGAGAGAAAATTGCAGAGAGTATGAAAGCGCAAAAGATGAACGACGGCCGAAGAAATGATTTTATATTAGGGTTCGACGGCGAAATAGAAAATCGTAGAGCTCAGTTCGATGAAACTTCGAACTCAGCTCGACGATTTGGGCTACTAAAGGAATCTGAAGAGACGCCAATAGTGTCGAACTCCGTTCGACGATACCAATTGAAAGTATACCAATTGAAAGTCTACTAAGTAAATATTACCTTTCCTGTTACCTATCAACATAGTTGTGTTGTCTTCTAACTTGACCTTGCATATTTCTTTATTGAAAGTCACTTGATATCCTTCATCACACAGCTGACTAATGCTTATCAGGTTGTGCTTGAGTCCTTCAACATAGGCTACCTTCTTTAAGGTGACTGTCCCAATTTGGACTGCACCATATCCTTTTGTAGTTCCAAAGTTTGAATCACCAAAAATTACTTTGGGTCCAGGCTTGGCTTTAAAGGATGTGGAGTTGTCCTTATTCCCTATCATGTGCTTTGGGCACCCACTATCCAGATACTATAGCTGGTTTGATGTTGGATAGGTCTTCACCTGCACATAAACAGCTTATATGTTTTTGACCCAGTTAACCTTGGGCCTAGGTTGATAACCCTTAAATTCAGAAATAAAAGACATCCCAGGTTGATCCTTATAACCTTCAGGATGGTATCTCTTAGGAGGTACTATCCATTCAGTATAGGGATTAAAGCATTGGGATGAAGCACTTCTAGGATTGAATTGAGATTTGCCTCTAAAAGAAGGTTCAAAGCTCTGAAATTCGTTCGACGATCGTCGAGCTGGGTTCGATGATCTTGGGTAAAATCGTCGAGCTCCGTTCGACGATCTTGGGTAAAATCGTCGAGCTCCGTTCGAAGATCGACAATGAAGGAGTTCAGAGTTCAGGAAACGTTGAGCTGAGTTCAACGTTTCAGCCTGAGATCATCGACCTCTGTTCGACGATCGTCGACCTCTGCTCGACGTTTTCTGTTGAACTTTCTTTTTGTTAGGTAGATCTGAATATTTCCTAGCAACCTCTACAATACCCTTTCCTTTATCAGAGATAAACTTGATTGGGGTTGTTAATACTATGGGTTGGCTAGATGAGGCACCCAGGCCCAGTGTACTATTTAATCTTGAGTTCACTGTGCTTGTGATGTCCATTAATTTGATACTTCTCCCATTAAGGGATTCTTCAAATTGCTTGGCCTTGGATAGTTCACTTTTTAGTGAAGCAATCTGCTCCCTATAGCATTCTAACTCTTCAGAGAGTTTGAGGTTCTCTGTTTTAAGGTGCTATACTCAGACAGTTGATTTCTGAGGGAAATGATTTCCTTCTCAGATTCTAACAAATCTAGGCATAGTACTTTAAATTCATGTTTAAAATCCTCAGAGTTGAAATCAAAAGAATTGATTACCTGATCTTCATCTGGTTGAACTTCTGAGTCTGACTCTGATTCTTCTGCTTCTGAATTTGATTGTGAGGCATTAATAGCCATCATGCAGAATTCCTTTTCATCAGCATCATCCTCATCAGCACTGGAACTGGATGAAGCTTCAGACTCCTCTTCTGTTTCACTCCATGTCTCAGCAACAAAACCCTTCCTTGTATGTTTGTTCTTGCTGGAGGAGGGTTTGTCTGAGCAGTTCTTTCTGAAGTCTTTTTCCTTTCTTCTTTCTCTTCTATCTTTCTTGTCCTTGTTCTAATTTTCTGGACAGTCAGGCACAATATGGCCTGCTTTCATGCAACCAAAACATATAATTTCTTTATTGTTATATGATTTATCATACCTTGGTTTATCATGACCCTTGTATGATCTCTTTCTGAAGTTTTTTCTGGCCATCTTGTAGAATCTTTTGGTCAGTAGACTTAGGAGCTCATCATTTCCTGTAGCTTTATCTTCAGGCTCCTCTTCTGCAGCTTTGAAGGCTATGGTCTTTTCTTTCCTTGTGATTGGAGAAGTAGCCTTTTGTTCTTCTTCTCTATTTTTAATGAGCAGCTCATAGGATTTGAACTTGCCTAGGAGAGCTTCAGTGGTAATCTCATTTAGACTTCTGGCATCTTTGATTGGCCAGATTCTTGAATCCCATGTGCTGGGGAAGCACATTAAGATTTTGTCGTTCAGCTCAGTCAATGAGATTTCTTTATCCAGAGTCTTTAACTCATTGACAATCAGACTTAGTCAATTGTACATGTCAGCCACTGATTCAGCTTCTCCCTTTTTGAAGTTCTCATATTGGCTTATCAGATGGAATCTCCTGTCTTTCTTCTCATCAGCAGATCCTGAGACAATTTCAGAGAGCTTGTCCCAAATTCCTTTGGCTGAGTTGCAGTTAGCTACCTTCTAAAATATCTCATCAGACAATGTCTGAGCTAAGATATTCATAGCCTTGGCATCTGAAGTCTTCCACTTCTTTATTTCAGCATCTGTTCCTGAAGGAGGTGGAACAGCATTTGAACTTGAGCTTGCTGGTGGACTTGGACACACTGTCAAAACAGAATTGAATATATCTTCATCAATAGAATTCATATAGAGTTTAATCCTTGCTTTCCAAAGTGCAAACTTAGATAGATTGCACACTGGAGGCCTGGTGCTTGCATAATCTTTGTTCTGTGCCATGTCTTTATAAAATTAAATATAAGGAAAATATCCCTCTTAAAGGATTGATCTTATCAAGGATCTTTTGGTTCAGTGTTAGCCTGTATGAACAACCAACCTCCCTTTGATACCAATTGAAAGTGAGGGTAAGATCTATCTCAACTCTAGAGGGGGGGGGGGGGGTGAATAAAGTTTAATTAAAGTAAATTCACATTTTTAAACTTAGCAAAGCTTTTAAGATATGATTTATATTGAAAGTGAGGGTGAGATCTATCTCAACTCTAGAGGGGGGTGAATAGAGTTTAATTAAAGTAAATTCACAATTTTAAACTTAGCAAAACTTTTAAGATTTGATTTATATATATGTGTAGGGTGCCTAGCTATAGAATTAAAAAGACAGTAAAAAGGAAGAGCACAACACACAGCAAAGAGAACACACAAGCAAACCAGAAAACACAAGGAGCTATAGTGGTTCCCCAAAAACCTGGGTACATCCACACTTCTACCAACCTTGGTAGGAATCCACTGCAGGATGAGTTGATCAGGTGTCCTGGCACCAATGAGCTTTTGATCAGGTGCTCAAAAACCAAACTAGATTTTTTGATCAGGTGTCTTGACACCACTGAGTTTTGACAAGGCTCTCAGAACCAGACTCAAAACTTTTGAAGGGAGTTTTGAAAATCTTTTACAGGAAGAAAGGAAAAGGAAAAGAAAAAGGGTGAAGTTGTCTTCTCTGTCTCAATCAAAGAGAAAAGCACAAGTGGATCTTTTGTTGTCAAAGCTCCCCCTGAGATGTTGAATGAATCAGGAATGGAAGCTTTGCTCTAGGGTGATAGGTCTTTAGAAACTTCAGATCTCCAGCAGAAGATTGTTTCAGCAGAGGCTGAAAGATGAGTTGTCTGGAGTCCTTGAGATGAAGCTGTGATCACTTTTTGAGTACACAAAATTATTCAGCTAATTCTCCTTTTTCTGTAACAGTATTTGTGTCTCTTGATTCTATTGATTGTATTGACTCTTGATTGATTGTTGAGAGAAGAAAAGTGAAGAAGTTCTTATTCCCTGAAGGTTCTTCATCCAAGATAGCCGTTATTAGGCATTAAATGCCTTCCATAAAGAATTTGTCTTCTAGAGGAAAGTCCAGCAAAACATTCTCTTGATAATTCCTTGAAACTTGCTCCAGAATAAATGAAAACGGCTGGCAGATCTTCTTGATATAAATGCTGAGAGAATTCAAAAACATTCCAAAGACTGACAAAATTTGAATCCTTAAAAACGTCGATCTCTCAGAAAATCGTCAATCTGAGCTCTACGATCGTCGAACTGAGCTCAGAGATGGAATAAGATCAACAGACAGAAAATGTTGACCTGAGCTCAAAGATCGTCGAACCGAGCTCAGCGACCTCGAGAATAAGAGAAGAGTGATCGTCGACCTGAGCTAGAAGATCGTCGACTGGAGCTCGACGATTTATCATAGTTGAGTTCAGAGATCGTCGAACGGAGTTCGACGTTTCGTCAACCTGAGCTCGACGAAAGTTGTCTTATTCTTGGCTCTATTTCTGAAATCTTGGAATGGTCCAGGGGGCAGCTTTAAACCTAAGTTCTAAGCCCTAGACACTTTCTAATGTTGACCTTTTCAACTATACATCTAGGTCAACCTGGTTTCCTAAGAAAAACATAGTGATCCTTACCCAAATTAGTAATTGGGTGTTCCAACAATCTCCCCCTATTTGGGTTAGGATTACTATTTACATATTCCAGAAATAAAAATTACAACAACATATAGAAGAGCAGTAAACTAAAACAAAATAGAAAAGCAAGAAAAAAATTGCAGCAATTATGTGGAGTTTCAGTAAATTTTAGAGGATTGTACTGTCTGCTTACATATGTTACTTCTTTTCATTTTCCCTTCTTAAATATAATTTCTCTGTTAGGATTAAGGGCTTCCTTCTTTGACCTTCTATCATCTTCTGCTCCTAAGGAGGTTTGAGATCTAGCTTTTGGAACCACAGCCTCAGGATGCAGCTTTAGGTAGTCTACTGGGTCAAAGAATTTGCTTGAAGAATACCTTTCCAATTCAGCTTTTCTTTGTTCTGATAGAGTTGTAATGTTAGATGTGTCTCTTCCTTGCTCTCTTGCTTTCTTCAATTAATCTAGAGCAGCCAATTCTTTCATCCTTGCAGTCCAAGTCAATGGGTTGTTCTCTGGGTCTTCAAATCGCACTGTAGGCTCATATCTGTTGATTGATTCTGATGCAGTAGTAGTTCTGGTTTCAACCTTTTCTCTGAGCTTGTAGGGGAAAGAACCTTGAGTAGTGTCTGTATGCCTTTGTCCTTCCCTGGCTTGAAATCTGTGCTCTCTTTGGCTTCCTCTATACTGTCCTCTTCTTGATTGATAGCCCCTTTGATATTGTCCCCTTGGCTGGTATCTCTGATAAGACTGGGAGGAACTTTGTTTGGAAGCTGGGGCTTGAGAAGCTGAGCCTGAACCAGAATCTGGAGGAGGAGGAGGAGGAGGCTGAAAATGAGAGGATCCCTTTTCATACTTGTCTAACTTCCTTCTCTTCTTCATAGCTTTTAGTTGGTTCTTGGAGAACTGCATCCAGGACTCAGAAAAGGGGCAGTCATGCAAAATATAATATGGAATGTCATTTGAGTCTTTAGCTTGAGCTGGGGGTACTTTCATCATAGCCTTGCTTCTGGCCTTCCTTTTCTTGGCAATTGTATTAGAAGAATCATCAGATTCAGTTTGAAACTGATCACTCTCTGAACTTTGTGGTCTATCATACAAGTAATCAATGCTTTTTATATACTTTTCTTATTGCTTGATTTGAGCAGGAGTGAGAGCAGGAGCAGCATCAATAACAGGAGCAGAAACAGCAGGAGTAGAAACAATTAAAGCAGAAATAGATTCAGATTCTTCTAGGTAGGTAGTAAGTTCTTTAGCAGCAGCAGTATCTTCAATCACAGAGACCATTTCAGTATCTTCTGAAGGCAAACTTGTTGTAACAGCAGCAACAACACTTAAAATATCAGTATCCACAGCTTTGAAGGAATTTATATATATTTCAATCAGCCTAGGATCACAGTAATTGATAGGCACAATGGCCTTAGTGAGGTCTTCAGATTGTTGAACTGGTAGAGAGCTGAAATATACAGTATCAAAAGTAGAGAGCAGACTCTGAAGGTCCACTGCAAAAATAGGAGCAGAACTGGAACTTTCAGCAGTCTCAGCCACACCCACTACTTTATGAGGCTTCTCCCCCTGCATTGGTTCAGAGACAATTGAATCAAGGCACCCAGATGAAGGTGTTGCTCGGGAAGAGATGAAGGAGGAGAGCTTGGTAGACAACTCCTGAACTTGTTTCAGGAGTGGAGCCAAAGAGTTCTCCAGCAGAGATGTTAGCCGGGGGGCTAGCAGGTCATAGAGCTTGTCTGCCAAAATAGGAAGATCTACATGCTCAAGATGGGCTTAGCAGGGGTAGGAATAGAAGTTACTGGAGGAGTGGCTGGAGCTGATGTCATGGAGAATGTGGTGTTTGGAGGTGTAGGGATGGATGGCTCTGAAGGAGGAATAGTGGAGATTGAAGTTATTGAGGTGGAGATGGATGAGATGGAAGAGTCATATGATGGGGTGAAGGATGGTTGAGAGAGGATTTTGTGAAGAAGTTGTTGATAGGAGGATGTTGAGGGAAGCTCAGAAGGAGAGGGAGGAGAAACATCCATAAAGGAGTCATCTATAAGAGAGAATGATGGAGAGGTGAAAGTTGGATAAGAGAATAGAGGATGGAAGTTCTTCTGAAGTAGTGGCTGGAGGAGGTGATGTTGGTGAAGAAATTGTAATGGGAGAAGAAATGGTAGAGGATGAGATTGGTGTGGTGACTGGAATAGAAACAGCTAGAGGAGGAGAGGAAGAGGCATACAATCCTTCTGCTGGGGCAGATTCCTGAGAGGGAGTGACTTGGGTAGTCCTGGTGCCTGAAGCCAGTGGTGCTGCAGCAGCCCTGATAGGGTTGATGATCTGCCTGTCCCATTTGCTGAATAGGGCACAGGTAAGCCTCTTGGATGCATTGATGAACATCCCACTAGAGGTTAGCAGGTCAGGGCACCTGGAGTGCAGGTAAACCCCTAAAATTCTTCCAAAGCTTACACAGTTTTTGTTCAGTTTCTTCTTGATCAGATTGAAGATATTAACCCCCAGTCTAAATGCTTCTTATCAACCAGAGCTCCCATTAAACAAAACTGATATCTAGATATAGTGTCATGGGCTGAGTCCTTGCCAGAAGCACTTTGCCGACCACATCAGCCAGAAATTGATATTCGATGGACAGATTTTTCTTCAGCAATTTGTTAGGGTTCACAGCAGTGTGACCCATTCTATCAAGCATAGAATCAAACTCCTCTCCAGATAAATCTACGGAGTCATTTTCATAACTAAGTAGGAAAACTTCAGTTAGAAGGGCCGGGGACAATGGTACCTGAGTCCCTTTTATTGAGCCGATGACAGAATTCTCATTCTCATCTATCGCTGTAAAACACCATTCTTTAATTTCTTCTGAAGCAATCTTCATTCGGGTGGTCATTATATGAGATAGTTGCTGTTCTCGGAATAGGTTGAGAATGTCCTTGAAACGTTGATCACTTCCATCAAACGAGTTCATAACAATATCAAAACCGGTATCGAATTTCATCTTGGAAATAGCAGCACTGGAGCCAGCCATCTGCACCTGCAACAATGAACCAAACACGACCAAGCGTAGAAGATTTGGAAGGAAAGAGAGAAAATTGCAGATAGTATGAAAGCGCAAAAGATGAACGACGACCGAAGAAATGATTTTATATTAGGGTTCGACGGCGAGACGGAAAATCGTGGAGCTCAGTTCGATGAAACTTCGAACTCAGCTCGACGATTTGGGCTACTAAAGGAATCTGAAGAGACGCCAATAGCGTCGAACTCTGTTCGACGATATTGTCGAGCGTCGAGCTCCGCTCGACGACCTCTGAACAGACAGAATGGAAGCCTTGAGCTAACGGCAGCGCTGAACTCAGATCGATGATTCAAGAAACGTCGATCTTCGGTCGACGAATTCTGGGAAATCGTCGATCTCCGTTCGACGATTTCTGGGGAAACGTCGAGCGCAGTTCAGAGACAAAACCTATACTATAGACACAAAAAGAGATAAGTTTTTAGCCTAGTCTTGGTCTGTTTTTAGCTTTTCAAAATCTTGTAATTTATTTTAGTCTTCCTCCATCTAACATGCCTAACTGATTGAGGAAGAAGTTGTGTTTCTTTTCATCCAAAGGCTTGGTGAAAATATCTCCCCTTTGCAAATCAGTTGGGATATATTGAAGTTCAATTTTACTTTTCTCAACATTATCCCTTAAAAAATGATGTCTAATTTCTATGTGTTTTGTCCTACTATGGAGGACTGGATTTTGTGCAATGGAAATAGCACTGGTGTTGTCACAAGATATTTTTGACTTCTCTAAGTTGTAACCATAGTCTAGAAGTTGGTTTTGTATCCACAATATTTGTGAACAACAACTGCCTGCAGCCATATATTCAGCTTCAGCAGTTGAGGTTGACACAGATGTTTGTTTCTTACAATACCAAGAGACAAGTCTATCACCAAGGAACTGACAAGTTCCACTGGTGCTTTTCCTGTCTATTCTGCATCCAGCATAATCAACACCTGAAAATCCAGTTAATTCAAATCCTGAGTCTTTTGGATACCAGAGTCCTAGATTTGGACAACTTTTTACATATCTAAGCATCCTTTTAACTAAAGTTAGGTGTGACTCTCTAGGGCTAACTTGGAATCTAGCACATATGCATGTAGCAAACATTATATCTGGTCTACTGGCTGTAAGGTACAATAGAGAGCCAATAATTTCTCTATATGTTGTCTGATCAACTGGTTTCCCATGTTCATCAGCATCCAATACAGCATTGGTAGGCATGGGTGTTTTCATACAGGATGCCTCAAACATACCAAATCTCTTAACCAGCTCTTTTGCATACTTGGTTTGAGAAATAAATATGCCTTTAGCATGTTGTTTGACTTGCAATCCTAAGAAGAAGGATAGCTCACCCATGCTACTCATTTCAAATTTAGAGTGCATAAGTTTGGAAAACTTTTTGCACAAGTTTGAATCAGTAGAACCAAATATAATATCATCTACATAGATTTGTACTAGTAGGGTATGGGACTTATGGGTTCTAATAAAAAGAGTTTGGTCTACTCTCCCCCTAACAAAATCATTTTTCAGCACAAAACATGCTAGGGTCTCATACCATGCTCTAGGAGCTTGCTTGAGACCATATAATGCTTTGTGTAGTTTAAAAAAATAATCAGGATGGGTTAGAGAGATAAAACCTGGTGGTTGTCTGACATAGACTTCTTCTTTTATCTCCCCATTGAGAAAAGCACTCTTGACATCCATTTGATAGACTTTGAATCATTTGTGAGCAGCATAAGCCAGAAAGATTCTTATGGCTTCTAATCTTGCATCAGGTGCAAAGGTCTGGTCATAGTCAATCCCTTCTTCCTGAGAGTACCCTTGAGCAACTAGCCTTGCCTTATTCCTTACAATGATTCCTTGATCATCCAACTTATTTCTGAACACCCATTTGGTTCCAACAATGGGATGATATTTTGTCTTAGACACTAGTTCCCAAACTTTATTTTTTTCAAATTGATGCAACTCCTCTTGCATTGCAATAATCCAGTGTGGATCTTGTTCTGCATCTTGAATGGTTTGAGGTTCAATTTGAGAGAGGAAGCAAGTGTGCATCAGGTTCTGGTTGACCTGATTTCTAGTTTGCACACCAGCTGAGATGTCTCCAATTACTTGAGAAATTGGATGATCTTTTGTTGTTACTAGATAAACAAGGGGTGTTGATGGTTCACCAACCTGTGTTGTTGTGTCCTCTTGTGGAACAACAACTGGTTCTTCAAGAAGATTTTCTTCCTGATGGTGAGAAGCTTCTTCATCTTCAGTACTGTCATCCTTCTGAGTAACTTGTAATCTGTTCATGTCTTCAGCAAGAGAGTGAACCTGCAAATGTTCTATGGTAGAAGCATTCTTCTCCTTGAAAGACATGTTAGCTTCATCAAAAGTAATATGGACAGATTCTTCAATTCTTAATATAGTTTTATTATAAACCCTATAAGCTTCACTGATCATGGAGTATCCCAGAAATACTCCTTCATCAGCTTTTGCTTGGAATTTTGCTAGATATTTCATGTCATTATTATGAATGTAACAAGTGCAACCAAATACCTTAAAATAGTCTACTTTAGGTTTCTTCCCTTTGAGTAATTCACAAGGAGTCTTGCCCTTCAGTTTATGTATTAGACTTCTATTCAACACATAATTGGAGGTGTTCACTGCCTCAGCCCAAAACGATAGAGGTAGGTGAGCATCTGTCAATAATGTAGTTGCAGATTCAATAAGGGTTCTATTTTTCCTTTCAGCTACCCCATTTTGTTGAGGAGTTCTAGGAGCTGAGAAAGTATGCATGATCCCTTCACTTTGACAGAACTCTTGCATGAGAAGATAATCAAACTCTGTCCCATGATCACTTCTGATCAGGGCAATATGAGTGTTGAACTCAGTCTGAATGCATTTGAGAAAATCTGTCAAACATTTAAAGTTATCAGACTTCTTCCTCAGAAAGAATACCCATGTGAATCTTGAGAAGTCATCTACAACCACTAAAGTGTAGGATTTCCCTCCTAAGCTTTGTACTGCAATGGGTCCAAAAAGATCCATGTGTAACAGATACAAAATCCTAGGTGAATCACTCTTGTTAATTGATTTAAAGCTATTTTTAGTTTGCTTGCCTAATTGACAAGCCTTGCAGAGTCCTTCCTTCTTGTAGGGTCTAGAAGGCAGTCCTCTGACAAGGTTGTCCTTGGATATCCTAGCAATGGTTCTAAGGTTAACATGTCCTAGTCTCTTATGCCATAGAATATTAGGTCTAGATATGGAATTAAACAGGCAAATATCTACCTTAGATGAATGAAAGTCTACTAAGTAAATATTACCTTTCCTGTTACCTGTCAAAACATTTGTGTTGTCTTCTGACATGACCTTGCATATTTCTTTGTTGAAAGTCACTTGATATCCTTCATCACACAGCTGACTAATGCTTATCAGGTTGTGCTTGAGTCCTTCAACATAGGCTACCTTCTTGAAGGTGACTGTCCCAATTTGGACTGCACCATATCCTTTTGTAGTTCCAAAGTTTGAATCACCAAAAATTACTTTGGGTCCAAGCTTGGCTTTAAAGGATGTGAAGTTGTCCTTATTCCCTGTCATGTGCTTTGAGCACCCACTATCCAGATACCATAGCTGGTTTTATGTTGGATAGGTCTTTACCTGCACATAAATAGCTTATATGTTTTTGACCCAGTTAACCTTGGGCCTAGGTTGATAACCCTTAAATTCAGAAATAAAAGACATCCCAGGTTGATCCTTATAACCTTCAGGATGGTATCTCCTAGGATGTACTATCCATTCAGTATAGGGATTAAAGCATTGGGATGAAGCACTTCTAGGATTGAATTGAGATTTGCCTCTGAAAGAAGGTTCAAAGCTCTGAACTTCGTTCGATGATCGTCAAGCTGGGTTCGACGATCTTGGGTAAAATCGTCGAGCTCTATTCGAAGATCGACTATGATGGAGTTCAGAGTTCAGGAAACGTTGAGCTGAGTTCGACGTTTCATCCTGAGATCATCGACCTCTATTCGACGATCGTCGACCTCTGATCGACGTTTTCTGTTGAACTTTCTTTTTGTTAGGTAGATCTGAATTTTTCCTAGCAACCTCTACAACACCCTTTCCTTTATCAGAGATAAACTTGATTGGGGTTGTTAATACTATGGGTTGGCTAGATGAGGCACCCAAGCCCAGTGTACTATTTAATCTTGAGTTCACTGTGCTTGTGATGTCCATTAATTTGATACTTCTCCCATTAAGGGATTCTTCATATTGCTTGGCCTTGGATAGTTCACTTTTTAGTGAAGCTATCTGCTCCCTATAGCATTATAACTCTTCAGAGAGTTTGAGGTTCCCTGATTTTAAGGTGCTATACTCAGACAGTTGATTTCTGAGGGAAATGATTTCCTTCTCAGATTCTAACAAATCTAGGCATAGTACTTTAAATTCATGTTTAAAATCCTCAGAGTTGAAATCAAAAGAATTGATTACCTGATCTTCATCTGGTTGAACTTCTGAGTCTAACTCTAATTCTTCTGCTTCTTAATTTGATTGTGAGGCATTAATAGCCATCATGCAGAATTCCTTTTCATCAGCATCATCCTCATCATCACTGGAACTGGATGAAGCTTCAGACTCCTCTTCAGTTTCACTCCATGTCTCAGCAACAAAACCCTTCCTTATATGTTTGTTCTTGCTGGAGGAGGGTTTGTCTGAGCTGTTCTTTCTGAAGTCTTTTTCCTTTCTTCTTTCTCTTCTATCTTTCTTGTCCTCGTTCTTATTTTCTGGACAGTCAGACACAATATGGCCTGGCTTCCTGCAACCAAAACATATAATTTCTTTATTGTTATTTGATTAATCATACCTTGGTTTATCATGACCCTTGTATGATCTCTTTCTGAAGTCTTTTCTTGCCATCTTGTAGAATCTTTTGGTCAGTAGACTTAGGAGCTCATCATTTCCTGTAGCTTTATCTTCAGGCTCCTCTTCTGCAGCTTTGAAGGCTATGGTCTTTTCTTTCCTTGTGACTTGAGAAGTAGCCTTTTGTTCTTCTTCTCTATTTTTAATGAGCAGCTCATAGGATTTGAGCTTGACCAGGAGAGCTTCAGTGGTAATCTCATTTAGACTTCTGGCATCTTTGATTGGCCAGATTCTTGAATCCCAAGTGATGGGGAAGCACATTAAGATTTTGTCATTCAGCTCAGTCAATGAGATTTCTTTATCCAAAGTCTTTAACTCATTGACAATCAGACTTAGTCTATTGTACATGTCAGCCACTGATTCAGCTTCTCCCTTTTTGAAGTTCTCATATTGGCTTATCAGATGGGATCTCCTGTCTTTCCATTCATCAGCAGATCCTGAGACAATTTCAGAGAGCTTGTCCCAAATTCCTTTGGCTGAGTTGCAGTCAGCTACCTTCTGAAATATCTCATCAGACATTGTCTGAGCTAAGATGTTCATGGCCTTGGCATCTGCAGTCTTCCACTTCTTTATTTCAGCATCTGTTCCTGAAGGAGGTGGAACAGCATTTGTACTTGAGCTTGCTGGTGGACTTGGGCATACTGTCAAAACAGAATTAAATTTTACTTCATAAATAGAATTCATGTAAAGTGTAATCCTTGCTTTCCAATGTGCAAATTTGGAAAGATTGCACACTGGAGGCCTGGTGCTTGCATAATCTTTGTTATGTGCCATGTCTTTATAAAATTAAATATAATGAAAATATCCCTCTTAAAGGATTGATCTTATCAAGGTTCTTTGGTTCAGGTGTTAGCCTGTATGAACAACCAACCTCCCTCTGATATCAATTGAAAGTGAGGGTAAGATCTATCTCAACTCTAGAGGAGGGTGAATAGAGTTTAATTAAAGTAAATTCACAATTTTAAACTTATCAAAGCTTTTAAGATTTGATTTATATATATGTGTAGGTTGCCTAGCTATAGAATTAAAAAGACAGTAAAAAGGAAGAGCATAGCACACAGCAAAGAGAACACACAATCAAACCAGAAAACACAACGAGCTATAGTGGTTCCCCAAAAACTGGGTACATCCACTCTTCTACCACCCTTGGTAGGAATCCACTGCAGGATGAGTTGATCAGGTGTCCTGGCACCAATGAGCTTTTGATCAGGTGCTCAAAAACCAAACTAGATTTTTTGATCAGGTGTCTTGCCACCACTGAGTTTTGACAAGGCTCTCAGAACCAGACTCAAAACTTTTGAAGGGAGTTTTGAAAACCCTTTTACAGGAGGAAAGGAGAAGGAAAAGAAAAAGGGTGAAGTTGTCTTCTCTGTCTCAATCAAAGAGAGAAGCACAAGTGGATCTTTTGTTGTCAAAGCTCCCCCTGAGATGTTGAATGAATCAGGAATGGAAGCTTTGCTCTAGGGTGATAGGTCTTCAGAAACTTCAGATCTCCAGCAGAAGATTGTTTCAGCAGAGGCTGAAAGATGAGTTGTCTGGAGTCCTTGAGATGAAGCTGTGATCACTTTTTGAGTACACAAAATTATTCAGCTAATTCTCCTTTTTCTGTAACAGTATGTGTGTCTCTTGATTCTATTGATTGTATTGACTCTAGATTGATTGTTGAGAGAAGAAAAGAGAAGAAGTTCTTATTCCCTGAAGGTTCTTCATCCAAGATAGCCGTTATCAGGCACTAAATGCCTTCCATAAAGAATTTGTCTTCTAGAGGAAAGTCCAGCAAAACATTCTGAAAGTGCAGGATAAGATCACTCCTAACTCTAGAGGGGGGGTGAATAGAGTTATTTAAAATAATTTTCCAAATAAAAACTTGCAGAGAAAATTTTACTTTACTTAGTGTAAGGTGCTATAGCAAATAATCAGAGTAAAAATAAATTCACAGCACAAAGCAAAACACAGAAAGAGACAAGCAATCCAGATGACGCAAGGAGCTATAGTGGTTCCCTAAATCTGGGTACATCCACTCTTCTATCACCCTTGATAGGAATCCACTTCAAGATGAGTTGATCAGGTGTCTTGAGCACCAGAGAGTTTTTGATCAGGTTCTCACAAACCAACAGAAGCTGATTTTGACCAGGTTTCAGCAAAACCAAAAGTAACTTTTGAAGGGAGTTAAAACCCTGTACAGAAAGAAAAAGGAAAAAGAAATGTTGTTGTCTTCTCTATTCAACAAGCAAAGAGAAGCAGAAGTGGATCTGAAGTTGTTGTCAAAGCTCCCCCTGAGATCAAGATGAGGTTCAGGAAGGAGAGCTCTGCACAAGGGTGACAGGTCTTCAAAGATCTGATTTGCTCCAGCAAAGGATGATCCAAGAGAGTTGGATGGAGGTGTCTGAAGCAATCAGATTTTCTGTGAGAGAGTCTTTCAAAAACAATTTTTCCACAGAGAAAAAGATGAGAAGTCTTGTATTGTTGTTCTCTTCTTGTTCTGTATATTCTCTGTATCTTCTTGTTGTTGGAATGAAAGAAAAAGAATTATATATTTGAGTCTTCTTCTTCCTTTACTTTGATAGCCGTTGGAAGTCAGCATTAATTGCTTTCCTTAACTGTCCATGCCTCAAAGGAAATGACAGGCAGACATTCCATAGAAAATTCCTTGAGACATGCACCAGATATGCTGTAACGGCCAATAATTCTTCAGCATTAATTGTCTGTCAGAAGGAATTTGAATTCCTATCCAAAATCGACGGAAGTCTGGAAGGCGTCGAGCTCACAGAAAAACGTCAATCTGAGCACGACACACGTCGGCCAGAGAGTGTTTTCTGTAAGCAGAACTGGGATCGACGGAACGTCGAGCTGAGGTCGACTCCACGTCGAGCTGAGGTCGACTCTGCGTCGAGCTGAGATCGACTCTGCGTCGAGCAGAGGTCGACTCTGCGTCGAGCTGAGATCGACTCTGCGTCGAGCTGAAGTCGACTATGCGTCGAGCTGAAGACTACTCTAACTAGCCTATGTGACCTTTATAACAACATGGAGGTCACAGCATACAATCCCTATAGAAATATAGTCATCCTGGTCCAAATAGTAATAGGGTGTTCCAACAATCTCCCCTATTTGGATTAGGTTTACTATTTACATGAATTTTAGGGAATCAAAGAAAAGAAATAAAGCAGATACAACACAATATAATACAACCAGACATGACAGAATAATATGCAGCATATATAAAACACTATATAGCAGCAGAATTGTTTAAATGTCCTGAGTCCAGAATATAGAAAGTGTCAGAATACCTTACTTTACTTGTCCTTTGATGCTTTGTCTTGATCACTCTTTTTGAAGATGATTTCTCTATATGGATTGGAAGCTTCCTTTTTAGATCTGAAGTCATCAGCTGCTCCTAAAGATTTTTGATCTCTAGCACTGGGTGGTACAGCTGCAGGGTGGAGTTCCATGTATCTGTCTGAATCAAAAAATTTCTTTGAGCCATACTTTTCCAATTCCTCTCTTCTTTGTTCTGACATAGTACTGATATGAGATGTGTCCAGTCCTCTTTCTCTGGCTTTGTTGATCTCATTTAAGGCAGCCATTTCTGTCATCCTTGCTTTCCAGTAAGCAGGAGTCTTGGTAGGATCTTCAAAGGGAACAGCTGGTTCAAATTTGTTAGATGATGATTCTTGAGAAGTTCTTGGGGTGAGGTCAACTCTAGGCCTATAGGGATAGGGGCCAGAGGTTGGATCAAAGGTTCTTCCCCTGGACTGCCTGCCTCTATAATTTCCTCTTTGTTGACCTCCCCTTTGCTGGCTACCTCCTTGATGTCTTCTGGCTTGATAAGTTTTTCCATGAAGAGCTGAAGGGGCTGGTTTTGAAGAAAGACTAGCACCTGCACCTGCATCAGGAGGAGGTGGAGGTGGAGGCTGATGAACTGGTTTAGATGGACCTTCATTGAATTTTCTCTTCCTCTTCATTGCTTTTCTCTGATTCTGAGAGTACTGCATCCAAGGCTCTGTGATTTCACAATTATATTTGATGTAATAGGGAATGTCATGATCTGTAGCTCTGGCAGGAGGTACTCTTTTCATGGCTTTTGATCTGGCTTTCCTCTTCCTTGCAATAGTTGCAGAGGAGTCATCAGAATCTGTGGCAAACTCATCTTCAGAACTTTGTGATTCTTCATATGGATCTATATATTTTCTTTTGGAGAGGGGAAAGCTGATGGAGGCTGGAGCTGCTGAGGAGGAGACTAAAGGAAGCTCTGCTGTCAGTGGGGAGGAGGAAGCAAGCACTGCAGGAGAGGGCACAGCCTCAGGAGCCATAGAGGCTGAAGAGGCTGGTTCCTGAAGGGCTTGGGAGATATGGGCCTCTGCAGCATCAGGTGTCTCAGTCACTTCACCTGAAGTCTCAACAGAAACTACCAAATCAAATCCAACACTAGCAGGAGCCACTGCTACCACTGCTATATCAGAAGTCAAGACCTTCTGAAAGGGGACAATAGCCCTGGACATATCTTCTTGAAGCTGTTCTTCTTTTTGAGGAGGAGCCTCAGGAGCCATGGGTAGGTCTTCTTGTATTGAAGCTGGAGGAGAGAAGCTCTGAAGAGAAGCTGCCAAAGACTGAATGTCTAAGGCACTGCTGATTTGCTGCTCTGAAACTGGAGGAGAGGCCTCAGATACCATTTGATCTTCTGCAGCAGACACTGTCTCTGAACAAGCAACTGATACTGTCTCTGAAGGAGTCTGAGCAATCTGAACTGAAGAAGGAGGCAGCTCTTCTTCTGCTGACATCTCCCCCTGCCTAGAATCATTGGTAACTGACTCTAGGCCCCCAGAAGAAGGGCATGCCAACTGAGAGGAAAGGGAGGAGACAGAGGCAGAAAGAGCTCTCAATGAAAGAAGGAGAGGAGCCAGCTTGGCATCCAAAAGGGAGGAGAGCCTAGGAGACAGAAGATCAAAAAGTTGATTGGCTAAGGGCAGGAGGGCTACTTGCTCAAGGGGAACTTGAGTAGAGGTAGAGGGAGTAGCAGAAGCTGAGAATGTAGAAGATGTTGAGAGAGGAGCAGACAGAGGAGGTGTAACTTGTTCCTGAATGGAGGAGAAGAGTAAGTCTGAAAAAGTAGATGGATGGAGGAAGTCATGAGGAGAGGAGGTAGAAGCATCCATGAATGAGTCTTCATGCATGTCAAATGAAAAGAGATCCTCATGAGGGGTGGAATCCAAGTTTATTGGAAGGAAAGTAGTTTGAGGAGGAAGGGAGGAGGCAATGGTAGATATGGAGGAGGGGAGAGTTTGAGAGGATGAGATAATTGTGGTTGAGGGGATGAAGGTGGATGGAAGGGTGAGGGAGAGAGATGGCATAATCCCTTCTTCTGGACCAGTGGACTGAGGGGAAGTGACCTCTATAGTCCTGGTGTCTGCAGAGGATTTCATGGCTGCTGCTGCCCTGGGATTCACAATTCTCCTGTCCCATTTGCCAATTAAAGCACATGTGAGCCTCTTGGAAGCATTTATGTGCTTCTTTGAGGACACCAGCAGTTGGGGGCAGCAGTGGTTGAGAATCAACCCAAGAACTCTTCCAAAATGGACAGAGTTTTTATCCAACTTTTTCTTAAGCATATCAAACACAATTAATCCCCAGTTGGGATGTTTCTTATCCATTAGAGCAGCCATGAGGCAAAACTGATGCCTTGTTATTGCATCATGTGCAGTTCTCTTTGCACAGATCACCTTTCCAGTTATATCTGCTAATAACCTGTACTCAATTGCTAGGTTAACTTTAAGGAGTTTGGAGGGGTTACCAGCAGCATGCCCCATCCTATCCAGCATCAAGGTATATTCTTCCACTGATAGTTCTATGTCATCATCTCCAGCAGCAAAGTTGAAGGCTTCTGTAATAACCTGAGGTGAGATGGCTACCTCATTTCCTGAAATCTTCCCAGTCAAGATGTTGTTATCTGAAACGATTGTTGTAAGACACCATTCTTTAATTTCTGATTCTGGAAGGGGTATCCTGGTAGACATAAAGTGGACTAGTTGCTGCTCCTTGAAAAGAATCAGTATATCCAGAAGATGTTGTGGAGATCCATCAAAAGAGTCGAAATCAATGTCGAAACCAGAGTCGAACTTCATAGCCGCCAGAGCTCCTGCTGTAATTGCCATTGTCCTGCAAAAGAAAGAATACCTTCCAAGATCAAAAGTATAGTATTTGGAGGGAGAAAGCTTGAGCAGAGAAATATGAAAGCGCAACTGCGAACGACGGAGAAAAAATGATTTTATACTTAGGGTTCGACGCAGAGAAGGAAAGAACGTCGAGCTCAGTTCGACGCTCTTGGGCTCTAGAGGAACTGAAACGACTCAACAGCGTCCAGCTTAGGTCGACGTTCGACGCTTTGGCTGAAGCTATACGTCGAGCTCAGGTCGACGTTGAACGAAGACGTCGACCGGGGAGAGAGAAACTCAAGAAGCCAGGGAGCTGTGAACTCAGTTCGACGCTAGAAGCTGAGTTCGACGTTCGACGCTTTTGAGGGCGACGGACCGTCGATCTCCGTTCGACGCAGCGTCGAGCTTAGTTCAGAGCTCAGAGAAACCACTCAGACAGAGGAATTTTAAAATGAAATTTTTCCTATTCCTGTTAAGTATGGGTTTCAAAATCTTGGAGTTTTAATTTATGCTGTCTCCATCTAGCATTCCCAACTGATTGAGGAAAAAGAGGTGCTTCTTTTCATCGAAGGGTTTGGTGAAGATATCTCCTCTCTGTAGTTCAGTGGAAATGTATTCTAGTGCAATTTTCTTCTTTTCTACATTATCCCTTAAGAAGTGATGTCTGATTTCTATGTGCTTAGTCCTACTATGGAGAACTGGATTTTGAGCAATAGATATTGCACTGGTATTATCACAAAAGATTTTAGACATCTCTAAGTTGTACCCATAGTCTAGGAGCTGGTTTTGAATCCACAAAATCTGTGAGCAACAACTACCTGCAGCCATGTATTCAGCTTCAGCAGTTGATGTGGACACAGAGGTTTGTTTCTTACAAAACCAGGAGACAAGTCTATCACCAAGAAATTGACAAGTTCCACTGGTGCTTTTCCTGTCTACTCTACATCCAGCATAATCAGAATCTGAAAATCCAGTTAGATCAAATCCTGAGTCATGTGGATACCAGAGACCTAGATTAGGACAACTTTTTATATACCTAAGAATCCTCTTAACTAATGTGAGGTGGGACTCTCTAGGGCTTACTTGAAATCTAGCACAAATGCATGTGGCAAACATTATATCTGGTCTAGTAGCTGTTAGATAAAGTAATGAGCCAATGATTGCTCTATAGTTTGTCTGATTAACTGGTTTTCCAGATTCATCAGCATCTAAAACAGCATTTGTAGGCATAGGTGTTTTCATGGAAGATGCTTCAGACATTCCAAATTTCTTAACTAGTTCTCTTGCATAGTTGGTTTGAGAAATGAAAATGCCATCCACATGTTGTTTAACTTGCAATCCAAGAAAGAAAGCAAGCTCACCCATGCTACTCATTTCAAACTTTGAGTGCATAAGTTGTGAGAACTTTTTGCATAAGTTTGAATCAGTAGATCCAAATATGATGTCGTCTACATAAACTTGTACTAGTAGGGTATGGGACCTATGGGTTCTAACAAAAAGAGTTTGGTCTACACTACCCCTTTTAAAATCATTTTCCAAAAAAACAAGCTAAGGTCTCATACCATGCTCTAGGAGCTTGCTTGAGACCATATAAAGCTTTATGCAGTTTAAATACATGATCAGGAAAAGTTGGAGAGATAAAACCTGGAGGTTGCTTTACATAGACTTCTTCCTTGATGTCTCCATTGAGGATTGCACTCTTGACATCCATCTGATATACCTTGAATCTCTTGTGAGCTGCATATGCAAGGAAGATTCTTATGGCCTCCAACCTTGCAACTGGTGCAAAGGTTTGGTCATAATCAATTCCTTCTTCTTGGCAATACCCTTGTGCAACAAGTCTTGCCTTGTTTCTCACAATTATTCCTTGATCATCCAATTTGTTCCTAAATACCCATTTGGTTCCAACAATTTGCTGGTTCCTTGGTCTTGGTACTAATTCCCAAACTTTATTTCTCTCAAATTGATTCAACTCTTCTTGCATTGCAATGATCCAGTTTGGATCTTGCTCTGCATCTTGTATGGTTTGAGGCTCAATTTGAGAAAGGAAGCAGGTGTGCATAATATTTTGATTAACTTGATTCCTTGTTTGCACATCCACTGAGATATCTCCAATTACTTGTGAGATTGGGTGATCTCTTGTTGTGGCTAGATCAACAAGGGTTGTTGATGAAGCACCAACCTGTGTTGTTGTTTCCTCTTGTGGAACAACAACTGGTTCTTCACTCTGTTGGCCCTTTGAACTTTCCAGAACTTGAAATTCCTCTTCATTGTCACTAAGTTCAGTGACTTGTTGAATTGGTGAAGGTGATGACCCTTTGTCTGTGATGGTAAGCTGCTTCAGATTTTCTGAAATTGAATGTTCCTGCAAATTGCTTATGGTAGAAGTCTCCTTCTCCTTATAAAACATGTTAGTTTCATCAAATGTAACATGCATGGATTCTTCAATTTTATTTGTGCACTTGTTAAAAACCCTATAAGCCTTGCTAGTCATGGAGTATCCCAGAAACACTCCTTCATCAGCTTTGGCTTCAAATTTAGCTAGGTATTTCTTGTCATTATTGTGAATGAAACAAATGCAACCAAAAATTTTGAAATAATTCACTTTAGGTTTCTTCCCTTTGAGTAACTCATAGGGAGTCTTACCCTTTAGCTTATGTATCAGGCTTCTATTCAGAACATAGTTGGAGGTGTTCACAGCCTCTGCCCAAAAGGTTAGAGGAAGGTGAGCATCTGTCAACAATGTTGTGGCAGATTCAATAAGAGTTCTGTTTTTCCTTTCAACTACCCCATTTTGTTGAGGAGTTCTAGGAGCTGAGAAAGTATGCCTGATACCTTCATTCTGGCAGAACTCTAGCATAAGAAGAGAATCAAACTCTGTCCCATGATCACTTCTGATCAGGGCAATGTGAGTATTGAACTCAATCTGTATGCCTTTGAGAAAATCTGTCAAAATCTTGAAGTTATCAGACTTCTTCCTCAGAAAGAACACCCAAGTGAATCTTGAGAAGTCATCTACAATTACTAAAGCATAAGATTTCCCTCCTAGGCTTTGTACATTAATTGGTCCAAAGAGGTCCATGTGCAATAAGTACAAGATTCTAGGTGAGTCACTCTTATTAAGTGACTTGAAACTGTTTTTAGTTTGCTTGCCTAATTGACAGGCCTTGCAAAGTCCTTCCTTCTTGTAGGGACCAGAAGGTAGTCCTCTAACAAGGTTGTCTTGGGATAACTTAGCAATGGTTCTAAGGTTCACATGTCCTAATCTTTTATGCCACAAGATGTTTGGTTTTGAAATGGAGTTAAACAGGCAAATATCTACTACAGGTGAATGAAAATCCACTAAGTAAATGTTACCTCTTCTGTTACCTGTCAACACATTTGTGTTGTCCACTGACTGGACTTTGCATATGGCTTTGTTAAAGGTTACTTGGTATCCTTCATCACACAATTGACTGATACTTATCAGGTTGTGTTTGAGTCCTTCAACATATGCCACCTTTTTGAAAGTGACTAAGCCAATTTGGACTGTCCCATATCCTTTTGTAGTTCCAAAGCTTGAGTCTCCAAAAATTACTTTGGGTCCAAGCTTGGTTTTGAAGGAAGTGAGGTTGTCCTTGTCTCCTGTCATGTGCTTTGAGCACCCACTATCCAGATACCATTGATGGTTCTCACTTGGATAGGTCTTTACCTGCACAAAAACAGCTTATTTGTTTTTGACCCAGTTAACCTTGGGCCTAGGTTGATATCCCTTAAATTCTGAAATGAAGGACATCTCAGGTTGACTCTTAAAGCCTACAGGATGATATCTCCTAGGAGGTATGATCCATTCAGCATAAGGGTTAAAGTAATGAGATGTGGAGCTAGAATTGAAATTTGAATTAACCCTTGAGAACTGGGTTTTGCTCTGAACTCGGCTCGACGCACGTCGAGCTTCGGTCGACGGACTCAAGTGAGTGCGTCGAGCTCCGTTCGACGGCAAGGTCTTGCTTTGTTCAGAGGGTAGAGGGCGTTGACCTGAGTTCGACGTTTTCTTGCGATTACCTCGAGCTCTGGTCGACGTCCGTCGAGCTTCGTTCGACGTTTTTTGTCCAGTTTCCTGGGTTAAGTCAGCATTCTTCCTGGCCACTATCAAGACTCCTTTACCTTTCTCACTGGTAAATTTGATTGGAGTTGTCAGCACTGTGGGTTGGCTGGATGAAGCACCCAAGCCCAGTGAACCATTCAATCTTGAGTTCACTGTACTTGTGATGTCCATCAATTTGATACTTCTCCCATTAAGGGTTTCTTCAAATTGTTTGGCCTTAGATAGCTCACTTTTCAGTGAAGCTATCTCCTCCCCACACTGCTTCAACTCTTCTAAGAGTCTAAGATTATCTGAGTTAATGGATTTGCATTCAATTAATTGTTCATTTAGAATTTTAATCAGCTTTTGAGACTCAATTAAGTCAATGCACATAGATTTAAACTCAGATATGAATCATCAGAAGTAAAGTCAAATGAATCTATTACCTAATCCTCAGTAAGTTCCTGATCAGATGGGTAGTCAGCATCAGGCTCTGAATCAGTGTTCTTTTGAGATGCACTGATGGCCATCATACAGAATCCCTTTTCTTCTGCATCATCCTCATCATCACTAGAACTGGATGATGAATCAGACTCATCAGAGTCACTCCAGGATTCAGCCACAAATCCTTTTCTGGTGTGCTTGCTGTTGCTGGAGGAAGGCTTGTCATGGTATTTCCTTGACTCCTTATCCTTCCTTTTATCCTTTCTTTCCTTCTTGTCCCTTCTGTCCTTGTCTTGATTTTCTGGACAGTTTGGGAAGATGTGTCCTGGTTTCCTGCAGCCAAAGCAGATAATATCTTTATTATTGGATCTGTCATACCTTGGCTTGTCTTTGTCTTTGGATGACCATCTTCTGAAGTTCCTTTTATTTAGCTTATTGAACCTTTTGACCAGTAGGCTCATAAGCTCTTCATTTCCCAATACCTTTTCTTTAGGTTCTTCTTCCTGTGCTTTGAAGGCAATGGTTTTCTCAGCCTTCTCTGTTGGTGTGGATGTCTTCTGCTCTTCTTCTCTCTTCTTAATAAATTGCTCATAGCTCTTGAGCTTTCCTAGAAGAGCTTCTGTGGATAACTCACAGACATTTCTTCCATCTTTGATTGACCATATTCTTGAGTCCCAAGAGCTAGGGAAACAAGTCAGTATCTTGTCATTTATCTCAGTAAGAGATATGTCCTTCTCTAGTGATCTAAGTTCACTTATGATTAGGCTCAGTCTGTTGTACATGTCAGCAACTGACTCAGACTCTGCCTTTTTGAAGTTCTCATACTGTGTGATGAGGTAGGATCTCCTATCCTTTCTTTCATCTGCAGAACCTGATACAATTTCTGAGAGTTTTTCCCAGATCTCCTTGGCAGTATTGCAATCTGCTACCTTCTGGAAAATGTCATCTGACATGGTTTGAGCCAAGATGTTCATAGCTTTAGCATCTGCTGCCTTCCACTTCTTTATGTCAGCATCAGTCCCTGAAGGAGGAGGAACAGCTGATGTACTTGTTCCTGTGGGAGGTCTTGGACAATCTGTCAATACAGAATTAAAGATGTCTTCATCAAAAGAGTTCATATAAAGTCTAATCCTTGCCTTCCATAGTGCAAACTTAGATAGATTGCACATAGGAGGTCTGGTGCTAGCAAAGTCCTTGTTTTGTGCCATGAGTTTTAAAAGATAAGTAAAACTAAGAAAAATAACCCTTTGAGAGAAATGATCTTATCAGAGATCTTTTGATCCAGGTGTTAGCCTGTATGAATGATCAACCTCCCTCTGATACCAATTGAAAGTGCAGGATAAGATCACTCCTAACTCTAGAGGGGGGTGAATAGAGTTATTTAAAATAATTTTCCAAATAAAAACTTGCAGAGAAAATTTTACTTTACTTAGTGTAAGGTGCTATAGCAAATAATCAGAGTAAAAATAAATTCACAGCACAAAGCAAAACACAGAAAGAGACAAGCAATCCAGATGATGCAAGGAGCTATAGTGGTTCCCCAAATCTGGGTACATCCACTCTTCTATCACCCTTGATAGGAATCCACTTCAAGATGAGTTGATCAGGTGTCTTGAGCACTAGAGAGTTTTTGATCAGGTTCTCACAAACCAACAGAAGCTGATTTTGACCAGGTTTCAGCAAAACCAAAAGTAACTTTTGAAGGGAGTTAAAACCCTGTACAGAAAGAAAAAGGAAAAAGAAATGTTGTTGTCTTCTCTATTCAACAAGCAAAGAGAAGCAGAAGTGGATCTGAAGTTGTTGTCAAAGCTCCCCCTGAGATCAAGATGAGGTTCAGGAAGGAGAGCTCTGCACAAGGGTGACAGGTCTTCAAAGATCTGATTTGCTCCAGCAAAGGATGATCCAAGAGAGTTGGATGGAGGTGTCTGAAGCAATCAGATTTTCTGTGAGAGAGTCTTTCAAAAACAATTTTTCCACAGAGAAAAAGATGAGAAGTCTTGTATTGTTGTTCTCTTCTTGTTCTGTATATTCTCTGTATCTTCTTGTTGTTGGAATGAAAGAAAAAGAATTATATATTTGAGTCTTCTTCTTCCTTTACTTTGATAGCCGTTGGAAGTCAGCATTAATTGCTTTCCTTAACTGTCCATGCCTCAAAGGAAATGACAGGCAGACATTCCTTAGAAAATTCCTTGAGCCATGCACCAGATATGCTGTAACGGCCAATAATTCTTCAGCATTAATTGTCTGTCAGAAGGAATTTGAATTCCTATCCAAAATCGACGGAAGTCTGGAAGGCGTCGAGCTCACAGAAAAACGTCGATCTGAGCACGACACACGTCGGCCAGAGAGTGTTTTCTATAAGCAGAACTGGGATCGACGGAACGTCGAGCTGAGGTCGACTCCACGTCGAGCTGAGGTCGACTCTACGTCGAGCTGAGATCGACTCTGCGTCGAGCAGAGGTCGACTCTGCGTCGAGCTGAGATCGACTCTGCGTCGAGCTGAAGTCGACTATGCGTCGAGCTGAAGACTACTCTAACTAGCCTATGTGACCTTTATAACAACATGGAGGTCACATCATACAATCCCTATAGAAATATAGTCATCCTGGTCCAAATAGTAATAGGGTGTTCCAACACATTCTCTTGATAATTCCTTGAAACTTGCTCCAGAATAAATGAAAACTGCTGACAGATCTTCTTGATATAAATGCTGAGAGAATTCAAAAACATTCCAAAGACTGACAGAATTTGAATCCTTAAAAACGTCGATCTCTCAGAAAATCGTCGATCTGAGCTCTACGATCGTCGAACTGAGCTCAGAGATGGAATAAGATCAACAGACAGAAAACGTCGAACTGAGCTCGAAGATCGTCGAACCGAGCTCAGCGACCTGGAGAATAAGAGAAGAGTGATCGTCGACCTGAGCTAGAAGATCATCGACTAGAGCTCGATGATTTATCATAGGTGAGTTCAGAGAACGTCAAACGAAGTTCGACGTTTCGTCGACCTGAGCTCGACGAAAGTTGTCTTATTCTTGGCTCTATTTCTGAAATCTTGGAATGGTCCTGGTGGCTGCTTCAAACCTATGTTCTAAGCCCTAGACACATTCTAATGTTGACCTTTTCAACTATACATCTAGGTCAACCTGGTTTCCTAAGAAAAACATAGTGATCCTTACCAAAATTAGTAATAGGGTGTTCCAACATATATATATGTGTAGGGTGCCTAGCTATAGAATTAAAAAGACAGTAAAAAGGAAGAGCACAGCACACAGCAAAGAGAACAAACAAGCAAACCAGAAAACACAAGGAGCTATAGTGGTTCCCAAAAACCTGGGTACATCCACTCTTCTACCACCCTTGGTAGGAATCCACTACAGGATGAGTTGATCAGGTGTCCTGGCACCAATGAGCTTTTGATCAGGTGCTTAAAAACCAAACTAGATTTTTTGATCAGGTGTCTTGCCACCACTGAGTTTTGACAAGGCTCTCAGAACCAGACTCAAAACTTTTGAAGGGAGTTTTGAAAACCCTTTTACAGGAGGAAAGGAAAAGGAAAATAAAAAGGGTGAAGTTGTCTTCTCTGTCTCAATCAAAGAGAGAAGCACTAGTGGATCTTTTGTTGTCAAAGCTCCCCCTGAGATGTTGAATGAATCAGGAATGGAAGCTTTGCTCTAGGGTGATAGATCTTCAGAAACTTCAAATCTCCAGCAGAAGATTGTTTCAGCAGAGGCTAAAAGATGAGTTGTCGGGAGTCCTTGAGATGAAGCTGTGATCACTTTTTGAGTACACAAAATTATTCAGCTAATTCTCCTTTTTCTGTAACAGTATGTGTGTCTCTTGATTTTATTGATTGTATTGACTCTTGATTGATTGTTGAGAGAAGAAAAGAGAAGAAGTTCTTATTCCCTGAAGGTTCTTCATCCAAGATAGCCGTTATCAGGCATTAAATGCCTTCCGTAAAGAATTTGTCTTCTAGAGGAAAGTCCAGCAAAACATTCTCTTGATAATTCCTTGAAACTTACTCTAGAATAAATGAAAATGGCTGGCAGATCTTCTTGATATAAATGTTGAGAGCATTCAAAAACATTCCAAAGAGTGACAGAATTTGAATCCTTAAAAACCTTAATCTCTCAGAAAATCGTCGATCTGAGCTCTACGATCGTCGAACTGATCTCAGAGATGGAATAAGATCAACAGACAGAAAACATCGAACTGAGCTCAAAGATCGTCGAACCGAGCTCAGCGACCTGGAGAATAAGAGAATAGTGATCGTCGACCTGAGCTAGAAGATCATCGACTGGAGCTCGACGATTTATCATAGTTGAGTTTAGAGAACGTCGAACGGAGTTCGACGTTTCGTCGACCTGAGCTTGACGAAAGTTGTCTTATTCTTGGCTCTATTTCTGAAATCTTGGAATGGTCCTGGGGGCAGCTTCAAACATAAGTTCTAAGCCCTAGACACATTCTAATGTTGATCTTTTCAACTATACATCTAGGTCAACCTGGTTTCCTAAGAAAAAAATAGTGATCCTTACCCAAATTAGTAATAGGGTGTTCCAATAGAGTGCACTCAACACACTCAATGCCTCAATTCTAGACTCGTCGAATCAACACTTGACTCGACGAATCGTTGAATTAACTCAATGCACTCAACGCACTCAACACCATCATTTAACGAGTCAATATTAAACTCGATGAAGGCATCGAATGAACTCTACGCTCTCAGCGCCTAATTCGATAAGTCAACGTTTGACTCGACGAAGGCATTGAGTGGTCTCGATGCACTTAATGCCTGACTGAGTAGACTTTATATACTCAATGCCATCATTCAACGAATCAACGATGGACTCGACGAATCGTCGAGTGGTCTTAACACTCTAAATGCTAACTCGGTGAATCAACAAATGACTTGACGAAAGATTTGAGTAGTCTCGACGCACTCAACACATGGCAGAGTCCAGTCCTTCACTCATCTCATGCCCGTGCTTGATCCATCACTCATCATATGAGCATGACCAACATAATACAATCTCCCAAATTCTCCAAACATTCTTATGTTCTTCCCTGGTAGGCTCATACTACGTTGGTAGTGAGACTATATGCTTGCTCACCTTCAGATTACCATGGTAGCACCAATAATCTCTGCAAAAGAGAAGTCAATAGCAGGTAAATAAATATCAAACATGTGTACCTGAGGTTAACATGCTAACACTCGCTAATCTCTACAAATGAGAAGTCAAAAGTTGGTAAATAAACATATAACACAAGTACCTATGTAAAATTCGCTAATACCCTCTAATCTCTACAAAAGAGAACTCAAAAGCAGTTAAATTTAAAATAAATGTGAGTACCTGAAGAGAACTCACAAACACATGTTAATCTCTGCAAAATAGAAGTCAAAAGCATGTAAATAAACAAATAACGTGAGTACCTCCGGTGAACTCGTGAAAACTACAAATCCCTGCAAAAGAGAAATAAAAAATAAGTAAATTAAAAATAAAACTCGAGTAACTAATGAGAACTCCAAACACCTTCTAATCTCCCCAAAAGAAAAATCAAAAGAAGATAAATGAACATATTACATGAGTACTTAATGTAAACTCGCGAACACCTGCTAATCTCTGCAAAAGAGTAGTTAAAAGCATGCAAATTTAAAATATAACGCGAGTAACTAAAGAGAACTCACGAACACCTGTTAATCTCTGCAAAAGAGAATTCAGAAGCAGGTAAGTTAACATATAACGCGAGTACCTGAATAGAACTCATGAATACTTGCAAATCTAAACAAGAGAGAAGTAAAAAAAGGTAAATAAACATATAATGCAAGTACCTATGGTTAACTCGCTAACACCTGCTAATCTCTCCAAAATAAAAGTCAAAAGAAGGTAAATAAACATATATCGTGAGTACCTGAGGCAAACTTGTGAACACCTGCAAATCTTTGCAAAAGATAAGTCAAAAGAAGTTAAATTTAAATATAACTAGAGAACCTGAAGAGAACTCGCGAACACCTACTAATGTTTGCAAAAGAGAAGTCAAAAGCAGGTAAATAAACTTATAATGCGAGTATTTGAGGAGAAGTCGCGAACACCTGCTAATCTCTATAAAAGAGAAGTCAAAAGCCAGTAAATTTAAAATATAACGCGACTACCTAAAGAGAACTGATGAACACGTACTAATCATTGCAAAAGATAAGTCAAAATAGCTAAGTAAACATATAATGCGAGTACTTAAATATAACTTGCGAACATCTGCTAATCTTTGTCAAAGAGAAGTCAAAAGCTTATAAGTAAACAAATAATACGAGTACCTGAGGTGCACTCTTTAACACCCGCTAATCTCTCCAAAAGAGAAGTCAAAAGAAGGTGAATACACATATAATGTGAGAACCTGAGGTGAACTTGCGAATACACACAAATCTCTACAAAAGATAAATAAAAAGTAGGTAAATTTAAAGTATAATGCTAGTACCTAAAAATAATTCGCAAACACCTGCTAATCTCAGCAAATGAGAAGTCAAATGCAGGTAAGTTAACATATAACTCGAGTACCTGAATAGAAATCGCGAACACCTGCTAATTTCTGCAAAGGAGAGGTCAAAAGAAGGTTAATAAACATATAACACGAGTACCTGAGGTTAATTTGCTAACACCTGCAAATCTCTCTAAAAGAGAAGTCAAAAGCAGCTAAATAAACATATAATGCGAGTACCTGAGGCAAACTCGCGAACATCTCCAAATCTCTGCAAAAGAGAAATTAAATGTAGTAAAATTTAAAATATAACTAGAGAACAAGAAGAAAACTCATGAACACCTGCTAATCTCTGCAAAAGAGAAGTCAAAAGAGGGTAAATAAAAATATAACACCTTAACCTAAGATGAACTAACAGACACCTTCTAATCTCTGTAAAAGAGAAATAAAAAACTCGTAAATTTTATATATAACGTGATTACCTAAAGGAAACACATGAACACCTACTCATTCTTGCATAATAGAATTAAAAATAGGAAAATAAAAATATAATGTGAGTACCTGAATAGAACTCGCATACACCAACTAATCTCTGCAAAAGAGAAGTCAAATGCATGTAAGTAAACATATATAAAAAACTTTAGTTTCAAAAGTAGCTAAACACCTAGAGGGGGTGAATAGGTTTTTGTGTCTTTTTAGACTATCTTCTTACTTAGGTTTGTTGTGACTTAGTGTTATGTTAGCTTTCAAGAATAAAGAATCAGCACATAAGTATTTAAATTGGTTCCCAAAGATTTTGGTACATCCATTGTCCCTCCTATCTTTCTAATAGTGTATTAGACAAGACCAACTTATCCAAACTCGTCTCTAAGAGCTTACAACACAAATCCATCAAGATCTCTCAGACTTGTCTAAGTCTTACCTCAGGCTCAAAGCCCTACCACTATGAGAAAATGGATCTCTTACAACTCAGTGATCTACAAATCACCTACCTCAGACTTTAATCAAAATTCCTACACTCAGGCTAGGAGGTTAGCTCTACACTCAGATCCACCTCAAGATCCTACCTAAGAGATTAACTCCCATACAACTCAGGCACACGAGTCTTACCTTAGATAAACAAAAGGATCCTACCACTCAGCCATTATAGTTTAGGCCTACAACTCAGATCAGTTAAAATCCTACATTGAGAATAAGTTTTGTTGATGATGAATGCCTCCAGGGAAGTTATCTCTGAGACAGCCTCTTCCTGAACTGAGAAGACTAACTCCTATCTTCTTTATAGCACCAAGAAAAGATCTTCAAGGATGGTTCTACTTGTGATGAGAAGTAACTATAAAGATTGCTTCTTCTTTCTCCGAATGTAATCTTCCCGGCCTTGCTGTTGACAGATGATTTGATCTTAGGAGAAAAGTTCCTTCAACAACAAACAAGGTCTGTGATTAACAGACTAACTTTTTAGCAATCTCTTAGAATTCTTCAACTCACTCCAGAGGAAGAAGACGACAACTTTTCTCCTGTTAGTTTATTTTCTAATTTCACGAAACTGTGATTTTTTATCCCGTCGTTATACGGCTCTATGAAAAGTATGGGCTAGCCAAAAAAGGCAATTGCACTATCACTTTTCATTTACTGCTATAATAAAGGCATGCATTGCCTTTGGTATTCTTGCATGCAACTCCCGCGATATTTGAATTTTTGCTGATGTCAACAAGAGTCAGCGCTTCTAGACTTATTAAATTTCAGATACACTGCACAGGCATTGAGTGAAGCCTGGTCACTCAACGCAAAAGAACTTAGCAGAATTCTGTGACTTGAGGCATTTAGAGCATTGATTAAGCCTTCCTAACTCAATACATATAGACTTTTATAGTCTAACAGCTTAGGCTTCGAGTAATCTTTCATCACTCAATGCTTCTAGACTTAGATTGATTTCTCTGAATATAGGCATTGAGTGCATCTTCTTCACTCAATGCTTTATGTCTTTGCATGGCTTCTTGATGAGGAGTTGATTGAACTGGCTTCACTCAACGCTTCTGTCCTTAGACAGAATCCTTGTTGAGTAGGCATTGAGTGAACTACCCTCACTCAACGCTTCTGTCCTTAGACAGAATTCTTGATAGCAACATTGCAGCTTTGACTGCTGATTGTACTGTCGAGGCTTTTTCTTCTTGGCGTTGAGTGAACTGCCTTCACTCAACGCTTCTGTACTTAGCAAGATTTTTCTTTGGAAATACAGAGACTTTAATGGCGTGAACATTAGTTGAGGCTTTTATCCTCATGGCATGGAGTGAACTGCCTTTACTCAATGCTTCTGGATTTAACCAGATTTTTGGTTTACGAGCATCCTGTCATGAGCCCATCTTTCTTTGTGACTCAAACAACCATTCAAATAAATTCAATAGAGAACTACCTGCATTCATTGAACTAAAGTCATGCATCAAATACATTCATGTGTATACCATTGACTTGTGGGCCTTCTTTAAATGTAGGACATTGTGATCAATGGAGCCAACAATCTCCCTCTAATTGAAGAAGTCAAAACCTTAGTAAATTATATACTCTTCTTAATTAGTAGATAAGCATTACAGAATATGATATCAATAAGATGTATATTAAATCAATAAGATGTACACACACAAAAATAAGATTTTATCTAAAGAGATATTCATAAACAGAATGTGTGATTAAAATAAAACATTCATATTCCTACAGCCCTTAAGGAAAATATGAAACATCTCATGTTTCTGGTTCCTTAATCACAATCACCATATTGGGCTTCATGGTAGCCTTCTCCTTATCTTTGTTGTCCTTTTCTTTTTCCCTCTATCTATCAAAGTAACTGTGGGGCTTTGGAAATTACTTGCAAGGCTGCATAGCATCTGGTGGTAGTGCCCAAGACTTTTTGTCGCTTCTAAACTTTCTTCTTAGCTCCTCATTCCTCTCAAGCTTGGCCTATTATAGAGAGCTATAGAGCTTTACCCTATGCATTTTGAGGTCTTTAATTTGATCCCAGGCAGACAAGATGATGGTCCCTTATTGAGGACTCCACTTCTCAAAGTCAAGCCTAGTCTCCATCTCTTCGCTATATCTTTTCTTCTTGAGCCATACTTCTTCCTCTTCTTCAGCAACTAACTTGCATTTAGCCCTGATAATCTGATCAGTAGTGGGGCTGAATGTAGGAATTTCTGGGGCAGTTGAAGGTTCAACCCACTGAGCACCACTTTATTCAGCATAATGACCAACACTTTGATCTCCATATTGAGCACCATACAGTTCTTTAGGAATTGGTGCAGTTTGAATGTTTTTATATGAGAGTTGCTCAAGATCCATTGAGCCTCTGATTATATTTTTAGTCGAAACTGCATTCTCAGTATCTGCCTTTATCATTGCTTTATCCCCTTTTCTTACTTCTTCAGAGGTAGTAGTAGTAGGAGTGTTCTTTGAAGTTGCGAGTCTCTCATCCAAGAAGTTGATTCCTTTAGTAACATGATTTTTGACCTCAAGCATATGGTCATCTAGAAATTTCATACATACATCAATTCTCCTTTCAACTTTGATCCTGTGTTCATTCATCAGTTTCTTCTGGGCATTATGGACCATCTCCATATTTATAGATGTGATTTTCTAGTTCTGTAGAATGTCATTTTTGTTTTGTCTGATTTCTTGAAGTTTACTTTACGTGAATATTATTGGAACCCCACATATGTTTAGGGTTGATTTGGGATAGGTTCACTATTAGGATTATTAGATGACCCAACATGTATAGTCTAGGGTCATAGGTTTTTATCAAGGTCAAGGTCAGTCAACAACCTAGATTGATTGGTTCTCACCTTCAGAAGACTTAGAGACAGAATACTTCTAGAGATAATTAATTTTCTAAGAGACAGAAAATTCGTTCGAAGATTAGCTGAACATAGCTCGACTTTCGTCGATCTCAGATCGATGAACTCAGATTTCCTCTCTGAGTTGAGTTCGACGAAAGCCTAGCAGAGATCGACGAAATCCTATCTCACCTCAGTTGTTCTACTCGACGAAGGACTATCTCTATTCGACAAACTTAGAGCTCAGTTTGGCAAGTTAATTTTCTGGTAAACAATCTTGGAGCTCAGCTTGACGAAGGAGAGGTTTCAATTCGACGAACTTGGAAATCAGGTCGATGAAAATTTGTTGAGTTTGACTAATTTCTCCAAGGTTCAGTTCGACTAATTCTTTGTTGATTTCAGACCGACTAAGGCAGATGAATTTCAAATTATATTATAATATGTCGGTAATGCTATGATAATTAATGCACTATATTCTTATGAATATAGCCTTTCCATGCCAGCATTAATTATGGTCTTCAAAGAGTTATTACCTAGCTTATTTTATTGGGATAGTTGGGGAAACTCATTAAAGACAAATTCTAGCCGTTCAACTCCCAGAATTTCTGCAGTCAGTCAAGGAAAGGAATTTAAAATTCAAATGTTGAAATTTGCAAGGAATATAAGAGGATTATTTTTAAAGATAGCAACATGATAGTTAGGTGTGACAAAAAGAATAATTTGAAGAAAACTGAAATAAGAATAGCTCTCATACAACTCAAGTTCTTCATCTGTTTTTGCTTCAGGGATTTCAAGAGACAATCCATCAACATCTGTCTAAAAGCTTCATGAAGATCAACAAGCAATTTGAAGCACTACACCCTGAGCAAAACTTCCATTCTCCTAAACTATTCTACATCTCAGGGGGAGCTTGACAACAACAACAATCCACTAGTCTTCTCAGAACATTGAGAAAGAGAAGATAATATCAAATTTCTTTTCACTTTACTGTAAAAGGGTTTTTAAATCCCTTCAAAATTTATCCCTTTATTTGTCAAGTCTCCTGATAAAAATACTTAGTTTTGTTTTTGAGCACCTGGTCAAAAGATCAAAGGGTTGTTAGATCTCCCTTGAAAATAGATCTTGTGGTGACAGTGCACCTGAGAAAGAACCTGTGATGGCAGGGCACCTAATCAAAAACCAGTAGTGGATTACTACTAGGAAGGTAAAAGAGTGGATGTACCCAAGTTTTAGGGGAACCACTATAAAATCTTTGTCTCATCTGGTTGCTCTATTTGTTTTTTTTGTGTTGTGATTTTCTGTGTTTTTATTTCTGCCTATTTACATATAGATATCACTTATTTTAATCCGCTATAAAAATTAATCAAAAGATTTTTAATAATCTATTCACACCCCTCTAGAGTTAGTGTGATCTATCCATTCACTTTCAAATATGATAGCAGGTGTAGCCCGCATGCCGAATGATATAGTGTTTGCTTTCAGAAGGTTGACCTCAAACCTGATGGACTTTATATCAATAGAGAGATTTTGTCTCACTTCCTTGATGGAATCATCAAGGTAGTGCTCTAGTTAGCGTCTATAACGCCCCAAAATTCGAAAATGATCGGGTAGCGTCTTAAGGCCAATCTGGAGCCTAATAAGGGTTACACGTATTTGGACACGGGCGTTTCCATGGTCGTGTCTTGCTACAAGTTGGACGATTTATCGTGTCGTTGACTAAATACAGTCGACGATAATTGTAGGTCGGGCACACGGCCTTAGACACGGGCGTGTCCAAGGTCGTGTCCTGCTCGGGCTGTTTACCAGGCGGTGTCGAGTAAGTTACACGGACTGGGACATACGCATTTCCCAGGGGCATGTCTGGCACACGGGATGTGACACGGGCGTGTCACATGGCTGTTTCCTCTTCGGGATGTTTTGGTCCTGTGTGGAGTGAGGAACACGCCTCACAACACTAGCATGTACCGATTTACACGAGCATGTCAAAGGTTCACACGGGCGTGTCTAAGACCGTATCAAGGTCGGGATGCAATGGTTTCAGCATCGAATGGGGCATATGGCCCATAATACAGACATGTCTATGGTTGACACGGGCGTGTCCCAAGCTGTGTCATAGGCCATGTCCTATTCTGCATTTCCTAGTTTATGGTGAGTGTGGAACACGGCCTTGGACACGGGCATGTCGCAAGTCGTGTTCGGCCCAAGAAATTGATTTTAAGTGCGAATTGTGGCCGTTCGTTTCCTTCTTTTAGGATCCAAGGGCGCAGGGCTGTTCTTGCCGAGTTAATGCCGAGAATAGGGTTTGAAACCCTCATTCCACTTTGAGCAATCTCTTTCTAAAGCATTAGAGAGAGGAGAGAGCAAGGAATAAGGGGAAGGAGATATCCGACCGCCGGAGGAGCTTCGAAGCCCCAAATCGCAAGCCGAGTCTAGATATACGGAGGCGAGGCCATTGCGGTGCTTTTAATCCGTCTAGATCTTCATGGCGACAAAGAGAAACCCAAGGGTAACGATTCTCTTCTTGGACATGTCTTTCCTTTTTGTATAGGAAACTCCCTCCTGTGAATGAGCGGTGAGTGCGAGGTATTCCTTTGGGTAGAAATGAATAGTCCCCGACGTTTTGCATATAGAGTCCGAAATCGAAGTACAAACATAAGCATAGTGTGTGATGCCTACCTCGACATGTTGGTCTGGATCGGTGATGTTTCATTATGCGTGAATAGCTGGAGAAGACTCTGTACCGATGGTTGTTTTCGGGTTTTCTACACGGTAGATTGCAGTAGGGAGCCTTGGGGACTAACTCCAAGGTACACTCAAAAAACTGGGTAGAAGCGTGATTCTTCCATCTTGGTGGCCTGGGAGCCAACTTGCACATAACTGGGTTATGTAAAATTTGTGTGATAAATTTGGGACTCGGGGAAGCTTTTCTCGCGCATATGGCTTAAATTGACATTGCGGTATGAGCAACGGGTTAGGCAGAACTGTACCCACTCTATGTGGTTCGGTTAAAGTGACCTAAGGTACGTGGTACTTACCGTTGGCATAGATGGAGGGTCTTAGGCTTTGGCCGGAAAGACTATAATGCTCACGAGATTTGTCGTCCTGGAGGCGGTGGTGAGACCAAGGATTTTTACCGGGTTTACTGAGTAAGTGCCATGAGAGCACAGGGTGTGTGGCCATGCGGGTTTGAAACTGTGGTGTAATGTGCAAATGTTGTAATTTCACTTTAACCGTTGGATTATACTAATTAAATGCAGGGAAGGAGAACCATCACCCCCAAAAATTGGTGGGGTTGTTATAATTTATTCAGCCTTAGCTGACCAATGCTTTTATTTGCCACTGCTGCGGTGGATTGTTGCTTGCAGGTGCTGCGGAGCCTAGTGGCAAGTAGCGGGTTGAATCCATGGTTGCTGAGCCGGCCCTTGAAGGCCATGCGAATATGTACTTGTTATATTCATGTGTGACCGGCCTGCGTGCCGATGTTTATAAGACACTGTTTATTTAAGTAAACTCTTGTAAGTCCATAAGGCAAATTACTTTGTGTATTTGTACGCTTATTCCTAATTTGGGTATTTAGTGGACATTCATGCCGTTGGTTTGGGTTCTTTTCTTTGAAACACTTAAAAGTCTTCTGCTAGAATGTACTCTGTGTAGGACGTGTGTTATTGGAAGGATGGTTTTATTTAGAAACCCACAGGTCTGTCTGTGGTATATGGCGTCGGGCCCCAGCCAGACCTACTGTTATATGCTATGTGACAGATAGGGGTGTTACAATTTGGTATCAGACTACCGATTTCAGTCATGCTTAAATTAATTTGTGGACAAATTCTTTTCAGGGGTTGTGAGAACATGTGTGTGTGTCATCGTTATAACATAAAAAGAACTCATGAATATCCACTTAGGAATGAAAATACACATGTTTGAGGAACCTGCGTGTTCCTATAATTACTTTTTGCAATATTATTTGGTAACTTAACGGTGTTTTGTACGTCTATAGGTGACCAGGAGTGGTGCAGGGTATTTAGAAAACCCGCATTCTGAGGCAAGTAACGCACCGAATGATTTTCCTATAACACATCCTCCGGCAGAAACCATAAGACTTGTGGCTGAAGCGGTATTCTCTATGATTAATGCCCAGACTGCAAGGTAGGTGTGTAACACCTTTACCCGTCATGTAGGATATAATAGAGGGTCTGACCGGGGCCCCACACCATATTCCACAAACAGGCGGAGACATCACAAAATAATACCAAGAACTATCGCACCCTAACACAGAGCATTCTAGTAGAAGTTTCAGGGTTGAAAACTTGAACTCAATAATAACAGAATTGTCCACTTCTATAACATAATAGGAATGTATACAACCATACACAACAGGTACACATCCTTATGGCATTTACAAATTTCTCTGAATATAAGGTATGGTTTACAGACATCGGCACGCAGGCCGGCCACACATCAACAAGATTTAGCAAAACTAGGCCTTCGAGGGCAGCAACGCAGCTTGGGCTTCCACCCGATAAGTCCCGCTTGGATCAGCACCACCTGCACCTACAAGAACCAATCCACCAACCGGTGGCAAACATGGCAACGGTTATCATTGAGCTGACCAATTATAATGACCCTGCCCCTAGCACAAGGCAGCAGAATTCCTTCCCTACATAGCAATTTAAATCACACACATATATATATTCCGCCAACAAAGCAATACATATCACAAGTGACGGCACGACGGCCCGACACTCCGTGCACTCAGGACACATTCTGTCATACCGAAAACACTGGATCCCACCACCGTTTAGAGGTTTCAGACATGATGGACAAACATGAGCATTCCTAGTCTTTATGGCTCCCAGGACAAAGACTCTCATTATTCCCCTGACGAAAGCCCAATGCCTTCACGCTCTCTTGTATAGCTGGCATAATACAGGTACAGATCTGTCACCCCCCGTTACTCAAATCGCCTTACCACAAAGGAATACCGAAGTACTCATGGCCAACTTACAGGCGTAGGTCTTTTTCACCTTTCCTGTTCGGCACTAAGCCCTTTATACCACATGGCACTCACGACCACAAGAGTTGATCCCAACTCTCACTATTTCCTGGACTTCCTCCAGTACTTCCTGCGGCACCAAGCCATAGGAATCCACCACATTTTTCATGCATACTAGCAATAATCACGGAGTCTTCTCCGATGTGCAAAGAAGGATCACCAATCTAGACCAACATGTCCGGATGGCCTTCACACAGCATGCCCAACTGTACTCACACTTCCGGTTCTAATTCACTACAATAAGGGATGAACCACCAATCCCAAGGGAATCTCTTCTCCATCCACCTTTTGGTGGAGGATTCCTATGCAAATGCAGGAAAGAAGGACGTCACTTGTCCAAGAAGGGAATCGTTACCCTTGGAAGACGCTTCAGAGCCATGGGGAGAAAAGCAAACGGATGAACGTCCTCGCAGCTGCTGTAAGACACCCTTTTTTTTTCTTTTTCAACCACCGGGGTCTTAGCCCAGAATTGCCGCTTTGCGGTGGCACCGTCATCTCGGGAAGGCAACCACAACAAAACGCCAATTCTGCCGGCCCTTTTCGATCACAAGAGAGAGAAGTACTTATACAAAAAAATGTAAACAAGTCCACAGAAACATGTAAATAAAAGAGAATCATATCCAGTCCATCAATACATATAATAGGAAAATAGATAAATGGGCTTGGGCCCAGTACATCAGAGTCCTCGCTACAAGTCACTCAACACGGAAGCTAAGAAAATACTAATCACTCACGGAGCTGGTCGCAGGTGCACCGGTGCTAAACTGTCACACCTCCATGCGCACCGTACTCCGCTGGTGCTGGTCCCTGTCTCCCATCCGGAGCTCCTGTAATGTTTGGTTCGAAAACCATTAGTCATAAAGACTAAGCCCTATCATCCCCTACCCCTCCCACCACGGCTCCTAAGCACCGGGCGGAGAGGAGGAAAGGGAAGCTACAAAAGTGGAGAACAGTCAAGCAGGTGACGGTAGACCTAACTAGCAAGTTATAACAGGTGAACAGTATAAATGTTGTAATAGGTAGAATAGTTAATAAATAGCAAATTGTATAAAAGGCAGCTAGAGAATAGTATGTAAGCAACAAGTAAGTAAGTATGTAACCTTAACTTATATGAATTGCCCATACAAACTTATAAGTTAAGGGATCTTCTGCAAAGCTCCCATCGTATAAAAAGTCCCATACCGATTTATACGTTGGGGTGTCGGTTGTATGCAAATATGAGTGTAGTGATATGCTATGCCATGATTCATGCAAGTGCGACACACGCACACGACTCTATGCGCACAGACCTTTAGTTCCCCCTGTTCGGGCAGCTAGCTTCACTCCCAGGAACCTCTGTAGTGGCAAACGGAGACAGTGGGTCGGGCCCCCCACTCCTAGGCGGGCATCCACACTACCAGGCCTAGCCCTCCCGTACGCCCCTAGAAGAACACAACCTAGAGTATCCGCGTACTGCTGCTGGATGTACCCTCCAGACTTTCTTTGGCTAAGTGTCCCACACCGCCGAGTCAGCGTACCGATGTCGGTGTGAACGACGATCAGGTACCGAAGACCCACCACCTTTATTTTGTTCTCCAACCCTCGAGCCCTCGGCCCCCCAGACAGTCCTGTCCGTGCATCTACCTTCAGAGCTACTGTCTGAATGGCAACAAGTCCTATTATCCTACTTTCCTAGCTATCGGGGAGTGAGTGTGTGCAATCCTAGTTATACTAGTTGCTCTTTTAATTTATTATCCCTATATTTTACGTTAGCCCAGGACTGCCCCCGGTATACCCCGTGAAGGGCTCTCAAGGGGCACTAGGAACCAAGACGGCGGCATTACGGCCCGAAGTTCCCTTTCGCAAGGCACTTATTATTATTGGTTGATCTCCCTTAACCCGATCCTCTTTTAGTTACTTTAGTTCTAACCCTAGAGTATTAAGACTCTTCCTCTTCTCCCCGGGACGGACGATCTTTCGTCGTTCCCGTACTCCCTTAACCTAACCAGTCCCACACTCTACTTATCCTGACTTCTAATGATGAACTCAATCTTAACTTGCCCTACCAATCATCAACAACCAGAATTCCGTGACTTTACTATATGCAGACCATCCTAAACTATAAGAGGTACCCAAGGGGAGGTACACTAAGTTGTCTTCCAAATCTCCTATAATTTTTACTGGAGGTCTACCATAACATAATTTGTCTAAATCCAGAAACTTATAATTTTCCTAATTAATCTGATATTTATTTAAATTTTTCCAAAGGACGCGCCACGGGTCATTTTAAACATGAACTACATGATCTTCCTAAGTAATGGCTACTCAAAAATCATGATCATTAAATAACAGCAAGATAACCTCAAATACAAATTCTCAGAATTTTATAGAAAGTATTTAACCTCTAAATAATTTATTCAGAATAATCACGTTAATTCTACGTAATGAAGGAAGTACTGAAATTATTCATCTAAAAATTATAAAAAAATCACTAGTCAGTAGTATGATATATAAAAGATCTTTGTGCAGAGAATCATAATTTTACTAGCTTGCTAAACACCACTAAAGATTTAATCAAATAATCAAGGTAAAACATACTTAATGAAGCAAGCCTTAGAATTAATCTTCCAAAAAATCCCATAAAAATTCACAGAGATTTAAAATCATAATAAACGTTCTCTGCTTAAATTTCATCACTTTCCAGAGAGTGTGTATTCCCTAATAAATTTTCTAAGCAAATCATACAACTACTAAATCATTAAAGGAAGTATCCACAATAATGAACATAAAATTCATAAAAAAATATCCAGAGCTTGTACCATCCCTATAATTCACTTTTCCCAAATCTCACCACTTTTCAATGTGATTTAGTGTCATTTCCTATCTCTACAAGTTTTGCACCCTAAACTAGGGTTAGATTTTTAGGTATCTCAACGGTCTCCAAATTTACTAAAATTTCATCCAGAGAACTATATTGGCCCTATGGTTCCATTCACCCAATTTCGGGTCAATCCAAGGTCATTTGACCACATGACCTTCACAAACCACCAAGATCCATCCTTAGGGTTTAGCCTTGGTCCTTTGGGTAAACTTACCCCGATCCACCTCAAACTCCATGAGGGGGTGCTAGAGAATATTACTAGCCAGTGGTAAAAATCTCAGCCTCTGTTGAGGTGATCTGACCACTCAAACTTCAAAAGTGCACTTTTAACCTAAGACCCCTTATTAGGGCAAAACATAGGTTTGATCATTTCTAAACCAAACCATCTCCACATGAGATGAAAAATTATACAGAACCTTATGGTGAACCCAGGGACCACTCACCAAAATTTGGGAGGGTTTGGAAATTATTTAACTAACTAATTAAATTCGGCTAGGATTAATGAATTTTTCTAAAAACTATAGAAACATATTCTCCAAAAATTCTCATTTTTGGATAGCACCTAGATATATGTAAGATTAGACCACACCCCAAATTTCAAGTCATTTGGATGACTGGATTGGAGTGGGGAATTTTTCTAAGGTCAAGGCAGCCCTCTGGATAGACCTCACCAAAAAGGGTGCTGTGGTCTAACCAGGATTCCAAACTGAGTGAAATTAATTTTGAATTAAAGTAGACTTCAAGGGCTACATTTTTTATGTTGATCATTTTTCCTGTAGGAGCCTCTAGGTATTTTTCCCAAATTATTTAACATGATAGATAAATTCATTCAGAAATTGTTTTAAAAATAGAATCCAATTTTCATGGTACTGTTCATCTTCTTCAACAGCCCGAACCAGAGGCCTGAAAACCTAATTTCCTGTAGCTTTTCCAAGCTATTTCCCGGCCATCCAGCCATCTCCCTGGCCGGCCACCACCACCACCACCTCCGTTGAGGCGAGGGCTATCGTCGGGCGGCGGCACGGCCGCCGGAGAGACGGTTTTCGGCGAACCCGCCACCATGAAATTTTCAGAAAACCTCGAATACGCTCACCCGATCTGGCTCTTTTGAGCACGATATCTCTCCTAACGATTCCTAAGATCTATCCGCAGAAGAAGAGGGAGGGGAGGACCTTGTTCGCGGGTTGGAGGCGTGCAGAGCGTCGGGAAGCCATTTGCGCGGTGGTGGCGTCGCCGGAAATTCTTCAACAGCAAGGGGGAAGTCTGAAACAGTTTGAGGGAGTGTAACCTTTTCCTCTTGCTCTTATTAATCTTTTATAGATCAGCAAATGGGGAGGGGAAAGGATGAAACGTTGGAGATAAAACGTTGGCGGCCATTAATAACACCCTTATGATGTTTTGGTTATGGCGAATGGCAGTTGAAACGCTGGAGATGAAGAGGTGCTTGCCAGGTGGCGATTTCCTATTGGACCAACATTTCCTTAATTATTTAAATAATTAAAGTAGGAAACGGCCCATAAATACTCTTGGTTTTCATTCCCTTAATCAGATTTTATTACGACGTCAGTTACCAAAATTTCCAACCTGGCTGTCGTTTCGGCCTTGGTCACGGGCGTGACACATAGGTCACGGGCATGACAGGTCTGGTGACTAATTCTGGTTTCGACGATCATCGAACTGAAATCGACGATCGTCGAATGTAGTCACGCCCTATGTCACGGGCGTGACGGGTCGGTTTATTTCAAGTTTTGGGCTCCCTAGGGTCCTACCACAACCAACCGACTCCTAGGGGTCTAGCCGGAAATGGGATGTTACAAATCCCAATAAACAAAACAAAGATTTCGTCCCTGAAATCAAGGTTAAGCCTACGGGACTCAAATCGGGAAAATAAGCTTGTAACATCCCATGAGAATTAAAGAAAGTACATCCCTATGTTATGTTCGCTTTATGCGGTTTCAAGTCTAAGATTAATTCGTCCACTTAACTAGGTATATACACCCCAATAAACAAAAGATTAGCCCCTATTCTTGAAATTTCAGTTCCATTGGTTTAAAACAGGAAGGCAAATTGATTGTCCAGAGGGGTTGTGAGGTATACCTGACGAAAATGTTCCGGGTATTTTTGCCGCATCAAGTCCTGTGGCTCCCATGTATGCTCCTCCTGCCCATGATTGTTCCACAGAACCTTGACTAACGGGACCTTCTTCCGTCGCAAGACCCGCACTACTGTATCGTTAATCCTGATAGGCTCCAAATCGACTGACCGATTCGAGGCCACTGGGCCATCTGCCGAGGAAATCAGCTGCTCAGGGCGTAGCAGAGCCCTCCGAAGTGAGGAGACGTGGAAGACGTCATGCAATCCCGCTAACTCCGGCGGTAGCTCCAGTCTATAGGCTAAGGGGCCGATCCGCTCCAGGATCCTATAGGGCCCCATATATCTCGGACTGAGCTTCTTCCGCCCGCGAACCCGCGAGACTCCGTGCATCGGCCGTATCTTCAAGAAAACCCGGTCTCCTACCTGGAACTCTATTTGGCGATGCCTCGCATCGTAGTATTTCGCCTGTCTGCTCTGGGCTTCCAACATCCTGTCTCGGATCAATCTAATCTGAGCATCTGTATCTCCCACAAACTCCGAGCCCAGTACCTGCGGATCCTCGTCCTGAACCCATGATAGTGGGGTTCTGCACCTCCTTCCGTACAACGCTTTGTATGGAGCCATGCCTATGCTGGACTGATGAGCGTTGTTGTATGAAAACTCGACCAGTGGCAACAATCTCTCCCAAGGCTCGCCACGGTCCAAAATACACAGTCGTAACAGATCTTCCAGTGTACGGTTTGTGCGCTCTGTTTGTCCGTCGGTCTGAGGGTGGAAAGTTGTGCTGAATGTCAACCGAGAACCCAGATGGGCCTGGACTGACCTCCATTCCCTGGATGTAAACCGCCCATCCCGATCCGGAATGATAGTCTTGGGAACCCCATGATAACGCACGAACTGCTCAATTAACCTCCGTACTAATACACTGACCGATGTGTCCTTTGCCACTGGGATGAATCTGGCCACCTTTGTCAGCCTGTCCACTATCACCCAGATCGAGTCGTTCCCCGCACGGGATCTAGGTAGCCCATGTATGAAGTCCATGGCTATATCTTCAAACTTCCACTCCGGCACTGGAAGCGGCTGCAGCAAGCCTGTCGGGTTCCTACACTCCGCCTTCACGAGCTGGCAGGCCTCACAATGCGTCACAAAATACGTAATATTTTTCTTCATACCCGGCCAATACATCGTCCTCTTTAAATCCTTTACCATCTTGGTGATCCCCGGGTGTACCGAATACCGGCTGCAGTGAGCCTCCGTCAAAATATCCTCCCGGATCTGTCCTCCTGCTGGTATGTAGACTCTGCCCCGAAAACATAGGAGCCCATCCCTCAACGATTAATCTCCTGTCGTGCCTTCCTCCAAGGCTCGGAATTTCGGCTCAGCTCTCTCGTCCAGCATCTGCCCATCTCTGATGCAGTCTCGAATGTCATCGGTTGTAGCCATCGACCCCAGGTACTCCATGTACAGCTCCGGGTCATCCTCAGACACTAGCAAAATCTGCATCTCCTCGAATGATCTAATCAACTCCAAAGCCATCAACTGCGGGCCTACTCCAGTCGTACTCGCTCTCCGGCTCAGAGCATCGGCAACCACGTTCGCCTTCCCCGGATGGTAGTGCATGGTATACTGGTAGTCCGAAAGAAACTCCACCCAGCGTCTCTGCCTGATGTTTAACTCCTTCTGGGTGTCGACGTACTTCAGATTCTTGTGGTCGGAGAAAAATATCACAATGTACCCCGTAGAGATAGTGCCGCCAGATCTTAAGAGCAAAAATGACTGCCCCCATCTCCAAATCGTGCACGGGGTAGTTCTGCTCGTGCTGCTTCAACTGACGGGAGGCATAGGCTATTACGTGCCCATTCTGCATAAGGACGACACCCATCCCCTGATAGGAAGCATCTGCATACACCTGGAATCCCTCCTTCCCCGATGGAAGAGCAAGGATGGGAGCCGAGGTGAGACAATCCTTCAGCTCCTGGAAGGCAGATTCGCATCGCGGCGTCCAAATAAAAGGGGACTCCTTCTTCGTCAGAGACGTAAGAGGGAGGGCAATCTGAGAGAACCCCTTTACGAACTTCCGGTAGTAACCGGCAAGTCCCAAGAAACTTCGAACATCTGTGGCCGACTTTAGTGGTGGCCAATCCCGTACTGCCTGGATCTTTGCCGGATCCACTGCCAGACCTGCTCCACTGATGACATGGCCCAGAAAGGCCACCTTCTTTAGACAAAACTGGCACTTGCTGTACTTGGCATACATCTCGTGCTCACGCAGCTTCTCCAAGGTCAAGGCTAGAAGTCTCGCGTGCTCCTCCTCCGTCCTTGAATAGATGAGAATGTCGTCGATGAATACAATGACAAAGACGTCCAGATACTCCTCGAACACCCGATTCATCAAAGTCATGAATGCGGAGGGTGCATTCGTGAGCCCGAACGGCATCACGGTAAACTCGTACAAGCCTTATCTGCTGCTGAAGGCCGTCTTCGGGATGTCCTCCTCCCGAATACGGAGCTGGTAGTATCCTGACCTCAGATCCAGCTTTGAGAACCAATGAGCTCCCTCCAGCTGATCAAAAAGCTCGTCTATCCGTGGTAAAGGATAAGTATTCCGGACTGTCAACCTGTTCAGAGCCCGGTAATCGATGAACAGTCGAAGGGTCCCGTCCTTCTTCTTAACGAACAGCACCGGAGCTCCCCACGGTGATGAGCTAGGCCGAACGAACCCGGCCTCCACTAACTCCTGAAGCTGACTTCGGAATTCCACCAACTCTTTTGGGGCCATTCGATAGGGAGCTCTGGATACCGGCTTAGCCCCCGGTACGAGCTGAATCTGAAAGTCCTTCTCTCGGTGCGGGGGTAACCCTGGTAGCTTCTCTGGAAACACGTCGGCGAAGTCCCGCACTACTGGAATATCTGCAATGGAATCCTTGGCTTCGACCGCCTCAAAGAGGACCTGATAAACCTCTTCCCCCTGCAGGTGGGCCTTAACGGCCTGCACAAACGATAGTAAAGTACGGGGTGCTGATAAAATACCTTCGATAACAATGAAGGAGTCGTCGTGCCTCACGATGATCCTCTTCGCCACGCAATCGATCTGGGCATGGTTCCAGTACAGCCAGGTCATGCCCAGAATCAGATCGTAATCTGGCATCCTCAAAACGGTCGCTGGTGCCTCAAACGCCTTTCCGCCGATTCTCGCTTCCATATCACAATGAGTAGAGGTCAATATCTCTGATCCATCGGGTAGGCGCACCCTCAGCATCTTCCCAGTGCTTAGCTCCACCCCTGCCAGTCCTTTCACGAAATCCTCCGACACGAATGATTGCGACGCACCAGTGTCGAAGAGTGTGTGAGCGGGCTTGCCGCTAACGAAGACTATGCCTGGGGTGATTAAGTGTCTTAGTATTCTTGTTGCAGTTTATCTTCTCTTAATTTCTAACCAGGTTACGTCTAAAATAGTAGTTTATATGAAGAAAATTTAAAAATGCTGCCATACCTGTGATAACCTGCTCCGGGTTCCGAGGCTGTGTCAGGTCTAGAGCATACACCTGCTCTCTCTCTGGCCTACGACCTCGATCCTGAAATCCTCGTCCTCGGTCCTGTCCTCGTCCGCCAAACTGTCGGGCAGGTGGAGCGCCCTGATGTGCTGGTGGGGGTGCTCGCCCCACAGGGCAGTTCCGCTTGATATGCCCCGGCTGGTTGCACTGATAGCATACCGGTGGCTGTCCTGCCGTCCTTGGAATTTTCAGCATCTGTATAGGCTGGGGAGCCAATACCCCCTGAGTCCTCTGCTCCTGCCCAAACTCCTGACGAGGCTGATCCCCGTTCCTTCTCTCCCCGATAACCTGGCCCCGAGGACGGTCTCTACGACCCCCATTCACTGAATCATCAGCCGGTCTCTTCCGATTCTTCACTGTAAGCTGATCCGCCTCTCTCTTCTTAGCCATCTCCAGAATCCTGGCCAGACTCCCCTCTGAAACGAAAAGGAGGGCCTGCCTCATGTCATCCTGCAGCCCCTTATAAAACCTCCGGGCGTAGCCAGCATTGTCTAACTGGTAAGCGTCCGCATAACGGGCTAGGTGAGTGAACTCCTGATAGTACTCCACCACAGTCCTGTTCCCCTACCTCAACCGCAGGAACCTATCCTCCAGGTCATCTCACGCCGACTGAGGTACAAAATGTCCCAAGAGCGCTGCTCTGAACTCCTCCCAAGTAATATCAGCACAGTCCATCCCTGCAAAGGTGGTGTCCAGCTGAGATTTCCACCATCTCTTTCCGTGTGACTCTAAGCAGGAGACTGTCAAAGCGATTGCCTCCTCCGTGGGGCATCGAATTCCTGCCAGTATCTCGTAAATGGTGTCCAACCACTCCTCCGTACGTACTGCAGACTCCGTCCCCTGGTAGGATGGAGGGGAAAGTCCTCGGAAGACCGTCATCCAATTGGCCCCGGGGTTTAGCTGTGGAGTCGGGGCTTGCTGAGCTCTGAAGGCCTCCAGGATGGCCGTCAGTGTTTGCCCCATCTCCGTCTGCTGGAACGGAACAGGTGCTGGCGGAGTCGGGACCACATTCGGAGCCTGAGGTGTCCCCTGCTGCGATGTAGGGTTCGTCGCAGGCTACAAGCAAAAATTCCATTTGTTAGAGAGAGAATGAATGGAATTTAAGAAGAGTTAAGATGGACTTTCACATGTGATTTCCCTTATGGGCACACCACTACTTCTGCTGCTAGTTTGTCCACAAACTAAGCTCGCACGGGGGTGGCCCAAGGTTTTTGTGGACTACTTCTCTTTCGATCGAGGTCTCCTCTGATACCACTTGTAAGACCCCCTTTTTTTTTCTTTTTCAACCACCGGGGTCTTAGCCCAGAATTGCCGTTTTGCGGTGGCACCGACATCTCGGGAAGGCAACCACTACAAAACGCCAATTCTGCCGGCCCTTTTCGATCACAAGAGAGAGAAGTATTTATACAAAAAAATGTAAACAAGTCCACAGAAACATGTAAATAAAAGAGAATCATATCCAGTCCATCAATACATATAATAGGAAAATAGATAAATGGGCTTGGGCCCAGTACATCAGAGTCCTCGGTACAAGTCACTCAACGCGGAAGCTAAGAAAATACTAATCACTCACGGAGCTGGTCGCAGGTGCACCGGTGCTAGACTGTCCCACCTCCATGCGCACCGAACTCCGCTGGTGCTGGTCCCTGTCTCCCATCCGGAGCTCCTGTAATGTTTGGTTCGAAAACCATTAGTCATAAAGACTAAGCCCTATCATCCCCTACCCCTCCCACCACGGCTCCTAAGCACCGGGCGGAGAGGAGGAAAGGGAAGCTACAAAAGTGGAGAACAGTCAAGCAGGTGACGGTAAACCTAACTAGCAAGTTATAACAGGTGAACAATATAAATGTTGTATAGGTAGAACAGTTAATAAATAGCAAATTGTATAAAAGGCAGGTAGAGAATAGTAAGTAAGCAACAAGTAAGTAAGTATGTAACCTTAACTTATATGAATTGCCCATACAAACTTATAAGTTAAGGGATCTTCTGCAAAGCTCCCATCGTATAAAAAGTCCCATACCGACTTATACGTTGGGGTGTCGGTTGTATGCAAATATGAGTGTAGTGATATGCTATGCCATGATTCATGCAAGTGCGACACACGCACACGACTCTATGCGCACAGACCTTTAGTTCCCCCTGTTCGGGCAGCTAGATTCACTCCCAGGAACCTCCGTAGTGGCAAACGGAGACAGTGGGTCGGGCCCCCCACACCTAGGCGAGCATCCACACTACCAGGCCTAGCCCTCCCGTACGCCCCTAGAAGAACACAACCTAGAGTATCCGCGTACTGCTGCTGGATGTACCCTCCAGACTTTCTTTGGCTAAGTGTCCCACACCGCCGAGTCAGCGTACCGATGTCAGTGTGAACGACGATCAGGTACCGAAGACCCACCACCTTTATTCTGTACTCCAACCCTCGAGCCCTCGGCCCCCCGGACAGTCCTGTCCGTGCATCTACCTTCGGAGGTACTGTCTGAATGGCAACAAGTCCTATTATCCTACTTTCCTAGCTATCGGGGAGTGAGTGTGTGCAATCCTAGTTATACTAGTTGCTCTTTTAATTTATTATCCCTATGGTTTACGTTAGCCCAGGACTGCCCCCGGTATACCCCGTGAAGGGCTCTCAAGGGGCACTAGGAACCAAGACGGCGGCATTACGGCCCGAAGTTCCCTTTCGCAAGGCACTTATTATTATTGGTTGATCTCCCTTAACCCGATCCTCTTTTAGTTACTTTAGTTCTAACACTAGAGTATTAAGACTCTTCCTCTTCTCCCCGGGACGGACGATCTTTCGTCGTTCCCGTACTCCCTTAACCTAACCAGTCCCACACTCTACTTATCCTGACTTCTAATGATGAACTCAATCTTAACTTGCCCTACCAATCATCAACTACCAGAATTCCGTGACTTTACTATATGCAGATCATCCTAAACTATAAGAGGTACCCAAGGGGAGGTACACTAAGTTGTCTTCCAAATCTCCTATAATTTTTACTGGAGGTCTACCATAACATAATTGGTCAAAATCCAGAAACTTATAATTTTCCTAATTAATCTGATATTTATTTAATTTTTCCAAAGGACGCGCTATGGGTCATTTTAAACATGAACTACATGATCTTCCTAAGTAATGGCTACTCAAAAATCATGATCATTAAATAACAGCAAGATAACCTCAAATACAAATTCTCAGAATTTTATAGAAAGTATTTAACCTCTAAATAATTTATTCAGAATAATCACGTTAATTCTACGTAATGAAGGAAGTACTAAAATTATTCATCTAAAAATTATAAAAAAATCACTAGTCAGTAGTATGATATATAAAAGATCTTTGTGCAGAGAATCATAATTTTACTAGCTTGCTAAACACCACTAAAGATTTAATCAAATAATCAAGGTAAAACATACTTAATGAAGCAAGCCTTAGAATTAATCTTCCAAAAAATCCCATAAAAATTCACAGAGATTTAAAATCATAATAAACGTTCTCTGCTTAAATTTCATCACTTTCCAGAGAGTGTGTATTCCCTAATAAATTTTCTAAGCAAATCATACAACTACTAAATCATTAAAGGAAGTATCCACAATAATGAACATAAAATTCATAGAAAAATATCCAGAGCTTGTACCATCCCTATAATTCACTTTTCCCAAATCTCACCACAGTTTCAATGTGATTTAGTGTCATTTCCTATCTCTACAAGTTTCGCACCCTAAACTAGGGTTAGATTTTTAGGTATCCCAACAGTCTCCAAATTTACTAAAATTTCATCCAGAGAACTATATTGGCCCTATGGTTCCCTTCACCCAATTTCGGGTCAATCCAAGGTCATTTGACCACATGACCTTCACAAACCACCAAGATCCATCCTTAGGGTTTGGCCTTGGTCCTTAGGGTAAACTTACCCCGATCCACCTCAAACTCCATGAGGGGGTGCTAGAGAATATTACTAGCCAGTGGTAAAAATCTCAGCCTCTGTTGAGGTGATTTGACCACTCAAACTTCAAAAGTGCACTTTTAACCTAAGACCCCTGATTAGGGCAAAACTTAGGTTTGATCATTTCTAAACCAAACCATCTCCACATGAGATGAAAAATTATACAGAACCTTATGGTGAACCCAGGGACCACTCACCAAAATTTGGGAGGGTTTGGAAATTATTTAACTAACTAATTAAATTCGGCTAGGATTATTGAATTTTTCTAAAAACTATAGAAAAATATTCTCCAAAAATTCTCATTTTTGGATAGCACATAGATATATGTAAGATTAGACCACACCCCAAATTTCAAGTCATTTGGATTACTGGATTGGAGTGGGAAATTTTTCTAAGGTCAAGGCAGCCCTCTGGATCGACCTCACCAAAAAGGGTGCTGTGGTCTAACCATGATTCCAAACCGAGTGAAATTAATTTTGAATTAAAGTAGACTTCAAGGGCTACATTTTCTATGTTGATCATTTTTCCTGTAGGAGCCTCTAGGTATTTTTCACAAATTATTTAACATGACAGATAAATTCATTCAGAAATTGTTTTAAAAATAGAATCCAATTTTCATGGTACTGTTCATCTTCTTCAACAGCCCGAACCAGAGGCCTGAAAACCTAATTTCCTGTAGCTTTTCCAAGCTATTTCCCGGCCATCCAGCCATCTCCCTGGCCGGCCACCACCACCACCACCTCCGTTGAGGCGAGGGCTATCGTCGGGCGGCGGCACGGCCGCCGGAGAGGCGGTTTCCGGCGAACCCGCCACCATGAAATTTTCGGAAAACCTCGAATACGCTCACCCGATCTGGCTCTTTTGAGCCCGATATCTCTCCTAACGATTCCTAGGATCTATCCACAGAAGAAGAGGGAGGGGAGGACCTTGTTCGCGGGTTGGAGGCGTGCAGAGCGTCGGGAAGCCATTTACGCGGTGGTGGCGTCGCCGAAAATTCTTCAACAGCAAGGGGGAAGTCTGAAACAGTTTGAGGGAGTGTAACCTTTTCCTCTTGCTCTTAGGAATCTTTTATAGATCAGCAAATGGGGAGGGTAAAGGATGAAACGTTGGAGATGAAACGTTGGCGGCTATTAATAACACCCTTATGATGTTTCGGTTATGGCGAATGGCAGTTGAAACGCTGGAGATGAAGAGGTGCTTGCCAGGTGGCGATTTCCTATTGGACCAACATTTCCTTAATTATTTAAATAATTAAAGTAGGAAACGGCCCATAAATACTCTTGGTTTTCATTCCCTTAATCGGATTTTATTACGACGTCAGTTACCGAAATTTCCAACCTGGCTGTCGTTTCGGCCTTGGTCACGGGCGTGACACATAGGTCATGGGCGTGACAGGTCTGGTGACTAATTCGGGGTTCGACGATCGTCGAACTGAAATCGACGATCGTCGAATGTAGTCACGCCCTATGTCACGGGCGTGACGGGTCGGTTTATTTTAAGTTTTGGGCTCCCTAGGGTCCTACCACAACCAACCGACTCCTAGGGGTCTAGCCGGAAATGGGATGTTACAGCTGCCTTGCCTTCGAAAATCCAAACTCAGCTCGTGATTTGAACGAACGTAGCACCACCGACAGTCGGCTTTCTCTTCTTCCTCCTCCTCAATCTCTCCTCTCTCTCTTACTTAAGAAAAAGCACAACACAACTCAAACATGAGCTTCCTCCTTCTCAAGGCTGGCCTTATCACCCTAAGGATGATCCTAGACCATTGAATCTTGGTTAAAGAAAATAAACGGATTAGATCAGTCCTTAAACTGATTTCCTAGACTTAACACGGGTCGTGGCACGCCCGTGTCAAAGGCCGTGTTCATGAAGAGTCTATAGAACCGACTCACCCAGTCCAGAATACCGGCTTAGACACGCCTGTGTCAAACCCCTTACATGCCCGTGTCAGAAAGAATACGACCGTGTGACTAACCGTGTCACTCTTTTAACACAAGACAAGATTACCCGAGAAGGATATAGCTGAGGCACACACCCGTGTCCTTAGCCGTGTGCCAAACACGCCCCTGTGACACGCCCGTGTCACAGGCTATGCTCCACACTGAACTCCATTCTACTCAACGCCACTCAACGCCACCCGGGTATTCACCCGAGCAGGACACGCCCTTGGACACGCCCGTGTCCAAGTCCGTTTCACCTCTTGACGATCGTCGATCGTGCCATCTCGAGAACTTGAGTCGACGCCTAGAGTAAAGGACACACCCTGGGACATGCCCGTGTCCCAGGCCGTATGCACTGGACACGCTGTGGGACTCGCCCGTGTCACAGGATGTGTCACCCAGCCTGACCCATTTTGGGACTTAGGAATTTTTGGGGTGTTACAATCCTCCCCCCCCCCCCCCCCGCCCCCTTAAAATAAATTTCGTCCCGAAATTTGTACGAAGCAAGGGAACAAACATTACAATGCTATGCCACTAACAGTGTTGTTACCACAGAACGTACACAATCAATAATTTACACAAAAGCTTGGGAAACTCAGCTCGCATGGTCTGCTCTCGCTCCCATGTTAGCTCCTCACGACCACAATTGTTCCACCGGACTTTAACCATCCCGATCATCTTGTTCTGCAACTGCTTTTCGGCTCGATCCTCGATTCGAATAGGCCAAACTTTCGTCATTAGCCCACTATCGATCGATACTTGATCTGCAACAACCACTTGGATTGGCTCTCTTAGAACCTTCCACAACACCGAGACATGAAACACATCATGTAAACCGCTCAGCTCTTGCGAAAGCGCTAATCGATAGGCAGCTTCACCAATACGCTCAACCACTTCAAACGGTCCCAAATACCTCGGGCTCAACTTTTTCATACGCCGTATCCTGGACACACCTTTGAATGGTTTGATTTTCAAGTACACCCAATCGCCCACCGCAAACTCCAAGTTTCTGTGCTTGGCATTGTAATACTTAGCTTGTCTGTCTTGAGACACCATCAGTCTTTCACGTATAAGCCGTATAATTGAGTTGGCATCATCTAACTCTTTTTACCGATACAACTTCGTTTCGATAGCCTCCGCCCAAGCCAAATGTGTACGAAATTTTCTACCGTATAAAGCCTAAAATGGTGCCATCTGGATACTGGCTTGGTAGCTGTTGTTGTAGGCGAACTAAACCACACCGAGGTGATCTTCCCAATTCTTCCTGAAATCCAGCGCACACATTCAGAGCATATCCTCCAACGTCCTGTTGGTCCTCTCGGTCTGACAATCTGTTTTAGGGTGGAAGGTCGTACTAAAATGTAATTTTGTACCCAACAGTTCGTGGACAAATCTGCAATCACCCGAAGTGAAACGCCCATCTCGATCACTAACGATGCTACGAGACATACCGTGCAATCGGACAATAGTATCCACGTACATCTTTGCCAACTTCTCAACTGAATCATCCTTACGGTTCAGGATGAAGTGTGACACCTTGGTTAACCGGTCCACAATCACCAATACCGCATCATTTCCATGCTTTGATCTCGGCAATCCATGCACGAAATCAATGGAAATATCGTCAAATTTCCATTCAGGAATAGGCAACTGCTTTAGTAAACCACCCGGTTTTTGGCATTCCGCCTTTACCAAAGCACACGCTTGACACTTTACGACATAGTGTGCTATGTCCTTCTTCATTCCATGCCACCAGAACAGCTTCTTCATATCTTTATACATCTTCGTGCTCCCGGGGTGAACAGAATATTCAGTGAAGTGGCCTTCATACATCACCTCTTCACGAAGCTTACCCTTACTTGGGATACACAGACGACCGTCCTTCCGAAAAAGACCGTAAATAAAAGAAAATCTAGAGTGTGCACTTTCCGTTGCATAGCGTTGTAGACTTTCATCAAGTTCTTTTGCTTGTCGAACTCTGTCCGCCAGGTCACACTATACCTCCGTCCAGTTTAAGCATGCATCTGCAGTGGAATTCCTTTCAACACAAGAAACATTTAATGCCTCCAGATCTCAAATTAGGCTTTTATCATGCCTTAAAGGCCAACTTGCCCTTAACGGAGTCCGACGACTCAAGGCATCTGCGACTACATTCCCTTTACCGGGAGTATAATGAATCTGGAAGGTGTAGTAACCAAGAAACTCCATCCACCTAATCTGTCGTATATTAAGATCTTTCTGATCCAACAGATATTTCAGGCTCTTATGGTCCGTGAATATATCCACTTTCATGCCATATAAATAATGACGCCACAGTTTGAGTGCAAATATAATAGCCGCCAATTCCAAATCATGGACGGGGTAATCCCGTTCATGCACCTTCAACTGGCGTGAGCCATATGCTATCACTTTTCCAAATTGCAATAGAACGCAGCATAAGACGATCCCTAATGCATCACTATAGACCTCAAAGCCGTGTTGACCACTAGGCGATGTTAAGATTAGCGTCGCGGTCAATCTACTCTTTAACTCTTCAAACGCTCGAGCACACTCCGGCGTCCAAATGAACTTCTGATCCTTTCTCGTCGGTGTGGTGAGAGGCAAAGCTATTCTCTAGAAATTCTCTACGAAGCGCATATAGTAGCCCGCAAGCTCAAGAAAACTCCTGACTTCTACTACTGTAGAGAGAACAGGCCACTCCTGTATAGAAACTATCTTGGAAGGATCCATCGTAATGCCCTCTCCACTAACCACATGGTCAAGGAAAGCCACTGACGACAACCATAACTCACACTTAGAGAACTAGGCATAGAGCTTATTCTTCTCATGGTGTGCAACACCATCCGCAAGTGATTTGCATGATCTTCTTCGGACTAGGAATATACGAGGATATCGTCAATAAATACGATCACAAAGAGGTCCAAGTATTCCCTAAATGTCTGATGCATCAAGTCCATGAATACAGACAGCACATTAGACAGCCCAAACGTCATTACCATGAACTCATAGTGACCATAGCATGTTCCAAACGCTGTTTTGCGTACATCACCTTCACGAACTCTGAACTGATACTAGCCTGACTTCAAATCCAACTTGGAGTATACAATCGAGCTAACTAACTGATCAAACAAGTAATTGATCTGTGGAATTGGATACTTGTTCTTTTCTGTTAGTTTGTTCAGTTCTGTATAATCAATGCATAGACGCAAGCTGTTGTCCTTCTTTTTCACAAAAAGAACCAGCACGCACCAAGGCGAGTGTCTTGGGCGTATATAGCCTTGCTCTAGCAATTCTTGCAACTGAACCTTTTGTTCCGCCATCTCCTTTTGCGTTACTCGATAAGGCGAGCCGGGCCATAAGTTTCGCACCTAGCACTAGCTCGATAGGGAAGTCGATTTCCCTTTGGGGTAGTAACAGAAGGTCTTTTGGAAACACATCAGTGTATTCCGCTACAATCGGCACCTCACATACACTAGCCTTCAGCTCCACCGCCTCAATGAGTGTGAAGAATAACCTTGCACCCTTCCGAACTGCCTTAACGGCTTGTAGAGCAGATATCAATACCCTACTCATCCCTCGCATGCCACTGAACTTGGCCTCTTGTTCTGTATTTTCCACTGTGTAACCTCTTTTGAGGTGCAATCTATACAAGCATGTTGCTCTGATAGCTAGTCCATACCAAAGATTATATAAAACTCTGATATCGGCAATACTAACGTTTCCCCATTGAAATCTCGACTTCCTATCTAGACCTCAACACAACAAGACTTATCCGCACACATCAAACATCTGTTAGGTAGTAACACCTTCAGACTGTCTGTCGCGGTCCTTATAGGCACCCTGATTCGCAAGATGAAATCTTCCGACAAAAACGAATGTGAAGCACCTGTATCGAACAGTGCTCGTGCCGGAGAGTCCCGTATAAGGACAAAACCAATAACACCAAGATTAAAACAAGCACAACACACAGCATACAATAAAATTTAAATATGCGCGCACCTGTGACGACATCAGACTGCTTAATGGCCTCCTGTTGCCCAAGGTTTAAGACTCGGGACTGTATGTGCGATGCAGAAGACTCCAACACAGTCTTCCCTTTCTCCGCATAAGACGCTCCCATCTTGTTTTCAACCTTCGGAGGGCCAACTCGACAATCACGTGCAAAGTGTCCAACCTTCCCACACGTAAAACAAGCACGAGATCAATACCCAGAAGATGCTTCTGTCACAGTCGCAGAAGGAGATAGTAAAGTAGATTTGGACTTCTTATTCCATCTCCTTCAGTATCAAGACTTCTCCAGATGCGGCGGCTTAAACTCTGGTTTTGTAATAGCAAAGGTCCCCCTTGCTTGTCCTCTTTTCATATCTTTTTCCAATGACCGAGCCGTACAGACCAACGTTCGGAATCTCTGATTCACAGAACTCGAGAGAAAATAACACAGCTCATCTCGTAGTCCCCAAAAAAACTGACTGGTCTTACGCTCCTCTTCGGCGAAGATATTGCCCGCGTACCATCCCAAACGTGTAAATTTATGGAGATACTCATCCACACTATGCTCCCCTTGAGTTAAACGTTGGAACTCCAACTCCAAGGAAATTCTTTGCTGCATCGGGAGATGCTTTGCTAAAAATAATTGAGAGAACTCGTCCATCGAGACTCCCGTCAAACGTCTGCCCGCCAAGTGATGCAGTTCAACCTCGTACCACCACAACTGAGCCTCTCCCTCAAGCAGGAAAGTGGTTAGTATGAATTTCTGTTCCTCCGCTACTCTGATAGTGATCAAGAGCCTCTTAATCTTTGAAAGCCAATCCTCCGCTTGGGCTGGGGAACCTGCCCCTGTAAATTAAGGAGGATTGAAGCTCATGAATAGCTTTAATTGTTGATCTGTCACCCGTGGATCACCTACAACCCCTACTGGTTCTTGTCTTATCTCAGCATGAATTGGCACCACTGCAGGCCGAGCCTGCCCAGCTTGTTGAGCATTCATAACCGCAATCACTATCTCCGTAATCAAATGGACAGTTTCAGTAGATGGAGGAGGTGTGGGCACCTCAGCCGGTGCCTCACTTTCAACAGAGTGCTGAGGTTCCAACTGACCCGCAACACTTCTAGTCACCTATATGTGTAGAAACACAATTTAGCGACTAAATAAATGGCAAACAAACCAAAAATGAACACACAGGTTCACCAAACAAGTGTATGTACATTCCTAAGTGTACATTATTGATTTCAATATAAGCGTTATAACGGAAGCACTGACACGTGCTCGCCACCCCTCAAAAGAATTCGTTCGCGAATTCGAAAGAGATCGACCAACAAGCTGATACCAAATTGTAACACCTCTACCCATCACGTAGGAAATAATAGAGGGTCCGGCCAGGGCCCCACACCATATTCCACAAACAGGCGGAGACGTCACGAAATAATACCAAGAACAATCGCACCCTAACAGAAAGCATTCTAGCAGAAGTTTCAGGGTTGAAAACTTAAACTCAATAATAACAGAATTGCCCACTTCTATAAAAAATTAGGAATGTATACAACCATACACAACAGGTACACAACATTATGGCATTTACAAGTTTCTCTGAACATAAGGTGTGGTTTACAGACATAAGCACGCAGGCCGGCCACACATGAACAAGATTAAGCAAAACAAGGCCTTCGAGGGCAGCAACGCAGCTTGGGCTTCAGCCCACTAAGTCTCGCTTGGACCAGCACCACCTGCACCTACAAGACCCAATCCACCAACCGGTGGAAAACAGGGCAATAGTAAGCATTAAGATGACCAATTATAACGATCGTGCCCCTGGCACGGGGCAGCGGAATTCATTCCCTTCATAGCAATTTACATTACACGCATATATATATTCCGCAAACAAGGCAATACATATCACAAGTGCCGGCATGACGGCCCGACACTCCGTGCACTAAGGGCACATTCTGGCATACCGGAAACACCGGATCCCACCACCGTTCAAAGGTCCTATAGATGACGGTAAAACTTTAGCATTCCTAGTCTTTATGGCTCTAAGGCCAAAGACTCTCATTATTCCCCTGACGATATCTCAATGCCTTGACGCTCTCTTATACATCTTGCATAACGCAGGTACAGATCAGCCACCCCCAGTTGCTCAAATCGCCTTGCAACAAAGGAATACCGAATTACTCATGGCCAACTTACAGGCGCGGGTCGGTTTCACATTTCCTGTTCGGCACTAAGCCCTTTATACCACATGGCACTCACGGCGACAAGAGTTGATCCCAACTCTCACCATTTCATTGACCTCCTCCAGTACTTCCTGCGGCACCAAGCCACAGACATCCACCACATATTTCATGCATACTAGCAATAATCCCGGATTCTTCTCTGATGTGTAAACAAGCATCACAAATCAAGACAAACATGTCTGGATGGGCTTCACACAGCATGCTTAATCGTACTCACACTTTCGGTTCTAATGCACTACAACAAGGGATGAACCACCAATCCCAAGGGAATATCTTCCCCATCCACCTTTTGGTGGAGGATTCCTATGCAAATGTAGGAAAGAAGGACGTCACTTGTCCAAGAAGGGAATCATTAGACTTGGAAGATGCTTCAGAGCCATGGGGAGAAAAGAAAATTGATGAACATCCTCATAGCAACCTTGCCTTCGCAAATCCGAACTCGGCTCGCGATTTGAACCACCGTAGCACCACCGGCAGCCGGCTTCCTCTTCTTATTCCTCCTCAAGCTCTCCTCTCTCTCTTACTTAAGAAAAAGCAATACACAACTCAAACATGGGCTTCCTCCTTCTCAAGGCCGACCTTATCACAACAGGGATGAGGCTAGACCATTGGATCATGGTCAAAGAAAATGAACGGATCAGATCAGCCCTTAAACTGGTTTCGTGGACTGAACACGGGTTGTGACATGCCCGTTTCACATGCCGTGGTCCTGAAGAAGCTATAGAACCGACTCACCCAGTCTAGAACACGGGCATAGACACGCCCGTGTCAAACCACTGACACGCCCATGTCAGAATGAACACGGTCGTATGACTAGCCGTGTCACTCTTTCAACACAAGACCAGATTACCCGAGAAGGACACGGCTGAGGCACACGCCCGTGTCCTTAGTCGTGTGCCAAACACGCCCCTGTGACTCACTCGTGTCATAGGTCGTGCTCCATTTGGTGTTGGAGATGCTGAGGAGGAACCAACTATATGCAAAATTCTCCAAATTTGAATTCTGGTTATCCTCGATGGCATTCCTTGGTCATATAGTCAGTGGAGAACGAATTGCGGTGGATCCGGCAAAGATAGTTGCGATACGGGAGTGGCTTGTGCTGTCTATGGTAGCGGAAGTCCGGAGTTTTCTGGGGCTTGCCGGCTATTACAGGCGCTTTGTAGAGATCTTCTCGCAGATAGCGTTACCCCTCACGACTTTGACGAGGAATGATCAAAAGTTTGTTTGGATGCCTGAGTGCGCAAAAGCTTTCATAGAGCTGAAGAGACGGTTGAACACAACGCTTGTTCTATTTTCGCCGAGTGGGACCGAAGGAATTGAGATCTATAGTGACGCTTCAGGCAGTGGTTTGGGTTGCATTCTACTACAGCATGGGAGTGTAATAGCATATGGCTCGCGTTAGCTGAAGGTACAGAAGAGGAATTATCCGGTCCATGAATTTAAGTTTGCGGTCGTGATATTTGCCCTGAATCTGTGGAGGCACTACCTATATTGTGTTAAGGTCGATATATATACCGACCACAAGAGCCTGCAATACTTCTTGGATCAAAAGGACTTAAACATGCGACAGCGGAGGTAGATGAAGTTCTTGGGGGACTTCACCTTCAAGATTCATTATCTTCCTGGGAAAGGCAATGCGGTTGCTGATGCGTTGAGTCACAGGGCTCCCACGCAGGCCAACTGGTTGTCGGTTCAGAACGAGCGTTTGATTCAGGATTTAGAGGCACTAGAGATCCCATGTGTTGACGAGCAGACTAGTGCTGAAGTATAGCCAAACTAGACAGAGGTGCAGTTTTACCTTGCTGATAGGATTTGGCAGGCTCTAGTTTTGGATTGCAACATGAAGCAAATCATGGATGAGTCTTTGGATGGGTCAAATTCCCAATTTGATGTTGTTTATGGATTATTACGGAAGGATATGCGTCTATGCGTCCCAAATGTAGGTAAACTACGGGAGGAATTGATGTACGAGACTCATCATACCAAGTACTCGATTCACCCATAGAGCACGAAGTTGTACCGTGATTTGAAGAAATTGTTTTGGTGGCCAGGACTTAAGAAGGACGTGACACTTTATGTGGCGAAGTGTCAAACATACACCTTGGTGAAGGTGGAGTGCCAGAAGCCTGGAGGTTTCTTGAAGTCCTTATTGATCCCGGAGTCGAAGTTCGATGATATTTCTATGGATTTTGTGCATGGTTTGCCAAGCTCGCAGAAGGAGAACGATGCCATCTGGGTGATCGTGGATCGTATGATGAAGGTGTCGCACTTCATTCCGAATAGGAAGGATGATTCAGTGGATAAACTGGAAAAACTCTATGTGGATAACATTGTTCGACTACATGGTGTGCCCCGCAGCATCGTGAGTGACCGAGAAGGGCGGTTCACGTACAATGACTAGAGGTTGGTGCAACAAATGTTGGTGACCAAGCAGAGTTTCAGCACGGACTTTCATCCGCAGACGGATGGTCAGACCGAGAGAGTCAACAGAACGATGGAGGACATACTTCGCATGTGCGTCCTGGATTTCGGAAAGCAGTGGGAAGATCACCTGTACTTGGTGGAATTTGCTTATAACAATAGCTACCAAGAAAGAATTCAAATGGCTTTCTTCGAGGACTTGTATGGTAGAAAATGTTGCACACCATTGTCGTGGTTGGAAACGAGTGAGTCGAAGCTGTATAAATGACAAGAGTTGGAAGATGCCACTTTGTTGGTACGAACTATTCGAGAATGATTGTTGATCGCTCAGGACAGGCAGGCTAAATACTATAATGCCAAGCATCGGAAGGTTGAGTTCGCTATTGGCTAGTGGGTATACCTGAAGATTAAGCCGTTCAAGGGTGTTTCACGGGTACGACGCTTGAAGAAGCTAAGCCCGAGGTACCTTGGATTGTTTGAGGTTCTAGAGAGAATTGGTGAAGTAGCTTATCGACTGAAGCTATCTGTGGAATTGAGTAGTCTACATGACGTATTCCATATTTAGGTGTTGCAGAAGGCGGTGCAAGAGCCTTCTCATGTTGTTGTAGCCGATCAAGTACCCTTCGATACTGGGTTGACAACGAAGTTCAATCCCGTTCACAGTGAGGACTCGGAAGTCAAGCGACTGCATAACAAAGACATCAGGATGGTCAAAGTCCATTGGGACAACTGCGGTCGTGAGGAGCTTTCTTTGGAGCGAGAGCAGGCCATGCTTGAGGTGTATCCCAAGCTCTTTTTCTCAGGCACCGTTTAAGTTTTAGCACTTTATATTCCTTAATTTCGGGACAAAATTCTTTAAATTGGGGGGGGGGGGGAATTGTAACGCCCTAAAATTCAGAAACTATCTGGTAGCGTCTTAAGGCCAATCTGGGCCCTAATAAGGGTTACACGGCTTGGGAAACAGACGTGTCCATGGCCATGCCCTGCTACGAGTTGGAGGATTTACCGCGTGGTCGATGAAATGCAGTCGACAATCATTAGAGGTCGGGCACATGGCATGAGACACGAGCGTGTACAAGGTCGTGTCCTACTCGGGCTGTTAGCCGGGCTGTGTTAAGTAAGTTACATGGCCTGCAACACCGGCGTGTCCCTGGGGCGTGTCTGGCATACGGTATGTGACACGGGCATGTCATATGGCCGTGTCCTCTTCAGGATGTTTTGGTCCGGTATTGAGTGAGGAACACGCCTCGCAACATGGGCGTGTACCAATTAACACGGCCGTGTCTAAGCACGTGTCCTGGTCGGGATGCGATGGTTCCAACATCGATTGGGGCACACAGCCCATGACACGGGCATGTCTATGGTTGACACGAGCATGTCCCAAGCCGTATCACAGGCCGTGTCCTATTCTGAATTTCCTGGTTTACGGCGAGTGTTGAACATGGACTTGGACACGGGCATGTCGCAAGCCGTGTTCGGCCCAGGAAATTAATTTTAAGTTCGAACCGTTGCTGTTGATTTCCTTCTTTTGGGATCCAAGGGCCCAGGGCCGTTCTTGCTTAGTAAAGGCCGGGAATAGGGTTTGAAAACCTCATTCCACTTTAAGCAATATTTTTCTAAAGCTTTAGAGAAAGGGGAGAGCAAGGAAGAAGGAGAAGGAGAGATCCGACCGCCGGAGTTGCTTTAGAGCTCCAAATCGCAAGCCGTGTCAAGATCTATGGAGGCGAGGCCGTTGCGGTGCTTTTCATCCATCTAGATCTTCATGTTGCCAAAGAGAAACCAAAGGGTAACGATTCTCTTCTTGGACATGTGAAGTCCCATTCATTTTTTGCATAGGAAACTCCTTCTCGCGAGTGAAAGGTGAGTGCGAGGTATTCCTTCGGGTAGACATGAATAGTCCCCGTCATTTTTCATATAGGTCCGGAATCGAAGTACGGCCATAGGCATGGTGTGTGAAGTTTACCCGAACCTGTTGGTCTGGATCGGTGATGTTTCAATATGCGTGAATAGCTAGAGAAGACACCATGCCGATGGTTGTTTTCAAGTTTTCTACGTGATAGATTGCAGCATGGAGCCTTCGGGACTAACTCCAAGGTACACCCGGAAAACTGGGCAGAAGTCTGATTCTGCCATCTTGGTGGGGTGGGAGCCAACTTGCATATAACTAGGTTATGTAAAATTTGTGCGATAGATTTGGGACTCGGGGAAGCATGACCCGCACATAAGGCTTAAATTGACGTTGCGGTGTGAGCAATGGGTAAGGCGGTACTGTACCCACTCTATGTGGTTCGGTTAATGCAACCTAAGGTATGTGGTACTTACCGTTTGCATATATGGAGAGTCATAGGCTTTTGCCGGAAAGACTATAATGCTCACGAGATTTTCCTTCCTGGAGGCGGTGGTGAGATCACGGGTTTTTATGGGGTTCACCGAGTAAGTGCCCCTAGAGCATGGGGTGTGTGGTCGTACGGGCCTGCACTTATAGTGTAATGTGCAAAAGTTGTACTTTCACTTTAATCATTGGATTATACTAATTCAATGCAGGGAAGGAGCACCGCCACCCCAAGAAAGGGGTGGGGTCGTTATAATTTTGTCAGCTTTAGCTGATCGTTGCTTTTGTTTGCCACCACTGCGGTGGATTGTTTCTTGCAGGTGCTGCGGATCCTAGTGGCAAGTAGCGGGCTGAAGCCAAGTTTTCTGAGCAGGCCCTCGAAGGCCATGCGAATGTTTACTTATTATATTCATGTGTGACCGACCTGCATGCCGATGTTTGGAAGACACTGTTTATTTAAGTAAACTCTTGTAAGGACATAAGGCCAATAACTTTGTGTATTTGTACGCTCTTTCTTAATTTGGTTATTTAGTGGACATTCATGTCATTGGTTTGGGTTTTTTTTTCTTTGCAACAGTTAAAATGCTTCCACTAGAATGTACTCTGTGTAGGACGTGTGTTATTGGAAGAATGGTTTCATTTAGTAACCCACCGGTCTGTCTGTAGTATATGGCGTCGGGTCCCGACTGGACCTACTGTTATATGCTATGTGACAGATAGGGGTTTTACAGCATCTCTAATCATCTAGTAAACTTTTAAGTTGTGCTAGGAAGTTTGATGTTTTTAAATAAGGTTTAGCAGTTGTGTTATAGTTACAGACCTCCTTTTCCCTGTCCTTGGCAGGAATCCTGATTTCTTAATCTACATCATATAGTCTGAAGAATGTACATCAGCTTGTGCATCAGGAGCAGCAATTTCCTTGTAGGATTCAGAGTACACAATATCTTATACAGTAACTTGAGCAGGGAGTTCAGAGTGTGTTGGATCCCTGGTTGGATATTGGCTAGGATCACTTATTTTAGGCTGAGTCTAACCCACCTTGTATAGCTAGGGTCATGATTAGTAGTCCTAGATTTTAGGCAAAGTCCTTTTAGTTCTACCTTCTTGGACCAGCCAGCAGAGGACCTCAGAAGACTCAGATTTAGAAGTTATCAAAAGACAGGTTGATTAGTTCAAAATTCTTCAAACTCAGCTCGACGATCATAGATCTCTGAATGACGAACTCATAGTTAATTCTCTAAGCTAAGATCTACGATATTTGAGCTCAGGTCGACGTTTAGTTTTCTTCAGACAGATTCTCAGGTCGACGAACTGGTATTCTTAGGTCGACGATCTCTGATCTCAGGTCGACGAATTCTGTTCATAGGTCGATGATTTCTATCCCAGTTTCAGAATGAGTTTTTCCTCTCCTTCTGATCCTTAATTTCCACATTTATTAGCAGTATTATTCCTGAGTAATTAAAGCATATATTCCTTTGAATATAGTCATTATTGGCAGCATTAATTATGGTATTCATCAGGATATTTAATTGCTTATTTTATTAAGGACAATTGGGAAACTCATTAATGTTTTATTCCAGTCGTTTGTTATATCCCGATCAGTCAGCATTTAAGGTAGTAATTAAAATTTCAAAGGGATAATAATTGAATGAGATTATTGAAAGAGATCTCTCCCTTTTTCAAGGACACAGTACAGAGAACTCACAATCATCCAGAACTCTTTTGTTTTCTCTCAGTGCTATCATCCCTATCAATACTCAAGACTGAAGAAGAACATTCATCAAATATCAAGAGTCTTCTTCATCTTTATATTTGGAAATCTTCGGAAACATTCATTTCAACATCTGTCTACAAGATTCCTGAACACTAACCAATCAAAACTGAAGACCTACGCCCTGAAGCAAAGCTCTAGTCTTCCTGAACCTTCAACATCTCAGAGGGAGCTTTGGCACAATCAAGGATCCACAAAGTCTTTTGAAGTTGTTTTTGAGAAAAGAGAAGACTAACATCATCTTCGTTCCCACCCCATTGTTCAAGGTTTTAACGCCCTTAGAAAGTTAGCCTGGTTTGCAAGTTTCTGAATCAAAAGACTTAAGCGTGTTTTTTGAGCAACTGATCAAAAGCTCAAAGGTGGCAGTCACCTATTCAAAACCTGTTAGTGGATTCCTACCATGGTGATAGAAGAGTGGTTGTACCATGGTTGGGGAACCACTATAAAAGTTCTTGTGTTGTCTAGTTGCCGTTTTCTCTTTGTTCTTGGTGTGGCTGTGATAGCTTAGATCTGTGTTCTGTGTTAGATTAGTTTTACTTAGGTTGTTTTCTTGCTTAATAATAATCTTAGTATTCGCTAGTCTTTCAAATCTAAATATTTTTAAACAGCAAAAGTTTTTAACTACAATATTCACCCCCTCCCGCACTCTAGAGTAAATCAGGTCTAACTCTTTCTTTCCATTGGTATCAGAGCATATTTTCTTTGGTTATACAAGCTAATCCTTGAACCAAAAGATCATGTGATAGATCTGATATTTTATTTCTCTTAGGACTATTTTAACTGCATGGCACAAAACAAGGATTATGCAAGCACAAAACCTCTAGATTGCAACTTATCTAAGTTTTCCATCTGGAATGAAAGAATAAAGATATACATGAATTTTATTAATGAATACATTTTTAATTCAATTTTGACAAGACCACAAACTCCAGTGGCCTCCTCTTCTTCAACTTCAACAAATCTGAGTGCAGTCCCACCTCCAGATTGGACAGATGCACAAAAGAAAGCAAAAATTACAGATGCCAATGCCATGAACATATTGGCTCAAACCATGTAGAATGACATCTTCTAAAGGGTGGCTTAATGCACCTCTGCAAAAGCAATCTGGGATTCTCTCAACTAGATGGTTGCTGGCTCAGCAGATGAGAGAAAGGATAGAAGATCAACTCTCATATCACAGTATAAGAATTTCAAGAAATATGAAGATGAATTTGTCAGTGACATGCACTACAGATTCATCTCCATCATCAGTGAGTTGAAGACCTTAGATAAAGACATCTCTCTCACATAGGTGAATGACAAGATCCTAATTTGCTTCCCAAGCTCATGGGACTCCAGGATCTAGCCAATCAAAGCGGCCAGAAGCTTGAATGAGATTTCCACAGAATCTCTCCTGGGAAAGCTCAAATCCTATAAGCAGTTGATAAAATCCAGGGAAGTTGTAGAACAAAGGACTCCTCCACCAGCATGAAAGGAGCAAAACATAACATTCAAATATGCTAAAGAGACTGAAGCTTCAACATTCAATGAAGAATTAATGTGTCTCTTTGCTAAGAGATTCTACACAATGATAAGAAATTACTTCATGAGAAAGTCATCCAGGAGATAAGGCCAGGTATGATAAAACTCCTACTGAAGAAATAGTGTGTTTTGGATGCAAAAAACCTTGACACTTCATTTCTGAATGCCTTGAGAATCAGAAGGAGAGGAGAAGAGAAAGAGACTCCAGGAGCAAGCACTACAGCATGCCTTCCTCCAGCAAGACAAAAAGAAGGAGAAGGGCTTTGTTGTAGAAACCTAGAGTGATATAGAGGAAGTGTCATCCTCTTCCAGCTCTAGTGATGATGAAGAAGAAGAGAAGGCAAAAGAGGTTTGCCTAATGGCAATTGAAACTTCTAGCAGTTAGTCAAATGCTGAAGCCACAGAAGATGAAGAATCACTGTCTACAGAAGACCACGTAATTGCATCTTATGATTTTAATTCAGAAGAATTTAAAACTGAGTTTAAAAATCTATGCTTAGATCTAATAGGCTCTGAGAAGGAAATCAAACTTCTTAGAGAAAGATTAACTAATCAAGACAAGCACATTGCTGAAAATACTTAACAAACAATTGAACTTAACTCAGCAAATGAACAAATTGTTTTCCTAAAATCTGAACTAAGTAAGGCCAAGAAATTAGAAGAATCTCTCAATGGTAGAAGCTTACATCTGTTAGACATAACTAGTACTATAAATTCTATGACTAATAACAGTAAACTAGGACAAGGTGCATCATCTAGTGAACCACCTATAATCCAGAAGAATCAGTTATCTAAACTAGTAAATTTCAATTCAGATAAGGGTAAGATGAATACTGAACAAGTAGATTAAGTAAATAAAGTATTAAAGCAAATGGAACAAAAAAAAATCCAAGAATAAGAAGAAAAAAAACTATAACAATGTTCAACAGTTTTCGTCGAACTCAGATCGACGAAATGTAAACAGTTCATCGACCTCAGAACGATGAACTCTGAACGCGAACCATAACAATAATTATTATTAGACCTACGATCGACGAAACCAATATGGTTCGTCGACTAGAGATTGACGATATTGGTTCCCTGAGAATGAATTCCTTCATTCTTCATGTAAATATCGAAGATCTTATCCCAATTCGTCGAGCTCAGGTCGACGAACTTACCAGAGTTTGTCAATCCCAGATCAGTATAACAGATATCTTAATCCTTTTGAAACCTATAATCAACCAAGAACATTTAAAAATGAATTTAATCAATGGATCATCCCACCTAGGAAACATCACCCTTAAGGATATAAAAGCTAACCTGAGTATTCATTTATTTCCAGTTTTAGTTATGTGAAGAAAGAAGGACCCAAGGTAACCTGTGTCAGAAATGACTAATATGTTTCATTGTAGGTTGAAAGACTGTTCTACAACAGAGCAACAGTGGTATTTGGACAGTGGTTATTCTAAGCATTTGACTGTAAATAAGGCCAACCTAACACATTACAAGGCAAATCTAGGACCAAAATTAATATTTGGTTACTCCAACTGTGGCAAAACAGAAGGCTATGGAAAAGTTAAAGTTGGAGTTGTCACCTTAAGGAATGTAGCATATATAAGTGGATAGAAGCATAACCTTATCTCCATAAGTCAATTATGTGATGAAAGGTTTCAGGTATCATTTACTAAAACCTCCTGTATTATCACTTCTTTGGACAATAATGTAGTATTGACTGGCACTAGAGTAGGAAACATTTGCTTAGTCAACTTCAAGTAAGCCAAATCTAAAATTTGCCTATTTAATTCAATTTGTAATAACAATGACCTTTGGCATAGGATATAATGTCATGTTAACTTGAAAAACATTGCCAAATTATCCAGGGACAACCTTGTCAAAGGTTTGCCTTTTTACCCCTACAAGAAGGAAAGCATTTATAGGGATTGTCAATTAGGCAAGCAAACTAAAAATAGTTTTAAATCATTAAACAAAAGTGACTCACCTAGGATATTGTACTTACTACATATGGACCTTTTTGGCCCTATAATAGTACAAAGTCTAGGAGGAAAATCTTATACTTTAGTGATTGTAGATGACTTCTCTAGATTCACATGGGTTTTCTTTCTGAGATCTAAGTCTGATAACTTTAAGATTCTTATAGATTTTCTCAAGAACATACAGATTGAGTACTCTACTCCAATTGTATTGATCAGAAGTGATCATGGTACTGAGTTTTAGTCTCTTCTTATGCAAGAGTTCTGTAGGAAGGAAGGTATCAAACATTGCTTCTCAGCTCCTAGAAAACCTCAACAGAATGGGGTTGCTGAAAGGAAGAATAAAACACTAATTGAATCTGCAAGCACATTACTTGCAGATGTTTATTTGCAACTATCCTTTTGGGCAGAGATTGTAAGCATAGCAAATTTTGTGCTGAATAGAAGTCTTATACACAAACTTAAGAATAAGACTCCTTATGAGCTACTGAAAGCGAAGAAACCTAAAGTAGTCTTCTTTAAAATATTTGGATGTTTATGTTATATACACAACAACAATAAGAAACACATTAAAAAGTTTTAAGCCAAGTCTGATATGGGAATTTTTCTTGGATATTCTCAAGTAAGCAAGGCTTATAGGGTATATAACAAATCTAACTTAAAATTGAAGAGTCTATCCATGTTTATTTTGATGAGAATAACATGCCTTTCAAGGAGAAGACTTCTTATACCAATGAATCTTTGCAGGAACATAAGTTGTGTGAGAAGCTTAATGACCTGACCCTCACAAATGAGGCAGGTAGCCATTCTTCTCCATAATGTGCTGAAGAAAGTGAAGAAGAAGACACTGTAATCAGTGATAAACCAACAACAGCTAACTTAATTCCACAAGAGGAATTTATTCCCCAAGATGTTGAACAACCAACTCCACCCACTGACTTTGTCACACTTAGAGATCACCCCATATCTCAAGTAATTGGAGACATGTCAGCTGGTGTGCAGACAAGGCATCAAATCAACCAAGATTTGATGCATGCCTGCTTCATATCTCAAATTGAGCACCAATAAATTAAAGATGTAGAGCAAGATCCACACTGGATCATGTCAATGCAAGAAGAGCTCAATCAATTTGAGAGATTCAAAGTTGGGACTTAGTTCCAAGACAGAAAGACTACCCAGTAATTGAAACTAAGTGGGTATATAGAAACAAGCTGGATGCCCAAGGTGTCATCATAAGGAATAAAGAAAGACTTGTTGCTCAAGGTTATAGGAAAGAGGTAGGGATTGACTATGACCATACTTTTACAAATCTTGCAAGGATGGAAGCAATCAGGATCTTCCTTTTTTTTCCTACAAGAAATTAAAAGTTTTTCAAATGGATGTCTAGAGTGCCTTTTTGAATGGAGAACTAAATGAAGAGGTTTATGTTGAACAACCTCAAGGTTTCATCTCTCCAACTCATCCCTCTTATGTATTTAGATTGCATAAAGCTCTCTATAGTTTAAAGCAAGCTCCAAGAGCTTGGTATGAGACCTTAGCTTGCTTCCTTTTAGAACATAAATTTCTTAGAGACATTGTAGATAAGACATTATTAACTAGGCACCATAAGAATCAAATTTTATTAGTACAAATTTATGTAGATGATATTATATTTGGTTCTATAGATTCTGAACTATGCAAGGAGTTCTCTGACCTCATGCATTCAAAGTTTGAGATGAGTAGCATGGGTGAGCTCTCCTACTTCCTTGGTCTCCAAGTGAAGCAGCTACCTGATATAATCTTTATATCCCAATTTAAATATGCTAAAGAGCTGATCAAAAATTTTGGGATGTTAGATGCCTCAGCCAAGAAAACACCTATGGCTACAAATGCTGTAATTGACTCTGATGAACATGGGAAACCTATTGATCAGAAATTATATCGGGCCATTGTTGGATCCCTACTATACCTTACAACAAGCAGACCTGACATAATGTTTTCTACATGTCTTTGTGCTAGGTTCTAAGTGAACCCCAAAGAATCTTACCATACTTTCTTAAAAAGAATTTTAAGACATATAAAGAGTTGTCCTAGTCTAGGACTTTGGTATCTTACTGAGTCATAGTTTGAGTTAACTTGATACTCAGATGCTGACTTTGTTGGATGCAGAGTAGACAGAAAAAGTACCTCTAGAACATGCCAATTACTTGGTACTATATTAGTCTCATGGTTTTTCAAGAAACAGACATATGTGTCTACATCAACAGCTAAAGCAGAATATATAGCAGCTGGCAGATGCTGTTCCCAGATGCTATGGATCAAGAACCAACTTCTTTACTATGGGTTCAACTTAAATAATTCCAGTCTATTATGTGATAACACAAGTGCAATTTAAATTGCACAAAATCCAGTCCATCACAGTAGGACTAAGCATATAAATGTTAGGCATCATTTCATTAGAGAGTGTGTAGACAAAAATAAAATTAACCTTGTCTATATATACATTGATTTGCAAAGAGTAGATATCTTCACCAAACCTATAGGTGAGAGGATCCATATGTTCTTCATAAATCAGCTTGGTATGATAAATGGAGAAGCCTTAATTTAATTTCTGTCTATGGTCGACGAATTTTCCAAATTTCGTCGAACGGAGCTCGATGAACTGGGAAAAGTTCAAGGGAAATTCGTCGAACGAAGAACGACGAACACTCTGTGAGTGAAGATATTTTCGTCAACCGGAGATTGACGAAATTGCTTCAAAAAACCTTCATCAAAATGAGCTCGATGAAATGTTTTAGTTTCTTCTGACTGAGATCGACGAACTCTTTTGTCAATAAAATATTTCGTCGACCCCAGATCGAAGAATTTTTCTGTTCTCGCAGGACGGAGTTTGTCGTTTCATATTCTGAAAAACCTAATAAATAGGTTTTCTTCGACCTCCATTCCGCGCTTTTAGTTCCCTCGCACTTGATCTCTCTGCTTTCTTTTTTGAAGGTGATTATGGCAATTCCGGCAAGTGCTCTCGCAGGAATGAAATTTTATATGGGTTTTGATATTGATTTGGAATCATTTCAGCATTCAGATCAGATATTTCTTGATATTCTGAAATTATTTGAATATTTGAACTTGAAGAACTTAATGACAACCAGGATGAAGATAACAGCGACCGAGATTAGAGAGTGGGTGTACTCGATATCGTCTCCAGATGCTGATACTTTGGATGGAACCATAGCGGGTAACGCCGTCCCTCAATCTCCTGAAATGTTTTCTGAAATTTTTGGCTTAGTGAATGGAGAAGAAAATTAGAAATTAATTCTTCTGAATTTGATGAAATATTGAGTATAATGGGTTATTCTGGAGACATCTCTAATAAGCTGTTGAAGAAACATCTGTTTGCCGAGTACAAATTTCTAGCAGACGTTGTAGGAAAAGTTTTGCTGGGCAAGCATACCGCCGATGATTATATTACTAGATAACAATTCTTAGTAAGGTGTGATGTGATTAACAAGAAAGCCGTCAACTGGGCTTGGATTCTGTTTGATTTGATAAGGAAGAAAAACAGAAAGAAAGAAGTGTGTTTTGGAAGAATATTGGGAATCTTCCTCCATGCCAAGGCAGTTGAATCATTGGTAACCCCGACCATATTCATCAATGCCTCCAAGAGGCTAACCTGCGCCTTATTTAGCAGGTGGGAAAGGAGAATCCCAAAGCCATAAAGTGCTTCCCCCTCAAAAAATTCTTAGAGTACAAGAGCTGTTCAAGCCTCTTCCCATCCTATTGAGGATATTTCTATTCCTCCTCCTCCTTCTCTTAATCAAACGACTTCAACATCTCTCCAGCACACTTCCCCAACTCCAGCACATCACCCTACACCTCCTGCTTCCTCCATCAATCCTTCTTTACCATTTCAATCACCACTACCTAAAAATTCTCCAATCTCTTCTCTAGTTCAACAATCTCCAGAGCATGATCATTCACCACCACCTTGTACTCCACCTCAGTTCCCTCTTCCTTCTTATCTTGTTGAAATTCCTTCTCTTCAAAATCTTTCATCCCTACCTTTGTTCAATCTTCTTTCATCCCTTTGTCAATCTCCATCCCCTCTAGATAAGCAAATGTTAGATTCTCAGCCCTCCTCTTTCACTTTCAATCAATCTGTCTCTACTAAAACCCCACAAGAATTCATGGACATAACTTCACCATCCATGTCATCCATTCCACAATCCATCACACCACTCCTTAAAAAACTCATAGCAGAGGCCATTTCCGCTCTTACTTCTTCTATTTCTTCTCTTGCTACCCAACTATCTGCCTTCCCTGTCCCTCCTTCTTCAGTCAGGGGCCTGGCTCCAGTGATTACCTAAACCAGGCATGGGGAGAAACTTCATCAAGAAGTAGCTCTAGTAGCTCCAGTAGCAATAGAAGTGTCAATAGATATACCAGAAGCAGAGAAATATATTGTTAATACGGATATATCAGATGCAAAACTTATTGAATTTTTGGAAACTGATATTGAGGTAATTGATTCAACTCATTCTTTAGATATTTATTTTTGAGACTGCTTCATCTCTCTCGCAGTTGACTTGTTTTTAGTTCTAGGTTCTTTTGACCTCCTGTATATAAACATTATTTCATTTGCTTCAAATTATTCTTGTACAGATATTGTTTGTTATTCAGCTCTAGTTAGATCAGAAATGTTGCAGCTTATTCAGAACAGTTTTTCAGCTCTAGAGCCTGAGTTTGTCCTTATTTTAGAGGTTGAGCCTTGTAAGGTATTAGAAGCTCAACCCAAGGTATGTTGGGCCTTACACTATATTGGAGAAGATTGGCCCTTTGGCCTATCGGTTGGAGTTATTGCCAGAGCTAAAGAATCTTCATGATGTATTCCATGTGTCGTCAATTCGAAAGGCGTTGTTGCGGCCCGATCAATATGTTCCCACCGCTGACAGAGTAGTTGCGACTGATAGGTCGGTGCTACTAGAGCCTGTGCGGATAGTAGACAACAGAGACAAGGATTTTGTGCCGCAAAAGTGTTCCTTTGGTAAAGGTGTTGTGGTCTAATCATGGGAAGGAGGAGTATACATGGGAGCCGGTGGACTTGATGCAAAAGCGCTACCCGGAGCTGTTTCATCAAGGTAATCTTTAAAAGCATATTTTATTTTAATTTATGCTTTTCTCCCCCCATAGCCTTAGCCTGATTTCGGGGACGAAATCTTTTCTTATATTGTTTAAAGGAATTGTAACGTCCCGATTCGCGCTAGGCCCCTCGTGCACGCTTTTAAGTCAATAGAGCTGACTTGGGCTCAGGGAGTGCAGGCGAATAGGCTAAGACTTGTGTGGAAAAGAGAAATTTGTCCAGAATTTGACACAGGTAGAGACACGAGCGTGTACCTACCTATGTGCATCGAGTAGAACTCGAGAGGACTTGAGTGGACCTCGTCAAGGCCTGTCCCGAGAAGGACACATGTAGAGATACAGGCGTGTCCCTACCCTTGTGCGTCGAGTGGAGGAGATAAACAAAATGTGTCTCGAGCAGGACACGGGTAATAACGCATGCATGAACACGGCCGTGTCAGTGACACAGGTAGTGGACACGGGCGTGTCTGGCACGGGTAGTGGACAAGGGCGTGTCCCTACCCGTGTTGGTGTCCAAAAGACCCTTTAACAGTCGACGCTGATTCACCCGAGCAAGACAAGGGTAGGGACACGGGCGTGTCCCTACCCATGTCATTTCTGAATAAAAAGGGGGAAATGGGACCCTAGACAACTTTCATTCTCTTCCAAGCCTTTTTCTGGAGAAACTGCTGGAGGAGGGAAGGAGTTGCTGGAATCAACTATACTCCATGAAGAACCGTCGCCGCCTCCATGGAGAAGAAAATTCTGCCGCGAAGGGTGACGAGATACATGGACGGAAATGGTGGAAACGTCGAAAATGAGGTGAGCTTTCTCCCCTCTCACTTGGTTCTAGATCTGTAGTTATTCCTAGGTGAAATGTCGACTCAAAAGAGTCTAGACTTGTGAGATGATGATCTTCCTAGGAAGAGGAAATTCTAGGGCTTGTGCTCTATGGATAGTGACGTCTTCAACCTCTCCTTTTTTCTATGGGATGATGGGGAGATGGTTTGTGAAAGTGAGGATAGATACAACTCTAGAAGGGGGGTGAATAGAGTATTCAAAAATTATGACACCCTACTCAACTCCCTTAGATTTAATTTGCGGAATGAGTTTATAGATATTTGAAACCTAAAGCCTAACAAAAAGTGAAGTGCACAAGAGAAAGCTAACTGTAATTACAGTTGAGCTTTGGTCCTATCATAGCAACTAACAATCCTAGTTATTTCTACTCACAGCCACAATGCAATTCATTAATTAAGCAACACAGATGACACAATAAGTTTATAGTGGTTCCCTCTAAATAGGTACGTCCACTCTTCTACCACCCTGGTAGGAATCCACTACAGGTTTTTGTTCAGGTGCCCTGCCACCAACTGATCTGCTTCAGGTAGATCAAGTAGACCCTTTGAGCTTTTGATCAGGAGCTCAAAATCCAACACAGGTTTTTGATCAGGTGCCCTGCCACCAAGATTCACTTTTGAAGAGAGTAATAACCCTTTATACAGGAGGTTGAGAGAGTTAAAGTTTCTTCTCTATTATTAAACAGATTAGAGAAGCTAGTGGATTGCACAAAGCTAGAAAGCTCTAAAGAATCAAGGCTCCCCCTGGCTTAGAGAATATCCAGGAAGAAGTCTTGCTTCAGGGTGCAGTAACTCTTCTGAATTCTTGACAGAGAACTGTCTTGAAATTCTGAAGGAGAAGCTTGAAGAAGACTCTTGATTTGTAATAGGTTGTTCTTCTTTAATCAGCTTCCTTTCTTCTTCTTCTTCTTCTTCTTCTTCTAGGCACTGAGTAAATGTTCCTGTAAGCAGGATGGACTCAGGGTTGAAGAAGAATGTTAAAGAGAGATGATCTTCTCAGTTGAATGTAAATTTCTGAGAGCTGTAGATCTTTCTTCTTGCTTTGAATCTATGTTGATCTCTATTCGGTGTGTATGTATCTGTACTCTTGTTGTTTTGAAAGCACTTTATATATTGGCCTTTGCAACGGCTCTAATCTTTGTTTAAATTTTGTCTTCTTCTTAAATCTGCAATCTGGGCTGCAAAAAGCATAAAGCAAAACATATCCTGCAGGCAGACATGCTATAAGGGGATAAAGCTTTCTAAGAAGCTGCAAATCCAATCTGATAAAAGGAGTACTAAAGAAAGTCACATCAGACTAAACTCTTTACGACCCAAGAAAACTTTTGCGTCTAACGGTTATAAAGGACAGCATGGCAGAATAAAGCAAAAAGATATTTCAACTAATAAGACAAAAAACTTTGTCAGATAAAGCTTGACTTATGCACAAAGGATGGGGCAAAGATTGCCTTGAGATGTATGCACAAAATCAATGAAATAATCTTTAATAAAATATGCTAAATAAACAGGAATTAAATCATAGAATAGAAGGAGTACAAAATTACTACAGGCAGACAAAATATCGTCGAACGATCCTCGGAGATCGTCGAACGAGGCACAGAGATCGTCGACCTATCAGAATAGATAGTCGAACGACACAGATAGTCGAACTATCAAAGCAGATAGTCGAACTACCACAACAGATAGTCGAACTATCAGAACAGATAGTCGAGCTATCAGATAGTCGAACTATTAAGGAAGATAGTCGAACTATCAAGCAAAAAAGATAGTCGACCTATCAAACAGATAGTCGAGCTATCAGATAGTTGAACTATCCAAGACAGATAGTCGATCTATCAAACAGAACAGATAGTTGACCTATCAAGACAGATAGTCGAACTATTAAGCAAAACAGATAGTCAACCTATCAAACAGATAGTCGAGCTATCAGATAGTTGAACAATCCAAGCAGATAGTCGAACTATCAAGCAGAACAGATAGTCGACCTATCAGGACAGATAGTCGAACTATCAAGCAAAACCGATAGTCGAGCTATCTGATAGTTGAACTATCCAAGCAGATAGTTGAAATATCAAGAAGAACAGATAGTCGACCTATCAAACAGATAGTCGAGCTATCAGATAGTTGAACTATCCAAGGCAGATAGTCGAACTATCAGGAAATCTGTCTTGTAAAAAGAAGTCGAGCGGGGTTCGATGATCGACGAGGCAGATACCACAGATCGTCGAGCTAATAAGAATTGAACTAACTCAGAGATAGGCGATCTGCTGACAGACAAACGTCGACCAACTGATAGACGATCGTCGACCAGTCGATAGACAATAGTCGAGCGGCGTTCGACCATAGTCGAACCAAAAACAACTTAACCAAATTTTCATCTGGATAAGTGACAACTCTACAACTAGAGCAATCTAACTAAACAACTAACCTTTGACCATAGATAAATCTTGGGTCAAAAACAAAATGAGAAGACTAAAATCAAATCCAAACTAGGGTACCAACAATCTCCCCCTATTTGGGTTAAGTCTCTCAATAACAAAACAAACAAAACAAACTACTGGAAATAAATATAATTCAGGAAAAGAAATATCTAAGTAGCAAAGAGCATCAATCAAATAGACAATAAACAACTGTCAATCAAAGAAACTTAAAAAGCATCAGAATCTGGTTTAGATACAGAGGAACCAGGAAGAAAAGAAATTTTTCTGAAAGGATCTAAAGCTTCTTTCTTTAATATCTTTAAATCTTGTTATCCAATAATTCTAGATTCCCTTGTTCTTGGTACTACTGCTTCTGGGTGCTTTTCCATATATTTAGAAGGAGCAAAGACCTCAGGTCTAACCTGGAATTTGTGTAGCTCCTTCTTTCTGAATTTAGACATAGTAGTTAAGCCTGTAATATCTTTTCCTTCAGCTTTGGCTTTTCTGATTTGAGCTGATCCAACTAGTTCAAGAAATCTAGCCATACTGAAATCAGGATTAAGCTCTTGACTTTCATATTCATTTTCACAAGTTGGATCTAAAGGTTTTACAGCTTTAAATTTTGTAGATAGATCTAACATGCTTGCAGCTGGTTCTCTATTTTCTTGAATAACTAATGAAGATGGAGGAGCAAACTCAGCATATTTCTTACTTGATTTTTCAGAGAAAATAATCCTTTTACCTTTTTAATCAGTTTTCTTTGCTTGAGCTGGCTTTGAGGAAGATATGCTTTTGGTTTCTTTAGAAGGTGATGCTCTTCTCTTGGGGAAAGAGGAGGAGAAAAAGTTGGCTTTTGATATACTACCTCCTTTACTTGCTCTCTTGTATCAGCATCTTGCCTTTGATATCCAGATTGGGATCTTCTTTGATATCCTGGATTGCCTTTTCTTTGATGAGATTGAGATGGAGTGAATCTAACAGACGGGGCTGAAGGATTTGCAGAAATATTTCCAGATGCTCCTGTACTAGGAGGTGGAGGAGGAGGACCTCTAGGGGTCCACTTAGGTGCTGGACTATCATATCTTTTGGATTTCTTTCTTTGCTTTTGCTGATTTTTTGAGAATCCCATCCAGTGCTGATATTCTTTGGACTTGGGATCTATTCCTTTCAAGAGATAATATAGAATATCATGATCAGGATTCGATGGAGGAGGAGCAGCAACTTTCCTTTTCCTTTTAGCAGATTTCTTTTTCTTGGATTCTTCTGAATCATCAGAGTCATCTTCATCATCAGATTGAGATGATTGAGGTTGATCATAAGGATCAAAGGCCTCTTGCATAGCTTTTCTTTATCTTTTAAAGAAGCTTTCTCTTTCTCTTCTTCTAAGGCATCCTGTGCCAGAAGAATATCTAGATCTAGTCCTGGGGTGTCATCCCAGACTGTAGACTTTTCTTCTTGAACATCTGAAACTGTTTCTTTCTCAACTGCAACTGTCATGAGGACCAGTTCATCATTCACAGCTACCTGAGCTGGAGGAGAAGATACATGATCTTGAATAGCAGGTTCTTGCACTGGTTGTTGAGCAGGTTCTTGAACTTCTTCCACTAGATCTGTAGTATCAGGAACACAGATTTGCTAAATGAAATTGAAACATCCCATCTAGGTATTCACAGACTAGCATGTCAGTTAACATGTCAAGGAAATGAGTAAATGAATTACCTTCAGGATTCTCTTGAGAATGTCCTAACTCCCACAAGTCATCTAGAAAGGAGGTAATGACTCCTTCTAGGAAAAGAGCAACTAAGGGAGTAGAAGCTTCTTTGAGGCATACTTTGAACGCAAATTCTACTTCCATTATGATATTGGAAGGCTTCTGAACTGGTGCTGGAACTGCAGAGGATGTTGCAATGTCAACTGGAGCTGCTGTTTCTTCTTGAATCTCATCTTGGGGCTCTGCTGGATGAGAAACAAGGGGCAGTCTTGAGGCATCTTCCTCGAACATCTCCCCCTGCCTGATTAAAGTAGAAACTGAAGTCAGGCCCCTAACTGAAGATGGCTGAGCAGATTTTGAGTGGCTAGGATGGAAGATGACAAGATAGAGATGGAAGAAACGAGAGGGGCAATTGCTTCTTCAATCATGATTTTGATTGAAGGAGTAATTAGCTCCAAGATGTTTGAAATGAAGGCTGGTGTGATTTCAAATGATGGTGGGGGAATCACAGTAGATGGATGATCATCAGGGATGGTGTTCTCCTAATGAGATGGAGTGTGAACTTGTGATTGATGGGTGGATGCATGAAGATCAATATGATCTGAATGAGGAATTGGTGACTGAGGAGGAGTGGATAGCTCAGAAACCAATAAATCAAAACTAGGATGAGAAATCCTAGCAAGATGAGAAGGAAGTGGAGATGCTGGTGATGATGCATGGAGAATTGTGGAGGAATAAGAAGAAGAGAGGCCGAAGATGGTACTTTAATTGAAGTAGATGGAACTGTAATGTTAGTAGATAGTAATGAAGATGTAGATGGCACTTCAGTAGATGTGGATGGTAATGCAGAAGAAGTGGATGGAATGGAGAGAATGGATGAGCCTGCTTCATGTAGGTGGGGAGTGACTGAAATAGTTCATGTGCTCTCAGACACAACTGGAGCTACCCCTGCAGGAGAAGGCTTCTGAAAGCTCCTTTTCCACTTCACAAACAATGTTGGATCCATCTTCTTACTGGCATTGATGGATGTTGAGACTGTAACCAATAGTAGGGGATATTTCTCTCTTAGAAATATCCCAAATACCCTACCTAGGGTTACTTCCTTCTTGTTATTCTTCTTTCTTATCAAATCAAACATAATTCCTGCTCAATTTATCTGTTTCTTATTTACTATTGCACACATCAAGGCAAACTGTTGCCTAGTGATGTTATCATGAGAAGAGTGCTTCCCCAGAAGCACTTTTCCAACTAGTTCAGCCAAGAACTTTATCCTTAATGGAAAATTAACCTTTAGCAATTAAGAAGGAATGCCTTCTGCATGTCCTAATTCGATCAACATCCTCCCAAACTCTGGAGTATCTTGTTCATATTCCTCTTCACCATTCAGTAATCCGAAAATATCAGTTAATACGGCAGGAGTCAAGCTTACCTCTTCGCCGTCAATCGTTCCAGTCATAGATTCATCACTAGAAGATGAAGTGAAAGCCCACTCTTTAATCTCTGGTATGTTTATCTTGATTCTTGATGACATTAGCCGTTCCAGTCCTTGTTCCTTGCAGAGCTGGAGGATTTCTACTATCTCAGAATCACAGGCACTGAAGGAGTCAAAATATACGCTGAAGCCAGCGTCGAACTTCATCACTGACAGAAGAGCTGGAGCAATCGCCATTGATTGGGTTAGAGAAGACAAGAGAGATGACGAAAGCGAAACGGCAGAGAGCGCAAGGCAGAGCTCAAACAGAAAGACGAAATGCGAAAAGATGAGCTCCTTCGGCTACAAATAGAACGATCTTTTAACCTAGGTCGACCATCGGTTTTATATTAAAACATCAATCGTCGATCTATTTTAACAGATACTGGAGACGATGGTCGAACGGTCATTCGACGATCGTTTCCTGAAGTAGAGTAGTCGATCAATCGTTCGACTATTTCTGTCTTCACAAACAAGTAAGTTGTCGTCGCCCGTAGGTCGACGATAAGCTCAACCTGTTCGACTATCATCAAACTTCGTTCGACGATCTTCAAAAAGATTTCAACAAAGACAGAAGTCACACTTAGAATTTTCCATTAATTATGCCTAGTTGAACCAAAAAGAACATATGCTTCGGTTCATCTAAGGGCTTGGTGAAAATATCACCTCTCTGAAGGTCAGTGGATATGAACTCAAGGCTGATCTTGTTCTTTTCAACACAATCTCTCAGTAAATGGTGTCTAATCTAAATGTGCTTGGTTCTAGAGTGGTGCACAGGATTTTGTGCAATAGAGATAGCACTGGTACTGTCACACATGATTTTTGTGTTCTTGTGTGTGTACCCTTAATCCAATAGTTGGTTTTGAATCCACAGGATCTGTGAACAACAACTAGCAGCTGCTATATATTCAGCCTCTGCAGTTGAAGTTGAGATAGAAGCCTGCTTCTTACAGAACCAAGAGAGCAATCTCTCTCCCAGGAACTGACAAGTTCCTGAGGTGCTTTTCCTGTCAACTCTACAACTAGCATAGTCAGAATCAGAGTATCCAATTAACTCAAATTCTGATTCAGCTGGGTACCATAGTCCTAAATTTTGACAACCCTTAAGGTATCTCAAAATTCTCTTGAGAAGAATCAAATGAGATTCCTTGGGGTTGACCTGGAATCTAGCACATAGGCATGTGGCAAACATTATATCTGTTCTACTTGCAGTTAAATACAATAGGGAACCAACAATGGCACTATAGTTTTTCTGATCAACTAGCTTACCCCTATCATCAGAATCTATAACTACATTTGTAGCCATAGGTGTATGCATTGCTTAAGCATCAGCCATCCCAAACTTCTTTACCAATTCCTTGGCATATTTGGATTGGGAGATGAAGATGCCATCAGCATCTTGCTTTACTTGGAGACCAAGAAAGTAAGACAACTCACTCATACTACTCATCTCAAACTTAGAGTGCATTAGGTCAGAGAACTTTTTGCACAGTTTGGGATCAGTGGAGCCAAAAATAATACCATCCACATACACTTGAACTAACAGGATGGTGTCCTTGTGGTGCTTAACGAAGAGGGTTCTATCAACTACTCCCCTAACAAAGTTGTGCTCTAACAGGAAACTAGCTAGAGTCTCATACCAGGCTCTGGGTGATTGTTTAAGTCCATAAAGTGCTCTTTGTAACTTATACACAAATGAGGGTTGAGTTGAAGAGACAAACCCAGGAGGTTGTTCAACAAATACCTCTTCCTTTAGCTCACCATTTAGGAAGGCACTCTTGACATCCATTTGAAATACCATAAACTTCATATAGGCTGCATATGTTAGAAAGATCCTTATTGCCTCTAGCCTTGCAATAGGGGCAAAGGTTTGGTCATAATCTATACCTTCCTCCTGTCTGTAGCCCTGATATACAAGCCTAGCTTTGTTCCTTACAATAATTCCATTTGCATCCAACTTGTTTCTAAACACCCACTTGGTGCCTATGATCAGTTGGCCTTTTGGTCTTGGGACCAAAGTCCATACTTTACATTTTTCAAACTGATTGAGCTCCTCTTGCATAGCAATGATCCACTAGGGATCTAGCTCAGCATCTTTTATGGTGATGGGCTCAACTTGTGAAAGGAAACAATCATGCATCACATCCTATCTTAATTGATGTCTTGTTTGTACACCAGTTGATATGTCTCCAATCACTTGAGATGTAGGATGATCTCTAAGTGTGACAAGATCAGCAGGTGGGATGTGATCTTCAAAAATAGTTGGGATTAATTCCTCAAGTGGAATTGGATCAAATGTTGGTGGTATAGCAACAACTTCCACAATGTCTCCATCACTTTCTGAATCAGTGATGTGGAGAGTTGATAGAGGGAGAATCTCTTGAATGATATCTTTATTAGATTCTGGTACCTGCAATGAACTTTAGGAAGGGGAAGTTTCCTTCTCCTTGTAATACATCTGAGATTCATCAAAAGAAACATGTACAGACTCCTCAATTTTATAAGTTAATTTATTAAATACCCTATAAGCTTTGCTTACATGCGAATATCTAAGAAAAATTCTCATTGAAGCTTTTGCTTCAAACTTTCTAAGGTATTCTTTGTTATTGTTATGAATGTATACTACACTACCAAATACTCTAAAATAATTAATTTTAGGTTTCTTTCCCTTAAACAACTCATAAGGAGTTTTACTCTTAAGCTTGTGTGTAAGACTTCTGTTCAGGACATAATTAGCTGTGCTAACAGCTTCTGCCCAATAAGAAAGAGGCATGTTAGCATCTGCCAATAATGTTCCAGCAGCTTCAATAAGGGTTCTATTCTTCCTTTCCACTACCCCATTTTGTTGGGGAGTTCTAGGAGCAGAGAAGCTATGTTTGATGCCTTTTTTCTCACAGAATTCTTGCATGAGAAGAGAATCAAACTCAGTACTATGATCACTTCTGATCAAGGCAACATGAGTAGAATACTCAGTCTGCACACATAGCAGAAAATTTGTAAGAACTTTGAAGTTATCAGCCTTAGTTCTCAAGAAGAACACCCAAGTGAACCTATAGAAGTCGTCTACAATTACTAAAGTGTAATACTTCCCTCCTAGACTCTGTACATTTATTGGGCCAAAAAGGTCCAAATGTAATAAATACAGGATTCTAGGTGAATCACTTTTATTTACAGATTTAAAGGAGTTTTTGGTTTGCTTGCCTAATTGACAAGCCTTGCATAGGCTCTCCTTCTTGTAGGAGCAAGAAGGTAAACCTCTAACAAGGTTGTATTTAGATAACCTAGATATGTTCTTGAGGTTAACATAGCTAAGCCTCCTATGCCATAAGGTGTTGTTATTTGTTACTTCATTAAATAAGCAGATTTCAGAATGAGTTGAGTTAAAATCTACTAAATAAATATTACCCTATCTAATACCTACTAACACAACATTAATATTTAAAGTAATATTACAGAGAGAGTTAGTGAAAGATACCTGATATCCTGCATCATATAACTGGCTTACTGAGATAAGGTTGTGCTTCAGTCCAGTTACATATACAACCCTCTTGAAAGTTACTGCTCCAATGGTAATCCTACCATATCCTTCTGTTTGACCACAGCTGGAATCCCCAAAGATCACCTTTGGTCCAAGCTTGGCCTTGAATCTTGACAGATTTTCTTTGTTTCCTGTCATGTGTTTGGAACAGCCACTATCCAAATAACATTTGTCTTTAGTATATGGATAGGTCTTCACCTACAAAATAGACAATTAGACATTGTGGACCCAGGTAACCTTGGGTCCATTATTTTTCACATAATGAGAACTTAAAATAAAAGAATAAGCAGGTTGGGGTTTATATCCTAAAGGGTAAGATCTCCTAGGTGGGATGCTCCATGCAGTTAATGGGTCCATAAACCTAGGGTTTCTATTTATATTAGGGTTTTTAAGGTTCTGTTTGTAATTTTGAAAATCAAATTGAAATCGTCAATCAGCGTTCGACGATTGATGCTCAGATCGTCGAGCATCATTCGACCATTGAGCCTTCGATCGTCGAGCAGCGTTCGACGCTTTTTGTAGCTCCTTAAATTTTTGCTTTCTCTTTTCTCTCTTAGCTTTATTTAAGGCTTGATTAACTTATTTTTCTTGCTCAGTATTCTTTATTCCATCAGCTGAAATAAAGTTTACTGGAGTTGAAAGGTGATTTTTAAGAACCAATGGGGGTTCACTTGATGAGGATCCTAAGCCTAGCTTATTATTGCCTGGCCTAGTGTTTGTCATGCTGGTGATTTCTAGCAGCTTAAGGCTTCTACCATTTAAAGATTCTTCTAATCTCTTGGACTTTGCTAGTTCATTTTTAAGAAACTTTATTTCTTCACTAGACTTAGTGAGTTTTGCTTCTAGCCTAGTCTTTTCAATGAAGAGGATTTCTGATTCTGCTAACTTATTTCTAAGTTCCTTAATTTCTTTTTCTGAACTAATTAAATCTAAAATAAGAGATTTAAATTCAGTAGAAGAAAAATCGTAAGAGGATAATACTTGATCTTATGTAGGCATTTCTTCATCATCATCAGAACTCTCTACAGCTTAGTGGTTGCTGCAAGCATCAATTGCCATAAGGCAAATTTCCTTTGCCTTCTTCTCTTCCTCATCTTCACTGGAGCTTAAGGAGGAAGATTCCTCATCTGAATCACTCCAGGTTTCAGCAACAAATCCTTTCTCCTTCTTCTTGTTTTTGTAGGAGGAGGACTTGGAGTGCTTCTTGTGATGTTCTTTTTCCTTTCTCTTTTCTTTGATCTTTTCCTATGGACACTCTGGTAGAATGTGTCCAGGTTTCCTGCAACCATAACAAATAATTTCTTTAGCAGGAGATCTGTCATACCTTTGTTTATCTTCATATCTTGAAGATTTCTTTCTGAAGTCTTTTCTTCCCATCTTGAGAAACCATTTGGAAAAGAGTATCATCAGCTCCTCATTGGATTGGCTTCCTTTAGAAGCATCAGCAGCTTTGAGAGCAAGAGTGTGCTCTTTCCTTGTTGGAGTTGGAGTCTTTTCTTCAGCCTCAGCTTCCCTGGTCTTTAGAACTTGCTCAAAAGACTTGAGCTTGCCAAGGAGAGCTTCAGTTGAGATTTCAGTTGTACTTCTGGCCTCTTTGATAGGCCAGATCCTGAGATCCCATGTGCTGGGGAAGCATATTAGTATCTTATCATTGACCTCTGTCAATGTAATCTCCTTATCAAGGGTTCTCAGCTCATTGATGATTGAGATGAGCCTTGTGTACATTCCTTCAACTGATTCAGCTTCAGTCTTCTTGAAGTTTTCATATTGGGATATAAGTTTGGACCTTCTGTCCTTCCTTTCATCAGCTGAACCAGCTACAATCTGGTTTAGTGAGTCCCACATGGCTTTTGTAGAGGTGCAATCAGCCACTTTGTGGAAGATTTCATCAGACATAGTCTGAGCCAGAATGTTCATAGCTTTGGCATCAGCTATCTTTGCCTTCTTGTAGGCATCATTGTAGTCTGGAGGAGGCACTGCACTGAGATTTGTAGATGTTGTAGCAGTGACTGCAGCAGGAGGTGTTGGAGGTCCTGTCAAAATATAAGAAAAAATTTCTTCATCAATAGAGTTCATATATAATTTGATTCTTGCCTTCCGGATGATAAACTTAGCTAAGTTGCAAGCTTGAGGTCTGGTGCTAGAGTAATCCTTAGACTGGGCCATGAAGTGAATATCTATAAGCTTTGTATCTATCTAGATCTTGTGACTCAGGTGTTAGCCTGTACAGTCAGTCAACCTCCCTCTGATACCAATTGAAAGTGAGGATAGATACAACTCTAGAGGGGGGGGGGGGTGAATAGAGTATTCAAAAATTATGACACCCTACTCAACTCCCTTAGAGTTAATTTGCGGAATGAGTTTATAGATATTTGAAACCCTAAAGCCTAACACAAAGTGAAGTGCACTAGAGAAAGTTAACTGTAATTATAGTTGAGCTTTGGTCCTATCACAGCAACAAGCAATCCTAGTTATTTCTACTCACAGCCACAGTGCAATACATTAATTAAGCAACACAAACGACACAAGAAGTTTATAGTGGTTACCTCTAAATAGGTACGTTAACTCTTCTACCACCCTGGTAGGAATCCACTACAGGTTTTTGTTCAGATGCCTTGCCACCAACTGATCTGCTTCAGGTAGATCAAGTAGACCCTTTGAGCTTTTGATCAGGAGCTCAAAATCCAACACAGGTTTTTGATCAGGTGCCCTTCCACCAAGATTCACTTTTGAAGGGAGTAATAACCCTTTATACAGGAAGTTTAAAGAGTTAAAGTTTCTTCTCTATTGTTAAACAGATTAGAGAAGCTAGTGGATTGCACAGAGCTAGAAAGCTCTAAAGAATCAAGGCTCCCCCTGGCTTAGAGAATATCCAGGAAGAAGTCTTGCTTCAGGGTGCAGAAACTCTTCTTAATTCTTGACAGAGAACTGTCTTGAAATTCTGAAGGAGAAGCTTGAAGAAGACTCTTGATTTGTAATAGGTTGTTCTTCTTTAATCAGCTTCCTTTCTTCTTCTTCTTCTAGTTCTTCTAGGCACTGAGTAAATGTTCCTGTAAGCAGGATGGACTCTGGGTTGAAGAAGAATGTTGAAGAGAGATGATCTTCTCAATTGAATGTAAATTTCTGAGAGCTGTAGATCTTTCTTCTTGCTTTGAATCTGTGTTGATCTCTATTCTGTGTGTATCTATATGTATTCTTGTTGTTTTGAAAGCACTTTATATATTTGCCTTTGCAACGGCTCTAATCTTTGTTTGAATTTTGTCTGCTTCTGAAATCTGTAATTTGGGCTGCAAAAAGAATAAAGCAAAACATATCCTGCAGGCAGACATGCTATAAGGGGATAAAGCTTTCTAAGAAGCTGCAAATCCAATCTGATAAATGGAGTACTAAAGAAAGTCACATCAGACTAAACTCTTTACGGCCAAAGAAGACTTTTGTATCTAACGGCTATAAAGGACAGCTTGGCAGAATAAAGCAAAAAGATATTTCAACTAATAAGACAAAAAACTTTGTCAGATAAAGCTTGACTTATGCATAAAGGATGGGGCAAAGATTGCCTTGAGATGTATGCACAAAATCAATGAAATAATGTTTAATAAAATATGCTAATTAAATAGGAAATAAATCATAGAACAGAAGGAGTACAAAATTACTACAGGCAGACAAAATATCGTCGAACGATCCTTAGAGATCGTCGAACGATCCTCGGAGATCGTCGAACGAGGCACAAAGATCGTCGACCTATCAGAACAGATAGTCGAACGACACAGATAGTCGAACTGTCAAAGCAGATAGTCTAACTACCACAACAGATAGTTGAACTATCAGAAGAGATAGTCGAGCTATCAGATAGTCGAACTATCAAGGCAGATAGTCGAACTATCAAACAAAACAGATAGTCGACCTAACAAACAGATAGTCGAGCTATCAGATAGTTGAATTATCCAAGACAGATAGTCAAACTATCAAACAAAACAGATAGTCGACCTATCAAGACAGATAGTCAAACTATCAAGCAAAACAGATAGTCGACCTATCAAACAGATAGTCGAGCTATCAGATAGTTGAACTATCCAAGCAGATAGTCGAACTATCAAGCAGAACAGATAGTCGACCTATCAGGACAGATAGTCGGACTATCAAGCAAAACAGATAGTTGACCTATCAAACAGATAATCGAGCTATCAGATAGTTGAACTATCAAGAAGAACAGATAGTCGACCAATCAAACAGATAGTCGAGCTATCAGATAGTTGAACTATACAAGGACGATAGTCGAACTATCAGGAAATCTTTCTGGTCAAAAGAAGTCGAGCGGGGTTCGACGATCAACGAGGCAGATACCACAGATAATCGAGCTAACAAAAATTTAACTAACTCAGAGATAGACGATCTACTGACAGACAAACGTCGACCAACTGATAGACGATCATCGACCAGTCGATAGACGATAGTCGAGCGGCATTCGACCATTGTCGAACCAAAAATAACTTAACCAAATTTTCATCTGGATAAGTGACAACTCTACAACTAGAGCAATCTAACTAAACAACTAACCATTGACCATAGATAAATCTTGGGTCAAGAAACTAAATGAGAAGACTAAACTCAAATCCAAACTAGGGTACCAACAGCTTGGTGAAGAGAAATGGCCTCATGAGGGTGAATAAGGAAGGTGGAATTTTCAATGTGATTTGGGAAGGTCGGCTAGAGGAGGAAGATGAACCGATGTTGTTCATTCGTCCTTAAGATTCGTGCAGAAATCTGTGTTCTGCACGTAGCGATCTTCTTTGCCATTGTCAGACAAGATATGGCCATATATATGCTTTTGACTAAACACGAAAGTCGTAAACCTTGGAAACACCTTTCCAACGAGTGGTTACACGCCTTCAGGCGTAGTCCGTATCTACAGTAAAGTCTGATCGAAGTAGAGGACTGACGGGTTAAGCGTGCAAAAAATGTATTCTGTATGCAGCAGGCTTTGGAGCCAATTTCATGTGTATTACAGTCTTCTCTGGGTTATAGACTTTACATGATAGTTGTAACCCATGGAAAGACCTTTCCTTCGAGGGGTTACACGCATTCACCGGATTCCTGTATCCTCGGGAATCTCCGATCAAAGTTGTTGTCCATAAGGTGTTCGACACCTGAATTTCCTGGGTTGGTGTAGAATCGGGTTTGGACTCTCTAGAGATCTTGTAACAAATTGACGTTGAGGTTTTGGCAAATTATAATATGTCTTACCATGAAAATTAAACGAGTAATGAAATTGTTGGATAGACCCCGTATAAACAATGGTGAAATGATTTGGAATTGAATGAAACAAATTGGTGGGGGTTAGTGAACGAATGGTAATTCGTCGATTAATAACAAGATTGTATTGAACTTGTGTATTTGGTCGGTGATGTTAAAGTTATGTGACCATAGTATAGATATAATTATGTTGGCCGAAAGAGTGATGCATGGTCATAAGGCTTGTTATATGGGGAAGTCTAAGATGGTCCATTGTATGAGGTGGTTCACCACCTGTATTTATGGTAAACCCGTAAGGTGCCTTGGGCACAGGATTGTGAAAGGGTGTTAGTGCAGTTGTTAAATCAGACCGGTTGGTATTGTTGAGAAGATTTATAAATAGGCTGTTGGGCTTGGTCCTTTGTGTTCATGTCCCGAGGCTCCTTCCGTGCCAAGTGGACGGTTGGGCTTAGTCCTCGTGTTTGATCTGAGGCTCCTTCCATGCAACGATGATGTGGTATTGCATGCGGTGTGAGTCGACACGCGGTGTCATAATCCCAAGTTAAGGATTGTGTGGCAGGTCTACAGGCTCTCCAATCGTCACACTGATGGGAGTTGGCAGGTAGACTTTGGGCGATTGGGCTTGGTCCTCGGTGTTCACGTCCCGGGGCTCCTTCCGTGCCAAGTGAATGCTTGGGCTTTGTGTAGAGACTCCACTCGTTAAATAACATATAATAGAAGGTTTGGCTGGGGAACCACACTATATGCCACAAACAGACGGCGAGGTCACGGGTTAATACCACAACACCATCGCATCCTAACTCATAGCATGCTAGCGAAAGATTTTAACAATAAAGATGAACTCATACCAGGAATGTCCACTATATATATAAACCATATTTATATATCAACTCTTGAAAGAGTGTACAACAAATACAACATAAGTTGGCCTTAAGGCCTTAGAGTTCCTCTTTTCACAGTGTTGATTGCATACATCGGCGCGCAGGCTGGCCACACATGAACAAAACATAATATAAAGCTTAACATTTAAGGGCTAGCAGCGGAAGCGGCAGTAGCAGCAATAGCAGGGACTTTAGCCCTTACTTCCCGCTCGGCTCTCCGACACCAGCATAGGGACAGCCCACCAAGAAGGTGGCATACAAGGCAACAGCCAGCATTCAGCTGACTAATTTTTAACAATCCTACCCCTTTTCCCAGGGCAGTGGCATTCCTTCCAAGTAGGCATAGCAATGCATTGATACATATATCATATCTTGTGCTCTCACGCACAATCAATCCATCACAATCGTCAGCCACACGGCCCGACGATCCGTACACTCATGGCATATTCTTGGTGCACCAGCGAACCAGGGTCAACACTAACATTTACACGGTATTGAGCAATTAGTCTTACTTGCGCGAAGGACTAAGACTCTCATTATGCCACTGACAAAAGCTCAATGCATTGACTCTCTCCTATACAGTCGACATAACGGAGGTACGGGTAACCGCCCCGTTGCTCAAGTCGCCTTTCCATCACTAAGTACAGCATACCGGAGGCTATATCTAAAGGCACGGGTCGGTTTCACCTTTCCTGTTCGGCAAGAAGCCTTTTTAGAGCTTGTAGCTAACACTAGCCATAAATATACGCCAAGCACTGGCTTCACAATAGCCACACTGTCCACCATGGACTGGCTACACTATCCATAATGGACTGTCTACACTGTAGCCACAGCACAAGCACTACAAGAGTATTTTCCTGGAATTCCTCATTCAAGTACTTCCTGCTACTTCCCTTCACAGGCACAACCCATTGACTCCACAAAATATATGTTTATACACAGAGTATTCTCCGGTGTGCAATATGCAACATCAACAATCCATACCAACCTATCTAGATGGGCTTCACACAACATGTTTATCCCGTACTACACATTTCCTGGTCTAAATGCAGACTCAATTGGGGATAACAACTATCAACCCATGGGGATCACTTACTCTTCCACCTTTTGGTGGAGGATCTCATGCTCATGCATAAAGGAGGAATTCACTTGTCCAATGAAGGAAAATCATTACCCTTGACGATCTCTTGGGCGCCATAGAAATTCTCGCCTGTTGAAAAGAACTGCGGCGGACTTGCCTCCACAGATTTTTCCTCGGATCTCGAATCAAAACTCTGAAGCTCCCACGGTGGCCGGATCTTCTCCTCTTCCTCCTCCTTGCTCTTCTCCCTTCTCTCTTCTCTTTAGAAAGATCAAATCCAAGTGAAAATGAAAAGTTCATTCCAATCCTTGACTTAAATATAGCAAGGAGAAGCATGAGCCATTGGATCCAGGATGAAGATATCGAACTGCCACAAATTGCCCTCAAAGTCTATTATTTGGGCTGATACGACCTATGACACGCCCGTATCACAGACTGTGTACTGCAAGCGGTACATTAACCAATTCATCCAGACAAGAACACGGGCTGAGACACGCCCGTGTAAAGTCCCAGACACTCCCGTGTCAGTAGGTACATGCCCATGATGAGTGGCGTATCCCTCAAAAGGCACAGGATCAACATTTACGAAAAGGACACGGTTGGGGCACACGCTCGTGTCCTTAGCCATATGCCAAACATGCCCCTATGACATGCCCGTATCACAGGCCATGTGCCATACTCAATGTTTCCTAGTTAGTAACCCGAGCAGGACATTGCCTCAGACACACCCATGTCCCAGACCGTGTCACCTCTCGATGATCGTCGACTGAGCTATGTCGAGAACTCGACTCGACAATCACAGTGAAGTACTTGCCCTGGGAAACGCCTATGTCCCAGGCCATGTGTCGCTGGACACACACTAGGACACACCTGTGTCCTAGGCCGTGTCACCCAGCCTGAACTCAAATTTTGAATTTTGGGTATTACAACCCTTCCCTCCTTACAATAAATTTCGTCCCGAAATTTGCTCACATCAAGGAAACCCAACAAACATAACACTAAAACTTTAAAATGATCGTTACAAAAAAAGACGTACTTTACAACACTTCAAACAAACAACTCGGGAAAATCAGCTGGCATGGTCTGCTCCCGCTCCCATGTTAGCTCCTCATGGCCACAATTGTCCCACCGGACTTTGACCATACCTATTGTTTTGTTCCGCAACTATTTATCGGCTATATCCTCGATCTGAATGGGTCTAAACTTTTTCGTTAGCCCATATTCGACCAGTACATGATCATTCTCAATCACTTGAGCTTGATCCTTGACGACTTTTTGAAGCACTAAGATGTGGAACACATCATACAAGCCACACAATTCTATTGAAAGAGCTAGTCGATAGGCATCTTCGCCAACTCGCTCCACCACTTCAAACGGACCAAGATATCTCGGACATAGCTTTTTCAACCGTCGAATCCTGGACACGCCTTTGATGGGTTTGATCTTCAAATATACCCAATCGCCCACCGCAAACTCCACGTTCCGGTGCTTAACATTATAGTACTTTGCTTGTCGATCCTAGGATATCAGTAGCCTCTCCCTAATAGAGCGTATTATCGAGTTATCCTCTTCGACTTCCTTACGCTTATACAGCTTGGATTCGCCTGCTTCTGCCCAAGATAATAGTGTATGGCACTAACGACCATACAGAGCTTCAAACGGTGCCATACCGATGCTCTCTTGGTAGCTATTATTGTAGGCAAACTCCACCATATAGAGATGATCTTCCCATCTCTTACAAAAATCATGGGGGGCACATTCGGATCATATCTTCCATCGTCTTGTTGGTCTGCTTAGTCTGGCCATTCGTTTGGGGATGAAAGGCCGTACTGAATGCTTACTTTGTTCCAAACAATTGATGGATTAGCCTCCAATTATTTGATGTCAATCGCCCATCATGGCCACTGACGATGCTCCGGAGAACACCGTGCAATCGTACAATGTGCTCGACATAGATCTTTGCCAAAGTTTCCACTGAATCGTCTATCTTATTCGGTAGGAAGTGAGCCACTTTTATCAACCGGTCTACAATCACCAAGATTGAATCATTCTCGAATTGAGATCTCGGGAACCCGTGCACAAAATCCATTGAGATATCATCAAACTTCCACTCCCGAATAAGTAATGACTTCAGGAAACTGCCAGGCTTCTAACATTCCGCTTTGACCAACAAACAAGTTTGACACTTAGCCACATAATGTGCTATGTATTTCTTTAGTCCTAGCCACAAGAATAATTTCTTCATATCCTTATACATCTTTGTGCTCCTAGGGTGAATTGAGTACTTTGCAAAGTGAGCTTCATACATCAACTCTTCTCTCAACTTACCCGTACTTGGGAAGCACAATCAGCCACCTTTTCGTAACAAGCCGTCATCCCAGGAGAATTGGCAATCTGACCCATCCATTGCATAGCGTTGGAGACTTTAATCAAGCTCCGTTGATCGCTGAACTTTGTCCGTAAGGTCATACTGTACCTCCGTCCAGTTCAAGCATGCATCAGCTATGGAATTCTTGTTAACACAAGAAATCTCAAACTCTTCCAACTCCTGGATCAGACGCTCATCATGCATCTACAACCAACTTGCCCGTACCGGAGTCCTATGACTCAACGCATCAGCGACCACATTTCACTTCCCGGGAGAATAATGAATATCAAAGGTTTAGTCCCCAAGGAACTCCATCCTCCTTTGTTGTCGCATATTTAGATCCTTCAGATCCAATAGATACTTTAGGCTATTATGATTTGTATAGATATCCACCTTTATGCCATATAGATAGTGCTAGTATAATTTCAGCGCAAAGATGACCGCTGCCAACTCCAAGTCGTGGACGAGATAATTCCGTTCGTGCAATTTCAATTGGCGTGAGCCATAAGCAATCACTTTACCAAACTACAGAAGGACGCAGCCTAAGCCGCTCCCTGAAGCATCACTATAGATCTCATAGCCATCTGTACCACATGGCGATGTCAACACATACGCCGTGGTCAAACGATTCTTCAGCTCTTCAAAAGCCCGCGCACACTCCGGCATCAAAACAAACTTCTGATCCTTTCTCGTTAACGTGGTCAGAGAAAGTGCAATCCATGAGAGGTTTTCCACAAACCGTCTATAGTAGCCTGCCAGTCCAAGGAAACTCCTGACCTCGGCCACTAAATACATCACTGGCCACTTTAGAATGACACTTATCTTTGACGGATCCACTTCTATGCCCTCTCCACTTTCCACGTGGCCAAGAAAAGCCACCGAGGACAGCCAAAACTCAAACTTTGAGAATTTTGCAAACATCTTATTCCTCTGCAAGGTATTGAACACCAAACACAAATGGTTTGCATGATCGGCTTCTGACTGCGAGTACACTAGGATATCATCGACGAAGATAATCACAAACAAATCCATTTACTCTCGGAACCTTCGGTGCATTAGATCCATAAATATCGAAGGCGCATTACAAAAGCCAAACAGCATTACAGTGAACTCATAATGCCCATAGCATGTTCCAAATGCTATCTTGGGAATATAACCTTCCTGAATCCTCAGCTGGTAATATCCAGACTTTATATCCAACTTTGAATAGACAGTTGAGACCACTAGCTGATCGAACAAGTCGTCTATCCGTAGAATCGGATACTTGTTTTTCTCCGTCAGCTTATTCAACTCAAAATAGTCAATACATAACCATAAACTACCATCTTTCTTTTTCACAAATAGAATAGGCGCGCTCCAAGATGACATACTTAGGCGTATGTATCCCTATTCTAGGAACTCTTGTAGTTGGACTTTCAATTCAGCCATTTCTTTTGGCGCTACACAATATTGTGAGCAGGCTATAGCTTTCGCACCTAGCACCAACTCAATAGAGAAGTCGATCTCCCGCTGGGGCAGTAATCCTGGAAGATCCATAGGAAATACATCGGCAAACTCTGACACAATCGGAACATCGCTCATACTGGCCTTTGGCTCAATAGTCTAAAAATGCGTGAAGAATAAGTCCGTGCCTTTCCAAACATCATTGATGACTTGGAGAGCAGACACCAAGATCCCGCTCACTCCTCGCATACCGGAGAACTTAGTCTCAAGCTCGGTATTCTGGCCTAGTTTGATCTCCTTTGAATTGCATTCAATATAGTCACGCTGCTCCGAGAGCCAATCTATGCCAAAGATCACATCAAACTTCGATATCGGCTGCACAGATGCACTCAAACCGAAATACCAACTTCATATTTGAACTTCAACATCGCAAGCTCTATCTGCAAGCATCACACAACCATTCGGTAATAACACCTTTATACTCTCTGTCGTCACATGACTGGGTACTCCAATTCGAGCTACAAAGTCCTTAGACAGAAACGAATGCCAACCACCCGTATCAAATAAGGATCTCGCTGGGTTGTTCCGAATCGGGACAAATCATGTAACACGCACATCATGCACAAGCTACATAGCAAGTATGCAATAAAAAACAAAGCAAGCAATATCTTAAATCATACATGTGACGACTTCACTTCACTTTATAACCTCCAGCTGGCCAAGATTATAAACTCTGGGCTACGCCTGAAATGCAGAGGACTCTACCACTACTTTTCCCTTCTTAGCATTAAACGCACCCGTCTTCTTTTCCCCCTTTGGCTAAGCAACCCTACAATCACGGGCTAAATTCCACATTTTTCCACAGGTAAAGAATTTACGAGACTCCTGCTTTGAATTTGCGCCCGACTCAACTATCGCAGAAGCTTGCCTAGAAGGCTTGTACCTCTTGCACCAATTCTTCTGGTAGTATGATTTTCTAGGGCGGGGTGCTTTGAACTCTAGCTTTTTCACAGCCAAGTACCTTTTTCCTTGCTCCCGTGAAAGTGTGAAGTTGTCTACCTAAATCACCTAGGGGGGGGGGTGAATAGGTTAATTGTACGTCTATTTGTGGAATAAAAAAATTAACGAACTTGCACAAAAACAATCAAGCAATCACAGACAACAATAAGATTTATAGTGGTTCCCCAACCTTGGGTACATCCACTTTCCCTCACCGGTCTAGTAAATCACTACACTCGGCTACTCCACTATCTTGGATTGAAAACCAATCCTACGTCTCGAAACAAAGTTCCTACAATTATGATCCAAATGGATCTACACTCGGAAGATGAATACTTCCTACAACTCGGAGAATGAAGCTCCTACACTCTGAGAATAATCTCCTATAAGATTACAAAGAGATTTGAATTACAAACAGAAATTTTCTTCTCAGATCTGGAAAATATCTCTCTAGGTCTTCTTCTTGAACTTTGTGGCTTTTTCAGAAATTGTTGAAGAATACTCTTGGAAGATCTGATCTAAGAAAACTTTAACCTACTCGATCAAGAAGAAGATGATGATTCCTTGAACAGCAAGACTTTCTTGATCGAAAACAGTCGTGTCGATATTCAAGTTGAGCGGCGGCAACGACTTCTGTAAAATCGTTCTTGAGGGAGACGATCGATTCAAAAAATTAGAAAATGTTCGTTTCATCGCTTATGGTTAGTCTAGATGACAAGACCTTACATTATAACTCCCCTAACGGTTAGAATTAACATTAATGAAAACACGTGGACCAATCACGATGTATCATTTGAAAATCCTGACAATTCTTAACTTAAACAATTTTTTGAAAAACTGGAATGCAGTTCTCGAGAAGTATATATATAAGTTCTCGAGAACAAGCTGATTACTCGAGGGCTATATGTTCTGGACTTATGTAAGAACTTGAGAAATAAGCGTTTAGTCTAATAAAGAACTTAACTAAGCTTCTCTAGAACTAAAATAACATTACTCGAGAACTAAAAGAATATTACTCGAGAGCTAAAACATTTACTCGAGTACTAAGCTGACTTCTCGAGAAGTAGAAACTAAGTACTCGAGAACTATAACCCATCTTCTCGAGAGATGGTCTTAAAAAAAATTTCAAGGCAAGCTCTAGCTACTCGAGAAGTATAGGCTGAGTCTACTCGAGAACTAGTCTAGGCTTCTCGAGAGCTTCAATGATGTTACTCGAGAACTAAGACTTGTACTCGAATACTAAGCTGAATACTCGAGTTTTTCTAACTCCACTACTCGAGAACTATACTAGACTTCTCGAGAAGTGGACTTAGTAAAATTTTGAACTTAGGAAATTTTTCTTCTTCATGAATCCAATCTTCATTCCATGTTCCAAGTGCTTGAATGTGAAGTGTATCCCAATAGAGAGGCTACACATAAGTCAATACCTTAGATCACACAGTGAGGGATTACAGTGTATGGTCATGTGTTCATGACCCACTGTAGACTTACATTTGTCTACACTTAGCAATGATAGTCAGCAAACACACAACTAAATAGAGATATCAAATACAACTAAAATTATCTTAGTTCAATTGTGACTTCATGCAAATCTGGATTATTGTGGATGCAATACCCAACAATCTCCCCCTATTTTTAGAAGTCAGAACTCTCTACACTAAGGTGAATTATATCAACAGAGAAAGAACTGTATAGTAAAAAAAATTCAAATGCAAGAGATGAAAAATTAAACACAGAATCAGCAAAACTAGAAATTATATATATATAGTGTTTTTGATTTCAAATCAACATCCATTTCATCCATTATCTCAAAATGAGTTATCAATAGAAAATCAGTCCTTGCTCTGATGTTGCCTGTCATACTAATCTTGTTGTCTTCTCTGGTAGCTGAAAGGCTTTGGATAGTACCTTGGAGGTTTAGGAGGTGCCTTTGGATTGTTCTTCCCATACTCTCTGTCATATATTCTCCTTTTAGTCATTAACTTTTCATAGAGTTCCCACTCAGAGGAGCAGTAGTGGATATTCCTGCTTTCATTATAGTTCATTACTAATTTGAGAGTGTCAAGAATTAAAGCCTCGGAAGTAGGACTCCAGACTTCAGCAAATTCCTGTACTTTCCTTTTCTCTAAGTCTGGCTTAAGAATACTTTTCTTTGAAGATGAGCCTTCCCCATACTTCCTCTTCATAGGAATGTTGATTTCAGGTAGATCTTGAGGAATCACATCTTCCCAAACTTGATCATAGGAAGAAAGAAGAGGATTTTTATCTTCTGGCCTTGGAGAGAAGCATGGCATCTGAGGCTGCATCTTAGCTGGCATCTGGATTGACTGACCTTCAGCAAGGGGGTTTAGGTGATGAGGTATGACATTAAGATCAACCTGGAATTCAGGGAAAATCTGGTTATGTATCCTGACTGTAGTGTCATAGTTATGGACTTTCACATACTGAATCTGTTCTAAAACATTCTTATTAATTTCAGTTATCTTGTCAAACTAGACAATGTTTGTAGCAGCATTAAATTTGTCCACAAACTTGTCCACATGTTCTTTCACTAAACTCTCCCCCTTTCTGAATTCTACACATAGTGTGGCTATAACATCTTCCTTGAAGGAACCAACCTCTTCACAGATTTTCCTGAGGTTTTCCTAGGCTTTCTTTTCCAAGTAAATTTTGTTGCTAGCAAGAGTTACTGATTGACACATGACCTTACCAAAACTAGAGATAGTGTGGTCAATATCTTTGCCACCAATCTGAAATAGCTCTTTCAGAGAGTCAGTGTTGTGCTGAATTTCTGCAAAACCTCTACTAATATCTTTTTCTAGAGCCGATACTTTGTCTTGGACCATTCTCAGAGATTCATCAAAATATTTTCTTTGCTCACTCAGCATTACTTCAATCTTACTTAGAATATCGGAACTTAAAGGGGCAGCAGCAGTAGCAGAACAGTAAGTGTAGCAATGTTAGGTGGAGAAGGGACTTCCCATGAAGGGGTTTCTTCAACAACTACAAAGCTTTTAGCTCTGGTAGTATGAATGACTATATTTTCTTCTTCCTCACAAAGGAAGGTGGGAATAGATAAATCAAGTCTCCTTAGCAGAGCTTCAACTGCCTCTAGTCCTGGCTCATCCTATTCTGATAGAAGGATGGAATCTGGTTGAGGTGAGTCTTTGCTTGGAGATGGAGAAGGATTTCCTGTTGGAGAAGGTACTGGAGATGGAGAAGGTGCTGGAGATGGATCCTTTGAAGGTTCTTCTGCATTTTCTGAGTGGAGGGAAGGAAGAGGATCATCAGAGGTGAGCTATTTTATCATGTTATCTATATCTTCTGCAGTAGAGTTGAGGGTTTTCTAAACTTGCTCATTAGAGAATGTCTCATCTGATATGTCTGCCAATGGTGACTTGACGGGAGATCTAATTAGACTTCTCACTAGACTTCTGACTGGACTTCTGACTGGTGATCTAGCAGGACTTCTGATTGGAGATATCACAGAAAGAGGAGGAGAGGGATTTCTATCATCTGGAACAAAGGAAGCGGGCTCTCCCTCAATTGTTGTACCAGATGGTTCAGCAACTTCATGAGAGGATGGAGATGGGGTCCTGACCTCAGAAGCAGGGTGTTCAAGCTCTTTAGCAATCTGCTTGGGGTTCTTCAGTTTTAACTCCCACCTTTGTATAGAAGTTAAGGAGATCTTCTTCAAGTGATGAATTGGTGTATCTTTGGAAGTCTTGAAGACAACTCGATCAATCTCATGCAACATCAAAGAGATTATCCTGGAAAACTTTGGTTCTTTAATGATGTCCCTGATCATGTCAAAGATCATCATTCCATATGGAAATTTCTTTCTACAGACTATGGCTGCCATTACATTGAATAAGTCATTGGTAATGAAACTTAGACCCTATCCTACACCATAGAAGTTTTCCAATAATGTCAACCAGAAGTATACTGACATAATTCAGAGATGTCCTTCTAAGAGATATGATGTTTACTGGTACTCCAAAAAAATGACAGGTCCTGTCATTATCTTCTTGAGTAAGTTCATCTTCATCATCTACAATCGGTAGCCTTAGAAGTTTTGACACAATGGTCGGGCCTAACTTGATCTTAACTCCCTTTACTCTTGATTTCAGAACTGTACTATTCCTCCTAATCTTGACATTTTTATAGAACTCTTCTACTTCTGGGAAAAGAATTTTACAAGTTTCTTGAAGAACAAATTTCAGACCTGCGGTTTCGAGAAGAAGAAGAAGATTCTGGAAATAATCTGAAATTTCTGCAATCCCGGCAACCATAAGTTCACTTCCAACTCCGTTTCTGGAATTCTGTGCCATTGAAACTGACGATGGCGATGGACGGAGCGCAAAAGAACGGCGGTGTCGGTGTAACACCTCTACCCGTCAAGAAGAATATAATAGAGGGTCCGGCCGGGGCCCCACACCATATTCCACAAACAAGCGGAGACGCTACGAACTAATATCATAACCAACGCATCCTAACACAAAGCATTCTAGCGGAAGTTTCACGGTTGAATCTTTGAACTCAAGATTAAGAACACTGTCCACTATAACATAGTAATGTATACAAACATCAAAAGAGTCTGGCCTTAAGGCCTTACAATAATTTCTCTTAACAAGAGTGTGGATTACAGACATCGGCACGCAGGCCGGCCACACATGAACAAAAGAAACAAAACAATGCCTTCGAGGGCAGCAACGCAGCTTTGGGCTTCAGCCCACTAAGTCCCGCTCGGACAAGTACCTCTATTACCTGTAAGAACCAATCCACCGAGCGGTGGCAAATAGTGCAATGGTCAGCATTCAGCTGACCAATTATAACGACCCTGCCCCTGGCACGGGGCAGCAGAATTCCATCCCTGCATAGCAATCGTCCAATATGATATATAGCAATTCAAGCAAGACGTGCACGACCGCACAGTCACATATCACAAATGCCGGCACGACGGCCCGACGTCCCGTGCACTCATGGCACTCTCGGGTGCACCGGAAACACCGGATCTCACCATTGAGCATTTAGACCGGCACGCAGGCCCAAGACTCTCATTATGCCACTGACGAAAGCCCAATGCCTTGGCGCTCTCATGTCCAGCCTACATAACGCAGGTACAGATCAGCCACCCCCCGTTGCTTAAATTGCCTTGCCCAACCAAGTACATCGTACCTGAGGCCACATTTAAAGGCACGGGTCGGTTTCACCTTGCCTGTTCGGCACGAAGCCTTTTCATACAGTTGCAGCCCAACGCTCAACCGCACACAAAGTGGCAACTCACGGCCACAAGAGTTGCACCCAACTCTCACAATTTCCTGGACTTCCTCCAGTACTTTATCCATCATGCATACAAGCAATAATCACGGAGTCTTCTCCGATATGCAAACAAGCATCACCAATCCAGACCAAGATGTCTAGATGGGCTTCACACAGCATGCCTAGATCCGTACTCCAATTCCGGACTCTAACAAGGGGGCCTTCACATATCTACCCCAAGGGACGCCACAACCCACCGCACACTCGCGGGGAAGGGTTTTCTCTATGTAATGCAGGAATTAAGGACTTCACATGTCCAAGAAGGAAATCGTTACCCTAGGAACTCGCTTCGGAGTCATGGTGAGAAATTTGAGACGGATGAAAGCCAACGCAGCAGCGTTGCCTTCGCAAATTCGAACTTGGCTCGCGATTTGAACCACTGTAGCACCACCGGCAGCCGGATTCCACTTCTTCTTCCTCACCTTGCTCTCACCTCTCTCTTAAAGTTAGAAGGAGAAGATGAAACTTGGAAATGAGCTTAGCCTTCTCCTTTCCCGACCTTATCAGACCAGGAATGAGCCCCAGCCACAGGATCCTCTTTAAGGAAATTGAACGGCCAAGATCTACCCAAAAAAGACTATTTTTTGGCCGACACGGACTGTGACACGCCCGTGTCACAGGCCGTGTACCCCTAAGCGCCACACGCGGCACACGTACCGACTGAAATCTACCAGAACACGGGCATCGACATGCCCGTGTCGAACCTGACATGCCCGTGTCAGTCATGTGACACGCCCGTGTCACCCCTGTTACACGGTACTCTACGAGCTCTAAAACCAACAGAGCAGTACACGGGTAGGCACACGCCCTCGGACACGCCCGTGTCAAATCTGACAAGGCCGTGTTCAAGGCTTGGTTCCGGGCCGTGTAATTCTCTGACTCAGTCCGTCTATTTCTTGAGTGACACGCCCTGGAACACGCCCGTGTCCAAGTCCGTGTATTCCCGACACGCCCTGGGACACGCCCGTGTCCCAGGCCGTGTCAAGCAGCCTGCACCTCAAATCCAGTTTTAAGATTTTTGGGGTGTTACAATCCTCCCCTCCTTAATAAAATTTTGTCCCAAAATTTGAAGACAGTAGGGAGAAAATACAAAATATTTATATGTTTCTATTACATATACAACGAGCGAACAAGTTACAAAAATAACTCGGGAAACTCGGCTCGCATGGTCTGCTCGCGCTCCCATGTTAGCTCTTCTCGGCCACAATTGTCCCATTGGACTTTGACCATCCCGATCACTTTGTTCCGCAACTGTTTCTCGGCTCGATCCTCGATCCGTATAGGCTTCACCTTTGTCGTTAGCCCATACTCAACCGGCACTCGATCATTGTCAATTACTTGAGCTGGATCCTTAACTGCTTTGCGTAGCACCGAGATGTGAAACACATCATGCAATCCACTCAATTCCGATGAAAGAGCTAGCCGATAGGCAGCTTCCCCAATTCGTTCCACCACCTCAAACGGACCAAGGTACCGCGGACTTAGCTTTTTCAACCGCTGAATCCGAGATACGCCTTTGAAGGGCTTAATCATTAACTAGACCCAGTCACCCACTGAGAACTCCACATTCCGGTGCTTAGCATTGTAATACTTGGCTTGCCGATGCTGGGCTATTAGGAACCTCTCTCGAATAGAGCGTATTGTTGAGGTAGCATCCTCGACTTCCTTTTTGCCTAAAAGTTTGGTCTCGCCAGTTTCTGCCCAAGCTAGCGGTGTACGACACTTACGAACATACAACGCTTCAAACGGGGCCATGCCTATACTCGCTTGATGGCTATTATTATAGGCAAACTCCACCATAACAAGATGCTCTTCCCAATTCTTACCGAGCTCCAGGGCGCACATACGGATCATATCCTCCATCGTTCTGTTGGTTCGTTCAGTTTGGCCATCCGTTTGCGGGTGAAAGGCCGTACTGAATGCTAACTTCGTGCCCAACATCTGATGAACTAATCTCCAATCTTTCGAGGTAAAGCGCCCATCTCGGTCACTTACGATGCTCCGGAGAACACCGTGCAATCGAACAATCTGCTCCACATAGAGCTTTGCCAACGTTTCCACTGAATCGTCCCGCTTGTTCGGTAGAAAGTGAGCCACCTTTGTCAATCGGTCTACAATCACCCAGATTGAGTCATGGCCACGCTGAGATCTCGGCAATTCGTGCACGAAATCCATAGAAATATCCTCAAACTTCCATTGCAGAACCGGCAATGACTTCAGGAAACCACTCGGCTGTTGATATTCTGCCTTTACCAAAGCACAAGTACGACATTTAGCCACATACGCGGCTATGTCCTTCTTTAAACCAGGCCACCAGAATAGTTTCTTCATGTCCTTGTACATTTTTGTGCTCCCAGGGTGAATTGAGTACTTTGTAAAGTGTGCTTCATATAGCAATCCTTCTCGCAATTTACCCGCACTAGGGACGCACAATCGGCCATCTTTCTGTAATAAACCGTCATCCCAGGAGAATTGATCACCAGACCCCTCCTTTGCATAGCATTGGAGACTTTCATCTAACTCCGTTGCCCGCCGAACCCTGTCAGCAAGGTCATATTGAACCTCCAACCAGTTCACGCATGCATCAGTCAAAGAATCTCTTTCCACACAAGATATCTCCAAAGCTTCCAACTCCTGGATTACCCGCTCATCATGTATCCGCAACCAATTTGCCCGCACCGGAGTCCGACGACTCAAGGCATCAGCGACCACATTTCCCTTTTCGGGAACATAGTGAATGTCGAAGGTATAATCCCCAAGGAATTCCATCCACCTCCTTTGTCGCATATTCAACTCCTTTTGATCGAGCAGATACTTTAAGCTTTTATGATCTATATAAATATCCACCTTCATGCCATACAGATAATGCCGCCACAACTTTAGCGAAAAGATCACCGCTGCCAACTCCAAGTCATGGACGGGGTAATTACGCTCATGCACTTTCAATTGACGTGAGCCATAGGCGATCACCTTGCCAAACTGCAGGAGAACGCAGCCTAAGCCGCTTCCTAACGCATCGCTGTATATTTCAAATCCATCTGTCCCACATGGAGACGTCAAAACAGGCGCCGTGGTCAGACGACTCTTCAGTTCCTCAAAAGCTTGTGTGCACTCCGGTGTCCAAACGAACTTCTGATCCTTTCTCGTCAACGTAGTCAGAGGCAAAGCAATCCGGGAGAATTTCTCCACGAACCGTCTATAGTAGCCCGCCAGTCCAAGGAAACTCCTGACCTCGGCCACTGAAGACAACACTGGCCAATCACGAATGGCACTTATCTTAGCCGGATCCACTGTTATGCCCTCTCCACTTACCACATGGCCTAGAAAAGCCACCGACGAGAGCCAGAACTCACACTTAGAAAACTTGGCATACAGCTTATTCCTTCGCAAGGTATGCAATACCAATCGCAAGTGGTTTGCATGATCTTCTTTCGATTGTGAATATATAAGGATATCATCAATAAACACAATCACAAACAGATCCAGGTATTCGCGGAACGTTCGATGCATGAGATTCATGAAGACCGAAGGCGCATTACATAAGCCGAACGACATCACTGTGAACTCATAATGACCATAGCGTGTGCCAAATGCTGTCTTGGGAATGTCACCTTCCCTAATCCGCAACTTATAATACCCGGACTTCAAATCCAACTTCGAATAGACGGTTGAGCCTGCTAGCTGATCGAACAAGTCATCGATCCGTAAAATTGGATACTTGTTTTTCTCCGTCAGCTTGTTCAGTTCGCGATAATCAATACATAGTCGCAAACCACCGTCTTTCTTTTTCACAAAAAGAACAGGCGCGCTCCAAGGTGACATACTTGGGCGTATGTATCCCTGCTCCAACAATTCTTGCAACTGAACTTTCAGTTCGGCCATTTCTTTTGGCGCTACACGATACGGCGAACGGGCCACAGGTTTCGCACCCCGCACCAGCTCGATAGCGAAGTCGATTTCCCTTTGGGGAGGTAACCCCGGAAGGTCCTTTGGAAACACATCAGCATATTCCGACACAATCGGCACTTCACTCACACTGGCCTTCGGCGCCACCGCCTCTATGAGTGTGAAGAACAACTCCGCACCCTTCCGAACTGCCTTAACAACTTGGAGAGCGGATAACAACATCCCACTCATCCCTTGCATACCAATGAACTTGGTCTCTTGTTCGGTATTTTGCCCAAGTGTGACCTCTTTTGAAGTGCAATCGATACAGGCACGCTGCTCTGAAAGCTAGTCCATACCAAAGATTATATCAAACTCTTTGATCGGCAATACTAATGTTTCCACCTTGAACTCCCGACTTCCGATCTTGACCTCAAGACCGCAAGATCGATCCGCGCACATCAAACATCCGTTAGGCAACAACACCTTTACACTGTCTGTCGTGGTACGGATAGGCACCCCGACACGAAAGACAAAGTCCTCAAACAGAAACGAATGTGAAGCACCTGTGTCGAAAAGTGCTCGCGCCGGATACTCTCGTATAAGGACAAACCCTATAACATTACAATTAAAACAAGCACAGCACATCAAAAACAAGAACATTAAAACCTATGCGCACCTGTGATGACATCCGCCTGCTTAATGGCCTCCTGTTGTCCATGGTTGAAGACCTTGGGCTGCGCGTGCGAGGCAGAAGACTCCACCACAGCCTTCCCCTTCTCCGCATAAGACGCTCACGTCTTCTTATCACCCTTTGGAGGACCAGATCGACATTCACGTGCGAAGTGTCCAACCTTCCCGCACGTATAACAAGCACGAGATCCATACCCAGATGTATCCGTCACAGTCGCAGAAGGAGCTTGTCCAGAAGACTTAGACTTCTTATTCCATCTCTTTCGGTAGCCAAACTTGTCCGGACGTGGCGGCTTAAACTCTGGCTTTGCAACAGCCATGTTGCCCTTTGCTTGCCCCCGTTTCATGTCCGTCGCCAAAGAACGAGCCGTACAGACTAAGGCTTGGAATCCCTGACTCACAGAACTCGAGAGAAAATACCGCAGCTCATCTTGCAGTCCCGCATAAAACCGACTAGTCTTACGCTCTTCTTTGGCGAAGATCGTGCCCGCATATCTTCCCAAACGGGTGAACTCATGCAGGTAGTCATCCACACTTCGATCTCCATGTGCTAACCGTTGAAATTCCATTTCCATCGATATCCTTTGCTGCATCGGCAGATGTTGTGCTAAGAACAAACAAGAGAGTTCTTCTATTGTAATCTCTGCCAATTGCCTGCCGGCCAAGTGATGCAGTTCAATCTCATCCCACCACAATCGCGCCTCTCCTTCCAGTAGGAAAGTGGCCAACACGACTTTCTGTTCCTCCTCAACCTTGATAGCTCTCATAATCCTCTTGATCCTTGCAAGACAATCCTCTGCTTGGGCCGCTGTACCCGTCCCATGAAACTGCGGAGGGTTAAAGCTCAAGAATTGCTTCCATTGTTGATCTGCTACTCGCGGATCATCTTCGGCTTCTACCGGTTCTTGTCGTACCCCAGCTTGCGTTGGCACCACTACAGGACGTGCCTGCCCAGCCTGCTGAGCATTCATCACAGCAAGTACCATTTCCGTGATGACGGACTATTTCAGCGGATGGAGGAGTTGTGGGCGCCTCGGCTGGTGCCGCACTCTTAACAGAACGTTGTGGTTCGGATTGACCCGCAACACTTCTGGTCACCTATATGTGTAAAATACACAGGTTAACGACCAATGAAAACGGAAACCATACAAAAAGAATACACAAGTTCAATAAATAAGTGTATTTGCATTCCTAAGTGGACAATCTTGTGTTCAAGTTAAGTGTTATAACGACAGCACTGACACGTGCTCGCCACCCCTCAAAAGAATTCGTCCGCGAATTCAGAAGAGATCGACCAACAAGCTGATACCAAATTATAACACCTCTACCCGTCAAGAAGAATATAATAGAGGGTCCGACCGGGGCCCCACACCATATTCCACAAACAGGAGGAGACGCTACGAACTAATATCATAACCAACGCATCCTAACACAGAGCATTCTAGCGGAAGTTTCACGGTTGAATCTTTGAACTCAAGATAAAGAACACTGTCCACTTTAACATAGTAATGTATAAAAACATCAAAAGAGTTTGGCCTTAAGGCCTTACAATAATTTCTCTTAACAAGAGTGTGGATTACAGACATCGGCACGCAGGCCGGCCACACATGAACAAAAGAAACAAAACAATGCCTTCGAGGGTAGCAACGCAGCTTTGGGCTTCAGCCCGCTAAGTCCCGCTCGGACCAACACCTCCATTACCTGTAAGAACCAATCCACCAAGCGGTGGAAAACAGGGCAACGGTCAACATTCAACTGACCAATTATAACAACCCTGCCCCTGGCACGAGGCAGCGGAATTCCATCCATGCAAAGCAATCATCCAATATGATATATAACAATTCAAGCAAGATGTGCACGACCGCACAGTCACATATCACAAACGCCGGCACGACGGCCCGACGTCCCGTGCACTTATGGCACTCTCGGGTGCACCGAAAACACCAGATCTCACCATTGAGCATTTAGTCCGGCACGCAGGCCCAAGACTCTCATTATGCCGCTGACGAAAGCCCAATGCCTTGGCGCTCTCATGTCCAGCCTACATAACGCAGGTGCAGATCAGCCACCCCCCGTTGCTCAAATCGCCTTGCCCAACCAAGTACATCGTACATGCGGCCACATTTAAAGGCACGGGTCGGTTTCACCTTGCCTGTTCGGCACGAAGCCATTTCATACAGTTGCAGCCCAACGCTCAACCGTACACAAAGTGGCAACTCACGGCCACAAGAGTTGCACCCAACTCTCACAATTTCCTGGACTTCCTCCAGTACTTTATCCATCATGCATACAAGCAATAATCACGGAGTCTTCTCCGATATGCAAACAAGCATCACCAATCCAGACCAAGATGTCTAGATGGGCTTCACACAGTATGCCTAGATCCGTACTCCAATTCCGGACTCTAATAAGGGGGACTTCACATATCTACCCCAAGGGACGCCACAACCCACCGCACACTCGCGGGGAAGGGTTTTCCCTATGCAATGCAGGAATTAAGGACTTCACATGTCCAAGAAGGAAATCGTTACCCTAGGAACTCGCTTCAGAGCCATGGAGAGAAATTTGAGACGGATGAAAGCCTTCGCAGCAGCGTTGCCTTCGCAAATCCGAACTCGGCTCGCGATTTGAACCACCGTAGCACCACCGGCAGCCGGATTCCACTTCTTCTTCCTCACCTTGCTCTCACCTCTCTCTTAAAGTTAAAAGGAGAAGATGAAACTTGGAAATGAGCATTGCATTCTCCTTTCCCGGCCTTATCAGACCAGGAATGAGCCCCAGCCACAGGATCCTCTTTAAGGAAAATGAACGGCCAAGATCTGCCCGAAAAAGACTATTTTTTGGCCGACACGGCCTGTGACACGCCCGTGTCACAGGCCGTGTACCCTTAAGCGGCACACGCGGCACACGTACCGACTGAAATCTACCAGAGCACGGGCATCGACACGGCCGTGTCGAACCTGACACGCCCGTGTCAGTCATGTGACACGCCCGTGTCACCCCTGTTACACGGTACTCCACAAGCTCTAAAACCAACAGAGCAGTACATAGGTAGGCACACGCCCTCGGACACGCCCGTGTCAAATCTGACACGGCCGTGTTCAAGGCTTGGTTCCGGGCCGTGTAATTCTCTGACTCAGTCCGGCTATTTCTTGAGTGACACGCCCTGGGACATGCCCGTGTCCCAGGCCGTGTACTCTCAACACGCCCTGGGACACGCCCGTGTCCCAGGCCGTGTCAAGCAGCCTGCACCTCAAATCCAGTTTTGAGATTTTTGGGGTGTTACAGTCGGGGCTTTGCGTCGGCGGAAGGCGAAGAATTTTCGAGAGAGATGGATTTGAAATGTCGGTTGATTTGTGATTTCTATAGTGTTATATATATAACCCTAGTTATGATAATTAAGTGTCTAATTAATCTAAGATAAGCCTTTCATTAAGGCACAAATAGGTCGATTTGCGAAAATGAAGAAATGGACAGAATTCAAAAAGAGACGGGGCATTTCTCGAGAGGAAGAGTTAGTTCTCGAGATATAGAGTTAGAGTTCTTGAGAATTGAATTTATAGTACTCGAGAACTTATTGTACTTCTCGAGAGATAGACCTTTAGTTCTCGAGAAGTAGACTTTAGTTTTCGAGAACTAGTTATTTAGTTTTTTAGAAGTTTACTTTATTTCTCGAGAACTGCCTTCCACTTGAGAAATTTCTAACCTTTTTGTAGTATCCTCGATTCCTGAGCTTTGAAATGATCTCTTTTGCTCTATCCTTCTTTGTTCAGCATCCCAAGTTCAGATTTGAAGAAATTGAACTTGGTCTCGTCCAGCGGCTTCGTGAAAATATCTACAACTTGCCGATCTGTTGGCACGTTCTGTAGATCCACATCCCCTTGCTCCACATGATCCCGGATGAAGTGAGATCTGAGCTCGATGTGCTTTGTCCGGCTGTGCGAGACTGGGTTGTTGGCAATTGCTATTATGCTGGAGGAGTCGAAACAATGGAATGTCTTTAACCTTCATGTTGTAATCTTCTAGCTGGTTCTTTAGCAAAAGCAACTGTGCACAAAAACTACCGGCAGAAATATATTCTGACTCGGCCGTTAAGATTGCGATACAGTTTTTCTTTTTACTACTTCGGGAGATAAGCCTTCTTCCAAGGAACTGACACGTCCCGAAAGTGCTTTTTCTGTCATCTTTGCTACCTACAAAGTCTGCATTTGAAAAACAAATTAGTTCGCTGTCATTACTTTTTGGGTACCATAAGCCAAGATTCGGTATACCTTTAAGGTATCTCAAGATCCGCTTTGCAGCAGTATTGTGGGATTCCTTACAGTTCACTTGGAATCTTGCACAGACACATGTAGAAAACATAATGTCCGGTATACTGGAAGTAAGGTAGAGCAAGGATCCAACTATGCTTCTGTACTTGGTTTCATCAAAAGGTTTCCCTTTCTCATCCTTCTCCAGAGACATAGCTGAGGCCATTCGAATTCCTCATAGAGGTTGCACTCTCCATTATGAATTTCTTAATCAACTCCTTGGTGAACTTAGTCTGTGAGATGAAAATTCCATCTTCAGATTGTTTCACCTGAAGTCCTAAGAAAGACTTCAGGTCTCCCATAATACTCATTTCAAACTTTTCTTGCATAATTTTAGAAAACGTTTTGCATAGGTTGGCATCTGTAGAACCAAACATGATGTCGTCGACATAGATTTGCACTAGCAAAATCTTGTCTTTAATTTCCCTAAGAAATAATGTCTTATCTATCTTTCCCCTTATGAACTTGTTCTTGAGGAGAAAGCTAAACAACGTTTCGTACCAAGCTCGAGGAGCTTTTTTCAAACTGTAAAGCGCTTTCGATAATAAATAAACATAGTCAGGAAAGTTAGGATCAACAAAACCTCGGGGCTGCTCCATGTACACATATTCCTTTATGTCACCATTAAGGAAGGCGAACTTTACGTCCATTTGATAGATAATGAAGCCCATCAGTGCAGCATAAGCCAGGAAAAGTCTTATTGCCTCCAACCTTGCCACTGGAGCGTATGTTTGGTCGAAGTCAATTCCTTCTTCTTGACAGTATCCTTTGGCGATGAGTCTGGCCTTGTTCTTTATGATTGTCCCATCCTCGTCCAACTTTTTACTGTAGACCCACTTCGTCCCGATGACATTCTTACCTTTGGGTCTTGGAACTAGCTTCCAAACTTTGCAGTGCTTAAACTGGTTCAGTTCTTCTTCCATGGCTAAGATCCATGATGCGTCTTAGTTTGCTTCCTCAAACATCTTTTGTTCAACCTATGAGAGAAAACTTAAATGTAGATTCTCGTTAGTTGTACCTCGACGAGTTCTGACACCATCCCGGGGATCTCCTATGATTTGGTCCAATGGATGATCCTTCAAATGTCTGAGCTCTAGATTCCTAGCATCTGGAACATCTTCAGCAACTGGAGTGACTTCATCAACTTGGATGGTTTATTCATCTCCTATCATCTATCTCTCCAATGGGGGTTAGAGTAGTGATCTTGATGAACTTTTATCTTTCACCTTCAGTCAGTTCATCCAAGCTAATTTCTTTCAGCTTTGTACTTGCATCTACAACAGGCACACTGGACGATTTGCTTTGCAACAAGCTCGTCTCATCAAATACAACATGTATGGATTCCTCTACAACCAGACGTTTTCTATTGAAAATCCTGTATGCCTTACTATGGTTACTATAACCTACAAAAATTCCTTCAAAACTTTTTTCACTAAACTTGGTAGTATGATACTTACCATTGTTAAGCACAAACCATTTACAGCCAAAAATTCTAAAATATAAAATAGTTTGTTTCCTGCCTTTTAGAAGTTCGTAAGGTGTCTTATCATGATTCTTATTGATGAGTGCTCGATTTTGCAAGTGGCATGCAGTATTGACGTCTTCAGCCAAGAAGTATTCTGGTAGTGAAGCATCACTCAACATAGTCCTATAGGCCTCTATGAGTGTTCTGTTCCTTCTCTCAGCTACTCAATTTTGCTGTGGAGTACGAGGAGATGAAAATTCATGAAAGATACCTAGGCTTTCACAAAATTCTTTCATGGCCCCAAACTTGAATTCTGTTCCATTTTCACTTCTGATTTTGACTACGGAATAGTTGTATTCATTTTGGTCCTGCCTGCCAAAATTAGTAAGGATATCGAAGGTATCTGACTTGTGTTTTAGAAAGAACACCCACGCAAAGCGCGAGTAGTCATCAACAATAACCAATGTATATTCCTTACTCCCAAGCTTCTAATTTGTAGTGGACCGAACAAGTCCATATGAAGTAGATGGAGACATCTACCTGAATCTTTGTTAATAATGCTTTTAAAGGTAGCCCTTGTTTGCTTTCCTTTTACGCATGCATGACAAGGTCTATATTTGACGTACTTGACATTCAGGGCATCACAAACTAAGTTCTGGGAGAATAATATATTAATAGTTTTAAAGTTAATATGTACTAACCTCTTGTGCCATTGGTCACCAAGAGACGCACTATCTTTTGCTAAAAAACACACTGGTGTAGAAGAGTCTATACAAATGAAATTTAAACAGAATATATTTCGGCTTCGAGTGCCAGAAAAAATCATTTCAATATTATCAACAGAATTTATCAAGGACTTGTCAACATGGATTCAACTATGTATCCTTTGTCGCATAGCTGACTTATGCTTATAAGATTGTGTTCCAATCCCTCGATATAAGCTACATCCGAAAAGGATACACTACCGTTAGTGATCATTCCATAGCCTTTAGTATTCCCTCAGTTTGAACCTCCAAAAATGACCTTTGGTCCGTTCAACACTGGAGAATAATTTTGAAGTAGGCTTCTTGTCCCGGTCATGTGTCGATAACATCCACTGTCCAAATACTAGATAGGCATTTTAGTGGCCTTTGGACATCCCAGCAATCATAATCAGTTTGCCTTAGGAACCTAAACAAGTTTCGGTCCTTGGTCTCGTGTTAGAACACTCCCCCTATGAGGATTAGCATCATGAGTGGTCATTCTAATGTTGCCAACTTAAGGAGTTGGAACATTTCTTGGATTAAACCAACAATCAATGGCAAAATGACCAATTTTGCCACAACACCAATAGTTGGACCTGTGGTATCTTTGTCATAGGTACTCCTGCTTGACCTTCTAGGATACTGGTCCCGCAGGGGTAGCATTCTTGGAGGAGGAAGCTTCATGATGATGGCAATCACATGATTTCTTCTCCTTCACAGGCTTTTCTATAATGGATTTTACTTTTGGTGCTTTCTTGAAGTTATGACCATGATCATAAGGACCATAGTCTTCAAGAATGACTTCTTCATAAGGTGCCTTAAAGACACTCTCACCAATGTTTTTGGGGGGAGTCCATCCTTAGTAACGAGACTTTGGCTCTACATAAGTAGGCCTTGTCAAGTGGCCGTAGGATGAGTCAAGATCAAACTCATGAGTTGGAAATATGACTTTCTTAAGGATAGTCTGATCTTGAGGGGCCTTCCCCTTTGCTTTGGCCAAGGCCTTCTTGGCGGTCTTATTCCTTCTCTAAGCCTTATTCATCCTAGAAGATTTACTAGGAGCTTCTACATGGCCTAGCCCAGCACCCTTTGCCTGAGCAGAGAATTCAGAAATAAGAGGAAGAACTACCTTGGGCTTAGAGAAACCTTCAACAAGTTTCTTTTTGGCTTCTACTAATTCTTCCAACCCCTTGATGATTTCATCCTTCAGATCAAGATGCTTGATAGCCTTGTTGAACTCACCAACAATAGTATCTAAGTCTTCTCTGAGTGAGTCCATCTTAACGACATTCTCTCTCAGAGAGCTTTCTATGGCTTTTAGAGACTTAATCTATTTTGCCTGAGTTTTTACGACCTTTCGACATTTGTCGTAAGCCATGATCAACTCCTTATACTGTGCCATGAGTTCAGAGTAATCGTTAGAGGAGCTGTCCTCATGATCATGCTTAGAAACTTCAGATTCTGAAAGAGGGGTGTGAGATTTTACCTCCCCAGTGAACTGGGGCTCTTGTTCATCATCTGACTGAGCCATAAGCCCAAAGTAGGCTTCCTCTTCTTCACTTGACTCAGATGAGTAAGAGTCACTGTAACGCCCCCGATTTTTTTCTGCGATTATTTAATTCACGTTTGGCGTTACGTTGAAGTTTTTCTGGCTCGTGCCGTTGTTAGAGTACCTCGTTAGGTGTTCTTAAAGGTTTAGCCTGATTGCGGGGTTCCCCAGCTAGCCGGTGTCTGTTTTGGAGGCCCGGTTGAGCCTTTCAGGGAATCCTCGTGTTTTGGCTTCGGGTGAGGTTAGCCAGAGTGTTTGATCGTCGGAGGTCATTTTCGACTTCGTCGTTGTTTTCGTAGCACGAGTGTTTAGCTACGGTGCGAGTTTGGTCAAAATCCGAGAACGTCACATTTTTTTTTCGTCGTTTTGACGGTCGCTCGTTAGCGAGTCGCCATCATTTTATGATAGCGTATATATTTATTTACGCATGTGTAGCGTGGCGCGTGATTTATGCGTGCCGATATTTATATACGTGTGCGTGCGCGCGTGTGCGTGCGTGCGGAGTTGAAATTGTGTGCGTGGAGGTATGCGTGTTCTTGCGTAAATCCGTGTATTTATATAGGTATGGGAGAATACATGTATATGAGTGTATGTGGTTAGTATATATATATATATATATATATATATATATATATATATATATATATTTGGTTAGTATTTAGTATATGGATTAATTATTAGTTTTATTTAGTCAAAATAGCATTAGGATATGTTATGTTTAGATTAGTATTAAGTTTATTATATATAACTTAATATTTTAGGTTGTATTCATTCCCTTCCCCCATTACCCAACGCCTCCAGGAATTGAAATAGGATAGCATTAAGTTTATATAATATAACTTAGGTTATTTATTTAGGTTAGTTTTCCCTCCCCAACCCGTGTAAACCAAAAAAAGAGGAAAAACGCAAGCCTGGAGAAAACAGTGCGGCTGCTGTTCTCCCGAGCGGAAGAAAAGGAAAAGGCGGAAGCCCTAGTTGCTGCTCCGACCGCCCGTTGACCGCCCATTTCTTCCCGAAATTTTCATCCGAGGCCGGATCCGAACTCCCCTAGGCGAGATCTTCCTTCCGAGGTAACTTATTTGAGATTTCACCGTAGATTTTTCTGTGATTGGATGTGCGTTTTTGTTGGTTTTGTTCCTCATTTTGATGAGATGTTTCTCTCTAGTTTCTGGAAGCTTTGTGTGCTTGTGGACGGCCGATATTGCGAGGTTGTGCTGGCGAAATTTTTGGTGAATAGCGAGGCAAGTGCTCCTTTCGCCCTTGCCATTTTGATCCCTTAATTTCTCTCGTTTTCGTAGTTTAAATTTCAGCTTTTTGGTTATGCTATCCTCCTAACCGAACCCTACCCAAAAACCCTAACCAAACCTACCCGAAATCTCTTTGGAAATCGTTTATTTTTGTTCTCTTGTTGTAATCGTTCTCGTTAGGATTTCGTTGTGATAGGTTTAGTGTGTAGGGTTTATACAAATAAATTGTAGAAATTATGTTATAAATTAATGATTTAGGATTAGTTGGGGATTTGGATTTTTGTCCAAATCTCTCGCTAATTTTTGTTTGGTGTCGACGTATTTTGGGTGTAGGTGAGCACGCACGACCTATGGTCGTGCGTCTGAGATCGTGCGCCCTGATGTTGGTGCTCATGCGTTAGCTTTAGTGTCGAGTGGGAGTACTCACTCGTCGAGGCATTGTGTAATCGCAACGTTTTTCCCTTAGCTTTGCTTTCTCTCCCGAGTGAATTCTCGAGTTCAAAGGTCTCTTGTCGGCTGTTGTTTTTTTTTTTGAAGGCTGAATCGTTGGTTGTGGTCAGTAGTGGTGGTTAAGGCTCTGAATATGGGTGATGTGTTTGTGTGATTTAGCCGTGGACACACGTTTTATCTTGTCCCAGCTGTACCCTGGGCAGGTTTGTGGGAGGTTCCCTAGTGCTTTCACATGTATACCCTTGAGCATTTTCTTGGTAAGGGTTGTTGGGGACAGAGTTTTCCTCCCAACCTGATCCATGTTGTTGATTTTGCTACTGCCATCTCTCATAATTTAAGATGTTAGATGTTTCTTCTTTTGTGGATTGCAGCATATTTTTGGCACTTGTTAGCCTTGTTGACACTGCAGGTTTTTTTTAAGCAGGGTTGTTGCTGTTTCTTCGCACTTTGTGCAGGTTTGCTTTGTCTTGCCTTGGACAGCGTTTGTTTCTGTCTTAGTTGCCCTGGCACTTTCTTTGCTTACTTTGTTACAACACTTTCTTTTAGCACTTGTATTTTATTTCTTGTTGAGGTATTCTGTCTTTTGAATGCCTCAGGTTCTGGATAGTAGCCAGTGTAGTGGTTAGGTTGCTGTGGTTTTGCTGTGGTGCTGCTGGAGGTCTCTTGGTCCTTGGGGACCCTTTTGTTTGACTTGTGAGGTAGTTTTCTGCACTCTTACAGACATACATACTTGTCAGTGGGTTTGTGTCAGTTGTTGGCGCCCACTGGTAGTTTTACCCTATATACTAGATATGCTTTCTATTACTGCTACCTTTCTGGAGATAGTCTATTTGCTCTTGGGATGATTTATGTTAGGTTGCTAGTTACTTTTAAACTTAAAGAATCCTATTATGTATATAATTCATGATTTGCATATTTCATAAAACTCATGTACTACTTTCAAAATAACGTATAAGATCGTTTTCCTATACATATATAAACTAAATCTAGAGTCTTGCATAGTATAAGTGGTCCCATGGGGGAACACTTATGCCCTCTTTTAGGATGTCTCAATCATAACTGAAGTATTTTCCGCTGCGTATAAATATAGTTTTCAACCCGTGGACTATCTGATCCACTGAGCCGATGGATACGACCTTTAAAATATAACTAATTTTCTAATCATTTAACCAATGATTTTCATAAAGTAAAGTAGATAGTGTTTTGCCTGAGCGTCAGCAGTTATCCCCTGCTCGACGTGGCATCACGACACGTGTTTTCTCACACTCTGATAATTCATAATTCGGAGAAAATGCGGGTTGTGACAGTTGGTATCAGAGGGAGGTTGCTCGACAAGTTGGTCGGGCAACCTTTCCTTGTTTGTATTAGATGTTTAGAGTCATATCATACACACACCGACATGTCATCAGCACGTCTTGGCTGAAGCACGAACACTGCACTACACTCATAGCATAACATGAAGTATACGGGGCATATTATGTAATATGAAATGCATAATATGTGTTTGTATATGGATCCACCATAGGGGCAACATGCGAGGGTTATGTATTATGGGGTGCATAACCTCACCGCATGGATGCGACTAGCACGTTTTCTTTTTCGTTGCATGAGAATGTTATGTATTATGGGATGCATAACATTTTCATGTGTACGCCGCCATGGCATGCATTAGGGCCTTTTTAGAATTCATAGCATAATCATGCATGGCATAACATTGCATAAGCATAACGCGCCAAACTAAAGGCTTGCAGGATGACATGTGTACACACATAATTTTTGAGTCAAAAAGAATATAAATTCATGCATTCCCGATCTAGGCACAAGAGTTAGAGTGATGGTGGTGAACCGTCTTAGGCTAAGCATAACATTACTTTTGTATTTAATAAAATAAAATCCCAGAGCAAGTATAGCAGTAGAAGATCATATTTATGTATGTATTGTATGTACCTTTTGTCTAATCCAAGGAGTTTAGCTAAGTTCTAATCGTTTGTTCTGTATTAATTTTCCTTATAGTATGCCGCTGAAGCGTAGAGTGACGAGGTCGACTCCCCAGTCTGAGGGTGAGTCCTCCGGTGCTCAAAGTGATGCGATGGTGGAAAGTCTGAGGCAGAGCAACGAGGCCTTATCAAGGCAGGTGGTGGAGTTGCGGGCCCAGATGCAGTCCTTTTTATCCGGAGCGGCGGGTCAGACTCCGGGAGTTCAGGACCCCACCATGGGTACAGCTGTTCTAGCCTCTCCTGCCCCTCCTGCTCCTCTCGTGCCTCCAGTGGTGGTGCCCCCCGGGATGGCTTTCATCTCCCAGTTCCAGAGGCTGAGCCCTCCCACTTACGATGGGAAGGCGGATTTCATGGTGTTGGACGACTGGCTGATCACTATGGAGGAGATGCTTCACTATTCAGGTATCTCAGATGATCAGAAGGTGATGCTGGGCGTTTATCAGCTGAAGGGTTTGGCGAAGACCTGGTGGTTAAGAGAGAAGGAAGGCATGGTCGGAGGATGTTCCTGGAGTTCTTTCAAGGAGTTGCTGATGAGGAAGTTTCTACCGGTAGTGGAGCGAGATAGGTTGATGAACAACTTTCTTCATCTGAAACAGCGTCAGCTCACCATCAACGAGTACGAGATTGAGTTTAGCAAGCTCAGTCGATTTGCTCCGAGTTTGGTGGCTACCGAGGAGGACAGAGCGAAGTGTTTTCTGGGTGGCCTCAGGAGCGATGTCCAGCAGCTTGCGGTTGCTCACGGCGTAGTTACTTATGCGGGAGTAGTGGAAGCTGCTCTGAAGGTGGAGGCGATAGAGACTGCGAAGAACAGAGGCCAGTTAGTGCGGAATGAAAAGTGGAAGACTGCTGAAGACAAGAACTCCCTGGTACTTGGTGCTGCTTCTGGGAAGAAGAGCAAGATGGTCTGTAGTTTCTGTGGCCAGTCGGGCCGTACTGTGGAGAGGTGTTACAAGAGGGCAAATGCTCAAAAGAAGGAACATGTGCATGCTATTCAGGGTGCTCCTAGGAGGGATGTTCCTTACCCTATTTGCAAGCGACGCGGGCATGATGTCGCTCAGTGCTGGTCCAAGGATCGAGCCTGCTTTCAGTGTGGTCAGAAGGGCCATATAAAGGCGAGATGTCCTCAGGTTCAGTCCGCTCTTCATGCAGTCCCACTTCAGGCGTTACCTCCGCCTCAGCCGGTGGACAAGGGTAAAGGGAAGCTTAATGTGGTATCTTCAGCGGAGGCTGAGACTTCGACGCAGGTCATTTCAGGTAAACCTTCTCGCTTGTCTCTTCAATTCTGTAGAAGTTTTGGTGTTGCTATTGTGTGGTTTTCTTAGATTGCTTGTGCAAATTATATTTTATTTTATTTTTTGTGTATAGGGAGTTTTAAGGTAAGGAACCGCTGGGCGCGCGTTCTTTTTGACTCAGGTGCTACCCACTCCTTTGTGGCTAGGGCCTTTGTCGAGCGGTGCCAGTGGGTTCTTGATCGTGTTGGTAATGCCTTTTGCGTCAAATTCCCCTCGGGCGATTCCGTGATATCGGATCAGGGCGTTCTGGACTGTCCTATTTTGTTGGGGATTTTCTGGCCAAGGCAGATCTGAAGGTTATAGACTTGGAGGATTTCGACGTCATCCTGGGTATGGACTGGTTGTCCCGATATGATGCAGTGATCCAGTGTAGGGGAAAGCGCTTGGATTTCAGGAAGGACAGCGGTCAGCCTGGGAGTATTTACGGTGATTCACGTCAGGGCTCTCCGACGATTTCTGCGGTATGTGCTCAGAGGTTATTTCGTGCTGACTGTTTTGCTTGCTTAGTCTCGGTGCTGGGGACTGTTAGCAGTGTGCCGCTTTTGGATGAGATTCCTGTTGCGCGGGAGTTTTCCGACGTGTTTCCTAGCAATCTTCCCGGTCTTCCTCCAGACAGAGATGTTGAGTTCGTGATTGATTTGGAGCCCGGTACGCGTCCCATTGCCAAGGCGCCGTATCAGATGGCCCCGCGAGAGCTGGAGGAGCTTCGTACCCAGCTAGATGAGTTATTGGCAAAGGGCTTCATAAGGCAGAGCTCGTCGCCCTGGGGTGCTCCGGTTCTCTTTGTAAAGAAGAAGGATGGTTCGATGCGCCTTTGTATCGACTATAGAGAGTTGAACAAAGTCACCATCAAGAACAGGTATCCACTGCCCAGAATCGACGACTTATTCGATCAGTTGCGTGGGAGTGCAGTATTTTCCAAGATAGACCTTCGATCGGGCTATCATCAGCTCAGGATTCGGGAGTCGGACATTCCACGGACGGCTTTCCGATCGAGGCATGGGCATTTCGAATTCTTGGTCATGTCGTTTGGGCTGACCAATGCGCCTTCAGCATTCATGGACATGATGAACCGGGTGTTCAAGGACTTTCTGGACAAGTTTGTCGTCGTATTCATTGACGACGTGCTGATATACTCTCGGAATGCTGCGGAGCATGATCAGCACTTGCGGTTGGTGTTATCCGCATTAAGGGATCATCAGTTGTACGCCAAGCTGAGCAAATGTGAGTTCTGGTTGCCTCAGGTTTCCTTCCTGGGTCATGTAGTGAACAAGGATGGTATTTCAGTGGATTCGGAGAAGATTTCTGCAGTGATGGATTGGCATAGACCGAGCACACCCAAGGAGATCAGGAGCTTCTTGGGGTTGGCCGGCTATTATAGAAGGTTCGTGGAGGGCTTTTCTACCTTGGCAGCGCCCTTGACTAAGCTGACGCAGAAGCACGCGGCGTTCATTTGGAGTGATAAGTGTGAGGAGGCTTTTCTGGAGCTGAAGAGCAGGTTATGTTCTGCCCCTGTGTTGACATTGCCTGCGGAGGGCAAGGATTATGATGTTTATGTGGATGCCTCGCATGTCGGGCTCGGTGGCGTGTTGATGCAGGAGGGGAAGGTGATCGCGTATGGGTCACGGCAGTTGAAGACTCACGAGCGAAATTACCCTACGCACGACCTCGAGTTCGCAGCGGTGATTTTTTCCTTGAAGTTGTGGAGACACCTACTCTATGGAGCTCAGTGCAAGATTTTCACAGATCACAAGAGCCTGAAGTACGTGTTTACACAAAAGGAGCTGAATCTGCGTCAGCGGCGGTGGCTAGAGTATGTGGCTGATTTCGACGTTGAGATCCATTATCATTCGGGCAAGGCCAATGTGGTGGCCGACGTCTTGAGCTGGAAGACGGGGAAGATCTTCAACCTCACCGCAGACTGATTGGTGGAGGAGTTCTTATTGATGCATATCTCCGCAGGATGCTGTGATTTGCAGAGCAGTTTGTCAGTGATAGAACCGTCTTGGATTTCACTCACCAGGCTGCACCAGAAGGAGGATCCGGACTTGCTACACCTGTACCTCAGAGCTGAGAGAGGGGAGTTGCCGGATTTCTCTATCGATGACTCGGGTACTTTGAAGTACCGCGGCAGGTTTTGCATTCCTGCGGTTGGAGACATCAGGGTAATGGTATGCAAGGAGGCTCATGGATCTAGTGTTGCCTACCACCCAGGATCTACCAAGATGTATCATGATCTGAAGCAGATCGCCTGGTGGTATGGTATGAAGGGGGATATAGCCCGGTACGTTTCCGAGTGTTTCACTTGCAAGCGTGTGAAGGCCGACCATGGGAGGCCGGGTGGCAAGTTGGCACCTTTGGAGATCCCGACTTGGAAGTGGGAAAGTATCTCGATGGATTTCATCACGGGCTTGCCGAGATCTCCAAGAGGGTTTGATTCAGTTTGGGTGATCGTGGACCGACTGATGAAGTGTGCGCACTTCGTGCCTTATAAGATCGATTACCCGATGAAGAAAATAGCGAAGTTATATTTGGATGAGGTCGTCAGATTGCACGGCGTGCCAGTTAGCATCATTTCGGATCGAGACTCGCATTATACATCTCGCTTCTGGAGGAGTTTGCAAGAGGGTCTGGGGACAGATTTGAGGTATTCTACTGCTTACCACCCGCAGACCAACTGGCAGACTGAGCGTGTGAACCAGATTGTGGAGGATATGATCCGGTGCTACATCCTAGACCACGGTGGAGCGTGGGATGAGCGTTTGCGGCTCATGGAGTTTGCCTACAACAACAGTTACCAAGAGAGCCTGCAGATGGCCCCCTTCGAGGCGTTGTATGGGAGGCGCTGCAGAACTCCATTGTTTTGGACCGAGGCTGGTGAGAGACCTCTGTTGGGTCCTGATGCACTTGAAGAAATGGAGGTTTCCGTGAAGCTCACTCGAGAGAAACTTCGGGTGGCTCAAGAGAGGTATGAAAAGAACGCCAATCGGCGTAGGTCCGATTTGGAGTTTTCGGTGGAGGATTTGGTCTTCTTGAAGGTGTCTCCGATGGTAGGAGTGAAGAGGTTTGGCAAGAATCGAAAATTGGATCCGAGATATGTGGGCCCGTTCAGGATTTTGGAGCGTATTGGTGTGTCTGCATATAGGTTGGATCTACCAGCCAGCTTCCCTGGTGTCCATAATGTGTTTCATGTGAGCCAGTTGCGAAAGTGTGTGCGGAGTAGTGGACAAGTCTTGGATGATGTGCCCCAGTTGGAGCCTAACCTCTCGTATGTTGAGGTGCCGGTCCGCATCTTGGATACTCAAGATCGAGTGTTGCGGACAAAGTCTTTTCCGATGGTGAAGGTTCTTTGGAAGAATCAAGATTTGGAGAGCACGACTTGGGAGCTAGAGTCGGCTATGAGGGAGGCTCACCCTCATTTGTTCCCCTGATTTGTCGGGTATGTTTCCTTTTGAGTAACTTGTACTTTATTACTTTCCCTCTGTAGTAGAAGTAGCATATGTAAAGTTTCGGGACGAAACTTTCTGTTAGGGGGAGTGACTGTAACGCCCCCGATTTTTTTCTGCGATTATTTAATTCTCATTTGGCGTTACGTTGACGTTTTTCCGGCTCGTGCCGTTGTTAGAGTACCTCGTTAGGTGTTCTTAGAGGTTTAGCCTGTTTGCGGGGTTCCCCAGCTAGCCGGTGTCTGTTTTGGAGGCCCGGTTGAGCCTTTCAGGGAATCCTCGTGTTTTGGCTTCGGGTGAGGTTAGCCAGAGTGTTTGATCGTCGGAGGTCATTTTCGACTTCGTCGTTGTTTTCGTAGCACGAGTGTTTAGCTACGCTGCGAGTTTGGTCAAAATCCGAGAACGTCACATTTTTTTTCGTCGTTTCGACGATCGCTCGTTAGCGAGTCGCCATTTTTTTATGATAGCATATATATTTATTTACGCATGTGTAGCGTGGCGCGTGATTTATGCGTGCCGATATTTATATACGTGTGCGTGCGCGCGTGTGCGTGCGTGCGGAGTTGAAATTGTGTGCGTGGAGGTATGCGTGTTCTTGCGTAAATCCGTGTATTTATATAGGTATGGGAGAATACATGTATATGAGTGTATGTGGTTAGTATATATATATATATATATATATATATATATATATATATATATATATATATATATATATATTTTTGGTTAGTATTTAGTATATGGATTAATTATTAGTTTTATTTAGTCAAAATAGCATTAGGATATGTTATGTTTAGATTAGTATTAAGTTTATTATATATAACTTAATATTTTAGGTTGTATTCATTCCCTTCCCCCATTACCCAACGCCTCCAGGAATTGAAATAGGATAGCATTAAGTTTATATAATATAACTTAGGTTATTTATTTAGGTTAGTTTTCCCTCCCCAACCCGTGTAAACCAAAAAAAGAGGAAAAACGCAAGCCTGGAGAAAACAGTGCGGCTGCTGTTCTCCCGAGCGGAAGAAAAGGAAAAGGCGGAAGCCCTAGTTGCTGCTCCGACCGCCCGTTGACCGCCCATTTCTTCCCAAAATTTTCATCCGAGGCCGGATCCGAACTCCCCTAGGCGAGATCTTCCTTCCGAGGTAACTTATTTGAGATTTCACCGTAGATTTTTCCGTGATTGGATGTGCGTTTTTGTTGGTTTTGTTCCTCATTTTGATGAGATGTTTCTCTCTAGTTTCTGGAAGCTTTGTGTGCTTGTGGACAGCCGATATTGCGAGGTTGTGCTGGCGAAATTTTTGGTGAATAGCGAGGCAAGTGCTCCTTTCGCCCTTGCCATTTTGATCCCTTAATTTCTCTCGTTTTCGTAGTTTAAATTTCAGCTTTTTGGTTATGCTATCCTCCTAACCGAACCCTACTCGAAAACCCTAACCAAACCTACCCGAAATCTCTTTGGAAATCGTTTATTTTTGTTCTCTTGTTGTAATCGTTCTCGTTAGGATTTCGTTGTGATAGGTTTAGTGTGTATGGTTTATACAAATAAATTGTAGAAATTATGTTATAAATTAAGGATTTAGGATTAGTTGGGGATTTGGATTTTTGTCCAAATCTCTCGCTAATTTTTGTTTGGTGTCGACGTATTTTGGGTGTAGGTGAGCACGCACGACCTATGGTCGTGCGTCTGAGATCGTGCGCCCTGATGTTGGTGCTCGTGCGTTAGCTTTAGTGTCGAGTGGGAGTACTCACTCGTCGAGGCGTTGTGTAATCGCAACGTGTTGAGTCCGGCGTTCCTTCACTTGACCCGTGGCGCTCTGCTACTTATATAAAAAATTAAGTAGCGCCCTCTCCAACAGTCCGGGCTTTTGGTGCAGTTGGGTATGCGCTTGATCCTTCAATTGGTATCAGAGGAGGTCACGGGTTCAAGACCGGGGGGGCGCTATTAAATCCTGATTTTTCCCTTCTACCTGTGTGGGTCTGGTGGGTCAGGCAACCGTGGACATGTGGTAACCCCACCTCTGAGCCGTGTGGGCCATGTGGTAACCCCACCTCTGAGCCGACGGGTTGTGCTGGACGCCGGGGGGGGGGGGATTGTTGGGTCCCGCGTTCCTTCACTTGACCCGTGGCGCTCTGCTACTTATATAAAAAATTAAGTAGCGCCCTCTCCAACAGTCCGGGCTTTTGGTGCAGTTGGGTATGCGCTTGATCCTCCACAACGTTTTTCCCTTAGCTTTGCTTTCTCTCCCGAGTGAATTCTCGAGTTCAAAGGTCTCTTGTCGGATGTTTTTTTTTTTTGAAGGCCGAATCGTGGGTTGTGGTCAGTAGTGGTGGTTAAGGCTCTGAATAGGGGTGATGTGTTTGTGTGATTTAGCCGTGGACACACGTTTTATCTTGTCCCAGCTATACCCTGGGCAGGTTTGTGGGAGGTTCCCTAGTGCTTTCACATGGATACCCTTGAGCATTTTCTTGGTAAGGGTTGTTGGGGACAGAGTTTTCCTCCCAACCTGATCCATGTTGTTGATTTTGCTACTGCCATCTCTCACAATTTAAGATGTTAGATGTTTCTTCTTTTGTGGATTGCAAAATATTTTTGGCACTTGTTAGCCTTGTTGACTCTGCAGGTTTTTTTAAGCAGGGTTGTTGCTGTTTCTTCGCACTTTGTGCAGGTTTGCTTTGTCTTGCCTTGGACAACGTTTGTTTCTGTCTTAGTTGCCTTTGCACTTTCTTTGCTTACTTTGTTACAGCACTTTCTTTTAGCACTTGTATTTTATTTCTTGCTGAGGTATTCTGTCTTTTGAATGCCTCAGGTTCTGGATAGTAGCCAGTGTAGTGGCTAGGTTGCTGTGGTTTTGCTGTGGTGCTGCTGGAGGTCTCTTGGTCCTTGGGGACCCTTTTGTTTGACTTGTGAGGTAGTTTTCTGCACTCTTACAGACATACATACTTGTCAGTGGGTTCGTGTCAGTTGTTGGCGCCCACTGGTAGTTTTACCCTATATACTAGATATGCTTTCTTTTACTGCTACCTTTCTGGAGATAGTTTATTTGCTCTTGGGATGATTTATGTTAGGTTGCTAGTTACTTTTAAACTTAAAGAATCCTATTATGTATATAATTCATGATTTGCATATTTCATAAAACTCATGTACTACTTTCAAAATAACGTATAAGATCGTTTTCCTATACATATATAAACTAAATCTAGAGTCTTGCATAGTATAAGTGGTCCCCTGGGGGAACACTTATGCCCTCTTTTAGGATGTCTCAATCATAACTGAAGTATTTTCCGCTGCGTATAAATATAGTTTTCAACCCGTGGACTATCTGATCCACTGAGCCGAGGGATACGGCCTTTAAAATATAACTAATTTTCTAATCATTTAACCAATGATTTTCATAAAGTAAAGTAGATAGTGTTTTGCCTGAGCGTCAGCAGTTATCCCCTGCTCGACGTGGCATCACAACACGTGTTTTCTCACACTCTGATAATTCATAATTCGGAGAAAATGCGGGTTGTGACAGTCACTAAGAGTCTTGCCCTTCTTGGCTATCAGTCTCTTCTATGTCCTCTTCTTGCTGTACAAGGACTTCTTTTCTTCTCTCCTGCCACCCTTCTTCTTCTTGTGGGGGCAGTCAGCTATGACGTGACCTAGCTTGTTACAACAGTAGCAAACTATGTTAGTCGAAATATGTTTCTTCTGTTTAGAACCATACCTATCGTGGCTGCTTGAGCCCTTTATGTGTCGATCACTTTCAAGTCGGGATCTTCTATAAGAGGCATCCCTGCCTTTCCATTGCTTCTCTTTGTTCAAAATTTTTTTGAACTGTCGTGAGAGTTTGGAGAACTATCTTTCAGATAGTTCTGATCCCGAGGTACTTGGCTCCGAGTTTTCTTTTTCACTAACTTCTTGTGTTGGGGCTGGAGAGGTATCCTTTGACTTCCTGGAGGAGTCTGCCTTTAAAGTAACAGACTTCTCTTTGGATGCAGACCTCCTCTTCTCTTCTTCATCTTTCCTTGTGTTGAGTTTAAGCTCATATGTCATCAGCTTCCCGAAGAGATTCTGAGGATCTGTCTCAGCTAGATTTCATAACTCCCAGATGGAACAGACCTTGTTTTTTCATTCCTTGGTTAAGGATCTTAGGAACTTGTAATTTAGTACTCTATTGGTGAAGACTCGGCCATATAACCTGAGGCCGTTAACTATCTTGAAAAAGTTCTCAAAAGTATCTGTAATGGTATCTTTGTGCCCTTGTCGGAAGGCTTCATATTTCTGATTCAAAAGGGATCTTCTGTCATCCCTTACTTCTTCTGTACCTTCCATCAAGGTGACGAGGGACTGACACATCTCCTTAGTAAACTGGCAGTGGATAAGGTTTTGCAGCATAGAGTCATCGACTACACTTACAATTATATTTTTAGCTTTCTTGTCAAAGGAGACAAGTGCAATCTCGTCTTTATCTAGATCCGTCAACTTCATTGGGACTTTCTTTGTTGGATCTATAGTTGAGATAGTCATAGGAATGTGAGGACATTCTTCAACAATCATGAAGATCTGGGGATCCACAACTTCCATGAAAAACTTAATTCTTTCTTTCCACATGGGAAAATGGTTCTTTGTGCACAGGGGAAGCTTGGCAAAATTTTTTGCCTTGTCCATTGTTTGAAAATTTTTCTAGAGACAACTTAGAGAGGAAATTGATCAAGGTATTAACCTTTTAATGACCAACCTCCCTCTGATACCAATTGAAAGTGTTAAGTTGTCTACCTAAATCACCTAAAGGGGGGTTAATAGGTGAATTGTGCGTCTTTTTATGGAATAAAAAAATTAACGAACTTGCACAAAAACAATCAGGCAATCAAAGACGGTAAGAAGATTTATAGTGGTTCCCTAACCTTGGGGACGTCCATTTTCCCTCATCGATCTAGTAAATCACTAGACTCTGCTAATCCACTATCTCGGATTGAAAACCATTCCTATGTCTCGGAACCAAGTTCCTACAATCTTGATCCAAATGGATCTACACTCGGAAAATGAATACTTCCTACAACTCGGAGAAAAAAGCTCCTACACTCGGAAAATAATATCCTACAAGATTACAAAGAGATTTGAAATACAAACAGAAATTTTCTTCTCAGATCTGGAAAATATGACTCTAGGTCTTCTTCTTGAACTTTGCGGCTTTTACAGAAATTGTTGAAGAAGACTCTTAAAAGATTTGATCTGAGAAAACTTTAACCTACTCAATCAAGGAGAAGATGAAGATTCCTTGAACAGCAAGTCTTTCTTGATCGAAAACAGTCGTGTCGATCTTCAAGTTGAGCGACGACGGTGACTTCTGTAAAATTATTCGTGTTGGGTACATTGGAAAATGTGTACCTGATTTGAAGAAGCCTAACTTAGCATAATGATATACATCAAGGTGTATTTGATGTTGTTTAAGTTGAATATGTGCAGGTTAAAAGTATGAAAAATTTCTAAGTCCATGTGTCGACACCAGAAGAAGATGTGTCGACACTTTAGGAAGATTGTGTCGACACTTGAAGAAGGCTGTGTCGACACAGAGAAAATGAGTCGACATCAACTGTGTCGACACCGGGAGGCAGTGTCAACACACTCAAGATTATAGTCGATATCCACTGTGTCGATACCAGGAGGCTGTGTCGACACACAGAGGCAGAAGTCAACAACAACTAAGTCGACACTTAGAGACTTGTGTCGACACATAGCAGAATCAACAATAAGTCTGTGGCTGAAGTAATTGTGTCGACATACAACTATCTGTGTCGATACATTCTCAAAAAGTTGTGTCAAGAAGCAGTGTCGACATCAAGACAAATGTGTCGACATCACAAAGGATTGTGTCGACACTTAATCAAATTGTGTCGACACATTTTAACAATTATCTCGACACATATTGACAGTTTGTCTCGACACTTTCTGTCAGAAACAAAGACTCCTTGGCAGTTTGAAGAATTGACAGATGTGGGTCTATACAGGTTAATTTACGTGATTAACACAGACAGAAGTTTGTTAGGAACCGGACCAGCCGGTTATCAGAAATAAAGGCTATAAATAGACGGATAGTGTCTGAAAGAAAAAGACTGAATACTGAAAACTGAACACTGAATAACAAGTAACAATAAGAAGAAGATCTTTGCAGATCTAAGAAGATATTCTGATTGAACTATCAGAATCTTTCAAAGTAGAATTCACTCAAGAATTCTGAAGTATCTTTAAGGGACTTGGATAGAGAGAGATCCAGTCAAAAGAAGGCAATAAGAAAGCTGTCTCATATTTCAAAAGTAACAGATTCTGAACTTATCTGTCAAGAAGATTCAGATTCAAATTCTAAAATCTAAGGAGAAAGCTGCTGATCAGTTTAGAAGATCAACTCAACAAAGTTCAGATTCAAGAAGCTTTGAAGAAAGCTAAGTTCCAGTTGATTTTATCCATCTGGTTTATCAAGAAGCTGATCAAGAACACTATCTTGTTCCACCTCTCTCACCAGGAGCAAGAAAAAAATATATTTTACTCAAATCTTGTAGGATCTTTTAATAGATCTGAGTTGTAAGCCTAATTTATAAAGGCTGAGTGTAGGAGAGATAATCTCTGAGTTGTAGGTCTTGAATAAAGACTGAGGTAGGGCTGAATTGCCTGAGTGTAGGAGAGATAATCTCTGAGTTGTAGGTCTTGAATAAAGACTGAGGTAGGGCTGAATTGCCTGAGCTGTAGGAGTGTGGTATCACCTGAGTTGTAGGAACCTTTCCAGGTTCTAAGCTGTAGGATCTGAGGATCTGAGTTATAGATGGGAGTTTGGCTGAATCTAGCACACTGCTAGATAGGCGAAGGGGGAAAGTGGATGTACCCAGATCTTGGGGAACCACTATAAATACTTGTTGCAATATGTGATGTGTAGTTCTAAATTGTGTGATTGTGATTGCTAAAGTAGCTGCAGAACTCATTGAAAATAGTCTTTAATTACTTAATCATTCTGCCTTAAGTTTGAAAAGAAAATATGAACCTATTCACCCCCCCCCCTCTAGGTGTCTAGGTAATCTTGAAAGTAAAACTATCAGTTCGTGAGAGAGACGGCTGATTCAGAAAATTAGAAAGTGTACGGTTCACCTCTTAGGGTTAGTATTGATGACAAGAACTTATATAAGATCTCCCCTAACGGTTAGAATTTATATTAATGATGACACGTGGACTAAACACGATGTATCATTTGAAAATCTCGACAATTCAGAACTTAAGCAATTATCTAAAAAATTGGACTGTAATTCTCGAGAAGTATATATATAAGTTCTCGAGAACAAGCTGATTACTCGAGGGCTATACGTTCTGGACTTATGTAAGTTCTCGAGAAATAAGCGTTGAGTCTACTCAAGAACTAAACTAATCTACTCGGGAACTAAAAGAATATTACTCGAGATCTAACACTTGTACTTGAATACTAAGCTGACTTCTCGAGAAGTAGAAGCTAAGTACTCGAGAACTATAACCAAGCTTCTCGAGAGATGGTCTTAGAAAAAATTTCAAGGCTAGCTCTGGCTACTCGAGCAGTATAGGCTGAGTCTACTCGAGAACTAGTCTAGGCTTCTCGAGAGCTTTAATGATGTTACTTGAGAACTAAGACTTGTACTCGAGTACTAAGCTTAATACTCGAGTTCTGCTAACTCCACTACTCGAGAACTATACAAGACTTCTCGAGAAGTGGAGTTAGAAAAATTTTGAACTTAGGAAATTTTTCTTCTTCATGAATCCAATCATCATTCCATGTTCCAAGTGCTTGAATGTGAAGTGTATCCTAATAGAGAGGCTACACATGAGTCAACACCTTGGATCACACAGTGAGGGATTACACTGTATGGTCCTGTGTTCATGACTCACTATAGACTGACATTGGTCTACACTATGAGATGATAGTCTGAAAACACACAACTAAATAGAGATATCAAATACAACTTAATTCATCTTATTTCAAGGGTGACTTCATACAAATCTAGAATATTGTGGATGCAATACCCAATAACCCGCTTCATGTCCTTATCCAGTGCACTCGCAGTATAAACCAATGCCAGAAATCCTTGGTTCACCGAACTCGACAACATGAACCTCAATTCATCCCGCAATCCTTCGTAGAACAGATTAGTTTTCTTTTGTTCATCCGGAAAGATTGACCCCGCATACCGTCCCAACCTCGTAAATTCATGCAAGTACGTATCAACGCTACATTCTCCTTGTGTTAACCGTTGGAACTCGTTTTCCATGGAAATGCGTTATGCCGCTGGTAAGTTTTTTGCCAAAAACATTCGAGAGAACTCCTCAATTGAAACTTGAGTTAACGGCCTGCCCGCTAAATGGTGTAACTCAACCTCGTCCCACCATAACCGTGCCTCTTCTTCCAGCATGAAGGTGGCGAGGGTGACCTTCTAACTTTCCTCCATCCTGATCGTCATAAATATATGCTTGACTCATGATAACCAATCCTCTGCCTGTGTTGGGGATCCCATACACGTGAACGTAGGCAGACTGAAGCTCATGAATTGCTTCAACTATCATTAAGGTTCTCACGGATCCACAGCCTCAACCGGTTCGGGTCTTACACAACCACGATCTGACAGTAATGTCGGCTGCGCCTTCCCTGTCGGCTAAACCAATGCTGGTTGCACCGTCCCGGTCTGCTGAATCATGGCTAATAGTGCCTCAGCAACTAAGCGAATTATTTTCGCAGATGGAGGAGGTGTGGGCACCTCAGCTGGTGTCGTACACTCATCAGAATGTTGTGGCTCAAACTGCCCAGCACCACTACAAGTCACCTATTGGTGAACAAGACACACATTAGCGACATTGCGCAAGCAATAACAACAATATAAGAACGTGCAGGTTCCCCAAACAAGTGTATTTGCTTTCCTTAGTGGACATTCAAGAGTTCATTAGTGTTAAAGAGGTTCACACTGACATGTGCTCGCCACACCACAAAAGAATTTAACCACGAATTTGAAATGGAAAGACCGAGACAAGCTGATACTAAAATATAACAACTCCTCCCATTAAATAAAAAATAATAGAAGGTCCGACCAGGGCCCCACACTATATGCCACAAATAGATGGTGAGGTCACAGGTTAATACTACAACACCATCACATCCTAACTCAGAGCATGCTAGCGGAAGATTTTAACAATAAAGATGAACTCATACCAGGAATTTCCACTACATATATAAACCATATTTATATATCAACTCTTCAAAGAGTGTAAAGCAAATATAACAAAAGTTGGCCTTAAGGCCTTACAGTTCCTCTTTTCAAAGTGTGGATTGCATACATCGGCGCGCAGGCCGGCCACACATGAACAAAACATAATATAAAGCTTAGCCTTCAAGTGCTAGCAGCGACAGCGACAGCAGCAGCAACAGCAGGGACTTTAGCCCTTACTTCACGCTTGGCTCTCCAGCACCTACATAGGGATAGCCCACCAAGAAGGTGGCAAACAAGGCAAAGTTCAGCATTCTGCTTAGAAATTTATAACAATCCTACCCCTTTTCCTGGGGAAGTGGCCTTCCTTCCCTGCAGGCATTATAATGCATAGACAGATATATCATATCTTGTGCTCTCACGCACAATCAATCCATCACAATCATCAGCCATACGGCCCGACGATCTGAGCACTCAGTGAAAATTCTTGGTGCACCGACGAACCAGGGTCAACATCACCGTTTACATGGCATTGAGCATTTACTCTTACTTGCACACAGTACTAAGAATCTCATTATGCTACTGACGAAAGATCAATGCCTTGACGCTCTCCTATAAAGTCGACATAACGCATGTACGGATCAACCACCCCCCCCCCCCCCCCCCCCGTTGCTCATGTCGCCTTGCCATAACCGAGAATAGCGTACCCGAGGCTTTATCTAAAGGCACGAGTCAGTTTCACCATTCCTGTTCGGTAAGAAGCCTTTTCAGAGCTCGCTGCTCACACTAGCCATAATGTCCGCCAAGGACTGGCTTCACAATAGCCATGCTATCCACCTAAGACTGGCTACATTGTCCAGAATGGACTGACTACACTGTAGCCACAACACAAGTAGTATAAGGGTATTTTCCTGGAATTCCTAATTCCAGTACTTCCTGCTACTTCCCTTCATAGGCACAACCCATTGACTCCACAAATACACGTTTGTACGCGGAGCCTTCTCCGGTGTGTAATATGCAACATCACCAATCCAGACCAACCTGTCCAGATGGGCTTCACACAGTATGCCAATCCAGTACTACACATTTCAGGGTCTAAATGAAGGCTCAATTTGGGATAATAACTATCAACCCACAGGGATCACTTACTCTTCCACCTTTTGGTGGAGGATCCCATGCTCATGCATATAGGAGGACTTCACTTGTCCAAATAAGTAAGATCGTTACCCTTGACGATCTCTTGGGCGCCATAGAAATTCTTGCCGGTTGAAAAGAACTGCGGTAGCCTTGCTTCCACAGATCTGGCATCAGATCTTGAATCGGAAGTCTAAAGCTCCCGCGGTGGCAGGATCTTCTCCTCTTCCTCCTCCTTGCTCCTCTCCCTTCTCTCTTATCTTTAGAAAGATCAAATCCAAGTAAGGAATGAATAGTTCATTCCAATCCTTGACTTAAACACAGCAGGAAGAAGCCTGAGCCATTGGATCCATGATGAAGAAATCAAATGGCCACAAATTGCCCTCAAAGTCTATTATTTGGGATGACACGACCTCTGACACGCCCGTGTCACAGGCCATGTACTACAAGCGTTACACGAACCAACTCATCCAGACACGAACACGGGCTGAGACATGCCCGTGTCAAGCCCCTAACACGCCCGTGTCAGAAGTTACACGCCCGTGTTAAGGGGCATGTCCCTCAAACGGCACAGGATCAACATTCCCAAAAAGGACACGGCTGGGGCACATGCCCGTGTCCTTAGTTGTGTGCAAAACACGCCCCTGGGACATGCCCGTATCACAGGCCGTGTGCCACACTCAACGTCGCTCAGTTACCAACCCAAGAAAGAAATGACCTCGGACATGCCCATGTCCCTGGCCATTTCACCTCTCGATGATCGTCGACTGAGCTATGTCGAGAACTCAACTCGATGCTCACAGTGAAGGACACACCCCTAGACATGTCTTTGTCCCAGGCCATGTGCTGCTGCATACGCCCTGGGACACGCTCGTGTCCCAGACCGTATCACCCAGCCTGAACTCCAATTTTGAATATGGTGTGTTACACTTGGTCCTCGTGCTTTTTCTGAGGCTCCTTCTGGGTCACAATATAGGCTAGTTTGGTGATGGGTTCTCGGTGCACATCTACTCGAGACTCCCGCTGAGCCGTAGTACACGTGTGTGCTCTGCTGTTGTGTTCTTTGTGTTGAGGAATACGAAGGACTAGGATTGGTAGTGTGGATGGCAACCTAGTAGTGGATATACCCACTCTACTATCACCGTCTGGCCACAACGGATGACGCCTGAGAGGTTAGCTACCTGCTCGAATAGTGGGAACTACAAGTCTGTGTTGACATAGCGATTGCATGTGCGTGATCATGGGTGATTCATTGCATCTCATACATGTTACTACACTTCATTTCATACACAAGATCCTCATCGTATATGTTGGTATGGGCACTCCTATACGATGATTTACATACTGCTGAACGATCCTCAACTTATATATTTTTATGAGCATTCATATAAGTTGAGTTACTTTTTGTTGTAGCTTTATATATTCTTATGTTGTTGTAGATTATAGAATTGCTAAAATAAGATGTTACTCACTTATTAAGCTGCTTTTTATACATGATGCTATTAAGTCTATACCACCAACTTGTACTTATGCTTACATACATTATATATTGTACCTTCGTCCATCTCTCCTCCCAGTTCCGAGGAGTCATTAGGGGAGCGAATGTGAATGCCACTTAGTCATTATGACTAATGGTTGCTACGCCTTCCTTTTTAGGAGGAAACACCGCAGGTAGAGCAGCCACTGATTATGCAGTAGGACAACAAGGCCAGGACGACATGTCCTGAAAGGACAGTGCCGTCTCTACCATTAGTTACTGATGTGAGTGTGAGAGATTTTTGATGTAGCCCTTTCGGGCAAAGTTTTTATGTAATCTGATTCTAGAAGCTTGTTGTAGCTTCTTTATATTTTATACTTTTGGACAATTATATGCTTTGTGTGGATTTGACTCCTGATTTTTATTCGCGTTGGGTTGGCATGATTGATATTTGTAATGGCCGACAGAATAGGCTTCTTGTAGTACAGGCTTGCCCGAGTGCTAGTGCTATTGTAAGGCAGCTGTTCGGGGCATAAGACTCCCCTCGTGCCATGTTTTGTGTTCCAGGAGGGGGGGTCTTACATAATTTTCTGAGCCTCCGAAGAACACCTTAGGTCTATTCTTTACTGGATTGTATTTTTTTGATGACACCTTGTCCAAGTCATATGCTTGGAACATCCACTATCCAAGTAATATAATGGTGCATGGGTACTTGTAGTAACCAACAACCACAATTTAGTTTACCATAGGACCCCAAAAGAGTTTGAGCCCTTGGTTCTTGTTAGTCTGAAGGTGAACTTGTCTACCTGCATCACTTCAAACAGAAAGACTTGCCATTGCCCTTAGCACACTAGGGCTGTGCTAACAATCTATGGCCAAGTGTCCCACTTTAACACAACACCAAAATTCATGGATATTGTATCTCCTCTTCTGAACAGCCCATATACATTTCAAGCGGTCAATAGCTGACTGTTCAGAAGGGAGAGCAGCAACCTTTTTCTTGTTTCTGTTAGCAATAATCTAACTAAAAGTGAGTCTGCTAGTAGAAGTACTTTGCTTAATCTGAGTACCTCCAACGTCAGTCTTCTTTGCCTTGGATAAGTTGTTGATGGCTTCAAAGGTGGACAAGTTTGGTTTACTGACAAACTTACTTTTGTTCAGAGTAGTTGCTGGAGAAACCTAGGAATTAGCTGCTGCCCTATCCTTGAGTGTGGGGGCTGGGGCACAAAACATAAATTGTCCATGAAGGGAAATATGGATTTACTCATGGGGAACCTTAAAGGAACTCAAACCCATGCCCTTCCTTTCACAAAAGTTGTGAGCAAATTTTTTCACAGTACAGGGTCTTCCATTTAACCAATGACTATATATACTTAATTGGTCAAACATGTTTGATGATAACGAAACCTTCTCAAAAGAGATATTAGGCTAAATTCGAGCCTTGCCCTTACACTTAATCCTTATTCTAGTATTCCTCTCAATGTACCCCAGCCCCTTCATATCAGTTTGGGTGATGAAGGTATCAATGAGTGGCAATACAGATTTAGGTTTGGAGTATTGAGCCACTATCCTCCTCTTTTTGAGGAGCTTATCTTCAAGATCCATAATGATCTTGTTATTATGGCCGATAGTCCCATTTTTGATGATTGAGATAGTCTTCAGCTGGCTGAGTTACCTCCTCATTTGATCAAGCAAGGGTGCTTAGTCAAACTGAAGTGAAGCAGCTAGCTATAGGGAGACAATCTCCTTGGCTTATCTTTTGAAAAGCAACTTGCTCTTTTTCAGAGCTTCCAAGATTAACCCATACTTATCAATCAATTGATTGACTTTTTAATCAGATTCTGAGCCATCTTCATCATGGGATGAAGGTGCATCAGAATTGGAACTTGTCTCATAATCAGATTCAGAAGAGGTGAAGGAATGAATTTGTACCTCATTTTTATTAGTCTGATCCTGGCGAGATTCACCATCTGTCATGGACATAAGTCCATAACATCAACTATCATCTTCATCCACTTAATTTCCACTATTTGAGTGTGACAGAGGGGCCTTGATGCATATCATTGCAACTAGATAGTCCTCATCTTCTTCAGTAGCAACAACAAATAACCCAATATAGGCTTCATAATCTTCTTTATAGTCTGAAGATGTTGAGTCTATTTGACTCCAGCTCTTCTCATTCTAGACAATGAAGGTCTTGTCCTTCTTGCACTTATAATGGAGGTGCTTCTTCTCACTTGTCTATTTTCTCTAAACTGGGCAATCAACAATGACATGCCCAGGCTTGCTTCAACATTAACAAACAATTTTAGAGGAAATATGTTTATTGGGTTTGGAATCATACCTGTCTCCTTTGGAGAACTTCTTCTTGGACTTGTTATGATCCTTCTTGTAATGTGAGGAGGAAGGATTTTTCTTCCACTTCCTCCTATTCATCATCTTCTGGAATTGCCTAGAGAAGGCTTCAAACACTCTATCTAATATGTTACTGTCATATGAGCTAGACTCAGTGCTTTCTGAATAAGCTAGCCTCCTTGGGAGTGAAGCAATCCTCTCCTTGCTATTCTAATAGCTCTCAGTCTTAAAGGCCACTATCCTCTACTTGGCATGAGTCCTGTTGGTGGTGTCTGCTACCTTCCTTGCTAATAGCTATATTTTATATGAAAGTAGCTTTCCAAAAAAGTATGAGGAGGAGTTTCAGCAAGCTTGGTCACTTCTCTGATTGCACAAATCTTTGTGTCCCAGTCTCTGGTTAGAGATCTTAGGAACCTATCATTCACCTCATAATTATTTAATACCATCCTATTGACCACTCTAATAAATTTCCCATAACAATCAGTTATACTGTCTCTACTGCTTTGCTTGAAGGCTTCTTATTCTTAATTGAGTAGGGATTTCTTGTCATCCGTGACTTCTTTAGTGCCTTCCATATAGACAATCAGGGTGTCCCACATTTTTTTGGATGCCTTGTAGTTGACAAGATTCTGGAATGTTGAATCATCAATTGCAATCACAATGATGTTATGTTCCTTCTTGTCCATAGTTGTCAGGATGACCCCATCCTTGGTCATCTAAGTGTACTTCTTTGGGTTTTGGACAATGGAATCTTGGACTGAAATCTTCATTGGGATGAAGGGTACTTCCTAAAAAGTGATGAAGATCCTAGGATCCGAAGCTTCCATGAAAAATCTAATTCTCTCTTTCAAAATGCCAAAAGTCTCCTTTATGCATTTTGGAAGCTTCATGGAGCCCAACTCCTTATGGTTCTCTCTTGAGCCCATAAGTATAATCCTTAGCAACCTGTAGGGATCTGTTCAGACTATTAAGTCCTTTTTGAACAACCTCCCTCTAATACCACTTGAAAGTCTTTAGCTTCAAAAATAGCTAAACAACTAGAGGGAGGGTGAATTGTTTTTGTGTCATTTTAGACTATCATCTTACTTTGGTGTGTTGTGATTTAGTGTTATGTTAGCTTTCAAGAATACACAATCAGCACACAAGTATTTATAGTGGTTCCCCAAGGTTTGGACATATCCACTTTCCCACCCAACTTTCTAACAGTGTTTTAGACAATGCCAAATTCTCAAAACTCGGCTCCAAGATCTTATAACACAGATCCCTCAAGATCTCTTTGATTCCTCCAAGTCTTACCTCAGTCCTAAGGCCCTACCAATCAGAGCAAATGATGCTCCCATAACTCAGTTATCCACAGATCAACTACCTCAAACGTTAATCCAAAGTCCTACACGAAGGCGAGGAGGTTAGCCCAACACTTTAATCCATCTCAGGATCCTACCTCAGAGAATAACTCTCCTACAACTCAAGCACGTAGTCCCAACCCTAGATCCATAGAAGGATCCTACACTCAGATACACTGAAGGATCCTACCACTCAGACTTTATCATTTAGGATTACAAATCAGATCAGTTGAGATCCTACAGTGAGAATAATTTTTGTTGATGATGAATGCCTCTAGAGAAGTTATCTCTAAGATAGCCTCTTCTTGATCTGAGAATACTCAGTCCTTTCTTCTTCACAACACTAAGAAAAGAACTTCAAGGATGGTTCTGATTGTGCTGAGAAGTAATAACAAAGATTGTTTCTTCTTTCTCAAAAAGTAATCTTCCAGACCTTGTTGGTGAGAGATGATTTGATCTTCATAGAAATATTCGTTCAACAAAAAACTCTATATGTGATTCACAGACTAACTTTTTATCAAGCACTTAGAATTCTTCAAATTAATCTAGAGGAAGAAGACCACTGCTTTTCTCAAGTTAGGTTTATTTCTAATTTCACAGAACTGTGCTTTTGTATCCCGCCGCTCAATAGCTCTATGCATAGTATGGGCTGGCCGAAAATGGCAACTGTACTATCACTTTTGCATTTACTGTTGTACTAAAGGAATGCTGTGCCTTTTGTCTTCTTACACACAAGTCCAGTAATATTTGAATTTCTACTAAGGTGAGCATGAGTAAACGCTTCTGGATTTAGTAAATTTCAGACAGACTGCACAATCGTTGGGTGAAGCCTTGTCACTCAATGCAAAAGAACATAGATGAATTCTGTGACTTGAGGCATTAAGAGCGTTGAGTGAGACTTCCTCATTCAACACAAATAGGCTTTTATAGTCTAACAGCTTAGGCGTCAAGTGAGCCTTCATCACTCGATGATTCTGGACTTATATTGATTTCTTTGAATATAGGAGTTGAGTGCATCTTCTTTACTCAACACTTTCTGCCTTTGTCTGGCTTCTTGATGAGGCGTTGAGTGAACTTTCTTAACTCAATGCTATTATCCTTAGACTGAATCCATGTAGAGTAGGCATTGAGTGAACTGCCCTCAATTAATGCTTCTGTCCTTAGACAGAATTCTTGACTGCAATACTGCAGTTTTGACTGTTGGATGAACTATCGACTCTTTTGCTTCTTGCCATTGATTGAACTGCCTTCACTCAATGTTTTTGGACTTAGCCAGATTTCTTATTTGGCAATACAGAGGCTTTGACTACCTGAACATCAGTCGACACTTTTAACCTCTAGGCATTGAGTGAACTGCCTTCACTCAATGCTGCTAGACTTAGCTAGATTTCTTCTTTGCCAGCATCCTGTCATGAGCCCATCTATCTTTGTGACTCAGATAATCTGTCAAATTTGTTCAACCGAGAACTACCTGTATTCATTAAACTAAGGGCATGCATCAAATACATTCATGTGTATACCTTTGACTTGTAGGACTTCTTCAAATCTAGGACATTGTGATCAATGGACACAACAATATAACGTGAGTACCTGAGGTGAACTCACTAACACCTGCTAATCACTCCAAAAGAGAAGTCAAAAACATGTAAATAAAAATTGTGACTACATGAGGTGAACTCGTGAACACCTACTAATCTCTGCAAAAGAGAAATAAAAAGCAGGTAAATTTAAAATAGAACACGAGTACCTAAAGAGAACTCACGAACACTGGCTAATCTCCGCAAAAGAGAAGTCAAAAGTAGGTAAATTTTAAATTTAATGTGAGTTCTTGAAGAGAACTCGCGAACACCTACTAATCTCTACAAAAGAGAAGTCAAAACAAGTAAATTAAAAAATAACGCGAGTACTTGAATAGAACTCGCGAACACCTACAAATCTCTGCAAAAGATATGTCAAAAGAAACTAAATAAACATATAATGCGTGTACCTTAGGTGAACATGCTAACACATACTAATCAATCGAAAAGAGAAATCAAAAGCAGGTAAATAAACATATAACACGAGTGCCTAAAGAAAACTCACGAACACCTGCTAATCTCCACAAAAGTGAAGTTAATATCAGTTAAATAAACATAAAACACGAGTACCTGAGGTGAAATCACAAACACCTGCTATTCTCTATAAAAGAGAAGTCAAAAGCAGTTAAATTAACATATAACATGAATACCTAAACATAACTTGCGAACACCTTTTAATATCTACAAAGAGAAGTCAAAAGTAGCTAAATAAACATATAAAGTAAGTACCTGAGGTGAAATCGTGAACACTTGCAAATCTAAATAAAGGAGAAGTCAAACGCAGGTAAATTCACATTTAATGCGAGTACATGAAGAGAACTCGCGAACAACTCCTAATCTCTGCAATAGAGAAGTCAAAAGAAGGTAAATAAACATATAATGCGAGTACTTCAGGTGAACTCGTGAACACCTGCTAATCTATGCAAAATTGAAGTCAAAAGCAGTTAAATTAACATATGACATGAATAACTAAAGTGATCTTGCGAACACTTGCTAATCTCTTTAGAAGGTAAATCAAAAGTAGGTAAACAAACATATAAATCGAGTACCTGAAGTGACCTAGCAAACACCTACAAAACTCTGCAAATGATAAGTCAAAAAGAGGTAAATTAACAAATAACAGGAGTACCTGAAGAGAACTCGCAAACACCTACTAATCTTTGCAAAAGAGAAGTAAAAATTAAGTTAATTTAATATATAATGCGAGCACCTCATGAGAACTCACAGACATGTGTTAATCTCAGCAAAATAAAAGTCAATAGTAGGTAAATAAACATATAATATGAGTACGTGAGATGTACTCACGAACACCTGCTAATCTTTGGAAAGAGAAGTCAAAAGAAAGTAAATTAACATAAAATGTGAATACCTAAAGAGAACTCACGAACACCTGCTCATCTCTTCAAAAGAGAAGCAAAAATAGGTAAATAAACATATAACCCGAGTACCTGAGTTGAACTCGTGAACACTTGATAATCTGCACAAAAGAGAAGTCAATAGCATGTAAATAAACATATAACTTGAGTATCGGAGGTGAACTCGCAAACAATTTCTAATCTCGCAAAAGAGAACTCAAAAGAAGGAAAATTTACATATAACGTGAATACCAGAAGACAACTCGCGAACACAAGCTCATCTCTATAAAAGAATATTCAAAAGCATGTAAATAAACATAAAATGCGAGTACCTGAGGTGAATGCGCTAACATCTAATAATCACTGCAAAAGAGAAGTCAAAAGCAGGTAAATAAATATATAATGCAAGTACCTAAGGAGAACTCGTGAACACCTACTAATCTCTTCAAAAGAAATGTCAAAAGTAGGTAACTTTAAAATATAATGTGAGTGCCTGAATAGAACTCACAAACACATGCTAATCTCTACAAAAAGAAGTCAAAAGTAGGTAAATAAACATATAATGCGAGTACCAGAGTTGAACCTGTAAACACCTAGTAATCACTAAAAACGAGAAAAAATATAAATTTAAAATATTACGTCAGTACTTAGAGAGAACTTGCAAACACCTACAAATCTCGGCTAAATAGAAGTCAAAAGCATGTAAATAAACATATAATACGAGTAATTGGAGTGAACTTACAAACACCTGCTTATCTTTGCAAAAGAAAAGTCAAAAGTAGGTTTGTTAAAATATAACGTGAGTACTTGAAGAGAGTTTGCGAACACCTGCTATTCTTCATAAAAGAGACATAAATAACAGGTAAATAAATATATAATGCTAGTACCTGAGGTGAACTGACAAACACCTGCTAATAACTGCAAAAGAGAAGTCAAAAGAAGGTAAATTAACATATAACGCAAATACCTAACGAGAACTCGTGAACACCTACTTATCTCTGCAAAAAAGATTTCAAAAGCAGGTAAATAAACATATATAACGAGTAATTTGGTGAACTCACGTACACCTGCAAATATCTTTAAAAGATAAGTCAACAGCCAGTAAATTTATAATACAACGCGAGTACATGAAGAGAACTCGAGAATACCTGCTAATCCCTGCAAAAGATAAATCAAAATAGGTAAGTAAACATATAACCTGTGTACCTAAATAGAACTCGAAAACACCTGCTAATATCTGCAAATGAGAAGTCAAAAGCAGGTAAATAAACATATAACACAAGTACTTGAGGTGAACTCGCTAACACCTGCTAATCTCTCCAAAAGAGAAGTCAAAAGCAGGTAAATAAACATATAACGCGAGTATCTGACATGAACTCGCGACCACCTACTTGTTGAAACCGAGAATTTGGTCTCGAGGAGTTCACCCTTGGGGAAGGGGTGAACACCTACTAATCTCTACAAAAGAGAAATCAAAACAAGTAAATTAACAAATAATGCAAGTACTTTAATAGAACTTATGAACACCAGCTAATCTCTGCAAAAGATATGTACAAAGAAGGTAAATAAACAAATAATGCAAGTACTTGAGGTTAACATGCTAACACATACTAATCTATCCAAAAGAGAAATCAAAAGCCGGTAAATAAACATATAACATGAGTACCTGAAGAGAACTCACGAACACCTGCTAATCTCCTCAAAAGTGAAGTTAATATCAATTAAATAAACATAAGACACGAATACCTGAGGTGAAATCACGAACACCTGCTATTCTCTATAAAAGAGAAGTTAAAGCAGGTAAATTAATATATAACCTGAATACCTAAAGAGAACTCGCGAACACCTGCTAATATCTGCAAAAGAGAAGTAAAAAGAAGCTAAATAAACATATAAAGCGAGTACCTGAGGTGAACTCGTGAACACTTGCAAATCAAAACAAAAGAGAAGTCAAAAGCAGGTAATTTCACATATAACGCGAGTACATGAAGAGAACTCGCGAACAACTGCTAATCTCTGCAAAAGAGAAGTCAAAAGATGGTAAATAAACATATAATGCGAGTACTTGAGGTGAAATCGTGAACACCTGCTAATCTCTACAAAAGAGAAGTCAAAAGTAGTTTAATTAACATATGACGTAAATACCTAAAGTGAACTTGCGAACAACTGCTAATCTATACAAAACAGAAATCAAAAGTAGGTAAACAAACATATAAAGCGAGTCCCTGAAGTGACCTCGCAAACACCTACAAAACTCTGTAAATGATAAGTAAAAATTGGTAAATTAACATATAACGGGAGTTCCTGAAGATAACTCGCGAACGCCTTCTAATCTCTGCAAAAGAGAAGTCAAAATTAAGTAAATTTAATATATAATGCGAGTACCTCAAGAAAACTCGCAGACACGTGATAAGATCGGAAAAAGAAAAGTCAATAGTAGGTAAATAAACATATAACACGAGTACTTGAGATGTACTCATGAAAACCTGCTAATCTATGTAAAAGAGAAGTCAAAAGTAGCTAAATTAACATAAAATGTGAATACCTGAAGAGAACTCACGAACATCTGCTCATCTCCACAAAAGAGAAGTCAATATCATGTAAATAAACATATAACTTGAGTACGGGACGCGAACTCGCAACAATTTCTAATCTCGCAAAAGAGAAGTCAAAAGCAGGAAAATTTACATATAACGTGAATACCATAGGACAACTCGCAAACACAAGCTCATATCTATAAAAGAAGATTCAAAAGCACGAAAATAAACATAAAATGCGAGTACCTGAGGTGAATACGCTAACATCTAATAATCACAGCAAAAGAGAAGTCAAAAGCAGGTAAATAAATATATAATGCAAGTACCTAAGGAGAACTCGTGAACGCCAACTAATCTCTTCAAAACAAATGTCAAAAGTAGGTAACTTTAAAATATAATGCGAGTGCCTTTAAAGAACTCACAAAAACATGCTAATCTATACAAAAGAGAAGTCAAAAGCATGTAAATAAACATATAATGCGAGTACCTGAGATGAATCCGTGAACACCTAGTAATCACTGAAAACGAGAAAAAAGAATTTAAATTTAACATATAATGTGAGTACTTAAAGAGAACTTGCAAACACCTACAAATCTCTGCTAAATAGAAGTCAACACCATGTAAATAAACATATAACACGAGTAATTGGAGTGAACTTGCAAACACCTTTTAATCTTTGCAAAAGAAAAGTCAAAAGCAGGTTAGTTAAAATATAACGTGAGTACTTGAAGAGAATTCGCGAACACCTGCTAATCTTCGTAAAAGAGACGTAAATAACAGGTAAATAAACATATAACGCGAGTACCTGAGGTGAACTCGAGAACACCTGCTAATCACTGCAAAAGAGAAGTCAAAAGAAGGTAAATTAACATATAACGTGAATACCTAATGAGAACTCGTGAACACCTACTTATCTCTGCAAAAAAGAAGTCAAAAACAGGTAAATAAACATATATCATGAGTACCTGAGGTGACCTCGTGAACACCTGCAAATTCTGTAAAAAAGATGTCAATAGCACGTAAACAAACACATAACAAGAGTATCTAGGGTGAACTCATGAACACCTGCTGATAAATTTAAAAGATAAGTAAAAAGCCAGTAAATTTAAAATACAACGCGAGTACATGAAGAGAACTCGCGAATACCTGCTAATCCCTACAAAAGAGAAATCAAAACAGGTAAGTAAACATATAACGTGTGTACCTGAATAGAACTCACGAACACCTGCTAATAACGGCAAATGAGAAGCCAAAAGGATGTAAATAAACATATAACACAAGTACTTGAGGTGAACTCGCTAACACCAGCTAATCTCTCCAAAAGAGAAGTCAAAAGCAGGTAAATAAACATATAATGCGAGTACCTGACATGAACTCATGACCACCTACTAATCTATGCAATACAGAAATAAAAAATAGGTAAATTTAAAATATAACTCGAGTACCTAAAGAGAACTCATGAGCCCCTGCTAATCTTTGTAAAAGAGAAGTCAGAAGTAGGTAAATTAACAAGTAATGTTAGTGCATTAATAGTACTCACTAACACCTGCTAATCTAAATGAGAAGAGAACGAGCAAGATGTGCGATGTCAATGTATGGGCCAGGAAACACCCTAGTAGGCCTGTCCACAGTAGTCCTTCGTAAACGGGGGGTTGCTATGCTCACGCCCTCAGAGGGAGAAGGCTTGCACAAACAAGGGCAATCCTTTACCTTGTGGCCTAAACCTTTGCATAGCAAACACCTAATACAATGCTCAGCATTTAAAATAGCCAAGGCATCAATGTATCGGCGCAAAGTGTCATAGAGACGACACTCAGCTACAGAATACATTGCGAACAAAAATATTTGCTGCAAGGATGCTACAAAAAAAAATAACACGGACCTGCCTGTTAAGCCAGAAATCAGAAAAGGGACCAAAAAGAAATATACAAAAGATATAGTAAGCAACAAAAATAATAAAAAGAAAACAAGAATCACAAGGCTTCCTTTCAAAAAACTCACACGACAGTGTTCCCCGGCAACGGTGCCAAAAACATGATGCCTTACGGCAAGTGTACCACTCGCATAAGTAATATAAAATTAGAGGCTTTCCCAAGTATCAAATCTCTCAAGGAACACCGCAAGGTGGAGTTGTCTTTCAAGGAGGACTTGAGATTGAAGTCCTAAGGGGCATGGTTTTAGTTTCAATACAATAAAAGCTAATTAAATTTACTCCTATGCAGGCCGCTATGCGCTGCTTTGCTCGGTGGAATTGAAGAGTAGATAGGCATAGGGGTTGAAAATACCAGCGGATTGAGGGTCGCAAACACCTCTTCGCAACGCGCGGCTCTAGCAATCGCTAGTGCGGCAATTCTAATAGTGATGGAAGGTGGAAATATAGGCGCTTCTCAAGCAACTAAAGTAGTAAAATGAAATAAATTAACATAGACATGAAAAAAATAATGTTCACTATTAAAGTACAACAACATCTACATAAGAAGATTTAGCCACACATATACAACAACAAAGCAAGAACAAGTCAAGAAATCAACCAAATCAGAAGGTTCATCGAGGTGTCGCGGAAGGAATAGCCGAGTTGTCAGTCTGCATCCAAGCTCGGTCCTCAACTATGTTTGAAATAAAGAAGGTTGTCACTACCCTCCAATTACCTCGTCTTCTTCGTGTCACGAAATGGAAGAAGGTTGCAAGAATCCCTTTGCTTGTTGGCTATGGCTCCCAAACATGCACTGGAGCTAAGAGATGAAGGAGAAGGCTTAGAGAAAGCACCGACGAGAGGTAAGCTGCACAATCATGGCCGAAACTTCTCTCCTTAGTGGAAGATGAAGAGAGGAGTTGGAACAGCAGAGATTTGCCCGAAAACGGCGAAGGTATTGCTGAAAATGTTCTCCTCTCAAATGGATGGAAATCTGCGCTTTAAATAGAAACAGGTCAGATAAATGGTCACGTACGGTTAGGCGCACGACCGTGCATTAACCGTGCATTATTAAATTATAGAACAAGCTTGTAGAAGAAGAAGAAGAGTTGACCCGTGCGTTACCTCACGCACGGACGCTTCCGCCTGTGCGTGAAGGAAATCGCACGGGTAACCATAGAGAGCAGAATTTTTTGGCAAGCGGGTGGAACCGTGGGTTTTACTCATGCACGGGCACTTCCGCCCGTGCGTGAGCAAATCACACGATTAACCACAGAGAAAAATAAAATAAGGAAGCTACAGGAAAACTGTGTGTTTCCTTCGCGCAAGGTTTAGAAGAAACCATGCGTTAAGATCGTCGAGTGCAGCTCGATGAAATTCGTCAAGTTCAACTCGACTATCTTACATTGAGTAAAATGCACGATCTGGAAGAAAACGTGTGCTAAGAAAACGCACGACCGTGCATTTTCCATAAATCAGAATTCTTGCCTTGGGGAAAACGCACCACATTCACATAAAAAACCAAAACTGGAGCACCAAGTCCCAACACTAATACACAACAAAAAAACTAACAAATCCTCACGGGGAGTACCCCAGTACATACCCCTGACTACAGAATGTGCAATTGCACACCCTTGGGCAAAAGTTGTGCATGAAGTGGTCCTTGACCGATCGAAGAAAATATAACCAATTTTGGGTAAAAAGCAGTGTACGAGTGAGAATACATTCCCAGATGAGTCTGAAAAACCCTATATAAATCGTACCCATCGTGAACAACTTCTCATCTCCGGAAAAGTGAAGTCAGAAGTAATTAAATAAACATATAACACGAGTACTTGAGGTGAACTCACGAACACCTGCAAATCTAAGAAAAAGAGAAGAAAAAAGAGGTAAATTTAATATGTATAGCACGAGTACCTGGAGAAAACTCACAAACACCTGCTCATCTCCACAAAAGAGAAGTTAACGGCAGGTAAATAAATATATAACGCGACTACTTGTGGTGAACTCATTAACACCTGCTAATCTCTCTAAAAGAGAAGTCAAAAGCAGGTAAATAAACAAATAACCCGAGTACCTGAGGCGAACTCGTGAACACCTGCAAATCTATTCAAATGGTAAGATAAAAGAAGTTAAATTTTAAAAAATAACTCGAGAACCTGAACATAACTCACGAAAACCTATTAATATCTGCAAAAGAGAAGTCAAAAGCAGGTAAATAAACTTATAACGCTAGTACCTGAGAAAAAGTCATGAACACCTGATAATCTCTTTAAAAGAGAAGTAAAAAGCTGATAAAATTAAAATATAACGCGAGTACCTTAAGAGAACTCGCGAACACGTACTAAACTCTACAAAAGAGAAGTCAAGCAAGTATGTAAACATATAATATGAGTACCTAAAAGGAACTCCCGAACACCTTCTAATCTATGCAAAAGAGAAGTGAAAAGCTTGTAAGTAAGCATATAATGCAAGTACGTGAGGTGAACTTGCTAAAACCTGCTAATCTCTCTAAAAGAGAAGTCAAAAGCAGGTAAATAAACTTATAGCGCGAGTACCTAAGGTGAACTCACGAACACCTACTAATCTCTACAAAATAAAAATAAAAAGTAGGTAAATTTAAAATTTAATGCTAGTATCTAAAAAGAAAACGCGAACACCTGCTAATCTTTGCAAAAGATAAGTCAAAAGCAGGTAAGTTAACATAAAACACATGTATATGATTAGAACTCACAAACACCTTCTAATATCTGCATAGGAGAAGTCAAAAGCAAGTAAATAATCATATAATGCTAGTAGCTGAGGTAAACTTGCTAACACCAACTAATCTCTCGAAAAGAGAAGTCAAGAGCTTGTAAATAAACATATAACACGAGTACCTGAGGCGAACTCACAAACACCTCCAAATCTCTACAAAATAGAAATCAAAAGTAGTTAATATAAAAATATAACTAGAGAACCTGAAGAAAACTCACGAACACATGCTAATATTTAAAAAAATAGATATGTCAAAGACATGAATAAAAATATAACCCGAAAACATGAGATGAACTCATGAACACCTACAAATCTCTAAAAATAGAAAAGTACAAATCCAGTAAATTTAAAATATAACCTGAGTACCTAAAATGAACTCGCAAACATCTACTAATCTCTGCAAAATAGAAGTCAAAACACGTAAATAAGAATATAACACAAGTACCTGATTAGAACTCACAAATAACTGCAAATCTCTGCAAAAGAGAAGTCAAAGGAAGGTAAGTAAACTTATAATGTGGGTACCTGAGGTGAACTCAATAACACCTGCTAATCCCTCCAAAAGAGAAGTCAAATATAGGTAAATAAACTTATAAAGTGAGCACCTGATGTGATCTCACGAACACCTACTAATCTCAATAAAAGAGAAATAAAAATCAGATAAATTTTAAATATAACACGAGTACCTAAAGACAACTCGAGAACACCTGATAATTAACACAAAATAAAAGTCAAAAACAGGTAAATTTAAAATATAATGCGAGTACCAAAAGAGAACTCGCGAACACCTGCTAATCTTTACAAAAGAGAAGTCAACAACAAGTAAATTAACATATAATACGAGTACTTAGTAGAACTCGCAAACACAAGCTTATCTATGCAAAAGAGAAGTAAAATGGAGGTAAAAAACATATAACGCGATTACCTAAGGTAAACTCTCTAACACCTGCTAATATCTCCAAAAGAGAAATTGAAAGTAAGGGGATAGATCTGTTTAACTCTAAAAGGGGGTGAACAAAGTATTTTAAAACATTGATTAGTTTTATAGTAGAATTAAAATAAGTGATATCAATATATGTATAGAGAGAAGTAAGAAAAAGAAAACTATCACAACACAACAGTAATAAAGTAAGGAACAAGCAGACGACACAAGAAAATTATAGTGGTTCCCCAAAACTCTGTACATCCACTTTTCTACCACCCTAGTAGGAATCCACTAACAGGTTTTTGATTAGGTGCCCTTCCACCACAGGTTTTTGCTCAGGTGCTGTATCACCATAATATCAATTTTCTAAGGGAGATATAGCAATCTTTTGAGCTTTTGATCAGGTACCCAAAAACAAATCCAAGTGTTATGATAAGGAGACTTGTCAACAAGGGGATAACTATAATGCCCCGATTTTTCGATGATTTTATTTAAAGGGGAAACATCATATTTATGACGTCGTGGCGTTTCCTTTAACATCAAGTTGACGGCGCAATGCCATAAAGGCATTTTCGCGTCCATGTGGTCAAGTCGGCCGAACTCTTGTTCTAATGGGAAAATTTTGCATTTGGAATTTAAGTTAAGTAAATTTTGACTTGCTCGTCCAGTTTCGGCGCGATCCTAGCGATATTTGGGCCTCGGCGTTTTCCCGAAGTTTTGTGGAATTTATGTTCGTCGTAAACTTTGAAAATTTATATATCGAGAATGGCTCGTCTGATTTTGGATATGACTTCATCGTTGTTTTCGTAGCGTCTGTGTTCGCCAACGGCGTGAGTTTCGTTCAATTCGGGGTGTGTTACGCCTCCGTTTGGATCTTGCGTTTCCTTATTCAAAAATATATAAATACGATTATTTTAATATTAAAGTACTATTCAAAAATGAAAAGTACTATTCATTCTTATAGTTTTATCAAAAGGTATATTCGCAAAGAAATCGTTTTTCTGCAATCTTGACTCGAGTGAATTCCCCGCGTCTCGTGTAGGTATACTTTTCATGCTAAGCTATACTCCAGTTCCTGTTCTTTTACTCGAGTGATATTTTTTAGATATTCAAGTGACCCTTTTTTTAGTACTCGAGTAAATTATTTCTTCTACTCGAGTAATCTTTTCTGCTACTCGAATAAATTAATTCTGTTACTCGAGTAATTCTTTCATCTACTCGAGTAGTTGTTTTCTACCTCTCGAGTACCCGTAAGCTTGTTCTCGTGTAGTCCTGTTTATTTCAATCGAGTAGTCTGTTTCCTATTTACTCGAGTAGTCGTTTTCTACCTCTCACGTACCTGTTTTTATGATTTCGAGTAGTCCGTCATCCGTCTTGAGTAGTACTATACATTTTGAGTTAGGGTGCCTTTTTAATGGTCAAAACGGTGTCGTATGGAAAAATGGCTAACATAAAATTTTTTCGTCTCGACGTTACCTACAACTTTCATGTTGGTCACTTTTCGATTTGAAGTCATACCAGATTTCTAATTTTGTTTTCCGCAAAATTGCTCGTATTAAAACCGTTTTTTTTATATATTTAGACAAAACTTTTTATAACTATTTATATATATATACATATGTTCTTATACTTAGGATATTTAGAAAAATAGGAATACTTCATCTTCTCCGATTCTTTCTCCCGAACCAGAGAGGCATGAGCGAGAGAGAGATTATTTTTGTGAATCTTTCGGTGGCCGCCGACAGAGCTCCGGTGCTCGAAATCTTCAATCGAGTATAGATCTGGAAAGCACTCATCGAGAGCTACACTATTGTGGTAATATTTTCCCCTTTCCTTGAGTTTTTTCGTCAGGGTTTTACGGCCCTAACCCCCTTTTCGACCATTTTTGTCTAGATTTCAACTTCCTCCATCTTTCTCTTGCACCGATCTGTGACGTGGACTGATTTGGAGAACTTTTCCGGTAAAACCAAGGCAAGTGGTGGTTTCCCCTCATTTCTCCTTGTCCGATTTGATGGTAACGGTTCACTTTTTTTGTTCTTTAAAATTTTATGCACTTTGTCTTCCAAGTTATTGTTATGATTAACCTTTTTGGATGATCACTCGATGTTGTAAGATTTTGTCTTGGTGAACTTGATCTTGTCAAGATATATTTAATCGTTCTTGAAGGGTCTTATTGATGGCTTTAAATGTCTTACCTATCGTTTTTGAACGTATTAGAGTTTGTCTAGGATTGTAAATCATTCATAGGGGTTGATCAACCATGTCTTGAAACTAGAAGTGTCAAGTAGAATCTGACGAGCCAAATCTCGAGATATATTTTTGTGTTATGGTTTCTTTGGGTTTCTAAAATTGTAGGAGTTAATGGATAAAACCACCTCCACATTGTCTGACTTCTTTATGGTACCTTGTAGAAGTCTACCGGGTTTTTGGTCATCTGCAGTGTATGGTGGAGAGTATGAGACTCCCTCATAGTTAAGCGGATAAATTATTCGTGAGGGGTGTGTCCAGTTGAGTGACCACCTCGCCCGTGTTTTTGGGGTAGGGACGAAAACAGGTGCTTAGTAAAGCTAGTTAAATTTCTTCCTTATGTTTTTACTTTTGTTGTTCCCTTTTTGCCTTCGGAAATCTGGTGTATCTGTTGCAGTACGTGACGATTCACGTAAGTAGTTCTTTCCTTTCCTGTTCGATACCTTACTTCAGTACTGTTGGTCTTGGGTTGGTACCTCGTTTGACCTTTGTTTTATTTTGTTTACTTCTCTGCCACCATTTGTCCCTCTTGCTGAGGTGTTCTGTCTTTGGAATGCCTCAGGATCGGAGCATTAGCAGGTAGCAGATCCAGTTTTGGAGCCCTTGCTGCAGCAGGTTGGCTGTGGTTTTTCCCCTCGCCGTAGCGAGGTAGTTTGTTGTTTTAGTTTTCTTTACCTAGTTTCATACATATTTGTACTGTGGGTTCGTGTCAGGTTGTTGACGCCCACAGGATTTTTGATTTTTTTGACACTTGCTAGATGATGTGGTTTTCTTATGTTTGGTTTATATTACTTGCTCTCTGGGATGATTTATTGCTAGGATTGCATGTTAGATATTTTTTAACCTATAAAACCCTACTATTAGTAAAGCATAGTTGTCATCTCTTTCAAAACTAAGCCACTACTTTCTATTTAGCGTAAAGACTTTTCTATACTTATTATAAATCTAGGGTTTGTATAGTATGAGTTGTTCCTCGGGGATATTTATAGTCATGTAGAATATTAGAATCAATTTAAACAAGTATCTTCCGCAAGCATATAATTTATATTTTAAATCATGGACTAGATGATTCACTAAGACGAGGGATACGACTACCGTCATAACTTAAATTTGATTTCATTCATAACAATTTATGTTTCCTTTTAAAATCGTAGAGTTTGGAGTCTTGCCTGAACGTCTGCAGTTATCCCCTGCACGGTGTGGCATCACGACGAGTATTTTCCCCCTTCTCTGATATAATTTAATTGTTGGGAAAAAATACCGGTTGTAATTGTTGGTATCAGAGGGAGGTTGCTTGACAATTGGTCGGGCAACCTTCCCTTGTTAGTGTTAGTTGCTAGTGTAATATCATACACACACTGATGTGTCATCAATATGTCTTGGTTGAAGCATGAACACTACACTCATAAGCATGATTACAAGTATACAGGGCATATTATATAGTATGGGATGCATAATATGTGTTTGTATATGGATCCACCATAGGTGGCAACATGTGAGGGTTATGTAGTATGGGATGCATAACCTCACCACATGAATGCCCATTAGCACGTTTTCTTTTCGTTGCATGCAATATTATGTAGTATGGGATGCATAACATTACATGTGTACGCCGCTCATAACATGCATTAAGGCCTTTTATATAATTCATAGCACCACATGCATAGCATAACATAACATAAGCACAACATGCCAAGCTAAAGATTTATCTGATGACATATGTACACACATGATTTTAAATAAGAGTAAAGAATTCATGCATTCATATCATAGGCACATGAGTTAATAGGATGATAGGATATCATCCTGAGTAGGACATATCATCATCATATAATCCCAGATCAACTGATAACTTAAGCAATTTTCTTTCAAGTATGGTATGAACTAGTTTTGTTTGCCCTAGTCGTAATCTAGGATTTTAAATGGGACGTTCGTTTGCCTTTTTCATAAATGCCTCCAAAGCATATTACGACGAGATCGACTCCCCAGTAGGAGGGTGAGTCGTCAGGTGCGCAGAAAGATGCGTTGATCGAGAGTTTGCGCCAGAGCAACGATGCACTGTCAAGGCAAGTAGTTACAATGCAAACGCAAATTCAATCATTGTTGTCTACCGCTCCAGCGCAGCAACCTTCAGTGCAAGAGCCTGCCTTGGGTCAAGTTGTTCCCGATACCCCTGCTCCTCTGGTGGCCTCGGTGGCAATACCACCAGAAATGAATTTCATATCGCATTTCCAGCGATTGGGACCTCCCACCTACGACGGGAGTGCCTACTTTATGATTTTGGATGATTGGATCATCTCAATCGAGGAGATGTTTTCGTATTTCGGGATTCTAGAAGCCCAGAAGGTTATGATTGCAGCCTATCAATTAAAAGGCCTAGCAAAGAATTGGTGGATTCGTGAAAAGGAGAGTCTTAAGGAAGGCTGTTCCTAGGACTCTTTTAAGAAGATGTTGCTGAAAAAGTTTCTTCCCTCGGTCGAGCAGGACCGTCTCATGAATAACTTCCTGTATTTGAAGCAGAGATAGCTCACAGTGAGCGAATATGAGATTCAGTTTAGCAAGTTGAGTAGATTTGCTCCCGATTTGGTAGCTTCGGAGGAGGGAAGAGTGAAACGTTTCCTGGGAGGACTAAGAAGTGATGTCCAGCAGTGGGCATGCGCTTATGGAGCTGAAAGTTATGCTGTGGAAGTGGAAGCCGCACTAAAGGTTGAAGCGATTGAAAATGCCAAGAACCGCGGTGCTTCGTCGAGGAAAGAGAAAAGGAAGGGTGTTGATGATGGTAGCTCCAGGGCATCTGGTCCTTCTTCAAAGAAGAAAGGTAAGGAAGTTTGTAGTTTCTGTGGTCGTCCTGGCCACCCTTACGAAAGTGTTTCAAGAGAACAGCCACCCTGAAGCAGCAGCAAGTGTACGCCATCCAAGTTGCACCAAAGGGAGAGCTTGTGTGCTCGTTCTGTGCAAGGAAGGGTCATGATGTGAGTCGGTGCTGGATGAAAGAAAGGACCTGCTTCCAGTGCGGGCAGAAGGGACACCAGAAATCTTCGTGCCCCCAGGCTCAATCCCCACTGCAGCCTGCCCCGCTTCGAGCCCTGCCGCCACCACAAACCCTAGATAAAGGAAAAGGAAAGCTGAACGTGATGACCAGCGAGGAAGCTCAAAACTCTACGCAAGTTATTTCAGGTAAGCCCCAGTCTATTTTATCCCTATTATTTATCGTTGTTTCCCTAGCTATCGTTCGTTTAGTTTTGTATGTTACAGTTTTAGGGTAGTTTAAGGTGCGGAATAGGTGGGCGTGCGTTCTGTTCGATTCGGGTGCCACCCATTCCTTTGTGGCCAAGAGGTTTGTTGATAAACATCTCCTGGATGTTGATCAATTAAGAGACTCCTTCAACGTCAAGCTTCCCTTCGGTGATTCGGTGATATCCAATCAAGGAGTTCTGAGATGCCCTATTCATCTTGGCAATTTTCTAGCCCTTGCGGATCTGATAATTTTAGACCTGGCTGATTTTGATGTGATTTTGGTCATGGACTAGCTGTCCAAGTATGATGCAATCATCCAGTGCAAGGCAAAAAGACTTGACTTCAGGATGGACAATGGCCAACCTATGAGCGTCTATGGATATCAGGACAGAGTTTCCCCTGTCATTTCTGCGGTCTGTGCTATAAAGTCTGGTTGCGAGGCATTTTTAGTTTCTATTTCTGCTCTGGAAACAGCTTATGTTACACCATGTCTCGAGGATGTCTCGGTGGTGCGAGAGTTTCCAGATGTCTTTCCTTATAGTCTTCCAGGACTTCCTACTGAGAGGGAGATTGAGTTTATGATTGACCTTGAGCCAGGCACTCATCCCATGGCAAAAGCACCATACCGTATGGCTTCACGTGAGTTGGATGAGTTGCGTACTCAGCTCGATGAGTTGCTGAGGTGTAGTTTTATTAGACCAAGTTCTTCTCTGTGTGGTGCTCCAGTTTTATTCGTAAGGAAGAAGGATGGATCGATGAGGCTTTGTATCGATTATAGGGAATTAAATCAGGTGACCGTTAAAAATAGATACCACCTGCCAAGGATCGATAATCTGTTCAATCAGTTGCGTGGTAGCTCGGTATTTTCAAAGATCGATCTTCGCTCAGGCTACCACCAGTTGAGGATTCGTGAGGAAGACATTCCCCGAATCGCATTCCGTTCGCGGCATGAACATTATGAGTTTTTGGTGATGTCTTTCGGTTTAACCAATGCACCCTCTGCTTTCATGGATTTGATGAATAGGGTGTTTAAGGATTTCTTGGACCGATTCGTTATTGTGTTCATAGATGATGTCCTAGTGTATTCCCGCAATGTTGAGGAGCATACTCAGCATTTGCGTTTGGTTTTGTCAACCTTGAGGGAGCATAAGCTATATGCGAAGTTGAGCAAATGTGAGTTCTGGCTACCTCAGGTGTCCTTTCTGGGTCATGTTGTAAGCAAGGACGGTATTTCTGTAGACCCGACCAAGATTTCTGCCGTGATGGAATGGGAAAGACCTTCTACACCTAAGGAGATTAGGAGCTTCTTAGGCCTCGCTGGCTATTATAGAAGATTCGTGGAAGGATTTTCGGTGTTGTCAGATCCTTTAACTAGACTTACTCAGAAGAATACTGCTTTCATTTGGAGTGATAAGTGTGAAGAGGCTTTCCAAGAGTTGAAGAAGAGACTGTGTACCGCCCCAATTTTAACCTTACCTACTGAAGGAGTGGAGTATGATGTGTATGTCGATGCATCACACATCGGACTTGGTTGTGTTTTAATGCAAGATGGTAAGGTGATCGCGTATGGATCGAGGCAACTAAAGATTCACGAGAGAAACTATCCTACACACGATTTGGAGTTTGCTGCCGTAATTTATGCGCTGAAGCTGTGGCGACACTTATTGTATGGCGTGCTGTGCAAGATCTATACGGACCATAAGAGTTTTTAGTACGTCTTCACTCAGAAGGAACTAAATCTACGCCAGCGTCGGTGGTTAGAATATGTGACAGATTATGAAGTAGAAATTTTTTATCATCCAGGAAAGGCTAATGTTTTAGGCGATGCTTTGAGTAGGAAGACCGCTAAAATTTTTAATCTATCGGTACAGTCCTTAGTAGAAGAATTCTTGTTGATGAACATCGAGATTGGGAGTAGTTCTACGCCTACTAGTTTGGAAGCAGAAGCGCCATCTTGGATTTCCTTTACTAGGGTGCACCAAAAGGATTATCCGAAATTGTTGCACCTCTGGAATAGGACTGAGAAAGGGGAGTTACCTGATTTTTCTTTGGACAAGCTAGGTACTCTGAAATATCAGGGTAGATTTTGTATTCCTTACATGGGTGACATCCGGGCTAAAATTTGTGAAGAAGCTCATGGTTCTAGTGTTTCCTTTCATCCTGGTTCTACCAAAATGTATAAAGATCTATAGCAAATTGTTTGCTGGTCAGGGATGAAGAGCGATATCGCAAAGTTTGTATAAGAATGCTATACGTATCAGCGTATCAAGGCTGATCATAGAAGGCCTGGTGGTAAATTGACACCGCTTGATATTCCAAGTTGGAAATGGGGGAGTATTTCAATGGATTTTTTCACTGGTCTACAAAAATCTCCCAGTGGGCATGACTCAATTTGGGTGATAGTCGACAGATTGACAAAGTGTGCCCACTTTGTTCCGTTTAAGATTGGATATTCGATGAAGAAGATAGCATCGCTATATCTTGAAGAGGTCATCAGGTTACATTGTAATGCCCCCGATTTTTCGACGATTTTATTTAAATAGGAAACGTCATATTTATGACGTCATGGCGTTACCTTTAACGTCAAGTTGACGACGTAATGCCATAAAGGCATTTTCGCGTCCATGCGGTCAAGTCGGCCGAATTCTTGTTGTTATGAGAAAATTTTGCATTTGGAATTTAAGTTGAGTAATTTTTGACTTACTCGTCAAGTTTCGTCGCGATCCGAGCGATATTTGGTCCTCGGCATTTTTCCAATGTGTTGTGGAATTTTTGTTCGTCGTAAACTTTGAAAACTTATATCTCGAGAATGGCTCGTCTGATCTTGGTTTTGACTTCGCCGTTGTGTTCGTAGCGTCTGTGTTCGCCTACGGCGTGAGTTTCGTTCAATTCGGCGCTCGTTTGGGCCTCTGTTTTGATCTCGCGTTTCCTTATTCAAATATATATAAACACGATTATTTTAATATTAAATTACTATTCAAAAATGAAAAGTACTATTCATTCTTATAGTTTGATCAAAAGGTTAGATTTGCCAAGAAATTGTTTTTCCTGCAACCTTGACTCGTGTGAAGTTTCTGCTTATTATGTAAATCTTCTATTCCTCCAATTCTATATACTCGAGTAGTCTGTTTATGTATACTCGAGTAGCCTTCTGTATACTCGAGTAGTCTGTTTCTGTATACTCGAGTAGTCTGTTTATGTATACTCGAGTAGCCTTCTGTATACTCGAGTTGTCTGTTTTTGTATACTCGAGTAGTCTGTTTATGTATACTCGAGTAGCCTTCTGTATACTCGAATAGTCTGTTTCTGTATACTCGAGTAGTATGTTTATGTATACTCGAGTAGCCTTCTGTATACTCGAGTAGTCTATTTCTGTATACTCGAGTAGTCTGTTTATGTATACTCGAGTAACCTTCTGTATACTCGAGTAGTCTGTTTCTCTATACTCGAGTAGCCTTCTGTATACTCGAGTAGTCTGTTTCTGTATACTCGAGTAGTCTGTTTCTGTATAATCGAGTAGCCTTCTGTATACTCGAGTAGTCTGTCCCTGCATACTCAAGTAGTCTGTTTCTGCTTACTCGAGTAGCCTTCTGTATACTCGAGTAGTTTGCTGTCTTTCTCGTGTACTTCGTCATAGTTTGTGTTCGGGACCGTCCAAACAGTGCCGTATAAAAAAATAGTTAACATGAAATTTGTTCGTCTCGACGAGATCTACAACTTTCATGTTGGGCACTTTTCGATTTGAGGCCATTTTAGACCTCTAATTTGGTTTTCCGCGAACTGCTCGTACTTAAACCGTTTTTTTATATATTAAGACAAAACTTTTTATAACTACTTATATATTTATATATATATATATATATATATATATATATATATATATATATATATATATATATATTCTTATACTTAGGTTATTTAGAAAAAAAGGAATACTTCATCTTCTCTGATTCTTTCTCCCGAACCATAGCGGCGTGAGCGAGAGAGAGAATATTTCGTGAATCTTCCGGTGGCCGCCGACGGAGCTCCGGTGCTCGAAATCTTCAACCGAGCGTAGATTTGGAAAGCTCTCACCGAGAGCTGCACTATCGTGGTAAATTTTTCCCCTTTCTTTGAGTTTTCTCGTTAGGGTTTTTCGGCTCTAACCCCCTTTTCGACCATTTTTGTCTAGATTTCAACTTCCTCCATCCTCTTTTGCCCCGATCTGTGACGTAGACTAATTTGGAGAACTTTTCCGGTAAAACCAAGGCAAGTGGTGGTTTCCTCTCATTTCTCCTCGGTAACGGTTCAGTTTTTATGTTCTTTAAAAATTTCTTCACTTTGTTTTTCCAAGTTATTACTACGATTAACCTTTTTGGATGATCACTCGAGATTGTAAGATTTTGTCTTGATGAACTTTATCTTGTCATGATATATTTAATCGTTCTTGATGTGTCTTATTAATGCCTTTAAATGCATTACCTATCGCTATTGATCGTATTAGAGTTTGTCTAGGATTGTAAATCGTTCATAGGGGTTGATCAACCATGTCTTGAAACTAGAAGTGTCAAGTAGAATCCGACGAGCCAAATCTCGAGATATATGTGATGGTTTCTTTGTGAGTTTTCTTGATTGCGGGAGTTAGTGGACGAAATCACCTCCGCAAAGTTTGATGTCTTTATTAGTACCTTGTGGAAGTCTAGCAGGTTTTTGGGCATCTGCGGTGTATGGTGGAGAGTATGAGACTCCCTCGCAGTTAAGCGGATATTTTATTCGTAAGGGTGTGTCCAGTTGAGTGACCACCTCGCCCGTGTTTTTGGGGTAGAGTCGACCACGGGTGCCTAATAAAGGTTTTGTATTTCTTCCTTATGATTTATTCATGTTGTCACCTTATAGCCTTGTGCGTCTGGTGTACTCTTGTGACGAATCACCTAAGTGTTCTTTTTTCTGATGATGCCTTATTTCTTTTTGTACATTCCTTCAAAGGTTTTGGTCTTGGGTTGGTACCCCTTTTGACCCTTATTTATTTTGGCTTATTTTTCTGCCACCATTTGTACCCTCTTGCTGAGGTGTTCTGTCTTTGGAATGACCCAGGTTCGGAGCATTAGCAGTTAGCAAAGCTGGTTTTGGAGCACTAGCAGCAGCTGTTTGGCTGTGGTTTTTCCCCCTCGCCGTAGCGAGGTAGTTCGTTGTTTTAGTTTTCTTTGACTAGTTTCAGACATATTCCTACTGTGGGTTCGTGTCAGGCTGTTGACGCCCACAGGATTGTTGTTTTTTTTTGACACTTGCTAGCTATTGTGGTTTCCTTATGTTTGGTTTACATTACTTGCTCTCTGGGATGATTTATTGCTAGGATTGCATGTTAGATATTTTTAACCTATAAAAACCTACTATTAGTAAAGCATACTTGTCATCTCTTTCAAAACTAAGCCACTACTTTTTATTTAGCGTAAAGACTTTCCTACACTTATTATAAATCTAGGGTTTGCATTGTATGAGTTGTTCCTCGGGGACATTTATACTCATGTAGGATATTTGAGTCAATTTATATAAGTATTTTCCGCAAGCGTATAATTTATATTTTAAATCGTGAACTAGATGATTCACTAAGCCGAGGGATACGGCTACCATCATAACTTAAACTGGATTTTATTCATAACCATTTATGTTTTCTATTAAAATTGTATAGTTTAGAGTCTTGCCTGAACGTCTGCAGTTATCCCCTTCACGGAGTGGCATCACGACGTATATTTTCCCCTTGCTCTGATATAATTAAATTGTTGGGAAAAATGCGGGTTGTGACAGTTGGTATCAGAGGGAGGTTGCTTGACAATTGGTCGGGCCACCTTCCCTTGTTAGTGTTAGTTGCTTAGTGTCATGTCATACACACACCGATGTGTCATCAATATGTCTTGGCTGAAGCATGAACACTACACTCATAAGCATGATTAGAAGTATACGTGGCATATTATGTAGTATGGGATGCATAATATGTGTTTGTATATGGATCCACCATAGGTGGCAACATGTGAGGGTTATGTAGTATGGGATGCATAACCTCACCACATGAATGCCCATTAGCACGTTTTCTTTTCGTTGAATGCAATATTATGTAGTATAGGATGCATAACATTACATGTGTATGCCGATCATAACATTCATTAAGGCCTTTTATAGAATTCATAGCACCACATGCATAGCATAACATAACATAAGCACAACATGCCAAGCTAAAGATTTACTTGATGACATATGTACACACATGATTTTAAATAAGAGTAAAGGATTCATGCATTCATATCATAGGCACATGAGTCAATAGGATGATAAGATATCATCCTGAGTAGGACATATCATCATCATATAATCCCAGAGCAAGTGACAGCTTTAGCAAGTGTCTTTCAAGTATGGTCTGAACTAGTTTTGTTTGCCCTAGTCGTAATCTAGGATTTTAATTGGGTTGTTCGTTTGCCATTTTAGAAATGCCTCCAAAGCGTATTGCGACGAGATCAACTCCCCAGTGGGAGGGTGAGTCATCAGGTGCGCAGAGTGATGCGTTGATTGAGAGTTTGCGCCAGAGCAACGAGGCTCTGTCAAGGCAAGTAGTTGCGATGCAAACGCAAATTCAGTCATTGTTGTCTACCGCTCCAGCGCGGCAACCTTCAGTGCAAGAGCCTGCTTTGGGTCAAGTCGTGCCCAATACCCCTGCTCCTCATGTGGCCCCGGTGGCAATACCACCAGAAATGAATTTCATATCGCATTTCCAGCGATTGGGACCTCCCACCTACGACGGGAGTGCCGACTTTATGATTTTGGATGATTGGATCATCTCAATCGAGGAGATGTTTTCGTATTCCGGGATTCTAGAAGCCCAGAAGGTTATGATTGCAGCCTATTAGCTAAAAGGCCTAGCAAAGAGTTGGTGGATTCGTGAAAAGGAGAGTCTGAAGGAAGGTTGTACCTGGGACTCTTTCAAGAAGATGTTGCTGAAGAAGTTTCTGCCCTCGGTCGAGCAGGACCGTCTCATGAATAACTTCCTGCATTTGAAGCAAAGACAGCTCACGGTGAGCGAATATGAGATTGAGTTTAGCAAGTTGAGTAGATTTGATCCCGATTTGGTAGCTTCGGAGGAGGGAATAGTGAAACGTTTCCTGGGAGGTCTAAGAAGTGATGTCCAGCAGTGGGCATACGCTTATGGAGCTGACAATTATGCTATGGCAGTGGAAGCCGCACTAAAGTTGAAGCGACTGAAAATGCCAAGAACCGCGGTGCTGCGGCGAGGAAAGAGAAAAGGAAGGGTGTTGAGGATGGTAGCTCCAGGGCATCTGGCCCTTCTTCGAAGAAGAAAGGTAAGGAAGTGTGTAGTTTTTATGGTCGTTCTGGCCACCCTTACGAAAGATGTTTCAAGAGAACAGCCACCCTGAAGCAGCAACAAGTGCACGCCATCCAAGGTGAACCTAAGGGAGAGCTCGTGTGCTCGTTCTGTGCAAGGAAGGGTCATGATGTGAGTCAGTGCTGGATGAAAGAAAGGACGTGCTTCCAGTGCGGGCAGAAGGGACACCAGAAATCTTCGTGCCCCCAGGCTCAAACCCCACTGCAGCCTGCCCCGCTTCGAGCTCTACCGCCACCACCAACCCTAGATAAAGGAAAAGGAAAGCTGAACGTGATGACTAGCGAGGAAGCTCAAAACTCTACGCAAGTTATTTCAGGTTAGCCCCAGTCTATTTTATCCCTATTATTTATCGTTGTTGCCATGGTTATCGTTCGTTTAGTTATGTATGTTACGGTTTTAGGGAAGTTTAAGGTGCGGAATAGGTGGGCGCGCATTCTGTTCGATTTGGGTGCCACCCATTCCTTTGTGGCCAGCAGGTTTGTTGATAAACATCGCCTGGATGTTGATCAATTGAGAGACTCCTTCAACGTCAAACTTCCCTCCGGTGATTCGGTGATATCCAATCAAGGAGTTCTGAGATGCCCTATTCATCTTGGCAATTTTCTGGCCCTTGCGGATCTGTTAATTTTAGACCTGACTGATTTTGATGTGATTTTGGGCATGGACTGGCTGTCCAAGTATGATACAGTCATCCAGTGCAAGGCAAAAAGACTGGACTTCAGGATGGACAATGGCCAACCTATGAACGTCTATGGATTTCAGGACAGAGTTTCTCCTGTCATTTCTGCGGTACGTGCTATAAAGTCTGGTTGTGAGGCGTTTTTAGTTTCTATTTCTGCTCTGGAAACAGCTTCTGTTACACCACGTCTCGAGGATGTCTCGGTGGTGCGAGAGTTTCCAGATATCTTTCCTGATAGTCACCCAGGACTTCCTCCTGAGAGGGAGATTGAGTTCGTGATTGACCTCGAGCCAGGAACTCGTCCCATCGCCAAAGCACTAAACCGTATGGCTCCGCGTGAGTTGGATGAGTTGCGTACTCAACTCGATGAGTTGCTGAGGTGTGGTTTTATTAGACCAAGTTCTTCTCCGTGGGGTGCTCCGGTTTTGTTCGTAAGGAAGAAGGACGGATCGATGAGGCTTTTCATCGATTATAGGGAATTAAATAAGGTGACTGTTAAGAATAGATATCCCCTGCCAAGGATCGATGATTTGTTCGATCAGTTGCGTGGTAGCTCGGTATTTTCAAAAATCGATCTTCGCTCAGGCTACCACCAGTTGAGGATTCGCGAGGAAGATATTCCCCAAACCGCATTCCGTTCACGGCATGGACATTATGAGTTTTTGGTGATGTCTTTCGGTTTAACCAATGCACCCTCTGCTTTCATGGATTTGATGAATAGAGTGTTTAAGGATTTCTTGGACCGATTCATTATTGTGTTCATAGATGATGTCCTAGTGTATTCCCACAATGTTGAGGAGCATACTCAGCATTTGCGTTTGGTTTTGTCGACCTTGAGGGAGCATAAGCTATATGCGAAGTTGAGCAAATGTGAGTTCTGGCTACCTCAAGTGTCCTTTCTGGGTCATGTTGTAGGCAAGGATGGTATTTTTGTAGACCTGACCAAGATTTCTGCCGTGATGGAATGGGAAAGACCTTCTACACCTAAGGAGATTAGGAGCTTCTTAGGCCTCGCTGGCTACTATAGAAGATTTGTGGAAGGATTTTCGGTGTTGTCTGCTCCTTTAACTAGACTTACTCAGAAGAATACTGCATTCATTTGGAATGATAAGTGTGAAGAGGCTTTCCAAGATTTGAAGAAGAGACTGTGTACTGCCCCAATTTTAACCTTACCTACTGAAGGAGTCGAGTATGCTGTGTACGTCGATGCGTCACACATCGGACTTGGTTGTGTTTTAATGCAAGATGGTAAGGTGATCGCGTATGGATCGAGGCAACTAATGATTCACGAGAGAAACTATCCTACGCACGATTTGGAGTTTGCTGCCGTAATTTATGCGCTAAAGCTGTGGCGACACTTATTGTATGGCGCGATGTGCAAGATCTATACGGACCATAAGAGTTTGAAGTACGTCTTCACTCAGAAGGAACTAAACCTACGCCAGCATCGGTGGTTAGAATATGTGGCGGATTATGAAGTAGAAATTCTTTATCATCCGGGAAAGGCTAATGTAGTAGTTTATGCCTTGAGTAGGAAGACCGCTAAAATTTTTAATCTATCGGTACAGTCCTTGGTAGAAGAATTCTTGTTGATGAACATCGAGATTGGGAGTAGTTCTACGCCTGCTAATTTGGAAGCAGAAGCGCCCTCTTGGATTTCCCTTACTAAGGTACACCAAAAGGATGATCCGGAATTGTTGCACCTCTGGAATAGGACTGAGAAAGGTGAGTTACCTGATTTTTCTTTGGACGAGCTAGGTACTCTGAAATATCGGGGTAGATTCTGTATTCCTGACATAGGTGACATTCGGGCTAAAATTTGTGAAGAAGCTCATGGTTCCAGTGTTTCCTATCATCCTAGTTCCACCAAAATGTATAAAGATCTAAAGCAAATAGTTTTGTGGGCAGGGATGAAGGGCGATATCGCAAAGTTTGTATCAGAATGTTATACGTGTCAGCGTGTCAAGGCTGATCATAGAAGGCCTGGTGGTAAATTGACACCTCTTGATATTCCAAGTTGGAAATGGGAAAGTATTTCAATGGATTTTATCACCGGTCTACCAAAATCTCCCCGTGGGCATGACTCAGTTTGGGTGATAGTCAACAGACTGACAAAGTGTGCCCACTTTGTTCCGTTTAAGATTGGGTATTCGATGAAAAAGATAGTTGAGCTATATCTTGAAGAGGTCATCAGGTTACATGGAGTGCCTGTTAGCATTGTATCAGATCGGGACTCCAGATTTACGTCTCGCTTTTGGAAGAGCCTGCAAGAGGGGTTGGGTACCGACTTGAGGTATTCCACCTCCTATCATCCACAGACGAATGGGCAAACAGAAAGAGTAAATCAGATCGTGGAGGACATGATTAGATGTTATATTTTGGATAATGGTGGTGCTTGGGATGAGCGTCTCAGACTTATGGAGTTTGCGTACAATAATAGTTATCAAGAGAGCTTGCTGATGGCCCCGTTTGAGGCCTTGTATGTGAGGCGTTGTAGGACTCCCTTATTTTGGGCTAAGGTTGGTGAGAGACCATTGCTAGGTCCGGAAGCCCTTGAGGAGATGAATTGTGCGGTGACTCATATTCGAGAGAAGCTACGTGTAGCTCAAGAGCGTTATGAGAAATATGCTAATCGACGAAGGGTCGATTTGGAGTTTGTCGTTGGGGACTTTGTTTTCCTGAAAGTTTCTCCGATACCAGGAGTAAAAATATTTGGAAGGAACCACAAGTTAGACCCCCGGTATGTGGGACCTTTTCAGATTCTGGAGCGCATCGGAGTGTCAGCTTATCGACTGGAATTACCTGCTAGCTTCCCTGGTGTCCACGATGTGTTCCATGTGAGCCAGTTGCGGAAGTGTGTTCGTAGTGATCGTCAAATTCTTGACTCGGTGCCCCAAATTCAGCCCAATCTGTCCTATGTGGAAGAGCCTGTCCGCGTTTTGGAATCTCAAGAGCGTGTCTTGCGAAGGAAGACCATCCCCATGGTTAAGATTCTTTGGAGAAATCAAGACGTCGAGAGCGCGATGTGGGAATTGGAGTCAGCAATGAGAGAATCTCATCCTCACCTCTTCTCCTAGTTTCGGGTACGTCGATATGTTTTCAGTCACGTTTGATTTTATCATTTTGATTTGGTTTTGGAGTTGTGTTATGTTTCGGGACGAAACTTCTTTTTAGGGGGAGTGACTGTAACGCCCCCGATTTTTCGACGATTTTATTTAAATAGGAAACATCATATTTATGACGTCATGTCGTTACCTTTAACGTCAAGATGACGACGTAATGCCATAAAGGCATTTTCGCATCCATGCGGTCAAGTCGGCCGAATTCTTGTTGTTATGAGAAAATTTTGCATTTGGAATTTAAGTTGAGTAATTTTTGACTTACTCGTCAAGTTTCGTCGCGATCCGAGCGATATTTGGGCCTCGGTGTTTTTCCAAAGTGTTGTGGAATTTATGTTCGTCGTAAACTTTGAAAACTTATATCTCGAGAATGGCTCGTCTGATCTTGGTTTTGACTTCGCCGTTGTGTTCGTAGCGTCTGTGTTCGCCTACGGCGTGAGTTTCGTTCAATTCGGCGCTCGTTTGGGCCTCCGTTTTGATCTCGCGTTTCCTTATTCAAATATATATAAACATGATTATTTTAATATTAAATTACTATTCAAAAATGAAAAGTACTATTCATTCTTATTGTTTGATCAAAAGGTTAGATTTGCCAAGAAATTGTTTTTCCTGCAACCTTGACTCGTGTGAAGTTTCTGCTTATTATGTAAATCTTCTGTTCCTCCAATTCTGTATACTCGAGTAGTCTGTTTATGTATACTCGAGTAACCTTCTGTATACTCGAGTAGTCTGTTTCTGTATATTCGAGTAGTCTGTTTATATATACTCGAGTAGCCTTCTGTATACTCGAGTAGTCTGTTTCTGTATACTCGAGTAGTCTGTTTATGTATACTCGAGTAGCCTTATGTATACTTGAGTTGTCTGTTTCTGTATACTCGAGTAGTCTGTTCATGTATACTCGAGTAGCCTTCTGTATACTCGAGTAGTTTGTTTCTGTATACTCGAGTAGTCTGTTTATGTATACTCGAGTAGTCTTCTGTATACTCGAGTAGTCTGTTTCTGTAAACTCGAGTAGCCTTCTGTATACTCGAGTAGTCTGTTTCTGTATACTCGAGTAGTCTGTTTCTGTATACTCGAGTAGTCTGTTTCTGTATACTCGAGTAGCCTTCTGTATACTCGAGTAGTCTGTTCCTGCATACTCGAGTAGTCTGTTTCTGCTTACTCGAGTAGCCTTCTGTATACTCGAGTAGTCTGCTATCTTTCTCGTGTAGTTCGTCATAGTTTGTGTTCGGGAGCCTTTTTGAGGGTCAAAACAGTGCCGTATAAAAAAATGGTTAACATGAAATTTGTTTGTCTCGATGAGATCTACAACTTTCATGTTGGGCACTTTTCGATTTGAAGCCATTCGAGATCTCTAATTTAGTTTTCCGCGAACTGCTCGTACTTAAACCATTTTTTATATATTTAGACAAAACTTTTTATAACTACTTATATATATGTATATATATATATATATATATATATTCTTATACTTAGGTTATTTAGAAAAATAGGAATACTTCATCTTCTCCGATTCTTTCTCCCGAACCAGAGCGGCGTGAGCGAGAGAGAGAATATTTCGTGAATCTTCCGGTGGCTGCCGACGGAGCTCCGGTGCTCGAAATCTTCAACCGAGCGTAGATCTGGAAAGCTCTCACCGAGAGCTGCGCTATCGTGGTAAATTTTTCCCCTTTCTTTGAGTTTTATCATTAGGGTTTTTCGGCCCTAACCCCCTTTTCGACCATTTTTTTCTAGATTTCAACTTCCTCCATCCTCTTTTGCCCCGATCTGTGACGTGGACTAATTTGGAGAACTTTTCCGGTAAAACCAAGGAGTGGTGGTTTCCCCTCATTTCTCCTTGGTAACGGTTCAGTTTTTATGTTCTTTAAAAATTTCTTCACTTTGTTTTTCCAAGTTATTACTACGATTAACCTTTTTGGATGATCACTCGAGATTGTAAGATTTTGTCTTGATGAACTTGATCTTGTCATGATATATTTAATCGTTCTTGATGTGTCTTATTAATGCCTTTAAATGCATTACCAATCGCTATTGATCGTATTAGAGTTTGTCTAGGATTGTAAATCGTTCATAGGGGTTGATCAACCATGTCTTGAAACTAGAAGTGTCAAGTAGAATCCGACGAGCCAAATCTCAAGATATATGTGATGGTTTCTTTGTGGGTTTTCTTGATTGCGGGAGTTAGTGGACGAAATCACCTCCGCAAAGTTTGATGTCTTTATTAGTACCTTGTGGAAGTCTACCAGGTTTTTGGGCATCTGCGGTGTATGGTGGAGAGTATGAGACTCCCTCGCAGTTAAGCGGATATTTTATTCGTAAGGGTGTGTCCAGTTGAGTGACCACCTCGCCCGTGTTTTTGGGGTAGAGTCGACCACGGGTGCCTAATAAAGGTTTTGTATTTCTTCCTTATGATTTATTCATGTTGTCACCTTATAGCCTTGTGCGTCTGGTGTACTCTTGTGACGAATCACCTAAGTGTTCTTTTTTCTGATGATGCCTTGTTTCTTTTTATACTTTACTTCAAAGGTTTTGGCCGTGGGTTGGTACCCCTTTTGACCCTTATTTATTTTGGCTTATTTTTCTGCCACCATTTGTACCCTCTTGCTGAGGTGTTCTGTCTTTGGAATGCCCCAGGTTCGGAGCATTAGCAGTTAGCGGAGCCGGTTTTGGAGCCCTAGCAGCAGCTGTTTGGCTGTGGTTTTTCCCCCTCGCCGTAGCGAGGTAGTTCGTTGTTTTAGTTTTCTTTGACTAGTTTCAGACATATTCCTACTGTGGGTTCGTGTCAGGCTGTTGACGCCCATAGGATTGTTGTTTTTTTTGACACTTGCTAGCTGTTGTGGTTTCCTTATGTTTGGTTTACATTACTTGCTCTCTGGGATGATTTATTGCGAGAATTGCATGTTAGATATTTTTAACCTATAAAACCCTACTATTAGTACAGCATACTTGTCATCTCTTTCAAAACTAAGCCACTACTTTTTATTTAGCGTAAAGACTTTCCTACACTTATTATAAATCTAGGGTTTGTATTGTATGAGTTGTTCCTCGGGGACATTTATACTCATGTAGGATATTAGAGTCAATTTAAATAAGTATTTTCCGCAAGCGTATAATTTATATTTTAAATCGTGAACTAGATGATTCACTAAGTCGAGGGATACGGCTACCATCATAACTTAAACTGAATTTTATTCATAACCATTTATGTTTTCTATTAAAATTTTAGAGTTTGGAGTCTTGCCTGAACGTCTGCAGTTATCCCCTGCACGGCGTGGCATCACGACGCGTATTTTCCCCTTGCTCTGTTATAATTAAATTGTTGGGAAAAATGCGGGTTGTGACATACATGGAGTGCCTGTTAGCATTGTGTCAGATCGGGACTCCAGATTTACGTTTCGCTTTTGGAAGAGCTTACAAGAGGGGTTGGGTACCGACTTGAGGTATTCCACCGCCTATCATCCGCAGACGAATGGGCAAACAGAAAGAGTAAATTAGGTCGTGGAGGACATGATTAGATGTTATATTTTGGATCATGGTGGTGCTTGGGATGAGCGTCTCAGACTCATGGAGTTTGCTTACAATAATAGTTATCAAGAGAGCTTGCAGATGGCCCCGTTTGAGGTCTTTTATGGGAGGCGTTGTAGGACTCCCTTGTTTTGGGCTGAGGTTGGTGAGAGACCTTTGCTAGGTTCGAAAGTCCTTGAGGAGATGAATTGTGCAGTGACTCATATTCAAGAGAAGCTTCGTGTAGCACAAGAGCATTATGAGAAATATGCTAATCGACGAAGGGTCGATTTGGAGTTTGTCTTTGGGGACTTGGTTTTCCTGAAAGTTTCTCCGATGCAAGGAGTAAAAAGATTTGGAAGGAACCACAAGTTAGACCCCAAGTATGTGGGACCTTTTCAGATTCTGGAGCGCATCGGAGTGTCAGCTTATCGACTGGATTTACCTGCTACCTTCCCTTGTGTCCACGATGTGTTCCATGTAGGCCAGTTGCGGAGGTGTGTTCGTAGTGACCGTCAAATTCTTGACTCGGTGCCCCAGATTCAGCCCAATCTGTCGTATGTGGAAGAGCCTGTCCGCGTTTTGGAATCTCAAGAGCATGTCTTGCGAAGAAAGACCATCCCCTTGGTTAAGATTCTTTGGAGAAATCAAGACGTCGAGAGCGCGACGTGGGAATTGGAATCAACAATGAGAGAATCTCATCCGCACCTCTTCTCCTAGTTTCGGGTACGTCGATATGTTTTCAGTTACGTTTGATTTTATCATTTTGATTTGGTTTTAGAGTTGTGTTAAGTTTCGGGACGAAACTTCTTTTTAGGGGGAGTGACTGTAACGCCCCTATTTTTCGATGATTTTATTTAAATGGGAAACATCATATTTATGATGTCGTGGCGTTACCTTTAACGTCAAGTTGATGGTGTAATGCCGTAAAGGCATTTTCACGCCCATGCGGTCATGTCGGCCGAATTCTTATTGTAATGGGAAAATTTTGCATTTGGAATTTAAGTTAAGTAAATTTTGACTTGCTCGTCCAGTTTCGGCGCGATCCGAGCAATATTTGGGCCTCGTCGTTTTTCCGAAGTTTTTTGGAATTTATGTTCGTCGTAAACTTTGAAAAATTATATCTCGAGAATGGCTTGTTTGATTTTGGCTTTGACTTCGCCATTGTGTTCGTAGTATCTGTGTTCGCTTACGGCGTGAGTTTCGTTCAATTCGGTGCGCGTTTGGCCCTCCGTTTTGATCTCGCGTTTCCTTATTCAAAAATATATAAATACGATTATTTTTTATATTAAAGTACTATTAAAAAATGAAAAGTACTATTCATTCTTATAGTTTGATCAAAAGGTATATTCGCAAAGAAATCGTTTTTCTGCAATCTTGACTCGAGTGAATTCCCTGCATCTCGTGTAGGTATACTGTTCATGCTAAGCTATACTCGAGTGCCGGTTCTTTTACTCGAGTGATTTTTGATAGTTTTACTTTCAAGACAACCTAAACACCTAGAGGGGGGGTGAATAGGTTCTAATTTCTTGTCTATAAATCTAGGCAGAATTCAATTACAATTTAAAACATCTAGCACAGCATTCACAGACAACTAAGCATCACAGATTGCACAATGTTTTATAGTGGTTCCCCAAAGTCTGGGTACATCCACTTTCCCCCTTCACCTATCTAGCAATATGCTAGATTCGGCCAAACTTCCACTATACTCAGATCCTCAGATCCTACAGCTCAGAACCAGGATAGGTTCCTACAACTCAGGCTCAACAGCCCTACCTCAGCCTTGCCTCAAGGCCTACCACTCAGAGAATAATCTTCTCCTACACTCAGGCAAATAGCCCTACCACTCAGAGATCACCTCTCCTACACTCAGCCTTTATAACACAGGCTTACAACTCCGATCTGTGTAAACAGATCCTACAGAAATTTAGAAAAAGATATTTTGATGTCTTGCCTTTGTTGAGAGAGAAGAGGACAAGACACTTCTTGATCAGCTGATGAAATCAACTGAATCTGAGCTTTCTTCAAAGCTTCTTGAATCTGAACTTAGCTGAGTTGATTTCCAAACAGCTTCTTGAGAAACCACTGATGGCTTCCTTCTTCTTCTTCAAGATGACTGGATCTCCCTCTATCCAACACCTTTACTGATACTTCAGATTTCTTCTTCTTAGACCTTCTGATGAAGATCTTCTTTTTCACTTTCTTGAATTGAAACTTCAACAGGATCGTAATCCTTCTGTTTCTTCTTCTTAGATCTTCTTCTATTATTTTTCTTAGCTTAGCTGCTTTTTTAATTCCTTCTGAATGTGTCTAATTATAGACTTTCTTCATGGTAACCGCCTGATCCGGTTTCTAACTGTTTTCTGACAGGTCTGACAGCTTCAGTTAAACGGTGGCAACCCACAGCTGTCAAGTCTTCAAACAGTTCTTGTACCTTAGCCTTGGACAGCAAAATGTCGAGACAGTCAGTTAGAAAGTGTCGAGACCAATCTGTCTATCTTTGTCGAGACAAGTGACTTTGGTGTCGACACAGTCTTTGATGATGTCGACTAAGTTGCCTTTAAGTCGACACAGCTTCTTCAGAAAATAACTTGGTCTAGACTCTGCAGTGTGTCGACACAAGTCCTGTGTGTCGACACAGTTGTTGTAGATTCAGAACTTAGTATGTGTCGACTCAGCCTTCTGGTGTCGACACAGCAATCTTCAATTCTGCCAAAATGTGTCGACTCAGTCTTCTTGTGTCGACACAAGCATAGTCGACTTCTGCCAATATGTGTCGACTCAATCTTCTGGTGTCAACACATCTTTCTCTGGTCGACTATCTTTCACTAGTCGACTATCTTCCACTAGTCGACTATCTTTCTCTGGTCGACTATCTTTCACTAGTCGACTAACTTTCTCTGGGTGTCGACAATCTTCCACTGTGTCGACACTTCTTCCCAGTGCTGAGGTCGATGATTTTCTTTATGTGTCGACACTGCTTCCCAGTGTTGACATAAATGTGGTCGACTATTTTCTTTATGTGTCGACACTGCTTCCCAGTGTCGACATAAATGTGGTCGACTATCTTTCTCTGAGTCGACACTGATATTCTGAAGTGTCGACACAAATATTCTGAAGTGTCGACACAAATATTCTGAAGTGTCGACATAATTTCTTCAGGTGTCGACATGTGGACTTAGAATATTTTTCTGCATTCTTTAATACTTCTTCACCTGCATATGTCAACTCAAAACAACATCAAATACACCTTGATGTATATCATTGAGCTAAGTTGGGCTTCTTCAAATCAGGTACACATTTTTCAATGTACCCAACAATCTCCCCCTATTTGGAGAAGTCATAACCCTTATAGCCAATGATATACACCATTTATAAAAAGTATAAACTGATGATATATGACATAATAGGAATACTTAATACAAACAAAACATAAAAACAATCCATCACAGAATGAACATAATATGATACCAAACAACATTTTGTTTATAACTTGATAATGTTTGAATACACAGATTTACATTTAATGATTTAATCAAAACATTACAAAATACTTTGAAAGAACTAAAAATTAAGACTGATCAGGCTCTTTAATGACAATCCCTTTGCCAGATAGAACTTGAGCCTTCACAGGAGCTTCAGAATCTTCAGCTGGATTCTTGCCTTTTAGATCAGCCTTCTTCTTTGCTTCTTCCTTGAGCCTTTGCCTTTCAAAATAATGAAAGGGCTTTGTGAAGTACTTGCTTGGCTCCTGAGCATCTGGAGGCAGCCTACCCAGCTTGGCTTTTCTTCTAAACTGTACAATGGCCTCTTGCCTGGCTTCATACTTCTGCCATTCCATCTCATTGTACCACTTGCCTCTTTCCTGCACTTGGTCTTTGACAGCCTTCCATGCAGTGAGTATTATATTTCTAGAAGTAGGACTCCACTGCTCAAAGTCTGGCTTAAGTTCAGCCTGCTCTCTAAACCTTTTCTTAGATAGAAGAGCATCTTGCTGGTCTTTCAAAGTAGCCTCAGGCTTATCAACCTTCCCAATAACAATATTAGTAACCACCTTTGGAGGACTATACATCCCTTGAACCTTCTGATCAATCATATCATAATCTGGAGGGGGGTAAATGACTTGGGCAACCTCAGGTTGATTGCCTTCAAGTAGACTTGTTTGTATTCCTGACTCAGCCACCATAGCATCATCACACAATGGGGGATATCCCAATGTGGCTCGAATACTATTGGTCACCCATTTGGTGTGCTCTGAGCCTGCATGAACTAGCATCCTCTCCCCCTTTATGGCTTCTCTAGAAACATGATCTCTGAGATCGTCCTTTTGAAATCTGATTTGGCCATCCAGATAATTCACACCCTCTTTAAAAAATGATTTTAACTTTAGAAGCTTGTCAGATATTTCCTTTTGAGAGGTAGTGATTGCAGTCTTAACAGAAGCAATATCAGCTTGAAAGTTCTTATCAAATTCTTCCATTTCTTTTGCTCTATCTGCAGGCAGGCCTGGAACAATCTTCTTCAATTCCTCAATGATCTCATGATGAGATTCAGTTAAATTCTCATTCATCCTTATCTGATTTTCCAAGACATAGCTTTGCTTTAAAGCAATGTCATCCACCTTAGGGATGATAGTCTGCTGTTGTTTTGCCAGATATACCACAGCATTACCTCCCTTATGGAAGCAATCTGTCATTTCCTTCTTATGCATATTGACCTCAAACCTAATTGATTTTATATCTTGAGCTAAGTCAAATTGCAGGGACTTGTTGTTCTCATCAACATATTTTTCTATAGCCACTCTGTGTTCATCCAATTTCACTTGTAAATCTACCAAGAACTTGTTATAATCAAAGTCAGAAGGAGTGTGATGTGTTGTAGACTGTAGAGCCTGCTTATAGCTCTTGCTCCTTCTCTGGAAGACCATAAGTTTTCTCTTTTTAGCCACCCTGGCTTCTTCAGTCTCTGAATCAGAAGTACTATCAATTTGAACTCTTTCTTTGGGAGGAGGAGAAACAGCTGTTTCAGTGCCATGTTGTACAGTCTCAACATGCACTGGCTCCCCCTCAATTTCTTGCTCCACTTCCAGACTATCAGTAATTATTTCATCATTTTGAAATAACTCCTCCAGAGTATATTCCTTCTGGGCTTGATCATTTGCACTATTCAAATTTGGAGATTAATCAATTTGAGCATCTTCTTGCACTTGCTCCCCCTGGACCTGTGCAAAAATAGAAATATTAGAAATCTCTTTTGTAGGAAAATACACCAGCTCCCCCTACACCTGTACCTGGTCATGAGTAGATACAGTTTGTGTAGGTGAATAAACTTGCTGAGCTGGTATACTTACTTCTTCTTCTTGAACTGCAGGTATTGTGGCTTCCTGAACTTGTGTAGATGCAGGCTGATCTTCAACCTCTAGTCTTACTTGCTCTTCTTGTGGATGCCTAGTACTGGTAGCATGACCTGGGGATTTCTCAGGTGAATCCTGCCTTTCCACTTCAGGCATCTCATTGGTCAGCACCCTATCCCATCTGGAGAACAATCTCATGTCCATCCTTCTCATGTGATTAATTTTAGTTCCAGGTTGTTGTTGCATAACCTCAGGAATCTCCTTACTTAGGTATATACTCATTATCCTAGCCAGATTTGGCTTCTTGATTCCTTCCTTAATCTTCTCAAAGATTACAGATGACCAATCCGTAGGAATTGTAAAAACAATCCTGGTCATTAGGCTGAACATATAGGCAGAAATCCTATCATGTCCACCTGGCTTGCACAGAATAACTTTTCCAACTACTTCTGATAGAAACTTGCCTTGTTGATTCATTCCTTTCCGATTGAACGCAGCTCCAATTTTCATGGTGGATTCCAATCCACACCATTGAAGAGCCTCCCTAGATTTAGAAGCAGGGACATCCTCTTCATTCTCAATTGTAGGTAATTGCAGAATTGTTCTTATCTTTCTTGGTGTAATCTCCACAGGTGACCCATGAACTGTGGATTTTATCTTATGACTTTCAGAGTTTACAGATGCAGAGGTAAAGAACTCGTGCACCTCCTTCTTCCATATCTTTGATGGTTCGGAGACCAGAAATTCTAAACCTGAGTCGGAGAGGAGAGAGATAACCCCAAGAACATCTGGAGGGGCAGCTGCAAAGGCCTGGCGCACCAACTCATATCCTTCATTCACATTGTCTTCAATCTTCGGCGCCATTGATCACTCGAGAAAGCTTGAAAGATGAGAGAAAGAAAGAGAGAGGGAGAATGTCGACACAGGGTTTCAAAAACCTTGTAAGCGTGTCGACAGAATGAGTTTTTGACCTATTTATACCTTCTGTTTAAAGAAGATCAAATGACGCCAAAAACAGACTATAAGTGTCGACACAGATGGTATGTGTCGACACAAGCTTCTATAGTCTCGACATCAAGTCCGTCTATTATGTGTCGACACCAATTTGCGGTTATGTCGACACCAGAGATATATAGTAGAGCATCAGAAGTTCTGTGTCGACTCTTAGTATAAGTGTCGACACAAAATCTGTAAGTGTCGACACCACTATCCTGGTGAAGTCGACACTACATTCCTGGATAAGTCGACAATAAGATTCTTAAGTGTCGACACAGATTTTCTGTGTCGACACAATATCTCTGACTTGTCGACATTACTACCCTGAGTCGACACATTATTACTGAATGTGTCGACACCATCTTACTTAGCCAATTTCTGTTTGTTCATCACAACTTATAAGTACAACAAAGTACTTTATACTACTTCAATGTGTCTTAATATCACTTGAATGTCTTGTTACCACTTCAACTTTATTGTTGATGATTTTGTGATTACACTAATCAATGGTTAACATACCTAATTCAATTTTGAATTTATTGAATTTTGTCTCATCTAGGGGCTTAGTAAACACATCTGCTATTTGATAATCTGTTTTCACAAATTCCAATGAGATGTCTTCTTTTTCTACATGTTCTCTAAGAAAATGGTATTTTATTTCTATATGCTTAGTTCTACTATGAGAAACAGGATTTTTAGCAATAGAAATTGCACTCTTAGAATCACACAAAAGAAGTGTTCTACTTACTTGAATACCATAATCCTTTAGCTGATGCTACATCAATAATAGCTGTGCACTGCAGCTTCCAGCAGCAACATACTCTGACTCAGCTGTGGAAATTGTCACACTAGTCTGCTTCTTACTAATCCATGATATTAGTCCTACTCCCAGGAATTGACAAGTACCTGTAGTACTCTTCCTATCCTCTCTACATCCTGCAAAATCTGCATCTGAATAGCCTGTTAGTTGAAAATCTCTATTCCTAGGGTACCAAAGACCTAGATTAGGTGTGCCCTTAAGATATCTCAGAATCCTTTTAACCGCAGTATAATGAGATTCTTTAGGGCAGGCTTGGTACCTAGCACAGACACATGTAGCATACATAATATCTGGTCAACTAGCAGTGAGATATAGTAGTGAGCCAACTATTCCTCTATACAAAGTCTCATCAACAGGTTTACCTGCATCATCTTTGCATATAGGCATACTTGTTCCCATAGGAGTTCTCATGGTGGAGGATGACTCCATACCATATTTCTTAATCAATTTTTTGGTGAACTTAGACTGGGATATGGACAAGACATCATCAGTCTGTCTTACTTGGAGTCCCAAGAAGAATTTCAGTTCCCCCATACTGCTCATCTCAAACTTCCCTTATATAAGTTTGGCAAACTTTTTACAAAGGTTGTTTTCAGTAGATCCAAAGATTATGTCATCAACATAGATCTGAACTAAGATGATCTTGCCTTTGGATTCCCTAAGGAATAGAGTTTTGTCAATTTTTCCTCTTGAGAATTTATTCTCAATAAGGAAAGTAGACAGAGTTTCATACCAAGCCCTTGGGGCTTGCTTTAACCCATACAGAGCTTTTCTAAGCTTATAAACAAAATCAGGTTTAAGAGGATCTACAAAACCTGATGGCTGCTCTACATATACTTCTTCTTTAAGATCACCATTCAGAAACGCTGACTTCATATCCATCTGGTATACTTTGAAGTCTTGATAGGCTGCATAGGCAAGGAATATTCTGATTGCCTCCAGCCTTGCTACTGGAGCAAAGGTTTGATCAAAGTCAATCCCTTCTTCCTGCCTGTATCCTTTTGCAACCAATCTTGCTTTATTCTTTACTATTATTCCACTTTCATCTAGCTTGTTCCTATAGATCCATTTTGTGCCAATTATGTTGTGGCCTCTTGGTTTAGGAACAAGCTCCCAGACATTGCACCTTCTGAATTGATTCAGCTCCTCTTGCATAGCATCAATCCAGTGCTGGTCTTGGATAGCTTCTTCAAACTTCTTAGGCTCCATTTGTGACAGGAAACTTGAATGTAGAACTGTGTTTTGATTTCTGCTTCTAGTTTGCACCCCTTGTCTTGGATCACCTATTATCTGATCAGCTGGATGATCTCTTAAATGTCTTGTAGCTGGAGGAAGATTTCCTTCTGGTTGAACATCTCCAGCTCCTTCTTTTAACTGATTCTCTTGATTTTCATCAGCTTCTATAGTGTCTTGTTCTCCCCCTGGACTGAAGCCTTCATTTTCCAATGCCCCATCTTCCTTTGATACTTCAGTAATGGAAAGCTTGTCCATACTTTTGCTTATACATGTTGAGTCATTTGATCTACAAGACAACTCACAGTTGATTAATCTTGTTTCATCAAACACAACATGCACAGATTCTTCAACAACTTGAGTAATCAAGTTGAAGACTCTATAGGCCTTACTATTTGTGTTGTACCCAACAAATATCCCATCCTGGATTTGGCAGCAAACTTAGTCAAATATGACTTGTCATTGTTAAGTATATAACACTTGCAACCAAAGATCCTAAAGTAAGATAGATTTGGTTTTTGTCTTTCACAATCTCATAGGGTGTCATTTTGTGGCTTTTGGTGATAGTAGCCCTATTGATTACATGACAAGCAGTGTTAACTGCCTCAGCCCAAGAATATTCTGGGAGAGAGGTGTCACTCAATAGAGTTCTACCAGCTTCAATTAATGTTCTATTCTTTCTTTTAGCAATTCCATTTTGCGGAGGTGTTCTAGGTGAGGAGAACTCTTGGAAAATCCCAAAGTATTTACACAAGTTTGTTATGCTTTCAGATTGAAACTCAGTACCATGGTCACTTCTGATTTTGACCACTGTACTATTCAGTTCATTCTGAATTTGCTTTACAAAATTAAGTAATACACTTGGGGTTTCAGATTTTTGTCTCAGAAAGAACACCCATGTAAATCTAGAATAGTCATCTACAACCACAAAAGTGTAGACCTTCCTACCTAGACTATGAACTGGCATAGGACCAAAAAGATCCATATGCAAGAGGTATAAACACCTCACAGAATCCTTGTTTTCAAGGCTTTGAAAGGAGGATTTTGTCTGCTTGCCCTTTTGACAAGCTGAGCATATCCCTTCCTTTATACACTTAATTTGAGGTCCATTCCTCACTAACTCTTTGCTAAAGAGTTGGCCAATTGTCTTGTAGTTTAGATGAGCCAATCTCTTGTGCCACTTAACACAATGAGTAGCATTGTCATCAGCTACAAGACAGATGGGAGAAGCCTTATTCTCACATTCAAAATTAAGACAATATACATTTCTCTTCCTATACCCAGTCAATATGATCTTTTGATCACTTGACCTCTTGATATGACATCCATCTTTAACAAATGAAATGTCATATCCTAAATCACTTAGCTGGCTTATGCTTATTAGATTATGTTTCAAACCTTTTACATAAGCCACTTGAGTGATAGTAATTAGGTTAGAAGAAATGTTACCAAACCCTTTGATGACTCCTTTTTCAGATCCACCAAAGATCACTTTAGGTCCATCTTTGACAAATGAATACTCCTTCAGCAGCCCCTTTGTTCCAGTCATATGCCTGGAACAATTACTATCCAAGTACCATAGAGGGGCATGGTAACTTGGATTCACCTGCAACAAAGAATTACTTACCCTTAGAACCCAAGTAAGTCTTGGGTCCTTGGTTCAGGTTAGTATTAATAAAGCTACCATAACCTCTTCTAACAGGTAGACTTTTGTTCTTTATAACACTTGTGTTATACCAGCAGTCTAGTGCAAAATGGCCTCTTTTGCCACAGCACCAACATTCAAACTTATTATATCTAAATCTAGATACATCCTTGTTTGAAGAATTTTTGTTCATTGCTGGTGCTGCAGCAACTTCACCTACTGATTTCTTAAAACCATTGGGTTTATGACCATAGGTAGGCCTGCTTGCATTTACCCCCTTGTTCTTCAGAACATTAGTCTTATTATGACCTTGAATATTTTCATGATCATATTTGTTAGAAGGCACTTCCACCTTACTAAACTTTATGGGGACTGAAAGGTTTAGTGGCTGAACAGAAGCTTTGCCTTTCCTTTTGAATCTGCCAGCCCTGGAGTTACCTTTAAATCCTAATCCAGCCTTACCCTTTTGAGTGACAAATTCATCTATCAAGGGTAAGACAGATTTTGGCTTAGAGTAACTAGCCACTAAATCCCTTTCAATTCTAAGTCTGGCCTCCAGACTCTTCACTTGATCATTAGTATAATTAATTGTGCCCATCTGAATAATAGTTATATTCTTCAGCTTGGCTATTTCATTTAAGTTTTGATCAATAACTTTCTTTAACTCAGTTGTAGCAACCCTTAGTTCAGCAATTTCTTGAGCCTGAGATTTAACCAGGTTCTTGCTTTTCTTAAGAGCCTGCAACAGGTCCCCATACTTGTCTATCAATTGATAGACATCTCCTTCAGATTCAGATGCATCTACATCTCTTGATGCAGATGTAGCTGATTCTTCACTTGTACAACAAACAGATGTAATAGAAGGACATTGTACCTTATTATGACCAGACTGATTCTGGCATATGTCCTCTTCTGATCCTGCCATCAGCCCCATACACTGATGATCCTTTTGTTCATTGATGGAGTCTAGCAACTGCAGAAACTCCTCTTCTTCAGATGCAGCATATAGTCCAATATATGCTTCAGCTTCAGATTCTGACTCTGAAGTTGACTGGTCTGTTAGACTCTTATCTTTCTTTGCAACAAAGGATTTCTCCTTCTTGCCTTTCTGATAAGTCTTCTTTTTGTCTGAAGATTCCTTTCTCTTATCAGGACAGTCAGCCACTACATGTCCAGGCCTATTGCAACAATAGCAGACAATCTTTGAAGTAGTGGCTTTGCTGGGCTTTGATCTGCTCTTCTCTTTCCTTGATGACCTTTTCTTCTGATAATAGTCATCAACTTGTTGTGATGTGGAAGGCCTAGACTTCCATTGCTTCTTTTTCAAAAACCTCTGGAATTGCCTTGTGAATGCAGCAAAGTCTGCATCTGAATCACAACTTTCTGAACCCTTATCTGAATTTTCAGAACTATCTTCTGCAACTTCCTTAGGAGGAGATGGTGATTTCCTCCTATTCTTTCTACGGGCTTCTGCATTGAATGCCACAGTCTTTTCTCTATGCTCTCCTCTTGAATTCTTTTCCTCCTCCTTCCTCACCATAAGTTGCATTTCATAGGATAGCAACTTTCCAAACAAGGTGGGAGGAGATATCTCTGCCAATTTAGCCACTTCTCTTATGGCACAGATCTTTGTGTCCCAATCCTTTGTTAAGGATCTCAAGAATTTGTCATTCAGTTCATAAGTACTGAAGACTCTTCCATAGGACATAAGCTCATTCACAATTCTATAGAATTTCTTGTAGCACTCAGTTATGCTATTAGATTTTCCTTGTCTAAAACTTTCATACTCCTGTTTGAGCATAGACTTCCTGTCCTGCCTTACTTCTTCAGATCCCTCCATGTAGACAATCAATGTGTCCCACATCTCTTTGGAGGTCTTGCAGTGAATCAGATTCTGAAATGTTGAATCATCTATGGCACTAACAATAATGTTCTGAGCTCTTTATCCATGGTTGCCAAGATGATTTCATCTTTGGTCATCTCTGAATAACTCTTTGGAGTTTGGATATTTGCATCAAGAACTAATACCTTCATTGGTATGAAGGGGCCTTCCTGTACTGTGATGTAAATCCTTGGATCAGATGCCTCCATAAACAATCTGACTCTTTCTTTCCAAATTCCAAAAATTTCTTTCTTGCATATGGGTAATTTCATAGACCCTAGCTCCTTATGATTCTCACTAGAACCCATCTTTTTGAATCTTGATTCTGCCTATCAGATCTACCTCAGACTATTAAGTCCTTTTTGAGGAACCTCCCTCTGATACCACTTGATAGTTTTACTTTCAAGACAACCTAAACACCTAGAGGGGGGGGGTGAATAGATTCTAATTTCTTGTCTATAAATCTAGGCAGAATTCAATTACAATTTAAAACATCTAGCACAACATTCACAGACAACTAAGCATCACAGATTGCACAATGTTTTATAGTGGTTCCCCAAGGTTTGGGTACATCCACTTTCCCCCTTCACCTATCTAGCAATATGCTAGATTCGGCCAAACTTCCACTATACTCAGATCCTCAGATCCTACAGCTCAGAACCAGGATAGGTTCCTACAACTCAGGCTCAACAGCCCTACCTCAGCCTTGCCTCAAGGCCTACCACTCAGAGAATAATCTTCTCCTACACTCAGGCAAATAGCCCTACCACTCAGAGATCACCTCTCCTACACTCAGCCTTTATAACACAGGCTTACAACTCAGATCTGTGTAAACAGATCCTACAAAAATTTAGAAAAAGATATTTTGATGTCTTGCCTTTGTTGAGAGAGAAGAGGACAAGACACTTCTTGATCAGCTGATGAAATCAATTGAATCTGAGCTTTCTTCAAAGCTTCTTGAATCTGAACTTAGCTGAGTTGATTTCCAAACAGCTTCTTGAGAAACCACTGATGGCTTCCTTCTTCTTCTTCAAGATGACTGGATCTCCCTCTATCCAACACCTTTACTGATACTTCAGACTTCTTCTTCTTAGACCTTCTGATGAAGATCTTCTTTTTCACTTTCTTGAATTAAAACTTCAACAGGATCGTAATCCTTTTGTTTCTTCTTCTTAGATCTTTTTCTATTATTTTTCTTAGCTTAGCTGCTTTTTTAATTCCTTCTGAATGTGTCTATTTATAGACTTTCTTCATGGTAACCGGCTGATCCGGTTTCTAACTATTTTCTGTCAGGTCTGACAGCATCAGTTAAACGGTGGCAACCCACAGCTGTCAAGTCTTCAAACAGTTCTTGTACCTTAGCCTTGGACAGCAAAATGTCGAGACAGTCAGTTAGAAAGTGCCGAGACCAATCTGTCTATCTGTGTCGACACAAGTGACTTTGGTGTCGACACAGTCTTTGATGATGTCGACTAAGTTGCCTTTAAGTCGACACAGCTTCTTCAGAAAATAACTTGGTCTAGACTCTGCAGTGTGTCGACACAAGTCCTGTGTGTCGACACAGTTGTTGTAGATTCAGAACTTAGTATGTGTCGACTCAGCCTTCTGGTGTCGATGCAGCAATCTTCAATTCTGCCAAAATGTGTCGACTCAGTCTTCTGGTGTCGACACTAGCATAGTCGACTTCTGCCAATATGTGTCGACTCAATCTTCTGGTGTCGACACATCTTTCTCTGGTCGACTATCTTTCACTAGTCGACTATCTTCCACTAGTCGACTATCTTTCTCTGGTCGACTATCTTTCACTAGTCGACTAACTTTCTCTGGGTGTCGACTATCTTCCACTGTGTCGACACTTCTTCCCAGTGCTGAGGTCGACGATTTTCTTTATGTGTCGACACTGCTTCCCAGTGTTGACATAAATGTGGTCGACTATTTTCTTTATGTGTCGACACTGCTTCCCAGTGTCAACATAAATATGGTCGACTATCTTTCTCTGAGTCGACACTGATATTCTGAAGTGTCGACACAAATATTCTGAAGTGTCGACACAAATATTCTGAAGTGTCGACACAATTTCTTCAGGTGTCGACATGTGGACTTAGAATATTTTTCTGCATTCTTTAATACTTCTTCACCTGCACATGTCAACTCAAAACAACATCAAATACACCTTGATGTATATCATTGAGCTAAGTTGGGCTTCTTCAAATCAGGTACACATTTTTCAATGTACCCAACAATTTTTTTAGATACTCGAGTGACCCTTTTTTTAGTACTCGAGTAAATTATTTCTTCTACTCGAGTAATCTTTTCTGCTACTCGAGTAAATTAATTCTGTTACTCGAGTAATTCTTTCATCTACTCGAGTAGTCATTTTCTACCTCTCGAGTACCCGTAAGCTTGTTCTCGTTTAGTACTATTTATTCCACTCGAGTAGTCTGTTTCCTATTTTCTCGAGTAGTCATTTTCTACCTCTCGCGTACCTGTTATTATGTTATCGAGTAGTCCGTCATCCGTCTCGAGTAGTACTGTACATTTTGAGTTCGGGTGCCTTTTTGAAGGTCAAAACGATGTCGTATGGAAAAATGGCTAACATAAAATTTGTTCGTCTCAACGAGATCTACAACTTTTAGGTTGGGCACTGTTCTATTTAAGCCATACAAGACCTATAGTTTTTTCCCGTGAAACTGCTCGTATTAAAACCGTTTTTTTTTATTTAGACAAAACTCTTTATAACTATATATATATATATATATATATATATATATATATATATATATACACATATGTTCTTATACTTAGGGTATTAAGAAAAATAGGAATACTTCATCTTCTCCAATTCTTTCTCCCGAACTAGAGCGGGTGAGCGAGAGAGAGATTATTTTCGTGAATCTTTTGGTGGCCGCCGACGGAGCTCCGGTGCTCGAAATCTTCAACCGAGTATAGATCTGGAAAGCTCTCATCGAGAGCTACACTATTATGGTAAATTTTTCCCCTTTCCTTGTGTTTTTTCGTCAGGGTTTTTCGGCCCTAACCCCCTTTTCGACCATTTTTCTCTAGATTTCAACTTCCTCCATCTTCTTTGCCCCGATCTGTGACCGTGGACTGATTTGGAGAACTTTTCCGGTAAAACCAAGGCAAGTGGTTGTTTCCCCTCATTTCTCCTTGTCCGATTTGATGGTAACGGTTCACTTTTTTTATTCTTTAAAATTTTCTTCACTTTGTTTTCCAAGTTATTGCTACGATTAACCTTTTTGGATGATCTTTCGAGATTGTAAGATTTTGTCTTGGTGAGCTTGATCTTGTCATGATATATTTAATCGTTCTTGATGTGTCTTATTAATGTCTCTAAATGCATTACCTATCGTTATTGATCGTATTAGAGTTTGTCTAGGATTGTAAATCGTTCATAGGGGTTGATCAACCATGTCTTGAAACTAGAAGTGTCAAGTAGAATCTGACGAGCCAAATCTCGAGATATATTTTTGTGTTATGGTTTCTTTGGGTTTCTAAAATTACAAAAGTTATTGGATAAAACCACCTCCACATTGTCTGACTTCTTTATGGTACCTTGTGGAAGTCTACCGGGTTTTTGGGAATCTGCGGTGTATGGTGGAGAGTATGAGACTCCCTCGCAGTTAAGCGAATAAATTATTCGTGAAGGGTGTGTCCAGTTGAGTGACCACCTCGCCCGTGTTTTTGGGGTAGGGCCGACCACAGGTGCTTAGTAAAGCTAGTTAAATTTCTTCCTTATGTTTTTTACTTTTGTTGTTCCCTTTTTGCCTTAGGAAATCTGGTGTATTTGTTGGAGTATGTGACGATTCACGTAAGTAGTTCTTTCCTTTCCTGTTCGATACCTTTCTTCAGTACTGTTGGTCTTGGGTTGGTACCCCGTTTGACCTTGGTTTTATTTTGTTTACTTCTCTGCCGCCATTTGTCCCTCTTGCTGAGGTGTTTTGTCTTTGGAATGCCTAAGGATCGGAGCATTAGCAGGTAGCGGAGCCGGTTTTGGAGCCCTTGCAGCAGCAGGTTGGCTGTGGTTTTTCCCCTCGCCGTAGCGAGGTAGTTTGTTGTTTTAGTTTCCTTTGCCTAGTTTCAGACATATTTGTACTGTGGGTTCGAGTAAGGTTGTTGACGCCCACAGGATTGTTGATTTTTTGGACACTTGCTAGCTGATGTGGTTTTCTTATGTTTGATTTATATTACTTGCTCTCTCGGATGATTTATTCCTAGGATTGCATGTTAGATATTTTTTAACCTATAAAACCCTACTATTAGTAAAGCATACTTGTCATCTCTTTAAAAACTAGCAACTGCTTTCTATTTAGCGTAAAGACTTTTTTATACTTATTATAAATCTAGGGTTTTCATAGTATGAGTTGTTCCTCGGGGACATTTATACTCATGTAGAATATTAGAGTCAATTTAAATAAGTATCTTCCGCAAGCGTATAATTTATATTTTAAATTGTGGTCTAGATGATTCACTAAGCCGAGGGATACGGCTACCGTCATAACTTAAACTAGATTTCATTCATAATAATTTATTTTTCCTTTTAAAATTGTAGAGTTTGGAGTCTTGCCTGAACGTCTGCAATTATCCCCTGGATGGCGTGGCATCACGACGCGTATTTTCCCCCTTGCTCTGATATAATTTAATTGTTGGGGAAAAATGTGGGTTGTGATAATAACTTTTTAAGGGAGTTAGAAACCCTTTTTATAGTGGGAAATGAAGAGTGAAGGTGTCATCTCTTTCTCAAACAACTGATACGACTTTAGTGTATTCTATTATCAAAGCTCCCCCTGAGATGTTGAATGGTTCAGGAAAAGGAGAGCTTTGCTCAGGGGGTTTGCCTTGATGAAGATCTTCAGAAACTTCTTGGACTAGTGTTGATTAGTTGCCCCTTTAAAGCCTGAAGTAGAAAGTGAAGAAGACTAAAGGTCTGTGCGTGTTCTTCTTCTTCAATTTCCTATAAGAATGATAGCAATGCTTCTCTCTATATCAGTTGTTATATGTCTATAAAAAAATTATTGTTCTTCTATTTGAAAAATATCTTTTATATTCTGAGAGGATTTTAGCCTATGAATTTAGAATAATATCCATGATTTGCTGCACATAATCTGGGAGTTAAAATAGCTGGAAATTATCTTAAATGTATTTCCTCAACTGTCCCAATAAATAATTCAGGTAATTAACTCTGTGAAATTCATAATCAATGCTGCCTTGGAATAGCTATATTCTTGAGAATATAAGCATTAATTATCAGAAAATTATTGCCTTAGGATAATACCAATTGAAATCAAAATGGCAGTGAAATCGCCAAAACAGATACATATAGAAATCATCGAACTCAGGATAGATTTTGTCGACCTGAACTCAAAGTTCGTCGAGCTGAAAAATCATCTTCGTCGAGCTGAGCTCAGAGATAATTGATTTGGAAAGAATCTGTAATACTGACCTCCAAGTTCATCGAACTGAGATAGAATTTCATCGACTAAAGAATCTAAGTAGAGGAGGGAGTTCGTAGACCTGAGCTCGAATATCGCTGAGCTTAGCTCAGAGCTAAAACTCTGAGTTCATCGATCTTCGATCGACGATCGTCGAGCTAAGTTCGAAGAACTTCGAACTAATTTCTGAACTCTTGAAAACTGCAATTCTTCTAATTCTGAGTCTCTGAATTCTCTGAGGGCTGATAAAAGATTGTCTAACCTTATCAGACTGACCTAGACAATAGACCTAACAAATTATACCCTAGGTTATACATGATGGGTCAATAACCAAATATTGAACCTAGTACAAATCCAAACTAGGGATCTAACCATCTCCCAATATTTAGGTGAGTTCACTAAACAAAATAGAAAAACATTAAAAAAACAAATTAATATAAATATCTAATAGAATTTTAAACTATTTAGCAGATATTATATTGTTAAGTTCAATACACTTATATCATACAGAAATACATGTTCAAGATTTGTCAGAGGGAGGAGCAGATGAAGATTTAGCAAACAAAATTGTCCTATGAGGATTCTCTGCTTCCTTCTTAGACATTTTTATGTCTTGAACTCCACGAACAGTCACAGATGAAGCTCTAGGTACTACAACTTCTGGATGTACCTGCATATATTAAATGGGATCAAATAAATTTTTGTCTTCCTGGAATTGATCAAATTCTTTCTGTCTTAAGGTAGACATTGTAGTTAATTTTGATGGATCTGATCCTTCTGCTTTGGCATTGTTCATCTGAGTTAAACCAAACAACTCTTGAAATCTAGCCATTCTGAAATTTGGATCTAAATTAGGTTCATAAGCTAAACAGAGAGGTCTCTCTAGATCAGTTTTTAGAGCATCCTGAGAAGAATTTTGAAGATTCCTGAATATAATAGATTGTTGTTGGAAATTTGTTGGAAGATGAGACTGCTAAGATTGGCCTGAGTAATAGGACTTTGGAGGTCTATATTGACTGTACTTCCAAGAAGGTCTAAAAGACTGATGGGACTATGGCATAGGGGATCAGAGATCTGCTAGAGGCTGCCTTATGAGTCTTAGTAACACTTCCTAAAGCACCTGCAATAGGAGGAGGAGGAGGAGGTCCTCTCCTGGTCTGCTTAGGTGGGGATTTGTATCTTCTTCTTTTCTTCCTTTCCTTCATCTCATTTTTGTAGAACCACATCCATTGAGGCATTTCTGGATACAGAGTAATATTATGCAGAATGTAATATGGTGTGTCAGCTGTGGGATTAGGCTTAGGAACAGCCTTGGCAAGAGCCTTTCTCTTTTTAGATTTTGTCTTCTTTGGACTAGAGTAATCAGAATCCTCATCATTATCATCATTATCATCATTAGATGATTCAGGAGGATTGACATATAAATCATAAATTTCTTTTAGAGCTTCTTTAGGGATTTGCTTCTTAGCCTAAGTCTGTACTTGAATGGCTGGCTCTGCAGAAATTTATATAACAGTCTGATTGCTCTCTTCTTCTTCCATGTCTAAAACAAAATATCATCAAGATCTAGCATAGGAGACTCAACCCACAAACGAGGTGGAGGGGAGAAATCAAAAACTGGCTCACCAAAATCTTCAACAACTAATATATCAGTAATCCCAGGAACTGCAAAGCTTTCCCTTAGTTGATCCATAACTTCAGGACTTATTGGTTCAGTATAACATACAATAACCTTAGAGTAATCAACACCAAAACTTCGCAAAACATTTCTATAAACTAGATTAAAAGAATCAAGTAAATAGTTCAAATAAACCGTGAGATTTATAATAAAATCACCAGCAGTGCTTATTTCTTCATCTATATCATAAGACGTATTAATATCTGAATCATCTATAATATCTATAATATCTGTTGGAGTGTCTGCCTTAGGGGAATCTGCAGCATCTGCTGCTGAAGGAGGAACTGTAACTTCTTCATAGGACATCACCCCTTGCCTGGTTTCAGAGGGTCCTGAAGCTAGGCCCCTAGAAGAAGGGATAGTTGATGACTAGTTTTAGTCATCGTTTTTGGAGTAATTTAGTAGCCTAAATGCCTAAGTTTAATTATAATTTATGCTTGTTATTTCTTGTCTTAATATCTTTTTATAATATATTATAATTACTAGTTTAATTATAGTTTCATTGTTTTGTCGCAATTTTATTTTATGTTATTATATAAAAATATATAGTTTTATATATTATTATACTTGCTATGTATTATGTTTTATGTTTGTCTAATTTTAAGTAATAAATGTTTTATGTGTTATGTTTGTTAAGTTTAAATAATTAATGTTATGTTAATGTTATGTTATTATTATGTTTGTTATTGTTATGTTTATTTTTGTTTTATCTTTTAATAGTATGAATTAGTATTATATTCATGTTTGTTAATTTTAATATCAAGTTTAAAGTATCTAATGTTTTATGTTTGTTATGTTTGTTATAATTAATGTTATCTAATGTTTTGTCTTTTTATTTTGTAGGTTTAAAGCATGCAGCCCCTTTAATTCAAGTGCAGCCCACAAGTTTTGGAGCAGCCCCTACATCTAAATATGAGCCTTTGGTGCAGCCCGAGCTCAAGCAAAGCCCCTACCCGAGCCTATGGAGCAGCCCACTTCAAAGACCATGCAGCCCGGCCACCTACCAAGACCCCAAGCAGCCCATTTTCCCTTTATATCATTCAATGGCCGGCCATATGCATGCCTCCACCTTGCCATCTCATATATTCCCACTATTATTATTTTATCTCCACCATTTATTATTTCATGCATTCTCCATTCATGCACATGGCCGGCCACCTATTTTATTTCCTTTTGTCCTTCATTTCTCCCCTCATTAATTGCATGCATGCATTTTTCTTTTCCTTGGGGCCGGCCACACTTTTCTCTCTCTCCTTTAATATTTTTTTTTGCCACCTTTCTCTCATGCATGCATCTCCATCTCTCCTCCTTAATTCCACATGCATGAATCCCCCTTGAAAGTGGGCACCCCCCCTCCTTTCACCATTCTACAAGCTTCCATTCACTCCCCCTATCCACTTTACATTTTTATTTATCATTCCATTTATTATTATACAATGCATGAATCCCCTCCTCTCTCCCTTCATTTAAACCCATGCATGAACCATCTCACCCCAAGTGGCCGGCCACCCCTTAGTCTTCCCCTTCTAGATGCTTCCCTCCACTCCTATAAAAGGAACCCCTCCCCCTCCTTTTGATGTTAAGTAGTTTATGTTGCGAGTAGTTTTAGTTTTGAGTGAAGATCTTGTAGAGAGCAAGTGAAGTTATTTTCTTATTTTCATTTTGTTTTGATCTATTGTGTACTCCTTCTTTTTATTAATGCAATGAAATTCTTTTCTCTTATTCTCAATCCCTTCTATTATGCTTAGCTAGTTCTTTTTGTGCCCGATCGCGAGGATCTTTGCGATATAATAACGTATCTTTATTGTTATGTTTTCCTTTGTAGTTTTTCTATTTTGATCCTTCCTTGAATTATTTTGTGTCGACTCCGTATTCCGGTATACGGTAGTAGGCATCCGATCTCATATTCGAGTGGCCGAGAGGCTCGTGAATATGAAAATAACATCAGTCAAGGAAGGAAGGAGTTGAACGCACCCCTAGAGATAGGATGACGTAAATCCTCTGGATTGGAGTCAAATCCAATAGTGCGGGTCACTTCGGTAATGCGACTTTAGGCCATTTTGACTTGAAAGAGATTTCGGTCAGAACGTCTATAAGTTAGGGGATTTAATGCTCTAGCGAGATTATTTCCTAATATCGGATCCGTCACGGTCTTAATAGAAGTGCAATTGCTAAACTAATTTATTTCGTTATTTTATTTCAAGGTGAATCGTCGATCGAGCACTCTTTTCGTAATATTTTATTTCTCTTTTAAACTTAGTTTATTTTATTTCCAAAACTCATTAATCGTTCGGTAGAATAATAGAGTCGTTGTGAATAGTACTTTGCCTGCCCCGAGTTTTTATACGACCTTGATATTTTTCATATCCTATGCTATATTTTGATAGGTACACTTGCCTTAATCGAGTATATATTGGAGAATACGATTTTCTCTATCAAGTTTTTGGCGCCGTTGCCGGGGAATTTTTTTGGCAATATTAAGAAAGCTTCGAGTTTATTACTTCTACTAAAATTTAAAAAAACAAAAAAAAAATTATTATTATTATTATTATTATTATTATCCACCCACCTCATCTAAATTCTACCCAACCTAAAATCTCTCGAAAAGGGTAAGGGGCTTTAAGCGCCACCATTTTACCTAGTACCGGGCGAACCCTTCACCGGGTTGTCCTCGGAAAGTTCGAGAGCCAATCCATTTAAAAAAAACCTATTTTAAAAAATATATATATATATCTAAAAAAAAACAAATCAAAAAAAATTTTTTTTTTCTCTTTTTGTAGCAGTTTATTTTTTTTTTATGGAATCGTCGTATTTTTGCGCTTCTTGCGGGTCCCCGACCACTTCTATTCGGAATGTCTTTCGGGAGCCCCTCCTCTTTTGATTTCAATTTTTCTGGAGCGGGTCAAACTGGCCAATTTGACCCTTACTCCAATTTTTGTCCAACTTGGGAGATGGGCAACCCGTATTTTTCTTATGATTTTGCCCCGCAAAGCGCCCGCCTCTAAATTTTGATTTTAATTCTATCGATAATGGGTATCTTGAATTGCAAACTTCTATTGATAATATTAGTTTGCATTTCAAGACCATTATGGATTGTCTTTCTCGAGAGGCCGCATCTTTTTCATCGTCTTCTTCTTCGTCGCCTCCTATTTCTTCATATAATGAGTCACCGGATATCCCGACTTGTCTTGTTCCTCTCGAGGAGGATAACTATTCGGATATCCCGGATTGTTTCCTTCCTCCTTTGGAAGACGCCTCTATGGATATTCCGGTGTGCTTCTTACCCATTGAGGATGACGAGACGTTTCATATTTCTCATTCCGAAGACGTTTGCGATTCCATTACGCTTTCCAATTCAACTGTTTCTAATTTTTCTCTTTTAGCGAATCTTTTTTCTTCTTCTTTGATTTTAGATAACTCTTCTTTAGTTCTTTCTTCCCCTTCCTCTCCCGAAATTTCACAAGACTCTTCTTCTCCTTGTGAAATTTCCTTTGATGCAAATTCTTTTTCTACTTCTTTTATTCCTCTTTCTATTTTTTCTTCTTTTTATTCTCCTTCTTTTGACGACCCATTCTTCCTATTTTACATACGGCGGAGTTCTTCTATAACTCCGTCCATTCATTTTTGGGCGTCATTCTCTTGAAGTTTCCACCGCATGGCGGTGCGATTCTTCAATTTTTCATTTTTTTAATTTACTCCCCTAAGCGCATACTTAGGGAGTTACCTCTTCATTTCAGTTTTTATTTTCCATTTAGCTAACAAATAACGTCGGGCTCAGCCGACGTTAAACAGAGAGCGCTCTTGGAGGCACCCTTGCTTACTTTTTGTTTGTTTCTTTTTGTTTATTTTGTTTTGCAGGAATAAAACCCCCGGCGGTTCGTTTGGCTCCATCAATTCATCTCTCCTTAGGCCAAGCCGGTGTCTAGCTCAAGCATGGGGGAGCGACATCTGCATTCGGCCTTACGACTCCGGGGAAGTCGTTTTCTTTTTTTTACTTTATTGTATCCCCCCTCCCTTTCTTCGTCTTTTTTTTCTTTCTTGTTTTTATCTTTCATTGAGGGCAATGAAAGGTTTAAGCATGGGGGAGGGTTTTGTTGTTTTCTTTTCAAAAAAAAAAAAAATTGTTTTAAATTTCAAAAATGTTTAGTATAGTTTTATTAAGTTCTTTTTAGTACTACTTTTATTTTAGCCTTATCAAAAATCCAAAAAAATTAGAAAAATCAAAAAAAATTCCAAAAAAAGATAATAGTTCAAAACCCAAAAAATGAAAAATGTCAAAAAAAATCAAAAAATAATAAACCTCATGCTTAGCTTTTTTTTATTTTTAGAACTTTAGTTTGAGTTAGTTTATAAGCATTTTTATTTGCTAATTTTTATTTTATCATATTTAGTTAAATTTAACTTTTAGTGATTTTGTTTTGAGGAAAATCTTATGATTTTAATTTGATTAGAGTAATCTATTTAGCACTTTTTCTCTTTTATTTTAAATAGTTTCAATTTTGTAGTAATTTGGCTAAACAATTTTGGATTTTAATTAGTCTTACTTCATGCTTTTAGATTCTTAGGAAATCTCAATCTACTAGTAGTTGCTCTCTAGTGTTTTAGTTTATTTCTAAAATTTTGTTAAACCCATCATTTTTTTCTTTATTGTTAGATCATATGTCATGGGAATAAGAGGATAAAATTCATTATTCCCTGGTACACATATGCAACCCAAAATAAAATGAAGAGAGGAATTAAAAAGTTCATATATGTCGGGGGAAGTGATAGGATGTTAGTCTATCATTTTCTGGTATTACATATATATTATTTAAAAAAACAAAAAAATGAGTGGGGTGAGAGGATAAAATTCATCACCTCCAATCAAAGACCTCTTCATGTTAATTTCCTCCCCAAAACCCTTAGCCAATATCATTGTCTTAGTTTTTAAATTAAAATATGTGGAGAGCATAAGTAGTAGGTTGTCTTCTTCCTTAAGTTTCTTTTAAGTCATGGTTTTTATAATCCCAATCTAACTTTGTTTGCACTTTACTCCATTTTGAATACTAGTTAATTTATTAGAGAATTTTTGGCTAAATATTTCTCTCTTTTCACTTTAATTTCATAATTTAGGACTTGATTCTTAAATCCTAAATTTTAGTTTTGGCTAGATTTTGATGATAATAAATTTTTAGTTTGATTGAAAAATTTCATAATGTCTTATAAATATTTCTCTTTCTTTTGCTCTGAATAGCAAAAGCCTAAGCATGGGGTTTTATGACTAGTTTTAGTCATCGTTTTAGTAATTTTTAGGTAATTTAGTAGCCTAAATGCCTAAGTTTAATTATAATTTATGCTTGTTATTTCTTGTCTTAATATCTTTTATAATATATTATAATTACTAGTTTAATTATAGTTTCATTGTTTTGTCGCAATTTTATTTTATGTTATTATATAAAAATATATAGTTTTATTATATTATTATACTTGCTATGTATTTATGTTTTATGTTTTGTCTAATTTTAAGTAATAAATGTTTATGTGTTATGTTTGTTAAGTTTAAATAATTAATGTTATGTTAATGTTATGTTATTATTATGTTTGTTATTGTTATGTTTATTTTTGTTTTATCTTTAATAGTATGAATTAGTATTATATTTCATGTTTGTTAATTTTAATATCAAGTTTAAGTATCTAATGTTTTATGTTTGTTATGTTTGTTATAATTAATGTTATCTAATGTTTTGTCTTTTTATTTTGTAGGTTTAAAGCATGCAGCCCCTTTAATTCAAGTGCAGCCCACAAGTTTTGGAGCAGCCCCTACATCTAAATATGAGCCTTTGGTGCAGCCGAGCTCAAGCAAAGCCCCTACCCGAGCCTATGGAGCAGCCCACTTCAAAGACCATGCAGCCCGGCCACCTACCAAGCCCCCCAAGCAGCCCATTTTCCCTTTATATCATTCAATGGCCGGCCATATGCATGCCTCCACCTTGCCATCTCATATATTCCCACTATTATTATTTTATCTCCACCATTTATTATTTCATGCATTCTCCATTCATGCACATGGCCGGCCACCTATTTTATTTCCTTTTGTCCTTCATTTTCTCCCCTCATTAATTGCATGCATGCATTTTTCTTTTCCTTGGGGCCGGCCACACTTTTCTCTCTCTCCTTTAATATTTTTTTTTGCCACCTTTCTCTCATGCATGCATCTCCATCTCTCCTCCTTAATTCCACATGCATGAATCCCCCTTGAAAGTGCACCCCCCTCCTTTCCACCATTCTACAAGCTTCCATTCACTCCCCTATCACTTTACATTTTTATTATCATTCCATTTATTATTATACAATGCATGAATCCCCTCCTCTCTCCCTTCATTTAAACCCATGCATGAACCATCTCACCCCAAGTGGCCGGCCACCCCTTAGTCTTCCCCTCTCTAGATGCTTCCCTCCACTCTATAAAAGGAACCCCTCCCCCTCCTTTTGATGTTAAGTAGTTTATGTTGCGAGTAGTTTTAGTTTTGAGTGAAGATCTTGTAGAGAGCAAGTGAAGTTATTTTTATTTTCATTTTGTTTTGATCTTATTGTGTACTCCTTCTTTTTATTAATGCAATGAAATTTCTTTTCTCTTATTCTCAATCCCTTTCTATTATGCTTAGCTAGTTCTTTTTGTGCCCGATCGCGAGGATCTTTGCGATATAATAACGTATCTTTATTGTTATGTTTTCCTTTGTAGTTTTTCTATTTTGATCCTTCCTTGAATTATTTTGTGTCGACTCCGTATTCCGGTATACGGTAGTAGGCATCCGATCTCATATTCGAGTGGCCGAGAGGCTCGTGAATATGAAAGATCACTCAAGGAAGGAAGGAGTTGAACGCACCCCTAGAGATAGGATGACGTAAATCCTCCAGATTGGAGTCAAATCCAATAGTGCGGGTCACTTCGGTAATGCGACTTTAGGCCATTTTGACTTGAAAGAGATTTCGGTCAGAACGTCTATAAGTTAGGGGATTTAATGCTCTAGCGAGATTATTTCCTAATATCGGATCCGTCACGGTCTTAATAGAAGTGCAATTGCTAAACTAATTTATTTCGTTATTTTATTTCAAGGTGAATCGTCGATCGAGCACTCTTTTCGTAATATTTTATTTCTCTTTTAAACTTAGTTTATTTTTATTTCCAAAACTCATTAATCGTTCGGTAGAATAATAGAGTCGTTGTGAGTAATAGTACTTGCCTGCCCCGAGTTTTTATACGACCTTGATATTTTTCATATCCTATGCTATATTTCGATAGGTACACTTGCCTTAATCGAGTATAGATTGGAGAATACGATTTTCTCTATCAATAGTAGAGAGGGCAGCAATTCTAGTGGAGAGAGAAGTTATGGAGGCAGATAGAGGAGCAATTGCATTTGCTATTAATTGCTCTAGAGTTTGAGAGATGAAGTTAAGAAGATCTTTGGCAATGTTAGAGAAATTTAAATATAAAGGTTCTTGAGCAGAGGGTTGTATAAGTTTTATGATGGCCACAATTGGAATATACGGAAAAAGCTTGAGGGAAGTCTGTATGAAGGAATTAAGGGAATGTGGAGAAAGGGTTAGAAGGAGTGGTAGTAGAGGTGGTTGGAATTGTGTAGTAGGAATTGTTGTGGTGGGAGTTGTTGTGGTAGTAGTTTCCTGAATGAGTGATTGAACTAGGGATTAATGGATTGGAGAGTTTTATGGTGATGGTTGAGGAGACAGCAAATTGAAGTTAGGCTATGGAGATGTGGATGGAATGACATCCAGATGAGATTGAGGTGGAGATAGAGGAAGAATGAAATAAGTCATAATTTCATCCTCATGAATGATGATTTTTGATTGTGGAGTTGATGGTGGTGGAAGAGGTGAAGTTGGAGGTGTAGTTGTGGATTGTTGTTGTTGTGGAAGAGCTAAAGGAATATCAGTTTGAATTCTGATGGAAGGGGTAATTTCTTCTAGAGGTGGAGGAGTGGCTGTAACTGCCCTTGTGTCTTCAGAAGTCCTTGAAGAGGAGGAAGCTCGGGATGGCTTAAGGATGGTCCTCTCCTATCTCCCAAACAAGGCAGATGTAAGCCTCTTTGAGGAATTTATGAATATGGTCTGGGAGACCAGTAATTCTGATGCCTTGGCCTGGAGGAAAATGCCTAATATCCTCCCAAAACACACGCTTTCTTTTAATTCTTCTTTTAATCAACTCAAACAGTAACTTTCCCCAATTTACTTCCTTCTTATTTACGAGAGCACACATCACTAAGAACTTGTTCCTGGTTATATAGTCATGGGTTGTTTGTTTTCCCAGCAACACCTTACCATCAACATTTGCAAGGAATTTGTACTTAGTAGATAAATTCTTTTTAAGTAGTTTATCAGTGTTTCCTTAAAAATTACTTTTTTTAATTAGCATATTATCAAATTAAGAACTATCTATTTCAATATCATCTTCTCCATTTATCAATCAAAAAATCTCAGTTTAAATAGCAGGGGCTAGGGTAACCTGATTGCCTGTAATGGTACCAATCATAGTATCTGCGTTTGGATAAGTTGAAGTATAAACCCATTCCCTTATCTCATTCGCTGGCAACTTGATCCTGGTGGTCATGATTTTTTCAGTTGTTGTTCTTCAAACAACTGCAGAATGTCTAAGAAAATCTGATCAGAATGACAGAAAGAATCGAAGTCGATGTCGAAGCTGGTGTCGTACTTCATGCTAGAGAGGGATGTCGCTGGAATCGCCATTATTTTCCTACAAAATGAAAGAGATATCAAGTGCTAGAGAACAAGAAAGCGCGTGATGGAGATCGAAGAAAATCTAGTTATTAGGTTTTCAGAATATGAAGTGGCTGACTCTGTCCTGCAAAAATAAAAGGAAATCTTCGTTCTCAGGTCGACGAAAATTTTCATGAAGAAATGATATCGTCGATCTCAGTTTTAAGAGGGGAAAACTTTTCGTCGTCCTTAGTTTGATGAATAATTTTCTGAAGCAAGATCGTTGATCTACGCTTGACGAAAATAACTTCACATAGAGAGTTCATCAATCTCAGGTCGATGAAATTTATTAATAAGAGTTCTCATATCGTCGATCTCTGTTCGACGAACTGTGATCAATTCTTCGACCTCAGACAGAAATTTAAATTAACTTTCTCCATTGATCATACCTAGCTTATTAAGAAAAAAACATATGTTTCTTCTCATCTAAAGGTTTAGTGAAGGTGTCTGATCTTTGGAAATTAATAGAGATAAAGACAATGTTAATTTTATTTTTGTCCACACAATCTCTAATGAAATGATGCATTACTTCAATATGCTTTGTCCTAATATGATGTAGTGGATATTGTGCAATGGAAATTGCACTGGTACTATCACAAAATATTGTCGAATTATTTAGATTGTAATCATAATCCAGAAGTTTGTTTTGAATCCACAATATTTGTGAATAATAATTGCCAGCTGCAATGTATTCAGCTTCTGCAGTTAAGGTGGACATAAATGTTTGTTTCTTACCGAACCAAGACACAAGCCTATCACCAAGGAACTGAAATGTTCCTGATGTGCTTTTCCTTTTAACTCTACATCCAGCAAAGTCAGCATCTGAGATTCCAGTTAATTCAAATTCTGGCTTAGGGCGATGAAAGAGTCCTAGATTTGGGCAACCCTTTATATATCTCAAAATTATTTTAATGAAAATATTGTGAGATTCTTAGGGTTCATTTGGAACCTAGCATAAAGACATGTAGCAAACATTATGTCTAGCCTACTAGCTGTGAGATACAACAAGGACCCAACAATAGCCCTATATGTTTTATGATCAACTGGCTTGACATGTTCATCAGAATCAATCACAGTATTGGAAGCCATGTGTGTTTTCTTGGCTGAGGCATTAGTCATCCCAAATCTTTTAACTAACTCCTTATAATATTTGGATTGGGAGATGAAAATGCCCTCAGGGGATTGCTTCACTTAGATACCAAGGATGTACGAAAGCTCACCCATGCTACTCATTTCAAACTTTGAATGCATAGTGTCAGACAACCTTTTGCATAGCTTGGAATCAGTAGAGCCAAAAACTAACAATATATTATTATTATGTTGCCTAGTAAACAATGTTCTATCTATAATGCCCCTAGTGTACTTTTTCTCTACAAGAAAGCTAGTCAGGGTCTCATACCAAGCTCTTGGAGCTTGCTTTAAAGCATAAAGAGCTTTATGCAATTTGAAAACAAAAGAGTGATGTGTTGGAGAAATAAAACCTTGTGGTTGTTCAACATATACTTCCTCTTTGAGTTCACCATTCAAGAAAGCATTCTTGACATCCATTTGATAGACCTTGAACTTTTTATAGGCTGCATATGCAAGAAAAATTCTTATAGCTTCTACTCTTACAATAGGTGCAAAGGTTTGATCATAGTCAATTTCTTCTTCCTATTTGTATCCTTGTGCTACCAGCCTTGCTTTATTCCTGATGATTGCTCCTTGTGCACCCAATTAATTTCTTAATACCCATTTAGTTAACATGAACTGGTAGTCTTTGGGTCTAGGAACTAAATCCCAAACTCTTCATCTCTCAAACTGATTGATCTCCTCTTGCATTGCAATAATTCAGTGGGGATCTTGCTCTACATCTTTAATGGATTGCGGTTCAAGTTGAGATATGAAGCAAGCATCCATCAAATTTTGGTTAACTTGATGCCTTGTTTGCACACCAGCGGAAATGTCTCCAATTACTTGAGATACATCGTGATCTCTAAGTGTGATAAGATCAGTTGGAGGAGTTTGTTCAGCAACAGCATTGGGAATTAATTCCTCTTGTGGAATTATGTTTGTTTTTGGTAGTTTAGCAATCATTTCATTCAAATCTTCTTCACTATCATCATTATCATGTGGAGAAGGAGGTGATATATCCTCATTGGTGAGGTCCAGATCATCCAATTTCTCACACCGTTGGGTACCTGCAATAAAACTTTGGTAGAAGAATCCTTCTCCTTGTAATACGTGTTAGTTTCTTCAAATGTAATATGTACAGATTTTTCTATTTTCAAGGTAGATTTTTTAAACACCCTATAAGCCTTGCTGACTTGTGAATATTCAAAAAATATTCCCACTGCAGCTTTAGCTTCAAATTTTCTAAGATGTTTTTTATTGTTATTATGAATGTAACATACACAACCAAAGATTCTAAAATATTCTATTTTATGTTGCTTCCCTTTAAGTAATTCATATACACTCTTGCCCTTAAGTTTATGTATCAAACTTCTGTTCAGGAAATAATTTGTTGTGCTTACAGCCTCTTCTCAAAAGGATAGGGACATGTGAGCATCTACAAGCAATGTTCCTACAGCTTCAATCAGGGTTATGTTTTTCTTTTCTGCTACCCCATTTTGTTGAAGAGTTCTAGGAGAAGATAAGCAATGACTGATACTTTCCATCTCACAGAATTCTTGCATAGGAAGAGATTCAAACTAAATACCATGATCACTTCTGATCAATGCAACTGGAGTATAGTACTCAATCGTTATGCTCTTAAGAAAGTCTGTAAGAACTTTTAAATTATCTGACTTGTTTCTCAAGAAGAACACCTAAGTGAACCTAAAGAAGTCATATATAATAACTAAGGTATAAGATTTCTCTCCCAAGCTCTATACAACAATGGGTCCAAATAAATCCATGTGTAGTAAATACAGAATCCTGGATGAATCAGTCTTATTAATAGATTTAAAACTATTTTTGGTTTGCTTGCCTAATTGACAAGCCCTGCAAAGGCTTTCCATCTTATAGGGGAAAGAAGGAAATCCTCTAACAAGGTTGTCCCTAGAGAGTTTAGCAATATTTTTAAGATTTACATGTCCTGATCTATTATGCAAAAGTTCATTATTGTTACTAATTTGTTTAAATAGACAAATTTCTGACCAAGAAGATTTGAAGTTTACTACATAGATGTTTCCTTGCCTAATGCCAATTAAGATAGTTTTATTATCTACAAAAGTAATAGAGCAAGAAGTTTGATTAAATGATATCTGATAACCTTTATCAAATAATTGGTTTATGGATATCAGGTAATGTTTGAGACCATTCACATATGCTACTTTCCTGAAAATGATAGGTCCAGCTTTAATATTCCCATATCCTTCAGTTTGTCCACAGTTGGAGTCACAAAATATCACCTTTGGACCAAGCTTGGACTTATAGTTTCTTAAGTTGTCCTTGTTACCTGTCATATGCTTTGAGCATCCACTATCTAGGTACTACTGTTCCTCTATGGTAGGAAAGTCTTTCACCAGCAAAATGAAAAGTTAGGTGTTCTTGACCCAGGTAACCTTGGGTCCTTGATTCTTTTCAAATTTAAAGACAGAAATATAGGAGCATTCTAGTAGGTTCTTATATCCTAAGGGGTGAAATTTCTTGGGTGGAATTGTCCATTGGGTGAATGGATTAACAAATTCTTTTGAATGATTGAATATTCTTGAAAAATTAATGTTTTTGTTAGGCTGAACTGGGATCGACAAATTCTTATAAGTTCGTCAACCTGAGTTCGATGAATAGGGATGAGTTCGTCAAACTCCGTTCAGAGAATGGAAATATTCATTCACTGAGCCCCAAAATCATCGATCTCGGCTCGACAAATCATATTGGTTTCGTCAATCGCAGTTCAAAGAATAATTATAATAAAAATCTGCTTTCAGAGTTCGTCGACTTGAGTTCGATGAACTTTACACATTTCATTGATCTGAGTTCGACGAAATTTGTTGAACATTGTTATGATTAAGGTTTTTCTTATTCTTTCTCTTTTTCTTAGATTTCTATTTTAATTCAGTTGGTTCATTGTTTTCATCTACCTTTTCTTTACCCTATTCTGATATAAATTTTATGGGTGTAGAAAGAATGTTTTTCTTAATTAAATGAGGTTGGCTTGATGAAGCACAAAGCCCAACTTGCCATTGAGCATGACATTTACTGTGCTTGTGATGTTCATCGATTTGATGCTTCTCCCATTAAGGGATTCTTCAAATTGCTTAACATCATTTAGTTTAATTTTTAAAGAATTAATCTATTTAGAAGCTATAACTAGTTTATCTTTCCATTTAATGTTTTCAGATAACAAATTTTCATGTTCAGTTAGCTTATCTCTGAGAAGTTTGATCCTTCTCAGATTTGATTAGATCATTACATAATAATTTAAATTCAGTTTTGAAATAATCAAAATTAAAATAAAATGAGGATATTACCTGATCCTCTTCAGATTCAGAGTGTTTATTTTCTTAATTTTCAGCTTCTGAAAAGCTGTCTAATGCATTGATATCTATCAAACAAACTAATTTTGCTTTCACTTCTTCCTCATCTTCACTAGAGCTGGAAGATGAAAATTCTTCTTCTTTGTCACTCCAGGTTCTTGCAGCAAAACCTTTCTCCTTCCTCTTATGCTTGCTTAAGGAGAGCTTGTTGTACTACTTTTTGGAGTCTTTATGTCTTCTTTTCTCCTTGATCTGATTCTATGGACACTCAGGAAGAATGTGTCTAGGTTTTCTGCAACCAAAGCAGAAAATTTCCTTGGTAGGAGTTTTGTCATATCTTGGTCTTTCATCTTGTCTGGATGACTTCGTTCTGAAATATTTTCTTGCCATCTTGTAAAATATTTTGGCCAATAAGCTTATGAGCTCATCATTTGCTGGTGGAGCTTCTGGTCCATCAGATGCTTTGAAAGCAATGTTTTGCTCTTTTCTTCCTAATGAGGAGGTCTTCTACTCAGCTGCCTCTCTTAACTTTATCAGTTGCTCATAAGATTTGAGCTTGCCTAGAAGAGACTCATTGGATATTTAATTTAGGCTTCTGGCATCCTTTATTGTCCAGATCCTGGAGTCCTATGTTCTTGGGAAGCACATAAGAATCTTGTCATTTATCTCACTTAGTGAGATGTTTTTATCCAGGTTCTTCAGCTCATTGACAATTTAGCTGACTCTATTGTACATGTCAGCTACTGACTCAGATTCATCTTTTTATAAATTCTCATATTGTAAGATGAGGTGAGAACATCTTTCCTTTCTCTCATCAGCTGATCCTGCAACCATTTGGTATAGAGAGTCCCAAATGTATTTTGGTGATGTGCACTCAACCACTTCCTAGAATATGTAATCTGACATAGTTTGTGCCATAATATTCAAGGCCCTTGCATAAGCAATCTTGGCCTTCTTTTTATGCATAAGTCCACTCAGGTGGTGGGATTGTATTTGTGCTTGTTAAAGTAGTAGCCTCTTGAGTTGGAGGACCTGTAAAAAAATGAGTTGTAGATCTCTTCATCGATAGCATTCATATATAATCTTATTCTTGCCTTCAAGATTGCAAACTTATTCAGATTGTAGACTAGAGGTCTGGTGCTTGAATATTTTTTATTTTGTGCCATGATATAAGAGAGACACTAGAGATATTATGATCTATCAAAGGAAATTTTGGTTCAGGTATTAACCTGTGAAACCAAATAAAAACACACCCTCTGATACCAATTGAAAGTGAGGGTATAGATCTTCTTAACTCTAGAGGGGGGTAAATAGTGTATTTTAAAACTTTGATTAGTTTTATAGCAGAATTAAAATAAGTGATATCAGTATATGTATAAAGAGAAGTAAGAAAAATAGAACTATCACAACACAACAAAAATAAAGAAAGGAACAACCAGAAGACACAAGAGAATTATAGTGGTTCCCCAAAACTAGGTACATCCACTCTTCTACCACCATGATAGAAATCCACTAATAGGTTTTTGATCAAGTGCCCTACCATCATAGGTTTTTGCTCAGGTTCCCTGTGATGCTAAAGATCATGACAGTTAACCGGTAGCACAAGTAATATAAAATTGGCGAGTTTTCCCAAGTATCGATCTCACAAGAAACATAGTAAGGTGGAGTTAATTTTGAGGAGGACTTGAGATTGAAGTCCTTAGGTCGGAGGTAACAAAAAGGGGGGTTTTGGTATTGCGATAAAGAAAGTAAAAATATATCAACTAATCCTATGCAATGCCGCTATGCGATGCTTCGCCAGGTGGGATGGAAAACTAGTCGGGCCACAATTCACTGAATCACTAGGCGCATGGACGAGTAGGCAAGCAGAATGACGGTCGAGAGCACCTCTTCGCAACGCATGCCACTAGCAATTGCTAGTGCGGCAAGGGTGGATGGTGGTGAATGGAATATGTTGCACCTCAAGTAAATAACACAAACATACAATCACATAGACATGAATACACATAAACGTATTTTATAATTAAGCACACATCATCAACAAATAGAGTTTACAACAACACATACGAAACAATAAAGGTAGAACAAGGCAAGAGATCGACCGTATTTGAAGTCTTGCTGAGGATTCACGGTTGGATTCACCGGGTTTTCAATCCGCGTCCAAGCTCGGTCCTCAACTATGTCTGGGGTAGAGAAGGGATGTCACCACCTTCCAATGGCCCGTCCTCTCCGTGTCACGATAGCGGACGAAATTTGCAAGCTTCCCTTTGCTTGATGTCTATGGCGTTGAATCTTGAAATAAGCCCAAGAGATGATGAAGGTGGCCGAGAGTAAGATTCGGGTTGGATTTGGCGGTGAAAGCTTGCCCGAAGCACCTCCCTAGGGTGGGGATTGAAGGAGATCGGCAGATCCCTTCATCGGAGGCGGAAAACGGCGGAAATGGCAGAGAAAAGTCGGGGGACCCGAAACTAGGGCGAGACCAGCGCTATTTATAGAAAGAAGAAATTAAATAATGCGCACGATCACAGGGGAATGACCAGTGGTCGTGCGCACTATGGACAGTGATAGTGCGTATTGGCATGGCAGGATAAAGAGAAGAATTGGGGTATTACGCACGAGCAATGGCGCACGACCAGTGATCGTGGGAACTTTGTCCAATGGTCGTGCGATTACCCCAGAAAAAACTCCAGGAAAAGAGGAATCAATGCCCACGATCAGTGGCGCACGACCGGTGGTCGTGTGCACTATGTCTTGTGGTCGTGAGATTACCCCAGACAGATTCTAGAAATCAGGGTACATTGCGCACGAGAATCGGCACACGACCTTGGACGTGCGCACTATATTTGATATCGTGCGCAGTATTCCTGCTTCCAAACATTCCCGGAACACGCACACGACCCCTAAACTCAGCACTGATGTGTGCAGACATTCCAAACAAGCATAAAATGGAGTACAGAAAATAAAAGTACAGAAATATACACAACCACGAGCCAAAAGTGCACTTCCTGTGGAAATAAGGATAAAATCAAATATATTCGATAACGAGCTAAAAGTGAAGTGCAAACAAAGGAAAACTAGCCCAGATGATTCCGAAAATAGGTATATAATATGGACTCATCACACCCCTAGACTTAACTATTTGCGCGTCCCGAGCAAACTAAATTTAAGCAGATAGGGAATAAGACTAACTAACAAAGAAATTGAAAAATAGAGTACCATGTGAAGTCGCATGCTCGCGTGAGTAAAAATACAATAGAGAAAATTTCTAAGTATGCAGAATAGTTTATATTTTTCACAATGTGTATCAAAATTTTATTACTACTCAAAAATTGAATCACGGTTAATCATCTGGTCATGCGTAGGAAGAAAGTAGGCAGGCCACTAAGGTGAGCTTTGCCAAAGATCGGGGCTCAGGATCACCTTCAAAGGAATCCACCAATGTCGGGGACCATACGCTTGCCCATTCATACTCTCTCCACGACACTAGTTAGACTAAAGCGCGAATCCGTAGGACTTTAGGATAATCACGGGGCTTGGGTTACGGTGAGGTAAACAATGATAAAAAGAAAGGCTATGCACCTCACCCAAATGAGCTATCCTAAAAAGAATCCATTAGCTAATCATAATATAAATGAGTATACCACACCCTCTGACTTAACGTTTAACATATGGGTGTGTGCACAACCTACTCCAAATATAATCACATAATCAAAAAGATTCTCAATTAAACTTTTTCTTTTCATTTTTTCTTTACAATTATATATATTTTTTTCTTTTTCTTCATTTTATTTTCACAATTCAGCAGATATAACTTAGGAGAACTTCCCCATTTTCACAAATAATAACACCACATCAACACTCCAACATGAAAATAGGAAATACTAAAGCTCTACTTGGGCGTGCGACTAGGATCAGCTATTAGGCTTTGGTGAAATAAAGGTGGAGCTGAATCAAAAGAAAGGGTAGGAAAAATGGGGCTAGCGAGGATATGACGTTAGGAACGGTACAAAGTTCAACTGGGCCAAAATGATGGCCTACATCACACTCACGCTAGACTAACCATATACCCATGCTTCAAGAGTAGCTTTGGGCAAGTACTCAACCACCGAGAAAGATGAACCTTCCTCCCAACTCGAGCAAAACGAGTTTAGTGACGGGTACACACATTTCTATGTTCCCGTTTGATTCACACTGGATTCACAAATTTTTGAGTAGAATAAAAAGTATTTACACAAATAGAATATTATAAATCTATAAGCATACAAAAAATTAAATCTACTCGAATTTGGAAATGAGACGAGTGCAGTTTACTAGAAGCACAACAAGTTCAACATTTTACTCTGTCTCACAATCCTAAGCCAGCACCATAATTTTACCAAATCTAATAAAGACACGAGTTTAACTCGCAATACGCTAACAGCTAAGAACGCGCTCATGTGGGTGCAGTTGTGTGCAATGCAATGAAGTAAAAACAAAATTACTATAAATGCTTCTAGTATGCACATGAAATGTGCACGTGCAAAAGGAAATAAGTAATAGCTCTCCCCCAGACCTAACCTAAACAACACATCATATGATAAAGAAATTGAAATCATAAAGGGCTAAGTGAAGAGGTTACCCAATGCTCAGATAGTGAGCATACCAGAAGACGTGTGAAAACCCTAAGCAGGCCCGCCATACGAAGAATCACAACCCCGCCAATATGAAATTATCATGAATACCCGCAGAGGTGAGCTCCTCAAAAAAAAATATATACAAAATGAAATACTAAATCTAAAAAGAGACATGAAAAAAAAATGCAGAAAATATAAGATAACTACTGGGGTTACTGTCATCCCAGCACGACTTATTACATTCTATACAGTTCAAGCTAATGGGCCTATGAAAAGAAAAATGCACAGGTAACTGGCCTAATATCCGTGTCGGTAACGGGTACCGATATGGAGATAGAATGTTACCCCTCTACATAAATAATCATACCTGCTCCTCACAGGCAGAGGAAATAGGAAGTAAGATGAGGAGGATGCTTGGTCCTCACTCATCTCACCACAAAACAAATCCTTGCCTAGCAAACATTCATCCACCACAAGTTTGCTGGGGGCGAAGGTAACGGCAGGGGCTTCCACTATGAAGGAGGTAGGAACCTCCTCATATACGAGGATGCACTCTTTGACAGCCTGAGCACAAGGCTCAACGTCAACCCAACATACCCGTGGAGATTCAACCTGCACAGGATCAGATAAAGAAGGGGGGTCAAGAATTAAAAAAGATGAAGAACATAATAAACTAATCGGGGGAGTGATCCCAGTCTCACTCCAAGCGGGCTCCGAATAATGATCACTGTCAGCATCATATGAGTCATGATGAGGGGAATCCGAGAGATCGAGATCCTTGGTGGTTGTTTGGATCTCCTCATCTAACAAGGAAGCGAAAACTTCCTTATAAGAAAGTATCTCCTCATCAACACACCTCGGTGCGTCACCATGTTCCAAGACGTAATACTCTCCATTGATGAGAATAATTTCATCGTCACACCATGATGCAAACTCAAACTCCAAATCACCATCAGGCATAACATCTTCAACCGACTAACTAAAAAGAGGAGTAGATGATTCTTGCAAAGAAGGCGGAGGAACAACAGCATCAGTGAAAATATGTGCAAGTTCCTCCGGGGGTGAATCAACAAGAGGGGAAGAATGCATAGGGAGAGACGGCACAACAATGTCATCACACCGATCCGCAACACTGCCAAAATAACACGGTGGTACTATGAAATCAACGTAAGAATTAGCAGGAGCAACCGATTGAGAGGTGGATGGAAAGATTCGGATATCCGGCTCGTCATCCTCCTCCAACTGGCGTTGAAATTCTACGCAATCATTCAAAGCATGATCGATGTTGTGACAACACAAACATCGTTTTCCAGTACTCCTCGGACCATGTAGAACGGAGGAGGAGGATAAAAAGATGAAAGGGGAGAAGAGGAGTGACCATAAGACCTTGGTTGAGTGTATGAAGTACCATAGGGAGACGGTTCTCCATACACAGAACCACAGGAAATATGCTCCCAATCTTCAGTGGGGCACTCATCACTACTATGCCTATAATCCCTGCACCATCGGCAACGGATATTCATAAAAGAATACATGGTGCAAACACCATTTCCGGCCTTTAGCAACACTTGAAAATTGTTGCCTAAAACTGCAAATTGTTGCCAAAACATCAAAAACTATTATCATAGGGGTGTCTCAAATAGGCATGTTGCCAAAGATCTAAGGCTACAGTTTGCATACATTTAGGCAACACTATGCAAAAACTGTTGCCTAAACCCTTAGAATAGGCAACAGTTTTTTGGTTGACCTATTGCAACATTATAGAACTGTTGACATGTACTGTTACAATTAAAAATGTTGCCAAAAACTACAAATGCAACACTTTAAAACTGTTGTAAAAAAATTGCAATTTTTTTTTTAAAATGCCAATGCCGCCAGAGGATGTTAAGCGTAACATATAATGGCATGTTTGGAAAACAAAACTTAAATGACAGACATCTTCATATTTTTTTCTATTAATATTAAATAATTTTAAAATATTCAAAACATAATTTTCAAAAATCATTGATCAAATATAAGTACATCCATCATCATGATTCAAAGCATGATGGCACTACCGCTCATATATGAAATACAAAGCAGGTCGACTAAAACTATGAAATGTGGTTTAACAAATTCAACTTTAGGGAATCTCAATAATGCATAAGAATCATTTAAATTATCTTTTATGAACAGCATCTGTAAGGCATTTTATAGAAAAAAGTAAACAGTACTACAATTATGCTACAAAGTAACACCTGGCATTCCAAATTTTAATGATGCTATTTAACACAGCACTTTAAAAGTATAGAATATAATATAGCCAATTCTAATAATGTTCATGATGTTCACTATGTCAAACACAAGCATCTGACAGTTAAACAATATCTCAAAACTATGGCACTATTTGGCGGGCTGGCAGCTTGCCGGTGCATCGCTGTTGGAGCCGGAATGGCTTTAATCATTAGTGTGGAACGATAAAGGCAAATTTTTGGCATTTTGTGATCTATCTCCGAATGGAAGCTGGGGCTCCTGCGGCATTCCTTCCTCCGCCGTCCATCATTGGTGCGAGCCGGCACGCCAAACAATGCCTATGTCAAAGAGTGGCAACTGTTATTGTTTGTTACAGTTATATCCTGCTCAGGATCCAGATTCTCTGCATTGGACAAAGTTTAAACATTGTTTTCTCTTAAACCAGTATCTCTGTTCAGATTGCCATAGGCAGAATAATTGATACCTGAACTTTCATTCTTATACGTCATTTTCTGCAAAGAATTATTATTTTTTAACATGGTAGCAGAAAATTTAAAACGATTTATGATTCCTTCATCATGCTAAGCTGCTGATAAGCATACCAATATATAAAGATGTTCACCTTAAGATGAAAAGTATGTTAGATTAATTTAGAGGGGACCAAATTTGCTGCAATAACCATGTTAGATAGCTACCAGAGAAAACAAAAGACCTGTCCAAAAAGCGAATTGTAGTATATCTGAGGCTTCAAAACCAATCATCAGGAATTTTACCTGCAAATAGAAGGAAGAAAAAAATATTAACAACAACACTGAAGCCTTTATTCCACTATAGTGGGGTCGGCTATATGGATCCTTTGTCGCCATTGTGCCTATCTTTAGTCGAAAGAAAAAAATATAAATTGCCAAAAATACCCACGAAGCAAATGGACTAAACAACAACTTCAATAGATGAAATACATAAATATTGTATATAATCAGTTTATTGCCACAATAACAAAGATACAAGAATAATTTAGCAAACTGGGACTGGCGATGGCCTGAGGGGAGGATGCTAGAGGGATATCCGAAAGTGGTTGCCTGGCTGGACAGCAATGAGAAGCCTTTTGTGGGGCGTGGCGGGCTTGACTGATAGGAAGGTGGGATGGCCGGCTGGTTATTGGAGTAAACCAGGTTGGTGGCCTTTTTTGGAAGGTGGTCGGCCAGGTTGGGGCTGAGGGGGGGGGGGGGGGCAGCCTGTGTAGGGGTGGCCGGATGAGGCCCTGGAGGTGCCAGGTGTTAACAGTGTGTGAACACAACCTCCTTCTAACTATGTTAGTCTTAGTTTGATGTTTTTAAAAGAACATTTTATAATCAAAAGTAAGCCATAACTAAAACAGAGTTCATACAAAAAGAATGCCACAAAAATATAAATTAGAGCCGTAAGTTATCCTTTTTTGGGCAAACAAATAAATTACATCCTTTTTGGGGGCCATATGAAAACATTATAAATGATCAAAAAAATGAATGAACACAAGGTTATAACAAGGAGAAACATTGTAGACACAATTCAGTCCATGGTAAAACACAGAAAAGGGCTCGGAATCAATAATACACAGCCGTTTCAAAAGAATTCAATTAACGATATAAGTAATCGTAATTTTTATTCCTTTTCCATCCAACTAGCAACTGAAAAGCTAACAGAAACAAGGTCATGAAAAAGATTTGAAGGGCATTTGATGTATCAGTTCATAATACCATATATATATAGTTCAGATCTACCATAGATTCCATGGTAAAATGTATATTTGAGAAGAAACAGACAACTGTGAAAATGGGGATTTATACGAAATTCATATGAGCCCTTAGACATATTTAATAATTCTAATACAAAATAAAATTTGATAGTTTATATTTGATCACATTTTCTTGCATTTGTGTTCTAGGATGAATAGAAGACGAGATCAGTTGGATTCTAATTATGTTAACATCTTGTGAAAACAATTGATGAAATTCACATCAACACTTATAGTAGAGAACTACAAGACCCTAAAGTATGTGGATCTCTACATCCTCAGAGTGATATCAAAACTATACTAGGAAGATGTTACAAGAACTCCTAAAATGCATTAAAGAAATAGTGAATAATCTCATAGATCTCAGTTATATAGTCTCAATTTTTTTTATTTCATTCACAATGCACCTTGCCCATTTTATATATGCTCTTCCATTGCCCCAAAGAGCATGCCAAGAATGCAATTTTATACAATTCCTTATAAGCAAGAATGTCAAAGTCTTAATATGATTAGAGAATAAGATAAGCGCCACCGCAGTCATGCGGGTATGGGTAGTGGAAATATGAAATAGTTATTTCAGCATTCCTAAGTTAGCAGAAACATCATTTAGATATCTATTGATTGAGAAGGAAATTATATGAAGGATCTTTGAAGGGCATTTGCCATGACACTGTTTGTATTACCACGGTGGGTTCAGAACTTCAAGATGTACTACAATGGAAACTGTACATACATGATGCAGTTCATCAATCCCAGATATTAGAACTACACTACAAAGTTTGACATTTTTAAGACAAAGCTCTTAAGCATGTAAAATAGTAGCAGATGTGAAGTAAACATAAATTGCATCATTTCAACAGAATACTACTAGCTCAGTTTCCAAACAGACATCATAGAAATAAAGATTCATATAATCAGAAGAAGAAAAAAATCAAGAAACTGCTAAAAAAATTCAATAGAACATGTTTTCTACGCTCTAATAGTCTAAATATCCAATGAATCTCAGCCACAACCATTCACTTCAAAAATAAATTTTTGTCAAAACTTTAACGAGCAACATAGCATGAAGAATTCATGATAAACTTATCCAGTGCGAAATTCTATTTAAGTAGATATTGTAACAGTAAACAAAAATGGAAGAAAGCAAAAATTTTCAACCTTTCTTTAGCACCCAGAATAAACTTTCTCATCTCAGCACTAATCTAAGAATTCAAATCAGTTTCCATGCTTCAGCTAATAGATAACGAATCATTGTTCCAATAAAGAAATCACTAAAAACTGAAGGAATATGTAGCAGAGACGGCCAAGAATAACAAGGGAAACCGGCCAGCAAAACACAAACAACTCCCAAAATTCAGTACCATAATACACCCTTGACTTGAAATCCATCATTGATGAAGAGAAAAGAAGGGGAGAAGAGGAGAAAATGAGAGCTTATAGTGTAGTAGAAGAACCTAGGGCACAACTTTAGAACTGTAGGACAAGCCCAACAATGCACAACTGAAGATAAAGCTCTTACAACTCTGATCCGAAAAATGGCGAGAATGGATGGAAGAGTTCTTGCAGGAATGGTCGGAGAGAAGCTCGCCCGTGCGGGAGGAAGATCGCTGCACCAGACGAAATGGTGAGGAAGAGCCCAACTCGGGAGGAAGCATACAAAGGAAATGGATAGTCGGGAAAGGTTGTCGAGGGTTTGTGAGTTATAAAATATCGTTTTTTATAAATTTAATTTTTTAGGTAATAAATTTGGGGTGTGAGAATAGTATTTTTTATTAAAATTGAAAATGATTAGACAACACTTTTAATGTGTTGCAAATTTATTTTTAAAGAGACAACATATCATAGTTGATGCGTAAAGTGAATTGTCAAGTGCAACATTTCAAAAATGTTATCTATAAGGGATTAGAGAACAGTTTTTGAATGTTGCACAAAAGTGTTGCCTAAAGATGCTAACTTGTTGCAAACTTATAAACTGTTCTCTATTTAAGGTTTAGACAACATTTTTCGAACTGTTGCAATGAGAGTGTTGTTTAAGACTAAAAATGTTGAAGTGCAAGGACAAATAATTCACCAACAGAATTTTTAAGCAAAGAATTAACTACACACTAGCAGATAAATAAAAAAGGAATATCTGCTACTGAAATATCAAAATTAGAAAAGGAATAAAGAAAAAATAAGCAACAAATTATAAAAACTAAAGCAAAGAAAAACAAAACATGGAATGAACAAATGGACAAGGGCTTCTATCTCCTATCTCCCTCTCTGAAAACTCACACGACTATGTTCCCCAGCAACGTCGCAAAAAACTTGATGCTAAAGATCACGACAGTGAACCGATCGCACAAGTAATATAAAATGGGCGAGTTTTTCCATGTATCGATCACAACAGGAACATAGTAAGGTGGAGTTAATTTCGAGGAGGACTTGAGATTGAATTCCTTAGGTCAGAGGTAATGAAAAGGGGGGTTTTGGTATTGCGATAAAGAAAGTAAAAATCTATCAACTTCTCCTATGCAACGCCACTATGTGATGCTTCGGCTGGCGGGATGGAAAACTAGTCGGGCCGCAATGCACTGAATCGCTAGGCGGATGGACGAGTAGGCAAGCGGAAAGAGGGTCGAGAGCACCTCTTCGCAATGCACGCCACTAACAATTGCTAGTGCGGCAAGGGTGGATGGTGGTGAATTGAATATGGCGTACCTCAAGTAAATAACTTAAACATACAATCACATAGACATGATTATACATAAACATATTTTATAATTAAGCACACATCATCAATAAATAGAGTTTACAATAACACATACGCAACAATAAAGGAAGAAAAGGAAAGAGATCGACCATATCCGAAGTCTTGCTGAGGATTCATGGTTTGATTCACCGGGTTGTCAATCCGCGTCCAAGCTCGGTCCTCAACTGCGTCTGGAGTTGAGAAGGGTTGTCACCACCTTCCAATGGCCCGTCTTCTTTGCGTCACGATAGTTGATGAAAGTTGCAAGCTTCCCTTGGCCTTATGGCTATGGCGTTGAAGCTTGAAATAAGCCCAAGAGATGATGGAGGAGGCCGAGAGTAAGCTCCGGCTTAGATTTGGCGGTGAAAGCTTTTCTGGAGCACCTCCCTAGGGTGGGGATTGAAGAAGATTTGCAGATCCCTTCATCGGAGGCCGAAAATGGCGGAAATGGCAGAGAAAAGTCGGGGGCCTGAAACTAGGGCGAGACCTGCGCTATTTATAGAAAGCAGAAATTAAACAATGCGCACGATCACGGTCGTACGACCAATGTTCGTGCACACAATGGCCAGTGATCGTGAGTATTGGCATGGCAGGATAAAGAGAAGAACTGGGGTACTGCGCACGAGCAATGGGGCACGACCAGTAGTCATGTGCACTATGTCCAATGGTCGTGCAATAACCCTAGACAGAACTCCAGGAAAAGTGGAATCAATGCACATGATCATTGGCGCACGACCGATGATCGTGCGCACTATGTCCAGTGGTCATGCAATTACCCCAAGCAGCCTTTGGAAATTAAGGTACATTGCGCACGAGCATCGGCGCGCGATAAGTGGTCGTGCGCACTATATTTGATGATCGTGTAGAGTATTTCTGCTTCAAAACGTTCACGAAACACGCACACGACCCCTAAACCCAGCACTGATGTCTACAGACATTCCAAACAAGCATAAAACGGAGTACAGAAAATAAAAGTACAAAAATGTACACAAACACAATCAAAAAGTGCACTTCCTATGGAAATAAGGATAAGATCAAATATATATGATAACGAACTGAAAGTGAACTGCAAACAAAGGAAAACTAGCCCAGATGAGTCCGAAAATAGTTATATAATATGGACTCATCACCCTGTCACCACAATATCTATTTTCTAAGGGAGATATAGCAACCCTTTGAGCTTTTGATAAGGTGCCCAAAAACTAATCCAAGTCTTTTGATAAGGAAACTTGTCAACCAGGTGATAACTTTTGAAGGGAGTTAGAAACCCTTTTTACAGTGGAAAATGAAGAGTGATGGTATCTTCTCTTTCTCAAACAACTGAGAAGACTTTAGTGGATGTTATTGTCAAAGCTCCCCCTGAGATGTTGAATGGTTCAGAAAGATAAGAGCTTTGCTAAGGGTATAGGCCTTGATGAAGATCTTCAGAAACGTCTTGGACTGCGGTTGATTAGTTGTCCCTTTGAAGCCTGAAGAAGAAATTGAAGAAAACTAAAGATCTGTGTGTGTTGTTCTTCTTCAATTTCATGTAAGAATGATAACAATGCTTCTCTCTATAGCAGTTGGTGTATGTCTGTAAAAAATTAATATTCTTCTTTTTGAAAAAGATCTTTTATATTCTCAGAGGATTTTAGCCTTTGAATTTAGTATAATATCATTGATTTGCTGCTAAGAATCTAGGAGTTGAAACGGCTGAAAAATGTCTTAAATGTATTTCCTTAAATGTCCCAGTAAATAAGTCAAGTAATTAACTTTATGAAATCCATAATCAATGCTGCCTTGGAACGGCTATATTCTTGAGAATATTAGCATTATTAATCAGAGAATTACTGTCTTAGAAAAATACCAATTGAAATCAAAATGACAGAGAAATAGCAAAAACTGATACTAATATGAATTGTCAAACTCAGGACAGATTTCGTCGACCTAAACTCAAAGTTCGTCGAGCTGAGAAATCGTCTTCGTCGAGCTAAGAAATCGTATTCGTTGAGCTGAGCTCAGAGATAATTTATCTGGAAAGAATATGTCAATGCTGAGCTCCAAGTTTGTCGAACTGAGATAGACTTTCGTCGACCAGAGAATCTGAGTAGAGGGGGGAGTTTGTAGACCTGAGCTCAAATATCGTCGAGCTCAGCTCAAAGTTGAAACTCTGAGTTCGTCGATCTACGATCGACGGTCTTCGAGCTGAGTTCAAAGAACTTCGAACTAATTTCTGAACTCGTGTAAACTGTATTTCTTCTAAGTCTGAGTCTTTGAATTCTCTGAGGGCTGGATCAAAGATTGTCTAACCTAGTCAGACTGACCTACACCTTAGAACTAACAAATTTGACCCTAGGCTATACATGATGGGTCAATAACCTAATAGTGAACCTAGTACAAATTCATACTAGGGATCCAATAGAAATCAAAAGTAGGTAAATAAACATTAACGTTAGTACCTGAGATAAACTCACGAACACCTACAGAAATCTGTAAAAGAGAAGACAAAAGCTGTTAAATTTTAAATATAATGAGAGTACCTGAAGAGAACTTGCGAATGCCTATTAATCTCTTTAAAAGAGATATCAAAAGTAGGTAAATTAAAAATATAATTCGAGTTTCTAAAGAGAACTTACAAACAATTACAACTCTCTACAAAAGAGAATAAAAAATCATGTAAAAACATATAATGCGAGTACATTAGGTGAACCTGCGAACACCTACTAATCTATGCAAATGAGAAAAAAAGCTGGTAATTTTATAATATAATGCGAGTAACTAAAGTGAACTCGCAAACACCAGTTATTCTTTACAAAAAGAAGTCAAAAGCAGGTTAGTTAAAATATAACGCGATTACCTGAAGATAACTAGTGAACACCTACTAATCTCCGCAAAAGAGAATTCAATAACACGAAAATAAACATATTGTTAACCCAGAAATTGGAGATCCCTACGAAGGTAGCCATCTCGCAAGTCACTGCAAGCACCAGGAGGTCGCGGTCTGTCAGCCTTTTCTTCTAAGGGTGGGCGGACTTACCTCTCAGTCTGCTCTATCCGCATAACTAGGGCGGTCTCCCTGGTCTGACAGCCCAGGTCGCGCAGTAGCTGCTCGTTATGCAGGGGCTACAGACTTCTTCCTTAGTACGCTCCTGCAGGCCGCGCAGTTAGATCGGTTAACCATGTGGTGGTTCATTCTTCCTCTCAGGTGCGAGCTACTCAACTAAGTTGCGAACTCGAATTCCTATCCGTCCAGACCGCACGCTAAATCCTCAGCCAGAGGCGGTAACCTGCTCCTTCTATTCGGCAGAAGGTGACGGACTAGGTCTTCAGCCCGCCTAAGGGAGGCGGACTCGCTCCTCCCACCAGCTCTCCAGCCCGCACAACAAGACGGCGACCAGCCCTCCTGTCTGCAAGCTATAGGAGGACTCGATTTTTGTCTGCCAGGTCGCCAACCCTCATCCGCAAGTAAAGGATGCCACCAGTCAACAGCGGATCTGGACAATAGGCGCGACCTGGACTCTTCAGTCCGCTAGGTCGGCATTCCTTGTCGCCAAGCAATGGCGATAAGCCTAAAGCAGTAGGCAGCCTGTTCAACCTGTCCGTCGCATGTTGGGCGGACTCTTTGCGTAGTCCTCTAGAGTTACCCAAGCTTAGAAGCTGGTGATCTGCCTCCTCTCTACCGCGGGCTGGGAGAACTCGTTCTACAGTCTGCCAGCTAGCCCTCAAGATTCTCAGTGTCCGCTTCTACCCAGCAGCGGGTGAACTCCTCCTCAGCTCGCACAGCCCAGCGCGAGCTCGCTCAGCAGCAGGGGCAGACTCGTCCCATTCCGCCAATAGTAGCAGCCATCTCCAGCTCTAAGTCCCAAACTGCGCGGTCTGGCGCGGACTCTGCTGACTCAGTATTGTACTCGCACAGCTAACCGCCTCACCGGTGGTGACATTACCAAGAATGTTACCACCTCGGGCATATAAATAGGCCCCCATTCCACTCCTTCGGGAGAACGAGATGACACTGCAGAGGCGTCCAGATCCCGGCATCAGTTCCTATGGAGTCGGTTTCCCAGTCCGCGCGACCTATCCTCCAGTTTCTTCTCCCAGCTTGATCAAACAGTCGCCCCGGCATAGCCCAGCGAGCTGACTGATCAGCTAACTGCGCGGTCTGCCGACCTCCCTAGTCAGTCCATGCGGCCTCTGGCATTCTCCTCTCCTTAGCCGCCAGCTTCCCCCCTTGTACCCTTTATTCTGCTTTCCATGTAAAGGTGCAACCTCAAGCTGTAACTTCAATTATAATCAAAGGAAAGCCCGTCGCAAGAGAGGCATTCAGGCCATGACCGGCAAAGTCTGCTGTTACCGCTGCTAGCGGCCCTCTCTTCTATTTTTCTCTCTCAGTCTAACCATCAGAGCCCAATAGCTAAAGTAATGTCTGCTCGATTGCTCCTGATCAAGCTTCTTCCTTGGTCCATCAAACCTCTCCTCTATCCCCGCAACCCTCTTATTAACCTAGCTTGTGAGATCAAACAACCCGTTGACTGGGCGGTGTCGTATTTCGCGCATCAACAGTTAACACACGACCTTCAGATCTCGAGCAGACAGTGAAATTAGTGGTTTCTCATGTCAGACCATCAACCATCCGAGAGCCTTGCTCCAAGTTCCAGTGAGGATTCTCTTTGGGAAGCCTTGGGGCAATCTCGCAAAGAAACTGCACAACAGTTTCAAGCGATCAACCGTACTCTAGCTGCTATCGCTCAACAATTTGAAACACAATCTTCAGCAACACCAAATCCTACAATCAATCCGACACCAGCATTCGAGACTCCTCAAGTCTACCCACCGGCCTATCCACTAGTTAATCCTCCTCTTTACACTCCAAACTTTCTGCAAGGGCCTACAACACCTTTGCGGTCTCAGAATGAAGAATTTGTAGATCGTCAGAACTTCTTTCTAGAAGCTGCCCGAGGAAGTCCAACAAGATTCCTAAATTTTCAGGGATGTCATCTGTACTCTTCAACTCTTTCCTTTGCTCCTTTCGTAGCAACTTTTCCTTTCTATCCTCCAGCTCCTTGTGCAGCTGCAACTTATGCTCCCTTTTTTCATTATGTTGTAGGAGAGCAAGAAGAGCCATCACCATTTACAGATAATGATAGGTATGAACCGAATCCAGTTAACTTTAGAGAGCCACGGTTGCCCGTTTACACTTGAGAGACAGATCGAGTCAAACATCTTCAAGCCTTTGAATCAGTTGTAGCTCTCAAGACTCTTTCAGATGATACTAAATACAAACTCCTTGTAATGACATTTGATGTTCAAGTGAGGGATTGGTTCTATGGACTACGTCCTCAGTCCATCTCTTCCTTCGCTGATTTGCGAAGAGAGTTTCTGCTACGATTTTCTACTTCTACCAAGAGTAAGGGCGGTCCAGAAGCCCTCTTTGAGATCAAGCAGCGAGAGACCGAGACTTGGTCTCATTTTGTGGATCGTTTCCAAAAAGAAATCTTAGATATTGAGATCGTCGATCAAGAAATGTATCGAGTGGCTCTTATTCACGGTCTGTGTGAAGGACCACTCAAGTTCGGGGCTAAAGTCTGAGCACCGATGATATATTAAGAGTTGATTGGATTTGCTAATTCATACATTCGTGGTGAGAATAGCAACCCCAGATTTGTCTCCAGGCTTATAAAAGAGAGAAATCCACCTTATAAGCAGCCTCCGAGGTCTCCTCGGAAAGATATTCCATCCCACTCTAGGAAAATAAATAAGTTCCATCATGATCTCGACACCCCTTCCCAGGCCAGGATCATGCCCATGAACAATTGCTACTGCTACCAGCCTCACCTCTACAAATAGCTTCTGTGCATCAGTCACAATATGATGACTTATCATGAACTGGACTTGATGAGGCCATGATAGAAGCTTGCGAGATCATAAAGGATGGGGAAAATTCCAAAAGGCCTTAGCAATCGGCGAATCAGAGATCAAGAGATTCAAATCCGTTTTATGAATTCCACAAAGGGAAAGGTAATTTAATTGAAGACTGCAAGGCCCTTCAGCGGATGGTTGAAAGATTGCTTGCCGAGGGCAAGATCAACGACCATGTCAAGAAAATTGATTCTTCAAAGCCTTCCACCTCCAAGGGCAAGGAGGTGGATGAAGTTCAGATGAATCGTGTTGAGATAGAGGATGTAGGCCATCTGGGGCATATCGATGTTCAGTCTGAGTGCATCGATATCACTGACGAAGGTGCCCTTGGAAGACTATTCTAAAGCAAAGAGGGCACATTTATTGTGTCATCAGTTATGACCAACCGTAGCTCCTCAAAGTCTGCAAAGCTATTCGCAATCTGGGCCGGTTATATTTTCCTTTATGCTCTTCAAAAAATTTTTCTCTAAAACACTTCTAAGTGTTCATTCATTTTCATCTGAACGAAGCTAACGTCAGAGATCCCATACTGACACAGTTCCCTTTTTGTAATGCTTCTCCTCTATATTTTTCTCTTTGTCAAAGATATCACTAAACCACTGAGATATCACCAAGTCTTGTTGTTCCCTCCATGAATTGTCCTCCGGCGTAAGACCACAACGACCACATATGGCGAGGAGTTTTTGCATATGTACAGTGGGGGCCATTCAATCTATGATGGGGAACTTCACACTTCGAATCCCAACCGGTGTCTACGCAGTGTGTGTGCCTAGGGGAGGCAGCCTGTGATAGTTCTATCATGCCTCATTGAGGGATACGTTACAGTCACGATGATCATTGCATGACATGTAATGTGGATCAAGTGTAGCTTTATCTCTTTATCATCTCATAACTATGACGGCCGAACACTCGTTGGTACTCTCGATATGTGCCTTCACAGGGCCCATAATTCCGTTGATCAATTAGCAGACAAGAAATAGGGCACTTGGCTCAAGTAGTCTAATTGATTAGCGATGTTTGAAACCCGAGGCAAGAGAGCAGTGTATTAGTCGATTCCTCCACAGGAATTTCTTTGTTTGTGCTTGTTTTTCTTCTATGCCCTTCAAGGGAGCGCATGTAGACCTCCTTTGTCTTTTCTGCCTCCTTGCAGGGTGGCATGTTAAAATCATCCTATTCCAAGGATTGACAATATCTTTGTGGATTATGATCATCTTATATGCGCTGCCTGCATAAAGTTCTATCAGATGATTATCCACAAGCTCTGTTATCAGATGATAGCGATACGAATAATTTAATAAAAGTATCTGGTTCTCCTTGATTGACAAGTCATGCTGTTATAATTCTAAATTAAGATGGTTTCATCTTGCTGATCTGGATTTAATGTATAAAACATCATACTTTATCACACGAGACAATCATTATCGTGCTTTGATCTTTATTCAGTTAATAGCATAATTTGTCATTATCTCTTCTCCTATACAATTATATATTATCATATCAATAGTCAACATTCGCAGGTTCCATCCTGGTACTTGCGACTTTATTTTCTTTCTTCTATATATGCTAATCACTCTTCTTTTGTAGAGATTAGCAGATATTAGAAAGTTCACTTCAGGGACTTGCAATTTACTTTTCTATCATATCTGCAACTTACTTTTCTTTTATTGAGATTAGCAGATATTAGCAAATTCCCTTCAGGTACTTGTAGCTTACTTTTCTATCATATCTGCGGCTTACTCTTCTTTTGCAGATATTAGCAGATATTAGCAAGTTCCCTTCAGGTACTTGTAGCTTTACTTTTCTATCATATCTGCGGCTTACTCTTCTTTTGCAGAGATTAGTAGATATTAGCAAGTTCCCTTCAGGTACTTCTGTTTACTTTCCTATCATACCTATTGTTTACTCTTCTCTTGTAGAGATTAGCAAATATTTGCAAGTTCCATCCAGGTACTTGCATTTTAATTTCATTTCATATCTACTGCTAACTCTTCCCTTTGCAGTGATTAGCTGATATTTGCAAGTCTTATCAAGGTACTTGCAACTTAGTTTTATGTCATATCTGCTTCTTACTCTTCTTTTGCAGAGATTAGTAGATATTAGCAAGTTCCCTTCAGGTACTTGCAGCTTACTTTTCTATCATATCTGAGGCTTACTCTTCTTTTGCATAGATTAGCAGATATTTGCAAGTTTCCTTCAGGTACTTACAGCTTACTTTCCTATCACATATGTTGCTTACTCTTTTCTTGTAGAGATTAGCAAATATTTTCAAGTTCCATCCAGGTACTTGCATTTTAATTTTATTTTATATCTACTGCTCACTCTTACCTTTGTAGTGATTAGCCGATATTTGCAAGTTCTATCAATGTACATGCAAATTAGTTTTATATCATACTTGTGATTTACTCCTCTTGTAGAAGTTAACAGGTGCTTGCAAGCCTCCTTCATGTACTTTCAAGTTTTCATTCTTCTATGCTTTCCTCTCATCATTGTTTTGCAGAGCCCATTAAGAGACATTTATTTCTTCTTCATTTTGCAAAAGCAACCCAGGTACGCATAAGATGTACCTATTTCTTCCTTTGTTAATTCTCTACTTCGAAGGAAAAAGACAGGTATTAGCAAATTTTTTCTGAGGAGAGACATCAGTTTCCATCTCTCCTTACCCCTTCCTTTTCTCGAGGGAAAGATCACGATTTTCGTGGGTCTCCTACTATTTCGAAGTTCTCTTTGAAACTTCAAAAAGTGCGAGGATTATGTTAACCTAGAAATCGGCGATCCTCCCAAGGTTACCAGCTCGCAAATCGTGGCCTACACCACGAGGTCGCGGCCTATAAGCCTTTTCTTCTAAGGGTGGGAAAACAGACCTCTCAGTCCGCGTGTCTAGGGCGGTCTCCCCGGTCTGACCGTCCTGGTCGCGCAGTAGCTGCTCGTTCTGTAGGGGCTACAGACTGCTTCCTTAATCCGCTCCTGCAGGCCGCACGGTTAGATCGGTTAACCATGTGGTGGTTCTTTCTTCCTCTCAGGTGCGAGCTACTCAATAGAGTGGAAGACTCGAATTCCTATCCGTCCAAACCGGACGCTAAATGCTAAACTAGAGGCGACGACCTGCACCTTCTTTTCAACAGAGGTGGCAGACTTAGTCTTTAGTCTGCTTAAGGAAGGCGGGCTCGCTCCTCCCACCAGCACTCCAGCCTGTACAACAAGACGGCGACCAACCCTCTTGTCCGCAAGCTGTAGGCGGACTTGATTTCATTCTGTCAGGTCGCCAACCCTTATCCCAAGCAAAGGATGCAGCCAGTCAATAGTGGCTCTCGCCAAAAGGCGTGCCCTGGACTCTTCAGTCTGCCAGGTCGGCAGTCCTTGTCTCCAAGCAATGGTGACAAGCCTCTAGCAGTAGTCAGCCTGCTCAACCTATCCGCCGCAAGTTAGGCGGACTCGTCGCGCAGTCCGCTAGAGTTACCCCAGATCAGCTGCCGGCGATCTTCCTCCTCTCAACCACGGGCTGGATGGACTCGTTCTGCAGTCCGCCAGCTAGCCCTCTAGCTTCCCGGTGTCCGCTTCTACCCAGCAGCGGGAAAACTCCTTCTCAGCTCACACAGCCCTGTGCGAGCTCGTTCAGTAGTAGGGGAAGACTCGTCCCAATCCGCCAACAACAGTTGCCATCTCCAGCTCCAAGTCCCTAACCGCGAGGCCTTGCACGGACTCCACGGACTTAGCATTATACTCGCATAGCTAACCGCCTCACCGGTTGTGACGTTACCAAGACCGTTACCTCCTCGGGCCTATAAATAGGCCCATATACATCTCATTTGGGAGAACGAGACGACACGACAATGACATCCAGATCCTTGCATCTGTTCCTGCGGAGTCGTTTCCTAGTCTATATGACCTGTCCTCCAGTTTCTTCTCCCAGCTTGATCAAGCAGTCCGCCCGACTTAGCCCAGAGAGCTGCCTGATCAGCTAACCGCGCGGTCTGCCGACCTACCTGGTCAGTCCGCGCGGTCTGCCGACCTCCCTAGTCAGTCCGTGCGGTCTGCCGACCTCCCTGGTTAGTTCGCGCCGCCTCTTGCATTCTCCTTTCCTTAGCCGCCAGCTTCCCCCTTTGTACCCATTATTCTGCTTTCCATGTAAAGGTGCTACTTCAAGCTGTAACGTTAATTGTAATAAAAGTAAATCCCGTTGCAAGAGTGGCATTCAGGCCGTGATGGGAGAAGTCTATTGTTGCCGCTGCTCGCATCCCTCTCTTTTGTTTTTCTCTCTCGCTCTAACCATCAGAGCCCAACCGCCAAAGTAACGTATGCTCAACAGTTCCTGATCAAGCTTATTCTCTGCTCGATCAAGCTTCTCCCTTGCTCCGTCAAACCTCTCTTCTATCCCTACAACCCTCTTATTGACCAAGCTTGTAAGATCGAACAACCCGTTAACTGGGCGATGTCGCATTTCGCGCATCAACACATATAACACGAGTACCTGAGGTTAACTTACGAACACTTGCTAATCTCTGCAAAAGAGAAGTTAAAAGCAGGTAAATTAACATATTACAAGAATACTTGGCAAGAACTTGTGAACACCTGCTTATCTCTACAAAAGAAAAGTCAAAAGCAGGTAAATTAATATATAACACGAGTACCTAAGGTGAACTCACTAACACATGAAAATCACTGCAAAAGAGAAGTCAAAAGCAGGTAAATTAACATATAACGCGAGTGCCTGAAGAGAAGTCGCGAACACCAGCTAATCACTGCAAAAGAGAAGTCAAAAATAGTTAAATATACAAATAATACGAGTCCCTGAGGTTAAATCGCTAACAATTTTTAATCTCTCCAAAAGAGAAGTGAAAAGAAGGTAAATAAACATATAACGCGAGTACCTGAGGCGAACTCGGTAAAACCTGCAAATTTCTGCAAAAGAGAAGTCAAAAGTAGGTAAACATACATATAACGCGAGTACCTAAGGTGAACTCGCGAACAATTGCTAATCTCCGTAAAAGAGTTATCAAAAGCCAGTAAATTTAAAATATAACGTGATTACCTAAAGAGAACTAATGAATACCTGCTAATCTCTACAAAAGAGTAGTCAAAATAGATATGTAAATATATAATGCAAGTACCTAAATAGAACTCGCAAACACCTTCTTATTTATGCAAAAGAGAAGTCAAGAGCAGGTAAATAAACAAATAACGCGAGTACCTGTGGTGAACTCGCTAACACCTGTTAATCTCTCGAAAAGAGAAGTCAAAAGAAGGTAAATAAACATATAACGCAAGTACCTGATGTGAACTCGCAAACATCTACTAATCTCTGCAAAAGAGAAATTAAAAATAAGTAAATTTAAAATATAACGCGAGTACCTAAAGAGAACTCACGAACACCTACTAATCTCGGTGAAAGAGAAGTCAAAAGAAGGTAAATAAATATATGATGCGAGTACTTGAATAGAACTCGCGATCACCTGCTAATATGTACCAAAGATTAGTTAAAAGTAGGTAAATAAACATATAACCTGAGTACCTGAGGTGTACTCGCTAACACCTGCTAATATCTCAAAAAGAGATGTCAAAATAGGGAAATAAACATATAATACGAGAACCTGAGATAAACTCGCGAACACATGCAAATAACTACAAAAGAGAAGTCAAAAGCAGTTAAATTTTAATTATAACGGGAGAACCTGAAGAGAACTCGCGAATGTCAGTTAATCGCTTAAAAGAGATGTCAAAAGCAGGTAAATAAACATAAAACGTGATTACCTATGGTTAACTCATGAACACTTGCTTATCTCTATAAAAGAAAAGTTAAAAGCAGGTAAATTTAACATATAATGTGAGTACCTAAAGAGAACTCGCAAACATCTACTAATCTCTGCAAAACAGAAGTCAATACAGGTTAATAAACAAATAATGCGAGTACCTGAAGAGAACTCACAAACAACTATAATCTCATGAAAAGAGAAGTCAAAACAGGTAAATTAATATATAACTCGAGTACATGAAGAGAACTCAAGAACACCTGCTAAACTCCGCAAAAGAGAAGTCAAAAGTAGGTAAATAAACATATAACACGAGTACCTAAAGTGAACTCACGAACAACTTATAATCTTTGTGAAAGAGAACTCAAAAATAGGTAAATGTAAAATATAATGCTTATACCAGAGGAGAACTCACGAACTCCTATTAATCTCCGCAAAAGAGAAGTCAATAGCAGGTAAATAAACATATAACGCAAGTACATGAGGTGAACTCGCGAACACCTGCTAATATCTGCAAAAGATAAGTCAAAATTAGGTTAATTAACAAATAACATGAATACCTGAGGAGAACTTGTGAACACCTGCTCATCTCTGCAAAAGAGAAGTCAAATGTAGGTAAATAAACAAATAACACGAGTCTTGAGGTGAACTCGCAAACACATAAAAATTGAAAAAAGAGAAGTCAAAAGTAGGTTAATTTAAAATATAACACGAGTACCTGAATAGAACTCACAAGCACATGCTCATCTCCGCAAAAGGGAAGTCAATAATAAAATATAATGCGAGTACCTGAGGTGAACATGCTAACACCTGCTAATCTATACAAAACATGTAAGACCCCCCACTGAGAACACAACACACGGCTGAGCGGATTCTTATGCCCAGAACAGCTGCCTTGCGATAGCATCAACACACGGGTTCACCGGTACTATAAGATGCCTATTCTGTTAGGTCTAACAATATCATTCATACCAACCCAAAATAAAGACAATAAATAGATGTCAAAGCATCACAATAAATAAATGTTCACAGCATTGTACATGAATAATAAGGAACAAAGTTGGTTCCTTTAATATCAGAGTACAACAAAATTGCCCGAATACTACAATAAAGTCCCTCGAAATCTCACACCTCAGTAACTGACGGTAGCAAGGGTACCGTCGTATCAGGCCCTATATCCCTAACCTGGATACCCTCCTGTATGACATGTTGTTATTGCTTCTTTATCCACTGGGTGTCTTCCTTAAAAGGTCATTGTGGAAACCGTTAGTCATAAATACTAAGTTGTTATAACATCCTCTCACGCTAGCAGCTCTTAGGCACTAGGCAAGAGAAAGAAAGTAGGTATAATATATATATAACAGTAAGTACAAGCAGGTGGTGTATCTCTATATATCATAAGAGTATAGGAACACTGTATAACAAGTTATTGCATCATTCTACAATATATAATCTTACAACAGAAATGTAACTTAACTTATAAAAATGCTCATACAAATTTCTAAGTTAAGGGTCTGCTTAACAGAAAGTAACACATCATATAAAAGTTCCCATACAAATTTATATGATGAGGATCTTATATAATGCAATGTAATGATGGTCTATGATACACCCATGCAACTTACGGACTCTGTTTTGCTATGTCGACATAGTCCTTAGTTCCCACTTTTCGAGCAGGTACATAAGCAACCAGGCATCGTCTGTCATGGATAAATGGTGAAAGTAGAGTGGGCATCTCCACTAATAGGTGTGTATCCACACTACCAGGCCTAGGACTCCGTAAGCCTCAACATTATGAACACAATAATAGAGCCTCTACGAACTACCACTCAAAGGGATCTCGAGTAGAGGTGCACCAAGAATACAGCGCAAACTATCCTATCATCATGGCACGGAAGGAGCCTCAGGAATGAGCACCAAGGACCAAGCCGAACAACCCAAGGTATATCTTTCGACTCCCTTCAGTGTGATGACTGGCGAGCCCAAAGACCTGGCGCACTATCCTTAATCCAGGATTATGACACAACGTGTCAATACACACCGCATGCAATTTCACTTGGCCAGGCCATCAAACATCCAAGGGCTCCAACCGAGTCCCTTCTCTTCATTACAAATGAAGTGGTCAAAAGCATTCAAAGGCTCCACATTGAGTCCCATATGATCATACCATTCTAGTGCACAAAAGCACTCAAAGCCTACCTTAACATGGGAGGCTAATCCTCTTAGTTTTCAATCCCATCTTATCTTCATTACCTGAGATAAGTGAATAACACATCACACATCGATGGCAATTTTCTCATATAGCCCTTCTTTTACAAACTAGCATGCACCAGCATATCAAATCATACATATTTCACCAAATTATATTTTATTAAACACTTATGTTTTAACATGATAAACCTAACCTTGCAAGGGATACATCACATGTTCTCCCAACAATTGTAAATAAACACAGTTATAGTCTACACATTCATGCAACATGCATCATAAATTCTTCCAAATCTCATAACGTTCATCGAATTGTTATCAAGTGCTTCTCCACCGGATTTCATGAATGCATTATTTGTACAACCAAGGTTCATCCAAAACCATTAGATTATCATGGTTACATATAATAAATTTGCCCAATCCAAAATATCATATGGCTACGATCTTTTCATTAAACCCAAACATTCGGATGCACGACTAACCCATAACTTACTTAGACATAAAGTATATTCCGGCCTTATGTTAGTTTAGCCAAATCACAACCTACTCATAAATAATACAACACAGCCACTTCGACTGAACATTCCTCGGGCTACAGTACTCCCCCAATAATGGTCAAACATCCATTGGAATGGTCTTTCCGAGGGATACAACTTTTGTACTTAGCCCAAGACCTAGAATTACTCAAATCATGGCTTAAATCGATGATGAAGCCTGCTACATACAAAAATAGATTTTTGCATGCATCTTAAAGTCAAACGAATGACATCGATTTGTCTTCTTCCTCTAGCCATTCATATAAAGTTATATTTATCTCTTCCTCCTCCCTTATTCACCCACAATAGACCACAACTCTTCACAAACCCAAGTCCATCATCCTCATTTTAAAGAGAGGAAAGGTTGAAGACAACAAAACCCTAGGACAAAAGTCCTACCATGGTCTCTTCCTAAGAGATCTTCATTTCGCACCAAGGTCAATCTCTTTTGATCTAAGATCTTTCTTATTTCATAACTAAAGATTTAGCACCAAGGGAGAGGGTAGGATGCTCACCTCTTTTTCGGCCATAGATATCATTATCCTCCTTGGTGATATGTTTGGTTTCCTTGTTGGTATCATTTTTCATAGAGAGGGAGAGTTATTCCTCTAGAAAATCCTACTCCGGCAACATCCTCCTTTCTGTCGAGCTCGACACAGGATCGATTGTGATGGCTAGGGTTTTTGGGTATACCTTTTTATAAGTAAGTATTAGGGTTAGGGTTACTCCGCCGCATGTCATTTACTCATTTGAACGCCCAACATTAAATTAAATAAGTTTCCATGAGAAGACCGGCCATAAATCTTCTCTCAGAACATATCCCGAACCGGTTAAACCTGTAAATATTATTCCACAAACACAGATGGCCCGAAAATATTCTAAGTCAGATTTGTCGTATATGCATATACATACTCGATGAATCGTCGAACTACTCTGTTTAGACTTGACGAATCAGCTCAACACTTTAAGGTTAATATGACGAACTCTTCCTGGCAGAAAACCTATTATATCCAGGCATCGTATGCATCGAGTATCACTAGATGCTTTATCTAAAGGCATTATGATCACTCGATGCTTCTCGACGAACCCGACTTGCCGAAAACATTCAAAGTCGAAGCATCGCATGAGTCGAGTATCACTCGACGCTTAGTTGAAACGTATCGTGATGACTCGACGTCTATCAACAAATAACACTAGCCGAAAAACATTCAAAGTACAAGAATCGTATGCGTCGAGTATCACTCGACGCTTCGTCTAAATGCGTCGTGATCACTCTATGCTTTTGAGTGTAGTTGACGCACTCGACGCTTCCCAAATCAAGTATTCTTATAAGTCAAATTCTTCTTATGTGTCGAGTATCACTCGACACATGCCCACTGATGAGTCCAAATATTACACAGATTTTTGGATTCATATTGGCCAGTTTTATCGTCATAGCACTGCACTTGAGTGCTATAACCGCTTATATTCGTTTATCTGCCTATTTCATGATTAAGTGCACTTTAGACCCGTTTTCTGTGTGCTTTAGATGTTTTTGTGTTTTCGTTTGTTTTACTTGTTCTCTCGCCATGTCTTTCGAATGTGGTGTGCACTTTTGTTGGCCTATCTGCTTCTTCTGTTGGTGCATGGGTCGTGTGCGAGTTCCGGAATCGCTCGGGTGATCCAAAACGATACAAGAACACGGTGCATGATCATTGGACTCACGGTGCACGACCACTAGTCGTGCGCCACTGATCGTGTGCATTACATTCTCGATTTACCCACTTCTGTCTTGATGATCGCACGATCACTAGACCTATTGCGCACGACCACTGGTTGTGCACTCGTGATCGTGCGCTCTGTTCTCTTCATTTTCCTTGTTTTGCCCGGGTAATCGCACGAGCACTGGACATTGCGCGCACGACCACCGGTCGTGCACAACTACTCGTGCGCATTTACCTCTTGTTTTCTGTAGTTCTATGTTATCCAATCGCACGATCAGTGGATTCAGTGCGCACGACCACCAGTAGTGCACCACTAACCGTGCGCATATTTGCTGATGTTTCTGTCCAAGTTGCAGGATTAATTGGAAATTGTGCACGATCATCGACCGATAGTGCGCACGAACACTAGTCGTGCGCTACCTATCGTGCGCTCTGCTTATTTTGACTCTGTATTTAATGGCCTGCTCCACGATTTAGGTCACCGCTGGACATTTCTGAGATCGGAGAGTGCGCAGGAAGTGCCATTATACTTCTCCACAGCTCCTCCACTAATCTACACCCTCTAGGAAGCTTTCTTTGTCCATCTGAAGCGGCGTCAACCCTCGGAGTGCTCCCGGTCATCAGCAACAAGCAGCAGGAACTCTTGGCGACATTTCTCTGGACGAGAGGAAGACAATATCCAAGGAATGGGAAGAAGACGAAGTAGAACAAGTGGATTGACAACACACTTGCCTCCGGTAGAGACCACGGTCTGTGTCCTGAAGTGGATTGACAACCCACCACTCAAGCCAAGAACCACGGCTACGCCTTCTCTCTTGTGGTTTTCTCTACCCTTTTCTCTTGTGGAATGTAACTTTAAGCTTGTAATCGACTTTAACTACTATTCATTTGTCTATGAATGAAGGATGTTTTGTTAGTTACCTTTCTGTTGTAGTTGTGATGCACTCACCTCAACTTCCATTCCATCACAAGCACACTAGATCCCTCTCTAGCAAGGGCTAGAGTTGGTCTTTGAAGAGGTGTTTACGACCCTAACCCTAACATTTTCCCTCCATCCATCCGCATACCGAAGCACGGCATAGATGCCTACACTCACTGATTCACAAGCGAAGCTGTGCTGGCAACCCACACTAGTTTTATTTCTGTTGAGTAGAATTAGGAAACCAAACTAAACCTCCATGTTGTTTGTTTTCGCTCTTAGTGACAATGTTTACACAACGCTATCAAATACCCTTCCTGCATTCCCTCGAGATCGATATTCGGGGAGGCTATTCCCAAATTATTACTTGACAGCGACCGGTACACTTACCGTCAGCGCATCAAGTTTTTGTCGCCGTTACCGGGGAATGCAGGCATTTGTCATCTGAGTCGTGCAAAGATAGTTACGTAAGAGTTGTTTCTTTTTTATTTTTGTTGTTGTCATCTTGTTGCATACAGAGAAAAAGACCTGAAGATTTTCTTGCTTACGATCCAAAAATTGAGAGGACCACCCGAGCACGAAGGCGTGCTGCTGCCGCTCGAGGTGTGATGGACAATAATCTTATGCATATTGGAGGTCATGGAGGAGGAGAGGAGCCCATCTTAGGGGCTGATGCTGATGAGAATATGGTAATTCGGAAGGGACAGTCTCGGTGCCGGGCTGGCCCATAGGGAAATGGAGCTGCTGCTGGAGGGCAGTATGTCGATGAAAATGAGGTCAATAGGTCGAGGCCTCGTATAATGAGAGATTACACCACTCCCACTGTTGGCAGTGTATACACAACCATCGGTCCTGTCATTCTGAATCCTCAGTTAAAAATCAAACGAGCTATTCTTAATATGATACGCAGCAATGCTCAATTCTCTGGGTTACCGAGCGAAGACCAACATATGCATCTCTCAGAATTCTTTAGGAATATGCGGGACCTTCCGTTACGGCGGAATACCCAACTATACGGTGAAGATGAAGCTCTTTTCATTATCACTGTGTGATAAAGCAAAAGCGTGGCTGCGTAGTTTACCTCCAGGAATAGCCACTACGTGGGACGCTCTAACGCGAGGTTCCTTGAGAAATTCAACCCCGTGGATAAGAAAGTGAACCTGCGTCGGGAGATTGGTAACTTCTGCCAATTTGATCAAGAGAGGTTGGCTGAGGTATGGGAGCGCTTCAATGATTTGCTAAGATAGTGCCCAAATCATGAGTAGCCTAAAAACTTGGTGGGCCAATTCTACTTCGCCATTGAGCCCAATTTTATGGCTATGATCGATGTTGCTACTGGAGGGTCGTTGATGATTCTCACACCGGATGTAGCCCTGAGGCAGCTGCAAGATACTGCATCACACAGCATTTACTGGACTGTAAGGAGAAATGCCCAAAAAATTACTCGGGGAATTTTTGCTCTTGGATCGGTTGTGCCCACTGCAACCCTATCATAGCAATCTCTTGTCAAGGATGTGTCGGGGATGGCCATCACAATTACGAATGCTCGGGAGAAGAACTAGCTGGTGAGATGTGCAATTTGAATGTGAATGAATTAGTAAATTTTATCTCTAACCCAAATAGGGGTGTGGCGTACGAAAATGCTTATAACCTAGGGGTGAGGAATCACCCGAACTTATCGTGGAACTAAAATGCAGGTGGCCAACGATGGCAACTAGGGAAACATCAGTTCGATGCTTCGGCCTCTGTAAGCCAACCAAGGCCGCCATATCCGGGTTATAACAAGACACCTTCCGTTCGAAAGAAGAGTAATTTGGAAGAAATGATGGAAAAGTTTGTTGAGGTCGCTCACTCAAACATGGCAAGCCAGACCGCATCAATGTAAAATCTAGATGTACAACTGGGACAACTGTCCCAGGTTCTTGCTGAGCGTCCCCAAGGGACTCTTCCAAGAAACACGGAGAAGAACCCCATTGATCAGGAAATAAGTATTGCTGAAAAGGACAAGGGGGTGTGTGGTGAACTTGTGATTGCTTGCACGATCAAAAACATTGAGACCACCGCACTTTGCGATTCCGGATCTTCAATAAACGTTCTTGCTTTGCAAGACATTGAGAAATTCGATTTAAAACTGAATCTGGACGATCGTACCTCGCTGGTTTTAGCTAATGGAGTTCTTGTGGAAACTAAAGGAGATGTAAGAGAGGTTGAGGTTACAGTGGATGGAAAAAAAGTCATTCCAGACTTCCAAGTATTGGGGCCTATCAAAAACACCTAAATCCCAATCTTGGGAGTCCCATTTTTGAGGGATCGCAGCACAATCTTGGATTTTTCCAATGGACGAGTGGTTGTACCAAATATGGTGGAACCGACATGCTTACCTGACTCTGTGACTAAACCTCTAGATCCTCCTCCTAATTTTATCACTAATGAATTATTTAGTACTGTGAATGGAAGCTATAAACAGGCACTGAGGAAGAAAAAGGAGAAAAGAAGTACTGGTGAAGAAGAGAGTAGCGATGAGGAAGAGAAAAAGGAATCATTGGATCGCAAGAAGACTGCTGATAGAAGTCTTGAGAATCTATTTGTAGGAGAGCATGACTCCCCTCATGATGAATTTGTAAACAAATAATTTAATCACAAGGTTTCTTGGGCAGATCCGGTTGCCGCAATGGCGCAAGAGCCTATGAAACCTAATACTTTGGTTGGTGAGTTAGTTGATTATGCAAGGTGGAGTTCTCCCACTGTGGAGAAGAAGCAAAGTGAACATTTATTTCGATCTGCTCGCTCTGTTGCTCTCAAGGGAGAGAAACTTGGGGCTTGGGGCAGGTTGGGTAAAAAAAACCTTACCACTAAAGCTTCAAATATTGGACTATCTCACTCCTGTGTAGAGTTATTTCATAAATTCGCGTATAGTTGATTGTGTGATGGATGAATTCTGCTAATGCCTGTGTGTGGACTTGCTGAATATTTATTGTTTATTTAGTTGATAAGAATATAAACTATTTTTTTATGTGCTAATACAGGCATTTGGTAAACCTTAAGGACGGTAAACAAAAGTGGCTTCTGGGAGACAACCCATGTTGGACCATTTAGTCCTGTGATGTATTTTGAGCTCCTTTTCTATATATATATATATATATATATATGTCCATCTTTTGTTATGCGTACATATTTAAATCGCAAGTGCAGGAGTTTTTGAGGCGCGGCAACTTGGCTGCACTTGGATATCTCGTCGCACGACCAGTATGCTCAATTTTGAGCATAGGTACTTCTTCACCTAGCCCTTTTTTTTATTTGCATGTTTACTTTTTCGTATTATCACATTCTAGTCTAGGGTGGAGTTGCCTGTGATCACTACACAGCACAGTTTATTGCATACTAGTCTGCATTTATTTATCTCATGATCACTATTGCACACACTGAATCACCCACATGTGTGCGCACTTAACCACACGCGCAGCTCGAGTCAAATGTATTACTTTTGTGTAAACTCTAAAAAAGGTGGTTCTGGCTTAGGATTTTGGGATATAGTAGTTCGAAACTCATACAGTGCTCCTAATCGAGTACTCATGAATTGCGTAGAAATACTATAGGATTACTTTTTCTTCATGCTCATAGATTTAAATTTATTCTGAAAAAGTAAATTCTTTTTTTGCTACTCAAAAATTGTAGAATCTGGAGTAATCGAACGTTAGTGTAAGGATGAGTATAGCCTTCACTAGAATCGTATTGCTCGAGTCGGGGGGAAGGATCGTCTTTTTCGGTGACTGAAAACTTGCCCCAAGATACTCTCGAAGCATTGGTTCCCGATTAGTCGAGTGCGAGCATATGCCATCATTTTGTTAGTTTGAGCCTTTTGTACCTAGTCCTAGCAGCAGACCGTTGCAAGCCAAATTTGTGCCTACCCTCCTTTTGTTTCAGTTCCACTTATATTCACCAAAGCCTAAAAGCCAACCCTCCTATCGCAACCAAAACTTGATCTTGATCGAATTCAAAAATTTGATATATTGTGATATGTGGGATTCATGTGATGTTGAGATGAATTCATGAATATTTAATTGTTAGATTTGGGGATTGTTGAATGAAAAAGAAAAGAAAATGAAAAAGAAAAGGATGAAAAAGAAGAGAGAGAAAAAGAAAATCTAAAAGTATTACATTGTGAATTGCAATCCCCATCTTGTGTGTTTGTTTTGGTCGGGATAGGCCGTGTGCATACCCGGTTTTTAAGCCAAGTCTGGGGGTGTGTCACACATGCATTTCGTAGTGGTAGTATGGGTTTAGCTTTTGTTTGCTCGCTTTGGTTGCATATAGCCTCCGTGTTTATCATTGACTACCACACCTTAGCCTTAGCCCCATTCAATCCTACAAGTCCTACTGATTCATATTTGAGTCTACTTAGCATCGAGGAGAGAGTGTGAATGGGCAAGCTTATGGACCCCGACATCGATGGATTTCTTTGGAGGTGATCATGAGCCCCGGTCTTGGGAATTGCTCACCTTAGTGGCCTGTCCACTTTCTCTGTACACATGACCGAACGATTCTCCAAAATTCTAATTTTAAGTACACACAATATTTATTTACCTCTTCCGAATAGTTTAAGCTCCATAGTATAATTAAAAAGTTTTTCTATTCTATATTCTATGCGCATGATGTATTTTATTTCTCGTCCTACTTTATTTTGAAGTTTCTAAGCCAACTAGCTGTTTTTACAGTCCTACGAGTGATGATTTGCACGTGATGCGCAAATGGGTAAGTCTGGGGGTGTGATGAGTCCAAATATTACACTAATTTTTGGACTCATCTGGGCCAGTTTTATCATCATAGTAATGCACTTGATAGCTATAACTGCTTATATTGGTTTATCTACCTATTTAAGGATTAAGTGAACTTTAGGCCCGTTTTTTATGTGCTTGAGATGTTTCTGTGTTTTCGTTTGTTTTACTTGTTCTCTCGCCGTGTATTGAGAATGTGGTGTGCACTTTTGGTGGCCTATCTGCTTCTTCTACTGGTGCATGGGTCGTGTGTGAGTTTAGGAATCTCTCGGGAGATCCCAAACGATACATGAACACTGCGCACGATCACTTGACTCACTGCATATGACCACTGGTCGTGCGCCACTGATCGTGCGCACTACATTCTCAATTTCCCCACTTTTGTCTTGACGATCGCACGATAACTAGACCTATTACGCACGACCACTGGTCGTGCCCTAATGATCGTCCGCTCTGTCCTCTTCATTTTCTTTGTTCTGCCCGGGTAATCGCACGAGCACTGGACATTGCGTGCACGACCACCGGTCGTGCGCCACTGCTCGTGCGCATTTACCTGTTGTTTTCTGCAGTTTTGTCTTAGCCAATCGCACGATCAGTGGATTCAGTGCGCAAGACCACCGGTCGTGCTCCACTGATCATGCGCATTTATGCTGATGTTTCTATCCAAGTTGCAGGAATAATTAGAAATTACGCACGATAATCGACCGACAGTGCGCACGACCAGTGGTCGTGTGCCACTGATCATGCGCTTTGCTTATTTTTCCTCCGTATTTAAGGGCCTGCTCAGCGATTTAGGTCAATGTTGGTCATTTCTGCGATCGTACAGTGCACGGGAAGTTCCATTCTACCTCTCCACTGCTCCTCCACTCATCTACACCCTTCGGGAAGCTTTCTCCAGCCATCTAAAGCACCCTCAACCTTCGGAGTGCTCCCGGCCATCAACAACAAGCAATAGGAACTCTTGGCAACATTTCATTGGACGAGAGGAAGACAAGATCCAAGGAACGGGAAGAAGACAGAGTAAAACAAGTAAATTGACAACCCACTTGCCTCCGGTAGAGACAACTGTCCTTGTTGTGAAGTGGATTGACAACCCACCACTCTGGCCAAGAACTACGGCTACGCCTTCTCTCTTGCGGTTTTCTCTACCCTTTTCTCTTGTGGAATGTAACTTTAAGCTTGTAATCGACTTTAACTTCTATTCATTTGTCAATAAATGAAGGATGTTTGGTTAGTTACCTTTCTGTTATAGTTGTGATGCACTTGCCTCTTCTTCCATTCATCACTAGTGCACTAGATCCCTCTCTAGCAAGGGCTAGAGTTGGTCTTTGAATAGGTGTTTACGACCCACACTATCACATTTGCTCTCCGTCCATCCGCATATCGAAGCACTGCATAGAGGCTTGCACTCGCTGATTCACAAGCGAAGAGGTGCTGGCGACCCGCACTAGTTTTATTTTTGTTGAGTAGAATTAGGAAACCAAACATAACCTCCCTGTTGTTTGTTTTCACTCTTTGTGATAATCTTTACACAACGCTATCACATACCCTTCCTGCTTTCTTTTTAGGTCGATATTCGGGGAGGATATTCCAAAATTATTACTTGACAGCGACCGGTACACTTGCCGTCAGCGCATCACCTACCCGTCAATGCAAATGTCTCTTTATCGAGTCCAGTCGATGCACTCGACTCTTACCAGGTCCAGAATTATTCTAAGAAAAGTTCTTCTTATGCGTCAAGTATCACTCGAGGCCTGTCCACCAGCCGACACACTCGATGCTTTATCGAGTCCTCTCGACGCACTCAATGCCTGTTACAAGTGAACCCCGAGCCCGAGTCATCTTTTTTGTGTCAAAATATGGGCTAGTACGAATCATGACATTACAAATCCTATAAACAAAATTAAAGATTTTGTCCAAAAATCTGGATAAGTCTGTGGGCAAAAACAAAGTATGAAGAATACAATGTTTACTTTTATGTTTATCTTGGGGAAACAACTTCGGGTAGTTCTTCAGCATCAAGTCCACTGGCTCCAAAGTATACTCCTCTCTCCCATGATTGGACAATTGGACCTTCACCAAAGGGACACTCTTTCACCGCAAGCTTATTTTCACGGTGTCCACTATCTGTAACGGCTCTAGTCGAATAGACCTATCAGTTGGCACTTGTCCATTTGTACCAGGGACAAGCTTATCGGGTCGTAGTAGTGCTTTCCGAAGAGACAACACATGAAAGATGTCGTGCAAATTTTCTATCTCAATTGGTAGCTCCAGTCGATAAGACAAAGAGCCAATCCTCTCCAAAATAGCATAAGGCCCCACATACCTCGGGCTGAGATTCGTTCTCCCGTGTATACGTCACACTCCAGGCATTGGCCTGATCTTCAAGAACACCTTGTCACCCACTTGGAGATCCACCATCCTTTGCTTTGCATTATAGTACTTTGTCTTCCGACTCTGAGCCTCTAGCATGCGGTATCGTATCAATATAACCATCACATCAGTGTCTTCAATATATTCAACTCCTAAAGTCTTTGGTTCTTCAACCTGCACCCCTGATAATGGAGTTTTACACTTCCTACCATAAAGTGCTTCGTTGGGCGCCATTCCGATGCTATCTTGATAACTATTGTTGTATGAACACTCCACTAGCGGCAAGAGCTATTCCCTCAGCTCTCCTCTATCAAACACGCACAATCTCAACAAATCTCCATGGTTCTGATAGTCCTCTCAGACTGACCGTCGGTCTGAGGATAGAAAGTCGTAATAAAGGTAAGGCGGGATCCCATATATGCTTGAACTTCCCTCCATTCCCTTGAAGCTAAGCGACCATCGCGGTCAGAGATAATTGTCTTTGGCACCCTATGGTCCCGCACAAACTACTCAACAAAGAGAATGTTGGGTATTGTATCCACAATAACCCTGATTTGAAGAAGAGCCCTGTCAAGCTAAAATGAATTGAGTTTGTATTTGATTCTGTATTCTAGTTATGTACTTGTAGGTTTATTTTGCTAAGTACACACCAATGTCAGGTTACAGTGGGTTAGTAAATACAGGACTATACATTGTAATCCTTCATTGTGTAGGCAAATGTATTGACTCATGTGTAATATCTCTATTAGGGTGTACTTCTATCCCAAGTACAGGAGAAGGATCAAGGAAGGCTAATAACCTGGACTCATAGAAGAGGAATTTTACCGATGTAAAATTCGGCGAGTATGGTTAGTGATACACATCGAATTTGTCGAGTATCCCCTTGATACTCGCCGAATTAGTCATGTACGCTTCCCAAAACCCCTCGAATTCGTCATGTATACTTCGGGTAAATTCTCTGGATATCTAGAAATCGTCCAAGGAAAATTCGCCGAGTATCACTGGCAATACTCGCCGAATTCGCCGAGTATCACTGGTGATACTCGCTGAATTTGTCGAGTATCCTTGGTGATACTCGCCGAATGTGTAGAGTCATATGTTGACCTCTCTAGAATTTTTTCTAGGTCTTATTCGACGTATATCATTATCTTGTTTGGCGAATATCATATATGATAATCGATGATTTCCGTCGAAAAAGACTTAGGCCGTTTTTCCGAAAATTTTCTCTTATTTGGGATTTACGGCCATGCACAGTAATTTCTAGGATTCGTTTTTGGAAATATTTTATAGCTGCTATTTTGATTCCTCCTATATATATAATAGGTTGATTTCTTAAATCAAGTAATATAGCCCTAATTAAGTTTCCATTTCAAAAGATTCGAAAACGACGAAACCGTCAGCCGTACCTAAGCAATTTCACGATTTTCTTCCCATTGGCCCCTGACATCGTGCGATCTTCTTCTTCGACGACTTCTTTTACTGGATCGTGTCTTCTCTCAAGATCTATTCTACTCCAGTCCTAGTTGGTCGAAGATCCAAGGTTCGAGATTCAAAATCCAATAGATTTCAAGTTTTTGAGTTCTCCAAGATTCAAGTTCAACCCTCTCAAGAACGTCAGATCAAAGACTTGCAATCGTGTATTGTGTTGTAATATTATATTAAATATTATTGGAGATTTATCTCCAAGTTAGTTGATCCATTTGTGGATAGAGAGAGTAGATTTTGTTGTGGATCGAGTTTGTAGATCTTGTTTGTGGATCGAGTTTATAGATCCGGTTTATAGATCGAGTTGTAGATTCAGTTATGGATCAAGGTGTAGGAGAGTTTGTTCTCTGAGGTGTAAGAGCGATGCTCCGAGTTTAAAGATTGTGATAATCTGAGAAAGGTGAAGTAGCTAAAAATATCGCTTCGTGGTAGATAGATAAGGCGGGACAGTGGACATACCCAACTCGGGGAACCACTATAAAATCTCTGTGTTTGTGTGCTTGAATCTTTTAGATTATTATTATTCCGCGAAAAGACACAAACATCACCTATTCACCCCCCTCTAGGTGATTTAGGTAGACGCTAGATACTTTCAATTGGTATCAGAGAGGCATTTTGTTTGATAAGGCTAATACTTTGAACAAGATCCCTGATCTAGCGTTAAGAGATTATGCATTGTCACCGTTGACAGAAGCAAAGACATGTTATCTATGAAGCTACCAGTATGCACCAAAGAAAATTTTCCCATGTGGAAAGAACGAGTACGGTTCTTCATGGAAGCTGCTGATTCGAGGATTTTTAAGATTGTGGAAGAAGAACCACACATCCCTACACATGCTTCAATGATAAATCAAGCGATTATGATTCCTAAGAAGATAATGGATCTCACTAAGGATGAGATTGCCTTATTTTCCCTATACAAGAATGCCTAAAATATTATTGCTAGTGTTGTGGACGACTCAATGCTCCAAAACTTATTTCACTACCAGTTTGCCAAGGAGATGTGGGACTGTCTTGGTGTCTTGATGGAAGGTACAGAAGAAGTGAGAGATGATCGAAGATTGTTGATGAACTAGGAGTACGAAGACTTCAAGTAAGGTGCCAATGTTTCCACAGCAGACAGGTTCGATAAGTTATTCAAGATAGTAAATGGTCTCAGGAACTACGGTCGCGTCTTCACTAATGGGGAACTGAATGAAAAATTCCTTAGATCCCTGACAAAGGACTGGGACATAGAAGTTGTTGCCATTATGGAATTCGGGAAGCTGCCGGAGATAGACCCTCAGAACCTGTTCGTAAAGGTGCTCTCCTATGATCTTCAAATAAACACACGTAAGAAGTAGTAGTAGAGCAAGCGAACTTCCAGCAGAGAAAATTCAGTGGCTCTGAAGGCTGAAGGTTTGAGGAAAGCTAAAGTTGTGTCACCCATAAGGACTTGTGCTCCTGATACTCTAGAAGACTCAAAGCCAAGCACGTAAGGATCCGAGCTATCGGATGAAGAATTTTCTCATATATCCAAGCAGTTCAAGAAAATGCACAGCAAGAGGAGACTGATGAAGAATCAGTCATCCTCCTCTGACTATAAAAAATCCCACCGAGATGGAGATCACTCTAAGAAAAGCTACAATAAGGAGGACAGGTATAAATCAAGACCGAATAAACATTTTTTCCTCTGACATTGTTTGCTATTGTTGTAATAAGCTAGGAAACGTGATTGCAGAGTGTCCCTATAAAAGATTGATAGGTCAAAAAAGGAAGAAAAGAGATCCTTCAAAGGAAAAAATAAAAGAAGTAAAGAGCTCCGTTGCCAAGAAGCCGAAGACTTTCAACGACAGTGAATCGAGTGAGCCGAGTTCAAATAATGAGTAAGCCTACTTCGGGCTTATTGCACAATCAGACAAGGAAGTGGACGACTCCGAGTACCACGGGAATGTAAACTCGCACACAATGTTGTCTGAGTCTGAAACATCCACCAATGGTCATGAAGGCTATACTGTTGATGAGGATGAATTAAAAGGATGGCTCAGCATGAGCACCTACTAAAGTCTTTTGACAAACGCCGCAAGGTATTCCGAAATCAGTAAAAAGAGATTGCCTCCCTCAAGGTAGTTGAAGCTAATCTGAAGGAAGAAAGTGTACAATTACTTCCTCTCAGAGATGAAGTTTACTCCTTGAAAGAGGAACTCAAGAGCTCTGCTAAGACGTTGAGTCTGAAAGATAAATATCTTGATGAGCTGGAAGAAAAGCTCGCAGTGGAGAGAAAACTCGTTGAGAGTTACTCCAATCCGAAGATTGTTCTCCCGCTCATTGAAGAGTTTTCAGCTCAGAAGAAGGGTAGTGGTCTTGGCCATGTAAGTGGAAAATGTAAGGCTGACAAGAAGGTTAGCTCCAAAGAAAAGGGTAAGGAACCCATGAGTCATCCCTCGTTTAGGAAGGTAATCTTCCCAAAGAATAAGTTTGACCTTGAGTCATCTTATGGTCATCATGCTAGGCCTACTCATGTAGAGCCCAAGGATAGATACCAGGAAATGACCCATCCCCATGACTTTGGTGCCACCGTGTTCAAAGCACCTTTTAAAGAAATTCAGATGAAGAGTTGTGGTCCATTTGTCCATGGCCATAACAATAAGACGGAACCAAAAGCCAAAACTGATGTGCCTAAGGATTAAGAGATTGGTACCTTATGTATATGATGTAATCACGAGGCCTCCACATCAAAGTACATTTCCCCTACTAGACCAAATTTCAAAAGGTAAAGCAGGAGTATCCGAGAAGGTACAACGGATTTGACTGTTGATGTTGCGGCAAATTTGGTAACTGTTGCGTAGATTTCTGGTACAACCCCGCTAACTTTGTAACCCCACAGGTTAGCAATGCGAGACAGACCACTCGCAAAGTTAATTTTCCTAGTGGTGGTAAGCTGACCAGGAACCAAGGACCCAAATATGTTTGGGTTCCTAAAGTAAAATGATCTATTTTTGAAGGTATGTCCAAAGGCCATGACAACTCTGATCTATTATTTGGATAGTGTATGCTCTCAGCATATGACCGGGAAAAGAAGCATTTTACATGAGTATACCCCAGTCGAAGATGGACCAAAAGTTATCTTTGGAGGGTCAAACATGGGAACACCAATTGTAATAGTATGATTTCCAATGACGTAGTCTCTTTCACAGACGTAGCTTGTGTTGAAGGATTACACCATAATCTTCTAAGCATAAGTATCTGGAAATCTTGAAATCGTCCAAGGAAAATTCTCCGTATATCAGTGGCGATACTCGCCGAATTCGCCGAGTATCACAGGTAATACTCGCCGAATTCTTCGAGTATCCCCGGCGATACTCGCTGAATGTGTTGAGTCATATGCCGACCTCTCTAGATTTTCTTCTATGGCTTATTCGATGTATATCGTTATCTTGTTCGGCGAGTATCATATATGATACTTGAAGTATTCGGTAAAAAAATAATTAGGCCGTTTTTCAGATAACTTTCTCTGGTTCGAGATTTTTGGCCTTTGAGAGAGGAAGTTGTCTACCTAAATCACCTAGAGGGGGTGAATAGGTGAGATGTGCGTCTATTTGCGGAATAAAAAATTAGGGAACTAGCATAGCACAATACCAAGCAATCACAGACGACAAAAGATTTATAGTGGTTCCCCAACCTTGGGTACGTCCACTTTCCTCACCAATCTAGTAAACCACTAGACTTGGCTACTCCACTATCTCGGATCAAAACGATCCTACACCTCGGAACAACGTTCCTACAAAACTCGATCCCAAAACGGATCTACACTCGGAAGATTAAAACTTCCTACAAATCTCGGAGAGAATTTCTCCTACAATAAAGGTGTTTGAAATATAACTCAAATAATACAAACAGTGAATTCTCAGATCTGAATAGATCGGCCTTGATCTTCCTCTTTGTTGTTGTGGCTTTTTCAAAAAGATCGAAGAAGAATACGGCAACCCTAGATCTGAAAACTTCTTTGACTTCTCCCGATCGGATGTAGAAGATGATGAGGAGCAAAACTTGATCACGATCAGAAGAAGAAAACTTAGATCTGAATCAGGGATCAGAAACTCAGCACGAGCACGATGAAGATCAACGGCGGCGGCGGCGGCTTCAGTGATTCAGACTTTTCCAAGAGGTAACGATGTCGACGGCGGCGGCTTGTAGATCTCGAAAAACTTATTCTCTGATAATTCCTTTTCTTTTTCTTATTAGGTTATGTCTAATCACGTATCCCTTTTATAGGAGACTGATAACAGTCATAATCGTAATTAACGATGATACGTGGACCAATCAGAAAAGAGGAATTCAAAAATTACTTTGGAATTCTGGTCTTAGCGATTTTCAGGAAAAATCAGAGTCATATACACGAGAGGAAATGATATACTCGAGTATATGTCTATCTGCTACTCGAGTAACTAGAAGAGAAGCATACTCGAGTGAATGAGTTTCATCATACTCGAGTATCTGGGTTCAACTACTCGAGTGATAGAAAAGATCTACTCGAGTGTAAAGAAGTTGATTACTCGAGTATATCTACTTAGAGGAATTCTCAGGATAAAAGGATGGTGTTACTCGAGTAGATAGAAAGGAGGTACTCGAGTACTTGGAAGACAGTTTACTCGAGTATAACAGAGGGAGTCAACTACTCGAGTATCTGAGCTATTACTCGAGTGTAGAGAGTCTACTCGAGTATATAGACTTAGAGAAATTCCTTTATATTTCCAGTCCAGGCTTACTCGAGTATAAATAAAGCATCTACTCGAGTAACTCGAGGACTACTCGAGTAAGAGAGTTAATCTACTCGAGTAACAAGTAACCTACTCGAGTATACCAAAGGAGTACTTGAGTATGTATACTTAGGATAATTTCCAGATAACAACAGAATCCTTTACTCGAGTATATAACTCAGACCTACTCGAGTATCAAACCATTTACTCGAGTATATATAAATTTACTCACTCGAGTATATGAAGATCTACTCGAGTATACACTTATATACTTATGTAAAAGGAATTTTTCTCGAGTATGCTTAAGACAACTACTCGAGTACTAAGTCACCTACTCGAGTATATGGAGTATATTACTCGAGTATGTGGACTTAGTAGAATTCTTGGAATTAGGTCTTCTATCCTTCTTTGTCCATGAGTCCAAGTGCATCTAGATGAAGTGTATCCCAATAGAGAGACTATACGTGAGTCAACACCTTGGATCACACAATGAGGGATTACATTGTATGGTCCTGTGTTTGATGACCCACTATAGACTGACATTGGTCTACACTTGGCAATAGAGTCCTGCGCACAAGTAACTTAAATACAATATCAAATACAACTTAATTCATCTTAGTTTCGGGTCTGACTTCCCACAAATCTGAGGTATTGTGGAGACAAATCCCAACAATCTCCCCCTATTTGTAGAAGTCTGCACTTCCTTCACTAAGGTGAATTACTTAAAGTAAAGTAGAACAAGGATAGCATAAATGACAAAGTATAAATCATTGAAAAATATTGAGCATGAAAATAAATAAAGGGTGATGTTGCGTGCACACCATTTTTGGCTATGTGCACACCAAAATATTTAAATAAACAATACCACTAGTTTTTTTCAATCCCACCAATATTAAACCTAAGCGCACACCCCGCTCCTATTTTCTCCCGAAAGCCGAAATCCTACCCTCGCCCCAGCTTCCGCCTCGCTTCATATGACATACAAGTAGAGTAGGATGGAATACTCCAAAAATATAATACATCATCGACTATTCAAAAAAATGAATTGAACAGAAAACTACGAGAGCTATTGGATCCTACAACAAGCTAAACTATAGAACCTTTGATTTCGGGTCACTTAAAGGGGCGACTAAAAGGAAGCTTGAACAAGCAAAAGGACCGTGCAAGTATTAATATTCAATTTTAAGTAACTTGTAAATATTTTATTTATTTAAGACAACTAACATTCATATATTTATGTTCGTGCATGTCTACATGAACTTAAAATGAACCGTGCAAATTTTTAGTTATATCGGTGGAAATGATTTGAGATTTTTGTTTTTTATTTTGTTTGTTTTTTGTTGGTTTGAAATGTAAAAGGGAAGAAATCTTTTGTATTTGAAGTATCAAAAAAACTCAAACTTTATTTTGGTGTTTATTTAACAATTTGACATGCAAATAAAATTTATGGTGTTTACTTGACATTTTTGCCTGCAAATAACATTTATGGTGTGCACATAGCCAAAAGTGGTGTGCACGTAACAACGCCCTAAATAAACTAATGTAGCCATAATCAGAATTATATATAATCTAGAAATGTTTTTGAAACAGAATATCAATTTCCACAAGATCATCTTTCAGGGATGGGCATCCCTATTCTGTCTTTCTCTCACTTGATGCTGCCTCTCAAAGTATGAGAAGGGTTTAGGAAAGTATGTCTTTGGCCTAGGAGGAGCCTTCGGGTTGTTGAATCCCCATTGCTTGTCATGGAGTCTGATCTTTATCTGTGAATTCTCATAGGCTTTCCATTCTGAGTGACCGTAGTACTTATCTTTGTGTTCTCCATGGTCAACAACCAACCTCAGGGTATCAAAAATAAGAGATTTGGAGAATGGGCTCCAAATTTCTGCATGAACTACATCTGGTTTGGCTCCAGGTCTGGCTTCAGGAATGGGAGCAGGCTCTCTTCTCGGGGCTGACCGGCTAGCCGAAGCGCCGTCACCATACTTTCTTTTCTTACTAGGACCACCCTGATCAGATGGTTTTCTGGAGGAGGAGGCACCATGATCAGTGTGTCCTTTAGAGCTACCTGGCATATCATCTGTCCAAACATCAGCATAGGAGAGAGGAGGGTTTGACATGTCCCCAGCAGGTCTGGGAGAGAATGTAGGCCCTGTCTCTGGAGGATAGATCTGAGCATCTGATGGAGGAGCTTATGCAAGAGGGTTCAGGCCTTGGGTGATCACAGTAGGGTCCAATTGGAAATCTGGAAAGTTCTGATTATGTACCCATACTGCTGTATCATATATATAAAACTTTGCCGACTGAATCTGAGCCAGAGTGTCAGCTTTTATTTCTTTTAACTTGACGTCCAGGGCAGCTTTAGACATTTCAGCAAACTGGTCGGAGAGTTTTTCAACTTGTTCTTTTACTATTTTTTTCCCCTTGCTGATATCTACATTTAACTGAGCAATAGCCTCGTCTCTGAAGGTTCCAACTTCATTGCATACCTTGATTACATTGGTTTTTGCATTCTTGTTGGGTAGGATCTGATTATTAGCAACTGTTACAGCCTGATCTCTGAGTTCACCGATACTGGTGATAGTATGGTCTAAAGCATTTCCACCAATCCGAAATAGTTTACGGAGCTCATCTGTATTTGCTTGAATCTCGGCAAAGCCTCTATACATCTCTGTTTCCAGAGTAGAGACCTTGTCCTGGACAGATTTGAGAGAGCCATCAAAGTATCTTCTCTGTTCTGTGAGCATGAGCTCAATCTTGCTGAGAATGTCAGAAGAGGAGGAAGAGGAGGGAGCAGAGGGTATTACAACAGCAGGAGCAGGGGCTAGAGCAGGAGCAGGAGCAAACCATGGAGGAATCTCTTTAATGACGACAGAGCTTACAGCTCTCTTTGTTGGGGGGAAATCTACTGAGTCTTCTGCATCAATGAAGGAGGGGAGAGAAAAGTCCAGGTTCCTCAGAGGTGGTTCTACATGTTCCGGAGACATGTCCTCATCACTAGAGAATTGGATTTCTTCATGCAGCTCTGCATCTTCAACTGGGGAGTGAGCAGGGGATCGAGAGGGAACTCTTTCTGGAGATAGAGGTAGGTGATCTTCTTGGATGAAAGGTTCATCTGATCTCAGTTCCTCAATCAACTTAGCTATATCTTCTTCAGTGGACAGGAGGTCCTTTTGAATCTGAACATCTGAGCTGATCTCTGCTGGTGGAGGAGAAGACTGAACTACAGGAGAGGGGATTTGATCGTTGAGCTGAAGGGACTGGACTGGTGAATCTACATGCTGTGGCTGAGGGCTGGCTAAGGCAGTCTCCCCCTCAACTACTGCACCCGAGGTGTCAGCAGTTTGACGGAGAGGAGGAGATGGGGTCCTGTCAGCCGGGGCATTGAGGCCTATTTGCTCGGCAGAGGCCTTGGATGCTTGAGCAGTGTTCTGCAGCTTAAGCTCCCAACGATGAATTGATGAGATGGACAGTTTCGTCATATGGTGGAGAGGAGTTCTTTTAGCAAAGCTGAACACCTCGGAGTGGATCTCCTGGAGAATGAGGGAGATGATCCTTGCATAATTTGGACTTTTGATGCTTTCCCGAAATTTATCCAATATCATCATTCCGAACTGAAACTTCTTCCTGCAGACTATGGCTTGCATAATGTCGAATAAATTTTGGGATATATCTCTTATGGAATATGTCTTGCACCACAGGACTTTGGCGATGACATCAACTAGGAACTTGCCATCTGAATGGAACAATGACCGATTCAAGGTTTCACCTCCACCTTCAGGATCTCGACCACAGAATAGGGAAGTACGGTCGGCATCTTCCTTTTCTAGGTCATCTTCTTCGTCAACCACGGGCATCCGAAGCAGAGTGGCGACTGAAGTTTTATCCAACCGAATCTCAAGTCCTTTTACCTTTGATTTCAGAATTGTGCCATTACGTCTAACCTTCAGATTTCTGTAGAATTCTTCAACATCATGAAACAGGAGACGGCAGGGTTCTTGAAGAACGAAGGACAATCCGGCGGTGTCCAAGAGAATCAGTAAGTTTTTGAAGTCATCCGAAATATCTGCAATACCATCTGTCACGAGTTCGGAGCCGATTCCAATCTTTGAAGGAGGAGCCATCGTCCAGAGGAGGCTTGCAGCGATGATCGGGAAGAAGGAGTTCGTCTGCTCTGGAATTCGAAACGCCGGCTCCACCGAGAGATTGAAATGTGGAAAAAGATTTTTGGTTTTCTTTCTATTTATATATAACCCTAATTAGGTTTAGAGAGATTAAAAAAAATTTAAACATACCTGAAGGGGCGCCAACAGTCTCGGTGTGCGAAAAGAGAAAAAATAGAATTTTCAAAGTGCAGGAAATCCATATACTCGAGTATATATCGGCATACACGAGTAAGTGGAAATTTGACATACACGAGTGACAATCAACCTACTCGAGTGAGGTAAGAACATACTCGAGTGGATTTGGACAAACACGAGTAAGTGGTAATATACTCGAGTGAATGTCCAAGTACTCGTGTAGATGATCTTAAGTACTCGAGTATGTACTTGAGGTACTCGAGTATATATTTCGAAGTACTCGAGTATGTCAAATGATGTACTCGAGTATGTGTCCTTTGAAAAAATATTTTTCCTAAAAAAAGTTTTACCTCCACCGAGTTCTTCACTTTTGAGCCTATGGATGAGTCCATCATCACTATTCGTCTTTGTTGAGCATCCCAAGTTCCGTTTTGAAGAACGAGAACTTGGTCTCGTCCAGCGGTTTTGTGAAAATGTCTGCAACTTGTCTGTCTGTGGAGACATATTGTAGATCTATGTCCCCATTCTCCACATGCTCTCGAATGAAGTGATATCGAAGCTCGATGTGCTTTGTCCGGCTGTGGGAGACTGGGTTGTTGGCAATCGCAATTGCACTGGACGAGTCGCAAAACAAGGGAATGTTCTGGAACTTCATGTTGTAATCGTCAAACTGATGCTTGATCCATAGAAGCTGTGCACAACAGCTGCCTGCAGAGATATACTCTGATTCAGCCATTGAGATGGCTACACAGTTCTGCTTCTTGCTACTCCAGGAGATAAGTCTCCTTCCGAGGAATTGGCATGTCCCGGAAGTGCTTTTCCTGTCGTCTTTGCTACCTGCAAAATCACCATCTGAAAAACCAATTAGTTCACTATCATTACTTCTTGGGTACCATAAGACAAGATTTGGTGTACCCTTAAGGTATCTTAAGATCCGCTTTGCAGCGGCGTAATGAGATTCTTTAGAGTTCACTTGAAATCTAGCGCATACGCATGTTGAGAACATTATATCCGGTCTACTGGCGGTTAGGTAAAGCAAGGACCCAATTATGCTTCTGTACTTGGTTTCATCAAAAGGTTTCCCTTTCTCATCCTTGTCCAGAGACATAGCTGAGGCCATTGGAGTCCTCATAGAGGTTGCCTTATCCATTCCGAATTTCTTAAGTAGCTCTTTGGTGAACTTCGTCTGTGAGATGAAAATCCCATCTTCAGATTGTTTCACCTGAAGCCCTAAGAAATACTTCAGCTCTCCCATACTGCTCATTTCAAACTTCCCTTGCATAAGTTTAGAAAACTTCTTGCAGAGGTTGTTATCCGTAGAGCCAAAGATAATGTCGTCGACATAGATCTGCACTAGCAAAATCTTGCCTTTTATTTCCCTAAGAAATAATGTCTTGTCTATCTTTCCTCTTGTGAACTTGTTCTCAAGAAGAAAGCTAGACAGTGTCTCATACCAAGCTCGAGGAGCTTGTTTATGACCATATAGCGCTTTCTGTAATAAGTATACATAATTAGGATGGGTTGAATCAACAAAACCTGGCGGTTGCTCTACTTACACTTCTTCCTTTATGTCACAATTCAGGAAGGCGGACTTTACGTCCATCTGATAGACGGTAAAGCCCTTAAGTGCAGCATACGCAAGGGATAACCTGATAGCCTCCAGTCTTGCTACTGGAGCATATGTCTGATCGAAGTCGATTCCCTCTTCTTGACGGTAACCCTTTGCAACGAGTCTGGCTTTGTTCTTTATGATTGTTCCATCTTCATCCATCTTGTTCCGATAGACCCATTTTGTCCCAATGACATTTTTGTTCTTGGGTCTAGGAACAAGTGTCCAAACATTACAGCGTTTGAACTGATTCAGTTCTTCTTCCATGGCTAGAATCCAGGATGCATCCGAGTTGGCTTCCTCGAACTTCTTTGGTTCAACCTGTGAGAGAAAGCTCAAGTATAAATTCTCATTAGTTGTACCTCTCCGAGTTCTGACACCATCCCGGGGATCTCCTATGATTTGGTCTACATGGTGATCCTTCAGATGTCTGAGCTCTAGAGTTCTTGCATCTGGATTGTCTTCAATCACTGGAGTGATTTCACCATTTGGAGTGATTTCATCATCTGGATCATCTACCTCTCCAATAGGGATTGGGGTGGTGATATTTATGAATTTATCACCTCCATCTTCAATAGGTTCATCCAAGCTTATCTCTTTTAACTTTGTACCTGTAGCTTCAATGAACACACTAGAGGAGTTGCTTTGCAGCAAGCTCGTCTCATCAAATACAACATGTATTGATTCTTCTATAACCAGAGTTTTTCTATTAAATATTCTATATGCCTTACTATGGCTACTATACCCTACAAAAATACCTTCAAAGCTTTTCTCACTAAACTTGGTAGTGTGATACTTGCCGTTGTTAAGTACGAAGCACTTACAGCCAAAGATTCTAAAATAGGAAATGGTCGGTTTCCTGCCTTTTAAAAGTTTGTACGGTGTCTTATCGTGGTCTTTGTTTATGAGCGCTCTATTTTGCACGTGGCATGCAGTGTTAACGGCTTCAGCCCAGAAGTATTCCGGAAGTGAGGCATCACTTAACATGGTTCTGCAGGCCTCTATAAGGGTTCTGTTCCTTCTCTCAGCCACTCCATTTTGCTGTGGAGTGTGAGGAGAGGAGAACTCATAAAAGATACCTAAGCTTTCACAAAATTCTGTCATGGCCCCAGATTTGAATTCTGTTCCATTGTCACTTCTGATTTTGACTACTGAACAGTTATATTCATTCTGGATTTGCCTAACAAAATTAGTAAAGATATCGAAGGTATCTGACTTGTGTTTCAGAAAGAATACCCATGCAAATCGTGAGTAATCATCAACAATAACCAACGTATAATCCTTACCTCCCAAACTTCTAACTTGCAGTGGACCGAATAAGTCCATGTGCAGTAGATGTAAACATCTATTAGAATCTTTGCCTATAATGCTTTTAAAATTACTCCTTGTTTGCTTGCCTTTTACGCATGCAGGACAAGGTCTTTCCTTAACGCACTTGACATTCGGGGCATCACGTACTAGGTTTTTAGAGAATAATTTATTGATAGTTTTGAAATTAATATGTGCCAATCTCTTGTGCCATTGGTCACCAAGAGATGCACTATCCTTTGCCAAAAAGCATACTGGTGTAGATGAATCGATACAAATGAAATTTAAGCAAAATATGTTTCTACTTCGAGTACCTGATAAAATCGTTGCCATATTGGTAAGGGATTTTATCAGGCACTTATCAGCATGGAATTCTACTATGTACCCTTTGTCGCATAGTTGGCTTATGCTTATGATATTGTGTTCCAATCCTTCAACATAAGCTACGTCCGAAAAGGATACATTACCGTTAGTAATCATACCGTAGCCTTTAGTGATTCCACGGTCTGAACCTCCAAAGATGACCTTTGGTCCGTTCAATACTGGTGAGTAATTTTGAAGTAGGCTTCTAGTCCCGGTCATATGCCGAGAGCATCCACTGTCCAAGTACCAGATTGGCAGTTTAGCGGTCTTTGGACATACCTGCAATCATAATCACTTAGCCTTAGGAACCCAAACGAGTTTGAGTCCTTGGTCTCGAGTTAGAATACTCCCCCTACGAGGATTAGCCTCATGAGTGGTCATTCTCATGTTGCTAACTTGAGGAGTTGCAGCATATTTGGGATTGAACCAGCAATCGATGGCAAAGTGACCAACTCTACCACAGCACCAACAGTCAAATTTGTTGTATCTTTGCCTCATCTTCTCCTGCTTGACTACCTCGAGAGGATGTCCAACAGGGGCAGCATTTTTAGATGTAGAGGCTTCATGATGATGGCACGTGCATGGAGTCTTCTCCATCTTCGGCTTTTCTACAACAACTTTCACTTTGGGTGCCTTCTTAATATTATGACCATGAACATAAGGTCCATAGCTCTAAAGTTGAATCTCCTCATAAGGTTCCTTGAAAACGCTCTCACCAAAGTTGCGAAGGCGAGTCCAACCTTGGTATCTTGTCTTAGGCTTCTCAAGGATAGGCCTGCTAAAGTGACCATAGGTGGATTCGTAGTCAAGGTCATTCGTAGGAAAGATGACTTTCTTGAACGCGACTGGCTCCAAGGGAGCTTTCCCTTTTTCTTCGGTAGAGGCCTTCTTGGCCGCCTTATTTCTCCTCTTGGCCTTATTTCTCCTAGAAGATTTACTAGGAGCTCCTTTGTGGCCTAGACCGGCACCACTTGCCTTAGCTGAGAATTCAGCAATCATAGGAAGCACAGTCTTAGGCTTCGAGAAGCTTTCTACAAGCTTCTTCTCAGCCAAAAGTTGTTCTTCCAATTCCTTGATGATCTTCTCTTTAAGGTCAAGGTGCCCGAGAGCCTTGTTGTATTCTTCGATAGATTTATCGAAGTCTTCCTTGAGAGAGTCAGTCTTAGAGACTTCTTCTCTAAGGTTGCTCTCTAAAGCTTTTAGAGATTTTATCTCCCTAGCGTGAGTTTTCACGACTTGGCGACATTTGTCGTAAGCCTTGAGTAACTCCTGATATTGTATCATGAGTTCTGATTCATCCTCAGAGGGATAGCCCTCTGGTTCATTGTCATCATCAGAGTCAGAAATAGGGGTGTGAGATTTTACCTCCCCAGTGAATTGGGGGACTTGCTCATCGTCTGTTAGAGCCATTAGCCCAAAGTAAGCTTCTTCCTCTTCTGCACTCGACTCGGATGAGTCAGAGTCACTGAGAGTTTTGCTCTTCTTAGCTAACAAACTCTTTTTTGTCCTCTTCCTGTTGTAGGACTTCTTGTCTTCTTTCTTGCCGCCCTCTTTCTTCTTATGGGGGCAATCCGCAATGACGTGACCTGGCTTGTTGCAGCAATAACAAACAATATCAGTGGAATAATGTTTATTCGGTTTCGAGCCATACCTGTCGTGGCTGCTTGAGCTCTTTTTCTGACGATCACCATCATTGCGTGATCTTCTATATGAGGCATCCTTGCCTTTCCATTGCTTCTTTTTGTTCAAGAATTTCTTGAACTGCCTTGAGAGTAGAGAAAACTCTCCTTCAGATAGCTCCGAGCCAGAAGAGCTTGGTTCAGACGAATCTTCATCATCAGCTTCAGGAGCTGGGGCAGGAGAGCTAGCCTTAATCTTGCTTGAGCTGTCTGCCTTCAGAGCAACAGACTTCTCTTTGGATCCGGACCTGCTCATCTCTTCTTCAGCTTTTCTAGAATTAATTTGAAGCTCATAGGACATTAGCTTTCCGAACAAATTTTGTGGGTCCGTCTCGGCTAACCTTCCGAACTCCCGAATGGCGCATACCTTGTTATCCCATTCCTTGGTTAGGGATCTTAGGAATTTGTCATTCAGTTCTCCATTGGTGAAGACTCGGCCATAAACTCTTAGGCCGTTCACTATCTTGAAAAAGTTCTCGAACGTGTCAGCTATGGCTTCCTTGTGACCTTGCCGGAAGGCTTCATACTTTTGATTCAGAAGGGATCTCCGATCATCCCTCACTTCTTCAGTGCCTTCCATCAGAGTCACCAGGGATTGCCACATCTCCTTGGCAGATTTGCAATGGATGAGATTCTGCAGCATTGAGTCATCGACTGCACTTGCTATTATATTTTTGGCTTTCTTATCGAGGGAGACAAGTGCAATCTCGTCTTTATCCAAGTCCATCAGCTTCTTAGGAACTTGTTTGGATGAGTCTATAGTAGAGGAAACCATAGGAACATGTGGACCTTCTTCAACAATCATGAAGATCCGAGGATCCACAGCTTCCATGAAGAACCTAACTCTTTCCTTCCACATAGGAAAATTATTCTTGGTGCAAATGGGAAGCTTGGCAAAATCTTTAGTCTTACTCATGCTTGATATTTCTCAAAAGACAACTCTGGTGGGATCAGATCAAGGTGTTAACCTCTTAACGATCAACCTCCCCCTCTGATACCAATTGAGAGAGGAAGTTGTCTACCTAAATCACCTAGAGGGGGGTGAATAGGTGAGATGTGCGTCTATTTGCGGAATAAAAAATTAGGGAACTAGCACAGCACAATACCAAGCAATCACAGACGACAAAAGATTTATAGTGGTTCCCAAACCTTGGGTACGTCCACTTTCCTCACCAATCTAGTAAACCACTAGACTTGGCTACTCCACTATCTCGGATCAAAACGATCCTACACCTCGGAACAACGTTCCTACAAAACTCGATCCCAAAACGGATCTACACTCGGAAGATTAAAACTTCCTACAAATCTCGGAGAGAATTTCTCCTACAATAAAGGTGTTTGAAATATAACTCAAATAATACAAACAGTGAATTCTCAGATCTGAATAGATCGGCCTTGATCTTCCTCTTTGTTGTTGTGGCTTTTTCAGAAAGATCGAAGAAGAACACGGCAACCCTAGATCTGAAAACTTCTTTGACTTCTCCCGATCGTATGTAGAAGATGATGAGAAGCAAAACTTGATCACGATCAGAAGAAGAAAACTTAGATCTGAATCAGGGATCAGAAACTCAGTACGAGCACGATGAAGATCAACAGCGGCGGCGGCGGCTTCAGTGATTCAGACTTTTCCGAGAGGTAACGATGTCGACGACGGCGGCTTGTAGATCTCGAAAAACTTATTCTCTGATAATTCCTTTTCTTTTTCTTATTAGGTTAGGTCTAATCACGTATCCCTTTTATAGGAGACTGATAACGGTCATAATCGTAATTAACGATGATACGTGGACCAATCAGAAAAGAGGAATTCAAAAATTACTTTGGAATTCTGGTCTTAGCGATTTTCAGGAAAAATCAGAGTCATATACACGAGAGGAAATGATATACTCGAGTATATGTCTATCTGCTACTCGAGTAACTAGAAGAGAAGCATACTCGAGTGAATGAGTTTCATCATACTCGAGTATCTGGGTTCAACTACTCGAGTGACAGAAAAGATCTACTCGAGTGTAAAGAAGTTGATTACTCGAGTATATCTACTTAGAGGAATTCTCAGGATAAAAGGATGGTGTTACTCGAGTAGATAGAAAGGAGGTACTCGAGTACTTGGAAGACAGTTTACTCGAGTATAACAGAGGGAGTCAACTACTCGAGTATCTGAGCAATTACTCGAGTGTAGAGAGTCTACTCGAGTATATAGACTTAGAGAAATTCCTTTATATTTCCAGTCCAGGCTTACTCGAGTATAAATAAAGCATCTACTCGAGTAACTCGAGGACTACTCGAGTAAGAGAGTTAACCTACTCGAGTAACAAGTAACCTACTCGAGTATACCAAAGGAGTACTCGAGTATGTATACTTAGGATAATTTCCAGATAACAACAGAATCCTTTACTCGAGTATATAACTCAGACCTACTCGAGTATCAAACCATTTACTCGAGTATATATAAATTTACTCACTCGAGTATATGAAGAACTACTCGAGTATACACTTATATACTTAAGTAAAAGGAATTTTTCTCGAGTATGCTTAAGACAACTACTCGAGTAATAAGTCACCTACTCGAGTATATGGAGTATATTACTCGAGTATGTGGACTTAGTAGAATTCTTGGAATTAGGTCTTCTATCCTTCTTTGTCCATGAGTCCAAGTGCATCTAGATGAAGTGTATCCCAATAGAGAGACTATACGTGAGTCAACACCTTGGATCACACAATGAGGGATTACATTGTATGGTCCTGTGTTTGATGACCCACTATAGACTGACATTGGTCTACACTTGGCAATAGAGTCCTGCGCACAAGTAACTTAAATACAATATCAAATACAACTTAATTCATCATAGTTCCGGGTCTGACTTCCCACAAATCTGAGGTATTGTGGAGACAAATCCCAACAGCCTTGCAAAGTAATTTTCTAGGTTCATTTTTGGAAATCTTTTATAGCCGTTATTTCGATTTTTCCTATATAAATAATAAGTTAAATTTCAAAATCAAGTAATCTTAGCCCTAATTAATTTTCCATTTCAAAAGATTCCAAAACAACGAAACCGTCGGTCGTATCTAAGCGATTTCGAGATTTTCTTCTGATCAGCCGCCGACATCGTAGGATCTTCTTCTATGACTTCTTTGACTAGATCGTGTCTTTTCTCAAGATCTATTTTACTCCAGTCCTAGTTGGTTGAAGATCTAAGGTTAAAGATTGAAGATCCAAAAGATTTCAAGTTTCTGAGTTCTCCAAAATTCAAGTTCAACCCTCTCAAGAACGTCCGATCAAAGACTTGTAATTGTGTTTTGTGTTGTAATATTGTTTAAAATATTGTAGGAGATTTATCTCTTAGTTAGCTGATCTGTTTGTGGATCGAGAGAGTAGATCTGGTTGTGGATTGATTTTGTAGATCCGGTTTATGGATCAAGTTAGTAGATCAATTTTGTTGATCGATTTGTAGATCCGGTTGTGGATCGTTGTGTAGGAGAGTTTGTTCTCTGAGGTGTAGGAGCGTTGCTCCGAGTTTTAAGATTGTGATAATCTGAGAAAGGTGAAGTAGGCGAATCTATCCCTTCGTGGTAGATAGGCGAGCCGGGATAGTGGACGTACCCAACTCGGGGAACCACTATAAAATCTTTGTGTTTGTGTGCTTTAATTTTTTAGATTATTTTTATTCTGTGAGATGACACAAACATCACTTATTCACCCCCCTTTAGGTGATTTAGGTAGACACTAGATACTTTCATGGACACAAAAACATCAACATGCAAGTACTTGCTCATTGGAATGAACCTGGAAACTATCGTCAAGCGATAAACAATCACCTATAATGAATAATTCCCAAAGCTCGAGCGAGGCAATCTGTGGATGAAGTCCATGGAGATGTCCTCGAACTTCCACTCGGGGATGGGTAGTGATAAGTCTGATTTATATAGGGATTTTCGGAATCATCGAGGATTATTTTCTCACGTGAGCACTACATTTTAACTGGATATTGGTTATATTTGCATTGTTCGATCTTTGAACTCATAGTGCACTACTTTGGGCCCCAGGGTGTGCAATTGCGGGTTCTGTTGATGGGGGTAAGCACTTGGTGCTCCCCATATTTCTTTATGCTACTTTGATGGTTTTTCTATGTTGTTGGAGGGTCCTCCTTTGCTTTATGTTTGCTGCTTGCAGTTGGTTGGTTTTCCTCTCTTCATAGTTCTGATTTGAGGAAAACACACGGTTGTGCATTTTTTGGCCCATGGTTACTTCTGGTCGTGTGTTTTATGCAAGTTATTCTGGAAGGATTGACCGACCAGTGTGATTATTTCATACACGGTTTTCCTATATCTTTTATTTTTAGGTTGTTTTATGGTCAATCGTGTGTTTACCTTCTCGCACCGGTGGAAGCGTCTATGCGTGAGTTAAACGCACGATTCCACCCAGTTGCCTACGTTTGTGCATTCTGTCGTTACCCGTGCGATTTCCTTAGAGCATGAGATGAATCGCCCGTGCGTGAGTAAAACACATGGGTCAACGCTTCTTCTTCCTCAGGCATTTTCTGGAGATTAATATCGCACGGTTCACGCACGGTCGTGCGCTAAACCATGCGTGACCATTTGTTCTGACTTTTACTATTTAAGACGCAGATTTCTTCTAGACCCAGACAACTCCGATTTCACCCTCCATTTTCGCTCCCTTTTGCGGGAAATCGCTCCTATAGCCATCACTCTCTCTCTCCTCTATGGTTAGCTCCTTCGGCCACCATTTCTCCTCCAAAAGCTTGCGAAAGTTCCGTTTCCAGCCATCTTCATCTTCTCTTACCCCCAAACTACCATTAGAGCTAATTGTTGTTGTACTTGAGACATTCTCCGTTAAGATCCAACTTAGCAAAGAGGAAGGGTTTGAAGAAGGAAGTGACAGCCCTTCTTCATCCCAAACGCCATCCAAAGACTGAGCTAGGATGAGGATTGACAACCTTTGCTTCTGGCCGAGAATCTTGGAGAGCTTTCGTGAACTCGGTTGTATTTCTTCACTTTTATTAAGCATTTTATGCTCTGAACTGCTGTGGTAAACTTGTAGCTTGATAACAACCCTTTTGCTTAAGTTTTATCTAGTTTGGTTGTTGATGTTTTCATCTTGAATTGTGTTGTAGTCGTTCTTGCAATTACTAGAAGCGTGCGTTGTGAAGAGGTGTTTGGGACCCTCAAAAGTTTGTTAATATCCGTTATTTCTCGTTGGAGTAATCCACCCGAATGATGCGGTGAAGGCGACCCACATAGGTTTATTCATGCTTAGCATAGGAATCCAAAACCAAACCCCCCTTTTTCATAGTTGCACTTTCATTCTTTTTTCCAAAAGCAAAGTCCATGCTCCCTACTTGCACTCCACGTGAGATCGATATCCGGGGAAGCAACTCCTCCTCTTTATTACTTGACCGTGATCAGTAAACTTACCGATAGCGCATCAATTTTTTGTCGCTGTTGCCGGGGAGTTCAACCGTTGCGTGTGATTTTTTGTTTCTTTTGGAAACAGTTGCAAGTGTAAGGTGTTTTAATTTTTTTTTGTTTGAGCTGTATGACAGATCTGAACCCTGGTGGTGGGATTGAAGATTTGGGTGCTGATCCTTAGACCGCACGAGCAAGGAGAGCTCAGGTGCGTGTTGCTGTTGAAGTGGAAAGGATGGAATACTTGGGATGTTGAGGAAATGGCCAAGGAGAAAGAGTAGTTGAAGGACAGGAGGTGGTCCAACTCGTGTTAGGACGATGCGGGACTTCACTACCCCTATGGAAGGGAGTGTCTATACCGGGTTCGGACTGACAATTGCCAACCCTCACTTCGAGATAAATCATGTGATAAGTAACATGATATGAAACAACACGCAGTACTCGGGTTTGCCTAGCGAAGACCCTCAGCTCAATTTGGCGGAGTTTTCTGTGATATGCGGTACATTCCACTATTTTGGCATCTCGGATGATGTGGTAAAGCTGAAGTTATTCCCTTTCTTGCTGCGAGATAGGGTGAAGACATGGCTTCATACGTTTGCACCTTGCACAGCAACTACCTGGGAAATTTTATCCTCTATGTTTTTAGCAAAGTTCCACACAGTAGATAAAATTGTTAACGCTTGCAGGGAAATCGGTACATTCAGACAGCTAGACCAAGAGACATTATCAGAGGCGTAGGAGAATTTCACTGATCTGCACCATCGTTGTCCCCAACATGGTTGCGAGCCGTGGAACCTCGTCGAAATATTCAATTTTTGTGTTGAGCCGAACTACCGGGCTATGATTGATGCGGCAGCTGGCGGCACTATTATGAACCTGTCTCCCGAAGAGGCTATATGGCTCATTAGAGACACGACTTCCCACAACACGTACTTGACGGCGGGCAGGAATGCTCCAATAGGGGGAAGAAATCTACTTGACGTAAATGCAGTGGTGCAACAAGCAGAATCGAGCCACCCTATGATGGATGGAAGAAGAATGCTAACCAGATCGACTACTCCTCCGGCTCCGGTTGGATTCATATTGTGTCAGGGATGTGGAAATCCCGACCATAACACTTTTGAATTCCCAGCTGGAGAGTCAATTGCGGAACCGACAGGTATAACCTTTGATGAAAATGTTTATTTAATAAGCAATCAAAACCGTGTTTCGCCCTATAATTATATTTATTACCCAAACACGAGAAATCATCCGAATTTTTCGTTGAATCAAAATGCCCCAGGTCAAAGATGTCAGGAGGACAACATCAATATGATTCTCAAGCCTCCAGTAGCCAACTATATCTGCCGCAGCCGGGTTATAATCAGAGCGGGCAAGGGGCACGTAAGAGTGCTTTAGAGGAGATGATGGAAAGGTTTGTTGAGATGGCCCAATCTAACATGGCCACTCAAACTGCTTCTATGAGAAACATAGAGACACAGCTGGGGCAGCTTGCCCAAGTGTTCTCTAAGCGCACTCGCAACGCGCTCCCAAGCAACACGGAAAAGAATCCCTGTGAGCAAGGGAAGAGCGCTGGGAAAGTAAAGGAGTGCAATGTTAATTATGTGGTTGTCAAGTGCGTAATTAATGAGATTGAAACGGTCGAACTTTGCGATTCAGGTTCGTCATGCAATATTCTTGCTCTGCAAGATTTTGAGAAGCTTAATCTAAATGTCGAAATTGATACCCAGAAATCGGTAGTGTTAGCTGATGGATAAGTAGTTAAAACTGATGGGGTCATTAGAGAGGTGGAAGTAAAACTTAACCGGGCTATGGTTGTCACCGACTTTCAGGTGTTTGATCTTATAGGTAATAATTCAAAGTCTATTCTTGTGGTTCCATTCCTGAAAGACAGTGAAGCGACGTTGAGCTTTAACGCATGCAGCATAACCATGGCTTCCAAGGTCGATTTGCCGCCATCGCCATCACTTCCCACTCTAATCCTGAGTGAATCTGAAAATCTGTTGGAATTAAATATTTTATTATATTATGAATTATCTAGCACTGATGACACAGATTTTGTGCTGAATAAGCAAGATCGGGCTATGCAAGAAAAAGACGTCCTGCAGATTGTTAAAGGAGAAGTGAAGGAATTGTTTGACGTGGAACAAGTTGCGGAGGAGAAGAAATGAGGGTTGTTCATGGCTATTGGGAGAGTGCAAGAAATAGATTGGAAAACTTCTATCAAGATGAGTGAATGCTGTAAAACTGTTAAACATGTGACATGGGCTGATCTTTCACCCGGCGCGGGTGAGGAAAGGATGCCCCCTGATGAGAAAGATGGGCATGTTACTGATAAGGTTGGGGTGGGTGTACCACCCTGGCGATCCCCGTATGTTACTATTAAAAGAAAAGAGCTTCTTATGCACAAAGCATCTGATTTTGCACACCGATGCGGAAGGAGAAGGCTATGGGCAGGGGAGTTTTTTCTTCTTTGGGCCCTAAAGCCTTCAACTCTTCCTCATTCCGCGCATTTGGGGGGATCTATCATAAATCAGCATTTAGCTGAGGAGTGTGAGATCTCTGGGGTCGTCTCCCTTTTTCCTGTTACTTCTAGTGTTTGATTTTCTTAGTGTTGTGTGTAGCTCTGAACTTTTTCGTGCATTCTACTTTTGCTTATGAACATTATATAAAACTGTTAATACAGGTATTTGGTCCACCATAAGGACGGTAAAAAAAGGGCTTATGGGAGACAACCCGATGCTGCTTCTGCTTTAAATTTATGTAATTTAGTTGTGTGCTTATATTTATATAGCTTTTTGTGGTTGGTGACATGCTTTTTGTAGCTGTATTTCACTTGGGTCATGGACTATTTCTAAAGTTTAACGCGACTATTCTTTGTATGCTCATTTGCTGAGCATTGGTAACCTTTTCCCCAACTTTCATTTCATTGATTTTATCGCAAATATTTGATAGGTTGTTTAGAGTAAGTCTGGTAGGGGAGAGTTATACACGTTACCTTTGCACATGCACTACTTTAGCTAGCTTGCCAAAAGTATATTTTTCATTTTATGTTTTTATTATATCACGTCTGCATTGTGCACATTCACTCACTTGAGCGCGAACTTAAACAAGCGCTTGGGTCGAGTCAAACGAATTTCTTTTGTGTATACATTAAGATAGGGTGCTGGCTTAGTATTTTAAGATAAAGTAGCTCTAAACTCGTGCAGTGCTCCAAATCGAGTACTAATGGTGTGTAGAAATAGCATAGAATCAATTTTTCTTTATGCTCGTAGTTTATAACTATTGGCATTTATAAATACTGTTTGGGCTACTCAATTTGGCTGAAACTGGAGCAATCAAACGGTAGCATAGGAATGTGTGTAGCCACCATTAGCCTCGTATAGCTCGAGTCGGGAAGAATGATCACCTTTCTCGGTGTCTAAGAACTTTCCGTAAGCAACTCTCGAAGCATGGGTGCCTTGTTAGTCAAGCGTGAGTGAAATGTAGGCCGTCATTTGTTTAAGTTTTAGACTTATACCATTACCTACGTCTATCCATCGCTATTCCCGTTGAGCCAGTCCCTTCACTTTACATCGCTACGCCTCGCTACCAAAGCCTAATAACCTATCCTACTCGCACATCCAAAGGTGTTGGCTCGATTAGTTTGCGTTATTGTCATTTGTATCCATTTTGTGTGACAGTTATGTGGTGCTTGTGCAGCTTGTGGTGTTGCCGTGTTTTTGTATTTGGTTTAAAATAAAATTTTAAAAAAAAAGAAAAAAAAGTAAATGAAATGAAATTTCCCGATTGGGAATAAAAAGAATTTATATGTTGTTGTTAAGTTGTGAAATGTTTTTGGTTTTGTGATCGTGGTGGGCGTGCATGCACTGTAAAAAAATCCAAGTCTTGAGGTGCGTTGCACGTGTTTGCCCTTGTTTTTAGCTGTGACTGTTTTCGGGTGGTCTCATTTTGGATCTGCGTGTCCGCCTTGTTAACCTTTGTCTATCCCACCATCGCCTAAGCCCCATTATTTTCCTAAAGGCCATACTGATTCCCGTTTGAGTCAACCTAACATTGTAGAGAGACTGTGAACAGGCAAGCGTATGGCCCCCGACATTGGTGGATTCTTTTGGAGGTGATCCCGAGCCCCGGTCTTTAGCAATTCTCAACTCAGTGGCCTGTCTACTTTCTTCCTACATATGACCGAACAATTCTCCATCGTTCCTAACTTAAGTAGCTACAATATCTTTTGACATATGTCGAAATATATAAGCTCCGTAGCACAATTAGAAAGTTTGTCTATTTTAATTTCTATGCCCATGTAGTTTTCGATTTCTCGTTTTACTTTATTTAGAAATTACTAAGCCAGCTAGCTATTTTAGAGTCCACAGAGAGATGATTTGCTCGGGATGAGCAAATGTTTAAGTCTGGTGGTGTGATGAGTCCGATTTATAAAGGGATTTTTGGACTAATTTGGGCTTGTTTTATCACATGTGCAGTGCATTTTAACGTGATATTGGCTATATTTTAATCGTTCGGTCTTTGACCTCATTGTGCCCAACTTTGGGCCCGAGGGTGTGTAATTGCGCATTTTGTTGATGGGGGTAAGCACTTGGTGCTTCCCGTGTTTCTTTCTGCTTCTTTGATGGTTTTTCTGTGTTGTTGGAGGGTCCTCCTTTGCTTTATGTTTGCTGCTTGCAGGTTGTTGGTTTTCCTCTCTTCATAGTTCTGATATGAGGAAAATGCACGGTCATGCATTTTCTTGGCGCACGGTTACTTCTGGTCGTGCGTTTTCGGCAACTTATTCTATAAGTATTGACTGGCCCGTGTGATTCCTTCACGCACGATTTCTTCGGAATCGTGCGTGAAGGAAACACACGGTTTTCCTGTAACTTTGTTTTTAGGTTGTTCTATGGTTAATCATGTGTTTTCCTTCATGCACGGGCGGAAGCGCCCGTGCGCGAGTTAAATGCAAGATTCCACCAGGTTACCTACGTTTGTACATTCTTTCATTACCCGTGCGATTTCCTTAGTGCATGGGCGGAATCGCTCGTGCGTGAGTAAAACGCACAGGTCAACACTTCTTCTTCCTCAGGCATTTTATGGAGATTAATATCCACGTTTCATGCAAGGTCGTGAGCTACACCGTGCGTGACCATTTTTTTCTGACTTTTAATTTTTAAGACGCAGATTTCTTCTAGACGCAGACAACTCTGATTTCACCCACCATTTCCGCTCCTTTGAGCGGGAAATCGCTCCTCCAACCGTCACACTCTCTCTCCTCCGTGGGAAGCTACTCCGGCCACCATTTCTCCTCTAAAAGCTTACGAAAGTTCCATCTCCAGCCATCTTAATCTTCTCCGACCTCCAAGCTACTATTAGAGCTACTGGTTGCTGCACTTGAGACATTCTCCGTTCAGATCCAACTTAGCGACTCGAAACGAAGAGGACGGGTTTAAAGAAGGAAGTGATAGGCCTTCTGCATCCCAAATGCCTTCCGAAGACCGAGCTAGGATGAGGATTGACAACCTTCGCTTCTGGCCGAGAATCTTGTAGATCATTCGTGCGCTCGGTTGTATTTCTTCTTTTTTATTAAGGTTGTTATGCTCTGAACTGATGTTGAAAACTCGTAGCTTGATAACAATACTTTTACTTGAGTTTCATCTAGTTTGGTTGTTGATGTTTTCATATTGGATTGTATTTGAGCCGTTCTAGCGATTGCTAGAAACATGGTGAAGGAGACCCGCATTAGTTTATTCATGCTTAGCAAAGGAATCCAAAACCAAACCCCCCTTTTTTATAGTTGCACATGCATTCGTTTTTTGAAAGAAAAGTCCATGCTCCATACTTGCACTCCGCATGAGATAGATATCTTGGGAAGCTACTCCTCATCTTTATTACTTGACCATGATAGGTAAACATACCGAGAGTGCATCAGGTAATGACTACAATAATCCTCCTGGGCTCTTACACTCCACTTTCACCCTTTAACAAGCTTCACTTTGTGTGATGTTGTACTTAAAAGCTCTCTTAATTTCTTGGCAGAACATGGTCTTCCGCAAGTCATTATACATCCTGGAAATCCCGGGATGCATTGAATACGTGGTGCAATGAGCCTCTCTCAAGATGTCCTCCCGAATTCCACTTCCCTAGGGAATATAGAGCCTGCAAAGAAGATGAATGAGGCCTTCCTTCAGAGTATACTCTTCAACATATCAACTCTAAATTTCCTAAAACAAAGGGGCCAGAGCAATATCCTTTCCTTTATCCTCCTGGATCCGCTCATGGATGTCGCATACATCACTCAAGGTAGCAAGGTATTCTGTATACGTCTCATAATGATCCTACGCACCAGTATAATCTCCTTCTCCTTGACCACTTGAGCCAATTCCATAGCCATCATACGAGATTCGGTGCTCGAAGATGGTATCTTTCGACTAAATGAATCTACTACAAAGTTTGGTTTACCGGGTTGTATTTCAACGTAAACTTATAATCACACAGGAATTCTAACCACCACCACTGCCTCAATTAAACTCCTTATAAGTATAAAGATACTTCAAATTCTTATGGTCCGAAAATATCTTGCAGTGGACGCCATATAAATAGTGTCTCCAAATATTTAAGGAGAACACCACTGCTCCAAACTCCAAATCATCTACCATATAATTCACTTCATGCTTCTTTAGCTATCTTGAGGCATAAGCAATCACATTCCCATGCTGCATCAACACCGCTCCAATACATAGATAGGACGTATAAGTGAAAATCTGAAATCCTTCCATCCTGGATTGAAGGGCTAGGATTGGTGCGGAGGTAAGTCAATCCTTCAGCTCTTGGAATGCTGCATCACACTAGGGTGTCCACTCATATGCACACCTTTCTTTGTAAGGACAGTGAGAGTGTGGGAGATCTTCAAAAATGCATCCACAAACTTGCGATAATATCCTACAAGTCCAAGAAAACGTCGCACGTCACCCACCGACCTCAAAGGCGACCACTCCTTAACAACACGCACCTTTGCCGGGTCTACTGCTAATCCAGTACGATTAATAATATGGCCCAAGAAGGGAACTTCTCAGAGCCAAAACTCATACTTTTCGGAACTTAGCAAATAAGGATTTCTCTCTCAACTTCTCCAACGCTAGAGTTATGTGCTCCGCATGATCCTTCTCCTTTTTTATATATACCAATATGTCATCGATGAAGATGATAACGAATATATACAAACACGGAAAAAACAATGTATTCATCACAAACAAGAATGCAGAGGGGGCGCTTGTGAGTCCAAACGACATCACTGTGAACCCATACTAGTTGTACCTAGAACTAGAGGCCATCTTCTGAATATCTTCCTCCTTAACTCTCAACTGATGGTACCCCAATCATAAGTCTGACTGTGAAAATAACTGCGCCCCCACCAACTTGATCGAAAAGCTCGTCGATTTGGGGAAAAGGGTAGGTGTTTCGCACTGTCAACCAGTTAAGCTCCTCGTAATCTATGCACCACCGAAGTGACCTAACATTCTTCTTTACGAACAATATTGGAGCTCCCCAGAGCGATGAACTAGGGAGAATAGATCCAGAATCTACCAAATCCTGGAGCTGCACCCAAAACTCTATTAGCTCCTTCGAGGCCACCCTATATGGGGTTAGAGAGACGGGTTTGGCACCCAGTACGAGTTTAATCTGAAATTTCGCTTCTCTTTATGGGGATAATCCTGGCAGCTTCTCCATAAAAATATCCGGAAATTCCCGAACTACGGGAACATCCTCTATGCTGCCCACTTCCTTCTTCACCTCAAAGATTATAGCAAAACCTCATCTCCCTGCGCATTGGCCTTACTAGCCTTAATATAAGATATTAACGTACGGGATACATATTTAATACCTCAGAATATGATCTCTGAATCCTTGAGCATTAATGTAATCTCTTTTGTTGAGCGGTCGATCCGGGTAAGGGTCAACTCCAATGAGTTCATGCAAAAAACAAGATAGAACTTAGGTAGCAGCAACACCGTCACCAGGGTGTCAAAAATACTTCATCATATGTACACATCCAGGGTGCACTTGGCGGAGGCATTTATCACGAAGCCGTCGAGGAGTCAAACTCTCTGGTTGACTCTAGTTTAATGTCGCACCCCTTTCAGGTCCTTCACGAAATCAGAAGAGACAAATGTGTGTGTTGCACCTGTATCAAATAGGGCATAAACACGCCTCCCACTTATAGTCACCTTGCCTAAATATTAACCGTAATATTAATATTTTACCGCATTTCAGGTATGAGTAAGGGAATATACTAAGGCAAAACTTACCTTCTATGACATCTTGTGGGTCCAGTTCCAGCATCATATCTAGCGCGAACATTTGCTCCCGCGGAGGTCCAAGATTCCTTCATTGCGGTCCTCAACCACGTCCTCGTCCTCGTCCTCGCTGAGCCACTGTAGGAACTACATAGACATCTCCTCCTAGCTACGGACAGTAATGTTGGATGTGGCCAGGCAAAATCTAGTGGAATAAAACTCAGCCGAACTGAGGTAGAGCTAATGCTGTCTGTGAGGCAAGGTGCTCCATCCTAAAGTTCTGACAGAAGAGGCTACCCACTGTTTGACTTCCTACGCCGCTACGAGCAATGTGCCTCGTCCTAATGTTGGGACTCACTTCCATCATGACTTCTGCGGGTCTCTTATCACTGGTCTGTGTTGGAACCCCTAGTTTGATTTGGGCTAGGTTCACTGAGTTAGGATATGACCCAATATGTATAGATTAGGGTAATAGTTGTGTCTTAGAGTCTAGGTCTAGTCCCTTAAGGCAACAATTCAAAGGAAAAGCCTACAACACTGCCACAGACTCAAGACTTAGAAGATTCAAGACTAAATAAAAAAGGGATCTGCGTTCGTCAAACTCCGGTCGACGATCGTCGTGCTCAGCTCGACTAACCCAGAGACAATTCTCTAAGCTGAGCTCGACGAACTTAGATCTCAGCTCGACGATCTCTGAACATAGTAATAACTCTTCTGTCAAACTTCAGTCGATGAACTAAGAACATCAGGTCGACGAACACTGTCCTCAGGTCGACTAACACTTCATCTCTACGCGCCAAAATTGACTCAGCACCACAGTTCACTCAAAGCCAAAGATCTCTCAATGCCAAAATTTATTCAGAGCCAAAGTTCACTCAACGCTCTCAACGCCAAGATCAATACTTCAATACTCAACATAGGAAAAATATTCAAAGTCCAGACTGCAGACTCAGCTCGACGATCTTGGATCTCAGCTCGACGAATAGCCGTTCTCAGGTCGACGAAATCACAGGTCGACGAAAGTCATTCTCAAGTCGACGAAAGCCATTCTCAGGTAGACGAAAGTTGTTGTCAGGTCAACGAAAACTATAAGGCATATTGTCATTTATTCTTTCCTTTTTTGTCTCCTTGTTTTATACTACTATAAGCCGTTAATTTCCTGAATAATCAATGCTCTTATATCTTTTAAATTGAGTCGTTACTGGCAACATTGATTACAAATATCCTTCATGGAATAAACTAGTTATATCTTGGGACAGACATAGAATATAATATATGACAGGATACTTGCCGTTTTCATTTCCGAGATTCCGTCTAAGCATTTATTACAGATTTATGAATTCTACCAAGCTACAGATATCATTTGAGGATCTCTCAGAGAACACACAGGAACAGAGAGCTAAGAAAGATAGAGAAGAAAAGTGATACACAAAAACTCGTGTGTTATCAACAAGCAACATAAAGGAAAAAGCTTACAGACATCAAAAGTGCAGTGAAAACAGTTCTCAGAAAAACTATTGCTCTCAAGAGAAGAAGAAGGAAAAACCATTCCCACCTCCACTTCATTAATCCTTGCAGCCCACTTACTCCTCCTCATTCAATCACAAGCAGCTGACCATCCTCATTGATTGCAATCCTTCCACTTCAAAACCAACCATACATGCACTCGATTTAAATCAAATAAACCGCCACCTTACATGCATTTCCTTATCAATTGTCCGGCCACTCCCTTCTCTCACTCCCTTTATTATTTTCTTTCCCCTCTTTTATTCTCATTCACCCCCTTCTCCCTCTTTCATCCTCAATTAAATCTCATCCATCTCCAACCTTTTATATTTCTATTTTCTATTTTTATTTTTAATTTCTTTTAAATAAAATGCATGCATGTAACTCTTTCTCTCTCCATCTCATTAAACCCCATTCATGCATTTAGCCTCCTCTCTCTCCTCCCATTTATCATCATTCATGCATCTCCACCCCCTTTGGTTCTCTTCATCTCCTCTATCTAGAACATTCTCCCTCTCCTATAAAAGGACCACATCCCTCAAGCTTTAGAAGGCAATGTAGAAAGTAGAGTGCTAATGTAGAGAGTTAGAATATTTTAGAGAGCAAGCTTCCATTTCAAGTATTTGTATTTTATTGTTGTTTTTTCCATTTCTCCAAGCAATAATTTAGTATTTTTCATCTTGTTATGTACTCTTATTCCTAGTTTAATGAAAATGCAATTTTCTTTTCTTTTGTTTACTCTCTCTCTAATGCTTAGCTAATATTCTTGTTTGTTCCCGATAACGATGATCTTTGCGATAAAATAATATCATTCATTTTATGTTGCATTTGTATTTTTTATTTTTGATCCGACCTTGAATTATTTCGTATCGGCTCCGTATTTCTAGTATACGGTAGTAGATTCCCATCTCATATTTGAGTAGCCGAGAGGCTCGTGAATGTGAAAGATCACTCAAGGAAGGAAGGAGTTACACGCAATCCTAGAGATAGGACGACGTAAATCCTCCGGATTGGAGTCAAATCCAATAGTGCGGGTTACCTCTATAATGAGACTTTAGGCCTTTTGATTTGCAAAGAGATTTCGGTCAAAACGTCTAGAAGTTAGGAGATTTATTGGTCTAGCGAGATTATTTCTTATTTTCGGATCTATCACGATCTTAATAGAATTGCAAATGTTAAACTAATTTATTCCGTTATTTTATTTCAAAGTGAATCGTTGATCGAGCACTCTTTTGCAATATTATATTTATCTTTTAATTAAGCTTAGTTCATTTTCATTTTCAAAACCCATCAATCGTTCTGTATGATAATAGAGTCGTTGTGAGTAATAATACTTGCCTGCCCCGAGTTTTTATATGACCTTGATTTATCTATATCACTATACTATAAAATGATAGGTACCCTTGCCTATTCAGATTGTAGTCCGTGAGACGATTTTTACCCATCAAGTTTTTTACGCCGTTGCTGGGGATATTTTTTACAATATTACGAAAGCACCGAGTTTATTACTTCTACTATAATTCAAAAAACATAATTTAAATTTTTCTACTTTCACCTAAATTATCTTAGAAAGGGAGGTTTGGGTTTCATCCCATCGTACTTCCTAGTTCCTTGCGAACCCTTCACCGGGTAGTCCTTAGGAAGTCTAAGATTAATAAAAATAAAAAAAATAAAAAAAAATTCTCTTTCTTTTTGGTAACAGTTTATTTTTTTATGGAATCACATCTTTTTGCTCTTTATGCGGGTCGCTCGAACATTTTAATTTTACATGTCTTTCGGGAACCCCTCCCTCTTTTGATTTCAAATTTTCTGGAGCAGTTCAAAGTGGTCAATTTGACTCTTACTCAAATTTTTATCCTACTTGGAAGATGGGGAACCCGTCTTATTTTTCTTATTATTTTGCCCCGCAAATCACCGCACCTCCAAATTTTAATTCCATCAATAATGGGTATCTTGAATTGCAAACGTCTCTTTATAATATTGATTCGCATTTCAAGACCATTATCGATTATTTTTCTCGTGAGGACGCTTCGTTTTCTTCGTCTTCTTCTCCGTCTCCTACAATTTCATCGTGTAATGAGTCACCGGATATCCCAGCTTGTCTTTTTACTCTCGAAGACGATAACTATTCGGATATTACGGATTATTTCCTTCCTCCTTTATATAACACCCCTATGGATACTCCGGGGTGCTTCTTACCTTTTGAGGATGACAAGACGTCTCATCATTCTCTTTCTTTTTCTGAAGACGTTTGTGATTCCATTTCGCTTCAAACTTTAACTGTTCCAACTTTTTCAAGTTTTAGCGAGTCATTTTCTTCTTCTTCTTTTATTTTAGATAATTCTTCTTTAGTCCTCTCTACTCCTTCTCCCGAAATTTCACAAGTCTCTCCTTCTCCTTGTGAAATTTCCGTTGATGAAATTTCTTTTTCTACTTCTTTTATTCCTCTTTATTTTTCTTCTTCTTCTTTTGATGACCCCTTCTTTCCCATTTTACATACGAGGGAGTTCTTCTATAACTCCGTCCATTCATTTTCAGGCGTCATTCCCTTGAAGATTCCACCGCATGTCGGTGCGATTCTTCAGTTTTTCTTTTTTTGATATAATCTCCTAAGCGCATACTTAGGGAGTTACCTCTTCACTTTAGTTTTTATTTTCCATTTAGCTAACCAGAAATGTTGGGCTCAGACGACGTTAAACAAAGAGCACTCTTGGGAGGCATCCCTTTCTTATCCTTTTTGTTATTTCTTTTTCTTTTTGTTTGTTTATTGTGTTTTGCAGGAATAAAACCTTCGTAGGTTCATTTGGCTACAGAATTTTTTTTTCTTCCTTAGGCCTAAGCCGGTGTCCAGCTTAAGCATGGGGGAGAGAAATCATCATTCGGCCTCACGACTCCGGGGGAGTCTTGTTCTTTTTATTTATTTACTTTATTGCACCCCCCTCTTCTTTTCTTCTTGTCTTTTTCTTTCCTCATATTTACTATTCAACATTGGGGACAATGTTGAACTTTAAGCATGGGGGAGTGTTTTCCCTTTCTTTTTAAGTCTTTAAAAAAAATACAAAAAAATGAAAACAATACAAAAACACAAAAAAATTAGAAAACTAAAAAAAAACTTGAAAATACAAAAATTTCATGTCTTTTGTATTTGTCTTGTTCTTAGGTTTTGTTGTACTTGTTTAGCTGAAATAAAATTTTCTAATCTTTCATTTTAGCTATGTTTCTTTGAGTATTATGTTGACTCTTGCAGTGTTCCTAATTAGGGTAGTACGTTAGTGTGAAATTTTTTTTGAAAATTGCGCTTTTGCGTAGCTATCTTTTTATATTTTTCACTTTTATAAAATTTATCATCCGTTGTTTTTCTCTTTTTTATTCTATGTAATGTTGATAAATGATTAGTGCAGTAGGTGTGAATAAATCTATACGCTTATTAATTTCATTTTCATGAGGAATTTTTGTTTCTTATTTCCTAGCTAGAACTTGTCTCTTTGATTTTTCAATAGTACTTTACTTTAGATAGACTCAGTAGAAGCATGAAAATGATTTCGGCCACTTCTTGATTCGTTTGAGCCTTTGCATACCGGACCAAAAATCTTAACCGTTGCTAGCCATTTTATCCTTTCTCCGCGTTCCTTTTGTAGCCCCACTTATTTTTTACCAAAGCCAAAGAGCCATCCCATGTTGCACACTTAAATTTTGAGCATTATTTGTACAAGTGTGTGCTTCCATTTTGTGAAAAGTAGTGAATGTTCAAAAAAAATTATCCTTTTGCTACAAAAGAAAAAAAGGAGAGAAAAATGTTAAAAAGGATGTAAAAAAAATTCAAAAATTATTATGTATGTATTTCTTTTGACCCCTAACTTTATATTTCAAAATTATTTGGGGTGTCAAAATTTATTTTTGCTAGCACAACTGTTTTTGCAAAGCTCTTCTTTTTGTTTAAGTGTGTTTTAACCCTTCATGTTTATCTTTTGCTATCTGCACCTTAAACCTATGCCTAAATGCTACACCTAATGAAAGTCTTTTTGATTCATGCTTCATGGGCCTATTTTTAGTATTGTAATGAGAATGATTTTGGGTAAGTTTTCTAGGTAGGAGTAAGAGCTTTATTAAGATTGATGTTATTTTAATGGGTCTCTTAGGTTTTAGTAACAACTCAATGTACTTTTTGTTTGACACTTTACTTAGCTTTTGAATTTCCTAAAACATTGGATGATTTATTTTTGTGCCAGGTTCCATAATTTTACAGTAGGTAATTTGCTCTAAATGATTTATTGACCATAATTGCCCTTTTTGGAACTTGTGAAGGAAGTACTAGATATAATCAACTAAAAATTGGTTACAAAATTCAAGGATATCCATTTAGACTTAAATCATATGTTGACCAAGTTTTATTAGATTTAAAGGAATAGAGTAATCAAATTAATTAAAACACTGGTTTGGGCAAATTTGATACCTAACAAATAAAGTACTAGAAATATAATCGATAAAATTCTAATAAAATTAGTAAGGGTCCTACCTAGACTAAAACTAACTCTACCCAAGTTTTCACAACTTTTAGCTAAGGTTTACTGACTGTGTTTCCATAATTGAGCTTCTACCCTAAAACTAGGGTTAGGGTTTTGAGGTGTCTACCTAACTCTAAATCCTCTAAGATTCCTACCAGAGAACTTAGGTTTCACTACCTTCAACTCTACTGAGTTACAAGGTCACACAAGAGCATTTGCCCCCATGCCCTTCACAACACTCAAAGGACCTTTCTTAGGGTTTGAGTTTGAACCCTAGGCTAAACCAATCCTAAATTACAACATTCTCTTCAAGAGGGTGTCATTGCAATACAAAGTTAGTGACCAAAACCCCAGCCTCTGTTGAGGTGAGATGACTACTCAAAATCCAAAGTGCACCTTTATTCAAAAGCACCTTTTTAAGGCCTAACTAGGGTTTGGTGATTACCTAACCAAAACTCATCCAAATAAGTTGAAATTTTATACAGAGCTACGTCCTAATGCCAGGGACCACTCACCAAAATTTTGGAGGGTTTGGAGGTCATTAGTCTATTTAATTTAATTACCCTAGCATTATTAAATAAAAACAAACACTTTAGGCAAAGTGTCTCTAAAATTCCCATTTTTGGACAGGCCCTAGATATGGTTAAGTTTGGCCCCTTGTCAAAATTTCACTCCATTTGGAGAAGGGATGAAGGGTGGGCACTAATTTGAACCTCAGGTTATCCCTAGGTATAGGCCCTACAAAAATGGGTGCTTTGGCCAGACCAGTAGTTCAAATGGGTCAAAATCAATTTTGGATTAAAGTAGACCCATAGGGCTACAACTGTCATGTTGAAAGTTTTCCCACTAGAGGGCCCTAAGCATTTTTAAAAATTAAAACCATTAAATAATAAAATTGTGACAGAAAAATGAATAGATCAATATTAATTATTTCCTATGCATCTTGCCGCACGAATCTTGGCGCAAATCCAAGGGATGACCGTCATCTTCTCCAACAGGCCAACAGCCACGATTGCCCGCTCCTGGGCAACATTGCGGGCTGGTTTCCTGGTCACCCGACCACTTCCCCGGCTGGCCACTTCCACCACCACCTTTGGGGAGGTGGGGGCTACCCCTAGCCGGCGGCACGGACGCCGGAGATGCCTATTCCGGTGATTCTACCAAGCCCACTTTTGACCAAAAACCATGAAAACTCTGATTTGGATCGGGCTCAAATGAGCCCGAACCTTGGTCCTAGTGATTGCTAAGAACTACCCAAGGAAAAAGAAGTGGAGGAGGACCTTGTTCGCGGTTTGGAGGCGAGATGAACGTCGGGTTGCCATTGCGCGGTGGTGGCATTGCCAAACTTCTCCTACAGCAAGAACAACAACTCTAATCCATTTGGTAAAGAGTGTAAACTTCTCATCTTTCTCTAAGGGGGCTTTTATAGATCACCAAGTGGGGAGGGGAAAAGGGTAAAGCATTTAAGGCCATGAAGGTGAAATTCGGCCATGGCATATCCTTTGTATTGAGCCACCTAGAGGCTGATGAAATCCCTTGGTCTCCTCTAAATAATGAGCGGAAGATGAATCAAGGCTTTGAAATCAATTGGAGAGGAACTCTTGCTCTCCCATGACCATTAATGGCTTTCTCTCCCCTCTTTCTCTATCTTCTTTATGGGAGAAATTAAATTCAGCCACTTTTATGGCTGGTTATGGTTAATAAAACCCTCAAAACTGATGAGGGAGAATATATTCAGCCCTTGGAATCAAATGGAGAGGCGCTTGGTCTCCCTTGGCCATGAATGGCCCCTTTAAACCACTTTCTCTCTCCTCCATTAAAGGGTAAAATGGAGTTTTCTCTCTCCTAGTCATCAAGGCCGAATTTGTTCATGTCCCTAGCTTATTAGCAACCCACTAATTCATACTATTAATTAATTAGGAGGTGGTTAGACCAAATGGAAATGGGTTTGAGCTTAGGTTAGCCCATTTAGGCAAATTTCACCTATTTCAAGGATTGAGTTGACCTTGGTCAAATTTACCATTTTGGTTGACCACAATGGGTCCTTGGTGACCCCTTTGCTTCCCTTAAGGTCTAGGTAGGGTTGGATATGGTTGACTTGGCACCTTGGAGGTTACTTGACCCTTAGTATGGGCACTTTGACCACTTTGGGGCTAGAGTTGACTTGGGTCAACATAGCATCTTGGGTTGTCCCCAATGGATCCTTTGCGACCCATTGACCCAACTTAAGGTCTAGGAAGACTTAGGTAGGGTTAGTTGGGCATATTATGGTCACATTGCCCTTAGTTAGGGCACCTTGCCCAATTTAGGCCTATGGTGGTCTTAGGTCAATTTGACCACTTTGGGTTGATTTCAATGGACCCTTAGGGCTCTAATGGACCTTCAAATAGTTTAGGGATATTGTGGTGGGGTCATGGAGTCATGGTGAAGGCCTATGGTCATCCTAAACAAGTGTTTAGAATTCTACTATTTGCAGACCATGGTGATCTTCACCTTAATGCCTAAGCTCACTTGGTCTTCTTGGGCTTCTTAGAGTTTTGTCATGACCTAGTCGTGACAAAACCACTCCTAGAGGTCTAGTTGGAAATGGGATGTTACACAAAGTCAGGCCTAGCTTCCATTTGCTCTTTGTATCTTTTATTGCTGGCTTTGACAGCTTCTTCCTCTTCAGTAGCAATAGATTTCCCTTTTGACTTCAGAATTTTGTCAGTAGTGGGTTTGAATGATGGAATATCAGCAACTGGTTCATCCCACTAAGCACCTTCTTTAGCAAACAGAGCCAACCTTCCTGCATTCAGGGCTTCTTGAATCTGTGTAGGGAACATAGGGATGTTATCATACTGAACTGGTTCTATCCCGAATGATCCCCTTATGACATTTTTGACCCACACAACATTCTCAGTGTTAGCCATGATTATCTCCCTCTCCCCCTTTTTAACTTCTTCAAATAGTTCTTTGGTTTGGGAGAGGATGGCATTGTTCCTTTCATATTCAAGATGGTTTACACCTGCTGTTACTTGATTTTGACCTACAACAGATGATCACTTAGGATCTTGGTGCAAGCATCCATCTTTGTGAATATAGCAGCCTTTTGTTGATCCAGCAGTACTTTATCAGCATTGTGGATAACAACAATGTTGTTAGCTTGAATAGTATGATTTTCTATGATTGTAACAGCATTTTTTCCCACCTCTTCCAGTTTTTCCATAGTATAATCAACTATTGTGGCTGCCCTAGTGAAGAATTTTACAGTTATAGCCTTTAAAAGATTGACATCAAATCCAATCGACTTGAGCTCCGTAGATAGCTTATTTCAGATGTTCTTGAGTGCATCATCCACAAAGTTCTCCAGAGTTCTCCTTTGTTCATCCATCAAGCCTCTAAGTTGAGCTAGAAAGACATATGGCAATCGATCTATCTTGGAAGATGCACCTTCATCAAAGTTGTCTTCTTGTTCTGGTCTGAAATATGCCCTATTATTAGAGTCAGCCACTGTGAATGTCGAGGATTGAGCTCTTTGAGGAACAGTTTCCTCTTTCTCTAATGCTTTGGAATCTGTGTTATTCACCTGATCCTGATCAGGAAGTTCAGAGTGAAGCTCCCCCTCAACCTCAGCCATGCCCTTAGTGACATGCAGAGCAGTAGCATCAGAAACAGCAGTATAAACCTCCTTATCAGTATTCTTATTTACTTCTGGATGACTCTGGAACTGCTCCCCCTCACTCTGAGGATTGGTTCCAACAAGAGAAGCTTGGGGTGTTGGTTTAGATACCTTAGTAGAAGCTGGGGACTTGGAGGCCTCCCCCTCCATTACAATAGACAGCTTGTTGACAATCTCCTCTGCCAGTCTTCCAGATTCCTCAGCTGATGGCATGTCAACATCATGGTCAAGAGCTTCTTCAGATTGATCCCTGCTCAACTGATTCCTTATAGTTGGGTCAGAAAAAAGTGAGACATGGGAACATATGTCCTTCCTGGTCTCATCAGCAGACTCAGTCAAGATGGCATCATGGGGCTCATCCTCTGGTTGTTCAAATGAGCAGCTGGTGTTGCTTTGTGCTAGTAATGGAACATCCTTTACTTTATTCTTAGCAACAGGCTACCCATGAGGTTTGAGGACTCTGTCCCATCTGTCTAGCATCTTGGTGTCCATTCTACTCATGTGGTGTATCTTAGTTTCTAACCTCTTGTTGAGGATCCCTGGAACACTTTGTCATAGAAACAATGACAGTATTCTGCCCATGTTGGGTTCAGTCAAGCAATTTGCTACCCTTTCAAATAGAACTCTTCCCCAATTTGCTCTTTTTGAGAGAATTACTCTAGCCATGAGATCAAACATTCTTTTAGAAATCATCTCATGTGAGCTTATTATGCATAACAAGGCCTTCCCAATTACATCATCTAGAAATTTACCTTTTAGGTTTAGTTCTTTCCTGAGAATGGAGCCAGTTGTGTGCTTAGATAGGCCACACCATTTCAGAGCAGACCTGATCCCAAACTGATCCAGGTCCTCTTCCTCGTCTGTTTCTATGAAACTGGGCAACTATAGAGCTTTGATCAATCTTCTTTGATTTATCTTTATCTTCTCTCCACTGACAACCGACTTGATCTTGCCTATAGAAGCGCCTACCTTTGCGTTGGAGTACATCTCCAATACCTCCCGCTTCTAGAGCAAACATGGCTCCAATAGAATTAAATCTAGGCCAGAGACCTGGATTAAGTGAAGAACGAGTAGCACCTCTTCTGGCACATCCTTAAAGACATTTCGAAATAGTTCAGAGCCTTCAAACAAGAAATATTGACCTTTCAGAGCCATTCCGCTTTGGAATTTGTGAAGGTTGGCGAAACAGTTCCGTCGAATCGGCGAAATCGGGTAGAGGAGGGCAAGGAAAAGTGTATTTTGTTTTATGCACAAGTCCTTCTATTTATAGTTATTTCTAAGTTAGAAGGCGGAGAGGCGCGTACCTATTTAGGATCAAGTATATGATCAACGGCTGTGATTTATTCCAGATACTTAGCTGCAACTAGACAATTTTGTCGCACTAATTGAGTGAACACAATGAACTTGATCCTTTTAACGCTTTATACTTAGTGTAATTTTGACTAAATTTTCCACCAGGGATTACATAAACCTGCTACCTACAAGCACAATATATATATGGTAGAGAGCTACTTAAGCTGGCCTAAATTCAACATACCCAGTTCTAATTTGAAAGTGTTGAACATAGCTCCATCTAGTGGCTTAGTAAAGATGTGAACCACTTGCTTATTTGTTGAGACAAATTTAAGACTAATGTATTTCTTCTCCTCATGCTCTCTAATATAAAGATACCTTATCTCAATATGCATAGTCTGTAGTGAAAGAAAGGATTTCTAGCAATTGAGAGTGCACTAATAGAATCATAATATAAAAGAGTTCTACTTATCTTTATATTGTAGACTTGGAGCAGATGCTAGATTCACAACAACTTCCTTGCACCCTACAAAGTCTCTTCTTACTGAGCTAGTTCTTTTCCTCATCTTTAGCCATAGATTTGCCTCTGGCTCTAGCTGACTGATCCATTTAGTACAGGAGATTTTATGACAAAAATTCTCTTGGTAAGACACAAGCTAGTCCAGCACACCAGACTGTCCTAGCTCCCCCTCAACAGGAGCATCTAGCTTATTGGTTTCCCCCCTCAATGTTTTCACATGTCTTGTATATCCTTTGCTTGATATTCAGTCAATCCACTTCCATCTATAGGTGTATGATCCTGAAGATAGCTTCCTTATTCCAGACCTAAATCTGGAACATCCTCTGTCAAGTACTATATATGGGTATAAGCACTTTGACTATCTTGCAAAATAAAATTTAATTTACCTTAGGACCCCAAAGTGAATTGGGTCCTAGGTTCTTGTTAGCTTCAAACTGAACTTGTCTTCCTGTAGATTTTTTGACAGAAAGACTAACACTAGCTCTTGGCACCGAAGGATTATGCTGGCAATCTAAGGAAAAATGCCCCACTTTCCCACAGTACCAATACTCATGAGTGTTGTATCTTCTTTTCTGTGTTGGTCCTACATCTTGGTTAACTATTTTCTAAATAGAAGGAAGAGGTGCATGAGCCTTCTTCATGTTCCTTTCAGCAAGGATCTGACTGAAGGTGAGCATTTGAACAGTCTTTCTATGCTGGCTCTGACAACCATTTACCACAATCTTCTTTGCAAGTGACATGCTTTTTATGGCATCAGAGATAGCTAGAACTAGCCTACTGATAGACTTACACTTGGTTAGAGTCTTTGCTGGAAGGTCATGAGTGATTGCTACTACCATATTTTTGAGAGTGGGGGCTGGGGTACCAAAGTCAAATGGTCCATGATGGGACATTTGAATTTCCTCATGGGAAGCCTTAAAGGCACTCATTCCCCTACTATACCCTCCACCATTATTGTGAATATCTTTATTCACACAAGTGGATCCACCATTCATCTAGTGACCATAGATGCTCTCTTGGTCATACCTATTTGAAGGTAACAGAACTTTCCTAAAAAGAATGGGAGGCTTGGAAGCTAGTTACAGAATAAGAGCTTTGCCTTTCCCTTTAGACTGGGCAACTGTTGTGCTTCTCTTGAATCCCAACGCTATCTTACCCTTTTAAGAGGAGAAGGAGTCTATTAAGGGTAGCACAGTACTTGGCTTAGAATAACTAGACACTATCCTTTTCTCCTTCTAGAGCCTCTCTTTAAGGTCCTTAATGAGACTGTTCTTGTCCTTGATGGTGCTAACCTGAATGAGAGTGATACTTTTTAGTTGGCTAACTTCCCTTGCTTTCTGATCTAGCAGGATTGCGTTCTCAGCCTGTTGGGCAGCAGCTAGCTGATCCTGGCAGAATTTTTCATCTATCATGGTTATTAGCCCATAACTTTTGTACTCATCTATCTCATCATCCTCCTCCTTTGAATCACTATCTGAATGTGATAGAGGGGCCTTGATCTCTATTCTTGCATCTGAATAGACATCATCTGTGTCACTATCATTGAACACAGAGGACAGTGGGGCTTTAATTCCTATCCTGGAAATAGGATAGTCTTCATCATCTACAATAGCTGCCAACAGCCCATTATAGGTCTTTTCCTTTCTGCATACTTGAAGCTTCATTGAGCTCCACTCCCTATGGTTCACTCCTAAACTCATAGGAACAAACCTCTTAGCAATCCTTGGAGATCACTCATACTATTAAATCCTTTTTGAGAAACTTCCCTCTGATACCACTTGAAGGTCTTTAATTTCAAGGATAGCTAAATACCCTAGAGGGGGATGAATAGGTTTCTTAGTCTCTTGTGACTATCTTTTATTTTGCTTCTTTAAGTGCTTTGTGAGTTAGTAGTTTTTTGCTCTCTAGAAACACACGACATGTAACAATGAAACAACACAAGATGCACACATAGAATTTATAGTGGTTTCCCAGATTATGGGTACGTCCATTTCCCTCCCACCTTTCTAACAGCTTGTTACACAAGGCACTTCTCCAATATCCGCTCCTAAGAGCTTATAACACGATCTCGTACGACCACTCAATCTCCTTTAAGACTTACAGCTCAGGCACAAGGCCCTACAACTAAGGATGGGAAATGGACAGCCTGAATAGGATGACCTATGTCAGGCATAAAGGGCCTACAACTCAGGCTGAGAAGACAACCCTATCTTAGAGATAATTACTCTTCTATAGCTCAGGCACAATTTCCTACCTCAGATCAAATTTTGGATCCTACACTCAGACCCAAAGGTCCTACACTCAAATAGGATGACTCTCTTACCTCAGGCTAAAAATCCCTACCTCATATCCAAACTGGATCCTACTCTCAGGCCAAAGCCCTACCTCAAATTCGCAACCAGATCCTACTCTCAGGACCAAAATGGATCCTACTCTCAGGCCAAAGCCCTACCTCAAATCCAAACAAGATCCTACTTTCAAGCCAAAGCCCTACCTCAGATCTGCAACAAGATCCTGCACTCATATACAAAATGGATCCTACTCTCAGGCCAAAGCCCTATTTCAGATTTGCAACCAGATCCTACACTCAGATCAAAAATGGATCCTAAACTTAGATCCAAGAATTGATCCTACAGGGAGAAAGATTGGTGGGTATGGTTGATTGACACCAGAGAGATTTCTTTGTGCCTACCTCTTGAGCTGAGTTTGCCTCAACCCTAACTTCTTCTCAACAATAAGAAAAATGTTCTTCAATAAACTGCTGCTTGTGCTGGAAAAGACTCAGAAACTTTTTTCTAAACTTGTTGAAGAAGACTGATGATTTGATAAGTCTTATGTTCTTCAATCAGCGAACTTGACTGCATAGACCAGGATACAATGCTTCTTCTTCTTTCCCAAAACTGCCTTCTGAACTTGTTGTAGCAGATGAAGCTTACAACAGCTAACTTACTTGAACCTCTGGATCAACAGATTTTTTTGCTTCAAGCTCCAGCCTCAACAACAATAGCGAGGAAGATGATGAAGTTCTTTCTATTCTGAAAATCCAAAAAAGTTATTTTAACCAAGTTGATCCTCGTCCTTTTATTCCTAAAGCTTAATGGCTCTATTGAGCGTTGGGACCCACATGAGTTGATGACAACAAATTGCTTTAAGAGAAAATGTCGCATAGTTGGCCTACAACGCCAATTATCGCATATTGTAGACCTCCCGCAACTTTTGAAATCTTGATGACATCATCACCTGTGGAATTAGTCAAATTCAAGCAATATTAGTATCAACGCTAAAACACTTAGACAAATTTTAAATAACTAGGCGTTGAGTGAGTAAGCTTTACTCAACGCGAAAACACTTGACAGATTTTCTGTCGCTAAACGTTGAGTGAGTAAGCTTTGCTAAACGCCAAAACACTTAGATAGATTTTCTATCACTAGACATTGAGTGAGTAAGCTTTACTCAATGCCAAAACACTTAGATAGATATTCTGTCACTAGGCATTGAGTGAGTAAGCTTGACTCAATGCCAAAAAAATTGGACAGATAGTCTGTTGCTAAGCATTCAGTGAACCTTATATCACTAAACACAATTGGACTTGGACAATATTTTATTTACAAAAGCATTGAGTGTTACTTCTTCACTCAATGTTATAATCCTCAGTTAGCTTAGCTGAAGAAGCGTTAAGTGAATAGGCTTCACTCAACGCTTATGTCCTTAGATAGTTTCTTAGTTGATAAGGCATTGAGTGAATAACCTTCTCTCAACGCTTTTGTCCTTGGACAAAATTCTATGACTGAATGGGGATCAGTCAATGCTATTACCTCTTGCTGTTGAGTGAGTAAGCTTCACTCTAAGCCTCTGGACTTAGCCAGATTTCTCCACAAATTTTTTGTGGCTTTGAATGAAGCAGCTTGATTCAATGTTTTTAGCTGTATGGTATTGAGTGAGTTGACATCACTCAATGCCTGTATACTTAGCCACTTTTATTAACTATCTAGGCTAAGGTTTTGACTGACTGGTCTTCTCTCAGGGCTTTTGGGTATCTGGCATTGAGTGAACCAGCTTCACTCAACGCATGTGGACTTAAACAGATTTTCTATCTCCCCACCTGCCTACCTTGTGATCACCTGTCACCATCACTTAGACAACTGTCTAATCATGTTCCAAGGAACATCCTGCACAAAAAAAAATCTTGTAACAACTTGTTAGATTTCACATATGTGTATACCATTGTCTATTAGGACTTCTTCAAATCTTGGACATTGGGATTAATGGACCCAACAAATATTGTCTACATAGATTTGCATTAGCAAAATCTTGCATTTTACTTCTCTAAGAAATAATGTCCTGTCTATCTTTCCTCTTGCGAACTTGTTCTCAAATAAACTATACAATGTCTCATACCAAGCTCGAGGAGCTTGTTTTAAGTTGTATAGAGCTTTATTAAGAAAATTCATAATTAGGGAAAGTTGAGTTAACAAAACCTTGGGGTTGTGCTACGTATACTTCCTCTTTTAGATCTCTGTTGAGGAATGCTGACTTCACATCCATTTGATAGACCTTGAAGCCTTTGTGAGCAACATATGCAAGAAACAACCTGATCGCTTCGAGTTTGGCAACTGGTGCAAAGGTCTGATTGAAGTTGATCCCTTCTTTTTGTTTGTACCCTTGAGCTATAAGCCTGGCTTTATTCTTTATAATCACTCCATTTTCATCCAGCTTATTTCTGAATACCGATTTGGTATCGATCACGTTCTATCCTTTGGTCCAGGCACCCTCTCTATCCTTCAAACTGGTTGAGTTCCTCTTGCATGGCCATAATCCAAGAGGCATCCTTATTTGCTTATTCAAACTTCTTTGGCTCAACCTGAGATAGAAAACTAAGATGTAGAACTTCGTTAGCAGTACCTCTTCTGGTTTTAACACCGTCGTCTGGCTCTCCAATGATCAGATCAATCAGGTGATCTCTTAGGTGTCTGAACAGTAGATTTCTTCCTCTCCCACCAGCAGGTTCTACCATATCTATATGCATTCAATAGGTTGAGGTAGTTCTTCATCTAGTCGTTCTTCATCCACCATACTTGGATCAACAACCTTGACTAAGCTTGGATCATCCTCCTTGACCGCTTCTTCCAAGCTTTGTTCCTTTAACCTAGTACCTGCATCTACATCAACAACATTATACGAGCTACTATGAAGCATGCTTGTATAATCAAATACAATATTTATAAACTCTTCTATAAATGGGGTTTTCTTGTTAAAAATTCTATAAGCCTTACTATGGCTACTTTACCCTACAAAAATACCTTCAAAACAATTTTCACTAAACTTCTGGGAATAATACTTCTCATTGTTATGTACTAAACATTTACTGTCAAAGATCTGAAAGTAGGACACAGTCGGTTTTCTTACCTTCAACAGTTCATAGGGAGTCTTATGATGGCTTTTGTTCATTAAAGCTCAGTTTTGCACATGACAAGCTGTGTTGACTGCCTCGACCTAGAAGTATTTTTGTAGTGAAGCATCATTCAACATAGTTGTACATGCTTCAATGAGGGTTCTATTCCTTCTCTTAGAAACTCCATTTTGTTGTGGAGTACGTGGAGAGAAAAACTCATGAAAGATACCTTGACTTTCATAGAATTCTGTCATAGAACCTGAAAGTCCACCTAGTGCCAACTAGCTTCACCTATGGGGGGAAAGGTGTCTTGTGGGGTTTTTGCGGAATTAAAAACTGTACCTGCACAAGTAAATCAAACAACACAGCACAGAAAAGACTCAAACAATTTATAGTGGTTCCCCGATTTGGGTACGTCCACTTTCCCCTTTCGACCTATCTCCCAACCAGGGACGACACAGTCACTTCACCAACTGGATTGAAATCCAATCCTTGCACTAACGGAAGGAACCCTTCCACACGTAGGAGTCACCACTCCCACAACATGGGTTGCACCCAACCCTTACAACTAGAGACCAATCGGTCCTTTACAAAGAAATTGAAAATAGATTGTATAAGAAATACAAACAACTTATGGAGATTAAGGTGCTCTTCGTTCGACGACGTGTTCTTGAATTCAACGAAGAGTCTACAACCTTAGATCTCTCTTGGAATGAACCTTCCCGAAACCGGCAGCGGCTTGGAGCGGCGGCTAGGTTCTCGGAATAAGCTGCGGCGACGGAGAGCTGTTGCAGTGCTATGGGGATTCAAACTTCGTAGCAAAGGAAGCAAGGTCTTCCAACGGTCACACTAGGATCGGTCGTCTCGATCATTTCAGAAGGGGAAGGTTTTTCCCGATCAACGAATCAAGAGACATGGGATCTCTGGTTAGACGCGTGAGACGCTATGCTAGCCTAATCTTCTGTTGCCGGAGATATGGAAGAACTTGAGATCAACAGCGGCGACAACTGCACGAACGACGGAGACGGTCGGCAGAGCAAGATCGCGATCTAGGTCACGTCGGCGGCTGTTCTTTTTGAATTCGCGTATTCATGTGTTTCTCCGCTCATACATACGGAGGTATAAATACCTTTGGTCAAGCACATGACCGTTGTGGGCCCCACCCACAATAAGACCTAAGTCCGGTTCGAAATACCGCAGGTAACATGGACCGGTCCAGAAAGAATCGGAAAATTGCCCAAGTCAAATTCGGCGAGAATCATAGGTGATTCTCGACGAATCGGCGAGAATCACCTACGATTCTCGCCGAATTCTACTTAGCCGAATTCTGGCTGCACTGATATAGAAGTCGGGGAGAATCGGCGGGAATCACACTTGATTCTCGACGATTCTGCCTTAGAGAAATTTCTGACGCGTCGAGACAGCCGGCTCCAACCGGCGAGAATCAACTAGTGATTCTCGACGACTCGGCGAGAATCATTAGTGATTCTCGCCGAATCGGCGAGAATCACTTAGTGATTCTCGTCGATTCTTACTTAGACAATTTTTCCTCTTTCTTTCCGAGAGCTGGTCTTTGGCCCATCCTTGCTCCTTGTCTTCTCTTGCTCTATCATAGCCCTGTACTTGAAATTAAGTACACTCAAATAGAGAGAGTACACGTAGGCCAACACACTGATCTGCTCAACGAGGGATTACGTCGCACAGACCCGTGTATATTGACCCACTGCACCCATACATTAGTGTGTACTTAGCGTGGAATAACTGGAAGCACAACTAGAAGGATTTCATCAAATACATAGTTAATTCACCTTAGCTTGTCCAGGGGCTTCTTCAAATCAGGTACATTGTGGATACAATACCCAACAATCTCCCCCTATTTGAAGAAGCCTAAACCCTACAAGCTAAGGTGAATATAACCGCTTGGAAGAAAACACAACTTTGAAAAACGAGAGTGAGTTGAAATTCCATACCATTATCTTTAAAGCATTTGGAGCATACACCTTAGCACCTTAGCCGACCGAGAGGGTAATCTCCCCCTTTTCGGCTTCTACAAATCTGGGTCTGGTGTATTTGACACCATGCTCCACCTCAGTTCTTGCACCTGTGCTTACACTTGAGTTCCTGGCAGATGCTCCCCCTAGATGCACGAGCCTGGAGATTCTGTTCTTCATTCCTCATAGTTTAGCATCCCCAATTCAGTTTTGAAGAGACTGAATGTAACATCCCATGTTACTTCTAGGCCCCTTAACTTAGATTTGGTTAGGCATGTGGTGAGTTAGAAAGGGGGGGGGGGGGGTTAGCTAGGTTTGACCTTAGGTGGTGAATTGTCACCATGGGACCAAAATCAAACTAGGTCAAACTAGCCTAAACAGGAACCCTAGCCACACCATGACCCCACCATGATGCCCTAACCCTAAATACAATCTAAGTGGACCCTAAGGTAGGCCATGGGGTCAACCAGTTGACCTATGTGGAATCAAGTCAACACTTTTGACCAAATTAGTAAAAATGGTGCCCTAGCCCAATTCACTGGGTTGGGTCCACCCAAATCAACCCAAACTCATTAGGTGGGCCTAAAGTGACCCTATACCCCCTATGGAAGAGAAAAATATGGGCATGCAATAGAAATTTTGGGAAAACACCTAGGAGAGAGAGAAAAGAGGAAGAATAGGAGAGGGAAAGTGTTAAGAATTGGTTTGGGCCACTTGGGCTCATCCCACCAACCCATAATGGGTTGGCTGACCAGGTATGGGTATTAGGAGGTGTGGGGACCCCACCATGCAACCTTGGGTCAAGCCCAAGCCCAAACACGACCCAACCTAACCCATTTCATTCAAAAGAGCCAACCCCCTTCTCTCCACCACCCACCTTGGCCCCAATCATGGAACCCGACCCAATAGGGGTCAATTCACCCAGCAGGACCAGTGGGGCCCATCTCCCAAGCAGCCAGCCAGCTCAACCCCCCAACCCGAGCTTTCCCTTGGTGAAATCGCCCCCTCACCTTGGTGAAGTCGCCCTCCCCTCTTAACTCAGCCCCCAAACCGCCTATCCCCCTCATTCCCACTCATTCCACCCCTCAGAGAGAGAGAGAAAACAAAAGCCAGCTGCTGCCATGGCCAACAGAGGAGGAAATCGCCGGAGCTTGCATGCCATGGGAAACCGCCGCCACCCTCAGCCTCAGCCGCCACCACAGGTCCGTATCCCTTCTCCTCTTACTATGCTAGTATCCTAGATCCTCTAGGCTAGAGGTCGAGCTCAAACGAGCTCGACAATAGGGATTCAAAAGCTTCAAAATTCTGGAAAAAATGGCATTTTCTGGGTTTTCAGTTTGGTTGCGCCGCCGCCGCCCGCCGCTCTCCGCCGTCCAACCGTCGGCCAGCTCAAGCCCCGACCACCGTGAGGCCAGGGAAGAACTTAGCCGGGGGTCCCGCCGCCGGCGAAGGCCGGAAATGGCCACGCAAAATCCGCCTGCATCGGGTTGACCCTGCATGCATGCATGGGGAAGATGAGCCAGGGCCGTCCGATCTACCTTTAAGATCCGTGCATTATTTAATTATAATTCAGTTATTTTATTACTTCATGAATAATATGAATTCTGCCACACCTCAACAGTAATCTTGCATGTCCATTTTAGTGTACCTAGAGACCTCTACCTAGGTTGAGCCCTGAATGAAAATTGTAGCTAAAGGTGTTAACTTTAATTTGCCACCCTAAATTCAAGTTTTGGTCCAGTAAATTGTGCTGTAGGGCTGTTTTGCTGGGACTGCTCCTAAACTAGGGCAGAAATAAAAATTGATGCCCAAGCCAAACCAAGTATCATCATGACCTGGAATTTTGGTCATGAGTGTATTTGGGGCATGTATAGGCCCTGCCAAAAATTTGGAATTTTTGGAAGAAATTTTCCTATTGTGTTTGCCATTATATCAAAAAGTAAATTAAGGGTATAACTGTAATTATATGGACCCAAATGGCCCCAAATTTTGGTGGCATGTCCTTAGGGGCATTGTGGGTGTCTGGTAGAAAATTCAGAGCAATTGGACCCCTGCATGATGGGTTAATCCATGTACATGTGTTGGCTAAATTTAGCCTTGGGGTGCATTTAGCAAGAAAGGATATTTTGTGTATTTAGCCTAGCTGAGGCATCCAAAAATTGTGGAATTTATCCCAGGGATTAATTAGAGTAAATTTCACCCCTAGAATTTATTATGGAATTTTTGGGATTAAAAATGCTATTATTTGGTATTTCCAAAATAAAAGCCTTTTTTGGAAAATAAATTGTAGGAATAGGTTTTGATCAATGAAAGATCCCCAAAATCAGTCAAGGCAAAAATGACGATTTTAATTGACTTAAGAAAATTTCATATCTCTGTTTGACAACTGTTAGAGCAAAATTCATGGAAATGACCATTTTACCCTTTTTGTAAATGTTTATGAATTGGTATAAATACTTGTTGAAAAATTGTGAAAATAATCGTAGAGTTGCATAATTATTATATTAGTCTTGTAGATTTATATCAGAATTTTTGGGTACACTGTTAATTATTAATTAGCATAATGGCATTTTTGGTAAATAATTAGGAATGGATTTTGATAGACCATTACAATGTAGAAATTAATGAAACTCTGCCATTAGTCATAAAATAGTAATATAAATGCTCAGTAATTTTCTTGGAATTTTGGTGTATATATTTCTTGTACTTCATTTGGAAAGTGATAAACAGGTAGAATTTGTATTAATTATGGGAAAAATAGAAATATAAAAAGGGAAATTATGAAATGTTGTAGACAGTAATATTTTATTCATATGCAACTCAGGAAAATTCCCTTAGGTCAGAAGATTTTAATTGATAATACTTCTTGTGTAAAATGACCTAGGGAATAATTTAAAGGATTTAATTAAAGGCCTTAATGACCTAGAAAAAATTATGAAAATCAACACACACATTTCATTAGTCCATACCACCCTAGAATAAATATTTGGAGTCAGTTGGACCAAGAATTTAGAAGTTCGATTTCAGGGTGGTGTTAGGTCATGGGGTGCGCATAGTAAAAGTAGGCTGGACTATAGGCCACTAGGGAATGAATCAACAACTGAGTTAGAGTCTAAGTTCGGAAGTATAATCCTGGGTGGCAGATGCATTCTAGAGACGAGAGTAACAGTGCAACATTAGTCTTGCCTAGGAAGAGTTGACGGAAGACCGTCACTCCTTAATCCATACCTTAAGTCACTAGGTCACTCTATGTAACAGGAGAGAGAATAAGGGATTCGGGGTAGGCAACAACTAAAGTAAATATACTTGAGAAAGGGAGCTTTTGGTTTCAGCCCATCGTAGCTCCTAGTGCCCCTGAGAGCCCTTCACCGGGAATACCTTGGGCAGTCCTGGGATTAACCTTAAGACTCTAAGTATGATAATCTGTAGACAAGAGTAGTCTAATAGGTTAAGTGAACTGGACATGAGCTCACTCGTGCCGGGTTGGAGGGACATGGAGTCTTTTGACTACTTGCTCACCCGTGCAGAGTTGGAGAAAGGGATTGGCTTATATACACTCACCCAGGCAGGGTTGGAGTTTTTGTAGCACATACTCACCCGTGACGGGTTGGAGAGATTTGGGGACTGGATAGTCCATCGAGCTGGAGACTCAACATACTATACTTGCAGGTGCATATACTAGTGGCGGGCCATGCGGTACTGGCCAGTCGTCACACCGACGGCAGTACGGTGGACCAGGCGGGTGCGAGGGTTAGAAGGACCAGTAGGATGTTTATACTGGAGTCTGGAGGACTTTTCCTAATAACGCGCACCCGACCCAACAAGACTGATGGGTCGTCAGCAAAGTGGTACGCAGAGACTCTAGAGTGCACTGGCGGTGTACAGAGGCGTACAAGAGAGGTCTAGGCCTGGTAGTGTGTATACCCGCCTAGAAGGCAGAGACGCCCGCTCCGCTGCTGCCGTAGCCACAACGGTAGTACCTGAGAGTGATGCTAGCTCTCGAAAAGTGGGAACTAAAGGTCTGTGATCACAGAGTCGTGTGTGTGTGTTGCACTGCGTGTTCATATCATACCCACCATATAGTTGCATAACATTAACCTTCATAACAACTTAAGACACCTAATGTATAAGTGGAATGGGACGCTTATACATTAGGACCTGCTATACGATCCCTTAGACTATAAGCTTGAGTGGGCATGTTTATAGGTTGAGGTTACTTTTCTTTTATATATATATGCTTTTGACACCTGACACCCCATTGTATAAAATGGTATGGGACATTTTATATAATGGGAGCCCTGCAGAAGACCCCTTACTTATGCGTACCCGCATAAGTGAAGGTTACTTTTCATTATTTACTTGATTACATATTCTGCTTAGTTCCCTGTCACCTGCTCCGCCTTTTGTCACCCCTTGTTTGTCCTCCACTTCGTCCTCCCGCACGGTGCCTAGGAGTTGCAGGAGGAGGTGTTGAGGATACGACTTAGTCTTTTTAACTAATGGTCGGTGACCTTACTATTTTAGGAGGTCGAGGAGGTGAACCAACACGTCGAGGAGGCAGGGCTTGAGGAGCAGATACCGGCTACTACTACTGGAGCACATGTTCAGGTGCGATGATTTGAGATGATAGATTCCGCTGCTGTATGTGAGAGTGAGAGTGATCATGATGTACTGGGCATAAGCCCTATTTACTTATATTTGTTGTACTCATTGCGGACTGATATTTCATTCTCTTTTGATATACATATGTGCTGTGGCTGTGGACTTTTTCTGCGTTTACTCTGATATTATGTTTTTATTCTCATATTGGCCGACAGGTTATGATCGTTCTAGCCGGCAGAATCGGCGTCTTGCGGTGGCGACTAACCCGTACGTTAGTGTCACCGTAAGGCGGCAGTTCTGGGCATAAGATCCGGGTTAGCCTCGGGATGAGGAGACAGGATCTTACACTGAACTTGGCCTCGTCTAAGGGCTTTGTGAAAATATCTGCAATCTGCTTGTCCGTGGGGACATAGCAGAGAGAGATGTCCTTGTTCTCCACGTGCTCCCGAATGAAGTGGTAGCGCACTTCAATATGCTTCGTTCTGCTGTGTGATACCGGATTGTTGGCAATAGCAATTGCGCTGGAGGAGTCGCAGTACATTGGTACTTCCTTGAACTGAAGGTCATAGTCTGCTAACTGATTTCTGATCCATAGGAGTTGTGCACAATAGCTGCCAGCCGAGATGTACTCAGACTCTGCTGTGGAGGTTGCTACACAATTCTGCTTCTTGCTATTCCATGAGATGAGCCTTCTTCCGAGGAATTGACACGTCCCAAAAGTGCTTTTCCTGTCATCCCTACTCCCTACAAAATCAGCATCTGAAAAACCTATTAGCTCGACATCATTATTTCTCGGGTACCACAAGCCAAGATTAGGGGTACCTTTAAGGTATCTAAGAATTCGCTTTGCAGCGACATAATGAAATTCCTTAGTGTTCACCTGATATCTAGCACAAGCACATGTGGAGAACATGATATCCGGTCTACTTGCAGTAAGATAGAGCAGGGACCCAATGATGCTTCTGTATTTGGTTTCATCAAAAGGTTTCCCTTTCTCATCCTTATCCAGAGACATGGTGGATCCCATTGGAGTCCTCATAGAGGTTGCATTCTCCATTCCGAATTTCTTGAGGAGTTCATTGGTGAAATTTGTCTGAGAAATGAAAATTCCTTCCTCAGACTGTTTCACTTGAAGTCCCAAGAAATACTTTAGCTCTCCCATACTGCTCATTTCAAACTTTCCTTGCATAAGTTTAGAAAACTTTTTGCAAAGATTGTTGTCCGTTGACCAGAATATAATGTCATCGACATAGATTTGCACTAGCAAGATCTTGTCTTTTGAAAGAAAAGGGGATAGATACTACTCTAGAGGGGGGGTGAATAGAGTAATCAAAAATTGCACTAGCAAAGTTGACTTTCTACTCAACTCCCTTGGAGTTAAATGTAGAATGAAGGTTATAGATATTTGAGATTAAAACCTAAAGCCTAACACAAGTGTTGTGCACAAAAGGCAGCCAACTGTAATTACAGTTAAGGCTTGAAAACCTAAACAACAACTAGCAATCCTAGTTAAGATCTAATCACAGCCACAATGCAAGTAATTAATTAAAGCAATCTAGACGACATAAGGAATTTATAGTGGTTCCCCAAACAACTTAGGTACGTCCACTCTTCTACCAACAAGGTAGGAATCCACTCAGGTTTTTGATCAGGTGCCCTGCCACCAACAAGATCTGCTTCAGGTAGATCCAGAAACCCTTTAGACTTTTGATCAGGTGTCTAAAAACCAACACAGGTTTTTGATCAGGTGCCCTGCCACCAAGGGATACTTTTGAATGGTGTAATAACGCTTTATAGGAGGGGGGAAAGGAGGTTAAGGTGTCTTCTCTATTTTACAATAGATTAGAGAAGCACAATAACTTGCACTGAGCTAGAAAGCTCTACAAGAATCAAGGCTCCCCCTGGCTCAAAGAATGTCCAGGTGAAGTCTTGCTTCAGTGCAGAAACACTTCAGAAAATCTGAAGGAAAAAGCTACAAGAAGATAAATAATATGAAATAAAATTTCTTCTTTAGGCAGCTATCTTCTTCTTCTCCTTCTTCATAAGGCTCTGAGTGAAGATCTTCCTGTAAGCAGGAGAACTCAGGTTGAAGAAGAGTGAAGAACTAAAACTTCTTCTCAGTTAGATGTGAATGAGCTGAGAGCAGTTGGAAGCTGTAAGTGCTTAAGCTTGAATGTAGTTGTTAGCTTTTGAACTCCTTTTTCCTGAATGAACTTGATTTTTGCTATGTGAACTAGTTAAATTCTTTCTTCAAGGAGTTATTTATATAGCAGCAGCAGCAACGGCTCTAACTTGAGTTTGAATCTTGTCTTCTACTGAACTCTGCAAGCTGGGCTGCAAAAAGCATAAAGCAAAACAAATACTGCAGGCAGATATCCTATAAAAGGATAAAGCTTTCTAAGAAGCTGCAAATTACTCTGATGAAATAAAACTAGAGAAAGTCACATCAGAAAAGACTCTTTACAGCCAAGAAAGACTTTTTGGGTCTAACGGCTATAAAGGACAGCCTGACAGATAAAGCAGAAAACATATCTCAGCTATAAGACAAACAACTTTGTCAGAAAAAGATTAGCTCATGCATAAGGAATGGAACTGATATTGCATGGAAATAATATCACAATTTATTCAGATAATCTTTTATAAAATATGCCAAAATAAATATGAAATTAATCACATTGTAGAAGACGACAAAACTACTCAAGACATACAGCAAAACGTCGAAGGACCCTCGGAGATCGTCGACCGAAGCACGGAGATCGTCGACCTATCAGACAGATAGTCGAACGATCCAGATAGTCGAACTATCAAAGAAGATAGTCGAACTACCTCAGCAGATAGTCGATCTATCAGAACAGATAGTCGAGCTATCAGATAGTCGATCTATCAAGACAGATAGTCGAACTACCAAACAAAACAGATAGTCGACCTATCAAACAGATAGTCGACCTATCATAGAAAAATAGATAGTCGACCTATCAACAGATAGTCGAGCTATCAAACAAAACAGATAGTCGACCTATCAAACAGATAGTCGACCTATCACAGAAAAACAGATAGTAGACCTATCAACAGATAGTCGAGCTATCAAACAAAACAGATAGTCGACCTATCAACAGATAGTCGAACTATCAGATAGTTGAACTATCCAAGCAGATAGTCGAACTATCAAGCAACACAGATAGTCGACCTATCAACAGATAGTCGAGCTATCAGATAGTTGAACTATCCAAGCAGATAGTCGAACTATCAAAGACAACAGATAGTCGACCTATCAACAGATAGTCGAGCTATCAACGCAGACAGAACGTCGACCAACTGATAGACGATCGTCGATCAGCCGATAGACGATAGTCGAGCGGCGTTCGACCATAGTCGAACGAAAAACAACTTAACCAAATTTACTTATGGAAAAGTGACCTCTAAAACTAGAGCAACAAACCTTTGACCATAGATAAATCTTCGGTCAAGAAACCGAAAGAGAAGACTAAACTCAAATCAAAACCTAGGGTACCAATAATCTCCCACTATTTGAGTTAAGTCTCTCAACAATTAAAACATTCAAAACTAATTACTGAAAGTAAAATAAAATGCATAAAGAGAAATAACTATGCAGATATCATCAATCAAACAGATTAGCAATTAAGTGTCAATCAATGAAAAAATTAAGGTGCTTCAGAGTTATGCTTAGGATCTGAAGAGCTAGAAACAAAAGTAATCTTTCTTGAGGGATCTAGAGCTTCTTTTCTCGATAGCTTCAGGTCTTGTTCTCCAAAAATTTTCAATTCTGTTGTTCTTGGGACAACTGCCTCAGGATGCTTTTCCATATACTTTGAAGGATCAAATATCTCAGGTCTAACCTGGAACTTGTCGATCTCCTTCATTCTGAATTTTGACATTGTGGTCAATCCTACAGTGTCATTTCGTTCTGCTTTTGCTTTCTTAATTTGCGCTGCTCCAACGAGTTCAAGAAAATGAGCCATCCTAAAATTAGGATCAAGCTCTGGGCTTTCATAAACAATCTCAGAAGATATATCAACTGGTTCTTTATCCTGAATAACTTGATAAGAAAGGGGAGCAGGCTTAGCAAATATATTCCTAGAATTTTCAGAAAAAATAATTTGCTTACCTTTTGAAACATCCTTCTCAGAGTGATCTGGCTTAGGAGAGGTAGAGCTTTTAAATTCTTTGGACTGAGGAGGAGAAAATGTTGGTCTTTGATACACTACCTCCTTTACTTGTTCCTTAACAACATCAGGTCTTTGATAGCCAGTTTGACTTTTACCTTGGTATCCTTGTGAACTTCTCCTTTGAGCTGACTGAGGTTAATTTGATCTTTCGGACTGAGCAGCAGGTTTTCCAGATAAGTTTCCTGAGGCTCCTGCACTGGGAGGTGGAGGAGGAGGACCTCTAGGATTCCATCTAGGGACAGGAGAGTCATACCTCTTTGACTTTTTCCTTTGCTTTTGCTGGTTCTTAGAAAATAACATCCAATGCTGGAAGTCTTTTGACTTAGGATCAATTCCTTTCAGTATATAATACGGAGTATCATTATCTGGACTAGAAGGAGGAGGAGCAACAGCTTTCCTCTTCTTTTTAGCAATTCTTTTTCTTTTTGACTCAGCAGACTCATCAGAATTGATTTCATCTTCAGAATTAGAAGAGATGGGCAGATCATAGGGATCAAATGCATCTTACATAGCCCTTTCCTTTTCCTTTAAAGCAGCTTTCTCTAGTTCTTCTTCTATGGCATCCTGTGCCAAGAGAGCATCTAGATCCAAGCCCGGGGAATCATCCCATACTATAGATTTTTCAATTTGGGCATCTGCAGCTGATTCTTGAAGATCAGAAACTGTCATAGTGACCAGTTCTGCTTGCACTTCTGGCTGAGCAACTTCAGAAATTTGAATAGCTGGTTCTGGTTGAACTTCTGGAGCAGGTTGGATAACAGGCTCTTGAACATCTAGAATTTATTCCAATTTATCTGTAGTATTATGAATAAATTTTTTCTAAATGACATCTAATCATCCCTTCCAGATATTCCCAAACTATCATATCAGTTATCAAGTCTAAAAAGTAAGTAAAGGGAATACCTTCAGAATCGACCACAGCGTGTCCTAACTCCCATAATTCATCTAGAAAGGAAGTGATAATTCCTTCTAGGTACAGGGCGACCAAGGGAGTAGAACATTCTTCTAAACAAGCTTTAACAATAAATTCAGATTTCAACAAAGCATCAGAAATTTCTTTTTCAGATAAAGAAGGAGGAGCTGAATCTTCTATTGCTTTCTCTGCCACTGCATGATGATCTGCTGGAGGGGAGGCCAAAGGCTGCTCAGAGACATCTTCATCAAGCATCTACCCCTGCCTGATTTCAGTAGATACTGAAACCAGGTCCCTAGAAGAAGAGGGCTCAGCAGACTTTGAGAGTTTCTGAATAGCAGCAGTCAATGAGGAGATAGAAGAAGCAAGGGGAGCAATCGCCTCTTCAATCATAATTTTGATTGAGGGGGTAATTAACTCCACAATGCTAGAGATAAATGCTGGAGTTATTTCAAAGGATGATGATGATGATGGTGGGGGAATTTCAGAGGATGGAAGATTAGCAGGGATGGTATATGCATGATGAGCTGGAGAAGGAACTGGAGATGGAATTGGAGATGTATGAGTGGATGCAGGGTGATCAATGTGATCAGAAGAGGGAATTGGAGAATGAAGAGGAGTAGAAATCTCAGACACCAACAAATCAAAACTGGGATGAGAAATCCCAACAAGATGAGTCGGGAGAGGAGATGCAGGAGGAGATGCAAGAGGAGAAGCAGAAGGTCGTACTTAAATTGAAGTTGAGGGAACTTCAACTGAAGTAGACGGCAAGGCAGATGAAGAAGATGGAAGGGATGGATTTACTGAGCCAGCTGCTAGAAGGGGGGAGTGACTAAGACAGTCCTGGTGCTCTCAGATATAACTGGAGCAACCCCTGCGGGAGTGGGCTTCAGGAAGGTCCTTTTCCACTTTGCGAACAGGGATGGATCCATCTTCTTGCTGGCATTTATGGAAGTGGCGGCTGACACTAGCAGATGGGGGTATTTCTCCTTCAAAAAAATCCCAACTACCCTTCCCAGGGTAACTTCTTTCTTGCCATTCTTTTTCCTGATCAAATCAAATAGAACGCCTGCCCAATTGATCTATTTCTTATTTACAATTCCACACATAAGTGCAAATTGCTGCCTTGTAATATTATCGTGGGCGGAGTGCTTTCCCAGTAGCACTTTTCCAACTATTTCAGCAAGAAACTTAATCTTAAACGGAAAATTTACTTTGAGCAGCTTAGAGGGAATGCCTTCGGCATGTCCCAGCTCAGTCAGCATCCTTCCAAACTCAGGAGTATCTTGCTCATACTCTTCTTCTCCATTAATCAATCCAAATATTTCAGTCAAAATAGCGGGAGTCAATGTTACCTCTTCTCTGCTAATGGTTCCAGTCATCGAATCATCAGTTGAAGACGAAGTGAATGCCCACTCTTTGATCTCTTGAGTGTTTATTTTTATTCTGGAGGACATGAGTTTCTCTAACCCTTGATCTTTGAACAGATTAAGAATTTCCACTATTCCTGGTTCGCAGCAGTTGAAGGCGTCCAAATCTACGCTGAATCCTGCATCAAACTTCACTACTGCTAGAAGCGCTGGAGCAATCGCCATCGAAAGAGCTGGAGAAGACGAGAGAGAGACGGCGAGGACGGAGCGGCAGAAAACGTAAGACAAAGAGCAAGCGGGAAGATGGAATGCGAAAAGACGCTCTCCGTCGATGATAAAAGCAACTATCTATTAACCTAGGTCGACCATCGGCTTTAAATTAAAAACAATGATCGTCGATCTATTTAAAAGATACTGGAGACGATGGTCGAACGGTCGTTCGACGATCGGTCCTGAAGCAGAGTAGTCGATCAATCATTCGACTATTTCTGTCTTCACAAACAGCAAGCTGTCGTCAACCATAGATCGACGATAGGCTCGACCTGTTCGACTATCTTCAAACGCCGGTCGACGATCTTCTAGCAGATAAGCTATCTTCAACCATAGGTCGACGATAGGCTTAATCTGATCGACTATCTTCGAATGTCGTTCGACGATCTTCAAACAGGTTTCAACAAGGCAGACGTCACACTTAGTCTCTTCCATTAATTATGCCTAGTTGAACCAAAAAGAACAGATGCTTCTGTTCATCTAAGGGCTTGGTGAATATATCACCTCTTTGAAGGTCTGTGGATATGAACTCAAGGCTGATCTTGTTCTTTTCCACACAATCTCTCAGGAAATGGTGTCTAATCTCAATGTGCTTCATTCTAGAGTGGTGCACTGGATTTTGTGCAATGGAGATAGCACTTGTACTATCACACATGATTTTAGTGTTCTTATGTGAGTACCCATAATCCAAAAGTTGGTTTTGTATCCACAGGATCTGTGAACAACAACTAGCAGCTGCTATATATTCAGCTTCTGCAGTTGAAGTTGAGACAGAGGCCTGCTTCTTACAGAACCAAGAGACTAATCTCTCTCCTAGGAACTGGCAAGTTCCTGAGGTACTTTTCCTGTCAACTCGACAACCAGCATAATCAGAATCAGAATATCCAATTAATTCAAATTCTGACTCAGCTCGGTACCAAAGTCCTAGATTTGGACATCCCTTCAGGTATCTCAAGTTCTCTTGAGAAGAATCAGATGAGATTCCTTGGGGTTGACCTGGAATCTAGCACAAAGGCATGTAGCAAACATTATGTCTGGCCTACTTGCAGTTAAATACAATAGGGAACCAACAATGGCCCTATAATTCTTTTGATCAACAGGCTTTCCCCGATCATCAGAATCAATAACTACATTAGTAGCCATAGGTGTATGCATTGCTGAAGCATCTGCCATCCCAAACTTTTTTACCAATTCCTTGGCATATTTGGATTGGGAGATGAAGATGCCATCAGCATCTTGCTTTACTTGGAGACCAAGAAAGTAAGACAGCTCACCCATACTACTCATCTCAAACTTAGAATGCATCAAGTTGGAGAACTTTTTGCATAGTTTGGGATCAGTGGAACCAAAAATAATGTCATCCACATACACTTGAACTAACAGGATTGTGTCCTTGTGGTGCTTGACGAAGAGGGTTCTATCAACTACTCCCCTAACAAAGTTGTACTCTAACAGGAAACTAGCTAGAGTCTCATACCAGGCTCTTGGTGCTTGTTTTAGTCCATAAAGAGCTTTTTGCAACTTGAATACATGTGAGGGCTGAGTTGAAGAAACAAAGCCGGGTGTCTGTTCAACAAATACCTCTTCCTTTAGCTCACCATTAAGAAAGGCACTTTTGACATCCATCTGAAAAACCTTAAACTTCATATAGGCTGCATAGGCTAAGAAAATCCTTATTGCCTCTAGCCTTGCAACAGGAGCAAAGGTTTGGTCATAATCTACACCTTCCTCCTGTCTGTAGCCCTGAGCTACAAGCCTAGCTTTATTCCTTACAATGATTCCATTTGCATCCAACTTATTTCTATACACCCACTTGGTGCCTATGATCAGTTGGCCTTTAGGTATTGGAATCAAAGTCCATACTTTACATCTTTCAAACTGATTGAGTTCCTCTTGCATAGCAATGATCCAGTGGGGATCTAGCTCAGCATCTTTAATGGTGAGGGGCTCAATCTGTGAAAGGAAACAAGCATGCATCACATCCTGTATTAACTGATGTCTTGTTTTAACACCAGCTGATATGTCTCCTATCACTTGAGATGTAGGATGTTCTCTAAGTGTGACAACATCAGCAGGTGGGATGTGATCTTCAGCAATAGTTGGGATTAATTCCTCAAGAGGAATTTGATCTACTATTGGTGGTACAACAACAATTTCTGCAAAGTCTTCATCATTGTCTAATTCAGTGATATGAAGATTTGAAAGATGGAGGATTTCTTGAGTGACATCTTTGGTTGATTCTGGTACCTGTAATGAACTTGAGGAAGGGGAAGATTCCTTCTCCTTATAAAACATTTGGGATTCATCAAAAGACACATGAACAGACTCTTCAATTTTAGAAGATGATTTATTAAATACCCTATAAGCTTTGCTTACTTGGGAATATCTAAGAAAAATTCCCATTGAAGCCTTTGCTTCAAACTTTCTAAGATATTCTTTATTGTTATTATGAATATAAACTAAACAACCAAATACTCTAAAATAATTTATTTTAGGTTTCTTTCCTTTAAGCAACTCATAAGGAGTTTTACACTTAAGCTTGTGTATCAGATTTCGATTCAAGATATAGTTGGCTGTACTAACAGCTTCTGCCCAATAGGAAAGAGGCATATTAGCATCTGCCAACAATGTGCCAGCAGCTTCAATCAGGGTTTTGTTCTTCCTTTCAACTACCCCATTTTGTTGGGGAGTTCTAGGAGCTGAGAAGCTATGTTTGATACCTTCTCTCTCACAGAATTCTTGCATGAGAAGAGAGTCAAACTCAGTACCATGATCACTTCTGATCAAGGCCACATGAGTAGAGTACTCAGTCTGCACACATAATAGAAAATCTGTAAGGGCTTTGAAGTTATCAGCCTTAGTTCTCAAAAAGAACACCCAAGTGAACCTAGAGAAGTCATCTACAATAACTAGGGTGTAATACTTCCCTCCTAAACTCTGTACATTTATTGGGACAAATAGGTCCAAATGTAATAAATACAGGATTCTAGGAGAATCACTTTTATTTACTGATTTAAATGAATTCTTGGTTTGCTTGCCTAGTTGACAAGCCTTGCATAGGCTCTCCTTCTTGTAGGGGCAAGAAGGTAAACCTCTAACAAGGTTGTGTTTAGATAACCTAGATATATTCTTGAGGTTAACATGGCTAAGCCTTTTATGCCATAAAGTATTGTTATTGGTTACTTCATTAAATAAGCAGATTTCAGAGTGAGTTGAGTTAAAATCTACTAAATAAATGTTACCTTGTCTATTACCTACTAATACAACATTATTATTTAAAGTAATATTGCAAAGAGAGTTAGAGAATGATACCTGGTATCCAGCATCACAGAACTGACTTGCTGAAATTAGATTATGCTTCAATCCAGTCACATAAGCAACTCTCTTGAATGTTACAGCTCCTATTGTCATTTTGCCATAGCCTTCAGTTTGACCACAGCTTGAATCTCCAAAGATTACCTTTGGGCCAAGCTTTGCCTTGAACCTTGACAGATGTTCTTTATTTCCTGTCATGTGCTTAGAGCAACCACTATCCAAATACCACTTATTTTGAGTGATAGGATAGGTCTTCACCTTCAAATAAATCAATTTAACCATTGTGGACCCAGGTAACCTTGGGTCCCTTGTTTTTCACATAAGAAAAACTGGAAATAAATGAATAAGCAGGCTGAGGGTGATAACCTAACGGGTAAGATCTCCTATGTGGGATTCTCCATGCAGATGATGGGTCAATAAACCTAGGGTTTCTATTCATATTCGGGTTTCTAAAGTTCTGGTTGGAGTTTTGAAATTCATGTTGGAAGCGTCGATCGGCGTTCGACGATTGGTACCCAGATCGTCTATCTCCGTTCGACCATTGGGCCTGCGATCGTCGAGCAGCGTTCGACGCTCTTTGTAATTCCTTAAATTTCTGTTTTCTTTTCTCTCTTTTAGCTTTATTTAAAGCTCTATTAACTTGATTAACTTGCTCAATGTTTTTTATTCCACAAGATGAAATAAAATTCACTGGAGTTGAAAGTTGGTTTTTAAGAATGATTGGGGGCTCACTAGAAGATGCTCCTAAGCCTAATTTGTTATTGCCTGACCTAGTGTTAGACATGCTGGTTATTTCAAGCAACTTAAGGCTTCTACCATTCAGAGATTCTTCTAACCTTTTGGACTTAGCTAATTCATTCTTAAGGAATTTTATTTCTTCACTAGCATTAGTGAGTTCTGCTGTTAACCTAATGTTTTCATTAGCAATCAATTCAGATTCAGCTAGTTTAATTCTAAGCTATTTTATTTCTTTTTTAGAACTAATTAAATCTAAACATAAAGATTTAAAATCAGATTTAAATTCAACAGATGTAAAGTCATAAGAAGACAATACCTCATCTTCAGTTGGCATTTCTTCATCAGAATCTGAATTCTCTGCAATTGAGTGATTGCTGCAGGCATCAATTGCCATCAGGCAAACTTCCTTTGCCTTCTTTTCTTCCTCATCCTCATTGGAGCTTGAGGAGGAAGATTCCTCATCAGAATCGCTCCAGGTTTCAGCAACAAAGCCTCTCTCCTTCTTTTTGTTCTTGTAGGAGGATGGCTTGGAATGCTTCCTGTGCTGATCCTTGTCTTTTCTTTTATCTTTGTTCTTTTCCTCTGGACAATCTGGAAGAATATGTCCAGGCTTCCAGCAACCATAGCAGATTATTTCTTTAGAAGGAGTACGATCATACCTTGGTTTATCTTCATACTTTGAAGATTTCTTTCTGAATTCCTTCCTTCCCATCTTGAGAAACCTTTTGGCAAATAATGCCATCAGTTCCTCATTGGACTGGCTTCCTTCAGAAGCTTCAGCAGCTTTGAGAGCAAGGGTTTGCTCTTTTCTTGTAGGAGTTGGGGTCTTTGCTTCAGCCTCAGCTTCCCTGGACTTCAGCACTTGCTCAAAAGACTTGAGCTTGTCGAGAAGGGCTTCTGTTGAGATTTCATTTGTGCTTCTGGCCTCCTTGATAGGCCAGATCCTCAGATCCCATGTGCTAGGGAAGCACATAAGAATCTTATCATTGACCTCTGTCAATGAAATACCCTTATCAAGGGTCCTCAGCTCATTGATGATTGAGCTGAGCCTTGTGTATATAGCTTCAACTGATTCAGCATCAGTTTTCTTGAAATTCTCATACTGGGAGATAAGGTTGGACCTTCTATCCTTCCTTTCATCAGCTGAACCAACTACAATTTGGTTCAGTGTATCCCACATTGCTTTTGCTGAGGAGCAGTCAGCAACCTTCTGGAATACTTCATCAGACATTGTCTGAGCCAGAATGTTCATTGTCTTAGCATCTGCTATCTTTGCCTTTTTATATTCATCATTATAGTATGGAGGAGGCACTGCACTCATATCAGATGATGATGAGGCAGTAGCTGTAGTAGGTGCTCTTGGTGGTCCTATCAAAATAGAAGCAAAAATACTTTCATCAATAGAGTTCATATATAGTTTAATCCTTACCTTCCAGATGCTAAACTTAGCCAAGTTGCATGCTGGAGGTCTGGTGCTAGAGTAATCCTTGGACTGGGCTATGATAGTGAAAGTGAATATCTATAAACTTTGGTATCTATCAGGATCTTGGGACTTAGGTGTTAGCCTATTCAGTCAGTCAACCTCCCTCTGATACCAATTGAAAGAAAAGGGGATAGATACTACTCTATAGGGGGGGGTGAATAGAGTAATCAAAAATTGCACTAGCAAAGTTGAATTTCTACTCAAGTCCCTTGGAGTTAAATGCGGAATGAAGGTTATAGATATTTGAGATTAAACCCTAAAGCCTAACACAAGTATTGTGCACAAAAGGCAGCCAACTGTAATTACAGTTAAGGCTTGAAAACCTAAACAGCAACTAGCAATCCTAGTTAAGATCTAATCATAGCCACAATGCAAGTAATTAATTAAAGCAATCCAGACGACACAAGGAATTTATAGTGGTTCCCCAAACAACTTGGGTACGTCCACTCTTCTACCAACAAGGTAGGAATCCAATCAGGTTTTTGATCAGGTGCCCTGCCACCAACAAGATCTGCTTCATGTAGATCTAGAAACCCTTTAGACTTTTGATCAGGGGTCTAAAAACCAACACAGGTCTTTGATCAGGTGCCCTGCCACCAAGGGATACTTTTGAAGGGAGTAATAACCCTTTACAGGAGGGGGAAAGGAGGTTAAGGTGTCTCCTCTATTTTACAATAGATCAGAGAAGCACAATAACTTGCACTGAGCTAGAAAGCTCTAAAAGAATCAAGGCTCCCCCTGGCTCAAACAACGTCCAGGTGAAGTCTTGCTTCAGTACAGAAACACTTCAGAAAATTTGAAGGAAAAAACTACAAGAAGATAAATAATATGAAATAAAATTTCTTCTTTAGGCAGCTATCTTCTTCTCCTCCTTCTTCAAAAGGCTCTGAGTGAAGATCTTCCTGTAAGCAGGAGAACTCAGGTTGAAGTAGAGTGAAGAACTAAAACTTCTTCTCAGTTAGATGTGAATGAGCTGAGAGCAGTTGGAAGCTGTAAGTGCTTAAGCTTGAATGTAGCTGTTAGCTTTTGAACTCCTTTTTCCTGAATGAACTTGATTTTTGCTATGTGAACTAGTTAAATTCTTTCTTCAAGGAGTTCTTTATATAGCAGCAGCAGCAACGACTCTAACTTAAGTTTGAATCTTATCTTCTACTGAACTCTGCAAGCTGGGCTGCAAAAAGCATAAAGCAAAACAAATACTTCAGGCAGATATCCTATAAAAGGATAAAGCTTTCTAAGAAGCTGCAAATTACTCTGATGAAATAAAACTAGAGAAAGTCACATCAGAAAAGACTCTTTACAGCCAAGAAAGACTTTTTGGGTCTAAAGGCTATAAAGGACAGCCTGGCAGATAAAGCAGAAAACATATCTCAGCTATAAGACAAACAACTTTGTCAGAAAAAGATTAGCTCATGCATAAGGAATGGAACTGATATTGCATGGAAATAATATCACAATTTATTCAGATAATCTTTTATAAAATATGCCAAAATAAATATGAAATTAATCACATTATAGAAGACGACAAAACTACTCAAGACATGCAGCAAAACGTCGAACGACCCTCGGAGATCGTCGACCGAAGCACGGAGATCGTCGACCTATCAGACAGATAGTCGAACGATCCAGATAGTCGAACTATCAAAGAAGATAGTCGAACTACCTCAGCAGATAGTCGATCTATCAGAACAGATAGTCGAGCTATCAGATAGTCGATCTATCAAGACAGATAGTCGAACTACCAAACAAAACAGATAGTCGACCTATCAAACAGATAGTCGACCTATCACAGAAAAACAGATAGTCGACCTATCAACAGATAGTCGAGCTATCAAACAAAACAGATAGTCGACCTATCAAACAGATAGTCGACCTATCACAGAAAAACAGATAGTCGACTTATCAACAGATAGTCGAGCTATCAAATAAAACAGATAGTCGACCTATCAACAGATAGTCGAACTATCAGATAGTTGAACTATCCAAGCAGATAGTCAAACTATCAAGCAACACAGATAGTCGACCTATCAACAGATAGTCGAGCTATCAGATAGTTGAACTATCCAAGCAGATAGTCGAACTATCAAAGACAACAGATAGTCGACCTATCAACAGATAGTCGAGCTATCAACGCAGACAGAACGTCGACCAACTGATAGATGATCGTCGATCAGCCGATAGACGATAGTTGAGCGGCGTTCGACCATAGTCAAACGAAAAACAACTTAACCAAATTTACATCTGGAAAAGTGACCTCTAAAACTAGAGCAACAAACCTTTGACCATAGATAAATCTTGGGTCAAGAAACAGAAAGAGAAGACTAAACTCAAATCAAAACCTAGGGTACCAACACCTTTGACTTCCCTGAGAAATAATGGCTTGTCTATTTTTCCTCTAGGGAACTTGTTCTCAAGAAGAAAACTAGACAAGGTCTCATACCAAGCTCGAGGAGCTTGTTTTAACCCATATAGAGCTTTATTGAGAAAGTAGACATGATTAGGATAAGTAGGATTGACAAAACCTGGAAGTTGAGCGACGTATACTTCCTCATTCAAGTCTCCATTCAAGAATGCCGATTTCACATCCATCTGATAGAAAGTGAATCCTTTATGAGAGGCATAGGCTAGGAACAGATGGATTGCCTCGAGCTGTGCAACTAGCGCAAATGTCTGGTCGAAGTTAATCCCCTCCTCCTATCGGTATCCTTGAGCCACCAGCCTGGCCTTATTCTTTATGATGACACCATGTTCATCCAGTTTGTTTCTGAAGATCCACTTGGTGCCGATCACATTCTGCCCCTTTGGTCTGGGAACCAGCGTCCAGACGTTGCATCTTTCAAATTGATGTAGTTCATCTTGTTTGGCCAAAATCCATGCAACATCTTTGTTCGCCTCGTCGAACTTCTTTGGCTCAACCTGTGATAGGAAACTAAGATGCAAAATCTCATTAATAGTACCTCTTCGAGTTCTGATACTGTCGCGAGGATCTCCGATGATCTGATCTCTAGGATGATCCCTCACGTGTCGGAGCTCTAGAAGTCTTGCATCAGGAGCTCTAGCGATTTCTGAGGCTCCTTCCTCTCCAGGGAGGACTACTCCATCCTTATTGTCATCCTCTCCGATTGGCGTTGAGGTGGAGACCTTGACGTATTTTTGAGTTGCATCTTTCTCGGGCTCATCCAGGTGTAGCTTTTCGAGTCTGGCACCTGCATCTTCAAGAAGACCACTAGAAGACTTGCAATTAAGCAAACTTCCTTCATCAAATACAACATTTATTGATTCCTCTACCTCTAGGGTTTTCTTGTTGAAAACTCTATAAGCCCGGCTATGGCTACTATAGCCCATGAATATGCCTTCGAAACATTTTTCACCAAACTTAGTACGCGGGTACTTCCCATTATTCAGATCATAACATCTGCAACCAAAGATCCTCAAATAGGACATGGTTGGTTTCCTGCCTTTCAGTAGCTCGTAGGGCGTCTTACGATGACTTTTGTTGATCAATGCCCGGTTTTGAACATGACAAGCCGTATTGACAGCCTCAGCCCAGAAGTATTCTGGGAGTGAAGCATCATTCAACATTGTCATGCAGGCTTCAATGAGTGTTCTATTTCTCCTCTCCGCAACTCCGTTTTGTTGAGGAGTGTACGAGGAGGAAAACTCATGAAAGATACCAAGTTCTTCACAAAACTCTGTCTTAGCACCAGACTCGAACTCTGTTCCATGGTCACTTCTGATTTTGACCACTGAGCAGTTAAGTTCGTTCTGAATCTGCTTGACAAAGCTGGTGAAGATGTCAAACGTATCAGACTTGCGTTTTAAAAAGAACACCCAAGTAAATCGAGAGTGATCATCTACAATCACTAGCGTATAAGACTTCCCTCCTTAGCTATGAACTTGCATTGGACCAAACAAGTCCATGTGCAGAAGATAAAGACATCTGGAGGAGTCTTTGTCTGGGATGCCCTTAAAGGTAGCCCGAGTCTACTTACCCATCTGGCATGCAGGACAGGGACTATCTTTAATGCACTTAATAATGGGAGCATCCCTTACTAAGTCTTTGGAAAACAACATATTAATTGTCTTATAATTAATATGTGTCAATCTCTTGTGCCATTGTTCACAAAGAGATGCACTGCCTTTTGCAACGAGGCATACTGGGGTAGAAGAATCTAGACTGAGAAAATCTAAGCAAAAAATATTTCTGCTCCTAATGCCAGTTAATACTGTCTCCGAAGAGGCACATGATATTATCAGGCATTTATCCTTGCAGAACTTAACGTCATACCCTTTATCACATAACTGGCTTACACTGATCAGGTTATGATTTAACCCCTCAACATAAGCTACGTTAGAGATAGAGAGTATACCGTTGGAAATCGTACCGTAACCTCTGGTGACTCCCCGATCAGATCCCCCAAATATAACTTTGGGTCCATTCTCGACTGGAGAGTACTCCCGTAGCAGGCTTCTTGTCCCAGTCATATGACGGGAGCATCCACTGTCCAAATACCAAATGGGAGTTTTGTTGGCCTTTGGACATTCCTGCAAAACAGAATTAATTTGCCTTAGGAACCCAATCGAACTTGGGTCCTAGATTCCTCGTTAGCATACTCCCCCTCAATTGGTTAGCCCTACGAGTGGTCGGCCTCGCATTGCCAACATGAGGAGTCTCGTTATTCCTTGGATTAAACCAGCAATCCATGGCAAAGTGACCAACTTTGCCACAGCACCAGCAGTCAAACCTGTTATACCTCCTCTTAGGCGCCTGCTTCACCCTTAGAACCTAGGGTTCAACTGGGGCCGAGGACCTGGAGGTGGAGGCATCAAGATGACCACAGTCACATGATTTCTTCACCTCTTGGCTTTTCAGTGTGACAGGCTTGTCCTTAGGTGCCTGCTTCCGATTATGGCTGCTAGAGAAGTGACCATAATTTTCCACGCGGATTCCTCAAAAGGTGCCTTGAAGACACTCTCACTGAAGTTGCGGGGAAAGGTCCAACCATCATACCGGCTCTTTGGCTTTGCAACTGAGGGCCTGAAGTGATGGCCATATGTTGACTCAAAATCATGTTGGTTACAGGGAAAGCTGGGCTTTCTGAACTCAACAGGGCTGAGTGGGGCCTTTCCCTTTTCAGCAGCAGAGGCCTTCTTAGTAGCCTTATTCTTCCTCTGGTTCCTATTTCTCCTGGAAGAGGAACGAGGTGCCCTAACGTGCCCCAAACCAGCTCCTTTGGTCTGAGCAGTGAAGGTATCAACTAGTGGAAGAAATGTCTTAGGCATAGAGAAGCTCTTAACGATCTTCTTTTCTACAGCAAGTTGTTCTTCCAACTTGTCGATTTCCTCTTGCTTAAGATCGAGGAGCTTAAGGGACTCAGAATGCTTTGAAGTCAGGTCCAAGTGCTCCTGTCGGAGGGAGATCAAACTGGTGATCTCTTCCATCAGGGATACACTCTCACCTTTAATGAATTTAACTTCCTTTTTCTCAGCCTTCATTCTCTTTTGACATTCCTCGAAATTATTGAGCAGAAGCTCATACTTATCGAGGAGCTTAGCTTCACGGGCCAAAGGGCTATCCTCAGGGTCATCATCCTGAGACTTAGGATCAGAGTCAGAGTCGGAGAGAGGGGTGTGAGCTTTTACCTTCCCAGTAAATGGGGGGCAATCTCCTTCCGAGTCACAGCGACCCATTAGCCAAAAGTAGGCTTCCTCGTCATCGTTGGTGTTTGACGTGTCAGATTCACTCAGCGTCTTTGGCTTCTTCGCGATGTAACTCCTCTCCTTCTTCTTGTCTTTTGAGGACCTGTGCTCCTCTCCCTTTCCCTTCTCCCTCTTGCCTTGATGGCAGTCGGCCACGACGTGTCCTGGCTTGTTGTAACCAAAGCAAATAATGTCAGATGAGCGGTGTTTGTTCGGTTTGGAAACATACCTGTTAGAAGAATAGTTCTTCTTCTGATCCCTTGAGGAGGAGCCGTCTCTCTTTCTCTGATTCCTCAGCTTGAGGAACTTCTTGAATTCCCGTGTGATAAGAGAGAAGTCTTCCTCAGTCAATTCTGAGCCGGAGGAGCTTGGCTCAGAGTCTTCCTCTTCATCCTTCTTCCACGCATGGGAAGAAGCAGCACCCTTAGCCTTTCTGGAATGAATGGCTTTTAGGGCCACAGTCTTTTCTTTGGCTGCGGCTTTCTCTGCTTCCTCTTCAGTCTTCCTTGTGTTCAATTGAAGCTCATAGGACATGAGCTTCCGGAATAGAATCTGCGGGTCGGTTTCCGCAAGTCTGCCAAACTCCCGGATGGCGCAGATCTTCGTGTCCCATTCCTTAGTAAAGGACCTAAGGAACTTATCATTGAGCTCACCGTCAGTGAACACTCTTCAATATCCCTTGAGTGCATTGACGATCTTGAGGAAGTTTTCGAAGGTAACTCCGATCTCCTCCTTGGGCCCTTGCCTGAAGGCCTCATATTTCTGGTTGAGGAGGGATCTCCGATCGTCCCTCACTTCATCTGTGCCCTCCATTAATACAATCAGGCAGATCCAGAGATCCTTGGTTGTCCTGCAGTTGCAGAAGTTCTGCATCATAGAGTCGTCATCTGCGCTTACCAGGATGTTCTGAGCTTTCTTATCGAGTCCGAACAGCACCATTTCATCCTTGTCCATTTCCGAAAGTTTCTTGGGCACTTTCTTGGTAGGATCAATGGTGGAGGCCTTAGTGGGAATATAAGGTCCCTCCTCCACGATCATGAAGAGTTGGGGGTCGACTGCTTCCATGTAGAATCTGATTCTTTCCTTCCAGATAGGAAAGTTCAGTCTGGTGCACACTGGGATTTTGCCGGAGTACTTGAGTCCGTCCATGGAAGATATCGGTCTTCTTCTTGACACTGGTGGTAGGATTCTACTCAGGTGTGAACCTTTTTGATCAGTAACCTCCCTCTAATACCACTTGAAAGTCCACCTAGTGCCCACTAGCTTCACCTATGGGGGGGATAGGTGTCTTGTGGGGTTTTTGCGGAATTAAAAACTGTACCTGCACAAGTAAATCAAACAACACAGCACAGAAAAGACTCAAACAATTTATAGTGGTTCCCCATGTTGGGTACGTCCACTTTCCCCCTTCGACCTATCTCCTAACCAGGGATGACTCGGTCACTTCACCAACTGGATTGAAATCCAATCCTTACACTAACGGAAGGAACCCTTCCACACGTAGGAGTCACCACTCCCACAACACGGGTTGCACCCAACCCTTACAACTAGAGACCAATCGGTCCTTTACAAAGAAATTGAAAATAGATTGTATAAGAAATACAAACAACTTATGGAGATTAAGGAGCTCTTCGTTCGACGACGTGTTCTTGAAGTCAACGAAGAGTCTACAACCTTAGATCTCTCTTGGAATGAACCTTCCCGAAATCGGCGGCGGCTTGGAGCGGCGGCTAGGTTTTCGGAATAAGCGGCGGCGACGGAGAGCTGCTGGGGATTCAAACTTCGTAGCAAAGGAAGCAAGGTCTTCCAACGGTCACACTAGGATCGGTCGTCTAGATCAATTCGGAAGGGGAAGGTTTTTCCCGATCAACAAATCAAGAGACAAGGGATCTCTGGTTAGACGCGTGAGACGCTATGCTAGCCTAAGCTTCTATCGCCGGAGATCTGGAAGAACTTGAGATCAACAGCGGCAACAACTGCACGAACGGCGGAGACGGTCGGCAGAGCAAGATCGCGATCTAGGTCACGTCGGCGGCTGTTCTTTTTGAATTCGCGTATTCGTGTGTTTTTCCGCTCAGACATACGGAGGTATAAATACCTTAGGTCAATCACATGACCGTTGTGGGCCCCACCCACAATAAGACCTAAGTCTGGTTCGAAATATCGCAGGTAACATGGACCGGTTCAGAAAGAATCGGAAAATTGCCCAAGTCAAATTCGGCGAGAATCATAGGTGATTCTCGACGAATCGGCGAGAATCACCTACGATTCTCGCCGAATTCTACTTAGCTGAATTCTGGCTGCACTTATATAGAAGCCGGGGAGAATCGGCGGGAATCACACTTGATTCTCGTCGATTCTGCCTTAGAGAAATTTCTGGCGTGTCGAGACAGCCGGCTCCAATCGGCGAGAATCGTAGGTGATTCTCGCCGATTCGTGGAATTTAACCTATGGAGTTCGGTTGGCCTTTGGACATACCTGTTGTAACATCCCATTTCAAACTAGCCCTCTAGAAGTGGTTTTGTCATAACATAACCCTAGGAAACCCAAGAATTGAAGTCTATCGACCAAGAGTTCGAGTCACGGGTTGGTCGTGCCCGTGACCGACCCGTCACGCCCATGACATAGGGCGTGACCCCTTCGACGATCGTCGACCTCAGAAAGATCATCGGCGAGCTCAGAAATTTCAACATGGGCTTGGCACGCCCGTGACCGATCCGTCACGCCCGTGACCGTGGAATGACGTTGAGTGAGCTGAGCTCACTCAACGCCGTAGTCTGGATGGCGTTGAGTGAGCTTAGCTCACTCAATGCCATAAGCTAGACTGCGTTTAGTGCACAGACTACACTTAATGCCATCTGGTGTTGTCTGGATGGCGTTGAGTGAGCTGAGCTCACTCAACGCCGTAGATTGGATGGCGTTGAGTGAGCTTAGCTCACTCAACGCCAAGAACTAGACAGCGTTGAGTGCACATACTGCACTCAACGTCGTTAGTTGAGGCCTGGAATGGCGTTGAGTGAGCTGAGCTCACTCAACGCCGTAGTTCGGATGGCGTTGAGTGAGCTTACCTCACTCAAAAACACCTTGAGTAGGCTGGATGGCGTTGAGTGAGCAAAGCTCACTCAATGCCATAATCTGGATGGCGTTGAGTGAGCTGATCTCACTCAACACCATAGTTTGGGAGGGCCATTCTGGATGGCGTTGAGTGAGCAGAGCTCACTCAACGCCGTATCCAGGATGGCGTTGAGTGAGCAGCTCACTCAACGACACAGCATGGATGGCGTTGAGTGAGAAGAGCTCACTCAACGCCGTAGCTTGGATGGCGTTGAGTGACCTGAGCTCACTCAACGCCATTTTACTTAGAATTTTCTGGCAGGGTTTTTGGCTGTGTGCTGGTTCAGCTGAACCGGGTCGGTCTAGATGGTGGGCCCAAATGCATTATTAGGTTGTTCTTTTAATAAGACCCAATTAAGTCTTATTCTAATAAGTGTTGACCGGTCATGCCACGTGGCTGTCGGTTCTGAAAGCAAGGAGGAGCCACGACCATGGCCGAGAACCTTCTCTCATGGCCATCAATGGCACTTGATGTCGTGGTCCCTTCCCCTCCTCTTTAAACGGCTGGGTTCAAGTCCTCATAGGGAGAGGATGAGTTTCCATCCCTCCTCCAGCTGTTACAGAGCCGTTTCTATCCACCACCACCATGGTCGAGCCAAGCTTTAATGGACCATTAATGGCCATTGAAGTTTTGGCCTTTCCCCTCCTTAACCGAGCCCTTAAACAGCATCAGAGGCGCAAGGGGAAGGTTTCCAAGCCTTTACCCGAAGCTTTCGTGTCCTCCCAAAGTGCTATTGAAGAATTCCAGTGATGCCACCACCGCGCTAATGGCTTTCCGTCGATCTGCACGCCTCCAGCCCGCGAACAAGGTCCTCCCCTCCACTCTTTCTACGGGTAGATCTTAGCCTTCTTTAGGATTAAGAATCAAGCTCAACGGAGCCCGATCGGAAGAGCTCCTCTTCCCATTTTTCCCGCAAAAAAAATAAGCTAGTCACGGGTTCGCCGGATTCCGCCTCTCCGGCGGCCGCGCCGCCGCCCGACGATGGCCACCACCTCAACGGAGGTGGTGGTGGCGGTGGCCGGCCAGGGAGGAGGCTGGTTGGCTGGCGGCAGCATCTGGAATGCACTCCAGGTCGGGCTAATCTCATCCCTTGGCTGGAGGAAGAAGATGACTGGCACTGTTGGATCTGCTTAAAGATCCGTGTTGTTTAATTAATCTTTTTTCTTTTATATGAAATTTCTGTACTAAAATATCAGTCACTTTAGAAAATTTATGAAAAATACTCAAGGGATTTATATGAAGAAATGGTCAACATATAATTTGTAGCCCTATGGGTCTAATTTATTTTAAAATTAATTTGGGTCAATTTGGTCAACTGGTTTGACCAGGGAACCTCTTTTGGTGGGATTTATACCTAGAGATAGGCAGAGAATAAAAGGTGTGCCCACCCTTCATCTCTTGAGCAAATGATCTGAAATTTGGGAAGGGAGTCTACCCTAGCTATACCTAGGGCCTGTCCAAAAATGGGAGTTTTTGGAGAATGTTTTTTATAGTTTTTAGAAAAAATTAATAATCTTAGGAAAAATTAATTAGATGGCTTAATGACTTCCGAACCCTCCAAAATTTTGGTGCGTGGTCCCTGGGTTCATCATGAGGCTCTGTATAATGTTTTAGCTCATTTGGAGATGTTTTAGATTGGAAATGGACAAACCTAAGCCTTGCCCTATTAAGGGGTTTTTACGTCAAAAGTGCACTTTGAGATTTGAGTGGTCAAATCACCTCAACAGAGGCTGAGATTTTTACCACTGACTAGGAATGCTCTCTGGCGCCCTCTCATGGATTTTGAGGTAGATTGGGGTAAATTTGCCCTAGGACCCAAGGCCAAACCCTAAGGATGGATCTTGGTGGGTTTTGAAGGGCAAGTGGTCAAATGACTTGGTTATGATCTGAAACTTGGTAGATAGAATTTTAGGGTAGCTAAAATCCTCTTGTAGAAATCTAAATGGATTTTAAAGTAAATAAGTCTCTCAAAATCCTAACCCTAGTGTAGGCAACAAAACTTGTTGAGATAGAAAATATCACTAAAACTCACTGAACAGTGATGAGATTTGGGTAGAGTAGTTTTTAAGGTTAGTACAAGCTCTGGAGATTTTCTTATTAATTTAGGATCATTATTTTGGATACTTCATTTAAAATGTAGTAGTTTGTGTTATTTGCTTAGGAATTTATTATGGAGAAAATACTTTCTTAAAATTGATGAACTTTAGGCAGAGAACTTGTATCATGATTTTAAAGCTCTGTGACTTTGTATGAGATTTTTATAAGTTTAATTCTAAGGCTTGCTTCATTAAGTGTTGTTTCCCATGAAAACTTAATTAAATCTATTTTGGTGTCTAGCAAGCCTGTAAAATTATGATTTGTGCACAATGACCTTTTTTGTACCATATTAATATTCTGTAATATTTCTATAATTTTATGATTAGTAATTTCAGTACTTCCTTCTTTACATAGGATTAATGGGATTATAATGGAAAAGTTAATTAGAGGGTAAATACTTTCTGTAAAATCATGAAAATTAGTATTTGATGATACCTTGCTGTTATTTAGTCATTATTTTTGGGTGGCCATTACTTGAGAAAATCATGAAGCTCATGTTTTAAATTACTCATGGCCAACCTTTTGGGATAATTAAATAAATATCTGATTAATTAGAAAAATTATAAATTTCTGGATTTAGGCTAATTATGTCATGATAGACCTCCAAGAAATTTTATAGGAGATTTGGAAGACAATTTGGAGTACCTCCCATTGTATACGTCATATAGCTTAGAATGGTCTGCATATAGTAAAACCCCAGAAACTGAACTAGAGTGGGTAATGAACCTCGGGAGATGGAATTTTGGTAGTTTACTTGTTTGGTTAGGGTAAGTTAAATTAAGTTATTATTGAAAGTCAGGATGAGTAGAGTGTGAGATTGGCTAGTGTTAAGTGGTGTTCGAGAACGACGAAAGATCATCCACCCCGGTTGGAGAGGAAGAGTCTAAATACACTAGGTTAGATCTAAAGTAATTTGAATGGGATCGGGTAATGGGTAATAACCAATAAAAGTAAGTGTCTTGCGAAAGGGAATGATGGGCTTCAGCTACCATCATAGCTCCTAGTGCCCTTTGAGAGCCCTTCACAGGGAATACCAGGGGCAGTCCTGGGCTAACGTAAACCATAGGAATAATAATCTAAAAGAGAAACTAGAATATCTAGGGTTGCACATTCACACACCCCGGTAGCTAGGGAGGTAGAATAAGCTAGTTTGGTTGCAATTCAGTCGGTAGCTCTGAAGGTAGATGCACGGACGGGACAGTCCGGGGAGCCGAGAGCTCGAGGGTTTGAATACAGAATTAGGTGGTGGCTCTTCGGTATTTGATTGTCGTTCACACCGACATCGGTACGTTGACTCGACGGTGTGGGACACTTACCCAAAGAAAGTCTTGTGGATATAGCCAGCACTCGTACGCGGATACTCTAGGTTGTGTTCTTCTAGGGGCGTATGGAAGGGCTAGGCCCAGTAGTGTGGATACCCACCTAGGAGTGGGGGGCCCGACCCACTGTCTCCGTTTGCCACTACGGAGGTTCCTGGGAGTAAAGCTAGCTACCCGAACTGGGGGAACTAAAGGTCTATGGGCATAGAGTCGTGTGCGTGAGTTGCACTTGCATGAATCATGGATTAGCATATCACTACACTCATATTGTAACATCCCAATTCACGCTAGGCCCCTCGCACGAGTTTTGGAGTCAAGAGACTTGACTCGGGCTCGGGACGCACTGGAAAAAGGTGTCAAGTGCATTTAATGGAGTGTAGGGTTGAGTGATATCAAACGGATCGAAAGGAAATGGCCTAAGGGAAAATCGACGAGAATGGGAGTTGATACTCGCCGATCGACGGGTATCGGGAATGATACTCGCCGATCGACGGGTATCGGGAATGATACTCACCGATTTGACGGGTATCGATGGTCGATATCCGCCGGATTTAGAATTTCTGATTGAGTATTAGGCTAAGGGAAATTCACCGAGTATCATTATTGATACCCGACAAATTCTTCGAGAATGCCTAGCGATTCTCGCCGATCGTCGAGAATCCCCGGTGATACCCACCGATCGTCGAGTATCGCTGACTGATACTCAACACACTCAACGCCAGGAATTTCTGATAAGTGGACTAAGTGAAATTCGTCGGGTATCATTTTTGATACCCGACGAATTCATCGAGAATGCCCGACGATTCTCGCCGATCGTCGAGAATGACGGTTGATTCCCGTCGAATTTGACTTGTGCATTTTCTTCGCCCAGGCAGATTCGCCGGATTGTACAGGCGGACCGAATCGGACTTTGAGATTCGTGCTGATGATGACTCCTTGGAACAGGTCACTTTAATATGACCCATTAGGGGCGGTCCAATGGGGCGTTGACACGTGGCAGAAGGATTTAACCTAATACATCGATTTATAAGAGGAGATAAAGCCGAATAGCCATCCTTGCCGATCGTTCTTGCCATCATCATGGACCTCGTGAATCTGACAGAGCCGCGGAAAGCAGTCGGAGCTCCTGGAGCCGGCCTTCTCTCTCTCTCTCTCTCTCCTTCCTTTGCCGTGAAGAACAACTGCACCAAGCAAGAGATGCCGCAAAGAAGGATGACTAGATCCATGGCCGGAAATGATGGTACCACTGGAATCGAGATGAGCTTCCTCCCCTCTCCCTTGGTGCTAGATCTGTAGTTAATATTCTAGGAGAGATATTGACTCCTTAGGGTCTTGATGGTGAGGAGGAGATTTCTTAGGGAAAAGCCATGCCTAGGTCGTTTTCTAGGCTTAGTCCCCTCCAACCTCTTCATTCTTCAAAGATAAGATGAGAGAGTGATTCGTGGAGAAATATGGCTTCGTGAGGGTGAATAAGGGTGGGTGATTTTCTGGAGGAGTTTTTGGGAGATTGGTGCAAGGAGGAAGATGAACGGATGTCGTTCATCTCGCCATAAGATGCGTGCAGAAATCTGTTTTCTGTACGCAGCGACCTTCGTTGCCAATTTCGGGGGTGTTATGGTCATATTTGGGTTTTCGAATAAACACGAAAGTCCTATCCCTCGAAATTATCTTTCATACGAGTTGTTGCACGTTTCCAGGCGATACCTGTACCACGGGAAAGTCTGTTCGAATCTGCTGCGATTGGGGAAAAATCCTGTACACAGCAGGCTTCGAGTGAATTTCTGGTGTGATGCGATCAAATCTGGGCTTTCGAATAAACATGAAAGTTGTAGCCCTTGAAATTATCTTTCCAACGAGTAGTTACATGCACTCGTAGAATTTCTGTAGCCTCGAAAATCCTTGGTCAAAGTTGCTGCCCGGATTAAGGCTGCACCTAAATTCTTGGCTGTTTAACATGGAATGCGATTTTGTGGAATTTAATGTTGTGATCCAACTCGAGTCTTGGGTGAACTCTTTCGAAATAATCATCATAGTGATATGATAAGTTGAGGTTATAAATCTGAATTCATATAACGAGTTGTGGACAAGCTTAATTGAAGGAAAGAGCCTCATATAAATGGGTAGTTATAAATTGATAGATGTATAAATGATTTAACTATGGCCATGATGTATGTTGAATGGATAAAAGGGAATTAGTAATCCAATGCTTAGAGTGTCGTCTCCCTACGGCTAGTATTGTGGAAGTAATAAGTGCGGTGTTGACCGTCACTAGTTGGAATGAGATTGAGATGAGTAAAGTTAGACGGTTGGGCTTGGCCCTCGGTGTCCACGTCCCGAGGCTCCTTTCGCATTTGAGGGATGGTTGGGCTTGGTTCTCGGTGTTCACATCCCGAGGCTCCTTCCATGCCACGATATTGTGAAATTGCATGTGGTGTGAGTCGACACATGGTGTCGTAATCCCGGGTTAAGGATAGTGTGGCAGGTCTACGAGCTTGCCAATCGTCACACCGATGGGAGTTGACAGCTAGACCTTGGACGGTTGGGCTTGGTCCTCGGTGTTCACGTCCCAAGGCTCCTTCCGTGCCAAGTGAACGGTTGGGCTTGGTCCTCATGTTCATTTTCGAGGCTCCTTCCGTGTCACGCATAGGCCAGTTCGGGGCTAGGATCTTGGTGCTCATTTACCAAAGAGAACCCGCTGAGCCGTAGTATACATGTGAGCTCCACTGTTGTGTTCATAGCGTTGAGGCGTACGGAGGCCTAGGCTACGTACTTTGGAGACCAGCCTAGTAGTGGAGATGCCCGCTCTACTATCACTGTTTGGCCATGACGGTTGACGCCGGAGAGGTCAGCTACCTGCTCGAATAGTGGGAACTATAAGTCTTTGTCGACATAGCGATTGCATGTGCTTGATCATGGGTGATTCATTGCATTGCATACATAGCATTGCACTTCATTGCATACACAAGACCCTCATCGTATAAGTTTGTATGGGCACTCCTATAGGATGAGTTACTTATTGATGAACAACCCTAAACTTATATGCTTGTATGGGCATCCATATAAGTTGAGTTACTTACTGTTATAACATTATACTCTCTTGCTGCTGTAGATGGTAGAATTGTAGAATAAGAGCTTGTTCATTTGTATACTTACTTCACCTGCTTGTACTATTGTTGTATATATATTGTACCAGTTCCTTTCTCCGCCCGGTGCTGAGGAGTCGTCGGGGGAGCAGATGTGAAGTCACTTAGTCTTTATGACTAACGGTTGCTACGTCTTCCTTTTTAGGAGGAAACCACACAGGTGGAGCAGCAGGCTATACAGCTGGACAGCCAAGCTAGGACGACCGGGCCTGAGGCTCTGGTACCGTCGCTACCGTCGGTTACAGATGTAAGTGAGAGAGTGTGTGTGTTGTATCCCTTCGGGGCAATTCTATTTACGTACTCTTATTATGTATAAGCTTGTTTAGCTTCTCTTTTGATGTACTTATGGACTTATGCTTGGTGTGGATTGACTTCATTTTTATTATTATGGTTGGGTTGGCATTTATATGTTGATATTGGTTGTAGCCGACAGGATAGGCGTCTTGTGGAATAGGCTAGGCCGAGTGTTAGTGTTACCGCAAGGCGGCTGTTCTAGGCATAAGACCCCTCTCGTGTCGTGTTCTGTGTTCCGGGAGGGGGGTTTTACAAATGGTATCAGCTTGCTACGATCCTCCAAGGGGAAAGTCACTTAACAATGGTGCCACCCCCGTTTCATTAGTCAGTTTGGGGACAAACTAACTTAGCAGAAGCAGTGGTGTGCCCATATGTAATTCACACAAAGTTTGTCAATCTTTAACCTTAGATTAGCCAACCTAACCATAGGTTTGTACCCTATGTGTAGATCCCAGTACATGCTGAGCCAGTGAGGGGCACCCCCGCCCCGTCCGTGCCAACACAATTCAAACAATCAGAGCTGGGGCAGACGCTCACAGCTATTTTGGATGCCTTTAGGTCCTAATCTCAGCAGGCACCTGTACAACAACAGGGTTTGGGATCTAGTTGGTTAAGCACTTTCCGAGCTCTCTCCCCTCCCGCTTATATTGGGACAGAGTCGGTGGTGCGCACGGAAGAGTGGCTCGACACTATACAAGAATTGCTGGCAGTAATAAGATGTCCAAACAACATGGCGGTGACCCTTGTGGTGACACTTTTAGAGCTGCATGCCAAAAGGTGGTGGAAGTCCCTCATGGGCTCCACTTTTCGTGGAAGAGTGTACACGTACATTAGTTGGAGTGAATTCTCTGAAGCCTTTTTAGAGCATTTCATCCCCTCGGCCGCTCGGGATGGTCTTGAAGAGAGATTTTTGCAACTAAAGCAAGGGTCCATGTCGGTGACAGAATACCAACGGGAGTTTCAGCACTTGGCTAGATTCGCCGACTCCTATGAGTTGGATGATAGAGGGTACGCCAAATGATTCTACAAAGCCTTGCGAGATCCCCTAAGGCAAGCCCTTTTGTTTATAGCGGACTCTAGTCTGGCGGAGATTATCGATATGGCGAAGAGATTGGAAGCGGATCACCTGGGAAGTGGTAAGAGACCAGCGGAGGGCATGATGGAAGCCGACCCTAGCAACATAAGGATATTTGACAATAGAAGAGGAAGAGGATATCGGAGGGGTGGCGGGCGTTTCCCCCAGAAATTTAGAAAGGAGAGCCCGGTTCCGCAACCGCCAGCATTACCTCCACCTCAACAATTTCAGCAACACGGCGGAAGGCAGGAACGGGTGTGCTTTGAATGCAACCAATCGGGCCACATTCGACGCTACTCCCCGCAACTGCTTGGAGATGCTCCTTTTGCTCTCCCTCCAGCAGACCCGCGGGGGAGAGGGTATGTTTGTGGTCGAGGACGAGGACCACGAGGAAGAAATCCCGGACCCGCTCGAGATCAGATGTATGCCTTGGATATGACTCAAAAGCGGAATCCTCAGGAGATGATTGCAGGTACGATTTGAATTAGCCCTTTTGCTTCCATTAATATCTTCTAGTGGCTTAAGATATACTAGACGTCTAGCTTGAGTATTATTAAATGACACTTGGGCACCGTGATGGTCGGCGGGAAACCGGCTTATACGTTATTTGACACCGGTGCCTCACATTCTTTCGTGTCTGAAGACTTCATCAAGGATATACACAGATTACAATATTTCACTGGTATTGCTTGAAGAGTATGCCTCCCAGACGGATCTGAGATGACGGCAACCGCGAAGTGTGAGTTGGAGATAACCATTGGGGGAAAGACCTTTGATACCCCCGCCACAATTTTGAGAATACCAGAATTCGACCTCATTCTGGGCATGGCATGGCCTGATTGGCACCATGCAAGAATCGACTGCGCGAAGAAGCACATCTATTTAAGACATGGTGATACTGATGTAGTCTTCCAAGGTACAAATTTCGCACCACGAATATTGTTATCCTCAATCCAGACCGTGAAAGCTCATATGAGAGGGGATGCAGTCTACATGATATGTTTCGAACTAAAGGAGATGAAGGTATATGTGAAGGATGTGCGGGTAGCACGGGAATTTCCCTGAGGTATTTCCTGAGAAATTTCCAAGGTTACCCACGCATAAAGAAGTGGATTTTCAGATTAAGCTTGTATAAGGAGCTAAGCCTGTCTCCAGGACCCCTTACCGGATGGCCCCAAAAGAACTCACGGAGTTTAGAGTTCAACTGCAGGATTTGGTAGAATCAGGGATTGTTCGCCCCAGCTCATCACCTTGGGGAGCCCATGTTCTATTCGTTAAGAACAAAGATGGAACCCTGCGTTTATGTATAAGCTAATCGGGAACTCAACCGACTTACGGTACGGAACACCTATCTGTTACCTCGGATCGATGAGTTGTTCGACAAACTGGTGGGAGCGCATTGGTTCTCCAAGCTAGATTTGTGCTCGGGGTATTACCAATTGAGAATAAAAGAGGATGATATTCCGAAAACGGCTTTCAGCTCAAGGTAAGGCTTATATGAGATCACAGTGATGCCGTTTGGGCTCACAAATGCCCCATCAGCTTTCATGAGCTTGATGAATAAAGTGTTTGAGCCCTATCTGGATGTCTTCGTCATTGTGTTCATTGGCGACATCTTAGTCTACTCGAAGACGGAGGACGAACATGCCGGGCATTTGGCCTTAGTTCTTGAAAAGTTAAAAGAGCACGCCCTGTTCGCCAAGTTTAGCAAGTGTGAATTCTTGCTTAGGGAAGTGGCTTTCTTGGGTCATGTAATCAGTGGGGCTGGACTAGCTGTGGATTCGGCCAAGGTGCGTGCCGTGAAGGAGTGGTCGTCCTTGAAGTCGGCGGCCGATGTGAGGAGTTTTCTGGGACTTGCTGGATACTACCGCAAGTTCATAAAAGGATTCTCCAAGATTGCCCTCCCGCTTACTTCTTTGACAAAGAAAGGTGTGCCATTTGAGTGGACACTCTAGTGTGAAGCGGCATTCCAGGAATTGAAGGATAGACTTACCTCCGCCCCGATCCTTGTCCTTCCGTATGGGAAGGAAGAATTCCAAGTTTACATGGACGTGTTTTATCAGGGGTTGGGAGCGGTGTTGATGCAGCATGGGCACGTAATTGCTTATGCTTCAAGACAATTGAAGAAGTATGAAATCAATTACCCGGTGCATGATTTAGAGCTAGGAGCAGTGGTGTTCGCCTTGAAAGAATGGAGGCAATATCTATATGGCGTCCACTGCGAAATCTTCTCGGATCATAAAAACTTGAAGTACGTCCATACCCAGAAGGAATTGAACTTAAGACAACTGCAGTGGTTAGAGTTTCTATGCGACTATGAGTTCACCTTGAACTACCACCCCAGAAAAGCGAACTCAATAGCCGATGCGTTGAGTTGGAAAGTACCCGGCTCGAGCCCAGAGTCTCAGTTGATGAGCATGGAGTTGGCACAGATGATTGAGGAGATGGACATTACCTTAATATTTAAGGCTTCTTCGGAATATACGTAGTACCTGTCCAGTATGAGCATAATTTGTGATATCCGGGATCAGATCCGAGTGGAGCAAGGATTGGATGCGGCTTTAGCCCCGACAATAAAGTTAATCGAATACGGGACTACCGACGAGTACACACTAAAGGAGGGCCTCGTTTACTTTCGTGGCCTGCTTTACATTCCCAAAAGTGGCAGAATCCGGGAGGATATCTTGAGAGAAGCACATTGCTCTCAATATTCCGTGCACCCGGGAATTTCAATGTGAAAGTGAGAGAAAGATCTACCTTGACTCTAGAGGGGGGGTGAATAGAGTATTCTAAAATAATATTTACAATAAAATTATAAGGCAGTGGAAGATTTAATTTAATTATATGTGTAAGGTGCTCGTAGAAAAATAAAGTTAAAGCAAGAAATAAGAATCACACAGCACACAGCAATAACAAACACACAGCAACCAGAAGACACAAGGATCTATAGTGGTTCCCCAAAAAGCCTTGGTACATCCACTATTCTACCACCCTTGGTAGGAATCCACTGCAGGATGAGTTGATCAGGTGTCCTGGGCACAAACTAGCTTTTGAAAATGTGCTCAAAAACCAGATCTAGATTTTTTGATAAGGTGTCTTGCCACCACTGAGTTTTGATCAGGTCTCAGAAACCAAATTCAGAGCTTTTGAAGGGAGTTTTGATAACCTTTTTGCAGCAGGAAAAGAAAAAGAAAGAGATGATGATGTCTTCTCTTTCTCAAATCACTTAGAGAAGACTAGTGGATTGTTGGTGTTGTCAAAGCTCCCCCTGAATTATAGAATGGTTCAGGAGTGAGAGCTTTGCAAGGGTGATAGGCCTACAGAAGCTTCAGATCTCCAGCAGAAGATGATTCCAGCAGGTGCTGAATTATTTTGTGTCTAGAGTCCTTGATGTTGAAGCCTTTGAACACTTGAAGATTCAGTAGATTTGTAAATCACAGAAGTTGAAATCTTGATCAGAGAAATTGTGTTGTTCAATCTTCTGTAATGTAAACTAATTCTTCTATCTCTTTGTATTGTCTGTGTTGATCACTGTATCTTGTGTATCTATGTTATCAGAATGAAAACTGAAGGAGTATATCAGATATTCTCTTAGACGACCGTTTAATCAGTCATAAATGACTTCCATAATAAACAACTGTATCTGGGGAAAGTCCTAAGCAATATTCCTTTTATTCTTTCCTTGAAACTTGCATCAGATTGATTGAAACGGCTAGAAAATCCTTTGCAATCAATGTAAGAATTAATTCTTATTATAATCCATAACTGTCCTTAAATTTGAATTCTGAAGGCGTCGATCTCTCACAGAAATCATCGATCTTAGCTCTACGATCGTCGATCTGAGCTCAGAGATTGGATTAACAAAGAAGACAGAAAACGTCGAACTGAGCTCTACGATCGTCGAACTGAGATCAGCGACTAGGAAACTAGCTGAAGGAAGATCGTCGATCTGAGCTAGAAGATCGTCGACCGGAGTTCGACGACTTAGCCGGGGTTAGCTCAGAGAGCGTCGAACAGAGTTTGACGTTTCGTCGAAATGAGTTCGACCAAAATTGTCTTCTTCTCAGCTCTAAGTCTTGATCTTTGAATAGTCCTGGGGCAAGCTTCAAACCTATGTTCTAAGCCCTAGACTCATTCTAATTTGACCTTTTCAACTATACATCTAGGTCAAACAAATTTTCCTTAAAACATAGTGATCCTTGCCCAAATTAGTAATAGGGTGTTCCAACAATCTCCCCCTATTAGGGTTAGGATTACTATTTACAGGACTCAGTAAGAAATACAAAAGCATATACAGAAAAGAAAAATTTAAAACAACAGAGCCGAACATATGACATAGCAGCATTCAGATAGAATACCAGCAAATGTTTAAAGATGAATGTACTGTCTGCTTACAGAATTAATTTCCTTTCACTGCCTTTCTTAAATACAATCTCTCTGTTGGGATTGAGAGCCTCTTTCTTTGACCTTCTGTCATAATCTGCACCTAAGGAGGTTTGAGATCTTGGCCTGGGAACTACAGCCTCAGGATGCAGTTTCATGTAATCCTCTGGGTCAAAGAACTTCCTTGAAGCATATTTCTCCAGCTCTGCCTTTCTTTGCTCTGAAAAAGTAGAGATGGATGGAGTGAAGGAAGGTTGGGAGAGTATATCTTGAAGTAGTTGTTGGTAGGAGGAGGTAGAAGCAAGCTCAAGAGGAGAGAAAGGGGAATAATCCATGAAGGAGTCTTCCATGATATTGAATGATGGAATGGTGAGAGGTGGATAATAGTGGAGGGAGTGGAATGTTTCTGAAGTGGCTGGAGGAGAAAGAGGTGATGAGATGGTAATGGGGGAAGAGATAGTTATGGTTGAGGTGATTGTTGAGGTTGATGTAGAGATGGAGGTAGAAACAAGTGGAGGAGAAGGAGGAGAGGAGGCAGGAAGTTCTTCTGGAGCCAGAGAAGAAGTGACTGCGGGAGTCCTTGTGCCTGAAACTATGGCAGTCCTGGCAGGATTTATAATCTGCCTGTCCTATTTGCAAAATAGGGCACAGGTTAATCTCTTAGATGCATTGATGTGCATCCTATTGGAAACCAGTAATTTATGGCATCTGTAATGTAGGAAAACCCCTAGGATCCTCCCAAAATTTACAAAACTTTTGTTAATTTTCTTTTTGATCAAATCAAAGAAGATAGATCCCCAATTCAGATGTTTCTTGTCAACTATTGCTCCCATTAAACAGAACTGATACCTTGAGATGGTATCATATGCTGAGTGCTTGGCCAGCAGCACTTTGCCCACAACATCAGCCAAAAATCTATATTCAATAGATAGATTCTTTTTCAACAGCTTACTAAGGTTTACAACAGAGTGACCCATTTTATCTAACATGGAATAAAAATCTTCACCAGACATATCGGGGGAATCATCTACAGAACTTAAGTTGAATACCTCAATTAGAAGAATAGGGGACAATGGTACCTGAGTCCCGTTGATCGTGCCGACTATGGTCTTCTCATCCAGATTGTTCGTAGTAAAAACCCATTCCTTTATTTCGTCGGCGGCTATTTTCATTCTGGTCGACATGATATCCACCAACTGTTATTCCTTGAAGACTTCCAGAATGTCCTTAAAAATTTGATCGCTGCCATCGAAAGAATCCATATCGATATCAAACCCAGTGTCAAACTTCATCTTTGCGAGAGCCGCAACATTCACTGCCATTGAAGACCTGCAAAAAGATTACCAAACACAACCAAGTGTAGTAAAGTTTGGAGGGAAAGAAAGAAATTGCAGAGAGTATGAATGCGTAAACGAAGAACGACGACGAAGAATGATTTTTATATTAGGGTTCGACGGTGGAAAGGAAGAATCGTTGAACTCGGTTCGACGATTAATGCTTCTAAGGGAAGTCGAAGAGATTTCAATATCATTGATCTCCGTTCGATGACATTGACGAGCATCGAGCTCCGTTCGATGACCGCTGAATAGAAAGAAGGATAGCTTAAAGCTATCAGGCAGAGATGAACTCAAGTCGACGATTTAGGAAACGTCGATCTGTGTTCGATGATTTTTGGGAAATGTCGAGCGCAGTTCAGAGACAAAAACTGTCCTACAGACACAAAAGAAAATAAGTTTTTGGCCTAATCTTGGTCTATTTTTAGATTTTCAAAATCTTGGAATTTATTTTAGACAGCCTCCATCTAGCATTCCTAACTGATTAAGGAAGAAGGTATGTTTCTTCTCATCCAAAGGCTTGGTGAAAATATCTCCCCTTTGCAAATCAGTTTGGATATATTGTAGTTCAATTTTATTCTTTTCAATATTATCTCTTAGAAAGTGATGCCTAATCTCTATATGTTTTGTCCTACTATGGAGGACTGGATTTTGTGCTATGGAGATAGCACTAGTATTATCACAAAAGATTTTTGACCCTTCTAAGTTGTAGCCATAGTCTAGAAGCTGGTTTGAATCAACAGAATTTGTGAGGAACAACTGCCTGCTGCCATGTATTCAGCTTTAGCAATTGAAGTAGACACAGATGTCTGTTTCTTACAGAACAAGGAGACAAGTATGTCACCAAGGAACTGACAGGTTCCACTGGTGCTTTTCCTGTCTACTCTGCATCAAGCATAATCAGCATCTGAAAATCAAGTTAATTCAAATCCTGAGTCTTTTGGATACCAGAGTCCTAGATTTTGACAACTTTTCACATACCTGAGAATCCTCTTTACTAAAGTTAAGTGTGACTCTCTAGGGCTTACTTGGAACCTAGCACATATGCATGTAGCAAACATTATATCAGGTCTGCTAGCTATAAGGTACAGTAAAGAGCCAATCATTGATCTATATGTTGTCTGATCAACATGTTTTCCATGTTCATCAGCATCCAATACAGCATTAGTAGGCATAGGTGTTTTCATACAAGATGCTTCAGACATACCAAACTTCTTAACCAATTGTTTAGCATATTTGGTTTGAGAAATGAATATGCCTTCAGCATGTTGTTTGACTTACAATCCTAGAAAGAAGGAAAGCTCACCCATGCTACTCATTTCAAATTTAGAATGCATTAGGTTGGAAAACTTCTTGCACAAATTTGAATCAGTAGACCCAAAGATAATATTATCTACATATATTTGTACTAGTGGGGTATGGGACTTATGGGTTCTAATGAAAAGAGTTTGGCCTACTCTACCCCTAATAAAATCATTTTCCAGAAGAAAGCTTGCTAAGGTCTCATACCATGCTCTAGGAGCTTGCTTGAGACCATATAATGCTTTGTGCAATTTGAAAACATGATCAGGATAAGTTGAAGAGATAAAACCTGAAGGTTGTCTAACATAGACTTCCTCTTTGATGTCTCCATTGAGAAAAGCACTCTTCACATCCATTTGGTAGACCTTGAATACCTTATGAGCAGCATAAGCTAAGAATATTCTTATGGCTTCTAACCTTGCAACTGGTGCAAAGGTCTGGTTGTAGTGTATTCCTTCTTCTTGAGAGTAGCCTTGAGCAACTAGCCTTGCCTTGTTTCTTACAATGAGATCTTGATCATCCAACTTGTTTCTGAACACCCACTTTGTTCCAATAATTGAGTGATCCTTAGGCCTTGGCACTAGTTCCCAAACTTTGTTCCTCTCAAATTGATGAAGTTCCTCTTGCATAGCAATGATCCAGTGGGGATCTTGTTCTGCATCTTGAATGGATTGAGGTTCCACTTGAGATAGAAAGCAAGTGAGCATCAGGTTCTGGTTGACCTGATTTTTGGTTTGCACACCAGCTGAGATGTCTCCAATCACTTGGGATATTGGATGATCTCTTGTTTTTACTAAATCAACAGGGGGTGTTGATTGTTCACCAACCATTGTTGTTGTTTCCTCTTGTGGAACAACAACTGGCTCTTTTAGATGTTGCACATCCTCTTCATCATCACTGCTCTCATCCTTTTGCTGGATAGATGAAGAAGCTGTATCCTTTTCTTCAACCTGTAATCTGTCCATTCATTCTGAAAGAGAGTGTACCTGCAATGGTTCTATGGTAGAAGCAGACTTCTCCTTATAAAATATGTTAGTCTCGTCAAAAGAAACATGAACAAATTCTTCTATTTTAAGAGTAGATTTATTATATACCCTATAAGCCTTGCTGATCATGGAGTATCCCAGAAACACCCCTTCATCATCCTTAGCTTTGAATTTTGCTAAATATTTCTTGTCATTATTGTGTATATAACAAATGCAACCAAAGATTCTGAAATAGTCTACTTTAGGTTTCTTCCCTTTGAGCAATTCATAGGGAGTCTTGCCCTTCAGTTTATGTATTAGACTTCTATTCAACACATAGTTGGAGGTGTTCACTGTCTCAGCCCAAAAAGATAGAGTTAGGTGAGCATCTGTCAACAATGTAGTAGCAGATTCAATTAGGGTTCTATTTTTCCTTTCAGCTACCCCATTTTGTTGCGGAGTTCTAGGAGCTGAGAAAGTATGCCTGATCCCTTCACTCTGACAGAACTCTTGCATAAGAAGAGAATCAAACTCTGTCCCATGATCACTTCTGATCAGGGCAATGTGAGTATTGAACTAAATCTGTATATATTTGAGAAACTCTGTCAGACACTTAAAGTTATCAGACTTTTCCTCAGAAAGAATACCCAAGTAAATCTGGAGAAGTCATCTATAATCACCAAAGTATAAGATTTCCCTCCTAAGCTTTGTACTGTAATGGGTCCAAAAAGATCCATGTGTAAAAGATACAAAATCCTAGGTGAATCACTCTTATTAATTGACTTAAAACTATTTTTAGTTTACTTGCCTAATTGATAGGCCCTGCAGAGTCCTTCCTTCTTGTAGGGGCCAGAAGGTAGTCCTCTAACAAGGTTGTCCTTGGTCAGCCTAGCAATGGTTCTAAGGTTTAGGTGACCTAGTTTCTTATGCAATAGATCATTTGGTTTGCATACTGAATTAAATAAGCAAATGTCTATATGGGTTGAAAGAAAATCTACAAGATAGATGTTACCTTTCCTTTTACCTGTTAACACAGTTGTGCTATCCTCTGACTTGATCTTGCACAGGGATTTGTTGAAAATCACCTTATATCCTTCATTACATAGTTGACTGATGCTGATCAGGTTATGCTTCAGTCATTCCACATATTCCACCTTCTTGAAAGTGACTGAACCTATCTGAACAGCACCATATGCTTTGTTTTGACCAAAATTTGATTCACCAAAAATTACTTTGGGTCCAAGTTTGGTTATGAAGGATGATAGATTCTCCTTATTCCCTGTCATGTGCTTTGAGCATCCACTATCTAGATACCATTGTTGGGCCATCTCTGGATAGGTCTTCACCTGCACATAAACAACTTATATGTTTTTGACCCAGTTTACCTTGGGTCTAGGTTTATAGCCTTTAAATTCAGAAAAGAAAGACATCCCTGGCTGACTCTTATATCCTTCAGGATGGTATCTCCTAGGTGGTACTATCCATTCAGTATAAGGGTTGAAGCTTTGGGATCAGGGACTTCTAGGATTAACTTGAGATTTACCTCTGAAAGATGGTTCAAAGCTCTGAGCTCCGTTCGACGATCGTCGACCTGAGTTCGGCAATCTTGGGTCAGATCGTCGAGCTCCGTTCGAAGATCGACTATACAAGAGTTCAGAGTTCAGAAGTCATCGATCTTAGTTCGACGATCCAGCCTTGGATCGCTAATCTCTGTTCGATGATCGTCGAGCTCTATTCGACGTTTTCTGTTGAACTTGATTTTCCTTAGGTAAATCTGGATTCTTCCTAGCTACCTCTACAACACCCTTTCCTTTATCAGAAATAAATTTAATTGGGGTTGTTAATACTATAGGTTGGCTGGATGAAGCACCCAAGCCCAATGTACTGTTGAATCTTGAGTTCAGTGTGCTTGTAATGTCCATCAGTCTGATGCTTCTCCCATTAAGGGATTCTTCAATCTGCTTGGCCTTGGATAGTTCACTTTTCAGTGCAGCTATCTCCTCCCTATAGCACTCTAACTCCTAAGAGAGTTTGAGGTTATTTGATTTTAGGACACTGTAGTCATATAATTGAATTCTGAGAGAGAATATCTCTTTCTCAGACCTTAGCAAATCTAAACACAGTGTCTTAAATTTAATTTTAAAGTCCTCAGAAGTAAAATCAAAAGAGTTTATTACCTCATCCTCTTCAGATCCAGTTTCAGCTTCAGAATCAGACTCTTGTTCTGCATCAGAGTTTTGCTGGGAGGCATTGATTGCCATCATGCAGAATTCTTTTTCCTCAGCATCATCCTCATCATCACTTGAGCTGGATGAGGCTTCTGATTCTTCTTCAGTGTCACTCCAGCTTTCAGCTACAAATCCTTTTCTTGTATGTTTATTTTTGTTGGATGAGGATCTGTGGTTGTTGTTCTTTCTGGAGTCCTTGTCTCTTCCTCTCTCATTTCTGTCCTTCTTGTCCTTGTTTTTATTCTCTGGACAGTCAGACACAATGTGTCATGGCTTCTTGCATCCAAAGCAGATGATTTCTTTGCTGTTGGACCTATCATATCTAGGCTTCTCATGCCCTTTGAATGACTTCTTTCTGAAGTCCTTCCTGACCATCTTATAAAATCTTTTGGCAAGTAGACTTAGGAGCTCATCATTTCATGTAGCTTCGTCTTTGGGCTCCTCTTCTTTAGCTTTGAAGGCTATGGTATTCTCCTTTCTGATGACTGGAGAAGTAGCCTTTTGTTCTTCTTCCCTATTCTTGATGAGCAGCTCATAAGATTTGACCTTGCCCAGATGAGCCTCTGTGGTAATTTCACTTAGGCTTCTGGCATCTTTAATTGGCCAGATCCTTTAATCCTAAGTGCTGGGGAAGCACATTAGGATCATGTCATTGAGTTCAGTGAGTATGATTTCCTTGTCCAATGACTTTAACTCACTGACTATCAGACTGAGCCTGGTGTACATGTCTGCAACTGATTCAGCTTCACCTTTCTTGAAGTTCTCATATTGGGATATGAGATGGGATCTCCTATCCTTTCTTTCATCAGCAAATCCTGATACAATTTCTGAAAGCTTATCCCATATGTCCTTAGATGAGCAGCATTCAACAACCTTCTGGAATATCTCATCAGACATAGTCTGAGCAAGAATATTCATGGACTTTGTATCTGCAGTTTTCCACTTCTTTATTTCAGCATCTATTCCTGAGGGAGGTGGAACAACACTTGTGCTTGTGGTCTCTAGAGGTCTTGGACACACTGTCAAAACAGAATTGAAAATGTCCTCATCAATAGAATTCATGTATAATCTAATCCTTGCCTTCCAAAGTGCAAACTTGGAAAGATTGCATACTGGAGGTCTTGTGCTAGCATAGTCTTTGTTCTATGCCATGGTTTTTGTATGAAAATTAGTATAATATAAAGAGTAATAAATATCCTCTATAGAAGGTTTATCTTATCAAGGATCTTTTGGTTCAGGTGTTAGCTTGGTCAACCAATCTGTTGAAAGTTCAGATGGTGAGTAACCAACCTGCCTCTGATACCAATTGAAAGTGAGAGAAAGATCTACCTTGACTCTAGAGGGGAGGTGAATAGAGTATTTTAAAATAATATTTACAATAAAATTATAAGGTAGTGGAATATTTAATTTAATTATATGTGTAAGGTGATTGTAGAAAAATAAAGTTAAAGCAAGAAATAAGAATCACACAGCACACAACAATAATAAACACACAGCAACAAGAAGACACAAGGATCTATAGTGGTTCCCCAAAAAGCCTTGGTACATCCACTCTTCTACCACCCTTGGTAGGAATCCACTACAGGATGAGTTGATCAGGTGTCCTGGGCACCAATGAGCTTTTGATAAGGTGCTCAAAAACCAGTTCTAGATTTTTTGATAAGGTGTCTTGCCACCACTGAGTTTTGATCAGGTCTCAGAAACCAAATTCAGAACTTTTGAAGGGAGTTTTGATAACCCTTTTACAGCAGGAAAAGAAAAAGAAAGATATAATGATGTCTTCTCTGTCTCAAATCACTGAAAGAAGACTAGTGGATTGTTGGTGTTGTCAAAGCTCCCCCTAAAATGTAGAATGGTTCAGGAGTGAGAGATTTGCTAGGGTGATAGGCCTTCAGAAGCTTCAGATCTCCAGCAGAAGATGATTCCAGCAGGTGCTGAAATATTTGGTGTCTTGAGTCCTTGATGTTGAAGCCTTTGAACACTTGAAGATTCAGTAGATTTGTAAATCACAGAAGTTGAAATCTTGATCAGAGAAATTGTGTTGTTCAATCTTCTGTAATGTAAACTAATTCTTCTATCTCTTTGTATTGTCTGTGTTGATCACTGTATCTTGTGTATCTATGCTATCAGAATGAAAACTGAAGGAGTATATCAGATATTCTCTTGGACGACCGTTTAATCAGTCATAAATGACTTCCATAATAGATAACTGTATGTGGGGAAAGTCCTAAGCAATATTCCATTTAGTCTTTCCTTGAAACTTGCATCAGATTGATTGAAACGGCTAGAAAATCCTTTGCAATCAATGCAGGAATTAATTCTGATTATAATCCATAACTGTCCTTGAATTTGAATTCTGAAGGCGTCGATCTCTAACAGAAATCGTCGATCTGAGCTCTACGATCGTTGAACTAAGCTCAGAGATTGGATTAACACAGCAGACAGAAAACGTCAAACTGAGCTCTACGATCGTCGAACTGAGCTCAGCGACTAGGAAACTAGCTGAAGGAAGATCGTCGATCTGAGCTCGAAGATCATCGAACGGAGTTTGACGACTTAGCAGGGTTGAGCTCAGAGAGCGTCGAACGTAGTTTGACGTTTCGTCGAACTGAGTTCGACAAAAATTGTCTTCTTCTCAGCTCTAAGTCTTGATCTTTGAATGGTCCTGGGGCAAGCTTCAAACTTAAGTTCTAAGCCCTAGACTCATTCTAATTTGACCTTTTCAACTATACATCTAGGTCAAACCAATTTTCCTAAAAACATAGTGATCCTTGCCCAAATTAGTAATAGGGTGTTCCAACACAAAGATGTATGCCGGCTTACGATAGACGATGTGTTTGCCCGGAATGAAGAAGGATGTCCGATACTTTGTCACGCATTGTGAAGCCTTCCAATGAGTGAAGGCGGAGTGCAGGAGCCCCGGTGGTCTGTTGCAATCGTTGTAAATCCCCGAGTGGAAGTTCGAGGATATTTCCATGGACTTCATACATGGGCTACCTCGCTCCCGCTTAGGAAATGATTCAGTGTGGGTGATCGTTGATCGTTTGACGAAAGTTGCCCGGTTCATTCCTATGAAGAAGGAGTCTCATGTGGATGTCTTAGTACGCCTTTTTGTGGAGCAGTTTGTACGGTATCATGGCGTACCTAAGACGATAGTTTCAGACCATGATGGTCGTTTTACCTCCAAGGAGTGAAAGGCGGTACAAGCGTATTTGGGCTCGCGCCTTACCTTCAGCACCGCATTTCATCCTCAGACGGACAGGCAGTCTGAGCGGACCATCCGAACATTGTAGGATCTGTTGAGGTTGTGTGTGATAGATAGGGGAGAGCCGTGGGAAAGACTCTTGCCCTTAGTGGAATTCTCCTACAACAAAAGCCATCAAGCTAGCATTGGCATGGCGCCCCATGAAGCCCTTTATGGAAGAAGGTGTAGAACCCCCTTGTCTTGGGTGCAAGACGAAGACCCAAAGGCATTGGGAATTGAGTATATTGACGATACTGATGCGGTTGTTAGGCTTATAAGGGACCGTATGTTGGAGGCTCAAAGTCGGTAGATGAAGTATTATAACGCAAAGCACCATATGGTGGAGTTTCAAGTGGGTGAAAAAGTGTTCCTAAAAATCCTGTCGATGCATGGAGTGTCACGGGTGTGGGGAGTGAAGAAGCTCAGCCCACGGTATGTTGGACCCTATTTCATAGTGGAAAGGATTGGCCCTTTGGCATATCGGCTGGAGCTACCGCCCGAGCTAGAAAATCTCCACGATGTGTTCCATGTATCATCGCTTCGGAAGGCGCTGTTGCGTCCTGAACAATACATCCCCACAACTGATGGTAAGGTAGCGTCTGACAGATCTGTGCGACTGGAGCCGGTACGAATCGTTGATAATGAGATAAGAACCTTGCGCCGCAAAAGTGTGCCTCTTGTAAAAGTGCTATGGTCTAATCATGGGAAGGAAGAATTTACTTGGGAGCCGGTGGACTTGATGTAGAAGCGCTACCCAGAGCTGTTCTCCCAAGGTAACATTTTATAGCGCATAATATTTTGTACTTGCATCCCCATATCCCTAGCCTGATTTCGGGGACGAAATCTTTTATTTTGTTTAAAGGATTTGTAACGTCTCAATTCGCGTTAGGCCCCTCGCACGAGTTTTGGAGTCGAGAGACTTGACTCGGGCTCAGGACGCACTGGCAAAAAGGTGTCAAGTGCGTTGAATGGAGTGTAGGGTTGAGTGATATCCAACGGATCGAAAGGAAATGGCCTAAGGGAAAATCGGCGAGAATGGGTATTGATAGTCGCTGATCGACGGGTATCAGGAATGATACTCGCCGATCGACGGGTATCGGGAATGATACTCGCCGATTCGATGGGTATCGATGGTCGATACCCGCCGGATTCAGAATTTCTGATTGAGAATTAGGCTAAGGGAAATTCGTCGAGTATCATTGTTGATACCCGACGAATTCGTCGAGAATGCCCGGCGATTCTCGCCAATCATCGAGAATGCCCGGTGATACCCACTGATCGTCAAGTATCGCTGAATGATACTAAACGCACTCAACTCCAGGAATTTCCGATAAGTGGACTAAGTTAAATTCGCAAGGTATCATTGTTGATACCCGACAAATTCGTCAAGAATGCCCGACGATTTTTGCCGATCGTTGAGAATGACGGTTGATTCCCGTCGAATTTGACTTGTGCGTTTTCTTCGCCCAGGAAGATTCGCCGGCTTGTACAGGCGGACCGAACCGAACTTCGGGATTCGTGCTGATGATGATTCCCTGGACCGGGTCACTTAACTATGACCCATTAGGGGCGGTCAAATAGGGCGTTGACACGTGGCGGAAGGATTTAACCTGATACATCGATTTATAAGAGGAGATAAAGCCGAACCCTAGCCATCCTTGCCGATCGTTCTTGCCATCATTGTAGACCTCGCGAATCTTATAGAGCTGCGGGAAGCAGTCAGAGCTCCTGGAGGCGGCCTTCTCTCTCTCTCTCTCCTTCCTTTGCCGTGAAGAACAACTGCACCAAGCAAGAGATGCCGCAAAGGAGGATGACTAGATCAATGGCCGGAAATGATGGTACTGCTGGAATCGAGGTGAGCTTCCTCCCCTCTCCCTTAGTTCTAGATCTGTAGTTAATATTCTAGGAGAGATATCGACTCCTTAGAGTCTTGATGGTGAGGATGAGATTTCTTAGGGAAAAGCCATGCCCAGGTCGTTTTCTAGGCTTAGTACCCTCCAACCTCTTCATTCTTCAAAGTGAAGATGAGAGAGTGATTTTTGTAGAAATATGGCTTCGTGAGGGTGAATAAGGGTGGACGATTTTTTGTAGGAGTTTTTGGTAGATTGGTGCAAGGAGGAAGATGAATGGATGTCGTTCATCTCGCCTTAAGATGCGTGCAGAAATCTGTTTTCTGCACGCAGCGACCTTCGTGGCCTATTTCGGGTGGTGTTCTGGTCATATCTGGGTTTTTTCCTAAACACGAAAGTCGTAGCCCTCGTAATTGTCTTTCCAACGAGTTGTTGCACGTTTCCAGGCGATACCTGTAGCCACGGGAAAGTCAGTTCGAATCTGCTGCGATTGGGGAAAAATCCTGTACACAGCAGGCTTCGAGTGAATTTCTGGTTAGATGCGATTAAATATGGGCTTTCAACTAAACACGAAAGTTTTATACCTTGAAATTATCTTTCTAATGAGTGGTTACACGCAATCGTCGGATTTCTATAGCCTCAGGAATCCTTGGTCGAAGTTACTGCCCGGATTAAGGTTGCACCAAAATTCTAGGCTGTGTAACGTGGAATTCGATTTGGTGGAATTTAATGTTGCGATCCAACTTGAGGCTTGGGTGAACTCTTTCGACATAATCATCATAGTGATATGATAAGTTGAGGTTATAAATCTAAATTCGTATAACGAGTTGTGGACAAGCTTAATTGAAGGAAAGAGCCTGATATAAATGTGTAGTTATAAATTGATAGATGTATAAATGATTTAACTCTGGCCATGATGTATGTTGAATGGATAAAAGGGAATTAGTAATCCAATGCTTAGAGTGTCGTCTCCCTACGGGTAGCATTGTGGAAGTAACAAGTGCGGTGTTGACCGTCACTAGTTGTAATGAGATTGAGATGAGTAAAGTTGGACGGTTGGGCTTGGCCCTCGGTGTCCACCTCTCGAGGCTCCTTCCGCATTTGAGGGATGGTTGGGATTGGTCCTCGGTGTTCACGTCTTGAGGCTCCTTCCATGCCATGATATTGTGAAATTGCATGTGGTGTGAGTCGACACGTTGTGTCGTAATCCCGGGTTAAGGATAGTGTGGCAGGTCTACGGGCTCGCCAATCGTCACACCGATGGGAGTTGACAGCTAGACCTTGGACGGTTGGGCTTGGTCCTCGGTGTTCACGTCCTGAGGCTCCTTCCGTGCTAAGTGAATTTTTGGGCTTGGTCCTCGTGTTCATTTCCGAGGCTCCTTCCGTGTCATGCATAGGCCAATTCGGGGCTAGGATCTTGGTGCTCATTTACCCAAGAGAACCCGCTGAGCCGTAGTACGCATGTGAGCTCCACTGTTGTGTTCTTAGCATTGAGGTGTACGGAGGCCTAGGCTAGGTAGTGTGGAGACCAGCCTAGTAGTGGAGATGCCCGCTCTACTGTCACTGTTTGGCCACAACGGTTGACGCCTGAAAGGTCAGCTACCTGCTCGAATAGTGAGAACTATAAGTCTGTGTCGACATAGCGATTGCATGTGCTTGATCATGGGTGTGTCATTGCATTGCATACATAGCATTGCACTTCATTGCATACACAAGACCCTCATAGTATAAGTTTGTATGGGCACTCCTATACGATAAGTTACTTATTGCTGAACGACCCTCAACTTATATGCTTGTATGGGCATCCATATAAGTTGAGTTACTTACTATTATAACATAATACTCTCTTGCTGCTGTAGATGGTAGAATTGTAGAATAAGAGCTTGTTCATTTGTATACTTACTTCACCTGCTTGTACTACTGTTGTATATATATTATACCTATTCCTTTCTCCGCCCGGTGCCGAGGAGTCGCCGGGGGAGCGGATGTGAAGCCACTTAGTCTTTATGACTAACGATTGCTACGTCTTCATTTTTAGGAGGAAACCCCACAGGTGGAGCAGCAGGCTATGCAGCTGGACAGCCAGGCCAGGACGACAGGGCCTGAGGGGACGGTACCGTCGCTACCGTCGGTTACAGATGTGAGTGAGAGAGTGTGTGTTGTAGCCCTTCGGGGCAATTCTATTTACGTACTCTGATTATGTAGAAGCTTGTTTAGCTTCTCTTTTGCTGTACTTATGGACTTATGCTTGGTGTGGATTGACTTCCTTTTTATTATTATGGTTGGGTTGGCATTTATATGTTGATATTGGTTGTAGCCGGCAGGATAGGCGTCTTGTGGTACAGGCTAGCCCGAGTGTTAGTGTTACCGCAACGCGGCTGTTTTGGGCATAAGACCCCTCTCGTGCCGTGTTCTGTGTTCTGGGAGGGGGGTCTTACACATATTTGCATACAACCGACACCCCAACGTATAAATCTGTATGAGACTTTTTATAGTATGGGAGCCTTGCAAAAGACCCCTTAACTTATAAGTTTGTATGGGCATTCATATAAGTTAAGGTTACTTACTATTTACTTACTTGCTTTCTATTTGTCTATTTTACTACTCACTACCGTAGAACTGCTAGATGTACTCTATTTTGATTAGTTGTTTATACACCATGAACAATTGTTAGACTAGTTCCACTATCATCCGTTTGATTATTCTCCACCATTGTAGCTTCCCTTTCCTCCTCTCCGCTCGGTGCATAGGAGCCGTGGGGGGGAGGGCTAGGGGATGATAGGGCTTAGTCTTTATGACTAATGGTTTTCGAACCACAACATTACAGGAGCTCCGAATGGGCTTAGTCTCATAAATCTGAGGAATTAGTAATCCAATGCTTAGACAAATTCCTCTGATCGTTAATGGCCATGATGTATGTTTAATTCCCAGTCCTTTGTCAGAGATCTGAGGAATTTGTCGTTTAGCTCACTATTAGTTAAGGTGTGACTGTAGTTTCTGAGGCCATTAACGATCATAAATTTTTTTTTCAAAACTGTCAGCAATAGTATCATTAGCAACTTGCTTAAATGCCTCGTATTCTTGATTCAACAGAGATCTACGATCGTCTTTAACTTCCTTAATTCCTTCCATGAGAACTACAAGACAGCCTCACATCTCCTTGGTAGATTTGTAGTGGAATAAGTTTTGTAACATTGAGTCGTCCAATGCACTCACTATGATATTCTTTGCGTTTTATCTAAGGAGACTAGGTAAATTTCATCCTTGGTCAAATCCATCATCTTCTTTGGAATCATAACCGTAGGATTCAGAGCAGAGGGCTGTGTAAGAATGTGAGGTGCTTCTTCCACAATCTGAAATATATGTGGAGCTTCTGTTGGGGTTTCTCGTGAGGGTTGGCACAACACTTGTGCACGCAGCGGAAAGGAAAAGTACGAGAACAGCCCAAGAGAACTGGATCTGGCCATAATCGTTGTATCAAGAAGTAAACCAAAGAAAAACTAGGGCAAAATACCTTAGTGGCGTTGAGTCACAACTCAACGAAGATGCTCCAAGTATTGAGTGTTGTCGGTGGCGAGTTGTACGTGGAACAATATCCACGTCTCTGCAGAAATCCACACGAGTAGGAGAAACCCGAACTGCTCGTCGCACGAACAATCGGGAGGAAGACAGCCGCACCTTTGCAACTCCACTGACTGCTAGGTCCGCGCCAGGAGAGGCAAGAACAACGACTATCGCCGGAAATGGGAGGGTCAGCGGAGCAGACACGGCGGCGGCGGAACACTTCCGTCCGGCGATGTGCGGGATGCGGCGGAACGAGCGATCGGCGGAACTTTTTCCGTCGGGTTCTAATCGGCCGCAAAAAGCACAAGTCACTCAGTTTTCCAAAAACCTAAGTGTCTATTTATACCAAAGGTATAAATAGACCTAAAGGAATGGCTATCCGCAGACCACACAGCATAAGGTCCCTGGAAGAATTTGGCGAGAATCGGCAAAGGCGTTCGGCGAGAATCATCCGCCAAGTCGTCGAGAATCAGGGACGATTCTCGACGAATGGCCTTTAGTCGTTGAGTCATACTCGACGACTCTCGACGATACTCGTCGATCGGCGAGAATCATCAGGCAGATTCGGCGAGAATCGATAGACAGTCCCGACGACTAAGTCTTTGATTCTCGACGAATCTATCAGATTGATTCTCAACTAAAACCCCATAGTCGTCGAGACATTCTCGACGACATTGCCTTGGTCATCGAGACATTCTCGACGATTTGCCTTGGTCGTCGAGACATTCTCGACGATTTGCCTTGGTCGTCGAGACATTCTCGACGACCTTTCGACTATCCATGCCCTATGAACTTTATTGGCAACAATTGCCTGACCCCATACATAATGGTGATTGGTAACCTTTACCAATACGGTCAATCTTCCAACTCCTCCACAGCTCTTATGTGCGACCCTGCAAGCTCATATCGCGTTGGCAGTGAGATTACATGTTTGACAACTTCTAGATCACCATGGTAACTCCAACAGTCTCCCACTTGATCTTGGAAGTATCAAATCATAAACCTCACAAACAATGAGCGGCATCTAGCAATGCATCATTGCTCCCCAAGCAATAAGAGTTTATAACTCATAAGCCTTCATGAACAATGTATCAGCGTTGTCTTTGTCCCTTTGTCCCTTACATCTGGAAAGAACTAGAGGCATGGACCGTGTCACCCTCATAATAGCTCAATCCAAGTTTCCTGATCTAGAACGGACATCCAGAGAATGGTGAGGCCAATATCACATATTGACTCCACCAAGCATGGCCATGCATTTCTCAGTCCAGTTCCATCAAGGGGCCCATGGATGCAACTCCTGTCATATAGGAGGACAAATTCCATATCTGCTCACACACAAACATCCAAATGATTCGTAACGTGCCCAACAACCACCCTTATCATCAACCTTTCTCAAGGAAGACTTTAGATGGCATCAAAGCATGCTCTTCCTCACTTGATGAATGTTGTGACTTCAGGTCAAAGGACCACAACACCATTGTCAGTAGAGACCTACTTGTGACACGATTAGATAACAATCCACAAAGTAGTCTCTGGTTGGGTCTATCCAGTACAACTTGTTCACTAACAAGTACCCACGTGATGACTTGATATCAAAATATCATGACCTGTGAGAACTGTCCATCAGTCAACGCACGTGCTAGTCTTCATGTATCATCATTACCCTTAGATCCTATGATGATACCACGACCAGGGACTTTTAAGAATGAAGCTTCAAATGAATCATAGGCTCTCACATTCAAGTCACGTACTTGATGTCCTATGGAAGCGAACATTCTAAGGGTATTCATTATGTTAACATTTAACTATCATATAGAAAAACCATAATAACGGAATATGCCATTAATTGTAAAAAGAAAATCTGGGTACACAATTCATCATATGAATAAACAATAAACAGCCAACAGAATATATCTTTACATGCAACCCACAAGGCACCCACTAGACTTGATCATTCAGGTATCGTATACACATTGATCTAGTATGACCATCATGCTTTCTCTGCGCGAGAGGCTTTGTCAGTGGATCTGCAATATTCTACTCAGTCGGCACTCTGCAAATGTTCACATCTCCTCGTTCGATAATCTCACGAATAAGATGGAACCGCCGAAGTATGTGCTTGGAGCGCTGATGGGATCTAGGTTCCTTAGATTATGCAATTGCACCATTGTTATCACAGTAGAGAACTACGGGACCAACAATGCTAGGAACTACATCAAGCTCGCCGATGAATTTCCTAATCCATACAGCCTCCTTCGCTGCATTAGCTGCAGCGATATACTCGGCTTCCGTTGTAGAATCAGCAACTGTCTCTTGCTTGGAACGCTTCCAGCTCACAGCTCCTCCATTCAGGCAAAACACAAACCCTGACTGAGACTTTGAATCGTCCCTATCAGTTTGGAAGCTAGCATCCGTGTAACCACTTACAACGAGCTCTTCCTCTCCACCATACACCAAGAACACATCCTTAGTCCTTCTCAAGTACTTCAGGATATTCTTGACTGCAATCCAGTGACACTCACCGGGGTCTGACTGATACCTGCTAGTCATACTTAAAGCAAAGGAGACATCGGGTCGAGTACATACCATTGCATACATGATTGATCCAATTGCCGAAGCATATAGAATCAACTTCATGCGGCCCTTATCTTCACAAGATTTTGGACCCTGGTCCTTAGAGAGATTCACACCATGAGACATGGGCAAAAATCCTTTCTTGGACTCAAGCATGTTGAACCGCTTCAACACCTTATCGATGTATGTACTCTGGGTCAAACCCAGCAACTTCTTCGATCTATCTCTATAGATCTTAATACCAAGTATATAAGTCGCTTCACCCAAGTCCTTCATAGAAAAGCAGTTCCCTAGGTTGTTCTTAACAACTTTCAGGGTAGGAATGTCATTCCCAATCAACAGTATGTCATCTACATACAGTATCAGGAAGACAACAATGCTCCCACTGATTTGCTTGTAAACACAAGGCTCATCTTCATTCTTGATGAAACCAAATTCTTTGATTTTCTCATCAAAACGAAGATTCCAACTTCGAGAGGCCTGTTTTAGTCCATATATGGACCTATTCAGCTTGCATATCTTAGTGGCTTCATTTGGGGATACAAAACCCTCGGGTTGTGTCATGTACACTTCCTCAAGGAGGTTTCCATTAAGGAAAGCTGTTTTGACATCCATCTGCCAGATCTCGTAGTCATAATACGCAGCAATAGCAAGCAATATCCTTATGGACTTTACCATGGCAACAGGGGAAAAGGTTTCATCATAGTCAATACCATGAATTTGTCTAAAACCCTTAGCCACCAGTCGCCCTTTGAAAGTCTGTACATTCCCATCCATGTCGGTCTTCTTCTTGAAGACCCACTTGCACCCTATGGGTCGTACCCCTTCAGGTGGTTCCACCAAGTTCCAAACTTGGTTTGCATACATGGAGTCCATTTCGGATTTCATAGCCTCAAGCCATTTGTCGGAGTCCGGTCCATTCATAGCCTCTTGGTAGGTTGCTGGTTCATCATCATGATCCATTAGCAACACATTACCTATTTGAGACATGAGAAATCCATATCTCTCAGGCTCAATTCTTGGTCTACCAGATCTACGCAGGACATGTGTTTCTTGAGTAGGTTCTCTAGCTACAACACCTTGTAGTCCTAATTCAGAATCCAATTCTGGTTCATTCACTATTTATGGTTCTTGAACTTCTTCAAGTTCTACCTTTTCAGTCTTTCTTGATAAGAACTCTTTCTCCAAGAAGACACCGGTCCTTGCGACAAACACCTTGCCCTCGGACGGTAGGTAAAAGTAATATCCTTTCGTTTCCTTAGGATGTCCCACCAGATAACATTTATCTGATTTGGGTTCCAGCTTGTCAGGCATTTGACGTCGCACGTATGCCTCACAGCCCCAAATTTTAATGAACGACATACTAGGACGTTTCCCAGTCCATATCTCATATGGTGTCTTCAGAACCGTTTTTGTTGGAGCGCGATTCAGTGTCATAGCAGCAGTCTCTAAAGCAAAACCCCAAAAGGAAACAGGCAGGTCTGCATGACTCAACATCGAACGTACCATGTCTAACAGAGTACGATTTCTCCTCTCAGACACACCATTGTGCTATGGTGTTCTAGGTGGAGTGAGCTGTGATATAATACCACACTCTTTCAGATGATCACGGAACTCGTGACTCAGGTATTCACCACCTCGATCGGATCGGAGTGCTTTAACCCTTTTGCCCAACTGGTTTTCTACTTCATTCTTGAACTCTTTGAACTTTTCAAAGGTCTCGGATTTGCACTTCATAAGATACACATATCCGTATCTACTGAAATCATCAGTAAATGTAACGAAGTAGAAATACCCACCTCTAGCCATGGAACTCATGGGTCCGCATACATCACTATGTACAACACCCAAGAGATCCTCAGCCCTCTCAGTATAACCAGTGAAAGGAGTTTTTGTCATTTCGCCTAACAAACAAGATTCGCATCGCTCAAATGATTCATAATCAAATGAGTCCAAAAGTCCATCCTTATGGAGCTTGGATATGCGTTTCTCGTTTATATGGCCCAAATGACAATGCTAGAGATACGTAGGGTTTGAGTCATTCGTTCTTAGTCTTTTATTATTTTCTACATTATAGATCATATGGTCTAAGTTCAAAACATAAAGACCATTAAACAGTTGGGCTACAGCATAACAAACATCATTCTTAAATATGGAACAACAGTTGTTCTTAATTATAAAAGAAAATCCAATCATGTCCAGACATGAAATAGATATAATGTTTCTAGTTATGGCCGGAACAAAATAACAATTATCTAGTTCTATTACAAGCCCACTGGGCAAAGAAAGACGGTAAACCCCTACGGCTACAGCAGCAACTCTTGCTCCATTGCCGACACGCAGGTCCACCTCCCCTTTACTCAGCAATCTTCTCCTTTCCAGTTCCTGCACATTTGTACAAATGTGAGAACCACATCCGGTATCCAATACCCAAGATGAAGGAGCAGAAAGGTTTATCTCTATAACATAAATATCTGAAGCGGAAGTCATACCTCCCTTCATTTTCTGCATACCCTCAATATAAGAAGGATAGTTCCTCCTCCAATGACCAGCCTTGCTACAGTGGTGGCATTTCCCTTCCTTCACCGTGCTTTTCTTCTTCTTCAGTGCAGAAGACTTGGGCTCAAGATGTGACTTAGGTCCCACCTTCGTCTTCTTGAAGCCCTTGGCCTTGCCCTTGCCCTTATGCACCATCAGTATGGGTCTGGTAGGCTTGGCCTTCTTCATATTGATTTCGGTAGTTCTCAACATGCCTAGGAGTTCGGGCAGTGTCTTGTCTATTTCATTCATGTTATAGTTCAAGACAAACTGCTCGTAGCTGTCCGGCAACGATTGCACGATCAGATCTGTGGCCAACTCTTGACCCAGAGGAAAACCCAGCCTTTCAAGGTTCTCTATATACCCAATCATCTTGAGTACGTGAGTCCCTACTGAGTCTCGAACTCCCATCTTGCACTGAAACAACGCTTTCGTGACGTCAAACCTCTCTTGACGAGCCTGCCCTTGAAACATTTTCTTGAGATGCTCGTCAATCTCCTTGCACCCCATGTTCTCATGTTGCCTTTGGAGCTCAGAGTTCATGGTGGCAAGCATGAGGCATTCGATGTCTAAAGCATCATCGGTATACTTCTTGTAAGCATCCTTATCAGCACGGGAAGAATTCCCAGTCGGCACCTCGGGGGATTCTTCTTCCAAGACATAGAGCTTTCGCTCTTGCCTGAGAACAATTCTCAAGCTCCTGTACCAGTCCATGTAGTTAGTCCCATTGAGCTTATCCTTCTCAAGGATGGCTCTCAGAGACAAAGTGGAGTGTGAACCACTTGCCATGGAATTCTACAATAATTTATGCAGAATAAAATCAGTACCAAAGTTTCAAAATACAATTTATTTTAATTTGGACTCTAATTAAAACTCCCACTATTTTATTCGAACTAATAGCCCTCACTATCAATTCGGAGAGTTCATGCGAGCTACTCTCTTAGTGGACAAGATCCGTATTTCATCAACACAATGAGTCAGCTTTGGCTTTCCTCTCACGATGTAGTTATTTAGGTAGGCAACGCTTGCCAATTGCATCCTCATGCAATTCTTGTATGGTTGGTGAATAACTCTTTATTCGCATCCATCATATGGTGCATGCCAACCCTATGCCTCTAGGCGCTCAACCTTTGAGGTCACCTAGTTAAGCGGGGCCCGATGTCGACAGTGGGATATCACAATTATCCGCTCGCACCCTTACCAAGATAGATTAATGCACCTTGCTTTGGCAAGCCCACACTTCATCGATCGAGGTAGGAAGAGTGTCATCCATCGGAAGGCATCCGAACACTTAATGTTTGATGAAGGGATTTAAATTTTGATAGTATGTTAACAATTAACCATGATCAACATTTGATCAATGTGCACATCTAAATAAAATAAAACATTTCTAGAATCCTCATGCATCCCTTATGAGCACAGCAAGACACTATCAACATTTGATAGAGCAAAGGGCTAAATCTGAACATATGGGCATTTCCAAATATTCAGGTTTACATGCATTGGACAAAGGGGAAAGGCAACTCAACTTAAAGCAGTAGACAAGCTCATCTCTCTTTGCTGGATTCAAAATCCAAAACAAAATTCGAGGGATGGTTACTGCTAAGGAGACAACAACTTCTACAATTAGAAATTGCTACGAAATCCCAGACGTTCCTGGCAGGGTTCCAAGGGGCAGCGCCCCTGGCGGTGGTCCCGCTGAACGATCAGCGGGCGGGGTCAAGGGGCAGAGCCCCTGCAAAATCACCACCGATTTCCCTTGGAAAAATCATCAACAATTGATGTTCCAGGAATAAATCCAAAGATTTAGAACACTTCTAAATCCCTAGGTTTACACGTGTTGGAATTCCCTAACTTCCAACACAACAATCATGGCTGAAACCTCCCTCTGATACCACTGTTGGGGTTTCTCGTGAGGGTTGGCACAACACTTGTGCACGCAGCGGAAAGGAAAAGTACGAGAACAGCCCAAGAGAACTGGATCTGGCCATAATCGTTGTATCAAGAAGTAAACCAAAGAAAAACTAGGGCAAAATACCTTAGTGGCGTTGAGTCACAACTCAACGAAGATGCTCCAAGTATTGAGTGTTGTCGGTGGCGAGTTGTACGTGGAACAATATCCACGTCTCTGCAGAAATCCACACGAGCAGGAGAAACCCGAACTGCTCGTCGCACGAACAATCGGGAGGAAAACAGCTGCACCTTTGCAACTCCACGGACTGCTAGGTCCGCGCCAGGAGAGGCAAGAACAACGACTATCGCCGGAAATGGGAGGGTCAGCGGAGCAGACATGGCGGCGGCGGAACACTTCCGTCCGGCGATGTGCGGGATGCGGCGGAACGAGCGATCGGCGGAACTTTTTCCGTCGGGTTCTAATCGGCCGCAAAAAGCACAAGTCACTCAGTTTTCCAAAAACCCAAGTGTCTATTTATACCAAAGGTATAAATAGACCTAAAGGAATGGCTATCCGTAGACCACACAGCATAGGGTCCCTGGAAGAATTCGGCGAGAATCGGCAAAGGCGTTCGGCGAGAATCATCCGCCAAGTCGTCGAGAATCAGGGACGATTCTCGACGAATGGCCTTTAGTCGTTGAGTCATACTCGACGACTCTCGACGATACTCGTCGATCGGCGAGAATCATCTGGCAGATTCGGCGAGAATCGATAGACAGTCCCGACGACTAAGTCTTTGATTCTCGACGAATCTATCAGATTGATTCTCAACTAAAACCCCATAGTCGTCGAGACATTCTCGACGACATTGCCTTGGTCGTCGAGACATTCTCGATGATTTGCCTTGGTCGTCGAGACATTCTCGACAATTTGCCTTGGTCGTCGAGACATTCTCGACGATTTGCCTTGGTCGTCGAGACATTCTCGACGACCTTTCGACTATCCATGCCCTATGAACTTTATTGGCAACAATTGCCTGACCCCATACATAATGGTGATTGGTAACCTTTACCAATACGGTCAATCTTCCAACTCCTCCACAGCTCTTATGTGCGATCCTGCAGGCTCATATCGCGTTGGCAGTGAGATTACATGTTTGACAACTTCTAGATCACCATGGTAACTCCAACAGCTTCCATGTAAAATCTGACTCTTTCTTTCCACATGGGGAAGTTTTCCTTAGTGCACACCGACAACTTCATCGAAGACATATCCTTGTTTCTGTCCAATGCAACTGAGCAGTATATCTTGACAAATAGATAGGAGATCTAATTCAAGGTATTAGCCTTATATCGAACAACCTCCCTCTGATACCAATTGAAAGTATCTAGTGTCAACCTAAATCACCTAGAGGGGGTGAATAGGTGAGTTCTGCGTCTTTTTGAGGAATAAAAATTACTGAAAAACAAACACACAGAAACATAAAGATTTATAGTGGTTCCCTGAGTTGGGTACTTCCACTGTCCCGCCTCACCTATTTACCATGAAGGGCTAGATTCAGCTACTTCACCTTTATCTCAGATTGCACACAATCTTATACCTCGGAGCCTCAACTCCTACAATTCGGAGACAACGCTCCTACTACTCGGAGAACAAACTCTCCTATAACTGTGAGAACAACCTCTCCTACAGCTCGATCCTAAATTAAGGATCTATAACTCCGAGAGAAAAACCTCCTACAATAGTAAAAAGTTTTACACAAAAAAAGATTAATAATAATCTTCAATGGATCTGAAATCTCTGATCCCTCCTTCCTCTGAAAAGTTGATCTTGAACGTCTTGAAGAACAAGAGTAACCGAAGGCTTTGAATATTTGATCTGAACATATGGATTAAATAGATCTGAGTAGAATCGGAATCTTCAGAGGTCAATGATCTAGTCAATTAGCTGGAGGAAGAACGAATCGTGTGGCAAGAATTAGTCGGTCGAGCAAGTAGAGTAGATCGATCGTGCGCCGACTGGAATGTTTCATTCTTACAATTTATTGATTTTAATAAATAAGCACAATTAGGGTTGATTGAAATCCACCCTACATATATATAGTAAACCTCCTTCTACAATGGCTAGAAATATCCTTCCTAATTGAGAAATCTGAAAACCACTATACATGGCGATCTGGACAACCCGAGTCGAAAATTTGAAAATAGAAGAAAAAACCCTAAGTATAATTCCTCGAGTATCGTCGATTATATACGGGTATACTAGTTGAAACACTTGGAAACTCAGAGATATTTACTTGAGCAATTCCAGCCAAATCGATCATGTAACTCAAAGCTTGGAAAAAGAGATACTCGACAAATTTGACGAGTATCAGCTAGTATACTAGACATATTCGACGAGTATCGACTAGATGACTCGAGGCCTGCTTAAGTGATATATGACGAATATCACTTAGAGAAATCCATAGAAGTAAAATCGAGAAGAATCGACGAATTTGTCGTGTATCGACATGTATATTTGACAAATTCGACGAGTATTGATAGATACACTCGACGAATTCGACATTTATACACGATCATACTCGATGATGTTTACTTAACTGATTTCCAGGAATTATGTGATTATTCTCTAAGTAAATACAACGAATTCGCCGAGTACCAGTAAGCATACATGACGAATTCGATGAGAATTATGAGTATGCTCGGCGAATTCTACGAGTTTTCATGAGTATACTCGACGAATTCGACGAGTATCTAATATTATAATCAACGAATTTTACTTAGGGAAAATATTCTCTTCTGAAAGCGCAGCTTGATCTTCTTGGATTCTTCTAATGTACTTGAAGTAGAAGTATACCCCAATAGAAAGATTACACTTGAGTCAACACCTTGGCCTACACAATGAATGATTACATTGTATAGTCCTGTGTTTTAAGACCCACTGTAACCTGACATTGGGTTGTACTTAGCAATATCATCCTAACTAGAAAACAACATCAAATACATACTCAATTCCTTTTAGTTCAAGGGACACTTCTTTAAATCGGAGTTATTGTGGATATAATACCCAACAAGCACCTGTTGCACGCCTTGCTGCACCCAAAAAAAAGAACAATACGGCCATGAAGGCTATCTCCACTGAACATTTGTCTCAAACCCCGACGAGACGGGTGGAGGATCGAGTTATCAAGAAGCTGAGGCCCGATCCAGGTGGGGGGAGGTAGGTTTGCTTGACACCTCACAACCCAGCCTCAGCCTTGGACTCCGGTTCCCTGCTCAGGTACCGACTCTGAAAGAACTTTCCTTAAATATAATGTGTTCTTACTGAATCTCTGTCAAACCTGTGTCGTAACCCTCTATAAAAAACCATTCTCATCAAGCAGGTCACAGAGGACCTCGTGTAGGGGAATCAAGAGGTCTCAGCGAGTCGGGATGAGTCGGGTACATGCACGCTAATCCCCGATCTGTGAATTCATTCTTTCTCACCTTTTACTTGCTCTTTTGGTCAAGTGATCATCTGATAGTGTCTTGTCATATAGTACCCTCTTTCGTCTATGTCACATCAACCCCATCCTCTGAAATATCCCCCACTCGTGATCCCACTTATGTGCTCGCTAACACTACAGTGTCACCGATGAGTAGGGATGCGGGAACTCCAGCACCTAATACCCACTCTCTCAACAACCCTAGCCTCCAACAAGCGGGTTCGGGGAAATTTTTATTGTTGTACCTCAATGAACCCTTTGGATATTTGTCAAGCTTGCCATAAAGTAATTACAGGAAGGAGGGAGAAAACTCCGATGGTTAGTCATCGGGACTGTCTTACTGCTCTGGTCATGCAAACTTGTGCTGATAACTCGCTCATCTTTGACAGATGTGACCAACGTGTCTATCGGTAGCGAGCCAGATGCCACTATGACATACTCGGTGCCTCCCTCTCTAGACATGATTTGGGGTTTTCTTGGTAAGTCGGTGTCTGCCGCCGAGCTAATGGAGCGAGTAGCAAGCATCCCGCGGAAGCATGGTTTCATGTTGTGCGAGATTTAGGAGGAGAGGGCTCATCAAGTGAATGATGGCTTTCCCCACCTAATCGCCCTTTAGCAATGAGAAGAGGACTTGGAGCTCAAATGCATTGCGTTTATTGGTGTGATGTAAACGCACCTTGGAGGGAACATCGCATCATTGGAGGGGCACTTGAGGAGAATAGAAGAATGTAATTGCACTCTCCAACATGAAGTCACCGCTCTTCATGAGGAGATCATTTAATGGGCAGGCCCGCAGGTGAGGATGCAAGGATGTGGCTCATGGAAGTGGGTCCCACACTTGCTAAGTAGGTTTAACTCTGGTCTATTTCATTCTTTTTGTTTGCGAGACCTTAAGACAATATTTATTATCTCTTGGGCATGAATATACTTCTCGCGGTGGTTTAATCAATGTTTGGCTTGTTGTGAATGAATTATTTGTGTTGTATAATAGAATCACCTCGCTAGGTAAGTTTTGTTTGTCCCTAGTAACGAGCGAGTTGAACCAAAGTTTGACTCGGGGAGGTGTGTGAGTGTGAGGGTGGCGAGTGGGTTTGCGCAAAGTAGTCGAACCCTCTCTCCCATTGATTTTTTGTAAATACCGCCCTTCCGCCCAACTCTCACCCACCGCATTAACTACTCTCCCCTACTCATCATCCAACGACTTTCCACACGCAATTTTGAATCACCTGATGGGCAATGATTGTGATGGAATGGATGGAAGACCGAACTCCACTGCCCATATTTTGGGCTACATCTTCCCGGAAGGGCAGGTAATAGAGATAATCGCTGAGTTTGTGTCGGCGAGGTTTATAACCTGTGCTCTGGTTGAAGATGATGCACTTAACTGTATAAAGGAGGATGAGCTCTCCTCCCTATTGAATATTTTAAGATGGGGCTTTGCCTCCCTCTATGGCCGGAGGTGAGGCAATACCTAAAATACTTTGGGGCGGTGCCCACGCAGGTCAGCCCTTATGCTATTGCCATGCTAGTGGCTTTTGCTTGCTTCTTGCATAAGGAGAGGTTAGTGTTCAACTTAATTGTCTTTCACAAGTTATTCACCTACCAAGCAACCAATGACTGGGTGTCTTTCCTTACCAGCTCACAAATCAAAGTTTTTAAGACCCTCAATAAGGTGCGCCTTTTGATAGAAAGCTTCATCTTTGTCAAGGGTGCGCACGGGAACATCCCCTATGCGCCAGTCTAGAAGGATGAGTCTATCTACCGAGCATCCTACATATATGGCGATGATGCCAGGTTGCATAAGTTCTTCCTGGGGAAGAACTTTTAGGTTGCCTTCCTGTGGTGCAACCTAGACTTGCTACTCGTAGCTCTTTCGGGTGATGGTATGGACATATTTTTTGTCTCGTGTTTTCAACTCGCCCTAGATGGGCTTTTCTCTGGTGCTTCACCCTTCCATTAACTTTCTCTGCAAGTGTTTGCCAAATCCCCCTAAACCCGCCCTATGCGTGGAAAGAAAGGGTAGACCCCGCCCTCACGCTCGCGAAGTCAGTAGCAGCAGCATAAATTGATGACCTGAGAGCGCATGCGAATAGACCAGAAGAAGAGGGAGGTACCCGACCCGAGGTCCTCATTGGGTGGTTCCTCAAAGCAACAAAAGTCATTGGTCACCCAGAAGGTTGTCATGACCAATGAGAAGACTTCCTTAGTGGGGAGCGAGATGTACAGAGATGTGTTGTGGACAATCGATTCACACCCCAATTTTGGGATGATGCAAAATCCCTTGGATGATGCTGGGTAGGTGCTGCTCGCCTGGGAAGAGGGGTCGTATTGGGTGTTCCTATCCACTCTCCTTCCCTCCTGGATGGAGCAGGGGAAGTATGGTGAGGACGCCTATGCCCTGTCTTTCAGATATATGGCTGTCAGGACGCTGCTAAATACAACAAGTTTACTTTGATCGAGCTCGCCTTTGAGAGCTCGCGGGCTCTAATGCGCACCGCAGAGCTCGCGCATATGTTCATGCGGCGCGACATCTTCTTCACTAATAAGATTAACAATACCGAAAAGAAGAAGGAGATCTACGAGGACATGGACTTCGAACTTGAGACGCATCTTGAGTTCTCTGAGCACCTTCTCGCCAAGCACTCTAGTGGCGTGGTAGGTTATCCCTAAACTTCTCTTTTTTTATTTTTCCTATTATCTTGCCTTTTTCGCTTTATCCCTACTCCCAACCTCTTTCTTTACAGGATGTCGAGACCGCCAACTATATGCGGTCGCACGTCTATGACCTAGAGAAGGTGTTGGCAAACACCAAGGCAAAGATTATTGAGTCCCTCACCAAGAAAACCTTCAAGAATCCCAATGAGTCCACCTCTAGTGTATGCAAGCCTCTTCATTTACCCATGCGAGAGGTGGAGAGCAACCACAAGCTCCTGTTTACACAGAAGATAGAGTTATCGTTGAATATGCTGCGGAACCTTGTTGCCTTGTTGGATGAATAGATGGATCTGATCGCGGAGGATATAATCCAAGACATATTCTCACTGGAGGAGAGCCCACCTTCCTCAAGACGTGGCTACTCACCTCCATAGAATGACGAGGCGAAGAACCCGCCCCTTGATCCTCGTGTGAGTTGAGAGCTCTGAACTTTTATTATTTTTTGCGATGTAATGGCTACTTCGCCGATAAAATTTTTTTGATGCAATACCATAATCTTTATCTTCGTTGCTCACCTTCTTTTCATTCTATTTATTGATTATATATTTATATTTCTTTTTTTTATCTTAGTTCGCAACTGAGCGCTCCCCCTCTTGTCCTAACGGACTAGCCATGATGATTGGCACACCCCATCTCGCTTCACGAAAACCGAACCCAGTGAGCCCGGTGCGCCTCCAAGAACCCTTTACATAGTGAATGTGAGATCCTTACGCAATCTGGTCGCTCGCGCCAATGCCACTCCTCCCTCAAAGTTGGGTGTGTGCGGGATGTATGAGTTGGGGGCGAGAAGGGTTACACTTTCCCCATCTCTATCTTGCTCGTTTGTTGTTCATTTCATTTCTTTAGCTTGCTTTCTTAAAATCTGCCACCCAATATATCGGACCCACGGGTCCTTAGGAGATTAACCCTAACTCCATTTTCCTTTAGGTTTGTTTAGCCCTCCCCCCGAGCGACAAGCTTTCCCTGTCGGCTTGTGAGAGCCCAATCAGGGGGATCCTAACAGGGGAGCTTTGGTTTGAAATTTATCTCATCTCGACCATCAACCTGAGAAACCTTCCTGCACTGTTGGATTATGAGATCCCAATAAATGGGATCCTTTCAGGGGAGCTTTGGTTCATATATGATCTCATCTCAACCTTCCACCCGAGTGACGTACCTGCCCTGTCATCTTTTGAGAGCCCGGTCAGTAATATCCTATTAGGGGAGCTTTGTTTCGGAATTTATCACATCTCAACCTTCCACCTATGTGACCTGCCTATCCTATGATTTTTTGAGAGCCGAGTCAGCGGGATCCTATCGGGGGAGCTTTGGTTCGGAATTGATCTCATCTCAACCTTCCTCCCGAGCGACCTGTATACCCTTTCTGCTTGGGAAAGCTCGTCAGGGGGATCATATAGGGGGATCTTTGGTTCATAATTGATCTCATCTCAACCTTTTACTCTAACGAACTTCCTGCCCTGCCAGCTTGTTAGGCTCGATCAATGGGATCTTATTGTGTACCTGAATGTCGTTGATTTTAAGGATAGCTAAATCACATAGAGGGGGTGAATAGGTTATTTGCCTCTTGTGACTTTCTTTTATTTTTCACCTTAATTGCTTTGTGAGTTAGAGGTTTTCTTCTTTCAAAAAACACACAACCTACAAATAAGAGACAACACAAAAAGAACACACAAAATTTATAGTGGTTCCCTAAATTATTGGTATGTCAACTTTCCCTTCCACTTTTCTAACTTCTTGTTAGACAATGCATTTCTCCAATCTCGGCTCCTAAGAGCTTACAACACGATCCCGTAGGACCACTCAGTCTCCTCCAATACGTACAGCTCAGGCACAAGGACCTATAACTCAGTGATTCAAAGATCACATACCTCAAGCCCAAAGGCCCTATAACTCTGGCTAGGAGGACAACCCTACCTCAGATCCACAAAGGATCCTACCTCAGAGAGAATGACTCTCCTACTGCTCAAGCACAAAGGCCGTACCTCAGATATAAAGGATCCTACAACTCAGGCACAAGTGCCCTACAACTTAGAGTGAATGACTTTCTTACCTCAGACCCAAAGGTACTACCTCAGATCCAAACTGGATCTTACTCTCAGTGATTAAATGATCACCTAACTTAGATTCTCAATAGAATCTTATTGTCAGATCTGCACCTAAATCCTACACTCAGGCTAAAAAGCCCTACAACTCAGATCCACACTTGGATCCTACCTCATAGCAAATTTGCTCCTACCACTCTGATCCAAAAAGAATCCTACAATGTGGAAGTGGGTTTAGTTGATTTGTCTCTAAGCCTACCTACTTTTGTCCCGACTTATCTCTATCCAGACTTCTTCTACACAGTCCCGAAAGTGTATTCAGAAAAGCTTGGCTTGAACTGTGTAGCAACTGTAGCTAGGGTTGGCCGTTTGTTGATTCTTCTTCCTTAGAGGTTTCCTCTGAACTTACTGGTGTATGAGTGGATGGACCCAACAATCTCTCTTCAGATTTCAGCTGGTGCAGTAATAAACCTTATTGCTTCCTTGCAGATTTTATATTTAACTTCTTCCTAACCTGACCCACATGTTCATTCATATCTTCTTCTTAGCTCCAAAATTTATTTTTCAAGATTTGGCTTACTGGAACATTGAAGTAACCTGCAGCAACCTGAGCTGAGATAAACTCATCCCTAACTTCTTGACAGTAAAAACTAGATAGTTCTGCCTCTTCATACTTACTTGGACTGAGAGGATTCAGCCCCAACTCCCTCTTCACAGCTTCCTTCCTCACAGCTTCCAAAAAATTCTCTTCAGAATAGATCAGCTGGAACTGTGAAGGACTGCATCTAGGATTAGCCCTTGCTGCCTCTTGACTGTGAAAATCAGTTATCTCTACTTCTCCTTCTTCCTCAGAAAGCAAGCTTCTTGACCTTGCTGGTGAAGGTGAAAATGGCACCATCTATCTCTTTTAAGTCTTAGATCTGAAGCTTGAACTTCTTCTCTAGGGCTAAGCAATAATGGTCGAGGAAGAACATGATGGCCAGCTGTCTTTTCCAAAAGCTACTTTTCCTTCATCGATCTCTGCCTTTTATTATTCTCCCATCAATGGTTCTTTGACTAATGGGCCCCACCAATCAATGGATGGCTTTAATTTTTCCATTTACCAACTTCCTTTTACATAAAAGGACAAATAGCTGGCTGCCAGCCCCATCAAAAGTGTACAACATCATTCCCACAACATTTTGAATTTTGTTGACTTATTGACTTTGCTGACGTCACCATCTGTGGACTTAGCCAAAATCAAGAATCATTAGTATAGGCATCTAGTGAGTAAGCATCACTCAATGTCAAAACACTTATATAGAATTTTTGTCACTAGGCGTTGAGTGAGCAATCTTCACTCAACTCCAAAACACTTAGAAAAAGTTTTCTGCCATTAGGCGTTGAGTGAGCTACCTTCACTCAATGCCAAAGCACTTAGAAAATCTTTCTGTCAATAGGCGTTGAGTGATTGAGCTTCACTCAACAACAAACTGCTTAATGGGAGTTCTGTCACTTGGCATTGAGTGAGTAAGCTTCACTCAATGCCATAACACTTATATTTGATTTTAGTCACTTGGCATTGAGTGAGTAAGCTTCACTCAATGCCAAAACACTTAGCCAATTTTTTTTGTCTGAAAACACTGGCTCTGACTGAAGAGAATCAGTTAATGCTTTATCCTCATAGCATTGAGTGAGCTTGCCTCACTCAACGCTTGTTGAATTAGTCAAAATAACACATAATTTCTGTGTCTTCGACTGACTGAACAATACTCAACGATTTTTATGTTATAGCATTGAGTGAATAGACTTCACTCAATGCTTGTGGACTTAGACACATATCTGCCAGTTTCTCCTTAGGCTTTGACTGCCCCAGTCTGTCTCACACCTTTTTATTGTATGGAGTTGAGAGAGTAGACTTCACTCAATGCCTGTGGACTTAGCCGCATTTCTATTTAGCCAATAGTTAGGCATATTAAATCCAAGATATATTTAACGCTTTTACTCACCTAGCGTTAAGTGAATAGACTTCACTCAATGTCTGTGGACTTATACAATTTTCTATCTATCCACCAACTACCTTGATGTATGGCATTGAGTGAGACTGCTTCACTCAACGCCTGTGGACTTAAACTACTTTCTGTCTTTCTATATTTTAGCCTTGTGACCACCTGTCACCAACTCCTAGACCGCATATCTAACCTTGTTCCAAGGAACATCCTACATATACTTAACTTGAATAGTATCAAATACAATTATGTTCTTAGTGTTATTGTGGGTGATGCCTCTTCAAAGGAAGTCTAGGTATATTGAGGGCAATATTTCCAACAATCTCTCTCTATTTAGATAAGGCAAAACACTTAGCAATATTAAGAAGCATTATCATAAAAATCATATTGATATAATGTAGCTGTTAGCTATGTCTGCTACATCTTCTAGCTTATGCTATATGACTTTCAGCATGTCAATTCAATGTACTCCATTTAACTGCATTGACTCAATATGTCAAGTCAATGCATCTTGATACCACTTGGACAATTGCTCAAGTAATATGTACTCTCCTTTATACCACTTTATACTTAAATGGAGCACTACTAGAAGAACTAACTCAACATAACCTAATCATGTCAAGTATTTCTTCCACATATCCCCCATTTCCATGTATTGCCACACATCTCTCCCTTTATGGCATCTTTAATAGGTATATCTATTGAGGGAGGAAATGGGATCAACAGGAAATTTTTCTCTTGATCCTAGAATAATTCCATTATACCAGTGAATAAACCAGTTGATAGGAAAACATTGATCTTGTGTTGAACCCACTGATTGAACACATCACTGCAACTTCTTGACACTTGAGTGGTCCAATGATCCACTAGTGTTGGTTGTTCCTCTCCTCCTGCAGCAACATTGTCTTCTCAATAGCAGCAGTCCGTCTCAGACTCAGAGAAGATTATGACTATGTCATAAATAATCTCCCACTTAGTTTGTGCATTGTCCTTAGGACAAATTGATCAGTAGTGAAGATCTTTGAACCACTGTAGTAGTTGCTTGCTCCTTCACAATAGGAGGCTGATCTTGTTCCAGCAAGTGTTGTACTTGCTCTCCCTTAATAGGATCATTTCCTGTCATCATTTCTGTAGGTGCTGACTTGCTCCCCCTTAACAGGAGCATCACTATAATCATCTCTAATGGACACATGAGTCTATTTAAGTCTTGATACCACTTAATTGTCTTTATAGTCTTGATATCACATCAAGGACTTATCTAACTGCAAGAAAAGTAAATCCTTCAATAGAGATAAAATTAGGAGCAACTGAAGCTATACCAAGTTCAACATAGTCAACTTAACCTTGAAGGTGTTGAACATGACTTTATCTAGTGGCTTGATAAATATGTCAGCCACTTGCTTGTGAGGAAAAACTCAGGACTGTGTTCTTCCTTATGCTCCCTAATTTATAGAAACTTAATTTCAATAGGCATAGTCCTGCTATGAGGGACAGGATACCTAGATATTGAGATTGCACTAGTAGAAACATAATATAAAGGAGTTCTACTTATCTGGAGGTTATGGTCCAGGAGCTGAAGATGGATCCACACCAGTTAAGCACAATAGCTCCCTTGCACCATTCTAGGTCTCTTCTTAGCGAGCCAGGTCTTTTCCTTTCATTTAGCAACAGACTTGCCTCTGCCTTCAGCTTTCTAATCAGCATCACAAGAGTTTTCAGCCCACTAATCACCATCTTGATCATCACATTTATCTGCACTCTTGATCACCACACTGGATACAATGACGTCTTTCTTGAATAGAAGGAATGTTGTTTGCATACTATTCAAGCCCCAATGAACTTATTGCATTGGCAACCCAAACATCACTCTCCCCCTTGATCATTGCCTTCATCCTTGATCATGGTCAATTACCACTCCCATAGTGATCATATCACTTGAGTTGATACCATTGACCCAAATCTCCTATGCCACTTGATACCACTTGATCAATCCCTTCTCTCCCTAGCTGATTACAGATGATACCACTGGTGCAGCTGTCAGCTTCCTCTCTACATGAGGCTAAATTTACTCATGCAGCTACTGTACTTTGAGACAACTTGAACCTTGAATGATCTTTCCTTGAACCATCCTTTCATTCTGATACCAAGTCTTTCATTACACTGCTATTCTCATAGGAATATGCTGACTTGTATCAACAATAGTTGGAGCAAACCAGCTGTTCTTGTGAACTTGCTCACTTACAACAGTTGAAATCATCTGGATAGTCTCCCTCTCATCCTCAAAATTGTCCAATAGGGACATTCTAAACTTCAGAAGTATTATTCTGATCCTTTTAGGAGTTAGAGATTCTCAAACACCAATTCTTTAGACAAGACTTAAGATTTCCAAATTACCAACTTGTGCTAGCTTTCCTTTAGAGTTTGCACAGATTTTGTACAACTTAATCTTCAATTACCATTTTTGCTTCCTAATCAAGATAGATTTCTGATTGGTAGCCACTGACATGGAAATTCCTTGTTGCAGGTTCAGATGATACTGACCACTGAGTATACATATCTCTTCATGTTTCCTAAGAAGAGATTGACAGCTGAGTATACTAGTTGATAAACTTCTCAGCTGACCATTATGTGTCCCTTTCTTGCTGCTCTCAGAAGAGATACTTCTAGTGCTTTCCTCAGTGATGAGTACAACCTACTTGTCCTTCACTTTTTCTTTTTATTAGTTTGCTAGTGTGGTAGAAAACTTTGTCCAACCAGACAGTCCTGCTGGCTGGATCCTACTGGCCTTTTCCCAAGACTTATGCAACACTTAGTTTTATCACTCAGGCATCTTGACCTTTAATAGATGGATTCAGCTGGTCTTCATCCATGTCCCGTGCACTTGTCATTCTTCAGGACTGTACACACCATCCTTTTCCTCTTGTGTAGTAGGAGGAGTATCCTAGATGGTCAATATCCATCACTAACTTCCTAACTATAGATCTTAGGTCTTTCCCACACTGGAGTATGATCCATAAGATGACATTCTTGTTCCAGTCTCAGTTTTGGAACATCCTTTGTCCAAGTACCTCAAGGGGGAATGGGCACTTGGACTGATATGCAAAATAGAGTTTATCCTACCTTAGGACCTCAATAGGTATTGGGTCTTAGGTTTTGATAAGTTTGAAATCTAACTTGCCTACCAGTAGCATTTCTGACAAGCGGGTTAACTCTTGCTCTCGGAATAATACGATTGTGCTAGAAATCTAGGGCAAAATGGCCCACTTTACCACAGCACCAGTACTCATGGATATTAAACATTCTCATCTAAGCAGGTCTAGCAGTAGGGTTAACTGCGGACATGACAAAAGGAGCAGGTGTAGTAGCCTTCTATAAGTTCCTCTTAGCAAGGGTCTAACAAAAGGTGAGTCTTTCAATAGATTTCCTTGGTTTTCTCTGAATGCTAATCACAGCAGTCCTCTTTGTGGAGGACATGCTATAACTAGTATGAGAGATAACAAGATTTGGCCTACTGATAGACTTACCCTTTATCTGAGTCCTTGCTGGAAGGTCTTGAGTGAAGGCAACTACCTTGTTCCTGTGAGTGGGGGACAAGGCACCAAATGCAAATGGTCCAAAATGGTCTATTTATACTTCTATATAAGGAGCCTTAAAGGCACTCATTCCCCTACCCTTTCTTCTCCCATTGAAAGATACACTTGTATTCTTACAAGATGAATTCTCATTCTTACAGTGACCATACATATAGTCATGGTCATACCTATTAGAAGGGAGGATTAACTTATGAAAAGTTGACTGTGGCTCTACAGGAGCTTTGCCTTTCCCTTTCGAAAGGTAAACTCTGGAATTCCACTTAGACCCTAAACCTCTCTCATCTTTTTTAGAGGTAAAGGAGTCAATCAGGGGCAACACAACTTTGGCCTTATTGAAATCAGCCCTAAGTTTTCTCTCCTTTAGGAGTTTTTCTTCAAGATCCAAAATGATCTTGTACTTCTTATTAATGGTCTCAAGTTTAATGACTGAGATGGACTTTAGCTACCACACTTCCCCGTCATTTGATCCATCAAGGATGTTATCTCACCTTGTTGGGAAGCAGCTAACTGGAGGGAGGTAATCTCCTCAGCCTACCTCTTGACTAACTTCCTACTTCTCCTCAAAGGATCTAGAAGTTTACCATACTTATCAATAAATTGATCGATATCTTTCTAAGATTCAGAATCACCTTCATCACTGGATGAAGAAGCTTCTGAATCTGGACTGGTCACATGACCTGAGTAATAAGAAGAACTAGAAAGAGATTATACCTGATCTGGACCAGGCTGATCCTAGTAGGATTCTCCTTCTATCATGGCTATTACACCATAACATCTGTAGTCATCTATATCATCATCATCATCCTCTGAATCATTATCTAAATGTGATAGAGGGGACCTGATCTCTAAACTTGCATCTGGATAGAAACCATTTGATGGGTTGATGGCATCTTCTTCCTTATCATCCTCCTATTTGCCTTCCATATGGATAATCATGGCTTCCCACATTTCTTTGGCAGTCTTGCAGTGGACCAAGATCTGCAAGTTAGATTCATCCATGGAACTTACCATGATGTGTTATGCCCTCTTGTCTATAGTTGCCAAGATGATTTCATCTTCAGTAATTTAAGCATAACTCTATGGAGTCTGAACTTTTGTATCTAAGATAGATACCTACATGGGGATGAAAGGTCCTTCTTGAACTATTATAAAGACTCTAAGATTAATGGCTTCCATGATCTGTATGATCCTCTCTTTCCATGTCCCAAAGTTTTCCTTTCTGCAAACTTGAGGCTCAATTGAGCTCCACTCCTTATGGTTCACTTTTGAACCCACAAGTGCAAACCTTTTAGGTATCCTTTAAGATCTACTCAGACTGTTAAGTCCTTTTTGAGCAACCTTGCTCTGATACCACTTTAAAGTCTTTCATTTTAAGGATAGCTAAATTACCTAGATGGCGGTGAATAGGTTATTTTTCTCATTTTACTTTCTTCTATTTTTCTCCTTAATTCCTTTGTGAGATAGAGGTTTTCTTCTTTCAAGAAACACACAACCTGTAAATAAGAGACAACACAAAAATAATTACAGAATTTATAGTGGTTCCCCAAATTATGGGTACATCCACTTTCTCTCCCATCTTTCTAACTTTTTGTTAGACAAGACACTTCTCCAATCTCGGCTCCTAAGAGCTTAAAACATGATCATGTAGGACAACTCAGTCTCATCCAAAACCTATAGCTCAGGCACAAGGCCCTAAAACTCAGTGATCCAAAGATCACCTACCTCAGGCCTAAAGGCCCTACAACTCTGGTTGGGAGGACAACCCTTCCTCAGATCCACAAACGATCCTACCTCAGAGAGAATGACTCTCCTACAACTCAGGTACAAAGGCCCTACCTCAGATCTAAAGGATCCTACATCTCAGGCACAAGGGCCCTATAACTCAAAGAGAATGACTCTCCTACCTAAGACCCAAAGGTCCTACCTCAGATCCAAACTGGATCCTACACTTAGTGATCAACTGATCACCTACCTTAGATTCTCAAAAGACTCCTACTCTAAGATCTGCACCTAGATCCTACAATCAGGCTAAACAACCTTACAAATCAGATCCACACTTAGATCCTACCTCAAAGCAAATTTTCTCCTATGACTCGGATCCAAAAAGGATCCTACAATGTGGAAGTTGGTTTAGTTGAATTGGCTCCAGATAAATTTCTCTAAGCCTACCTACTTCTTTCCGGAGTTATCAAAGTCCAGACTTCATCTACACAGTCCCGAAAGTGTCTTTAGAAAAGCATGGCTTGAACTGTGTAGCAGCTGCAGCTAGGGTTTGCCCTTTTCTGCTTCTTCTTCCTTAGAGGTTTCCTCTGAACTTGCAAGTGTAGGAGTGGATGGCCCCAACAATCTCTCTTAAGCTTTCAGCTGCTGCAGCAAAAGAACTTGCTACTTCATTATAGATCTACTATTCTGCTTTTACCTCAACTGACCCATACGTTCAGTCTTATCTTCTTCTAAGCTCCATAAATTTATTTTCATGATTAGGCTTGTTGGAACTGTGAAGTAACCTACATCAAGGTTTTCTTCCATTGCTGCAACCTGAGCTGAGATAAATTCAGCCCTAACTTCTTGACTATAGAAACTAGACAACTCTACCTCTTCTACCTTTCTTGGACTGAGAGGATTCTGCCCCAACTTCTTCTTCACAGCTTCCTTCCTCATAGCTTCCAGAAAAAATTCTTTAGAATAGATCAGTTTGAACTGTGAAGGACTTCCACTAGGGTTATGTTCGGTCCATTGCCCACAATGTCATACAGTTAAAGAAGTCAATCATATCAATGACATACATAAAGTTGTATTTTATGTATACTTAAGTCCAGGCTTGCTGGTTAGTTCTTACAACATTGATAGGAAAGGTATTCCAAGTTTGTGATAGGTGGTCGCAAGGCATAAAGGAGGACACAAAGAAGCTGGCTGGAAAGGCAGGAATTTGCCTAAGTCTACATGCATTGAGTGAAGCAAGCTCACTCAACGCCAGATGTTAAGGAGCAGTTGACAAAGTTTTAAGAGCAGCTAAGTCCACAGGCATTGAGCGGATCAAGATCACTCAATGCCAAAAGTAAGGAAAGATGTTGGCTAGCAAGAAATGTTTTAAAGTCTATAAGCATTTAGTGAAATCTACTCACTCAACGCAATACAGTTAAAAGCTATGAGACAGGCAAAGCCTAAGAAGAAATGCAAGAAAGTGGCTAAGACCACATGCATTGAGTTAAGTCGACTCATTCAATGCCATACTCCAATAATCATTGAGTATAGCTCAAACAGTCAATGCCACAAAAAATCTGTGTAGATATTTGACTAAGTCCCCGAGCATTGAGTGAAGCTTGCTCACTCACCGCCATATTATAAAAAGCATTTACTGAACCATTAGTCAGTCAGAGCTAGTATTTTCAGACACAAAAAATTGGCTAAGTCCAAATGCATTGAGTGTAGCTTACTCACTCAACGCTAGATAACAAAAGAATATCTGTTAAATAGTTTGGCGTTGAGTGAAGCTTACTCACTTAACGCCAAGTGAGAAAATCTGTCTATGTAATATGGCATTGAGTGATGAAGGCTCACTCAACGCCTAGTAAACAGAAAGTCTGGCTAAGGCAAAAAGCATTGAGTGATGAAGACACACTAAACCCTCTCAACGCCATGTGATAAAAAGCGTTTAGTGATTAAGACACACTCAATGTTCTCAATGCCAGAGAAGCTGAAATATTTTCTAAGTATTTTTGCATTGAGTGAAGGTTGCTCACTCAATTCCTAGTGATATAATTCTGTCTAAGTGATTTGGCGTTGAGTGATTCTTACTCACTCAATGCCTATACTAAAAGTTGCTTTATTTTGGCTAAGTCTAGAGATGGTGACGTCAGCAAAGTCTACAAGTCAACAAAATTCAAAATGATGCGGGAATGTTGTTGTACACCTTTAATGGCGCCGATGGCCAGCTATTTGTCCTTTTATGTAAAAGGAAAGTGGTAAATGGCGAAATTGATGCTAACCATAAATGGGGGGGACCACAGCGCAAAGAGTTGTTGATCAGTGAAATAGAAAAGGCGAGATCGACAAAGGAGTTATTAAGCTATTAGGGTTTGGTCTTTTCGCAAAGTGGTGGAACATCTTCGTCCTCCTCGCCATTATTGTAGAAGTCAAAGCTGAAGTTCAAATCGATAAATCCAAAAGGTCTTCAAGTTAGCTGTTGTGATATACTTCTTCAATAGCAGGATCAGAGAAAATCTCTGAGTAAAAAGAAGCAGCAAGTTGTTACTCAAGTTGCAGTAATAGGAATATAATCGAGTTATCTGATGTCATTTCCATCATCAACAGCAGTTCAAAGTAAATCTCTAAGAGAGAAGGTGCAGCAAAGGATAACCTTAGATGCATCCACTTCACATTTCCAGCTGTACAATTCTGAAGATCATTTACTAGAGGCTGTGAAGATGAAGTTAGGGCTAAATCTCCTAAGCCCAGGAAAGAATGAAGAAGCAGAAAAGTTGTCTGCAATTTTCTTCAAGCACAAGCCAAAGGAAGATCTACATCCTTGTTGTTGAGAAGAAGTTTGGGCTTGGATTCTCTCAGCTCAAGTAGCAGTAAGACAAGTTGTAGTCACTTCTCAGTTCCAGCAAGAAAATCACTAGAACTTAAAAGAAGAAGACATGGCTGAGTATTTCTCAGTTCAGGTAGTAGTAAGCTCTGGGATTATTTTCCTAGAGTCAAAGTTGGGCTGAGTTTATCTCAGTCCAAAAAGATTTGCACAGAGAAATATCTCTTGTGTCAAGACAAACTAACCAACCCACTTCCATCTTGTCAGATCATTTTTGGATCTGAGCGCTAGGAGCAAATTTTCTCTGAGGTAGGATCTAAGTTTGGATCTGAGTTGTAGGGATGTTTAGCCTAAGTGTAGGATCTAGGTGTAGATATGAGAGTAGGATTCTGTTGAGAATCTGAGGTAAGTGATCAGTTGATCACTGAGAGTATGTTCAAGTTTGGATCTGAGGTAGAACCTTTAGGTCTGAGGTAGGAGAGTCATTCTCTCTGAGTGTAGGGCACTTGTGCCTGAGTTGTCGGGCCTTTAGGCCTGAGGCAGGTGATCTTTGGATCACTGAGTTGTAGGGCTTTGTGCCTGAGCTATAGGTCTTGGAGGAAACCGAGTGGTCCTGCGAGATCGTGTTGTAAACTCTTAGGAGCCAATATTAGAGAAGTGCCTTGTCTAACTATAAGTTATAAAGGTTGGAGGGAAAGTGGACATACCCATAATTTGGGGAACTACAATAATTTCTATGTGTGCTTTTCTTATGTTGTTTCTTTGTTACAGGTTGTGTGTATCTTGAAAGCAGTAAATTACTAACAGCCAAAGCATTCAAAGAAGAAAAGTTAAAGATAGTCAAAAGAGACTAAGATACCTATTCACCCCCCCCCCCTATGTGATTTAGCTATCCTTGAAAATAGAGACTTTTAAGTGGTATTAGAGGGAGGTTACTCAAAAAGGACTTAATAGTCTGAGTAGAACTCAAAGGATAGCTAAAAGGTTTGAACTTGTGGGTTCAAAAGAGAACCATAAGAAATGGATTTTTAAGTTTGCAGTAAGGAAAACTTTAAGAGTTGGAAAGAAAGGATCGGGCAGATCTTTGAAGCCATTGATCCTAAAGTATTGGAATCAATTCAAGAAGGACCCTTCATTCCCATGAAGGTCTCTACATCAGATGCAAGTATCCAGACCCAAAAGGGCTAGGGTGAAATGACTGGGGATGAAGTCATCTTGGCTACTACGAATAAGAGAGCACAACACCTCATGGTATGTGCCATGGATGATTCCACCTTCAAGATCTTGGTGCACTGCAAGACAGTCCAAGAGATTTGGGATTCTCTTACTTTCTATATGGAAGGGATAGAGAAAGTCAGACTTTCTGAAAGTGATTCAGTGTCAGAAGAAGAAGAAGATGCCTTCATTGGGCTACTAGCTGCTATTGCAGATGAAGCCGAAAACAATCCAGATGCAAGGATAGAGATCAGGTCCCCTCTGTCACAATCAAAAAGTGATTCAGAGGTGGATGTTGATGAGTAAGATGACTACAGCTATTATGGGCTAGCTGTCATGATAGAAGGAGAATCCTACTCGGATCAGCCTGGTACAGATCAAGTACAATCTCTGTCTAGTTCTTCTTATTACTCAGGTCATGAGACCAGTACAGATTCAGAAGCTTCTTCATCCAGCGATGAAGGTGACTCTGAATCTGTGGTCGATGTCAATAAATTGATTGAAAAGTATGGTAAACTTCTAGAGGCTTTGAGGAGAAGCAAGAAGTTGGTCAAGAGGCAGGCTAAGGAGATTACCTCCCTTCCATTAGCTGCTTACCAGCAAGATGTAACACCATCCTTGCTGGATCAGAAGACTGGGGAAGTGTGCCAAAAAACGGCCATCTCACTCATCCAACTTAAGACCATAATCCATAAGGACAAGATCATCTTGGATCTTGAAGAGGAGCTCCTAAAGGAGAAAAAGATAGTGGATAGTTTTTCTAAGCCAAGTATAGTGTTACCCTTGATATATTTTTCTCCTCTCGAAAGGGTAAGAAGGAGCTAGAAATCAAGGGAAGCACAAGAAATAACCTTTCCAAAGGGAAAGGTAAAGCTCATGTAGTGTCACAGTCAACATTTCACAAGGTAATCCTCCCTTCTAACAGGTATGACCAGGACTATATGTATGGTCACTGTAAGAATGGGAATTCATCTTGTAAGAATACAAGTGTATCTTACAATGGGAGAAGAAAGGGTAGGGGAATGAGTGCCTATCAGGCTACCCATGAAGAAGTACAAATGGCTCATTCTAAACCATTTGTATTTGGTGCCTCAACTCCCACTCAGAGGAACAAGACAGTTGCCTTTACTCAAGACCTTCCAGCAAGGTCTCAGACTAAGGGTAAGTCTATCAGTAGGCCAGATCTGGCTATCTCTGATATGAGTTATACTATGCCCACTGTAAAGAGGACTGCTGTGATTAGCATTAAGAGCAAGCCAAGGAAATCTGATGAAAGACTCCCCTTCAGTCAAACCATTTTTGAGGGGAACTTGAATAAGGCTCCTCAACTCTTCCTTCTATCCTTCCTGTAGTTAACCCTACTGCCAAACCTTCTCAGAAGAGAAGGCATAATATCCATAAGTGCTGGTGTTGTTGAAAATGGGTCATTTTGACCTAGATTGCTGGCACAATCCTACTATGCCCAGAGCAACAGTTAGCCTATCTGTCAGAAATGCTGCTGGTAGGTAAGTAAAAATTCATACTAATCAGAACCTAGGACCCAATACCTATTGGGGTCCTAAGGTAGCATAAACTCTGTTTTGCAAGTTAGTCTAAGTGCCCGTACCCCCCATGTGGTACTTGGACAAAGGATGTTTCAGACCTTAGACTAGAACAAGAAAGTTATCTTCAAGATCATATACCCTTGAGGAATGGATCAAAAATCTACAATCATGTAGTTGAAGATGGGTGATCAAACTATCAGGGTTACTCCTCTTACTGCCCAAAGAAGAAGAGAAATGTATGCTCAGGGTTCAATATCATTTGAACCAACAGTAAGGTATGTCCAAATCAGTGGGCTTCATGGACAGGTTTTGTGCAACTTCTAAGGGGAATACCCTCAAGCTAGATTCTCCTATTTGGGGAGCATGTTCAGTGAAGGTTGCTGGACAAGCTTGAGTCTTACCTAGAGTTCCTCCAAAACTAAAATGATCAGCACTACTGCTGAAGTTCAGTATGTCTCTATGGACTTTGCTGAAGTTGAGAGGAGTAGACTACTCAGATGGTTGCACCTACTATGGGTGTGCAAGTACAATAAATTCAAGAACTTCTAGATTTCTCCATTTGTTGTTAATATAAGTCAGCATATTCCTATGGGAATAGCAGTGTAAAGAAAGACTTGGTACCAGAATGAAAGGATGGTTCAAGGAAAGATAATTCAAGGTTAAAGTGGCATCTATTCAAGTGGTAAGATCATTATTGTAGTGGTATCAACACAAGATGGCCATGATAAAAGGAGAGTATGTTGTGCAAGAAGAGATGGTATACAAAACCCTACCAGAACTATCAAAGTGGTATTCAACAAACTCAAAAAGTTAGGTAGCTAGAGCTAGAGTAAAATCGGTTACTGAAGAAGTGGAAGAGATCTGGCTCAGTAAGAAGAGACATTAAAGTGGTTGGACACTGGAAGATAGATGGCTCAGCTAAGAGAGGAAGCAGTGAAAGAACAAGTTTTCCTCCTTCTCTTAGTATAAGAAAGATCACAACAAATCTAGGAAGATGGTCTCCAAAGGAAATAGGAGACAGGGTGCAAGGAAGATAGTATAAGCCAGGATGGAACCTGTCAAATCCCAGGAAATTGAAATCCTAGGAAATTGACTAACTACTTGGAGTAGTAAGAAGGAAACCAGTGCTGCAATCTCAACTCCAGATCAAGATCAAGTAATTGTTGGGAACTTCTGTGCACAGGTGTTGTGAACCAAGCAACAGCTCTAGGTCTACTACATTGAGGTATACAAGTCTCCAATATGATAACAAGACTGTCACGTCTAACACTTGATATCAAGACTCTCAAGTGATATCAAGTGGCATCAAGACTCAGATGGACTCAAGTGTCTAGTAGAGGGAATGACAACAGATTCTCCTGTTGAAGGGGAGCAAACCCAGGAGTTGCAGAAACAAATATTCATGTTTAGAGGAAGCCAACTGCTGCTGTGGATTAAAGATCAACACAGCTGATTAGCAAGTCCTCAGGACTATGCATAGTCTGAGGGGGAGATACACCCTAGTAGATGGTTGTTGTTGTTGTGCAGTCACTACTACTGATGTAAAGACATGTTGTTGCAGATCAAGAGGAAGAGCAAGCACATCCCTTACTACAGCTCAAGTCTGTAGAAACCTTAAGTGGTATATGGAGTGGCATGGGCTCAAGTGGAACTATATTAGCAGCTAGCTCAAGTGCTGCAGTGTTGTGTTGTATCAACACAAAAGCCATGACTCCAAATCAATTGGTTTGATCACTAGGCTAACTTCCTTAGTGGTATCAACATAGGACTTTTGCTAGGATCAAGAGATAAATTCTCCCATGATCCTTTCACCTCCCTCAATTTACCTATAGAAGAAGACAGAAAAGAGGAGATGTGTGGCAATACGATAGAAAGGAGGAGAGGTGTGGCAGCACTTGTAATGTAAGAGATTGGAGATGTAGAAGCAATGCTCATGTTAAGTAAGTTCAAATTCCTTGGAAAGAGTCAGGTAGTATGAGGAATGCAATGACCACATATTGAGCCATGATTGTGTTAGTGCAAATTATGAGGTAAGTGCTTCTACTGGTGCTCCTTTTAAATATTCAATGATACGAAGACTACTCAAGTGGCATAACATATTGGTATCAAGTTTGGTAAAATTATTAAGTGGTATCCAGACTGGTATAGACTAGAATGTATACCAGGAATCTGGCAAAGAATGCTTTAGTTGACGGGGAGCTAGTCCAGCACTTGTAGAGGTAAACTCAAATGGTATCCTTTCGAGAAGAAGAACCACACGTCCAAGTGCTTTAACTGCTGCAAGAGTTGATTTTCTGTACTCAAAAAGTGGGAGCTGAAAATCAGAACCTCCCTAACTATTTACAGAAGTCAAAAAGGGGGAGGAGAAAGAGAAAGATGTAAGAAAGATGTAAGTGGTAACAGCAATTAAGGGGGAGCAGGAACAGGTGTGCCCTACAGGCAAGAAATTATGGTAACTATAACTTCTTTTGTTATATGTTTTCCAAGTTAATATATTATTCCTACATATGTAAGTGTATGTCATTGACTCATTTAATTTAGGGTTTTGACTTCTTCAAATAGGGGGATATTGTTCGGTCCATTACCCACAATGTCCGATATTTTAAGAAGTCAATCATATTAATGATATACACAAAGTTTTATTTGATGTATGCTTAAGTTCATGCATGCAGGTTAGTACTTACAACATTGATAGGACATATATTCCAAGTTTGTGATAGGTGGTCACAAGACAGAAAGGTGGACACAAAAAAGTTAGCTGGAAAGGCAGGATTTTGCCTAAGTCCACAGATGTTGAGTGAAGCAAGCTCAGTCAATGCTAGATGTAAAGGAGCGGTTGACAAAGTTTGAAAACCAGCTAAGTCCACGGGCGTCGAGTGGAGCAAGATCACTCAATGCTAGAGATAAGGAAGGATGTTGGCTAGCAAGAAATATTGCTAAGCTTATAGGTGTTGAGTGAAGTCTACTCACTCAATGCCATACAACTAAAATTTGTGAGACAGGCTAAGCCTAAGAAAAAACAGTAAGAAAGTGGCTAAGTCCCCGGGCGTTGATTAAAGTCTACTCACTCAATAACATACTCCAATAATCGTTGAGTATAGCTTAGATAGACAATGTTATAGAAAATCTGTGTAGATATTTGTCTAACTCCATATGTGTTGAGTGAAGCTTACTCACTCAACGCCATGTGATAAAAAGCATTGATTGAACCATTAGTCAGTCAGAGCCAGTGTTTTCAGACAAAGAAAATTGGCTAAGTCCAAATGCGTTGAGTGTAGCTAACTCACTCAATGCCAGATAACAGAAGAATATCTGTTAAATAGTTTGGGGTTGAGTGAAGCTTACTCACTCAATGCCAAGTGAGAAAATCTGTCTAAGTAATATGACATTGAGTGATGAAGACTCACTCAATGCCTAGTAAAAAAAAAGTCTGGCAAAGGCAAAAAGAGTTGAGTGATGAAGACACACTCAATGCTCTCAATGCCATGTGATAAAAGGGATTTAGTGATGAAGACACACTCAACGCTCTCAACGTCAGAGAAAATGAAATATTTTCTAAGTGTTTTGGCGTTGAGTGAAAGTTACTCACTCAACGCCTAGTGATAGAATTCTATCTAAGTGTTTTGGCATTGAGTGATGCTTACTCATTCAATGCCTATACTAAAAGTTGCTTGATTTTGGCTAAGTCAACAGATGGTGATGTCAACAAAGTCAACAAGTCAACAAAATTCAAAATGGTGCGGGAATGCTGTTGTACACCTTTAATGGGGTCGGCGGCCAGCTGTTTGTCCTTTTATGTAAAAGGAAAGTGGTAAATGGCAAAATTTATGCCAACCATAAATGGTGGGGCACACAGTACAAAGATCCGTTGATCGGCAAAATAGAAAAGCGAGATCAACGAAGGAGAAATTAAGCTTTTAGGGTTTGGTCTTTTAGCAAAGCGGCAGAATATCTTCATCCTCCTCACTATTATTGCATATGTCAATGCTAAATTTCAAATTGACTAATCCAAAAGGTCTTCAAGTTAGTTATTGACATCTCCATCATCAACAACAAGTTTAGAGACATATTCTCTGAAGAAGAAGATACAGCTAAGGCCTGAGGCAAGCTGCAGCTGATCTGAAAGCCATCAAGAGATAGCTATTGTGATAAACTTCTTCAATAGCAGGATCAGAGAAAATCTCTGATTAAAAAGAAGCAGTAGGTTTAAACTCAAGCTGCAGCAATAGGAAGATAATCGAGTTAGCTGTTGTCATCTCCATCATCAATAGTAGTTCATAGTAAATCTTTGAGAGAGAAGGTGCAATAAAGGATAACCTTATATGCAACCACTTCACAGTTCCAGCTATATAATTTTTAAGATCATTTACTGGAGGCTATGAAGAAGAAGTTAGGGTTGAATCTCCTTAGCCTAAGAAATAAATAAGAAGCAGAATAGTTGTCTACAAGTTGCTTCCAACACAAGCCAAAGACAGATCTACATCCTTGTTGCTGAGAAGAAGTTAGAGTTGGGATTCTCTCAGTTAAGGTAGCAGCAAGAAAAGCTGCAGTCAATTCTCAGTTCCAGCAAGAAAATCTCTAGAGCATAGAAGAAGAAGATAGGGCTGAGTATTTCTCAGTCCAGGTAGTAGTAGGCTCTGGGATTATTTCCCTAGAGTCAAAGTTGGGTTGAGTTTATCTCAGTCCAGAATGATTGGCACAGAGAAATATCTCTTGTGTCAAGACCAACTCACCAACCCACTTCCACCTTATAGGATCCTTTTTAGATTTGAGTGGTACGAGCAAATTTTCTCTGAGTTAGGATTCAAGTTTGGATCTGAGTTGTAGGGTTTTTTTTAGCCTGAGTGTAGGATCTGGGTGCAGATCTGAAAGTAGGATTCTGTTGAGAATATGAGATAGGTGATTAGTTGATCACTAAGAGTAGGATCCAGTTAGGATCTGAGGTATGACCTTTGGGTCTGAGGTAGGAGACTCATTCTCTCTGAGTGTAGGGAACTTGTGACTGTGTTGTAGGGCCTTTGGGCCTGAGGAACGTGCTTTTTTGATCACTTAGTTGTAGGGCCTTGTGCCTGAGCTATAGGTCTTGGAGGAGACCGAGTGGTCCTGTGGGATCGTGTTGTAAGATCTTAGGAGCCGAGATTGGAGAAGTGCATTGTCTAACTATAAGTTAGAAAGGTGGGAGGGAAAGTGGACGTACCCATAATTTGGGAAACCATTACAATTTATGTGTGTACTTTTCTTGTGTTGTTTCTTTTTTTCAGGTTGTGTGTATCTTGAAAGCAGTAAATTACTAACAACCAAAGCACAGACTAAGAATCCTAATCAACCCACCCCCTTCCCCCCTCTATGTGATTTATCTATCCTTGAAAATAAAGACTTTCAGGTTAGCCCTTGCTGTCTCATGACTGCGGAAATCATTTATCTCATCTTCTCCTTCTTCCTCAAAAAGCAAGCTTTCTGACCTTACTGGTGCAGGTGAAAATAGCACAAGCTATCTCTTTTAATTCTTATATTTGAAGCTTGAACTTCTTCTGTAGGGCTCAACAACAATTGGCAAGGAAGAAGATGATGGTCCACTATCTTTTCCAAAAGCTACTTTTCCTTCATCGATCTCTGCCTTTTATTATTCTCCCATCAATGGCTCTTTGAGTAGTGGGCCCCAACATTTAATGGTTGGCTTCAATTTCGCCATTTACCAACTTCCTTTTACATAAAAGGAAAAATAGCTGGTCGCCGGCCCATTAAAGGTGTACAGTCGTATTCCCGCAACATTTTGAATTTTGTTGACTTGTTGACTTTGTTGACATCACCATCTGTGGACTTTGCCAAAATCAAGCATCATTAGTATAGGCATTGAGTGAGTAAGCATAACTCACTTCAAAAACACTCAGACAGAATTTCTATCTCTAGGCATTGAGTGAGAAACCTTCACTCAATGCCAAAACACTTAGAAAAAGTTTTCTGCCATTAGGCGTTGAGTGAGCAACCTTCACTCAATCCCAAAGCACTTAAACAATCTTTTTGTCTCTAGGCATTGAGTGATTGAGCTTTACTCAACACCAAACTGCTTTACTAGAGTTCTGTCATTTGGCGTTGAGTGAGTAAGATTCACTCAATGCCATAACACTTAGATTTGATTTTAGTAGCTTGACGTTGAGTGAGTAAGCTTCACTCAATGCCAAAACACTTATCCAATTTTCTGTGTCTGAAAACACTAGCTCTGACTAGATGAGAATCAGTCAATGCTTTATCCTCATGGCGTTTAGTGAGCTTGCCTCACTCAATGCATATGGACATAGTCAAAATAACACAGAATTTCTATGTCTTCTACTGACTGAGAAATACTCAATCATTTTGATGTTATGGCATTGAGTGAATGGACATCACTCAAAGCCTATAGACTTAGCCACATTCTGCCAGTTTCTCCTTAGGCTTTGACTACCTTAGCCTGTCTCACAAATTTCTGTTGTATGGCGTTGAGTGAGTAGACTTCACTCAACGCCTGTGGACTTAGCCACATTTCTGTTTAGCCACTAGTTAGGCATAGACAATCCAAGCTATATTCAACACTTTTACTCACCTGGCGTTGAGTGAATTGACTTCACTCAATGCCTGTGGACATAAACAGTTTTCTTTCTATCCACCAACCAACCTGATGCTTGGAGTTGAGTGAGTCTGCTTCACTCAATGCTTGTGGACTTAGACTACTTTCTATCTTTCCACCTTTCAGCCTTGTGACCACTTATCACCAACTCCTAGACCACCTATCTAACCTTGTTCCAAGGAACATCCTGCACATACTGAACTTGAATAGTATCAAATACAATTATGCTCTTAGTGTTGTTGTGGGTGATGCCTCTTCAAATTAAGTCTAGGGAACATTGAAGGAAATATTCCCAACAATACCTCTCCATCCGGACTTGTTGGGCTATGATGAGAAATTCAAAGGAATTTGGTGAGGAGAGATCTTTTCTTGATTATTTTATGGGTTTTAGCCAACACCACTCCAAGTGTTGCTAAGGGGGCTCCCTTAGCATTTTGGAGGCAGTAACTATTTGGTTTTCTATACTAGACTTCACTCAATGCATGTTGGAGAATTAATGTTTTTTGCATCTCCACAAATTGCTAGATTTGTTTACAGGAGAGGCAACAATAAGAAGTGGTCATGATGGTTACTAGGGTTTTGTTCAAGTAATGACTTCAAAAGTACATATAGAACCCGCATCAGGAAAATAATTTTTCATGTCTATTTATACCTAAGGATATCAAACAGACAGTAGCCCTTTAGAAATCTTCCAAAACTCAACCTTCATCGATATGCGTCGACTTGCATTTGACATGCGTCGATAAGAACTCGATGTAACGTCAAAAAAAAGTTGACAACACTCGACACATCTGCATCAACACGCAGTCGATGTACATGCATCAAATAGAACTCGACGTAATGTCGATATCTACTCGACATAACGTCGACAATAATGTGTTTTGACTTTGATTTCATCTACATCGATAAGAAGTCGATGTGTGTCGATATGCACTCGCCGTGCATTGATATTCCCTTGTCGTGGGTCTATACACACTCAACGCAACATGTTAATTTTCTTTATATCATAGAATTTGTTATCTACTCATATCCCATATGATTGAGGCCATCACAATTCTTCCTCCAACTTCTCCAAACACTCTAATGTGCAACCCTATAGATTCAAATTATGTTAGCACTGGGACTGACTGCTTGACTACTTTCTGATAACAATCAAAACACCAACACTAACTCCCTGAGTCAAGTGCTTTGAGAATTACAAAGGGTCCTTCCCAGTTAGGGTATAGCTTGTTAACGGTTGTCCCCCTCAAGCGACATCAAAATTTTTGAGGACTAGGTCCCTCTTTAGAAAGTTTTTTATCTTGATGTTCTTATCAAAGTACCTCACCATCAAATTATTGACCTCCTCTTAGTGAAGGGCAGCCAAGTCTTTAAGTTCCACCACAAGATCGAATGAGATCCACTACTCTTATACATTATCCGTCGTCCATTCCTCATCACCTTCCCATGCGGAGATGACGTGCGGAGACCTTGTAAGACCCCCTTTTTTTTCTTTTTAAAACCCGGGGTCTTAGGCCCAGAGTCGCCGCTTTGCGGTGACACCTTCACGTCCTGAAGAGTCATCACCACAAGGCGCCGATTCTGCCAGCCAATTCGATCACAGAAAGGTAGCACAATAATTGAAGTAAGAGCAAGTCCACTGAAAGTAAATCACATATATAAAATAAAATCTCCATGAAGGGAGTGTCCACAGAATAACAATAATCAGAGTACTACAAATGCGGGCTTATGCCCGATACATCATGTCCTCACTACAATCTCTCATGCGGAAGCTAAAACAGAAACTACTCAGGGTCGAGACTCACGGTCCCAGCTGTATGAACTCCGGAGCTAGACTGCCCCATCTCCAAGTGCACTGGTCTCTGGGGCCGCTCCTCCATGCTGGGCTCCACGATCCCCTAAATGTTGCGGTTCGAAAACCGTTAGTCATAAAGACTAAGCACTATCATCCCCTACCCCTTCCCCCATGGCTCCTAAGTACCGAGCGGAGAGGAAGAAAGGGAAGGACATGAAGGTGGAGATTTAATCAAGAAACAAATGGCAGCGGAATTAATCTAGCAATTCTATAATAATATGACAGAAACAGAAAGTAAGAAAGGTAACCTTAACTTATGTGCGAAAGCGCATAAGCCAAGGGATCTTCTGCAAGGCTCCCATTGTATAGAGTGTCCCATACCACTTATACGTTGGGGTGTCGGTTATCAAACAACAGCATGTATATATATTGAAATTAACCTTTGTTTTATAAACTTGCCCATACAAGCTTATCGACCAAGGGGTCGTTTTGCAGGTCCTAACGTATAAGCATCCCATACCACTTATACTTTAGGTGTCAGGGTTAAATGAATCGATTATGCTATGACATGCAAGTGGGTATGATGAAACATGCAAGTGCAACTCACACACCCGACTCTGTGCACACAGACCTTTAGTTCCCCCTTTCGGAGCCGTTACCTCCCAGGATACCTCCGTAGTGGCAGACGGAAGCGGTGGGTTGGGCCTCGCCCACCTCTAAACAAGTAAAGCACTACCGATCAGACCTATCGTACGCCTCAACGCTTGGTGCACTAAGCGGATGCCTGCGTACTCTTGCCGGCTGGCACACCGGACTTCTGTTGGCAAAGTGCTAACCACACTTGCCGAGTCAGCGTATTGGCGTCGGTGCATCGACCCTCCAATACCGAAGACCCACCACCTTAATTTTCATTCCTTTTTATGAACATGCAAGTTTAATCGTAAACACACAAAAGCCGAGCCGAAGCTCCCCGGACCAAAACGTCCGTCTCCAAACCAACCGAGCCGAAGCTCCCCGGACCATCCCGTCAGTCTCTTAACCAACCGAGCCGAAGCTCTCATCAATCTTCCTGTGCCAACAGTGTTTGTGAAAGGTGCAGCCATAGTTACTAAGTTACTCTTGTCGGCTTGTTATTACAGTTTACGTTAGCCCAGGACTGCCCCCGGCATACCCCGTGAAGGGCTCTCAAGGGGAACTAGGAACCAAGACGGCGGCATTACGGCCCGAAGTTCCCTTTCGCAAGGCACTTATTGTTATTGGCTGATCTCCCTTAACCCTATCCCCTTTTAGTTACTTTAGATCTAACCCTAGAGTATTAAGACTCTTCCATTCCCACCGGGGTGGACGATCTTTCGTCGTACCCGAGCACCTCTTATCTCTAGCTACCACTACTTCTCTCTACTCTTCATATCTTCCTATTGTGATTTCCTCCACAATTGTCCACCCAGACAAAATGATTAACTCCAATGACTTTCTCGGATCATGTTCTATTGCAATTCACAAATTTGCTATATGCAGACCGACCTAGACTATATGACGAACTGGTTATGCAATGATCCCAAACTCATTCAAATGCCCTTAATTATTTACTGGAGACTTATCAGGATATAAATGGCCTAAGTCCAGAATGTGGTAATTTTCCTAATTTATTTGACATTTAATTAATTTTCCCAAAAATCCCAAGGGCTACAAGTTTGAACATGAACTACCCTAAGTTCTCATGCAAGATGTCCAGCAAATTTTATAAAATTTAGTAGGTTATCTCAATAGGGTAAATCCAAAGTATCATAATTTTTCTATCATCAAAAGGGCACTAAAACTATTTTAGCAATAATTACTATCTCCCATTATTTATGAACTAAGTACAGGGAATATTCTTCCAAAAATTATAAATAATTTATGACATGTAGATAAAGGCCTAAATTTAGCACTGGCCCAGTTTCATAATTTTTCAGTAATAAAATCATCCCTAGATAAGTTTTCAAGCATAGAACCCCTTTTTAACTTTTGTGAAGGAAGTACTGGATGTACTCAACTAAAAATTATATAAAAATTCAGAGGTAATTATTCTGTCCAAAAATATATATTTCCAAGATTTCATGAGATTCTCTTGAACAGAAAGGTACAAATAATCAAAACATCAATAGGGGTTAAAATCAACTTTACAAACGAAGTGATGGAAATAAACATCATAAAATTCCAGAAAAATTTTTATAAACTCTACCCACTTCAAAACTAACTCTACCTGAGTTTCACAACCTTTAGATAATTATTAGTGATGGAAGGTGCTTAATTAGTATTTTAACCTAAATCTAAGATTAAGGTTTTGAGGCATCTACTTGTCTCCAAATTCTCCAAGGTTCCATCCAGACGATTATTATCGTGCTAATATCAACTCTACACAGTTTCAAGGTAATACAAGAGCAATTGCCCCCATATCCTTCACAACCCTCAAAACCCTCCATCTAGGGTTTGAGTTTGGATCCTAGGGTAAACCAACCCTAAACCACACCATTTTCTCCAAGTGGGTTATAATAACCCTTACAAGTCAGTGGTCAAGATATCAGCCTCAGTAGAGGTGATATGACCATTCTAACCTCTCGTGCACTTTTTACTCAAAAATGCCTCACTTTGCTTAGTTAAGAATAGGTGAATCCTATCCAAAACTCATCCAAATGAGTTGAAAATTTGTACAGAGTAAAGTTTTATAGTCAGGGACCACTCCCCAAAATTTGGGAGGGTTTGGAGGTCATTTAACTACATAAATAAATTCCTCTAAGTTTATTAAATTAAAACAAAAACTTTAGGCAAAGTATCTCCAAAAATTCCAATTTTTGGTCTGCCTTTAGGTATAGCTAAGGTTAACCCCCTTCCCAAATTTCAGGTTATTTGGACAAGGGACGAAGAGTGGGCATCCATTTTAATTTCTACCCAACTCTAGGTACAGCCTCCACTAAAACGGGTTCTGCGGTCAAACCGCTTACCCAAACGAGTTGAAATCAATTTTAAATTAAACTAGACTCAAAGGGCTACAACTTTTGTGACTGGTCATTTTTCCTAAAACGGCCTTTAAGTGCCTCGTTTTGCAGTATCAAAATGTGCTCATCTAAGTATATTTTCCTTATAAATTATTTACATAATTTATATATTATAAACAGCTTTTACTGTTCATCTTCTACAGAACCCGAAAACTAGAACACAGAAACTCTTATTTCCTATAGCTCTTTCGCGATCTGTCACCGGTCGCCCGGTCACTTCCCTGGCCAGCCACCACCACCACCACCTCCGTTGAGGCGATGGCTAGCGGTCGGCGGTGGTTTGGCCGCCGGAGGTGGCGGTTTCCGGCGAACTCAAAAATACATTTTTCATGGTTTTCCATTAAAAAGAGAGATAGGTCCATCTCCGTTGAGCACGAACTTCCTTTCTAAGAATCCTAAGATCTACCCATGAAAGAAGAAGCAGAGGAGGACCTTGTTCGCGGTTTGGAGGCGAGATGAACAACGGGGTGCCATGGCGCGGTGGTGGCGTTGCTGAACTTCTCCTACAGCAAGGTACAAAGATTTGAGTCCGTTTGGTCAAGAGTGTAACTTTCTCATCTTGCTCTAAGGGGTCTTTTATAAGTCAGCAAGTGGGGAGGTGAAAGGGTAAAGCCTTAATGGTCATAAAGGCTCCTCTTAATAACCTTTCGGTTACAGTGAAGGGATAAGAAACGGTGGAAGATGAATAGGTGTTTGCCAGGTGGCGATTCCTATTGGACCAACACTTCCTCCTTTATTATATAATTACAGAAGGAAAAAACGGCCCGTAATTACTCCTGGTGTAACTTCCCACACCAACATTTATTACCACGCGTGTTAGAATAATTTCGGGCCTGAACCGTCGTTTCGGTCAATGTCACGGGCGTGACACATAGGTCATGGGCGTGACAGGCCCGGGTGGCCAATTCTGGGGTCGACGATCGTCGAACTGAGATCGACGGTCGTCGAAGGGTGGTCACGCCCTAGGTCACGGGCGTGACACCTTGGTCACGGGCGTGACAGGGTCATGAGGCAAATTCCGCGCTCCGTGATCGTCGCACTGAGATCAACGATCACCGAAGGGGGGGTCACGCCCTTGGTCACGGGCGTGACACCTGGGTCACGGGCGTGACATGCCCGAATGGCAAATTCTGAGGTCGACGATCGTCGAACTGAGATCGACGGTCGTCGAAGGGTGGTCACGCCCTAGGTCACGGGCGTGGCACCTTGGTCACGGGCGTGACAGGGCCGGGTTGAAAATTCTGCGCCCGAAGATCGTCTCCCTGAGATCGACGATCGTCGAAGGAGTCACGCCCTAGGTCACGGGCGTGACGGGTCGGTCACGGGCATGACCAACCCGTGACCCGAAATCTCGGTCGATTTATTTCAATTTTTGGGCTTCCTAGGGTTCTGTCACGACCAACCGACTCCTAGGGGTCTAGCCGGAAATGGGATGTTACAGACCTCACCTCGAACTCTACTAGGAGTACGAACTTGGAACCATGAGATAGTTTGAAAGGGGTCTCCCCCGTGGTTATGTTCAGAGTGGTTCTCAAAGCTCAGAGGACTAGCGGAAGATGCTCCACCCAGTAACCTTTCAAGTTTTCCACCTTCTTCTTCCTTAGTAAATGAACTATTATTTTGTTCGCGGCTTCCACTTGTCCATTTCTCCTAAGGTGTCGGAGTGACATGAACTGGAGGTCGATTCCCAATTGGTCGCAGAAGCTGATGAACTCATCGTTGGCAAAATGCGGCCCATTATCTATGACTATGACCAAGGGCGACCCATGTCAGAAATTTATTTCTCCCCATATAAAGTCCGAGATTACCTGTGAAGTTACTTTTGCAAGTTTTATGACCTCTAACCACTTAGAGAAGTAGTCCACCATGACCAAGAGGAATTTTCTTTGGCAACTGCCCCAAGTAAAAGGCCCCACAAGGTCTAGTCCCCATATTGCAAAGGGCTATGACGTCGCGATCGTCCTAAGTCTCTATACCGGTAGGAGATGGAATGGTGCATAGAGATGGCACATCTAACACTTCTTTGCGTACTCTGCGTCATCTTTGCTAATAATCAACCATAAATACCCTTACTATAACACCCCCTTTTCCAAGGTTCGGCTCCCTGAGTGGCTACTGTACTCCCTAAAGTGGATTTCTACCAAGACCCTGGGCACCTCCTCCTCGACAATGCATCTAGTTAAGAGCCTAGGGAGGGTATTCTGATATAGCACCCCCTCTCGTAGAAAGTAATAAGCTGACTTGTATCTGAACTTCCTTTTATCTGGGATCTTCTCTTGGAGCTCCCCTGTCATTAGAAACATGATGAAGGGATTCATCCACAAGGGTTGCTAGTCAATCTCCATCATCTCCCCCTCTTCAATGGATGGTTAGAATAACTCTGTCACGGCCCCCCTGTCTAAGGACCAAACTTGGTGAGGTGATTTACCTCAATGCTCTCCTTTTTAGTCACATATAGAATGGAGAAGGTGCGAAACAACCCAATGAAGCGCTTAACCATGACGAGATACTTTTGGAGAGTAGGATCACATGTCTCGAACTCCCCCTTAATTTGGGAGGCCACCACCATTGATATTATAGAGTCCTTCACATTTTGGACTCCCAACACTCTGGATAAATGAATCCCACCGATCACTGCCTCGTACTCGGCCTAGTTATTGGTAATGGGAAACCGGATATCAATGACATGTTCAATCCTCATTCCTTGGGGGCTCATTAGGATCACCCTCCCCCGGGGAATACTTCCCTGATGCCCCTGTTAAATTTGGTGGCCAACCTTAGAGGGGTTGAATAAGGTTTTTAAGTAAATTTTGAATTAAAAATAATTTCCAGCAAGGCAACCTAATCTAGAAGCTACCATGGGGCAATAGGATACTACTGCGCGGCGATAGGTTATATAGCCAGTTTTCCTTGTAAAAATTTGCTTTCTGATTTCTCACACAACCCTCAATGCCCTAGCAATATTCAACCATGATTTTGAGATGAAATAAAAGGAATATAATTTTATTCAAAATTAAACAGTGATTTACAATAACAAAACTAGATCTCCGTGACACTAGAGATCAGAGGCGATGAATTAAACAATCCTTTGATTTCTATACCGACTCTCTCAGGACCGGTTTTCCCTCTCTCTTCTTCCCAAGAAGATCGATGAACCGGCTTTTTGCTTTCCTCCTAGGAAGAGTCTTAGAGCCCACTAGATCTCCCAAGTCTAGACGTCTTCCCAGGATGATTTCCTACAGATTCCACCTAGAAATCTGACTGCCTCTTATGCCACTTTCTCACGAACTCTTCCTAAGAACTTGACATCCACACTGGATGATTTCTCCACACAAAATACAATAAGGTTAAAGAAAATATAAGAAAATGAAAGAGTTTGAAATAATTGCTCCCTCAAAATAAGAAATCTTCCGTATAATGGTGCACGATCGAGGCTTTTGAATGTCGTTCTTCGTGCACTCGATTAGTCGCTTATGGTATTTGGAGACTTCGCACTTTAAAATTCTTTGATCATGAACAGGAGGGAGAAATTTCGCTTTTCCTTGCTTGGATACGGTGGTTCGCACCAACAGAAGTGGTAGCCGAAACCTAGGCTAGAAATTCTTCTCCTTGTCTCCTCAGGAGCTTTTATAGACTTGTTATAAATAAGATACCACCAATAGTAAAGCTAGTGCCCGACATTAGGTCCTCTCACGTGGTGTCGCCATCTGTCCATTAATTTAGTAAAAATATCAAAAATAATATTCACACCACTTTTGGATACCGCGATATGGTAAGGCTAACGCTTTGAGGTAGTGTTTTCTTCTCGGCGAATTGACTCGACGATCATAAAAATGGCTAGCGCCCTGCGGTATGTCTAGCATCCAGCAGTAGGTCACAGAGAAGACTCTTTGTGCGTAATAGTAATTCTTAACATTATCCCCGGTTATAATGCTAGAGCCCTACGGTAGGTCACATAATCTTTTATTCTTCTTACTTGTACATCTGCACACTATACCCAACAAAAGTATGAACAAATACAACTTGGGATTTGATATTGTCAAACTAAATATACGCAGGCCATGGGTTCCAACAAACTCCCCCTTTTATAATATCAAATCCCATTTGAAACTCTTTATTCAAGAGTAGCGACACACCTAGAGGGGGGTGAATAGGTTTTCAAGTCTTTTTAGCAACTTTTTAATGTGGTTGAGTTGTGAGTTAGATTATACTGTTAGCTTTCAAGAACCACAAAAACATACAAGATTTTATAGTGGTTCTCCTATCAAGGGTAAATTCACTTTCCCCCTTCACCTATCTAGTAGTAAGATAGATTCGGCTAACTCCTACTTTATCACATCTCCTTTAGCTTACACCTCAGATACAATAGGATCCTACACCTAAGAGTGAAGCACACTCATACAACTTAGAGTATAACAACTATTACCCTAGGCTAAATAGCCCTACACTCAGAGATATCAGATCTCCTACCTCAGATCTACATAGAGATCCTACCTCTGGCGAAATAGCCCTACCTTAGATCCCCAACAGGATCCTACAACTTAGAGACTTAACTCCTACACTAAGCCTTTATATTACTGGCCTACAACTCAGATCAATAGATAATCTTATAAATTTAGTAAATGTTTGATGATGACTGACTCCAAATAAATAGTTCTCTGAGCCTTATTTCTGAACTTAGAAAACTCAGTCCAATCTTCTTCTCAGCAGAAAAAATATTGATCTTCAGTGTTTCTGCTAGTGCTAAGAAGACGATCTATAGAGTTCTGTTTCTTCGAGCCTTTGATGTACCAGTATTGATGGCAGTGGCCTTGAAGTTGAACAACACTTTTGAATGCTCTACTTCTCATTCTTCTCTTATAGGGAAAAAAAAGTTTTATGTTCATGCTGTAGAAGTCTTAATGATTTTCAGTTCTTGAATTTTCTTCAAAACAGTTAGCTTCTATCTGTATGTTGCACACCTTTTGTAGATCCCAGTGTAAAGGATTTACTACTAATGGAGAAGCTGACTATCAAAAAAATCCCCTTTTGATTTCTCGATAAAGTCCTTCTTATGTCCCATCTTCCAATGGCTCTTTTCTCTGTATGGGCAAGCCAAAATTGGTAACTGCAAAGTAACTTTAGCTTTAATTGATGTACTAAAGGCATATGGCGCCATTTGTATTCTAGCGTGTAAGTTCCGCAACATTAGAATTTTGGATGACGTCGGCATGGCATGCGTGTGGACCTAGCAATTTTTAAACATAAGAATTGAGTGCAGTCAAGTGACTCGACGCAAAAACACATGGCAGAAAATCTGCTTTCTGAGGCGTTGAGTGAGTCTTCATCACCCAACACATTTGACTTGTACAGCCTAACATATATGGCATTATGTGAGCCTTCATCACACAATGCTTTTGGACTTGGTAGGATCTTCCTATATGGAGGCATTGAGTGAAGCTTCTACACTCAACGCTTCATGACACTACTGAATTAATGATGAGGTGTTGAGTGATCCTTCTTCACTCAATGCTTCTATTCTTAAGCAGTTTTTCTTTTGAGTAGGCATTGAAAGAACTATCTTCACTCAACGCTTTTGTCCTTAGACAGATTTCAATACAGCAAAACTAAGGCTTTGACCATTAGATCTCATGTCAATTCTTTTCGACTCCTATTATTGAGTGAAGTGAACTCACTCAACATTTCTGTCCTAAGCCAGTTTTTTGCTTTTCCAGTAACCTGTCTTGAGTCCAACTAGCATTATGACCCTAACAACTTGTCTAGTCAATGAAGAATAGACAACCTGCATACAATGAAATCGAACATATATATCTGATACAAACATGTGTATATCATTAACCTGTGGGCCGTCTTCAAATCTAGGACATTGTGATCAATGGACCCAACAATCTCCCCCTATTTGAAGAAGTCAGAACCCATGTCAATGCTATATACTACCATATGAATAGAAAAACATCACAGCAAATAAGAGCAATAGGCAGCATATAGTCACAATAAGATTAACACAACAAAAATATATTTATAAATAGAATGGGTGTGCTTATACTAAAGTTCATATTCCTAGAGCCCTAAGGAACCTAATACATAAGCATTTTAGGTTTCTTGTTCCTAAATGACTATGCGCTTGTTTGGTTTCTTAGTAACCTTCTCATCAGCATCAGTCTTCTTTTGATTTTGCCTTTCAAAGTAGTTGTAGGGCTTTGGAAAGTACTTGCTTGGCTTAAGAGCATCTGGTGGCACTACAATTGTCTTCCTGTCTCTTCTGAATTTTCTCCTTTCCTCTTCATTTCTTTCCAGCTTAACTTATTCTAGGGAGCTATATAGCTTTCCCCTTTCAGTTTTGATTTCTTTGAGTTAATCACAGGCTGACGGAATTCTAGTCCTTGATTGAGGACTCCATCTTTCAAAGTCAGACCTGGTTTCCACCTCTTATCTGTACCTCTTTTTACTTAACCTGACCTCTTCATCATCTTCAACAATATACTTGCCTTTGGCTCTTGATATTTGTTCTGTAGTGGGGCTAAAGGTAGGGATATTAATAATAAACGTAGGTGGTTCAGCCCACTGATCACCATAGTGATCACCATACTGATCACCATCAGTCTGTTCTTTTAGAAGAGGAGTAGGAACAAAATTATCATATGAATACTATTCAAGTACCAATAATCCCCTGATTATATTGGTGGCCTAAACAGCATTCTTATTGTTTGTTTTGATCATTACTTTCTCCCCCCTTTATGACTATTTCAGACATAGTAATAGTCACGAAGTTCTTATCTATAGAGATTATTCATCTAGAAAATTTATCCCCTTGGTAACATGATTCTTAACCTCCAGCTTGTGATCATCTAGAATCTGTGTGCAAGTCTCCATCCTCCTCTCTAGAGTAATCTTATGTGTTTCTATCAGTTTGTTCTGCACATTATGGACCATATCCATGTTGCTAGAAGTGATATTCTGATTCACTATTATATCATTCTGCTTCGGTCTAATTTCCTCAAGTTTTCTTTCAGTATAGGTTACAGCAGGGGTAGCTCTCATGAAGAAGGAAACTGTGTTGGCCTTTATCAAGTTTACTTCAAATCTGATGGACTTGATCTCTGTAGATAGATTCTGTCTCAGCTCTTTGATGGAATCATCAATATAATGCTCTAGCTATCTCCTCTGGTCATCAAGCAGACCTTTCAGATGATCCAAGATTGTAGAGTACATTGGATCATCTTGATGAAATGCCCCTTGGAAACAAACATCATTATCCTTCTCCCTTACAACTTCCCTTGATTCTGAGTCAGCCATCCTGAACTCAGTTGAATGATCAGCAGCATCAGTCTTTGGCTCATCAACCTCAGGTTCACCATCCTCAGATATGTCAATAAAATTTTCATTTTCCTAGGAAGGGAGCTCTATTGGAATCTCCCCCTCAACATATGTAACAACCCGGCCCACGACAACCAGCCGACCCCAAGCATCGATACAGGGCTACAGCTGATGCGTCGGCAAGTGTACTGGTCGCACAAGTAATATAAAATGGGTGAATTTCCCCAAGTATCGATCTCGAGGGAACACAGTAAGGTGAAGTTAATTTCGAGGAAGACTTAAGATTCAAGTCCTTAGGTCGGAGCTAACCAAGGGGGTGGGGGTTTGATTGTTGCGGAAAAATAAAGTAAAACACTAACAAACTACTCCTATGCAACGCCTCTATGCGATGCTTCGCCAGGCAGGATGGAAGACTACACGGGCCGCTATGCACCGAATCGTTGGGCGGATGGACGATTAGGATTGCGGATTAGGTGGTGAGAACGGCGGATTGAGGGTCGTGAGCATCTCTTAGCTAGCACACCACTAGAAATTACTAGTGCGGCACAGTGTGGTGGAGGATGGAAAATAAAGGCGCACCTCAAGCAAATAACATAAATATGAAATCACATATACATGATCTGAAACAAATGTTTATAAAAACAAGTACAACTTCATCATATACAAGATATCAACTATACTATCAACAATAAGAGAAGAAAAGTGTGTGAAATCGACCGGATCAAAAGTCTTGCTGAGGATTCACTATAGGATTCATCGGGTTGTCAATCCGCGTCCTAGATCGGTCCTCAACTGCATCCGGGGTAGAGGAGGCTATCACTCACTCCCAATGGACATGTCGTATTCGTTTCAAGAGCCGGTGGAGGATGGCACAAACTTCTCCTAGCTTGATAGAGAAAGCTAGGTCAAAACACTTCTTGAAGCTCAAGGATGAAGGAGCAGGCCGAGAGGAAGCTCCATCTTGGATTTGGCTATGAAAATGAAGGAGAAAATGTGTTGAGTTTTAAATGGAAGGAAATCTGCGCTTTAAATAGATGCAGGTCAAAAAAAATAGGAACGCAAGGTTTGGCGTACGACTGTGCACTAACCGTGCATTATTAACTTCCAGGCCTAGCTTGCGGATGAAGATGCGTTGACCCGTTTGTTTTACTCATGAATGGGCGCTTCTGGCCGTGCGTGAAGGAAATTGTATGGGTAAACACAGAGCGCAGGAATGCAGGAGAAAATAGTGGAACCATGCGTTTTACTCGCGCACGGGCGCTACCGCTCGTGCGTGAACAAATCGTACGATTAACCAGAGAATGGTGCCAAAAAGAGAGGTACATGAAAACCGTGCGTTTCCTTCTCGCATGGTTTGGTCGAAACCGTGCGTTAACCGTGCGTTTATACACTTCGAGCTCATCTCGACGAAATGCGTCGAGATCCACTCGACCAAGTAAAATGCACGAGTATGAAGAAGCCGTGCGCTAAGGAAACACACGACCGTGTATTTTCCACAAATAAAAAATCCTGCCTTGGGGAAAACGCACCACATGCACAACAAAAACCAAGTTGGAGCACAAGCTCCCAACAACACATAGCAATCCATAACCACAAAAAAGAGCCATGGGAAGCACCATGTGCATACCTCCAACAAAAGAATGTGCAATTGCACACCCATGAGCTAAAATAATGCACTTTTGGTGAAGTGAAGCCCAAAATAAAAATATAACATTTCCAATTGAAAAAGTAGTGCACATGCAAAATCATAAGCCCGGATAAATCCCAAAACCACTTTATAAATAGGACTCATCACACCCCCAGACTTTCCTATTTGCGCGTCCCGAGCAAACAAAATCAATGCAGATATGGAAAATGATTTACTAACATGGAAATTGCGATACGAAGTACCATGCAAAGTCACATGCTCGCGCGCGTAAAAATATAATAGAGGAAATTTCTAAGCATACAAAATAGTCTATACTTTTCACATTGCGTATCAAAATTTTATTACTACTCAAAAATGGAATCACGATGAATCTTCCAGTCACGCGCAGGGAGAAAGTAGGTAGGCCACTAAGGTGAATCTGTAGGATCGGGGCTCAGGATCACCTCCAAAGAAATTCATCAATGTCGGGGACCATACGCTTGCCCGTTCACACTATCTCCACAGAACTAGTTCGACTCAAGAGTGAATTTGTAGGACTTGGAGTTTAATATAGGCTTAGGAAAAGGCGGGATAGACAAAGATAAACAAGAGGGACACGCACATCCAAAATTAGACCGCCCGAAAACACACATAGCTATGTAAAACGGCAAACATGTGCGGCGCACCACAAGACTTGGATTTTTTTATAGTGCGTGCACGCCCACCACGAACACAATACCAAAAATTTTCACAACTCAACAACTATATATATTTCTTCTTTTATTCCCAATAGGGAAATTTCATTTCATTTAATTTTTCTTTTTTTTTCTTTTCTTTTATTTTTATCCAAATAGCCTAAACCAAATACGAAAACACGGTAACACCACAAGTTGCACAAACACCCACATAACTGTCACACATAACAGATATAAATGATAATAAAGCAAACTACCCGAGCGACCATATCCGGTTGTGCGAGTAGGAAAAGCTATATGGCTTTGGTAGTGAGGCGTAGGGATGTCAAAGGAAGGGACAGGCTCAACGGGGATAGCAACAGATAGACGTCGGGAATGGTACAAGGCTCAAAACGGATAATGTGACGACCGACATCTTGCTCACGCTTAACTAACCATGCACCAATGCTTCGAGAGTAGCTTGGGGCAAGTTCTTAACCACTGAGAAAGATGATCCTTCCTCCCGACTCGAGCAAAACGAGTCTAGTGAGGGCTACACACATCCCTACACTACCATTCGATTCACACCGGATTCACCAATTTTTAGAAGAATAAAAAGTCTTTATGCAAATAGAAAAATATAAAACTATAAGCATACAAAAAAATTAAATCTACTCCAATTTCAACACGAGATTAGAGCACTCGACTAGGAGCACTACAAGAGTAAATATTTTATTCCGTCTCACAATCCTATGCCAGCACAAAATTTTTCCTAAATCATACAAAAGAAACAAGTTTAACTCGCAGCACGCTAACAACTAAGCACACGCTTATATGGGTGTAGCGATGTGCGATGCAATTAACTAATTAAAAAAAAACTATAAAAGCTTCTAGTATGCACAAGAAATGTGCGCATGCAAAAGGTAACAAATACTGGCTCTCCCCCAGACTTAAACTAAACTTCACAGCATATGAAATAGAAATTAAATCAGAAAGGGACAAGGGAAGAGGTTACCCAATGCTCAGCCAGTGAGCATACCAGAAGATGCGTGAAAAACTTGAAGTATGCCCGTCAAACGAAGAATCACAACCTTGCCAATACGAGTTTGCCATGAATACCTACAGGGGTGAGCTCCGCAAAAAAAAATGAAAAATAGACAAAATACAAAAAAATACTAAACTAAGATAGACATGAAAAATTAAAATGCAGAAAATATAAGATCACTACATGGGTTATTGTCCTCCCAGCATGACTTATTAAATTCTATACATTTCTAGCAAATGGGCCTATGAAAGGAAAAGTGTACAGGTAACTGTTCCATTATCTGTTGCGGTAACGGGTATCGATACGGCGATAAAACAGTTATCCCTCTACCTAAATAATAATACCTACCAAACACAGGTAGAGGAAATATTAAATAAGAAGAGGAGGAGAGCTGGTCCTCGCTCATCTTATCACAAAATAAATTCTTGCCCAGCAAGGTATCGTCTATAGGGAGGCGGCAGGAGGAGAAAGCAATCAATGGAGCTTCCTCAACAGAGGAGGAATAAACCTCCTCGCAAAAGAGGATGCTATCATCGATGACTCGAGCTGAAAACTCCAATTCCTGCTGAATCACCTGCAAAGACTCAACCCGCATGGGCTCAGATATAAAAAGCGGATCAAGAAATAAAAGAGATGAAGAACTAAAATAATCAAAAATAGGGGGAGTGGTCCCAGTCGCACTCCCAATATGGTCCAAGCATAGATCATCGTCGGTATGATCAACTAACTCATTAAAACAAGGAGCAGATAATTCTTGCAAAGAAGGAGGAGGAACAACAACATCAGAGAAAGTACGAGCGGGTTCCTACGGGGGTGAATCCAAAAGAGGGGAAGAATGCATTGGGAGAGACGGTACTACAATGTCTTCACACCGATCAGCAGAAGTTTGATGGGTATATCCGTAGCAGTCCCCCATAGGCAAGGTGGTACTGTGAATATATCATTAGAATTAGAAGGGGCAGCCGATTAAGTGGTGGATGGAATGAATCAGATAGTTGGTTCATCATCCTCCTCCAACTAGCGCTGAAATTCTGCGCAATCTTTCACCGCGTGCGGTGCTACGACAACACAAACACCGTTTTCCATTACTCTTCTGTCCTGGTGGGACCGGAGAGGAATTAGAAAAAGGTGAAGGTATAGAAGATAAATGGCCATAAGACTTGGTATGGTGTATGAAGTACCATAATAGGATGATGCTTCATACACTAAACCATGAGAATTATGCTCACTATCTTCAGTGGGGCACTCATCACTACCATTCCTATAATCCCTGCACCATCTGCAATGGATATTCATATAATAAAACATGGTGCAATAAGAAAGAATTCACCAACAGAAATATTCTAAGCAAAAATTAACTACACACTAGCAGATAAAAGAAAAGGAATGTCTGCTGCTGAAAAATCAAAACTTGAAAAGGAACAAAGAAAATTAAACAACAAAATTTAAAAACTAAAGCAAAGAATAAACATGATATTAACAAAAGGAAAAGGTCTTCTATCTCCTATCTCCCTCTCCAAAAGCTCTCACGACTGTGTTACCCGATAACGACACCAAAAACTTGATGCGTGCGGTAAGTGTACCAGTCACACAAGTAATATAAAATTGACGAATTTTCCCAAGTATAAATCTCAAGGGAACACAGTAAAGTGGAGTTAATTTCGAGGAGGACTTGAGATTAAAGTCCTTAGGTCGGAGCTAACAAAGGGGGGTTTTTATTGTTGCAGAAAAAAAAAGTAAAACACTAACAAACTACTTATATGCAACGCCGCTATTCGATGCTTCGCCAAGCGGGATGGAAGACTACACGGGCTACTATGCACCGAATCGCTGGGCAGATGGACTAGTATGCTTGAGGATGAGGTGGTGATAACAGAGGAATTAGGGTCGTGAGTACCTATTCACTACGCACGCCAATAGAAATTGCTAGTGCGGCACAGTGTGGTGGAAGATGGAAAAAAATGACGCACCTCAAGCAAATAACATAAATATGAAATCACATAGACATGATTGGATACAAATGTTTATCAAAATAAGAACAACTTCATCATATACAAGTGATCAACTATACTATCAACAAAAAGAGAATAAAAGTGTGCGAAATCGACCGGATCCGAAGTCTTGCTGAGGATTCACTGTAGGATTCGTCGGGTTGTAAATCCGCATCCTAGCTCAATCCTCAACTGCGTCCGGGGTAGAGGAGGCTGTCACTCACTCCCAATGGACCCGTCTTATTTGTTTCATGAGTCGGTGGAGGATGGAAAAAACTTCTCCTAGCTTGAGGGAGAAAGCTAGGTAAAAACTCTTCTTGAAGCTCAAGGATGAAGGAGGTGGTCAAGAGGAAGCTCTAGCTTGGATTTGGCGCTAAAAGCTTGCCCGGAGAACCTCCCAATGGTGGAAGATCAAGGGGAATAGTGAAACCCTTCCTAGGAGACGAAAACGGTGGAGAAAATGTGCCGGGTTATTAATGGAAGATAATCTGCGCTTTAAATAGAAGTAGGTCAGAAAAATAGGCACGCACGGTTTGGCGTACGACCGTTCGCTATCCGTGCGTTATTAACTTCCAGGCCTAGCTTGCAGATGAAGATGCGTTGACCTGTGCATTTTACTTGCGCACGGGCGCTTATGCCCGTGCGTGAAGGAAATCGCACGGGTAAACACAGAGCGCAAGAATGTAGGAGAAAATAGTGGAACCGTGCGTTTTACTCGCGCACGGGCGTTGCCGTCTGTTCGTGAACAAATCGCACGATTAACCACAGAATGGTGCAAAAATGAAGGGTACAGGAAAACCGTGCATTTCCTTCTCGCACGGTTTGGTCGAAACCGTGCGTTAACCGTGCGTTTATACACTTCGAGCTCATCTCAAAATGCATCGAGATCCACTCGACCAAGTAAAACACACGATTACAAATAAACCATGCGCTAAGAAAACACACGACCATGCATTTTCCACAAATCAGAAATCCTACCTTAGGTAAAATGCATCACTTGCACAACAAAAACCAAGTTGGAGCACAAGCTCCCATAACAACATAGCAATCCAAAACCATAAAAAGAGCCATGGGGAGCACCATGTGCATACCCCCAACAAAAGAATGTGCAATTGCACACCCATGGGCTGAAACAATGCACTTTTGGTGAAGTGAAGCCCTAAACAAAAATATAACTTTTCCAATTAAAAAGTAGTGCACATGCAAGATAATAAGCCTAGTTGAGTCCCAAAAACCCTATATAAATAGGACTCATCAGCAGACAAGCACCCCAAAGCCTCTCGTGCCTATTTATCGGTCACACACATTTTTGGCATTGGGTCTCAAATCAGCAACCCTTCATAAGGAGTCTTAATACCACTCCTCATCACCAACTGAGCTGTTTGTTATGAGGAGTGGTATTAAGACTCATTATGAAGGGTTGCGGGTTCGAGACCCAACGCCAAAAATGGGTGAGACCCAATGCCAAAAATGCTGCAGCTTAGTTGGTGATGAGGAGTGGTATTAAGACTAATTATGAAGGGTCGCGGGTTCGAGACCCAACGCCAAAATTGCATGCGACCGATAAATAGGAGCGAGAGGCTTTGGGGTGCTTGGGTTGTAGCCCTGTATTGACGCTTGGGGCCAACTGGTTGTCGTGGGCCAGCTCAGTTGGTGATGAGGAGTGTTATTAAGACTCCTTATGAAGGGTTGTGGGTTCAAGACCCAACACCAATAATGTGTGCGGCCGATAAAAAGGTGTGAGAAGTTTGGGGTGCTTGGGTTGTAGCCCTCTATCGATGTTTTGGGTTTGGTTGGTTGTCATGGGCCGGGTCGTTAAACATCTGCACTTCCTATAGGAGCTTGCTGGTGTGTATTAACTGTGACAGGAGCACCTTCATTCACTGGATTAGGAATTTGCTCCCCCTAACCTTGAGGATAGAAGAGTATCACCTCAGGACCATCTAGAGTTTGATCAATCCTACTCTATAGATTTTCTATGAAGGAATCAAGCTGGTCTTGTACTGATTGAACTTTCTCCCCCTTAGAAGGAGCATCGATCTATGTAGTCTCCCCCTCAATGTCTTCATAGATCTTGTCCACAACATTTCCAATTAGTCCTTCAATTATTTCTACTGGACTTTCTTCAGATTGTGAGCCACCAAGTTAAATCCTTACAACAGGTTTTGAGGACTTATAAACTGGGCACTCGTATCTCTTCTGATCTCTTCAAAAGAGTCAGACAACTGAGCGTCATGAGGCTCTTCTTCTCTTCTCTCAGAAGAGCTACTTCTAGTATATTCTTCAGTGATATAACTTCCGCATTTTTCTTATTAACAGTTATTTATTATTGTGGAAGCAACACCCTGTCCCATCTATCAAACATTTTTGAGTATATTCTCATCATATGATGGATCTTTGTTCTAAGACTCACATTAAGGATCCTTGGAATAGAAAAATATAAGTACAAGGACAAAATTCTTCCTATGTTTTGTTCTGAAACACATTCCATTATTTTGTCAAACAGTATCTTTCCCCGGTCAGTTATTTTGGAGAGAATTATCCTTGATATTATTTCAAACATTTTCCTGGAGATTTTGTCATGGGACCCTATTTTGTAGATCAGAGCTTCGCCAATAATGTCTGCTAGAAACTTTCCTTTTAGATTCATCTCCTTTCTCAGAACAGAGCCCGTGGTGTGCTTTGAAAGCCCACACCACTTGAGGGCAGATTTCATATCATCCTGATACAGTTCATCTTCTTCATCTAATGGACTGAACTTGGGCAGATTTAGGACTTTGCTCAGTCTTCTAGAAGTCATCTTGATCTTGTGTCCACTTATAGATGACTTAATTTTGTTGGAGGATGAGTCGATAGTGGCATTCGAATAAAGTTCGAGAACTTCTCGCTTCCCTATCGAACTAGGCTCTAGCAGGACAAATTCTAGGTCAGCGGCCGGTAGTAAGTGGAGAACTAGTTGTACTTCCTCTGGAGCATCCTTGAATCCATTTCTTACTAACTCAAAACCATCAAAAAGGAAATCCATTCCTTTTGGCGCCATTGAACCTTTGAATTTCTAGAGTTTGCTCAAGATATCGTCGTAGGGAGGACGAAAGTCGAAGAGGGCTAGGAATAGTGTATTTTATTTTAAGCACACACACTCCAATTTATACTTGCCCTTATTTGAGAATACGGAGAGGCACGTATATGTCGTGATTGACATGAGTAGATCAAAGGCTAAGATTAATCCTGGAAGATAGCCGTAATCAGAACAGCCTGAGTAAGATCGTTGAGTGGACTCGACGCACTTGACGCCTGAAGTTGTCTCAGTGCGCTCGACGCCTGGACACTTAGTCTCAGCACACTCGATGCCTAGACACTTAGTCTCAGTGCACTTAATGCTTGGATACTTAGTCCATATCTTCCTTGATATCCTACAAGGGACAATTTTGCCTGCTATACATATGCATGAAGAGACAATGAAGTTATACTAAGTTAAACATGCCCAACTCAAAAACCTTTCTTCATCTAGTGGCTTAGTGAAAATATCAGCCACTTGTCAATATATGGGGAAAAACTCAAGACTGATGTCCTCCCTTTCCACATTCTCTCTAATGAACTGATATATAATCTCTATGTGCTTAGTCCTGCTATGAGCCACAGGATTCCTAGTGTTGGAACATCCTATTACGAATTTGGGCAAGGATCACTATGTCTCTTAGGAAGCCAGGTTGACCTAGTTGTATAGTGTAAAGGTCAACATTAGAATGAGTCTAGGGCTTAGAACTTAGGTTTGAAGCTGCCCCCAAGGACCATTCAAGCTCAGGATTTCAAGCTAAGTAAAGAGATAAAAATAGTCGAACGACGGTCGACTATCGTCGAGCTCAGGTCGACGATCGTCGAGCTCTGGTCGACTACTTATGTCCTCAGCCTTCTGCTTGTTGCTGGCTTCGGTCGACTATCGTCGAGCTTCAGTCCGACGATCGTCGAGCTTTGGTCTACGATCTCTGGCTATGCTTGGGTCGACTATTTCTGGGAAAGTTTAGGTCGACGATCTCTGTTTGCTTCAGGTCGACGTTTTCTGCTGAAGGCTAGGTCGACAATCTCTGTCTTAATCAGATCGACTATTTCTGCCAGACCAAGAACTTAGATAGTCGATCTCAGATCGAAGTTTTCTGTCTACTGCTTATCTCCAATATCTCTGAGCTCAGGTCGACGATCTTCGAGCTCAGATCGACGTTTTCTGTTAGAATGATATATTCCTTCTCTGAGCTCTGGTCGACGATCGTGGAGCTCAGATCGACGTTTATTTTGAGAGATCGACGATCTTAAGGATTCAATGCTGCCAGTCTTTGGAATGTTTTTGAATTCTCTCAGCATTTAATTTCAAGAAGATTTGCCAGCCGTTTTCATTTATTCTAGAACAAGTTTCAAGGAATTATTCAGGAATTATTCAGGAATGTTTCATTGGACTTTCCTCTAGAAGACAAATCACTTATGGAAAGCATTTAATGTCTGATAACGGCTATCTTGGAAGAAATATATTCAGAGAATAAGATCGTCTTCTCCAATAGTACTCTCAGAGTGAATTAATCCAGAGTCAATATACAATAGAATCAAGAGACACACTCTGTTACAGAAGAACAAGAAGAATTAAGCTGTAAAAGATAACCATCCACTTGCTTATAGAAAAGTGATCAAAGCTTCATCTCAAAGAACTCCAGACACCTCATCTTTCAGCCTCTTTGCTGAAACAATTCTTTGCTGGAGATCTAAAGATCTGAAGACCTATCACCCTAGAGCAAAGCTTCCATTCCTGATTCATTCAACATCTCAGGGGGATCTTTGACAACAAAAGATCCACTAGTCTTCTCTTATTTGATTTGAGAACAGAGAAGACAATCTCACCTCTTTTCCTTTTTCTTTTTCCTACTGTAAAGGGTTCTTGAACTCCCTTCAAAAGTTTTGTCTGGTTCTGAGAACCTTGTCAAAACTCAGTGGTGGCAAGACACCTTATCAAAAAAATCCAGTTTTGGTTTTTGAGCACCTTATCAAAAGCTCATTGGTGTCAGGACACCTGATCAACTCATCCTGAGTGGATTCCTACCAAGGGTGGTAGAAGAGTGGATGTACCCAGGTTTTTTTGGGGAACCACTATATTTCCTTGTGTCTTCTGATTTGTTTGTGTAATTTGTCTGCTGTGTGCTGTGCTCTTTACTTCTTGGTTTTTAACTTCTTACTAGCACTCTACACTATATCATAAATTGAATTTTATATGTGCTGTTTATTTCAACTGTGAAAAACTATTTTAAAATACTCTATTCACCCCCCCTCTAGAGTTGAGATAGATCTTACCCTCACATTCAATTGGTATCAGAGGGAGGTTGGTTGCTCATACAGGCTAACACCTGAACCAAAAGATCCTTGATAAGATCAATCTCTTAAGAGGATTATTTTCTATACATCTATCTATTTATTTAAAGACATGGCACAGAACAAAGATTATGCAAGCACCAGACCACCAGTGTGCAACCTTTCCAAGTTTGCACTCTGGAAGGCAAGGATTAGATTATACATGAATTATATTGATGAGGATATTTTTAATTCTGTCTTGACAGTGTGTCCAACTCCACCAGCAAGCTCAAGTACAAGTGCTGTTCCACCTCCTTCTGGAACAGATGCAGACATAAAGAAATGGAAAACTGCAGATGCAAAGGCCATGAACATCTTGGCTCAGACAATGTCTGATGAGATATTTCAGAAAGTAGCTGACTGCAACTCAGCCAAAGGAATTTGGGACAAGCTCTCTGAAATTGTCTCAGGGTCTGCTGATGAAAGGAAAGATAGAAGATCTCATCTGATAAGCCAATATGAGAACTTCAAAATGGGAGAAGCTGAATCAGTGGCTGACATGTACAATAGACTAAGTCTAATTGTCAATGAGTTAAAAACCCTAGACAAAGAAATCTCACTGACTGAGCTGAATGACAAAATCTTGATGTGCTTCCCCAGCACTTGGGATTCAAGAATCTGGCCAATCAAGGATGCCAGAAGTTTAAATAAGATTACCACTGAAGCTCTCCTGGGCAAGCTCAAATCCTATGAGCTGCTCATTAAAAATAGAGAAAGAAGAAAAGAAAAGGATTACAAGAAGAATAGCTTAGACAAAGCCTCCTCCAGCAAGAACAAACATACAAGGAAGGGCTTTGTTGCTGAGACATGGAGTGAGACTGAAGAGGAATCTGAAGCATCATCCAGTTCCAGTGATGATGAGGATGATGCAGATGAAAAAGAATTTTGCATGATGGCTATCAATGCCTCACAGCAAAACTCTGATGAAGAATCAGAATCAGATTCAGAAACTCAACCAGATGAAGATCAGGTAATCAACTCTTTTGATTTTAATTCTGAGCACTTCAAAGATGAATTTAAGACACTGTGCCTAGATCTATTAAAATCTGAGAAGGAGATAATCTCTCTCAGGAATCAATTATCTGAACATAGTGTCCTAAACTCAAAGAACCTCAAACTCTCTGAGGAGTTAGAATGTTGTAGGGAGGAGATAGCTTCACTGAAAAGTGAACTATCAAAGGCCAAAAAGTTTGAAGAATCCCTAAATGAGAGAAGTATCAGACTGATGGACATCACAAGCACAGTGAACTCTAGATTTAATAGCACACTGGGCTTGGGTGCCTCATCCAGCCAACCTATAATATTAACAACTCCAATCAAGTTTGTCTCTGACAAAGGAAAGCGAGTAATAGAGGTACCCAGGAAGAATGCAGATCTGTCAGAGAAAAATTCAGTTCAACAGATGGCGTCGAGCAGAGCTCGACGATCGTCGAACAGAGCTCGACGATCTAACTACAGATCGTCGACCTCAGCTCGACGATATCCAAACTCTGAACTTCAGCATAATCGATCTTCGAATAGAGATCGATGATCTGACCCAAGATCGTCGACCTCAGTTCGACGATCGTCGAACAGAAATCAGGACTATGAACATTCCTTCAATGGCACATCTAGATTCAATCCTAGAAGTCCCACATCCCAAGACTTTAATCCCTATACTGAATGGATAGTACCTCCTAGGAGATACCATCCTGAAGGTTATAAGGATCAACCTGGGATGTCCTTTATTTCAAAATTCAAGGGATATCAACCTAGGCCCAAGGTTAACTGGGTCAAAAACAAATAAGCTGGTTTTGTGCAGGTGAAGACCTATCCAGCATCAAACCATCAATGGTATCTAGATAGTGGGTGCTCAAAGCACATGATAGGGGACAAGGACAACTTCACTTCCTTCAAAGCCAAGCTTGGACCCAAAGTAATTTTTGGAGACTCAAGCTTTGGAACTACAAAAGGATATGGTGCAGTCCAAATTGGCTCAGTCACATTCAAGAAGGTGGCATATGTTGAAGGACTCAAGCACAACTTAATAAGTATCAGTCAACTGTGTGATGAAGGATATCATGTGACATTCAACAAAGCCATATGCAAGGTCAAGTCAGAGGACAACACAACCGTGTTGACAGGTAACAGAAGAGGTAACATTTACTTAGTGGATTTTCATTCACCTATAGTAGATATTTGCCTGTTCAATTCCATTTCAAAATCTAATATTTTATGGCATAAGAGACTAGGGCATATTAACCTTAGAACCATTGCTAGGCTATCTAAAGACAACCTTCTTAGAGGACTACCTTCTGGTCCCTACAAGAAGGAAGGACCTTGCAAGGCTTGTCAATTAGGCAAGCAAACTAAAAGTAGTTTTAAATCAATTAATAAGAGTGATTCACCTAGGATTCAGTACCTGTTGCACATGGATCTTTTTGGACCCATATCTGTACAAATCCTAAGAGGGAAATCCTATACTTTAGTGATTGTAGATGACTTCTCAAGATTCACTTGGGTATTCTTTCTGAGGAAGAAGTCTGATAACTTCAAGTGTTTGACATATTTTCTCAAATGCATTCTGATTGAGTTCAACACTCACATTGCCCCGATCAGAAGTGATCATGGGATAGAGTTTGATTCTCTTCTCATGCAAGAGTTCTGTCAAAGTGAAGGGATCAGGCACACTTTCTCAGCTCCTAGAACTCCTCAACAAAATGGGGTAGCTGAAAGGAAGAATAGAACACTCATTGAATCTGCAACTACATTATTGGCAGATGCTCACCTACCTCTATCCTTTTGGGCTGAGGCAGTGAACACCTCCAACTATGTGTTGAACAGAAGCCTGATACACAAACTGAAGGGCAAGACTCCCTATGAATTGCTCAAAGGGAAGAAACCTAAAATAGGCTATTTTAAAGTTTTTGGTTGCACTTGTTTTATTCATAACAATGACAAGAAATATCTAGCAAAATTCCAAGCTAAAGCTGATGAAGGAGTGTTTCTCGGATACTCCATGATCAGCAAGGCCTATAGGGTTTATAATAAATCTTCCTGCAAAATTGAAGAATCTGTTCATATTATTTTTGATGAAGCTAACATGTCTTTCAAGGAGAAGAATGCTTCTACCATAGAATCTTTGCAGGTACATTCTCTAGCTGAAGACTTGAACAAATTGCAAGTTGCTGAAAAGAATGAGAGCAGTGATGATGAAGAAGAAGTTCAACATCTTGAAGAAAATCATCCTGAAGAGCCAGTTGCTGCTCCACTAGAGGAGACAACAACACAGGCTGGTGAACAATCAACACTCCCTGTTGATTTAGTAACAACAAGAGATCACCCAATCACCCAAGTAATTGGAGAGATCTCAGCTGGTGTGCAAACTAGAAATCAGGTCAACCAGAACCTGATGCACACTTGCTTCCTCTCTCAAATTGAGCCTCAATACATTCAAGATGCAGAGCAAGATCCACACTGGATCATTGCAATGCAAGAGGAGTTGCATCAATTTGAAAGGAACAAGGTTTGGGAACTAGTGCCTAAGCCAAAGGATCATCCCATTGTTGGAACAAAGTGGGTATTAAGGAACAAGCTGGATGATCAAGGAGTTATAGTCAGAAACAAGGCAAGGCTAGTTACTCAAGGGTACTCTCAACAAGAAGGAGTAGACTATGATCAGACCTTTGCACCAGTTGCAAGGTTGGAAGCCATTAGAATATTCCTAGCCTATGCTGCTCACAAAGGTTTCAAAGTGTACCAAATGGATGTAAAGAGTGCATTTCTCAATGGGGACATCAAAGAGGAAGTCTATGTTAGACAACCTCCAGGTTTTATCTCTGTAAACCACCCTAATTATGTTTACAAATTGCATAAAGCATTATATGGTCTCAAGCAAGCTCCTAGAGCATGGTATGAGACCCTAGCATGCTTTCTTCTGGAAAATGATTTTGTTAGGGGGAGAGTAGACCAAACTCTTTTTATTAGAACCCATAAGTCCCATACCCTACTAGTGCAAATTTATGTAGATGACATTATATTTGGTTCTACTAATTCAAACTTGTGCAAAAAGTTTTCCAAGCTTATGCAATCTAAATTTGAAATGAGTAGCATGGGTGAGCTGTCCTTCTTCCTAGGACTACAAAGCAAGCAACATGATGAAGGCATATTTATCTCTCAAACCAAGTATGCAAAAGAATTGGTTAAGAAATTTGGTATGTCTGATGCATCATGTATGAAAACACCCATGCCCTCAAATGCTGTAATAGATGCTGATGAACATGGGAAACCTGTTGATCAGACAACATATAGAGCAATAATTGGCTCTTTATTGTACCTTACAGCTAGTAGGCCTGATATAATGTTTGCTACATGTATTTGTGCTAGATTCCAAGTTAGCCCTAGAGAGTCACACTTAATCTTAGTTAAGAGAATTCTTAGGTATGTTAAAAGTTGTCCAAATCTAGGTCTCTTGTATCCAAAAGATTCAGCATTTGATTTAACTGGATTTTCAGATTCTGATTATGCTGGATGCAGAATAGACAGGAAAAGCACCAGTGGAACTTATCAGTTCCTTGGTGATAGACTTGTCTCCTGGTTTTGTAAGAAACAAACATCTGTGTCAACCTCAACTGTTGAAGCTGAGTATATGGCTGCAGGCAGTTGTTGCTCACAAATATTGTGGATACAAAATCAGCTTCTAGACTATGGTTACAACTTAGAGAAGTCAAAAATTTTCTGTGATAATACTAGTGCTATCTCTATAGCACAAAATCCAGTCCTCCATAGTAGGACAAAACACATAGAAATTAGACATCATTTTGTAAGGGATAATGTTGAGAAGAATAAAATTGAACTTCAATATATCCCAACTGATTTGCAAAGGGGAGATATTTTCACCAAGCCTTTGGATGAAAAGAAACACACCTTCTTCCTCAATCAGTTAGGCATGTTAGATGGAGGAAGCCTAAATTAAATTACAAGATTTTGTAAAGCTAAAACAGACCAAGACTAGGCTAAAAATTTCTTTCTTTTTGTGTCTGTAGAATAAGCTCTGTCTCTGAACTGAGCTCGACATTTTCCCAGAAAACGTCGAACGGAGATCGACGTTTTCCCATAAATCGTCGACCGGAGATCAACGGTTCTTGAGTCGTCGATCTGAGTTCAGCACCGCCGTTAAATCTAGGCTTTCCCTCTATCTACTCCTTGGTCGTCGAGCGGAGCTCGACGCTCTCAATAACGTCGAACGGAGTTATTGGCGTCTCTTCAAATTCCCTCTGTAGCCCAAATCGTCGAGCTGAGTTCGACGCTTCTTCGAACTGAGCTCCACGATTTTCCTTTTTCGCGTCGAACCCTAATATAAAATCATTTCTTGGCCGCCGCTCGTCGTTTACGCCTTCATACTCTCTGCAAATTTTTTTCCCTCCAAACCTTCTACACTTGGCCGCGTTTGTTCAATCTTTGCAGGTACAAATGGCCACAACTGTTGCTGCCCTTTCGAAGATGAAATTTGATACCGGTTTTGTTATCGATATAAGCTCGTTTGATGGAAGCGATCAACGCTTCAAGGACATTCTCAGTTTGTTCAGAGATCAGCAGCTATTGGAAATACTACCAGAATGAAAATTGCTTCAGATGAAATAAAAGAATGGTGCTATTCTGCGACAGATGAGAATGAGAATTCTGTCATCGGCTTCATAAAAGGGACCGAGGTACAACTGTCCCTGGCCCTCTTAACTGAAGTGTTTCATCTCAGTTCTGGAGAAGATTCCATCGAGTTATCTGAAGAAGAATATGCTTCCATGCTTGATCGAATGGGTCACAATGCTGTAAATCCTAATAAACTGCTGAAGAAGAATCTGTCCTTGGAATTTCAGTTTTTGGCTGATGTAGTCGGGAAAGTGCGGCTGGCCAAGCACTCTGCCCATGATACAATTTCAAGATATCAGTTTTGTCTGATGGGAGCTCTGCTAGATAAGAAACATCTGAACTGGGGATCAATGTTCTTCAATCTGATTAAGAAAAAGCTGAATAAGACTGCTGTCAGCTTGGGGAGAATTCTAGGGGTCTATCTGCATTTCAGATGCCCTGAGTTGCTGACCTCTTCTGGGATGTTCATTAATGCATCCAAGAGGCTCTCCTGTGCCCTTTTTGGCAAATGGGACGGGCAGATCATCAATCCCTCCAGAGCTGCTGCATCGACTACTACTTCAGGCACAAGGACTATCTTAGTCACTCCACCCCTGGTCTCTGCACCAGCAGAAGGGTTGCCTGCTCCTCCTTCTCCTTCAGTTGTCTCTACCCCAGCCATTTCATCCTCACCTCCAACCTCTACCATAGCCATATCTTCCCCAATTACCATTTCTTCACCAGTTTCATCCCCTCCAGCATTTACCTCTGAGGTATTCCTTCCTCTCTTCTCTTACCCATCCTTTACCACTTCATCATATTCTCTGTTAGATGAATCCTTCATGGATGATTCTCATCCTTCCTCTCCTCCTGAGCCTCCCTCTACCCCCTCATTCCAACAAATGATGGAAGACATTTTCTCTCAACCCATCTTCACTCCTTCTCTGACCCCTTCTATCTCCTCCTCACCTCATTCTATCTCCTCCTTTCCTGTATCAGAACCATCCATTCCCTTACCTCCTATCTCCTCTTTCCCCATGCCACCAACTCCAGCCAACATCCCTTCAACAACCTTCTATCCTACCTCTGCTCAAGCCCCTCTTGAGCATGTAGATCTCTCAGCCTTGGCTGACAGGTTATATGAGCTGTTAGCTCCAAAGCTAACCTCATTACTGGAGACCACTCTGGCTCCACTCCTGACCCATGTCAAGGAGCTGTCTTCCAAGCTATCTTCTTTCATTTCCTCTCAGGCTAATTCATCTTCTGGGTGCCTTGATTCACTCATCTCTGAACCAAGGTAGGGGGAGATGTCATATGAAGTAGTTTTTGCAATGAACCTCCAGAGCCTGCTCTCCAAGTTTAATGCTGGATACTTCAGATTTCTGCCAGTTCCTCACACTAAAGATCTATCTAAGGCCATTGTGCCTATTTCTGTTTGTAATCCCAGCCATATTGAAGCATATATAAATTCTTGGAAGGCTGTGGATGTTGTTTTGTCCATCTCTGATGATGCTACTAAGGCCATTGTGCCTCTTGTTGATGATGCTGTGAAAGCTATTGTAGATTTTTCTGCTGATATGGCTATTGATTCTGATGTGCTTGCTGATATTTCTGCTGCTGATTCTGTTTGCTCTGCTGCTGCTCCCTCTCCTCCTGCTCCTGCTGTTTCTGCAAAGCTTAAAGCTCAAGAAGAGTATATCAGAAGAATTGTTGATTTGTATGATCAACCTCAGAGTTCGGAGAGTGATCAGTACAGGACAGATTCTGATGATTCTGCTAGCACTATTGCCAAGAAAAGGAAAGCTAGAAGCAAAGCAATGATGTATGTTTCCCCAGCTCAAGCAAAGGACTCCAATGATATTCCCTACTATATTCTGCATGGTTGCCCCATTTCTGAGCCTTGGATGCAGTACTCCAAGAACCAATTAAAGGCTATGAAGAAGAAGAGGAAGCTAGACAAATATGAAAAGGATCTTCTCAGTTTCAGCCTCCTCCTCCTCCTCCTCCAGATTCTGGCTCAGGCTCAGCCCCTCAAGCTCTAGTTTCCAGACACAGTTCTTCCCAGTCCTATCAGAAATCCTATCAAAGGGGACAGCATAAAAGGGGATATCAATCAAGAAGAGATCAATATAGAGGAAATCAGAGATGACAAAGATCTTATCAAAGGGAAGGACAAGGCCACTCTGACTTTTCTTTAGGTCCTTTCCCTTACAGGCTGAAAGACTCAATTGATTCCAGGACCCCTCCTACTTCTGAATCTCTCAACAGGTATGAACCTCCTGTTCCTTTTGAGGATCCTGAAAATAATCCTTTATCTTGGACAGCAAGAATGAAAGAACTAGCTGCTCTTGATCAATTAAAGAAAGCCAGAGAGCAAGGCATGGACATCTCAAATATAACAACTTTATCAGAACAGAGAAAGAAAGAACTAGAGAGATATGCTTCAAGGAAATTCTTTAATCCAGAAGACTATATGAAGCTGCACCCTGAGGCTGTTGTTCCAAGGCCCAAATCTCAAACTTCTCTAGGTGTAGAGGATGACAGAAGGTCAAAGAAAGAAAGTCAGAATCCTAACAGAGAAATTTTGTTTAAAAAGGGAACTGAAAAGAAGTGATCTGTGTAAGCTGAACATCATTCTCCCTTGGATATTTGTTGTCTCTTTATCTGTGATCTGCATTGCTGCTATATATCTTCTCTGCAATATTGATTTAGCTTTTGTGTTGATGTATGCTTATTTATTTCCTATTCTTGTCTGTAAATAGTAATCCTAACCCAAATAGGGGGAGATTGTTGGAACATCCTATTACCAATTTGGGCAAGGATCACTATGTCTCTTAGGAAGTCAGGTTGACCTAGTTGTATAGTGTAAAGGTCAACATTAGAATGAGTCTAGGGCTTAGAACTTAGGTTTGAAGCTGCCCCCAAGGACCATTCAAGCTCAGGATTTCAAGCTAAGTAAATAGATAAAAATAGTCGAACGACGGTCGACTATCGTCGAGCTCAGGTCGACGATCGTCGAGCTCTGGTCGACTACTTATGTCCTCAGCCTTCTGCTTGTTGCTGGCTTCGGTCGACTATCGTCGAGCTTCAGTCCGACGATCGTCGAGCTTTGGTCGACGATCTCTGGCTATGCTTGGGTCGACTATTTCTGGGAAAGTTTAGGTCGACGATCTCTGTTTGCTTCAGGTCGACGTTTTCTGCTGAAGGCTAGGTCGACGATCTCTGTCTTAATCAGATCGACTATTTCTGCCAGACCAAGAACTTAGATAGTCGATCTCAGATCGAAGTTTTCTGTCTACTTCTTATCTCCAATATCTCTGAGCTCAGGTCGACGATCTTCGAGCTCAGATCGACGTTTTCTGTTAGAATGATATATTCCTTCTCTGAGCTCTGGTCGACGATCGTGGAGCTCAGATCGACGTTTATTTTGAGAGATCGACGATCTTAAGGATTCAATGCTGCCAGTCTTTGGAATGTTTTTGAATTCTCTCAGCATTTAATTTCAAGAAGATTTGCCAGCCGTTTTCATTTATTCTGGAACAAGTTTCAAGGAATTATTCAGGAATGTTTCATTGGACTTTCCTCTAGAAGACAAATCACTTATGGAAAGCATTTAATGTCTGATAACGGCTATCTTGGAAGAAATATATTCAGAGAATAAGATCGTCTTCTCCAATACTACTCTCAGAGTGAATTAATCCAGAGTCAATATACAATAGAATCAAGAGACACACTCTGTTACAGAAGAACAAGAAGAATTAAGCTGTGAAAGATAACCATCCACTTGCTTACAGAAAAGTGATCAAAGCTTCATCTCAAAGAACTCCAGACACCTCATCTTTCAGCCTCTTTGCTGAAACAATTCTTTGCTGGAGATCTAAAGATCTGAAGACCTATCACCCTAGAGCAAAGCTTCCATTCCTGATTCATTCAACATCTCAGGGGGTGCTTTGACAACAAAAGATCCACTAGTCTTCTCTTATTTGATTTGAGAACAGAGCAGACAATCTCACCTCTTTACCTTTTTCTTTTTCCTGCTGTAAAGGGTTCTTGAACTCCCTTCTAAAGTTTTGTCTGGTTCTGAGAACCTTGTCAAAACTCAGTGGTGGCAAGACACCTTATCAAAAAATCCAGTTTTGGTTTTTGAGCACCTTATCAAAAGCTCATTGGTGTCAGTACACCTGATCAACTCATCCTGAGTGGATTCCTACCAAGGGTGGTAGAAGAGTGGATGTACCTAGGTTTTTTGGGGAACCACTATATTTCCTTATGTCTTCTGGTTTGTTTGTGTAATTTGTCTGCTGTGTGCTGTGCTCTTTACTTCTTGGTTTTTAACTTCTTACTAGCACTCTACACTATATCATAAATTGAATTTTATATGTGCTGTTTATTTCAACTGTGAAAAACTATTTTAAAATACTCTATTCACCCCCCCCCCCCCTCTAGAGTTGAGATAGATCTTACCCTCACTTTCACCTAGCAGTAGAGATTGTACTAGAATAATCACAAAACATGGAAGTTTACTTAGTTGGAGATTGTAGTCTTGGAGCTAATGTTGAATCCATTGCACTGTGCACAGTAGCTTCCAGCTAAAATATATTTTTATTTAGCAGCGGAGAAGGTAACACTGGTCTGCTTCTTGCTGCTCCAAGATACAACTCTTCTCCCTAGAAATTAACAAGTGCCTGATGTGTTTTTCCTATCTTCTCTACAACCTGCAAAATCTACATCTAAATACCCAATTAGTTCAGAATCATTATTCCTAGGGTACCATAGACAAAGATCAAGATTGTCTTTGAGATATCTCAGATTTTTTTTTACTTTAGAGTAATGAGACTCTTTAGGGCTGGTCTGGTATCCAGCATGAACACCTGTAGCATACATGATGTCTGGCCTACTTGCAGTCAGATAGAAGAGGGATCCAATTATGCCTCTATACAAGGTTTCATCAACAGGTTTCACAGTCTAATCCTTATCTATTGACACATTTGACCCCATAGGAGTTTTCAATATGGAGGCACTTGTAACGCCCCCAATTTTTCTGTGATAAATTTTTTTCTCGTTTGGCGTTACGGTGACGCATTTTTGTGGCTTGTGCCATTTGTGGAGTGTGGTTTAGCTCCTTAGAACTGAGTGGCCTATTTTGTAGCCTATGGGCAAGGTCTCCCTAGCAAGCCGAGTCGTTTTGGGTGACCCGGTGTGGCCTCTTGGGGGATGCTTGTGTTTTGGCTTTAGGCAGGTATAACTCGAGTTCTGTTTGTCGAAAGTTAATTTGGACTTCGTCGTTGTGTTCGTAGAGTGGGTATTTATGTACGGTGCGAATTTCGTCGAATTCCGAGGTAGTTTGGTTTCGTGCCATTTTGGGTGTGCCATTAGTATAGCCTAGTAAAAATTCTCTTATTTTAAATAAGAGAGCCGGCGGTTGGGTTTCGGTTTTGCTGAACCGACGTGTCTAAGCTTTTATAAAAGCTTTATTAAGAAGTGGCGGGTCCACTTCTCTTTCTTCCTTCTTCCCGAGACCAAAAGAAGAAAACCGTCTGCTCATGTTCGCGGAAAATAGAGGCGGAACGGCGGTTAGCCCAAGCTTTCGGATGGTGATTCCGGGAGTGTTCGTGGATGGATTTCGATTCCAAAAGCGGCGTTGTCTTGCTCTCGCTCAGATCTACATTTTGACGGTAAGAAATTTGATTTTCGTGGAGTTTTAGGAGATATAGGATTTCGGTCTTGTGCTTTTCCGTCATTAGAGTACGGGAGTGTGCTTTTAGGTGCTGCTACTGCTAGTGCCAAGTAAAGAGGAGGGAAAGCCGTCCAAGCTTTGCCGGAAATCAAGGCAAGTGGTATTCTTGCCCTTGCCATTGTTGTTCTCTTGAAATTCTGAAAATTCCCGGTCAGACCTAGGGTAGAAGCCAAGCATGTTCCCTTTTATCTTGCTAAATTTAGGGCTTAGATTATCCAATGAGCCCCCTACTTTGTGCTGTTGGTGCTCAACCTGTCGGCGTAATGCCATCAGTTAAACTCCAGATTGCTGTCTTGTTGGTGGCTTACTGGTGAAACCGAGAGAGAGAGAGAAGGGGGTGCCTGCTATGTTTGTTGGAAAGAGCCTATTTTGGATTCTGTGTGGCCAGTGTTGAGTGTGGTGCACACACTCAAAGCCTTTGTGGGTTTGGCGTTTAGCATGGTGCATATACTCAATGCCGCAGCTATAGCAAGTCAGAATTTTGCTAAGTACTAGGGCGTTGAGTGAGGTGGACTCACTCAATGCCGCAGCACCTCCTAGCGGCTAAGTACTTTGGCGTTGAGTGAGTTGACCTCATTCAACGCCATTTCCGTTTTGGCATTGAGTGAGGCAAGCTCACTCAACACCGCGGTTTTCCTGAGAAGCTAAGTGTTTTGGCGTTGAGTGAGCCGACCTCACTCAACGCCATTTCGGTCTTGGTGTTGAGTGAGGTGGACTCACTGAACGTCGTCGCTTCTGTGCAGCCAAGTACTTTGGCATTGAGTGAGGTGTGCTCACTCAACGTCATAGCCTTTTCTGAGGCTAAGTACTTTGGCATTGAGTGAGTTGACCTCACTCAACGCCATTTCTGGTTTGGCGTTGAGTGAGGTGGCCTCACTCAACGCCGAAGGCAAGTTTGCGGCCAAGTCCCGTGGCGTTGAGTGAGTGTAACTTACTCAACGCCATTTTTGCTTTGGCGTTGAGTGAGGTAGACTCACTCAATGCCACAACCCTTCTTCGCGGCCAGAACTTCTAGCGTTGAGTGAGACGACCTCACTCAACGCCATTGCTTTTTTGGCGTTAAGTGAGGTCAGCTCACTCAACGCCGTAGATTTGCCTTGTTGCGGATAAGTGCCAGGGCGTTGAGCGAGTGAACCTCACTCAACGCCATTGTTGTTTTGGCATTGAGTGAGGTGGACTCACTCAACGCCATAGTTTTCTTTTGCGGCTAAGTGTAAGGGCATTGAGTGAGTGATCTTAACTCAACGCCATTGCTGTTTTGGCATTTAGTGAGGCCAGCTCACTCAACGCCACATTCTATATTTATGGTTTAGTACCAGGGCATTGAGTGAGTGTGCCTCCCCCAACGCCTTGGCTGTTTTGGCATTGAGTGAGGTTAGCTCACTCAACGCCAGAGTATCCTTGCGGGAGGCATTGAGTGAGTGAACCTCACTCAACGCCATGCCTGTTTTGGCATTGAGTAAGGCTAGCTCACTCAACGCCAGGGTTATTCTTCTAGAGGGAGTTGAGTGAGTGAACCTCACTCAATGCCATGGCTGTTCTGGCGCTGAGTGAGGCTAACTCACTGAACGCCAAGGTCTGGTTAGGCGTTGAGTTGGTCCCACTCAACGCCAAGCCGTGTTGAGTCATTTCAACACTTTTTCCCTACCATGATTTTCGCTCCCGAGTGAATTCCTTGATTTTTTTTGTTTTCTGAGGTTCCTTGTCGGCCATGTTTTACTTTCCTAAAGGCCGAATCGTGGGTCGTGGTTAGTAGTGATGGTTTGAAGCTCTTCAGGGCGGAGGTGTTGTGTAATTTAGCTGTAGCCACCCTTTTTTCTATCTTGCACCAGGTACGGGCTTGGCATGGTGGTGGAAGGTCCCTTGTTCTTTCACATGTAGACCCTTGAGCTTGTTGGCTTGGAAATGGTGGTTGGGGTACTGAGTTTGCCTCCAACCCGGATCCATGTTGTTTGTTTTTGCTACTACCATCTCCCACAGCTTAGGGTGTTAGATGTTTCTTCCTTGGTAGATTGCAGCACTTTGGGCTCTTGGTAGCTTAATAGACTCTGCAGGATGTAGTTTCTGGGCAGGGTTGATGCTGTTTCCTCGCACATAATGCATTTCTTTTTGTCTTGCTTTGGGCAGTTGGTACTTTTACTGCGGTGTGTTTTCCTATTTCATTTATCCTCTGGTTGACACTTTCATGCAGTTTTTCCTTGTTTTGCTTGCTAAGGTATTCTTTCTTCTTTTGAATGCCTCAGGTTCTGATCAGTAGCCAGTTAGGTGGCTAGGTTGTGGTGGTGTTGCTGGTGGTCTCTTGGACTTTAGAGATCCTTCTGGATTTATTTAGTGAGGTATTTTTCTTCTGAACTTTCATACAGACATAAATATTTGCCAGTGGGTTCGTGTCAGGTTGTTAACGCCCACTGGTAGTTTTTACCTTTGTACTAGATATGTTACTTTTGCTGCTATCATTTTTTTTGGAGATAGCCTACTTGCTCTGCGGAGGATTTATGCTAGGTTGCTTGTTATTTTAAAACTACAACTATTACTATAAGTATAGCTTATGATCAGCATGTTTTATAAAACTAAATCACTATTTTCCAAACAACATATAAAGATCATTTTCTTATATATAATATAAATTAAATGTAGAGACTTGCATAGCATAAGTTGTCCTCTTGGGGCACTTATGCACTCCTTAGGATGACAAACTTTAATAATGTATTTTCCGCAACGCATAAGTATAGTTTTAAACTGTTGGCTAGGTGATCCACTGAGTCGAGGGATACGGCCTCTAAAATATAACTGGGTTTTCTAATCATTTAAACTCATGAATTTCTTTCAAAGGGTAAAGTAGATGGTTTTGCCTGAGCGTCAACAGTTATCCCCTGCTCGGCGTGGAATCATGACGCGTGTTTTCTCATACTTTGATAATTCTTTAATTTGGAGAAAATGCGGGTTGTGACAGTTGGTATCAGAGGGAGGTTGCTTGACAAGTTAGTCGGGCAACCTTTCTTTGATTGCTTTAGTAGTTCTGTTGGGTACTGTATCCACAATTACCTGGATTTGAGGAAGCCACCTGTCAAGCTAAGATGAATCCACAATGTATTTGATGAATTATTCTCTAGTTGTACTTGCAGATATTCCATGCTAAGTACACACCAATGTCAGGGTGCAGTGGGTCAATATACACGGGTCTGTGCAACGTAATCCCTCGTTGAGCAGATCAGTGTGTTGGCCTACGTGTACTCTCTCTATTGGGGTGTACTTAATTTCAGGTACAGGGCTATGATAAAGCAAGAGCAGACAAGGAGCAAGGATGGGCCAAAGACCAGCTCAAGGGGAGAAAGAGGAGAAACAGCCTAAGTACAAATCGACGAGAATCACTAAGTGATTCTCGCCGAGTCGTCGAGAATCACTAGCTGATTCTAGCCGATTGAAGCCGACAGCTTCGTCACAGACAGGGAAATTTTCTAAGGCAGAATCGTCGAGAATTACTTATGATTCTCGCCGATTCGTCGAGAATGACCTTGCATTCTCGACGATTCGGTGAGAATCAAAAGTGACTCCCGCCGATTCTCCCCGGCTTCTGTATCTGTGCAGTCAGATTTCGGCTAAGTAGAAGTCAGCGAGAATCATAAGTGATTCTCGCCGATTCGGCGAGAATCACCTATGATTCTCGCCGAATTTGACTTGGCAATTTTTCTGAAAGTTCTGGGCCGGTCCAAGTTATCTGCAGCTGTTTGTACAGGACCTTGGTCCTTACCTTGGTGGGACCCACAACGGTCATCTTCTTGACCTAAGGTATATATTCACTGTATTGTGAACAGTAGACACACACACACGGGATTTCAAAAAAAAAAAGACAGCCGCCGTCTTGACCTAGCGGATCGCAGATTGTCGTCCGCCGCCGTCGCCGCTCGTGAAGGTGGTCACCGCCGCTGATCGTGGATTCTTCCTGATCTCCCGGTGACAGAAGCTTAGGCTAGCATAGCGTCTCACGCGTCTAACGAGAGATCCCTTGTCTCTTGATTCGTTGATCGGGAAAATCTTTCCCCTTCCGAATCGATCGAGACGGTCGATCCTTGTGTGACCGTTGGAAGATCTTGCTTCCTTCGCTACGAAGTTTGAATCAAGTTAGCACTGCTGCTGTTCTCCGTCGCCGCTGCTGATTCCGAGAACCTTGCCGTCGCCTCAAGCCGCAGCCGGTCTCGGGAAAGATTCACTCCAAGTGAGATCTAGGGCTGTGCACACTTCGTTGACTTCAAGAGCACGTCGTCAAACGAAGAGGGTCACCTTCTCTCCGAACGTCGTTTGTATTTCTTACAAGCTAGTTTTTAATTTCCGTGTAACGGACCGATTGGTCCCTAGTTGTAAGGGTTGGGTGCAACCCGGATTGTGGGAGTGTTGACTCCTACGTGTGGAAGGGTTCCTTCCGTGAGTGCAAGGATTGGATTTCAATCCTGTTGGTGAAGTGACCGAGTCGTCCCGTGTTGGGAGATAGGTCGAAGGGGGAAAGTGGACGTACCCAAATCGGGGAACCACTATAAATTGTCTGTGTATTTTCTGTGCTTGGTTGTTTTGTTTTCTGATGCAGGTAAAATCATAATTCCGCAAATACGCGACAGAGACACCTATTCCCCCCCCCCCATAGGTGAACATAGTTGACACTAGGTGGACTTTCAAGTGGTATCAGAGGGAGGTTACTCATCAAAGGGGTTAACACCTCGAGTAAGCTCCTGCATCTAGTGTCAACTAGAAGATTAGACTCACGCATGGAGTTGGACTATGATGTCCATCCTCTAAGACTCCCCTCATGTACAAAGGAGTATTATCCTATCTGGAAGATGAGAGTTATGTTTCATCTGGAGGCAATCGACCCTCGGGTGTCAATCATCTTGGAAGAGGTTCCCTTCATTCCCATGAAGGCTTCTGAGTCTGGAGAGGATATCCTTATCCCCAAGAGTCCCGAAGAGATGTCTGAGATCGAGCTCTCACTTTACAACTTGGATAAGTTAATACGTCAGATCATCACTGACGCCTGGTCTGGTGTATCTCGTTCAAGAGTGGACAAGTGTAGAACAGCCAAGTCCATGTGGCAAACCATCTCAGACCTCATGGAGGGATCAGAGAAAGCTGGTACCGATTGTCAGCAAGAGGATGAAGCCTATGTAGGAGTCCTTATTTCTGAAGATGAAGGGCATGACCAATATGTCAATATCAGGGCTCCTGTGTCCTTGTCAGAGACTGAAGAAGAAGCTGAGGAAAGCAGTTCTGATGAAGCTAACACAACAGTTTCTGCCAATCTGGATGGTAACCTTGAACAACAAAGTCTGAAGCAGGTAACTTCTTCCTCATGCCCCTCTCCTCGTGAAGTTCCTGAAGACATGAATAGTTTTGAGAGTAGTCCTTCCAATAATGCATGGGATACACATAGCTTCACTCAACCGATCGATAATCGTGATTCCCTTGAGAGTGCCCTTCAGACGAGCAACTTACTTGTTGAGGAACAAGCTAAGGAGATTGCTCAGCTGAAGATTTTGATGAATCTCCAATTGGAATCCATCAAAGTAAAGGACTCTCAGATCTCGGATCTAGAAAATCGTCTAGAGACCGAGAAGAGGATAGTTTCCAATTTTTTCAAGATTGATGCTATCAAGAGGAAGGCAGAAAATGGGTGGATCTCCCAAATCATTAAGTCATGGCGAAATGGGGAAACGGTGTTCAGACCCCCCACCCCGAGTAGGAAGGACACTCACCATGCCTTCAGGTATGACCATAGGAATAACCATGGTCACTGCAAGAATGATCAGTCCTCTTGTGGGAGCACTCAGAATGCAAGGGCTGTCATGGCCACCCAGAAGAGAATACCTCTGGCTTCCACCAAGCCCTTTGTATTCTCGGCCACAACCCCTACTCGTCATGAATCTGCCTGCATCAGCTCACAATGCGCCTCTCACCTCCCTAGGACTCTGGAAAGGAGGGATAGAAATCATGTTGTTAGGACTCATGAGGTCTTTGGAAGGAGGCTGACTGAAAAGAAGGCACCACCTCCCAGGCCTCATGACGCCTGCCATATGCATTCTTTCCACCCCTCCAATAGTCACGGTGGAAGAGACAATTCTGTGAGCATATCTGGCTCTATTCCGTTTAGACCCAGAACTATGACTATCTCTGTCATGGGTTCAGGTCACAAGCGGCGATACAACATTCATGAGTGTTGGTGTTGTGGCAAAGTGGGTCATTTTGCCATAGACTGTTGGCACAACCAATCTGCTTCAATGGCAAGGGGACTTCCACATCCTCGGGGCAATGTTAGTCCTCCCACCAGGATTCCTGAGGGGAGGCACCCAAATTATTATGCTAACAGGAACCTAGGACCCAATACATATTGGGCTCCTAAGGTAAGGTAATATTCTTTGGTGCAGGGTAGTCTAGACTTCCGAGTCATGATGGGAGCTAGACAGAAGATGTTCCTAGAATAATCTGGAACAAGCATCTGGAACGCAAGAAGTACTATCCTCAAAATTGAACACCTGGTATGCTCTTCAAAGGATCTAAATGATGAATCTTACAATCTCAGGTATCATTGATCAGCCTAAATAATTGAGTCATATTGTGTCGTCACATACATATATATATATATATATATATATACATATATACTTTTATACATCTATGTGTCAGTAAATTTCTGAAAAATTCGAGAAGGCACATCAATACGCATATATTACAAGTTGAAAATTAAAGTTATGAAATCTGCTAGCCAATGTTAGTAAGTTAGAAATGTCAAAGTTGCTATGACTCCTAAGCTGTGTGGTATGGTAAAACACTCCTGGAGTCATAAATGATCTTCTCGACTTCGTTACAACCTTTGACATAAACGTTATGGTGAAATATAGGTGGACCTTCAAGTGGTATCCTTGACAACCCCGGACAAATAAAATTGAAATTCCGGCAATTCTCATCGAACCGAAGCTCTTAAAACCGGTTATAGCTCATTTCCCGCCGACCCATCGAATCTCGCCGACCCAGTAAATACCGCCGACCCTTCGACTTCCCGTCATCTCTTCTACTTCCCAGCATCCCTTCGACTTCCCGTCATCCCGCCGACCTGGTCTCAAAGCTCTCCCGATTCCAAGTTCCTTGCCGATTCGTCGCCGACCTGGTTTCCGACTCTTCGTTTCCCGAAGCTCTCCCGCTACTAGGTTCTTCGACTTCGACTTCATCGTGACCTAACAACCCTCCGGAAGACCTCTTACAGCTAGAGTCACGCCCTCGCTTGGCCTCGACTCGGCTCGCCGCATCTTACGCAACGTGGTGCCAGAACCCTCACTGCGTCTCCTCCTAAGGTAATGCCTCTCTTATCCCAACCGTGCCTTGCGCATTAGTATAGACATTACTCTCAACCTCTTAGTTTCGTCGATCCTTAGAATTGGAACTTGATATTCCCCTTCTTCCTAGTTTGCTATGGCTCCAAGGACCACCGCTGGGCTGGTCACTGGCTGTGAATTAGTTCGAACCGGGTTCTCACACGCCTCGGATGAGTTCAGAAACATCATCATCATGCTGGAAGAGGCTGGACTCACGTTTGTACTGGAGCATCCCTGCAAAATTCTGGATAAAGAAGTGATGGAGTTCTTTGCAACCGCCAAACTTCGGAATGAAGACTCTATCATCAAGAGTAAGGTTGCCGGTGCACGGATCAAGATGTCTGCCAGGACACTGACTCAATGATTGCAGCTGTCCAGTTCTGAGCACGAGGATTATCTGGAGGAACATGATAGAGCCAGGACCCTATTATTCTGTGGGCTAGCAAGGGGCACCAGATCTATAAAAAGAAAAGAAATGAATGAGGAGGGGAAACTCTTGTCCGACATCATTGGGAAGGTACTGATATGCAAACCAGGCTCACACGACCACATTTCAGCCGACATGTTCAAGATTCTTGTGGTGATTGTCTGCCGAAAGAGATTCAACTAGGGGGCCATGCTTTTCGAGAAGATCAAGGACACCCTCAGATCTCCAAGCTTTGGACGAATCATCAGTCTATTTCTCAATCAGTTGAACGGAGATAAGTTCGACATGAGCAAAGGAGTTCCCTTGCATTATTTGAAGAAAATGGACTCCAGCGTCTTTGACAAATGGGATCGAGTCATAGGGCGAGCTGCAGAGGTAGTTGAACAAGAAGAATCTCCTGCCGAGGACAACAGAACTTCAGCAGATCTCTTGGCAGCCCCCAGTGAAGTTCCTGACGCCCTGATTGCAGGAACTGAGGGGGAGCCGATAACCGATTCTGCAAACATTCTGTCTGATATTTCTCTGATAGCTCAAGATGCTATGAAAATGGTGGCAAAAGAAGTGGCAGATGATGCGGAGGCTGAGGATGATGAGGAGGAAGAGGAAGAAGCAGAAGAAGTGGCAGATGGTGAGGAGGCTGAAACTGATGAGGAGGAAGAGGAAGAAGTAGAAAAAGATGTGCACATCACTGATGATAATGGTGATCATTTGGAGACAGAGATAGAGGAAGAAGTACCTGAGAACGAGAAAGCAGCAGAGGCTCAGGAGGATGCTGAGGTTCCGTCTGAGGAACAAGCTCCTAAGCAATTAGATGCAAGAATGGAGGGGGAGCAATCCTTTGTTCCCCCTGTGGAGTCCATCCTACTATCAAGCTCTCCAAGTGCTTCTGAGGGGGAGGCTAACCAAGGTATGCCTGCAGCTCCTCCACTTCAAGATAACTTAGCAAATCACACTGTAAATATTGTCCAAGGGATCCTAGATGAGGTCAAGAGATCGTTTAAGAAGTCCCACAAATCCGTGCTAAAGAGACTACAAGAATCTGAGGACCTCATGCTCAAGAACATTGTGCAGATCAACCATAAGTTAGATGAGATGGAGAAGAAATTTGATGACAAGTATACACAGGCAGGCACAGCAGTAACTCTTCTCATGCAAGGACTCAAAAAGAATACTGATGACCTGGGAGTGGTCAATAGTAATGCACATGTTGTGGCAAATAGCATACAGAAATTTGATGCCAACATGGTGCTCCTCAATCAAAATCAACAAGCCCTGCTGACTGAATTCTCCAAATCTCTGAAGCACATAGATGAGTCCCTGCACTCCTATGCAAACTCCATAGCACTCGAAGCCAAAAAGGGGGAGCAGGAATATACTACTAAGATGGAAGGGCTTCAGCACATCATCATTGAAAACTTCGATCAGTCAAATGTTTTTGTATATGACAGTTGCCAGTGGTTGCTTAACCAAGCTTTAGGCAATAATATACCTGAGGTTAATCCTGTACATGAAACCACTGAGCACAATACTGTGGATGACGAAGGGGCAAGTGCAGAGGCTGTTCCGTTGAGCGAAGCTGAGATGAAGAAAGCTGCTGAAAGGGCTGAACGCAGAACTTGGTTTGATCAAGATGCCTTAGCTAAAGCCAAAGGAAAAAGGCAGATCCAAGAGGGAACCTCAAGAGAAACACCAGCTGAAAAGAGGACCCGATTGACGGAGGAGGATGTGAGAAATGAAAGATGGAGTCCTGTATCAAAAAGTATCATCTTGGACACATTCTTGTTACAGCAGAAGGGGCACATAAAACGAAGTGAGGTATACAGTCAATACGAATGGGAGAGGCACAAAGAATTTGAAGCCAAACGCAACTTATTTTTCAGAAATAATACAGTGACAGATAAAGTTCCTCCTCCCAGATATCATCCTAAGCCCAAAGAATATTTCGAAAGACAGAGCAAGAAATTCCTGGCCCAGAAGCTCAAGGATGATCTTGCTAAGGAAAAATAGGCTTAGGACCTTTTTGTCCCTCACTGCACATCTTTGTTTTTATATTGTCTTACGAACAAGTATTGTGGTTTTATATAAATATATATATGTGATGACATGTTGTGACTCAAGTATTATTTTGTCTGTTCTTATTGTCTTAAGGTTTTAATTATTCTGTGGGTGGTGGTATTCATCTTAGCTAGTAGGATTTTGGCTTCGTCAAATAGGGGGAGATTGTTGGGTATTGTATCCACAATTACCTGGATTTGAGGAAGCCACCTGTCAAGCTAAGATGAATCCACAATGTATTTGATGAATTATTCTCTAGTTGTACTTGCAGATATTCCATGCTAAGTACACACCAATGTCAGGGTGCAGTGGGTCAATATACACGGGTCTGTGCAACGTAATCCCTCGTTGAGCAGATCAGTGTGTTGGCCTACGTGTACTCTCTCTATTGGGGTGTACTTAATTTCAGGTACAGGGCTATGATAAAGCAAGAGCAGACAAGGAGCAAGGATGGGCCAAAGACCAGCTCAAGGGGAGAAAGAGGAGAAACAGCCTAAGTACAAATCGACGAGAATCACTAAGTGATTCTCGCCGAGTCGTCGAGAATCACTAGCTGATTCTCGCCGATTGAAGCCGACAGCTTCGTCACAGACAGGGAAATTTTCTAAGGCAGAATCGTCGAGAATTACTTATGATTCTCGCCGATTCGTCGAGAATGACCTTGCATTCTCGACGATTCGGTGAGAATCAAAAGTGACTCCCGCCGATTCTCCCCGGCTTCTGTATCTGTGCAGTCAGATTTCGGCTAAGTAGAAGTCGGCGAGAATCATAAGTGATTCTCGCCGATTCGGCGAGAATCACCTATGATTCTCGCCGAATTTGACTTGGCAATTTTTCTGAAAGTTCTAGACCGGTCCAAGTTATCTGCAGCTGTTTGTACCGGACCTTGGTCCTTACCTTGGTGGGACCCACAACGGTCATCTTCTTGACCTAAGGTATATATTCACTATATTGTGAACAGTAGACACACACACACGGGATTTCAAAAAAAAAAGACAGCCGCCGTCTTGACCTAGCGGATCGTAGATTGTCGTCCGCCGCCGTCGCCGCTCGTGAAGGTGGTCACCGCCGCTGATCGTGGATTCTTCCTGATCTCCCGGTGACAGAAGCTTAGGCTAGCATAGCATCTCACGCGTCTAACGAGAGATCCCTTGTCTCTTGATTCGTTGATCGGGAAAATCTTTCCCCTTCCGAATCGATCGAGACGGTCGATCGTTGTGTGACCGTTGGAAGATCTTGCTTCCTTCGCTACGAAGTTTGAATCAAGTTAGCACTGCTGCTGTTCTCCGTCACCGCTGCTGATTCCGAGAACCTTGCCGTCGCCTCAAGCCGCAGCCGGTCTCGGGAAAGATTCACTCCAAGTGAGATCTAGGGCTGTGCACACTTCGTTGACTTCAAGAGCACGTCGTCAAACGAAGAGGGTCACCTTCTCTCCGAACGTCGTTTGTATTTCTTACAAGCTAGTTTTTAATTTCCGTGTAACGGACCGATTGGTCCCTAGTTGTAAGGGTTGGGTGCAACCCGGATTGTGGGAGTGTTGACTCCTACGTGTGGAAGGGTTCCTTCCGTGAGTGCAAGGATTGGATTTCAATCCTGTTGGTGAAGTGACCGAGTCGTCCCGTGTTGGGAGATAGGTCGAAGGGGGAAAGTGGACGTACCCAAATCGGGGAACCACTATAAATTGTCTGTGTATTTTCTGTGCTTGGTTGTTTTGTTTTCTGATGCAGGTAAAATCATAATTCCGCAAATACGCGACAGAGACACCTATTTCCCCCCCCATAGGTGAACATAGTTGACACTAGGTGGACTTTCAAGTTCAACATCATGTCATTCACACACCGATATGTCATCAGCATGTCTTGGCAAAAGCACGAACACTACACTCATAACATAACATGAAGTATACAGGGCATATTATGTAGTATGGTATGCATAATATGTGTTCGTATATGGATCCACCATAGGGGCAACATGTGAGGGTTATGTAGTATGGGATGCATAACCTCACTACATGGCTGCGACTAGCTCGTTTTCTTTTTCGTTGCATGAGAATGTTATGTAGTATGGGCTGCATAACATTTTCATGTATACGCCACTCATAACATGCATTAGGGCCTTTTTAGAATGCATAGCACAAACATGCATGGCATAACATTGCATAAGCACAACATGCCAAGCTAAAGACTGGCAGGATGACATATGTACACACATAAGTTTTCAAGTCAAAAGTAATACAAATTCATGCATTCCCGATCTAGGCATATGAATTAGCATGGTGGTGGTTAACCATCTTAGGTTAGGACATAACATCAATTTTTGTAAAAAGATAAACTCCTAGAGCAAGTTTAGCAGCTTTAAGATCATATCTATATATGTATTGTCTGTACTTGTAGTTGGGTCTAGCCGTTGTACTAGGATATAACAGGTGTTGTTATGATTTTAGGATGGCGAGACGTCCTGCGACTCGATCGACTCCCCTGTCTTAGGGTGAGTCATCTGGAGCTCAGAATGACGCGGTGATCGAGAGCCTGCGGCAGAGTAACGATGCCATGAGCAGGCAGATGGTAGAGATGCAGGCCAAGATTCAGTCCCTGGTGGCGGTTGTGGCGGTCAGACTCAAGGAGTGCAAGGTCCTACAGGGGTGTCAGCTGTCCCTCCTCCTCCTACACCCTTAAGACCTCCAGTGGTGGTGCCAGTAGAGATGGCCTTCATCTCGTAGTTTCAGAGGCTGAGTCCTCCCACTTATGACGGGAAGGCAGATTTCATGGTGATAGATGATTGGCTTATCTCCATGGAGGAGATGTTCTCGTACACAGGGATTGCAGATGATCAGAGGATGATGATAGCCTCCTATCAGCTTAAAGGTTTGGCTAAGAGTTGGTGGCTGAGAGAGAAGGAGAGCTTGGTAGCTGGATGCACTTGGGAGGTGTTCAAGGAGATGTTGTTGAGGAAGTTCTTACCCTCGATCTAGCGTGACCGCCTCATGAACGACTTCCTCCATCTAAAGCAAAGGCAACTCACGGTGGGTGAGTATGAGATAGAGTTCAGCAAGTTCAGCCGTTTTACCCCTAGATTGGTCAGCATTGAGGTTGATCAAGTTAAGAGATTTCTCGGTGGTTTGAGGAGCGAGGTGCAGCAGTTGACCAGTGCTTATGGGTCAGAGACTTATGCAGGAGTTGTGGAGGCTGCTCTGAAGGTGGAGGCTATTGTGACCGCGAAGAGCAGAGGCCAGCAAATGATAAAGGACAAGAGGAATTCTGTGGAGGAGAAGAAACCCTAGATACCCGGTACGGCTCCGGGAAAGAAGAGCAAAGTGGTTTACACCTTCTGTGGCCGGTCAGGCCACCCTGTCGAGAGATGTTTCAAGAAGGCAGAAGCTCAGAGGAAGGAGCAGGTTCATGTGATTCAGGGTGCTCCTAGGAGAGATGTCTCCTGTTCTGTTTGCAAGCGACCCGGGCATGATGCTGCCTAGTGTTGGTCCAAGGATAAGGTTTGCTTTCAGTGTGGGCAGAAGGGACACATCAAGGCTAGGTGTCCTCAGGTCAAGCCTGCTCTTCATGTAGTTCCACTACAGGCATTACCTCCACCTCAGCGTATGGACAAGGGCAAGGGAAAGCTGAACGTGATCTCTTCCGAGGAGGCTCAAGCTTCGACCCAGGTCATCTCAGGTTAGTTTTCTTTCCAGCCTGAAGGTTTTGTTCTTATTTTGCTAGAATGTTTGCAGTATTATTGTGGTTGTTCCTTGGTTTTATATTCTCCTATAGGGAAATTTAAGGTGAAGAACTGCTGGGCGCGTGTTCTGTTTGAATCCGGCGCTACCCACTCGTTCGTTGCTAGAGCCTTTGTGGAGCGACATCGGTTGACTTTAGATCGAGTTCGAGATACCTTCTGTGTCAAGTTCCCATCCGGTGAATCTGTGTTGTCAGATTTGGGCATGTTAGATTGCCCTGTTTTGTTGGGGGACTTCCTTGCGAATGCAGACCTGAAGATGATTGATCTGGAGGACTTCGATGTTATTTTGGGCATGGACTGGCTGTCTAGGTATGATTCAGTCATTCAGTGCAAAGGGAAGCGCTTGGACTTCATCAGGGATGACGATCAGCCCGGAAGCGTGTATGTTGATCTATGCCAAGATTCTTTTGTTATCTCTGCGATATATGCTCAGAAGCTGTTTCTTTCGGATTGTTTTGCTTGTTTGGTATCGGTGGTTGGGACCGCTGTTAGTGTACCGCGCTTGGAGGAGATTCCAGTTGTTTGTGATTTTGCCGATGTTTTTCCTGATGATCTTTTTGGCTTCCTCCTGAGTGGGATGTTGAGTTTGTAATCGATTTGGAGCCGGGTACGCGTCCTATTGCTAAGGCGCCGTACCGGATGGCCCCTCGTTAGTTAGAGGAGTTGCGAGTCCATTTGGATGAGCTGTTGGCAAAGGGATTTATCAGGCAGAGTTCGTCGCCTTGGGGTGCTCCTGTGGTGTTTGTGAAGAAGAAAGATGGGTCAATGCGGCTTTGCATCGACTATAGGGAATTGAAAAAAGTCACAATAAAGAACAGGTACCCTCTGCCGAGGATCGATGACTTATTTGACCAGTTGCGCGGTAGCATAGTGTTCTCCAAGATCGATCTTCGTTCAGGCTATCATCAGCTCAGGATCCGTGAGGCAGATATTCCACGGACTGCGTTTAGATAAAGGCATGGACATTTTTAGTTCTAGGTGATGTCATTTGGTTTGACCAACGCACCATCAGCCTTCATGGATATGATGAACTAGGTGTTCAAGGATTTCCTGGACAAGTTCGTGGTGGTCTTCATCTATGACGTGTTGGTTTATTCTTGTAGTGCTGAGGAGCATGAGCAGCATCTGCGTTTAGTTCTATAGTAGTTGAGGAACCACAAGTTATTCGCCAAGCTGAGCAAGTGCGAATTTTTGTTGCCTCAGGTTTCATTTCTAGGCCACGTGGTGAACAAGGATGGGATCTCGGTCGACCCAGAAAAGGTCGCAACAGTGATGGATTGAAGTAGGCCGAATACGCCTAAGGAGATCAGGAGTTTCCTAGGGTTGGCTGGCTACTACAAGAGGTTCGTGGAGGGTTTTTGTTCCCTAGCTGCACCTTTGACGAAGCTAATTCAGAAGAACGTGGCTTTTGTTTGGAGCGAGAAGTGCGAAGAAGCCTTCCTGGAGTTAAAGAGGAGATTGTGCACTTCTCTCGTTCTGACCCTGCCTACTGAAGGGGTGGATTATGATGTTTACGTGGATGCTTCGCATGTAGGTCTGGGTTGTGTGTTAATGCAGGTTGGAAAAGTGATTGCATATGGGTCAAGGCAACTAAAGACTCATGAGAATAATTATCCTACGCATGACCTCGAGTTCGCAGCGGTTATCTATGCGTTAAAGCTGTGGAGAGACCTACTTTATGGGGCCCAGTGCAAGATCTTCACTGACCATAAGAGCCTGAAGTACGTGTTCACGCAGAAGGAGTTGAATCTGCGCCAGTGGCGGTTGCTAGAGTATGTGGCCGATTATGATGTAAAGATCCAGTATCATCCAGGCAAGGCCAATGTGGTGGCCGATGCCTTGAGCCGAAAGACAGGAAAGATCTTTAATCTCACCGTCGATCGTTTAGTGGAGGTGTTCCTCCTTATGGATATATCAGTGGGATGCTGTGGCTTGCAGAGTAGTTTATCAGTGGCAGAGCCATCCTGGATTTCGTTGACCAGACTGAACCAGAAAGACGATCCAGATCTTCTGCACTTATTCACCAGGATCGAGAAGGGGGAGTTGCCAGACATTGCTATCGATGATGCGGGTACTTTGAAGTACCGCGGTAGATTTTGCATCCCCGCTGTTGGGGGCATCAGAGGTATGATTTGTAGAGAGGCTCATGGATCTAGCGTTGCCTACCATCCAGGATCTACGAAGATGTATCGTTACCTAAAGCAAATTGCCTGGTTGTATGGCATAAAATGCGATATAGCCAGATTTGTTGCGGAGTGCCACACTTGCAAGCGTGTGAAGGCCGATCATGGAAGGCTTGGTGGCAAGTTGACTTCATTAGATATCCCGACTTGGAAGTGGGAAAGTATATCTATGGACTTCATCACTTGTTTACCGCGATCCCCGAGGGGATTTGATTCTGTCTGGGTCATAGTGGATAGACTGACGAAGTGTGCTCACTTCGTGCCATATAAGATTGATTACCCGATGAATAAGATAGCGGAGTTGTACTTGAATGAAGTCATCTGACTGCATGGTGTGCCTGTGAGTATCATTTCTGATCGAGACTCCCGGTTTACTTATCGTTTTTGGCAGAGTCTGAAGGAGGGTTTGGGTACGGATCTGAGGTATTCTACTGCTTACCACCCGCAGACCAATGGGCAGACAGAGCGGGTGAACCAGATAGTTGAGGAGATGATTTGATGCTACATTTTAGACCACGGTGGAGCGTGGGATGAGGGGATACAACTTATTGAATTTTCATACAAAAACAGTTATCAGGAAAGCTTGCAGATTGCTCCTTTTAAAGCCTTGTATGGGAGGCGATGCAGAACACCGTTGTTTTGGGCTGAGGCTGGTGAGAGGCCTTTGTTGTGTCCAGATGCTTTTGAGGAGATGGAAGTCGCAGTGAAGCTTATTCGTGAGAAGCTTCGTATAGCTAAGGAGAGATACGAGAAGAACGCCAATCGACGTAGGTCTGCCTTGGAGTTTTCTGTAGGGGACCTTGTATTTCTTAAGGTTTCCCCGATGGTGGGTGTAAAGAGGTTTGGTAAGAATCGGAAATTGGACCCGATGTATGTGGGCTCGTTTAAGATTTTGGAGCGGATTGGCGTGTCAGCTTATAGATTGGATTTGACAGCAAACTTCCAAGGTGTTCATAATGTTTTCCATGTAAGCCAACAGCGGAAGTGTGTGCGCAGCAGTGGGCAAGTCTTGGACATTGTGCCCCAGTTGGAGCCCAACCTCTCTTTTGTTGAAGTGTCGGTCCGTATTTTGGATACTCAGGAACGGGTGCTGCGAAAGAAGTCCATTCCAATGGTGAAAGTTCTTTGGAGGAATCAGGATTTGGAGAGCGCGACTTGGGAGCTAGGGTCGGCCATGAGGAAAGCTTACCCTCACCTGTTTCCCTGATTTTGATTGGTATGTTTTCCTTCTTGTAACTACTATTTGTTACTTTTCCTTCTTTAGTAGGAGTGATGTGCGTAAAGTTTCGGGACGAAACTTTCTTTTAGGGGGAGTGACTGTAAAGCCCCCGATTTTTCTGCGACAATTTTTTTTATCGTTTGGCGTTATGGTGATGCGTTTTCGTGGCTTGTGCCATTTGTGGAGTGTGGTTTAGCTCCTTAGAACTGAGTGGCCTATTTTGTAGCCTATGGGCAAGGTCTCCCTAGCAAGCCGAGTCGTTTTGGGTGACCCGTTGTGGGCTCTTGGGGGATGCTTGTGTTTTGGCTTTAGGCGGGTATAACTCGAGTTCTGTTCTTCGAAAGTTAATTTTGACTTCGTCGTTGTGTTCGTACCGTGGGTATTTAGCTACGGTGCGAATTTCGTCGAATTCCGAGGTAGTTCGGTTTTCGTGCAATTTTGGGTGTGCCATTAGTAAAGCCTAGTAGAAAATCTCTTATTTTAAATAAGAGAGCCGGAGGTTGGGTTTTGGTTTTGCTGAACCAACGTGTCTAAGCTTTTATAAAAGCTTTATTAAGAAGTGGCGGGTCCACTTCTCTTTCCTCCTTCCCGAGACCAAAAGAAGAAAACCGTCTTCTCCTATTCGTGGAAAACAGAGGCGGAACAGCGGTTAGCCCTAGCTTTCGGACGGTGATTCCGGGAGTGTTCGTGGACGGATTTCGATTCTGAAAGCGGCGTTGTCTATCTCTCGCTCAGATCTACGTTTTGACGGTAAGAAATTTGATTTTTGTGGAGTTTTAGGAGATTTGGGATTTCGGTCTTGTGGTTTTCTGCCATTAAAGTACGGGAGTGTGCTTTTAGGTGCTGTTGCTGCTAGTGCCAAGTAAAGAGGAGGGAAAGCCGTCCAAGCTTCGCCGAAAATTGAGGCAAGTGTTATTTTTGCCCTTGCCATTGTTGTTCTCTTGAAATTCTGAAATTCCTAATTTGCCCTAGGGTAGAAGCCAAGCATGTTCTCTTTTATCTTGCTGAATTTAGGGATTAGATTCTCCTATGAGCCCCCTACTTTGTGTTGTTGGTGCTCAACCCGCCAGCGTAATGCCATCAATTAAACTCAAGATTGCTGTCTGGTTGGTGGCTTGCGGGTGAAGCCGAGAGAGAGAGAGAGAGGAGGGGGTGCCTGCTGTGTTTGTTGGAAAGAGCCAATTTTGGATTCTGTCTGGCCGGCGTTGAGTGTGGTGCACACACTCAAAGCCTTTGCGAGTTTGGCGTTGAGTGTGGTGCATACACTCAACGCCGCAGTTGTAGCCAGTCAGAATTTTGCTAAGTACTAGGACGTTGAGTGAGGTGGACTCACTCAACGCCGCAGCCCCTGCTAGTGGCAAAGTACTTCTGCGTTGACTGAGTCGACCTCACTCAACGCCATTTCCGTTTTGGCGTTGAGTGAGGCAAGCTCACTAAACGCCGCGGTTTTCCTGAGAAGCTAAGTGTTTTGGCGTTGAGTGAGTCGACCTCACTCAACGCCATTTCAGTTTTGGCGTTGAGTGAGGTGGACTCACTCAACGCCGTCGCTTCTGTGCATCGAAGTACTTTTGCGTTGAGTGAGGTGTGCTCACTCAACGTCATAGCCTTTTCTGAGGCTAAGTACTTTAGTGTTGAGTGAGTTGACCTCACTCAACGCCATTTTTGGTTTGGCGTTGAGTGAGGTGGCCTCACTCAATGTCGAAGGCAAGTTTGCGGCCAAGTCCCGTAGCGTTGAGTGAGTGTACCTCACTAAATGCCATTTCTGCTTTGGCGTTGAGTGAGGTAGACTCACTCAACGCCACAGCCCTTCTTCGCGACAAGAACTTCTTACGTTGAGTGAGACGACCTCACTCAATGCCATTACTATTTTGGCGTTGAGTGAGGTCAGCTCACTCAACACCGCAGATTTGCCTTGTTGCGGCTAAGTGCTAGGGCGTTGAGTGAGTGAACCTCACTCAACGCCAATGCTGTTTTGGAATTGAGTGAGGTGGACTCACTCAATGCCGTAGTTTTCTTTTGCGGCTAAGTGTAAGGGCATTGAGTGAGTGAGCTTCACTCAATGCCATTGATGTTTTGGCGTTGAGTGAGGCCACCTCACTCAATGACACTTTCTCTATTTATGGTTAAGTACTAGGGCGTTGAGTGAGTGTGCCTCACTCAATGCCATGGCTATTTTGGCATTGAATGAGGTTAGCTCACTCAACGCCAGAGTATCCTTGCGGGAGGCATTGAGTGAGTGAACCTCACTCAACGCCATGCCTGTTTTGGCGTTGAGTGAGGCTAGCTCACTCAATGCCAGGGTTGTTCTTCTGGAGGGCGTTGAGTGAGTGAACCTCACTCAACTCCATGGCTGTTCTGGCGCTGAGTGAAGCTAACTCACTCAACGCCAAGGTCTGGTTAGGAGTTGAGTGGGTACCACTCAACGCCAAGCCGTGTTGAGTCATTTCAACACTTTTTCCCTACCTTGATTTTCGCTCCCGAGTGAATTCCTTGATTTTTTTTGTTTTCTGAGGTTCCTTGTCGGCCATGTTTTACTTCCTAAAGGCCGAATCGTGGGTCGTGGTTAGTAGTGGTGGTTTGAAGCTCTTCATGGGGGAGGTGTTGTGTAATTTCACCGTGGCCACCCTTTTTTTCTATCTTGCACCAGGTACGGGCTGGGCAAGGGGGTGGAAGGTCCCTAGTGCTTTCACATATAGACCCTTGAGCTTGTTGGTTTGGAAATGGTGGTTTGGGGACTGAGTTTGCCTCCAACCCGGATCCATGTTTTTTTTTTGCTACTACCATCTCCCACAGCTTAGGGTGTTAGATTTTTCTTCCTTGGTAGATTGCAGCACTTTGGGCTCTTGGTAGCTTAGTAGACTCTGCAGGATGTAGTTTCTGGGCAGGGTTGATGTTGTTTCCTCGCACATAGTGCATTTATTTTTGTCTTGCTTTGGGCAGTTGTGACTTTTACTGCGGTGTGTTTTCCTCTTTCATTTATCCTCTGGTTGACACTTTCATGCAGTTTTTTCTTGTTTTGCTTGCTTAGGCATTCTTTCTTTTTTTGAATGGCTCAGGTTCTGAGCAGTAGCCAGTTTGGTGGCTAGGTTGCGGTGGTGTTGCTGGTGGTCTCTTGGACTTTGGAGATCCTTATGGATTTTTTTAGTGAGGTAGTTTTCTTCTGCACTTTCTTACAGACATACATATTTGCTAGTGGGTTTGTGTCGGGTTTTTGGCGCCCACTGGTAGTTTTTACCTTTTTACTAGATATGTTACTTTTGCTGCTACCATTTTTTTTGGAGATAGTCTACTTGCTCTGGAGAGGATTTATGCTAGGTTGCTAGTTATTTTAAAACTACAACTATTACTATAAGTATAGCTCATGATGAGCATGTTTTATAAAACTAAATCACTATTTTCCAAACAACGTATAAAGATCGTTTTCTTATATATAATTTAAAGTAAATGTAGAGTCTTGCATAACATAAGATGTCCTCTTGGGGAACTTATGCACTCCTTAGGATGTCAAACCTGAATAAAGTATTTTCCGCAGCGCATAAGAATAGTTTTAAACTGTGGGCTAGGTGATCCACTGAGCCGAGGGATACGGCCTCTAAAATATAACTGGTTTTTCTAATCATTTAAACTCATGAATTTCTTTCAAAAGGTAAAGTAGATGGTTTTTCCTGAGCGTCAGCAGTTATCCCCTGCTCGGCGTGGCATCATGACGCGTGTTTTCTCATACTCTTATAATTCTTTAATTTGGAGAAAATGGGGGTTGTGACAGCACTCTCCATTCCAAACTTCTTGATTAGCTCCTTGGTGAACTTAGATTGAGAGATGAATACACCATCCTCGGACTATCTAACTTAGAGGCCCAAGAAGTACTTGAGTTCACGCATACTGCTAACCTCAAACTACCCTTGCATAATTTTAGCAAACTTTTTGTAAAGGCCATGATAAGTAAACCAAAAAATTATGTCATCTACATAAATTTGGACTAGAATGATCTTACACATGACTTACCTAAGGAATAATGTCTTATTAATCTTTCCCCTTGAGAATTTGTTCTTAATGAGAAAGTTAGACAGGGTATCATATCATGCCCTAGGGGCTTGTTTCAACCCATACAAAGATTTTTTTAGCTTAAACACATAATCAGGAAAGTTAGAATTAACAAAACCTGAGAGTTGCACAAAATTGAAACCTCTTTTAGGTCACCATTTAGGAAAGCTGACTTAACATCCATTTGGTAGACCTTAAAACCTTTATGTGTAGCATATGGAAGGAATAGTCTTATTGCTTCCAATCTAGCTATTAGTGCAAAGGTTTGATCAAAGTCAATACCTTCTTCTTGTATTTATCCCTTGATAACCAGTCTAGCTTTATTTTTGATGATAACACCATTCTAATCAAGTTTATTCCTATAATTCCACTTGGTTCCAATGATGTTATGTCCATGAGGTCTGGGAACCAGCTTCCAGACTTTACAACTCTTGAACTGGTTCACTTCTTCTTATATAGCCACAATCCAAAATGGATTTAGGTTGGCATCTTCAAACCTCTTTGGTTCAACTTGAGAGAGAATGCTTGAATACATAGCAATGTTGAGGCTTCTGCTCCTTATTGTAACACCTTGGCTTATATCTCCTATGATTTGATCTCTGGGATGTTCCCTCAAATGCTTTACAACTACTGACATTCTATCTTCAACATCATGAACTTCAATGGTTAGATTTTTCTGGTCTTCACTTATGTCATGTGTATTTGGACATTAATCAAGGATGAACACGCCATCATCTTCCTCTTGGGCAGAAGGAGGAGTGTCCTTGATTGTTAGTTTATCCATCTTCAATTGTACACCTGTAGATCTAGAGGAGCTTGACAGCTCAATATTAAACATAAAAGATTCATCAAATACTACATTCATGGATTCTCCTACAACTTGGTAATTCATGTTGTAGACTCTATGGCTTTGTTGTGGTTGTTGTACCTAACAAGAATTCCCTCGTCGGATTTGGTAGCAAACTTAGTCAAGTAGGACTTCCTATTATTCAGCACAAAACACTTGCTTCTAAAGATTCTAAGATAGGCAAGATTTAGTTTTCTTCCTTCCATAATCTCATAGGGAGTCTTCTTATGATACTTATTGATAAAAGCTCTATTTTGGACATGATAAGTAGTGTTTACTTCCTCAGACCAGAAGTACTCTGGGAGAGAAGTATCACTGAGTAAAGTCTTGTCAGCCTCAATGAGAGTCCCATTTTTCATCTTAGAAATCCCATTTTACTTGGGTGTTCTTGGAGAAGAAAACTCCTAAAGAATACATTGCTCTCCTCAGAACTTTGTCATGCCTTAAGACTAAAATTCAATACCATGGTCACTTATGATTTTGACCACAGAGCTGTCCTTTTCATTCTGAACTTACCTAACAAAGGTCATAAAGATATCAAGGGTTTCAGACTTTTTCATAAGAAAGAAGACCCAAACAAATCTGGAATAGTCATCAACTATCACAAGTGTGTAGACTTTCCGACCTATACTATGAACTAGCATATGACCAAACAAGTCCATATGCAAGAGGTACGGACACCTCTCAGAATCCTTGGACCCAATGCTATTAAAGGATTCCTTTATCTACTTGTCCTTTTGGCATGCAGAACAAATGCCCTCTTTGGTGCATCTCAGATTGGGTCCATTTCTGACTAGCCCTTCATTTTAGAGAGTGCTTATGGTCTTGTAATTCAAGTGAGCAAGCCTCATGTGCCACTACACATAATAAGAGACTTTCTCATTTGCAACAAAACATACAGGTGAGTTTGTACTTAAACATAAGAAGTTTAGACATTAAATATTTCCACTCCTAGTGTCTATCAAAAGGACCACTTGGTCACTTAACCTTTTGATCAGACACTCATCCTTGTGGAAGATAATGATATAGCCAATATCACATAGTTGGCTTATACTAATCAGATTGTGTTGTAATCCTTCTACATAAGCTACCTTTGTAATAGAGACTATGTTATTGGTGATCATTTCATAGCCCTTGGTAACTCCTCTATCTAAACCTCCAAAGAACACTTTAGGTCCACTCCTCACTAGAGTATAATCCTTAAGATGACTCCTTGTTCCATTCATATGTCTGGAACATCCACTATCCAAGTACCATATTCGCATTGTATGGGTACTTGGACTATACTACAAACACAAATTAGTTTACCAAAAGGGATTGGGTCCTTGGTTCATGTTAGCCTGAAAATGACTATGTCTACCTGTAGCAGTCCTGACAGGAAGACTTATCCTTATCGTTGGTACACTTGGGTTGTGCCAAGAGTCTATGGAAAAGTGACCCACTTTTCCACAGAACCAACACTCATGAATGTTATATCTCCTCTTCTGAACAACCTTTGAGGTGTGTAGGCTATCAATACTTATCTATTCAGAAGGGAGAGCAGCAGCCTTCTTCCTATTTCTTTCAGGAAGTATTTGACTGAAAGTGAGTCTATCAATGGATGCACTTGGCTTATTCTGAGTAGCATCAAAAGATGTCATCTTTGCAGGGGATATAGAGTTGATATCATCAGAAACTTTCAGGTGATGTTTACTGACTGACTTGCCCTTAGTCAATGTTTATACTGAGTGAACATGGGAATAGGCCATAGACTTATCTTTGAGTGTGGGAGATGGAGCACCAAACACAAATTGTCTAAGATGGGCCATTTGAATTTCCTTATGGGGAGCCTTCAGTTCACTCAATCCCATGCCCTTTCTCCTTTCATTATAAGATACACTTGTATTCTTATAAGAAGAGTTTTCATTCTTCTAGTGACCATACATGCTGTCCTTGTCATACCTGTTATAAGGGAGGATTACCTTTTGAAGGTGGTATGAGGCACAACATGAGCCTTGTCTCTCCCTTTAGAATTGGAAGCTATAGAGTTCCACTTGAACACCAAACCTCTCTTATCCTTTTGAGAGGTGAAGGAGTAAATCAGTGGAAAAACTATTTTGGTCTTAGAGAATTCAGCCACAAGCTTCCTCTCCTTTATGTACTTCCCTTCAAGATCCATGATGATCTTGTTCTTCTGGCTAATAGTGCCAATTTGAATTATTGAGATTGTCTTCAGCTAGCTTACTTCCCTCCTCATCTGGGCTAGCAAAAGTGCTGACTCGGACTGTAGGGAGGCAGCTTGCTGAAGAGAGGCAATCTCCACAGCTTTTCTCTTGACAAGCCTTTTGCTTTTATTCAGAGCTTCTAGAATTGCACCATACTTTTCAATTAATTGATTGACATCATCATCAGATTTTGATCAATCTTCCCCAATAGAGGAATTGGATGCTTTGGAGTCTAAGTCAGACTCATAGGCAGAGAGAGAGAGAGTTAGGGATAAAGTGTACCTCATTAGGAACAGAAGTGTCCCTATTTTATTCAGTTAGGTCCATGAGACTGTACTCATCATCCTCTTCAAGGTCACAGTCAACAGAGGATAGTGGAGCTCTTATGCCAATTGAGCCAGTTGGGTGATCGGCCTCTTCTTCAATAGAGTTGATACCAATGTAGACCTCTTCTTCCTCTGATACTGAAGACTCAGAATCACTATCGTATAGGCCGATATTCTTCTTGGCCAAGATTCTCTTTTTAGCCTTCCTTTTTTTGTAATGCTTCTTGTCTTCAGATATCTTGTGCTAATTTCTCTTTATTGGATAGTCAGCAATGACATGTCCACTCCTGTTGCAATAGTAAAAAACAACATTAGTCATAATATGTTTGTTCTGCTTAGAGTCATACCTTTCCCCAGAGGGGTCATTTCTGGACTTGTCCTTGCTGGAATAGGGCTTTATTGATGTTGAGCTTGAAGAGCCCATTCTTCCATTGTAACCTCCTACTTAGTATTTTCTTAAACTATTTTGAGAACAAAGTCAGTTCTCCATCTGATAGTTCATTCCCTGAGGAGCTGGTATCTGAACACTCAGACTCTGTAGCTCTCCTTGATGGAGAAGGTGTCTTTTCCTTACTCCTTCTTATGGCTTCAACTCTGTAGGCTAAAACCTTATCTTTGTTGATAGTTCTGATAGCATCTTCTTCTGCCCTTCTGGATTTCAACTATATCTCATGAGATTTTAGTTCCCAAATAGATTTTGAGGGAATGTGTTGGCCAAGTTTCTAACCTCTACTGGCACATATCTTGATATATCATTCCTTTTTGGGGGATCGAAATAACATGTCATTTAGCTCATAGTTTGTGAACTGTCTGCCATAAGTGATCAGACTGTTCACTATCATAAAGAACTTCTCATAACATTCAGGAATGGAATCTTTAGGTCTTGCTTGAAGGCCTCATATTTCTAATTCAGAAGGGGTTTCTTGTCATCCCTCACCTCCTCTTTCCCTTCCATATATACTATAAGAGAATCCCACACCTCTTTAGCAGTCTTGCAATGGACCAGGTTCTAGAAAGTGGAGTCATCTATAGTACTGGCAATGATGTTTTGAGCCCTTTTATCCATGGTTGTCAGAATGACTTCATCCATGGTCATCTCAATGTACCTAATTGGAGTACAGACATTAGCATCAATGATAGAGACCTTTATGTGAATGAAGGGTCCCTCTTGAACTATTATGAATATCCTTGGGTCTGAGGCTTCCATGAACAGCCTTATCCTTTCTTTCCAAATCCCAAAGTTCTCTTTTCTTACAGATAGGAAGCTTTATGGAGCACAACTCCTTGTGGTTCTCAAATAAACCCATGGAGATAAACTTTAGCTATTCTAGGAGATCTGTTTAGACTGTTAAGTCCTCTTGAACAACCTCCCTTTGGTACCACTTAAAAGTCTTTGTTAAAGTATAGTAACACACCTAGATCGGGGGTGAATAGGTTTTCAAGTCTTTTAAGCAACTTTTTAATGTGGTTGAGTTATGAGTTAGATTATACTATTAGCTTTCAATAACCACAACAGCACACCAGATTTTATAGTGGTTCCCCTAGATAGAGTACATCCACTTTCCCCCTTCACCTATCTAACAGTGAGCAAGATTGGTCTAACTTCTCCTTTATCTCAGCTCCTTGTGCTTACACCTCAGATTCCACAGGATCCTACACCTCAGAGTGAAGCACACTCCTACAACTCAGAGTATAACAACTCCTACCTCAGGCTAAACAAAACTAGACTCAGAGTTATAAGATCTCCTACCTTAGATCTACATAGAGATCATATATCAGCCTAAACAACCCCACCTCAGATTCCAAATAGGATCCTACAACTAAAAGACTTAACGGATACACTCAGCCATTATATTGCAGGCTTACAACTCAGGCCAACAGATGATCTTACAGATTTAGTAAGGGTTTGATGACGACTGACTCCAGATAAATAGTTCTCTAAGCCTCTTTTCTGAACTAAGAAAACCCAGTCCTATCTTCTTCTCAGCAAAAAGAATATTGATCTTCAGTGTTTCTGCTAGTGCTAAGAAGACAAACTGTAGAGCTCTGTTTCTTCAAGACTTTGATGTAATAATGTTGTGTGTAATGGACTTGAAGTTGAACATCACTTTTTAATGCTCTACTTCTCCTTCTTCTCTTATAGAAAAAGACCTTTTTGTTCTTGCTATAGAAGACTTAATGATTTTTAGTTCTTGAATTTTCTTCAAAACAGCTAGCTTCTATATGTATGTTGAAAACCTTCTGTAGATCACGGTGTAAAGGATTTACTACTGATGGAGAAGATGACTATCCAGAAAGCCCCTTTTGATTTCTCTATAAAGTCCTTTTTATGTCCCGCCATCCAATGACTCTTTTATTTGTATGGGCAAGCCAAAATTAGTAACTGCAAAGTAACTTTATCTTTAATTGTTGTACTAAAGGCAAACCGCGTCATTTGTCTTCTAGCGTGCAAGTTCCACAACCTTTGAATTTTAGATGACGTCGGCATGACATGCGTGTGGACTTAGCAGTTTTCAGTCACAAGGGTTGAGTGCAGTAAAGTGACTCAACGTAAAAACACTTGGGAGAAAATCTACTTCCTAAGGCATTGAGTGTGTCTTCATCACTCAATGCATTTGACTTGTACAACCTAACTGATAAGGCATTGAGTGGGCCTTCATCACTCAATGCTTTTGGACTTTGTATGATTTTCCTGAAATGAGGCATTGAATGAAGCTTCTACACTCAACTCTTTCTAACTCTGCTGAATTCTTGATGAGGCATTGAGTGATCCCTCTTCACTCAATGCTTCTATACTTAGGCAGTTTTCTTTTTGAGTGGGCGTTGAGTGAATTTCCATCACTCAACGCTTCACGCCTTAGACATATTTCAACTCAGTAACACTAAGGCTTTGATTGTTGGATCTCCTATTAATGCTTTTTAGCTACTGGCATTGAGTGAAGTTAACTCACTCAATGCTTCTGTGCTTAGCCAATTTTCTGCTTTTCCAATAAACTATCTTAAGTCCAACTAGCATTGTGACCCTGAAAACCTATCTAATCAATGAACAATAGACAACTTTCATACAATGAACTTGAACATATATATCAGATACAAACATGTGTATACAATTGACATTTGGTCCTTCTTCAAATCTAGGACATTATGATCAATAGACCCAACACCGTTCATGAGATATAAATCTTTAGTTGTAAGGTATAGTGTAGTTCAACAATAAGCATTAAATTTAAATTGAAGTACGAAGTATGACTCCCCCTACATGTGTGCTCCCCCTACATATGTGCTCCCCCTACACATGATCTTCCCCTAGGTGGCTAGTATGAAACTCATGAACAAATAAATCTTCCCATTTTGGTATTATCAAAATGGCAGGGAACTAATAACAGAGGCTAATTAAAGATTAAACAAAAAAGATGAAGTTTTGGCACAACAAACACACAAACATGGGAGAAAATGTAATTTTTGGACAGACCTACCCAACATAAGAAAAAACATAATATTTAAAGAATGACAGAGCATAAAAAATCTTTTTACAAAGGAAATGAAACTAAATACACAAGATTTGGCATATATTATCAGGTGATTTATAGAGTTAATGTAGTGTAACATTGGAAGCATCATGAATAGTAATCGTGTACTAGAACACTTGTGCGATAGATAGTCAGTGCAGTTTAGTCCTAATTTTTATGCATGGAAGAGTTAGATAGAATAATGACAGGTGCATGTGTAGCATTAAAAGAAAAAACATCAAGTAGAAATAATCATTAAATAATGTACAAGATAGAAACGATTCTATAAACCAATTAATCAATATTCTAACACAAGAGTGATGAAGTCAAAAAATCATGTCATATTTCTATCTATTATATACCAGGACTAGAATAAAAAGTCCCTAAATCAATTTAATATTTTTGCACAAGATCAAAATGATTCTATAGACCAAGGTGCTCATTCTCACAAAGCTCATAGAGGCTTATCAGGAGAAATGAGTAGTGCTTGGGCGGTATCTGAAAAATGTTTAACTTATCTACCTAAATCACCTAGAGGGGGGTGAATAGGTGAGTTGTGCGTCTCTTTGCGAAATAAAAAGTTAGCGAGCTATGCACAGAAAAATTAACCAAGCATTCACAGACGACACCAAGAGTTATAGTGGTTCCCCAACCTAGGGTACATCCACTTTCCACCTCACCGATCTAGCAATGCACTAGACTCGGCTACTCCACTAATCTCGGATTAAAAACAATCCAACTACTCGAAACAATGTTCCTACAACTCGATCCAAAAAATAGATCTACACTCAGAAGAGAAAAACTTCCTACAACAACTTAGAGAGCAAAGATCCTACACTCGGAGAAGAATCTTCTACAAGAATAAATTGAAATATAAAAGAAATACAAACAAAATTTTCTCTCAGATCTGAAAACTTCTGCCTTTCTTCTTCCTTGAACTTTGTGGCTTTGTCAGAAATAATTGAAAAATACTTGGCTAGATCTCTGATCTGAAATTTCTGGACTCACTAGATCAAGTAGAGGATCTGTCGATTGTAGAAGATCTTGATCTGTGAATCAACTGCTCTGAATCGTTCTGGATCGAAAGCCCTTTTGGCGATGAAGGCGATGAGCAGCGGCTTCCGATATTGGAAAGAGAATTAGGGATTCAGAATACTTAAAATTTCTTCTTATGCTTCTTAGGGTTGGTCAAAAATGACAAGACCTTTTATAGGACATGCCTTAAAGTCATAATCATTATTAATGATAGACACGTTGACCAATCATGTCTAATGACATGAAAAATCCCGTCAGTCTGGACTTAAGAAATTTTCAAAAAATAGTTCAGCATGTCTCGAGAAAAATGATTATACTCGAGAAAAAGAAGTTTTATTCTCGAGAACAATTATTGAGAACTCGAGAAAAAAACTTGGTAAGAATGTGGGGGTGGAAATCAGCAATCTCAAAAACGAAGGGAAAGTACTCGAGAAAAATAAATTATTGTTTTAGAGAAGAAGAAAATTGGTACTCGAGAACTAAACAAGGTCTTCTCGAGAAAAAGACTTAGAGAAATTCTGTTTGGAAAGGAAGTAACTCGAGAAGAAATGTCATGAAGCACTCAAGTACATAAGCCCTTCTTGAGATCAGCAATAAGCTTTCTCGAGAACTACTTTTACCACTCGAATTTTTGATAAGTCTAACTCGAGAACTAACTTTAGTCCTTCTCGAGTACAAAACATAGTACTCGATAAAAAACACTTAGAGAATTTCTCTGAAAATCTGAAAACTTAATTTCTTCAAAAATAATCAGCATCTAATTTTCCTCCCATGCCCTTAGTGCTTGAAAAGGAAGTGTATCCCAATAGAGAGGCTACACAAGAGTCAACACCATGGATTACACAATGAGGAATTACATTGTATGGTCCTGTGTTTGGAGACTCATTGTAGACTGACATTAGTCTACACTTGACAAATAAGTCCTGCAAACACTCAACTAAAAAGAGCACTAAGGGTCTGAAGTATTTGATATCTTTACAGACCATAAGAGTTTGAAGTATTTGATAGATCAAAAGGACTTGAACATGCGATAATGGAGGTGGATGGAGTTCCTTGTGGATTACACCTTTAAGATTCATTATATTCCCTACAAGGAAACTTTGGTCACGGATGCGCTGAGTCGCAAGGCTCCTACACGAGTAAATTGGTTACAGATGCATGATGAGCATCTAATTCATGAGTTGCGGGCATTGGATATCTATTGTGTCGAGAAGAATGCTACGGAAAATGCATGCTTGAATTAGACGGAGGTACAATGTGACCTTACAGACAGGATTCTACAAGAATTGGAGCTTGATGAAAGCTTGAAGTGCTGTGTAATGGAGATAATGGATGGGTCTAATCATAAGTTTTCTTTTGAAGATGGTCTTTTACGGAGAGATGATCGTTTTTGCGTCCCGAAATTTGGCACCTTACGGGAGGAGTTAATGTATGAGGCTCATTTTACCAAGTACTCAATCCACCTGGGGAGCACAACGATGTATAAAGACATGAAAAAGTTGTTCTGGTGTCCATGGTTAAAGGACATAGCACTCTATATGGCGAAGTGCCAAACTTGCTCCCTAGTGAAGGCGGAATGTCAAAAAACCGATAGTTTCTTGAAGTTATTACCAATACCGGAATGGAAGTTTGATGATACATCTATGGATTTTGTACACGGCTTGTCGATATGGCACGTGATAATGATTCCATTTGGGTGATCATGGACTGGTTGACAAAAGTAGCACAATTTATTCCAAATCGAAGGGACAAATCAGTGGAAAAGTGAGCCGAACTTTATGTTAGTCAGATCGTATGATTTTTCATGGTGTGTCCCGTAGCATCGTAAGTGACCGAGATGAGCACTTTACATCGTATTATTGGAAGCTTATTCATCAAATATTGGGTACCAAGCTGAATTTCAGCATGGCCTTTCATCCTCGGATGGATGGTCAGATCGAGAGGGTAAACAGAACAATGGAATACATGTTTCGCATGTACGCCCTGGATTTCAGGAAGAGGTTGGAGGATCATCTCATTATGATCGAATTCACCTACAACAATAGCTTCTAAGCAAGTAATCAAATGGTGCCTTTTGTGGCCTTATATGATAGGAAGTGTTGTACTCCGTTGCTGTAACGCCCCCGATTTTCCTGCGTTTATTTTTTTTAATCTCGTTGGCGTTACGATGACGCGTTTCTGTGGCTTGTGCCATGTGTGGAGTATGTTTGATAATACGTTTTGTAGCCTAAACTATTATCGTATTTTATATTTTATATTGTACAAATTATGTCTATTATTAGTTTATTTTTATCCTTTTTATGTAAATTTTATTGCCACTAACTTTTTCCTGTCTTTTTGCAGGTTTTCAGAAAAATTGCCAAAATGGCCTGTCACGCCCCCCTGTCACGCCCTCCCTGGGCGTGACCTAGGGCGTGTCACCCGATCCCGAGGACACCTGACGGAAGGGACAGAAAACGGTCAAAAACGCTGTCACGCCCCCCTGCCACGCCCTCCCTGGGCGTGTCACCGGGCGTGACCAGGGGCGTGTCGCCCTCTGCCGCAAAGCTGCCGCCGCATTAAATGCCCTTCCGCCTCAGCACGCAAATAGTACTGTCACGCCCCATGTCACGCCCGTGACATGGGCGTGACACCTTCCTTTTTCGGTGACTGACGGATTTCCGACCAATGATTTGGACATGACATGCCTGTCACGCCCCCCTGTCACGGGCGTGACCTAGGGCGTGACCACCGACGTACCGAAGCAATCATCCCTCCCGCCAGAATCCAGAGCCCGAGGTCAAATCCGTACCTGTCACGCCCCCTGACACGCCCCCCCTAGGGCGTGTCGGAGGGCGTGACCAACCCGAGATTTTTTTCTATAAATTGAGCCCCCCCTCTCCATTTCAGGAAGCTTTGGTTGAGTGGGGGAGGTGCTGCCCCTTTGTTTCTTGATCCTTTTTCATGCTTTCTCTCTCTCTCTCCCCCTCTCTTTGTAGTTTTTGGTTAACCCTAGTTTAATCTTAGTTTGTGCTAGCTTTTAATGTAATTTTCTTCTTGCTTAGTGCTTAATGTAGGGCTAGAATAGGGTTTAATTTTCATGCACTTGTAACTTTTATTTTCATTAGTGTAACTTGCCCTTTTTCATTAATAAAATTGTTCTTCCCTTAGCTTGTGTTCTTCTTATGTTTTTCTACTCATCTTCCCCCCCCCTCCACTCCATTATGATTAACTAATCCTCCTTGTACTCGATCTTGATGATCCGAGGTTAGAGCGATTATGTTATGATGTTTTAATTAATCTTTTCTTTTTAGGTTAGGGCCTTGAATTACTCTTGATTTATCACGGGTCGGAGGTATATTTTCGATATATACTCTCCGCCTTTGCTTTCATTCTGGGCTAGCCGAGAGGCCGAAAGAATGAAGTGAGCATTCAAGAGTAAAGGGAGTTGTACGCACCCCTCGAGAGAGGCAGACGTCCAAATCTCCCGGATTGGAGTAAAATCCAATAGTGGGGTTCACCGCGTAAAGCGAGTTTTAGGCCTCCGATTTAGACGAGAGTCGGTCGGACCTTCCTAAACTCAGTTGGGCACGACTTCGAGAGAAGCGTGTTCAAGCTTTAGGAACCTCCACGGTCAAGGACCTTTATCCTATTAAGTTTAGATTTTTATCGCATTTTCTTAATCGTCTTTAGCCGAGGTGAATCTCGATCGGGTGCATTTCCATTTCATATTGTTCTACCTTTTTGTAGTAATCTCATATATTGTGCTCTTTTATTAACTGCGGTAATTTCCTTTCTAGCTTAGTTGTTTGCTTAATAGCGTAACTTAATTGCGGTAGTTCTCTTTTTAGTTTGCTTTAATTTCTCCATTGCGCTTAGATTTTCTAAAACCCTAGTTTTTCCGTCGATAAGATAATAGCGTTCGTGTGAGTAAGCTTAGCCAACAGTTCCCGGATCTTAATACGACACTTGTGTCCCCTTGCTACAATTCTATAGGTATACTTGCCTCATCGGGTTGCTAGTTCGGTTGCGTTTATTTTCTTCGAACCCTAGCGCGCAACAAGTTTTTGGCGCCGTTGCCGGGGACCCAACTTCCGTTGATATTTTGAAAACACGAACCTATTAATTTTATCTCTTCTCTTTCTCATCCCCTTTCTTTAAAGTTTTAAAAAAAATCAAAAAAAAATTTAATCACCGCTCTTAATAGAAACCAACCTCACAATTTTTCTACGCCACCTAATTCTCTCGAAAAGGGCAAAGGGCTTTAAGCGCCACTGTCTTGTCTAGTACCTTGCGAACCCTTCACGGGGTAGTCCTTGGGAAGTTCGGGAGTTAATTTGTAATAAAAAAAAAAATCTATTTAAAAAAGACAAAAAAAAAAAAAATTTAATTTAATTTTCTAAATCTAGTTTTTCTTTCTAGTTTATCCTTTTTCTTTCTCTTCTTCTTTTCTGTTCTTTTAGTGCATGACCCGCGGGAGTCCGTCGGTTATTTTGGACTTGGACCACGAAATTGAGCGTACTCTTCGGAGAAGATCGCGATTTCAAGGTCCTACTATCCAAGTGCCGGTTGAGGACTCCGAGTCATTTAATACTTTAAGAATGGAAGAACCCAACGTAGATGAGGCCGTGCAAAGGACTATGTCCTATTATGCACGACCGAACCTCGAGGGAACAGAATCGAGTATAGTCCGCCCTACTATAGCAAATAATAACTTTGAACTAAAGCCTAGCATAATTCAAATGGTGCAGCAATATGTGCAATTTGACGGACTTCAAGATGAAGATCCGAACGCACATATAGCTAGCTTTCTTGAAATTTGCGACACCTTCAAGATAAATGGTGTCACAAATGATGCGATCAGGCTAAGACTCTTCCCCTTCTCTCTAAGAACTAAAGCTAAGCAGTGGCTTAACACACTTCCGAAAAATAGCATAACCACTTGGAATGAATTAACTGAAAAATTTTTGGCGAAGTATTTTCCGCCCGCTAAAACTGCAAAACTTAGGAACGACATCTCTGCCTTCGGACAAATAGACTCTGAAACCCTTTACGAAACCTGGGAGAGATTTAAAGAATTATTAAGACGATGCCCACATCACGCGCTGCCTGTATGGTTACAAGTGCAGACGTTTTATAACGGGCTAAATCAAAGCACGAAGCAAATGATAGACGCAGCTTCTGGCGGTACTTTAAATCATAAGACCCCGGAAGCCGCTCTTGAGCTTTTTGAGGACATGGCCATGAACACTTATCAGTGGAATGTGCCTAGGTCCTGCCCAAACAAGCCTGCAGGTATCTATGAAGTGGACAACGTCTCCCAGCTCGCTCTGCAAGTAGAAATCCTAAGCAAAAAAATCACGGAGATGACTGCTGCCTCCGCCCCTCAGGTATGGGAATCTGCAACCCCTACTCCAGAACATTTAGATTATGTTAATAATTTGCCTAGAACTGCTTTTAAAAATCAAAGCTCCGCTCCTGCTTTTAAAAATCAAAGCTCCGCTCCTGCTTTTAAAAATCAAAGCTCTGCTCCGCTTACACCCTCTGCTGAAGAAGTAATCACCCCCACTTTAGAAAATAATCTCACTCCACCACCCATCTTCAAAAATAATTCAACTCCTCCATACCCCTCTGAACTTAATAGACAACGTCAAGATGATCAGTACTCCCGCTTCTTAGAAATCTTCAAACAAATCCACATTAATCTTCCCTTCCACGAGGCTATTTCGCAAATGCCGAAATACGCCAAATATCTTAAAGACCTCCTCACAAACAAGAAGAAGTTAGAGAATCTTTCGCACGTCACGCTTAACGCCGAGTGCTCCGCCGTTTTAACAAACGGTTTGCCGAAGAAAATCAGTGACCCGGGTAGTTTCTCTATCCCGTGTGTCTTCGGTGATCTCTTTGTTAAACACGCGTTAGCCGACTTAGGCGCAAGTATAAACCTGATGCCCTTTTCGTTGTTCAAAAAGTTAGGGATTGGTAGCCTTAACCCCACGCGTATGAGTATCCAGCTAGCCGATAGATCCGTCAAGTACCCGTTAGGAATAGTGGAGGACGTTCTAGTGAAAGTCGACAAGTTCATCTTCCCGGTGGACTTTGTCATTTTGGACATCGAAGAAGACGTCGAGGTTCCCCTGATCCTTGGCCGACCCTTCCTTGCCACCTCCCGAGCCATCATTGACGTAAGCAATGGTAAGCTCTTTCTTCGAGTAGGCGACGACGAAGTCACATTTCCGATCACCCCTTCGATGAAGAACACCTTAGCGAACGATGACTCATGTTTTTTCATAGACGCCGTGAGTGATGATTCTTCCTACTGCCTCTCCGACTTTGAAAAAGAATTTTCTACTTTTTGCTCCTCTTCTCTTACAATAGAATCACTGCAAGGAAGTGATGAATCTTCTTATTGTCTTTCTGAGTTTGAAAAAGAGTTTTCTGATTTTTGTTCTTCCTCTTTCCTTACCACTGAATCTGTACAAGAAGCCGTCTTGGCTGCTAGCCCCACCCCTTATTACGTTCCTTATAAAAAAGTTTATGAAGATATTATTTTTGAAAAAGAAAAAATCTCAAAATCCTCTTATGAAGAACCCCTACCCTAGAACTTAAAGAACTTCCCGAACACCTTAAGTATGCTTTCTTAGAAAAAGACTCCAAGTTACCAGTTATCGTTTCGGCCTACCTCACGGATACGCAGAACGATAAACTTCTTCTAGTTCTACGTAAGCATCGCCGGGCTATTGCTTGGCAAATTTCTGATATCAAGGGCATAAGCCCATCTTTCTGTACACATAAAATCCTAATGGAAGATAATTCGCGTAACTCTATTCAACCTCAACGCCGTATAAACCCGAATATGAAAGAAGTAGTTAAGGGCTAGGTTATGAAACTATTAGACGCAGGAATTATCTACCCGATATCGGACAGTAAGTGGGTTAGCCCCGTTCAAGTAGTTCCAAAAAAGGGAGGGATAACCGTAATTAGTAATGAGAATAATGAATTAATCCCGACACGGACGGTGACGGGTTGGCGTATGTGCATAGATTACCGTAAGTTAAATGACGCCACCCGTATGGACCACTTTCCTCTACCGTTTATCGACCAGATTTTAGAACGTCTCTCCGGCCATAGCTTTTATTGTTTTCTCGATGGCCTCTCGGGGTACTTTCAAATACCCATCTCTCCTGAGGACCAAGAGAAAACTACGTTTACTTGTCCCTTCGGCACCTTCGCGTACCGAAGAATGCCGTTTGGATTATGCAATGCGCCGGCTACATTTCAACGATGTATGCTCGCAATATTTGACAAGTACGTAGAAAGCATTATGGAGGTATTCATGGACGATTTCTCCGTGTTCGGCGATACCTTCGATAGATGTTTAGAAAACCTCGAAAAAGTCTTAGAACGATGCGAAGAAACTAACCTTGCCCTAAATTGGGAAAAATGCCATTTTATGGTGAGGGAAGGGTTAGTTTTGGGTCATAAAATTTCTGCTAAAGGTATTGAGGTAGACGTTGCCAAGATAGAAGTTATTGAGAAGTTGCCGCCACCTACAAACATAAAAGCTATAAGAAGTTTCCTAGGCCACGCTGGTTTTTATCGTCGTTTTATAAAGGACTTCTCCAAGATCACTAAGCCCCTCACCCATCTCTTAGAAAAAGACGCTCCATTCATTTTTGATGACTCTTGTATTTCTGCCTTTGAATTAATTAAAGAAAAGTTAATTAACGCGCCGATTATGATAGCTCCGGTGTGGGACCTTCCTTTCGAGATTATGTGCGATGCGAGTAGTTTTGCGGTGGGAGCCGTATTAGGTCAACGCATATCTAAGAACTTCCACCCCATCTATTACGCTAGTAAAACCCTTACATCTGCACAAGAAAATTACACCACAACCGAGAAGGAGCTCTTAGCCGTAGTATTTGCGTTTGATAAATTTCGCCCTTACATTACACTTTCAAAAATCATTGTTTTACGGACCACTCGGCCCTCAAGTACCTTCTTGCCAAAACGGATGCCAAGCCTCGCTTGATTCGCTGGGTCTTGCTCCTCCAGGAGTTTGACTTAGAGATCCGTGATAAGCGAGGAGCCGAGAACTTGGCCGCTGACCATTTATCAAGATTAGATAACCCCTTTATAGAAAAATTAAATGAAAAATCTTTTAATGACTATTTTCCTGATGAGAAGCTGCTTTTAGTTAATACATCTACTTCTCCTTGGTTCGCGCACATCGCCAACTATCTAGTGGCCCGGGTGCTCCCAAAAGAGTTCTCCTCTCAGCAGAAGAAGAAATTCTTTTCTGAGCTGAAGAACTACTTTTGGGAAGACCCGCATCTTTTCAAAATTTGTGCGGATCAAGTGATAAGGAGATGTGTTTCTTTTGATGAAGGAATTAATATTCTAAAACATTTGCATGAAGGTCCGACAGGTGGGCACTATCAAGCTGCTCGCACCGCTCATAAAGTGCTTTGCGCGGGTTTTTACTGGCCTAGCCTGTTTAAAGACGCGCAAGCCTTTGTGAGCAGGTGTGATAGTTGCCAACGGTCGGGCAATATTTTTAATAAAAATGAAATGCCGCAAAATTATTTCTTAGAGTGCGAAATTTTCGACCTCTGGGGAATTGATTTTGTTGGCCCCCTTCCTTCTAGCTTCGGAAACAAATATATTTTAGTTGTTGTTGATTATGTTTCACGATGGGCTGAGGCCCAAGCTCTTCCTACGAACGACTCCCGAGTTGTAGTCACGTTTTTAAAAAAATTATTTTCTAGATTCGGTACGCCACGCGCAATCGTTAGCGATAGGGGTTCCCATTTCTGTAACGCGCAATTTTCAAAAATCCTTACTAAATACGGCGTTACGCATAAACTATCCACTGCCTACCACCACCAAACTAACGGTCAAGTCGAAGTAGTAAATAGAGAAATAAAAAGAATATTAGAAAAGACTGTTTCAACTTCTAGAAAAGACTGGTCAGCCAAACTTGACGATGCTCTATGGGCCTACCGAACAGCGTACAAAACCGCCCTCGGATGTACGCCGTATCGGCTGGTCTATGGAAAATCGTGCCATCTGCCCGTAGAGTTAGAACACCGCGCCTTTTGGGCCTTAAAATTTTTAAACTTCGATCCCCACTCAATCGGTGACCTTCGAAAATTTCAACTAAATGAACTCGATGAGTGGCGCTCTTATGCTTATGAAAATAATAAACTTTATAAAGAGCGGACGAAGCGTTTACACGATAAACACTTAAGGCACCCTAAAAACTTTAAGCCGGGCGACCAAGTCCTGTTATATAATTCTCGTTTACGTTTATTTCCGGGCAAATTAAAATCTCGCTGGTCTGGACCATTTTCTGTTTTAGAAGTATTTCCTTATGGAACTGTTTTAATTTCTCACCCTGATAAGGGTAATTTCAAAGTGAATGGTCAGCGTCTTAAACTGTATTTTTCTGGTGATGATGATGTCAGTCCAAACACTATTAAGTTTCTACTTCACGAACTCTAACTTTGAACTTTTTATTTTTTTTGGCTAAAAACAATTTTATTTCGGGACAACAATATTTTTGGACAATATTATTTTTTTGATGCGTCGAGCTCAACGACGCTTTAACAAAAGGGCGCTCTTGGGAGGCAACCCAAGTTATCTTTTTCTGTTTTCTTTATTTTACAATTTTTGCCTCAGACGGCTCCGACAAGCTGAAGCTTCTGCGATCGCCTGCTCCAACATTGCTGAATCCATCACGAAGTCCAAAGAAGACATTCGGGGAGCGGCATCACTCAGTTTTCGCAGCAAATAAATCCGGGGAAGTACCTGTATTTCAATTCTGTCTTTTCAATTCTGCACTTTATTTTTCTCTCCTTCTCCAATCCCCTTCTTTAGCCATTGAGGACAATGTCTGTTTTAAGCTTGGGGAGGATTTCCTCCTTCATTTTTGCTTAGTGTAAATAATTTCCTTTTTTGTAAATAGTTCCATAAATTAAAAAAAAATGAATATCTTAAAATTCCAAAAAAGAGAAAAATTTTCCAAAATCCAAAAAAAAAAAGAGAATATTTCTCAAAATAAAAAAATATATATGTATTTTTGAATAGTTTAGACATTTTGGTATTTCAATAGTACCCCTAGTTTTTAGTTTTGTTTTACTCAAAATCTCCTATAAACAACTTAGTTAATTATAATATTTCTAATCGTCCTTTTTAATTATGTTTCACAAGTAAAATGTTGGCCATGCTGTGTTTCTAATTCGCGGTAGCATGTTAAGGTGAAATATTTTTCTAAAACTCGCATTTCTATTATGGTTTTTTGTTTTTTTATTTCCTTTACTTTCTCAAAAATTCATCATCCACTATTTTCTTTTTCATTTTTGAATAATTTTTGTAAAGTCAACTTTTGAATAACGTAGTAGATGTGAACGATCCAAGTCACCTATTATTTCTATTTTCGAGTTAATTTCATCAATCTTCTTTTATTATCTAGGACTCGCTTTTTGAAATTTTTCAAACCTTTGTTTTAAATAAATTCAAAAGCGTGAAAATGATTTAGGCCGTTTTTGTTTTCGTTTGAGCTTTCCTGCCAACCTAAAAACTTTTACCACTAGTTAGCCGTTTTTGAGCCTTTTTCCGATTTCATTTGACAGCTCCTCTCTTCATTTCAGTTTCACCAAAGCCAAAATTTCCAACCTATCGAATCGCACTAGCCTTTTTGAGTTTCATAAATTATTTTGACGATTTTTGATAGGGTATTTTGTGATTTTTGTGGAGAAAGGTTTTCGAAAAAAAAGGAAGTATGTTCAAAAGTGATGTTTATTTTTGTTTGGCCAACTCAAAAAGGAAAATAAAAATATTTATGGCCTTTGTTTTGAAAAAAAAAAGAAAAAAAGAATGGAAAAGAAAAAAATGAAAAAGAAAGAAAAAAATGTGTATATATTTTTATGAAAATTTTTGAAACTCTTTGCTTTGGTTTAGTGTGATTTTAAAACCTTCACGTTTATCTTTGAATTCCACTCCTAATTATTTTCCTAAACCAAACGTTTCTGTCCTATTTAAGTCCTTTTGATTCACGCTTTTTGTTTTTTATTTAACAACTAAGAAAAGAAAAATAGTAAATCAGTTTTAGTTTTGGATTTAAACCTAGATTTTTGGAAATTAAATTGATATAATTATAATGCGTTGCTTGGATCTAGTAACAACTCAATGCGTGTTTTTCATTTTCGTTGCTTTACTTAAGTCCATTTAAAAATTCTCGCTAAAATTTTGGATGATTTGTTTTTATTAAGTAAAGTTTTTAAAAGTTTTACCATACCTAAATAATTGTTTTAGACTTACATTTCACCTTTTCCCTACTAAGAATTTCGCATAGTACTTGTGTAGGCATAATTAGAACTTTTTGATTAGTCCTTTTTATAAATTTCTAGTTTTTATATTTTTTGCTTGGGGACAAGCAAAGCTTAAGCTTGGGGGAATTTGATAATACGTTTTGTAGCCTAAACTATTATCGTATTTTATATTTTATATTGTACAAATTATGTCTATTATTACTTTATTTTTATCCTTTTTATGTAAATTTTATTGCCACTATCTTTTTCCTGTCTTTTTGCAGGTTTTCAGAAAAATTGCCAAAATGGCCTGTCACGCCCCCCTGTCACGCCCTCCCTGGGCGTGACCTAGGGCGTGTCACCCGATCCCGAGGACACCTGACGGAAGGGACAGAAAACGGTCAAAAACGCTGTCACGCCCCCCTGCCACGCCCTCCCTGGGCGTGTCACCGGGCGTGACCAGGGGCGTGTCGCCCTCTGCCGCAAAGCTGCCGCCGCATTAAATGCCCTTCCGCCTCAGCACGCAAATAGTACTGTCACGCCCCATGTCACGCCCGTGACATGGGCGTGACACCTTCCTTTTTCGGTGACTGACGGATTTCCGACCAATGATTTGGACATGACATGCCTGTCACGCCCCCCTGTCACGGGCGTGACCTAGGGCGTGACCACCGACGTACCGAAGCAATCATCCCTCCCGCCAGAATCCAGAGCCCGAGGTCAAATCCGTACCTGTCACGCCCCCGGACACGCCCCCCCCTAGGGCGTGTCGGAGGGCGTGACCAACCCGAGATTTTTTTCTATAAATTGAGCCCCCCCCTCTCCATTTCAGGAAGCTTTGGTTGAGTGGGGGAGGTGCTGCCCCTTTGTTTCTTGATCCTTTTTCATGCTTTCTCTCTCTCTCTCTCTCCCCCTCTCTTTGTAGTTTTTGGTTAACCCTAGTTTAATCTTAGTTTGTGCTAGCTTTTAATGTAATTTTCTTCTTGCTTAGTGCTTAATGTAGGGCTAGAATAGGGTTTAATTTTCATGCACTTGTAACTTTTATTTTCATTAGTGTAACTTGCCCTTTTTTATTAATAAAATTGTTCTTCCCTTAGCTTGTGTTCTTCTTATGTTTTTCTACTCATCTTCCCCCCCCCCCCCTCCACTCCATTATGATTAACTAATCCTCCTTGTACTCGATCTTGATGATCCGAGGTTAGAGCGATTATGTTATGATGTTTTAATTAATCTTTTCTTTTTAGGTTAGGGCCTTGAATTACTCTTGATTTATCACGGGTCGGAGGTATATTTTCGATATATACTCTCCGCCTTTGCTTTCATTCTGGGCTAGCCGAGAGGCCGAAAGAATGAAGTGAGCATTCAAGAGTAAAGGGAGTTGTACGCACCCCTCGAGAGAGGCAGACGTCCAAATCTCCCGGATTGGAGTAAAATCCAATAGTGGGGTTCACCGCGTAAAGCGAGTTTTAGGCCTCCGATTTAGACGAGAGTCGGTCGGACCTTCCTAAACTCAGTTGGGCACGACTTCGAGAGAAGCGTGTTCAAGCTTTAGGAACCTCCACGGTCAAGGACCTTTATCCTATTAAGTTTAGATTTTTATCGCATTTTCTTAATCGTCTTTAGCCGAGGTGAATCTCGATCGGTGCATTTCCATTTCATATTGTTCTACCTTTTTGTAGTAATCTCATATATTGTGCTCTTTTATTAACTGCGGTAATTTCCTTTCTAGCTTAGTTGTTTGCTTAATAGCGTAACTTAATTGCGGTAGTTCTCTTTTTAGTTTGCTTTAATTTCTCCATTGCGCTTAGATTTTCTAAAACCCTAGTTTTTCCGTCGATAAGATAATAGCGTTCGTGTGAGTAAGCTTAGCCAACAGTTCCCGGATCTTAATACGACACTTGTGTCCCCTTGCTACAATTCGATAGGTATACTTGCCTCATCGGGTTGCTAGTTCGGTTGCGTTTATTTTCTTCGAACCCTAGCGCGCAACAATGTTTTAGCTCCTCAGAACTCAGTGCCCAATTTTGTAGCCTGTTGGCAAGATCCCCTAGCAAGCCGAGTCGTTTTGGGTGACCCGGTGTGGCCTCTCGGGGGGGGGGGGTATGTTTGTGTTTGGCTTTGTTTGGGTATAACTCGAGTTCTGTTCGTCGAAAGTTAATTTCAACTTCGTCGTTGTGTTCATAGCGTGGATATTTAGCTACAGTGTGAATTTCGTCGAATTCCGAGGTGATTCGGTTTTCGTGTCGTTTTGTGTGTTATTAGTATTTGTGATCAATTAATTAAATTGATTTGACTTGTTCTGTAGCCCTTCGGTTTTGACCGATTAATAAATTCTATGGGAGAATTTATTTGGGCAGTTTTTGCCTTGCCTTGGTGGCAGCCATATTTTGGCTATTTCTTTATGGAATTTTCTTAATTGTAATTAAGGGTTTAGGCGTTTTAGGGTTCGGTTATTGTTGAACCGGTAGGTTAGCTTTAGTATAAAATCTCTGTTTAAGAAGTGACGGCCTACTTCTTCTTCTTCTTTTCCTGAGAGAGAAGCCGTCGCTGCCTTTTTCTCGGAAGAACAGAGGAAAAAACCGCCCGTCCTGTACCTCCTTCGGTCGGCGATTCCGGGCTTGTTCGTGGACGGAATTCGATTCTGAAAACGGCGTTGTCTTGCTCTCTCCGAGATCTTCTTTTCGATGGTAAGATATTCGATTTTCGTGGAGATTGATGAGATTTGGGTTTCGGTTTTGGAGTTTTCATCCATTAATGGCCTTGAGATTTATTCTAGGTGCTGCGGCTGTTTGTTCCATATGAAGAGGAGGAGAGCCATCCAAGCTTCGCTGAAAGTCGAGGCAAGTGGTATTCTTGCCCTTGCCAAGTTTCTTTTGATTATTTTTGCTGAAATAGAAATCCCTGTTAGCCCAGGTTAGAGGCCTTGTTGTTCTCATATTTATTGCTATCTATAGGAATTAGTTCTTCCTATTGACCCCCCTACTTGTGCTGATGGAACCCAACTTTGCCGGCGTAATGCCGTTTATCTTTGTTCAGATTTGTTCTGGTTTGGGTGTAGCCGAGAGGGAGTGTTAGGAGGGGAGGGGGTGTTTTTCCCAAATTTGTTAAGGGTATTACTCGAGTACTGGAGTATGTTACTCGTGAGGTAGAAGTGGACTACTCGGGTATTAATCTTGGAGTTACTCGAGTAGTAGGTAACTACTCGAGTAGGGGTTCTGAGTTACTCGAGTAGTGTATTCGAGATACTCGAGTAGTAGCTTTGAGATACTCGAGTAGAAGGCATTAACTCGAGTATTAGCCTTGGAGTTACTCGAGTAGAAGGTAACTACTCGAGTAGGGGTTTTGAGTTACTCGAGTAGAAGGTAACTACTCGAGTAGGGGTTTCTGAGTTACTCGAGTAGTGGTTTCGAGATACTCGAGTAGGTGCTTTGGCTTACTCGAGTAGAAGGTAACTACTCGAGTAGGGGGTTTGGTTTACTCGAGTAGTAGGTAACTACTCGAGTGCAGATATGCGAGTAGTGGCTTTAGCATACTCGAGTAGTAGGCAACTACTCGAGTAGAGGGTTAAGGTACTCGAGTAGTAGGCGACTACTCGAGTAGAGGGATGAGGTACACGAGTAGTTGGTAACTACTCGAGTACTGGAAATTCCTTGCCTTCTTTCTGTCTTAGAATCGTTCGACTATCGTCGATCTCTGAATGGAGATCATCGATCTCAGTTTCTGCATTAGGCCGTTCGACTATCGTCGACCTCCAATCGACAATCGTCGAGCTTCGTTTTACCTTAGTGGGATTGTGGTTAGAGTTTGGTTTTTGCTTTAAGTGAGGCTAGCTCACTCAACGCCAAGGTTTAGGTAGGCACTGAGTGGGTCTCACTCAGCGCCTTGTCGTGTTGATTCTTTTCAACACTCTTCCTTTACCTTGTTTTCCGTTCCCGAGTGGTTTTCTTGTTATATTTCTGGTATTTCCTTGTCTGTCGTTTTCTTTACCTTCTTAAAGGCCGAATCGTGGGCCGTGGTTAGTAGTGGTGGTTTGTAGCTCTTCAGGAGGGTGGAGTTGTGTGATATAGCCAAGGGCACTCTTGTTTTCGTGCTCCAGGTACGGGTTGGGCATGTGTGGGTGGAAGGTCCCTTGTGCTTTCACGTGTTGACCCTCGAGTTTTGTTTGACTTGGACATGGTGGATTGGGGGACTACGGTTGCCTCCGATCTGGTTCCTCGTTGTTTGTTTTTGCTACTACCACTTCCCACAGTTTAGGGTGTTAGAAGTTTCTTCCTTGGTAGCTTGCAGCACTTTTGGCTCTTGGTAGCCTAGTAGGCCCGGCAGGATGTTGTTCCTGAGTTGGGTTGTTGCTGTTTTCTTTGCTCGTTGCGCTTTTCTTGTTGTCCTATTTTGGACAGTCGTGAATCTTCCTACTGCATGTTTTTCAATTACTTCTTTCTTTTGGTTGACTCTTGCATGCAGTTGTTTTTACCTTGTTGGTTGCTGAGGTATTCTGTTTTCTTTTGGAATGCCTCAGGTTCTGAGTTGTAGCCGGTCTGGTGGCTAGCTGAGGCAGTGGTGTTGCTGGTGGACTCCCGGACTTTGGAGTTCCGTTTACCTTGTTAGTGAGATAGTTTTTCTGTACCTTCTTGTAGACATACATATGTTCCAGTGGGTTCGTGTCAGGTTGTTGGCGCCCACTGGTTGTTTTCCTTACCTTTGTACTGGATATATTTACTTATGCTGCTACCGTTTTCTGGAGATAGTCTACTTGCTCTGAGAAGGTTTTATGCTAGGTTGCTAGTTATTTCCAACCCTAATTAGTATTATAAATAAAGCTCATGATCAGCATGTTTTATAAGACTTAATCACTATTTTCCAAATCACGTATGAAAATCGTTTTCTTATATATTATATAAATTAAATGTAGTGTCTTGCATAGCATGAGTGGTTCTCTTTGGACCCTTATGCGCTCTTTAGGGTGTAAAACCTAATTAAAGTATTTTTCTTTCCGCAGCGTATAAATATAGTTTTTCTTTTGTGGACTAGGTGATCCACTGAGCCGAGGGATACGGTCTTTAAAAATATAACTGATTTTCTATTCATAAAACACAGGATTTTCTTACATAAAGTTTGTAGTTGGTTTTGCCTGAGCGTCAGCGGTTATCCCCTGCTTGACGTGGCATCATGACGCGTGTTTTCTCATACTCTAATAATTCTTATAATTGGAGAAAATGCGGGTTGTGACAATTGGTATCAGAGGGAGGTTGCTTGACAAGTAAGTTAAGCAACCTTCCTTTGTTTGCTTTTGGTAGTTCTGCATCATGTCATCCACACATCGATATGTCATCAGCAAGTCTTGGCAAAAGCACGAACACTACACTCATGGTATAACATGAAGTATACGAGGCATATTATGTAGTATGGGATGCATAATATTTGTTCGTATATGGATCCACCATAGGGGCTACATGTGAGGGTTATGTAGTATGGGATGCATAACCTCACCACATGACTGCGACTAGCACGTTTCTTTTTTGTTGTATGAAAATGTTATGTAGTATGGCATGCATAACATTTTCATGCGTACGCCGCTCATAGCATGCATTAGGGCCTTTTTTTAGAATGCATAGCACAAACATGCATAGCATATCATGGCATAAGCATAATGTGCCAAGCTAAAGATTTGCAGGATGACATATGTACACACATAAGTTTTCAAAACAAAATAAAGTCATGCATTCCCGATCTAGGCACGAGAGTTAGCAAGGTGATGGTTAACCATCCTAGGTTAGGGCATGCCATCAAATTTTTGTTAAAAAGATAAACTCTCAGAGCAAGTTTAGCAGCTTTAAGTCTATATCTATATATGTATGGTCTGTGCTTGTGTTTGGGTTCTAGTTGTTGTTAGGGGATCTGATTTGGGGTGGTTATGATTATAGGATGGCTAGGCGACCTGCAACTCGATCGACTCCCCTGGCTGAAGGTGAGTCGTCTGGGGCTCAGCGTGATGCGGTAATCGAGAGTCTGCGTCAGAGTAGCGAAGCTATGGGCAGACAGTTGGAGGAGGTGCAAGCCCAGATTCAGTCTTTGGTGGCAGTTGTGGCAGGACAGGCTCAGGGTACACAAGTTCCTGCTGGGGGGTTAGCTATTCCTCCTCCCCCTGCACTCGTGAGACCTCCAGTAGTGGTTCCAGCGGAGATGGCCTTCATCTCGCAGTTTCAGAGGCTGAGCCCTCCCACTTATGACGGGAAGGCAAATTTCATGGTTATAGATGATTGGCTGATCTCCATGGAGGAGATGTTTTCGTATTCAGGGATTGCTGGTGACCAGAGGGTGATGCTAGCCACCTATCAGCTTAAAGGATTGGCTAAGTGTTGGTGGCTGAGAGAGAAGGAGAGCATAGTAGCTGGATGCTCTTGGGGAATGTTTAAGGAGATGTTGTTGAGGAAGTTCTTGCCTTCGGTCGAGCGTGACCGCCTCATGAATGACTTTCTCTACCTGAAGCAAAGGCAACTCACGGTGGGTGAGTATGAAATAGAATTTAGTAAGTTGAGCCGTTTTGCCCCTGCCTTGGTCAGCGTTGAGGCTGATCGAGTTAAAAGATTTCTTGGTGGTTTGAGGAGCGAAGTGCAGCAGTTGACCAATGCTTATGGGTCAGTGACTTATGCTGGAGTTGTAGAGGCTGCTCTTAAGGTTGAGGCTATTGAAACGGCAAAGAGCAGAGGCCAGCAGATGAGAAAGGACAAGAGAATGTCTGTGGAAGGGAAGAAGCCCCTGGTACTCGATGTTGTCCCGGGAAAGAGGAGCCGAGTAGTGTGCAGTTTCTGTGGCCGGGCAGGCCATCCTGTCGAGAAATGTTTTAAGAGGTCAGCAGCTCAGAAGGAGTAGGTTCATGCGATCCAGGGTGCTCCTAGGAGAGATGTCTCCTGTTTAGTTTGCAAGCGATCCGGGCATGATGTGGCCCAGTGTTGGACCAAGGACAGAGTCTGCTTTCAGTGTGGGCAGAAGGGTCACATCAAGTCGCGGTGTCCTCAGGTTCAGTCAGTTCTTCCTGCAGTTCCGTTACAGGCATTACCTCTACCTCCGCGTATGGACAAGGGAAAAGGGAAGCTGAACGTGATTTCTTCTGAGGAGGCTCAGACTTCAACCCAGGTTATTTCAGGTTAGTTGATTGTTGTTTTTCTAGCCTAGTAGTTTTATTTGCTAGAGTGTTGCGGTATTGCTATGCTAGTTCCTTAGTTTGTGTGTTCCTATAGGGAAGTTTATGGTGAAGAACCGCTGGGCGCGTGTTCTGTTTGACTCCGGCGCTACCCACTCGTTCGTGGCTAGAGCCTTTGTAGAGCGTCATCGATTGACTCTAGATCGTGTTCGGGATTCCTTCTGTGTCAAGTTTCCTTCAGGTGAATCTGTGTTGTCAGATTTGGGCATTTTGGATTGCCCGACTTTGTTGGGGGACTTTCTTGCGAAGGCGGGCCTGAAAATGATTGATCTGGAGGACTTCGATGTCATTTTGGGCATGGAATGGCTCTCTCGGTATGATGCGGTCATTCAGTGCAAAGGAAAGCGCTTGGACTTCATCAGGGATGACGGTCAGCCCGGCAGCGTGTATGCTGCTCTGCGTCAGGATTTTCCTATCATCTCTGCGGTATGTGCTCAGAGATTGTTTCATTCTAATTGTTGTGTTTGTTTAGTCTCGGCGGTTGGAGCCGCTGTTGGCGTGCCACGCTTGGAAGAGATTCCTATTGTTCGTGGTTTCGCCGATGTTTTTCCTGATGATCTTCCTGGTCTTCCTCCTGATCGGGATGTTGAATTTGTGATCGATTTAGAGCCGGGTACGCGTCCTATTGCTAAGGCGCCGTACAGGATGGCCCCTCGTGAGTTAGAGGAGTTACGAGTTCAGTTGGATGAGCTGTTAGCTAAGGGGTTTATTAGGCAGAGTTCGTCGCCTTGGGGTGCTCCTGTTTTGTTTGTAAAGAAGAAAGATGGGTCGATGCGGCTCTGCATCGACTATAGAGAGTAGAACAAGGTCACTATCAAGAACAGGTACCCTCTGCCGAGGATCGATGATTTATTTGACCAGTTGCGTGGTAGCGCGGTGTTCTCCAAGATCAATCTTCGTTCTGGTTATCATCAGCTTAGGATCCGTGAGGCGGATATTCCACGGACTGCGTTTTAGGTCGAGGCATGACCACTTTGAGTTTTTGGTGATGTCGTTTGGTCTGACCAACGCACCTTTAGCCTTCATGGATATGATGAATCGGGTGTTCAAGGATTTTCTCGATAAGTTCGTCGTGGTCTTCATTGATGACGTGTTAGTTTATTCACGCAGTGCTGAGGAGCATGAGCAGCATTTGCGTTTGGTCCTATCGGAGTTGAGGAGCCACAAGTTATTCGCCAAATTGAGCAAGTGTGAGTTCTGGTTGCCTCAAGTTTCTTTTCTAGGCCACGTGGTGAACAAGGAGGGGATCTCGGTCGATCCATAAAAGATTGCAGCAGTGATGGATTGGAGTAGACCGAGTTTGCCTAAAGAGATCAGGAGTTTCTTAGGGTTGGCTGGTTATTACAGGAGATTTGTGGAGGGTTTCTCTTCCCTAGCCGCACCTTTGAACAAGCTGACTCAGAAGAATGTGGCTTTTGTTTGGAGTGAGAAGTGTGAAGAAGCTTTTCTAGAGCTAAAGGAGAGATTGTGCACTGCTCCCGTCCTGACCCTGCCTACCGAGGTAGTAGATTATGATGTTTTTGTGGATGCTTCGCTCGTAGGTCTGGGATGCATATTAATGCAAGATGGAAAGGTAATTGCCTATGGGTCAAGGCAACTGAAGACTCATGAAAAAAATTATCCTACGCATGACCTCGAGTTTGCAGCAGTTATTTATGCTTTGAAGTTATGGAGGCACCTACTTTATGGGGCTCAGTGTAAGATCTTTACTGACCATAAGAGCCTGAAGTACGTGTTCACGCAGAAGGAGTTGAATCTGCGTCAGCGGCGGTGGTTGGAATATGTGGCTGATTATGATGTGGAAATCCAGTATCATCCGGGAAAGGACAACGTGGTGGCCGACGCCTTGAGCCGAAAGACGGGAAAGATCTTTAACCTCACCGCCGATCATTTAGTGGAGGAGTTCCTCCTTATGGATATTTCAGTGGGATGCTGTAGTTTGCAGAGTAGTTTGTCAGTAGCAGAGCCGTCCTGCATTTTGTTGACTAGGCTGCACCAGAAGGACGATCCTGATCTTATGCACCTTTTCAGCAGGACTGAGAAGGGAGAGTTGCCCGATTTTGCTATCGATGATGCGGGTACTTTGAAGTACCGCGATAGGTTTTGCGTTCCCGCGGTTGGGGATATTAGGAGGATGATTTGCAGTGAGGCTCATGGTTCCAGCGTTTCCTACCAACCAGGATCTATGAATATGTACCGTGACTTAAGGCAAATTGCCTGGTGGTATGGCATGAAAGGAGATATAACCCGATTTGTTGCTGAGTGTCACACTTGCAAGCGTGTGAAGGCCGATCATGGAAGGCCTGGTGGTAAGTTGACTCCGCTAGAGATCCCGACTTGGAAGTGGGAAAGTAAATCTATGGATTTCATTACGGGATTACCGAAATCCCCGAGAGGATTTGATTCGGTTTGGGTTGTAGTAGATAGATTGACGAAGTGCGCTCACTTCGTGCCTTATAAGATTGATTACCCGATGAAGAAGATAGCGGAGTTGTACATGAATGAAGTCATCCGACTCCACGGTGTGCCGGTTAGCATCATTTCTGATCGAGACTCCTGGTTCACTTCTCGTTTTTGGCAGAGTCTGCAGGAGGGTTTGGGTACGGATCTGAGGTATTCTACTGCCTACCACCTGCAGACCAATGGGCAGACGGAGAGGGTGAACCAAATTGTTGAGGATATGATCCGGTGCTATATTTTAGACCACGGTGGAGCGTGGGATGAGCGGCTGCGACTCATGGAATTTGCCTACAACAACAGTTATCAGGAAAGTTTGCAGATGGCTCCGTTCGAAGCCTTGTATTTGAGGCGTTGTAGGACTCCGTTGTTTTGGGCTGAGGCTGGTGAGAGGCCTTTGTTGGGTCCCGATGCGCTTGAGGAAATGGAAGTTGTTGTGAAGCTTATTTGGGAGAAGCTTCGTATAGCCCAGGAAAGATATGAAAAGAATGCCAACCTGCGTAGATCTGCTTTGGAGTTTTCCGTCGGGGACCTTGTAATCCTCAAAGTTTCCCCGATGGTAGGTGTTAAGAGATTTGGTAAGAATCGGAAGTTAGACCCAAGGTATGTGGGCCCGTTTGAGATTTTGGAACGGGTTGGCGTGTCAGCATATAGATTGGATTTACCAGCGAACTTCCCAGGTGTGCATAATGTTTTTCATGTTAGCCAATTGCGGAAGTGTGTGCGCAGCAGTGGGCAGCTCTTGGATGTTGTGCCCCAGTTGGAGCCTTTGTTGAGGTGCCGGTTCGTATTTTGGATACTCAGGAGCGTGTGCTGCGAAAGAAGTCCATACCGATGGTTAAGGTTCTAAGGAAGAATCAGGATTTGAAAAGCGCGACTTGGGAGTTAGAGTCGGCTATGAGGAGGGCTTACCCTCACCTGTTTCGTTGATTTAATCGGTATGTTTTCCTTCTTGTAACTCCTATTAGTTGTTTCTCCTTCTTTAGTAGGAGTGTTGTGCATAAAGTTTCGGGACAAAACTTTCTTTTAGGGGGAGTGACTGTAACGCCCCCGATTTTCCTGCGTTTATTTTTTTTAATCTCGTTGGCGTTACGATGACGCGTTTCTGTGGCTTGTGCCATGTGTGGACTATGGTTTAGCTCCTCAGAACTCAGTGCCCCGTTTTGTAGCCTGTTGGCAAGATCCCCCTAGCAAGCCAAGTCGTTTTGGGTGACCCGGTGTGGCCTCTCGGGGGGGGGGGGATGTTTGTGTTTGGCTTTGTTTGGGTATAACTCGAGTTCTGTTCGTCGAAAGTTAATTTCGACTTCGTCGTTGAGTTCGTAGCGTGGATATTTAGCTACGGTGCGAATTTCGTCGAATTCCGAGGTGATTCGGTTTTCGTGTCGTTTGGTGTGTTATTAGTATTTGTGATCAATTAATTAAATTGATTTGACTTGTTCTGTAGCCCTTCGGTTTTGACCGATTAATAAATTCTGCGGGAGAATTTATTTGGGCAGTTTTTGCCTTGCCTTGGTGGCAGCCATATTTTGGCTATTTCTTTATGGAATTTTCTTAATTGTAATTAAGGGTTTAGGCATTTTAGGGTTCGGTTATTGCTGAACCGGCGGGTTAGCTTTAGTATAAAAGCTCTGTTTAAGAAGTGACGACCCACTTCTTCTTCTTCTTTTCCTGAGAGAGAAGCCGTCGCTGCCTTTTTCTTGGAAGAACAAAGGAGAAAACTGCCCGTCCTGTACCTCCTTCGGTCGGCGATTCCGGGCTTGTTCGTGGACAGAATTCGATTCCGAAAACGGCGTTGTCTTGCTCTCTCCGAGATCTTCGTTTCGACGGTAAGATATTCGATTTTCGTGAAGTTTGATGAGATTTGGGTTTCGGTTTTGGAGTTTTCAGCCATTAATGGCCGTGAGATTTATTCTAGGTGCTGCGGCTGTTTGTTCCGTGTGAAGAGGAGGAGAGTCATCCAAGCTTCGCTGAAAGTCGAGGCAAGTGGTATTCTTGCCCTTGCCAAGTTTCTTTTGATTATTTTTGCTAAAATAGAAATCCATGTTAGCCCAGGTTAGAGGCCTTGTTGTTCTCATATTTATTGCTATCTATAGGAATTAGTTCTTCCTATTGACCCCCCCCTACTTGTGCTGATGGAACCCAACTTTGCCGGCGTAATGCCGTTTATCTTTGTTCAGATTTGCTCTGGATTGGGTGTAGCCGAGAGGGAGTGTTAGGAGGGGAGGGGGGTGTTTTTCCCAAATTTGTTAAGGGTATTACTCGAGTACTGGAGTATGTTACTCGTGAGGTAGAAGTGGACTACTCGGGTATTAGTTTTGGAGTTACTCGAGTAGTAGGTAACTAATCGAGTAGGGGTTCTGAGTTACTCGAGTAGTGTATTCGAGATACTCAAGTAGTAGCTTTGAGATACTCGAGTAGAAGGCATTAACTCGAGTATTAGCCTTGGAGTTACTCGAGTAGAAGGTAACTACTCGAGTAGGGGTTTTGAGTTACTCGAGTAGAAGGTAACTACTCGAGTAGGGGTTTCTGAGTTACTCGAGTAGTGGTTTCGAGATACTCGAGTAGGTGCTTTGGCTTACTCGAGTAGAAGGTAACTACTCGAGTAGGGGGTTTGGTTTACTCGAGTAGTAGGTAACTACTCGAGTGCATATACGCGAGTAGTGGCTTTAGCATACTCGAGTTGTAGGCAACTACTCGAGTAGAGGGTTGAGGTACTCGATTAGTAGGCGACTACTCGAGTAGAGGGATGAGGTACACGAGTAGTTGGTAACTACTCGAGTACTGGAAATTCCCTGCCTTCTTTCTGTCTTAGAATCGTTCGACTATCGTCGATCTCTGAATGGAGATCATCGATCTCGGTTTCTGCATTAGGCCGTTCGACTATCGTCGACCTCCAGTCGACAATCGTCGAGCTCCGTTTTACCTTAGTGGGATTGTGGTTAGAGTTTGGTTTTGGCTTTAAGTGAGGCTAGCTCACTCAACGCCAAGGTTTAGGTAGGCACTGAGTGGGTCTCACTCAACGCCTTGTCGTGTTGATTCTTTTCAACACTCTTCCTTTACCTTGTTTTCCATTCCTGAGTGGTTTTCTTGTTATATTTCTGGTATTTCCTTGTCGGCCGTTTTCTTTACCTTCTTAAAGGCCGAATCGTGGGCCGTGGTTAGTAGTGATGGTTTGTAGCTCTTCAGGAGGGTGGAGTTGTGTGATATAGCCAAGGCCACTCTTGTTTTCGTGCTCCAGGTATGGGCTGGGCATGTGTGGGTGGAAGGTCCCTTGTGCTTTCACATGTTGACCCTCGAATTTTGTTTGACTTGGACATGGTGGATTGGGGGACTGCGGTTGCCTCCGATCTGGTTCCTCATTGTTTGTTTTTGCTACTACCACTTCCCACAGTTTAGGGTGTTAGAAGTTTCTTCCTTGGTAGCTTGCAGCACTTTTGGCTCTTGGTAGCCTAGTAGGCCCGGCAGGATGTTGTTCCTGAGTTGGGTTGTTGCTGTTTTCTTTGCTCGTTACGCTTTTCTTGTTGTCCTGTTTTGGACAGTCGTGACTCTTCCTACTGCATGTTTTTCAATTACTTCTTTCTTTTGGTTAACTCTTGCATGCAGTTGTTTTTACCTTGTTGCTTGCTGAGGTATTCTGTTTTCTTTTGGAATGCCTCAGGTTCTGAGTTGTAGCCGGTCTGGTGGCTAGCTGAGGCAGTGGTGTTGCTGGTGGACTCCCGGACTTTGGAGTTCCGTTTACCTTGTTAGTGAGATAGTTTTTCTGTACCTTCTTGCAGACATACATATGTTCCAGTGGGTTCGTGTCAGGTTGTTGGCGCCCACTGGTTGTTTTCCTTACCTTTGTACTGGATATATTTACTTATGCTGCTACCGTTTTCTGGAGATAGTCTACTTGCTCTGAGAAGGTTTTATGCTAGGTTGCTAGTTATTTCCAACCCTAATTAGTATTATAAATAAAGCTCATGATCAGCATGTTTTATAAGACTTAATCACTATTTTCCAAATCACGTATGAAAATCGTTTTCTTATATATTATATAAATTAAATGTAGTGTCTTGCATAGCATGAGTGGTTCTCTTTGGACCCTTATGCGCTCTTTAGGGTGTAAAACCTAATTAAAGTATTTTTCTTTCCGCAGCGTATAAATATAGTTTTTCTTTTGTGGACTAGGTGATCCACTGAGCCGAGGGATATGGTCTTTAAAATATAACTGATTTTCTATTCATAAAACACAGGATTTTCTTACATAAAGTTTGTAGTTGGTTTTGCCTGAGCGTCAGCGGTTATCCCCTGCTTGACGTGGCATCATGACGCGTGTTTTCTCATACTCTAATAATTCTTATAATTGGAGAAAATGCGGGTTGTGACAGTTGCCTTGGGTGGAAACAGGTGAATCGTAGCTTTATAAATGTAAAGTCATCAAAGATGCGACTTCGACGATACGTTTGATTCGAGAACAGTTGTTGATTGCTCAAGATATTCAGGCAAAGTACTACAATACCAAGCACTGAAATGTTGAGTTTGTCGTAGGTGTCTGGGTTTATCTAAATATCAAACGGTTCAAGGGCGTGTCGAGGATTCTATGCTTGAAGAAGCTGAGTCCGAGGTACCTTGGGCCATTTGAGATCTTGGAGCGTATTGGTGAAGCTGCCTATCGACTCGCTCTTTCTACAGAGTTGAATGGATTGCATGATGTGTTTCATATATCAGTGCTTAGGAATTCATTTAAGGAACCTACTCATGTGGTTCTTGTTGATTTAGGGTCAATTAAAAGTGGGTTAAAGACGAAGGTCAAGCTCATTCTAATCGAGGATATGGAGATCAAGCAGTTGTGAAACAAGGTGATCAGGATGGTAAATGTCTGATGGGACAACTTTGGTAGTAAGGAGCTCACATGGGAGCGTAAGAAAACCATGCTTGAGGAGTTCACCGAACTATTTCGTTGAGGTACAAACTTTTATGTGTTTTATACTCCTTTAATATTGCATGTATGATTAAATTTTGGGACGAAATTTCTTTAAGGGGGAGAGAATTGTAACACCTCAGATTTCACCATATATAGCTCTCTGAGACCTATCACCCGGCAGTAGTATTAGAGTCGGCGGTAGTATAGCCAATTTTATTAGTGTGGATCTCTATGAGTGATAGCCCGGCAGTAACTATACCACGTGGTGGTAGAGACCTTTTGTCATAAGATTTGTAATGACACGATGCTTCACCTACCACTCGACAATAGTGTGGTACTGCGCGGCGATAGCGCGATAGTTACGCATGGCCACATATCAGCATGTGTTTAGAGAATTTTAATGGAGGACTGTTGAATAAGCCACCGATTGGGGTTACCGTATGGTAGTATCTTCTTACCGCGCGGCGATAGTACTCTGTACATAGAACAATTTTGAATCATAGCCGTTCATCATGATCTGATGGTAGGCCGTGGTTTCAACTTCTTTAAGCCCGTGGGATGGGAGTAATTTCTCATTCTAAACCTAGGCATTCTCATTCTAAGAGCTAGAGAGAAGGGAGAGCAGGGAAGAGAAAGAAGAAGGAGAATCTTGCCCCTACCAGAGCATTGGAGCTCAAAATTGCGAGGTGAGTCCAGATCTACGAAGAGCGGTCCGGTGCGGTTCTTTTCATCCATTTGAATTTTGATCTATGGATCCAAAGAGGACTTCAAGGGTAACGATCTTCCTCCTTGGACATATGAACTCCTTTATTTTGGCATGTAAGGGTAGATGCTCCACGAGCACGTGGGAGCGATTCTCCCGAGAGGTTTATCGGTGGTATCCTATTATCTTTGCATTTAGAATCCAAAATTGAAGTACGGAATAGGCATGCTGTGTGAAGCCCATCTGGACAGGTTGGTATGGATTGGTGATGGTTATGTTGCTTGTTTTCATTCCAGAGCAGACTCTGTGGTTACGAGTAGTTTTAGAGTTGTGGGGTATGAATTTTGCTGCATTCAGAGTACTAGAGTTAGCCTCCAGGAAAATACCCAAGTTCTAGGGAAGATATCAAGCTTTGTACCCTACCATGTGGCGGTAGCACTACCGTCGGTGGTAACTCCTAGTGAGTTTTGTGAGTCCTATCTCGTTGAGACTTGGGGGCATGTATATTTAGTTGAGAGCTTAGAGAACTCCGTTGTGGTTACTATGAGAGTCAGCATTGGAACATAACATGGTATGTATTTTTGCGAATGTGAATGGGTAGGCTGACCTGTGTTGTGGTTTGTTACGTCGGACGGTTTAAGCAATGAGAAAGAGCTGAACTGTACCTAGCCATATATCATTTTATTAGAGTGAGTCATTGAGGTGAATCTTGGAGATCATCTTTGTCTTTGTCGTAGCCATAGGAGGGAGTCTTAGGCTTTGGGCTGGAAAGACTATTCATGCTCAAAAGAATGTTAGTCATCACTGAGTACGGTGGCGGGACCCAGGTTATGTTCGGTACACCGATAATGTGCCCTGAGTGCACGGAGCGTGTGGCCGGCCATGTCAACGTCTATGGTGAATTGTGCTTAAATTGTACGCTTTATTACCATTATATGTACATGTTTTTTACCTGTAGGGAAGGAGAACTGTCATCCCGGGTGAGGGACGGGGTCGATAAAATTTGGTCAGCTAATGCTGACTATTGTATTGTTTTTCATATCTTTATGGATTGTCCCTAAGCAGGGGTTGGGGAGCCAAGCAGAAAGTAGCAGTCTGAAGCCCTCTTTGCGTTAAGCCGACCCTTGAAGGCCAAGCGAAGCTTCTTTTCTACTTTTATATGTTGTCGACCTATATGTCGATGTATGCAAAAGACTTTACTTTGTTGGAAACAATTTGTAAGGCCATACAGCCAGATTATTTGTGTATTTTTGTAATCATTCCTATTTTTGTTTAGTGGAAATTCGTGTGTTTGAGTTTTTAATACTTTTAATACATCCACTAGAATGCACTCTAAGTTAAGATGCTTGTTTGGTTTGGTTTCAATACGTAACTTTGCAAACTATCTGTGGAATATGGCGTGGGGCCATGGTCGGACCTTTTGTTATATTCTACTTAACGGATGGAGGTGTTACAGCCTCCATGGACGATTTCTCATGAACTCCTCCCAGGAACTTGACGTTCACACTAAACAATTTCTAGCACAAAATACAATAAAGTTAAAAAAAATACAAGAAAATGAAAGAGTTTGAAATAATTTCTCCCTCAAAATAAGAAATTCTCCAAAGAACGTTGCACGGTCGAGGCTGCTTAATGTCATTCTTTATGCACTCTGTTGGAACACCCTATTACTATTTGGGTCAGGATGACTATATTTCTATAGGGATTTTGTGTTGTGACCTCCTTGTTGTTATAAAGGTCACATAGGTTAGTTAGAGTCAACTTCAGCGCGACGCAGAGTCGACTTCAGCTCGACGCAGAGTCGACCTCAGCTCGACGCTGAGTCGACCTCAGCTCGACGTGGAGTCGACCTCAGCTCGACGTGGAGTCGACCTCAGCTCGACGTTCCGTCAAGCCCAGTTCTACATTCTGAAACCACTCTCTGGCCGACGTGTGTCGTGCTCAGATCGACGTTTTATTGTGAGCTCGACGTTTTCCAGGCTCCCGTCAGTTTTGAATAGGAATTCAAATTCCTTCTGTCAGAACAATTAATGCGGAAGATTTATTGGCCGTTACAGCAAATCTGGTGCATGGCTCAAGGAATTTTCTAAGGAATGTTTGTCTGGCACTTCCTTTGAGACATGGACATTTAAGGAAAGCATTTAATGCTTGCTTCCAACGGCTATCAAAGACTCAGAAGAAGAACACAGAGATATATTCTATCAGTAAACAGAGAACCACAAGAGACTTCTTCTTCTTGCTCTCTGTGATATTCATTCAAGCTTACACACAGGAATTCTGATTGCTTCAGACACAACCATCCAACTTGTTTGGATCATCTTTTGCTGGAGCAGATCAGATCATTGAAGACCTGTCACCCTTGTGCAAAGCTCTCCTTCCTGAACTACTTCTTGATCTCAGGGGGAGCTCTGACAACATCAACAGATCCACTTTGCTTCTCTCTACTTATTGATAGAGAAGACAACATCAGCTTTTTCTTTTTCTTTCTGTACAGGGTTTTAACTCCCTTCAAAAGCTACCTTTGGTTTTGCTGAAACCTGGTCAAAAATCAGCCCCTTTGGTTTGTGAGAACCTGGTCAAAAACTCTCTGGTGCTCAAGACACCTGATCAACTCATCTTGAAGTGGATTCCTATCTAGGGTGATAGAAGAGTGGACTACCCAAGATTTTGGGGAACCACTATAGCTCCTTGTGTATTCTGGTTGCTTGTTTCTTTGTGTTTTGCTTTGTGTTGTGATTCTCTTCTTACTTTGATTAATTGCTATAGCACCATACACTAAGTAAATCTAAGCCTTTTCTCCATACAAGTTTTAATTTGCAAAACTATTTTAAATCACTCTATTCACCCCCCTCTAGAGTTAGGATTGATCTTATCCCTCACTTTCAATTGGTATCAGAGCCAGGTTGATCATTCATACAGGCTAACACCTGGATCAAAAGATCTCTGATAAGATCATTTCTCTCAAAAGGGTTATTTCTTTTAGTTTTACTTATCTTTAAAAACTCATGGCACAAAACAAGGACTTTGCTAGCACCAGACCTCCTATGTGCAATCTCTCTAAGTTTGCACTATGGAAGGCAAGGATTAGACTTTACATGAATTCATTTGATGAGGACATCTTTAATTCTGTGTTGACAGATTGTCCAAGGCCTCCCACAGAAACAAGTACATCAGCTGTTCCTCCTCCTTCAGGAACTGATGCTGACATAAGAAAGTGGAAGGCAGCAGATGCTAAAGCCATGAACATCTTGGCTCAAACCATGTCAGATGACATTTTCCAGAAAGTAGCTGAATGCAATACTGCCAAAGGGATCTGGGAAAAACCTTTCAGAAATTGTATCAGGTTCTGCAGATGAAAGAAAGGATAGGAGATCCTACCTCATCACCCAGTATGAGAACTTCAAAAAGGCAGAGTCTGAGTCAGTTGCTGACATGTACAACAGACTGAGTCTAATCATCAGTGAGCTTAGATCACTAGATAAGGACATATCTCTCACTGAGATAAATGACAAGATACTGACTTGTTTCCCTAGCTCTTGGGACTCAAGAATCAGGTCAATTAAAGATGGAAGGAATGTCTGTGAGTTATCCACAGAAGCTCTTCTAGGAAAGCTCAAGAGTTATGAGCAATTCATTAAGAAGAGAGAAGAAGAGCAGAAGATATCCACACCAACTGAAAAGGTTGAGAAAACCATTGCCTTCAAGGCACAGGAAGAACAACCTAAAGAAAAGGTGTTGGGAAATGAAGAGCTTATGAGCCTACTTGTCAAAAGGTTCAATAAGCTGAATAAAAAGAACTTCAGAAGATGGTCATCCAAAGACAAAGACAAGCCAAGGTATGACAGATCTACTAATAAAGATATTATCTGTTTTGGCTACAGGAAACAAGGACACATTGTCCCCAACTGTCCAGAAAATCAAGATAAGGACAGAAGGGACAAGAAGGAAAGAAAAGATAAAAGGAAGGATAAGGAGTCAAGGAAGTACCATGACAAGCCTTCCTCCAGCAACAGCAAGCACACCAGAAAAGGATTTGTGGCTGAATCCGGGAGTGACTCTGATGAGTCTGATTCATCATCCAGCTCTAGTGATGATGAGGATGATGCAGAAGAAAAAGGATTCTGCATGATGGCCATCAATGCATCTCAAAAGAATACTGATTCAGAGCTTGATGCTGACCACCTATCTGATCAGGAACTTACTGAGGATCAGGTAATAGATTCATTTGATTTTAATTCTGATGTATTTAAATCTGAGTTCAAATCTATGTGCATTGACTTGATTGAATCTCAAAAGTTAATTGTAACTCTTAGAGAACAATTGATTGAATGCAAATCCATTAACTCAGATAATCTTAGACTCTTAGAAGAGTTGAAGCAGTGTGGGGAGGAGATAGCCTCACTGAAAGTTGAACTATCTAAGGCCAAACAATTTGAAGAAACCCTTAATGGGAGAAGTATCAAATTAATGGACATCACAAGTACAGTGAACTCAAGATTGAATGGTTCACTGGGCTTGGGTGCTTCATCCAGCCAACCCATAGTGCTGACAACCCCAATCAAATTTACCAGTAACAAAGGTAAAGGAGTCTTGTTAGTGGCTAGGGAGAATGCTGACTTAACACAGGAAACTGGACAAAAAGCGTCGAACGAAGCTCGACGGAGGTCGAACAGAGCTCGACGTAATCGCAAGAAAACGTCGAACTCAGGTCGACGCCTTCTACCTTCTGAACAAAGCAAGACTTCGCCGTCGAATGGAGCTCAACGCACTCACCAGAGTCCGTCGACCGAAGCTCGACGTGCGTCGAGCCAAGTTTAGAGCAGAAGTCAGTTCTCAGGGGTTAATTCAAGATTTAATTCCAGCTCCACATCTCATCACTTTAACCCTTATGCTGAATGGATAATACCTCCTAGGAGATATCATCCTGTAGGCTATAAGAGTCAACCTGAGATGTCTTTTATTTCAGAGTTTAAAGGATATCAAGAAAGGCCCAAGGTAAACTGGGTCAAAAACAATTGATTTGTTGTATGTGCAGATAAAGACCTATCCAATTGAGAACCAGCAGTGGTACTTGGACAGTGGGTGCTCAAAGCACATGACTGGCAACAAGGAGAACCTTGTGTCCTTCAAAGCCAAACATGGACCCAAAGTAATCTTTGGAGATTCAAACTTTGGACAAACAAAAGGCTATGGCCAAGTCAAAATAGGGTCAATTACATTCAAGAAAGTGGCCTATGTGGAAGGACTAAAGAACAACTTAATCAGCATCAGCCAGCTATGTGATGTTGGTTATCAGGTTTGGTTTACCAACTCAGCATGTAATATTACATTAAATAACAACATTGTTTTAATTGGTAATAGACAAGATAACATATATCTAGTTGATTTCAATTCATCTAAAGTAGATATTTGTTTATTTAACTCCCTTAGCAAACCTAATGAACTATGGCATAAAAGATTAGGACATGTGAACCTTAGAACCATTGCTAAGTTATCCAAAGACAACCTTGTTAGAGGACTACCTTCTGGTCCCTACAAGAAGGAAGGACTTTGCAAGGCTTGTCAATTAGGCAAGCAAACTAAAAATAGTTTCAAGTCACTTAATAAGAGTGATTCACCTAGAATTTTGTACTTATTGCACATGGACCTTTTTGGACCAATTAATGTACAAAGCCTAGGAGGGAAATCTTATGCTTTAGTAGTTGTAGATGACTTCTCAAGATTCACTTGGGTGTTCTTTCTGAGAAAAAAGTCTGATAACTTCAAGATTTTGACAGATTTTCTCAAAGGCATAAAGATTGAGTTCAATACTCACATTGCCCTGATCAGAAGTGATCATGGGACAGAGTTTGATTCTCTTCTTATGCTAGAGTTCTGTCAGAAGGAAGGTATCAGGCACACTTTCTCAGCTCCGAGAACTCCTTAACAAAATGGGGTAGTTGAAAGGAAAAATAGAACCCTTATTGAATCTGCCACAACATTGTTGACAGATGCTCACCTTCCTCTAACCTTTTGGGCAGAGGCTGTGAACACCTCCAACTATGTTTTGAATAGAAGCCTGATACATAAACTGAAGGGTAAGACTCCCTATGAGTTACTCAAATGGAAGAAACCTAAAGTAAATTATTTCAAAATTTTTGGTTGCATTTGCTTCATTCACAATAATGATAAGAAATACCTAGCTAAATTTGAAGCCAAAGCTGATGAAGGAGTGTTTCTGGGATACTCCATGATTAGCAAGGCTTATAGGGTTTTTAACAAGTGCTCTAATAAAATTGAAGAATCCATGCATGTTACATTTGATGAAACTAATATGTCTTATAAGGAGAAGGAGACTTCTACCATAAGCAATTTGCAGGAACATTCAATTTCAGAAAATCTGAAGCAGCTTACCATCACAGGCAAAGATTCATTACCTTCAACAATTCAACAAGACGCTGAACTTAGTGACAATGAAGAGGAATCTCAGGTTTGGAAAGCTCAAATGGTCAACAAATTGAAGAACCAGTTGTTGTTCCACAAGAGGAAACAACAACACAGGTTGGTGCACCATCAACACCCCTTGTTGATTTAGTAACAACAAGAGATCACCCAATTTCACAAGTAATTGGAGATATCTCAGTAGGTGTGCAAACAAGGAATCAAGTTAATCACAATATTATGCACACTTGCTTTCTTTCTCAAATTGAGCCTCAAACAATACAAGATGCAGAGCAAGATCCAAACTGGATCATTGCAATGCAAGAGGAGTTGAATCAATTTGAAAGGAATAAAGTTTGGGAATTAGTACCAAGACCAAGGAACCAGCAAATTGTTGGAACCAAATGGGTATTCAGGAACAAGTTGGATGATCAAGGAATAATTGTGAGAAACAAGGCAAGACTTGTTGCACAAGGATATTGCCAAGAAGAAGGGATTGATTATGACCAAACCTTTGCACCAATTGCAAGGTTGGAGGCCATAAGAATCTTTCTTGCATATGCAGCTCACAAGAGATTCAAGGTATATCAGATGGATGTCAAGAGTGCATTTCTCAATGGAGACATCAAGGAAGAGGTTTATGTAAAGCAACCTCAAGGTTTTATCTCTCCAACCTCTCCTGATCATGTTTTTAAACTGCATAAAGCTTTATATCGTCTCAAGCAAGCTCCTAGAGCATGGTATGAGACCTTAGCTTGTTTTTTATTGGAAAATGATTTTAAAAGTGGTAGAGTAGACCAAACTCTCTTTATTAGAACCCATAGGTCCCATATCCTACTAGTACAAATTTATGTAGATGATATCATATTTGGGTCTACTGATTCAAACTTATGCAAAAAGTTCTCACAACTTATGCATTCAAAGTTTGAAATGAGTAGCATGGGTGAGCTTGCTTTCTTTCTAGGATTGCAAGTTAAACAACATGTGGATGGCATTTTTATTTCTCAAACCAAGTATGCAAGAGAACTGGTTAAGAAATTTGGAATGTCTGAAGCATCTTCTATGAAAACACCTATGCCTACAAATGTTGTTTTAGATGCTGATGAATCTGGAAAACCAGTTGATCAGACAAACTATAGAGCAATCATTGGCTCATTACTTTATCTAACAGCTAGTAGACCAGACATAATGTTTGCTACATGCATTTGTGCTAGATTCCAAGTAAGCCCTAGAGAGTCCCACCTCACATTAGTTAAGAGGATTCTTAGGTATGTAAAAAGTTGTCCTAATCTAGGTCTCTGGTATCCACAAGACTCAGGATTTGATCTAACTGGATTTTTAGATTCTGATTATGCTGGATGTAGAGTAGACAGGAAAAGCACCAGTGGAACTTGTCAATTCCTTGGTGATAGACTTGTCTCCTGGTTTTGTAAGAAACAAACTTCTGTGTCCACATCAACTGCTGAAGCTGAATACATGGCTGCAAGCAGTTGTTGCTCACAGATTTTGTGGATTCAAAACCAGCTCCTAGACTATGGCTACAACTTAGAGATGTCTAAAATTTTTTGTGATAATACTAGTGCAATTTGCATTGCACAAAATCCAGTTCTCCATAGTAGGACTAAGCACATAGAGATCAGACATCACTTCTTAAGGGATAATGTAGAAAAGAAGAAAATTGCACTAGAATACATTTCCACTGAACTACAAAGAGGAGATATTTTCACCAAGCCCTTGGATGAAAAGAAGCACTTCTTCTTCCTCAATCCGTTGGGAATGCTAGATGGAGACAGTATAAATTAAAACTCCAAGATTTTGAAACCCATAACTAACAGGAATAGGAAAAATTTCATTTTAAAATTCCTCTGTCTGAGTGGTTTCTTTGAGCTCTGAACTAAGCTCGACGCTGCGTCGAACTAAGATCGACGGTCCGTCGCCCTCAAAAGCGTGGAACGTCGACCTCAACTTCTAGCATTGAACTAAGTTCACAGCTCCCTGGCTTCCTAAGTTCTTCTCCCTTCGGTCGACGCCTTCGTTCAACGTCGACCTGAGCTCGACGTATAGCATCATCCCAAGCGTCGAACATCGACCTAAGCTGCACGCTGTTGAGTCGTTTCAGTTCCCCTAGAGCCTTAGAGCGTCGACCTGAGCTCGACGTTCTTTCCATTTCTGCGTCGAACCCTAGTATAAAATCATTCTTCTCCGTCGTTCGCAATTGCGCTCTCATATTTTCTGCTCAAGCTTTCTCCCTCAAAATCCTTTACTCTTGATCTTGGAAGGTATCTATTTGCAGGATAATGGCAATTGCTGCAGGTGCATTGGCGGCAATGAAGTTTGATTCAGGTTTTGACATCGACATCGACTCCTTTGATGGATCATCGCAGAACTTTCTGGATATTCTGGAGCTATTCAAAGAGCAGCACCTGGTTAACTTCATGACAACCAGGATTCCTCTTCCAGAATCTGAAATCAAAGAGTGGATTTTTACTGCAGTGAATTCAGATAACAGTACGATGACTGGAACAATTTCAGGGAATGAGGTAGCCATTTCTCCTCAAATCATTTCAGAGGTTTTCGGTTTTGCTGTTGGAGATGATGAGATAGAACTCTCTGTGGAAGAGTTTGATGTGATGCTAGACAGAATGGGGCATAATTCTGGTAACCCCTCTAAACTTTTAAAAGTTAACCTAGCTATTGAGTTTAGGCTGTTAGCAGATATCACAGGCAAGGTAATTTGTGCAAAGAGGACTGCACATGATGCCATTACTAGGCATCAGTTTTGCATTATGGCTGCAATTTCGGATAAGAAGCATCCCAATTGGGGTTTGATTGTTTTTGATATGATTAAGAAGAAAATGGATAAGAACTTTGTCCACTTTGGAAGGGTTCTTGGTTTGATTCTGAACCACTGTTGCCCTCAGTTGCTTGTGTCCTCAAAGAAGCACATCAATGCTTCTAAGAGGCTCACTAGTGCACTGATTGGCAAGTGGGACAGGAAGATTGTGAACTCCAGGGCAGCTGCAGCAATGAGGACTTCTGCAAACACCAGGACTGTAGAGGTCACTCTTCCTCAGTCTACTGGCCCAGAAGCAGGGGTTTTGCCATCTTCCTCCATCATCCTCCCATCCTCTTTCATTCCAACAACAACAATCATCTCATCCACTCAACCCATCCCTTCATCCATTTATACTATTGCATCCTCCATCCCACCACTCATCACTTTCCATCCCCTCCACTATTTTCCTCCCATGAGCTTGGACTCTTCATCTCATGAGGACATCCTTTCCCTTGACATTCATGATGAATCCTTCATGGATGCCTCTCCCTCCTCTCCTCATGACTTCCACCCTTCATCAACATTTTCAGAACTTCTCCTATCCTCCATCCATGAACCAGCTATCCCTCCCATGTCTGCACCACCAACAACATCTTCTACCTTCACCTTCTCTGTTGCTCCCTCTACCTCTACTCAAGTCCCACTTGAGCAAGTAGATCTTTTGCCTTTGGCCAATAAGCTTTTTGATATTTTGGCCCCTAGGATATCCTCTCTATTGGATGCCAAGCTTGCTCCTCTAGTCCTTTCCCTGAGCTCTCTCTGCCTCAGTCTCATCCCTCTCATCCTATCTGGCATGCCCTTCTTCTGGGGGACTAGAGTCAGCTGCCACTGATTCTAGGCAGGGGGAGATGTCAGCAGAAGAAGAGCTGCAGTCTTCAGCAGTACAGGTAGTACAGGGTTGTTCAGAGACAGTTTCAGCAGTAGAAGTTCAGATGACCTCTGAGGCTCCTCCTCAAGGTTCAGTTCAGATAATCAGCAGTGCCTTAGACTTTCAGTCCTTGGCATCTTCTGTCCAGAGCTTCTACCTTCCAGCACATCTTCACTTCAGAAACTACAGCCTCTTGCCTCCTCAAGAAGACCTGTCTAGGGCCATTGTCCCTTTTCAGAAGATCATTCCATCCTCCTTGGCTGTTGATGCCATGATCCTTGATGAAGCAGTGGTAGTTGTGGCTCCTGCTTGTGATGATGTTTGTTGTTGAAGCAGTAGTAGCTGCTAAGACTGTTCCCTCAGAAACTTCAGGTGAATTGATTGAGACACCAGATGAAGTTGAGACCATTGTCTCCCGAGTTCTTGAGGAACTAGCCACCTCAGCCACTATGGCTCCTAAGGTTATTTCCTTTCCTGCAGTGTTAGACTCCTCTTTTACACTATCAGTAGACCTTCCTCCAGTTACTTCTTCAGATGCTCCAGCCCCCATCAATTTTCCTATCTCAAAGAGAACTTACATAGATCCTTATGATGAATCTCAAAGCTCAGAGGATGAATTTGCAACTGATTCTGATGACTCCTCTACAACCATTGCAAGGAAGAGGAAAGCAAGATCCAAAGCAATGAAAAGAGTTCCATCGGCTAGAGTCACAGATCATGACATCCCTTACCACATCAAGTACAACTGTGAAATCACTGAGCCCTGGATGCAATATTCTCTAAACTAAAGAAAGGCAATGAAGAAGAAAAGAAAGTTCAATGAAGGCACCTCCAAGCCTGTCCATCAGCCTCCACCTCCACCTCCTCCAGATGCAGGTGCAAGTGCAAGCCACTCTTCCAATCCTGCCCCATCATCTCTGCATGGCAAGACCTATCAGTCAAGAAGATCCCAAGGGTATAATCAGCAAAGGGGAAACCAGCAAAGAGGATACAATAGAGGCAGGCAGTCCAGAGGAAGATCAGGATCTCAACCTTACCAAAGGGGAGGACCCATTGATCCAACCTCTGGTCCCTATCCTTACAGACCCAGAGTTGACTTCACTCCAAGAACTCATCAAGAACTCTCTGCCAATAGATATGAACCAGCTATTCCTTTTGAAGATCCTACTAAAACTCCAGCTTACTGGAAGGCCAAGATGACTGAGATGGCTGCTCTGAATGAGATTGACAGAGCTAGAGCAAGAGGTCTGGACAACTCTCACATCAGCACCATGTCAGATCAAAGGAGAGAAGAATTGGAGAAATACAACTCAAAGAAATTCTTTGATTCTGATAAGTATATGCAGCTTCATCCTGCAGCTGTACCAGCTAGTGGAATAGGTCAGAAATCCTTAGGTGTAGCTGAAGATTACAGATCCAAGAAGGATGCTAAAATCCTAACAGGGAAATTATCTTCAAGGGGAGTGATCAAGACAAAGCTCCAAAGGAAAAGTAATGTAAGGTGTTTTATTTCTTTTTCTCTGCTGGATACAGGACATTAAACATTATTGCTGCTATATAGTGTTATATATATGCTGCTTTATTCTGTCATATGTCTGGTTGTATTTTATTCAGCTTTGTCCTGCTTTATTTCTTTTTGAATTCCTAAATTCATGTAAATAGTAATCCTAATCCAAATAGGGGGAGATTGTTGGAACACCCTATTACTATTTGGGTCAGGATGACTATATTTCTATAGGGATTTTGTGTTGTGACCTCCTTGTTGTTATAAAGGTCACATAGGTTAGTTAGAGTCAACTTCAGCTCGACGCTGAGTTGACTTCAGCTCGACGCAGAGTCGACCTCAGCTCGACGCTGAGTCGACCTCAGCTCGACGTGGAGTCGACCTCAGCTCGACGTGGAGTCGACCTCAGCTCGACGTTCCATCAAGCCCAGTTCTGCTTTCTGAAACCACTCTCTGGCCGACGTGTGTCGTGCTCAGATCGACGTTTTATTGTGAGCTCGACATTTTCCAGGCTCCCGTCAGTTTTGAATAGGAATTCAAATTCCTTCTGTCAGAACAATTAATGCTGAAGATTTATTGGCCGTTACAGCAAATCTGGTGCATGGCTCAAGGAATTTTCTAAGGAATGTTTGCCTGGCACTTCCTTTGAGACATGGACATTTAAGGAAAGCATTTAATGCTTGCTGCCAACGGCTATCAAAGACTCAGAAGAAGAACACAGAGATATATTCTATCAGTAAACAGAGAACCACAAGAGACTTCTTCTTCTTGCTCTCTGTGATATTCATTCAAGCTTACACACAGGAATTCTGATTGCTTCAGACACAACCATCCAACTTGTTTGGATCATCTTTTGCTGGAGCAGATCAGATCAATGAAGACCTGTCACCCTTGTGCAAAGCTCTCCTTCCTGAACTACTTCTTGATCTCAGGGGGAGCTCTGACAACATCAACAGATCCACTTTGCTTCTCTCTACTTATTGATAGAGAAGACAACATCAGCTTTTTCTTTTTCTTTCTGTACAGGGTTTTAACTCCCTTCAAAAGTTACCTTTGGTTTTGCTGAAACCTGGTCAAAAATCAGCCCCTTTGGTTTGTGAGAACCTGGTCAAAAACTCTCTGGTGCTCAAGACACCTGATCAACTCATCTTGAAGTGGATTCCTATCTAGGGTGATAGAAGAGTGGACTACCCAAGATTTTGGTGAACCACTATAGCTCCTTGTGTATTCTGGTTGCTTGTTTCTTTGTGTTTTGCTTTGTGCTGTGATTCTCTTCTTACTTTGATTAATTGCTATAGCACCATACACTAAGTAAATCTAAGCCTTTTCTCCATACAAGTTTTAATTTGCAAAACTATTTTAAATCACTCTATTCACCCCCCTCTAGAGTTAGGATTGATCTTATCCCTCACTTTCACACTCGATCAGTCGCTGATGGTCGTTGGATAATTCGCACTTTAGAGATCTTCAGTCACGAATAGGAGGGAGAAATTTTGCTTTTCCTTGCTTGGAGATGGTGGTTCGCACCAATAGAGGCGGTGGCCAAACCCTAGGCTTGAAATTCTTCTCTTTATCTCCTAAGAAAAAGAATCACGCACTTTTATTGTCTCGTTATAAATAAGCTGCTGCTGACGGTAAAGCTAGTTCCCGGTTGTAGGTCTTCTCGCGCGGTGTCGCCAGCTGTCCATTAATTTAGGAAAAATATCCAAAATAATATTCTCGCCACTTTTGGATATCGCGATGCGGTAAGGCTAACGTATAATGGTAGTGTTTTCTTCCTAATGAATTGACTCGACGGTCGTCGGAATGGCTAGCGCACGAAGTTATGTATAGCACCTGACGGTAGGTCATAGAGAAGACCTATACGCACAACAATAATTTTTTAATTTTTGCGCCAGTGGAAGTGCAAGAGCCCGGTGGTAGGTCACAAAAACTTTTATTCTTCTTACATGTACATCTACACACTATACCTTGTTGGAGCCTACAGTTCACATCTCTTCAGTTTGACAATATCAAATCGGATGTTGTATTTTATCACACTTGTGATTGGTATAGTGTAATGCCCCAAAACCCAAAATGAAGTGAAACGGCCTGAGACAAAGGTGTGTCCAGAGCCCTGTCCTGCTCTGTGATAGCCTTACTGTGTCAAGTGTGGAGCACGGCTGAAAATACAGTTATGAATAGTACTGACACGGGCGTGTCAGTTGGTGACACGGGCATGTCATGTACCCATGTCCTGTTCTGGGTGTGCAGGCGGTGCAGACTGAAGTACACAGCCTGGAGCCAAGGCGTGTTCGGTATGACACGGCCATGTCAAATAAAACGCGGGCATGTGGGGAACCCGTGTCCTTCTCGGGTTGGTGTTGATCCTCTGCCGATTGAGAGACAAGCCTATGAACCCATGTAATGTCCCAATTCGCGCTAGGCCCCTCGTACATGCTTCTGAGTCAGGAGAGCTGACTTGGGCCCAGGAAGTGCAAGCGACTAGGCTTACACTTGTGTGGAAAAGAGAAACTGGTCCAGAATTAGACACGGGTAGAGACACGGGCGTGTCCCTACCCGTGTGCGTCGTGTAGAACTCGAGAGGTGTCGAGTTGAACTCGAAAAGACCTATCCCGAGCAAGACATGGGTAGAGACATGGGTGTGTCCCTACCAATGTGCGTTGAGTGAAGATCAACGAATGTGTCCCGAGCAGGACATGGGTAGAGTCATGGGTGTGTTCCTACCCATATGCATATCACCAGCAAGACGTTCGTGTCTCCCGAGCAGTACACGGGTAAGAACACGGCCATGCAAATAACCATGTCCCGTGACACGGGTAGTGGACACGGGCATGTCCCTACCCGTGTCTGTGTCTAAACGACGCTATAATCATCGAAGGCGCTTCACTGAGCGGGATACGGTTAGGAACACAGGCATGTTCATACCCGTGTTGGTCCTACTTATATAGGATTTGGCCGTTTTTCATCCTCTTCCCAAACCTTTTTTTCTGTGGAGAAACTACTGGAGGAGGGAAGGAGTTGCTGGAATCAACTATACTCCGTGAAGAACCGTCGTCGCAAGGAGAAGGGGATGTCGCCGCAAAGAGTCACGCGATCTATGGCCGGAAATAACGGAAACATCGGAAATTATGTGAGTTTCCTCCCCTCTCCCTTGGTGCTAGATCTATAGTCAATCCTAGGCGAGATATCGACTTAAAAGAGTCTTGATGTGTGAGATTGAGACTCCTAGGAGGAGGTCATACTAGGACTTTTGTTCTAGGGTTTAGTAATCTTCAACCTCTCCTTCCTTCAATGTGATGATGGGAATGGTCTCGTGAAGAGGAATGGCCTGATGAGGGTGAATAAGTGAGGAGGATTTCAAGGTGTGATTTGGTAAGATTCGCTAGAGGAGGAAGATGAACCGAAGTCGTTCATTCCGCCTCAAAAATGCGTGCATAAATACGTGTTCTGCACGCAACGATCTTCATGGCCATTTTCATGTTTGTCATGGCAAGATCCGGGCTTTCGACTAAACACGAAATTCATAGGCCTTGGAGAGATATTTCCAACGAGTGGCTACACATCTTCAGGCGATGTATTTTTCTACAGGAAAGCCTGATCGAAATTATGGCTGATAATGTAAACGTGTTGAAACTGTAATTTGAATGTAGCAGTCTTAGAAACCGCTTTCGAGTATGATATGGCTAAATCTGGGCTTCTGACAAAACACAAAAGTCATGGACTTTGGAAATACCTTTCCAATGATGGGTTACACATTTTCTCTGGATTCTGATAGCATCAGGAATCCCTGTTTGAAGCTCTACTCTCTATACAAATCCTGCATGCTCGGTTCTTTGTTAATATAAACCTAATTTATTATTATTAGAGGAATTGTAAACAGTTATCGTAAAGTTCGTGGTGAGTTGTGTGTTGATCCTTTATAATCAGATGATGAAGTAAAACCAACTTGAACGAAATGGTTGGATGCTAGATCCCTAGGTGAACTAGTGAGTAGACAAGTTGGATTGTATAAATAACTAGATATGTTAATTGGTAATGTGAGCTGTGAGCTCGAAATGTTGGAAGAGGATTGCATATGGTTAGTGCATGGATATGTGGAAGGGTTGATAGTGCGTGAATGTTTGACGCACTTGATCGTTTGTGTTGTTAGGGGATTTGCTAAGGGAACCGTTGTGAGCTGTTGAGCTCGAGACGTGAAGTAGCATGCGGTGTGAGTCGACACGTGGTGTCGTAATCCTGAGTTAAGGATAGTGTGGTAGGTCTACGGGCTCGCCAGATATCACACCGATGGGAGTTGAAAGTTAGACCTTGAGCGGTTGGGATTGTTCCTCGGTGCTCATTCCCGGGGCTCCTTCCGTGCCAAGTGAACGGTTGGGCTTGGTCCTCGTACTTTTTCCGAGGCTCCTTCCGAATCACAACTTAGGTCATTCGGGGCTTGGTTCTCGGTGCACATCTACCCGAGACTCCTGCTGAGCCATAGTATGCTTGAGAGCTCCGCTGATGTATTCTTAACATTGAGGTGTACGGAAGCCTAGGCTAGGTAGTGTGGATGCCAGCCTAGTAGTGGAGATGCTAGCTCTACTATCACCATCTGACCACGACGGTTGGCGCCTGAGAGGTTAGCTACCTGCTTGAAAAGTGGGAACTTCAGAGTCTGTGTCAACACAGCAATTTGCTTGTGCGTGTGCATGTTGAGTCATAGCATAACATTCATTGCATCACATTACATTGCATAAACAAGGTCCTCATCGTATAAGTTTGTATGGGCACTCTTATACGATGAGTTACCTTTCTGTTGAGCCGATCCTCAACTTATATGTCTGTATGGTCATTCATATAAGCTGAGTTACTTTTAGTTATAGCTTACATTCTCATACTCTGCTGTAAATGTAGAATTGTTAGCTTAGAATGCTGATGATACGGTTATAGTTTACTTTACTGCTACTTATGTCAAATATATTACTCCACCTGTTTATACTACTGCTTCATTAAATATATTGTACCCTGATCCTTTCTCTGCCCGGTGTCGAGGAGTCGCTGGGGGAGAGGATGTGAAACCACTTAGTCTTTATGACTGACGTTTGCTACGACTTCCTTTTTAGGAGGAAACCCCGCAGACAGAGCACCAACAGGTAATGCAGCAGGACAGTCAAGCCAGGACGATAGGGCATGTAGGGACGGTGCCGTCGCTACCTTCAGTGACAGATGTGAGTAATAGAGTGACTCTTGTTGTAGCCCTTTTGGGCAAGACTACTCGTACTCTTATAGTTTAGAAGCTAGATGTAGCTTCTATATTTGTTATATTTAGACTTATATGCTTATGTTTGTATTTGACTTCTGTTTTTATTACTCTGGTTGGGTTGGCATGATTGATATTGGTGAAGACCTGCAGAATAGGTGTCTTGTAGTACAAGCTAGCTTGAGTGTTCGTGCTACCGCAAGGCAGTTGTTTTGGGCATAAGACTCCCCTCATGTCGTGTTCTGTGTTCCAGGAGGGGGGTCTTAAAAATGGTATCAACCTGCTATGATCCTGAATTAGAGAAGTCATTCAATAATGGTGCCACTGCCGTTCGATTAGTCAGTTTTGGGACAAACTGACTTACCGGAAGTAGTGGTGTGCCCATATGTAATTCACACTTAGTATGTCCAACTTTGACCATAAGATTAGCCAACCTGACCTTAGGTTTGTATTCTACGTGTAGATCCCAGTGCACGTTGAGCCAGTGGGAGGCACCCCCACTCCATCCGTACCCATACAATTTCAATAATCGGAACTAAGGCAGATGCTCACAGCTATCCTGGATGCCTTCAAGTCCCAACAAGCCCTCGCACAACTACAAGGTCCGGGCTCCAATTGGGTGAGCACTTTCCAATCTCTCTCCCCTCCTTCTTACCTTGGGATAGAGTCGGCAGAGCATACGGAGGAATTGCTCGACATCGTGCAAGAACTATTGTCAAGAATTAGATGCCCAAACAATATGGCTATGACCATGGTAGTGACACTCCTAAAACAGCATGCCAAGTGTTGGTGGAAGTCCCTCATGGGCTACACCTTTCAAGGGCGTGTTTATACGGAGATCAGCTGGAATGAGTTCTCGAGAGCCTTCCTAGAGCACGTTATCCCTTCCTCAGCCCGAGATGAACTTGAGGAAAGGTTTCTATAACTAAAGAAGGGATCCAAGTTAGTGATGGAGTACCAGCAGGAGTTTCAGCATTTGGCTAGATTTGCTGACTCTTATGAGTTTGACGACAGAGGATATGCTAAAAGATTCTACAAAGGCTTGCGAGACCCCCTGAGGCAAGCCCTTTTGTTTATAACGGACTCCAGCCTGGCAGAAATAATTGACATGTCAAAGAGACTTGAAGAAGACCACTTGGGAAGTGGTAAGACACCTATTGAAGGGGTGATGGAAGCTTACCCGAGCAATAAAAGGAGACACGATTACGGAAGAGGAAAGGGATATCAGAGAGGTGGCAGAAACTTCCACCGGAATTATAGAGTGGAGCACCCGGTTCCACAGCCGCTAGCATTGCCTCCACCACCACAGCCTCAACAGTTTCAGTAACCCGGTGGGTGGTAGGAGCGAGTGTGCTTCAAATGCAACCAACCGGGCCACATTCCATGCTACGGCCTGCAACTGTTTGGAAATGCACCTCTTGCTCTCCCTCCGAAAGCTCCTCGAGAGCGGGGGCACATGTATGGCCAAGGACGAGGACCACGAGGAGGAAACCCTGGACCTGCTCGGAATCAGGTGTTCGCATTGGACATGACACATGAGCGGAACCCTCAGTAGGTGATTACAGGTATAATTACATGTAGTCATCTTATTTTCATTGTTCATCTTAAGTTGCTTAAGATATAATAGACATCTAGCTTTGAGTATTGCTATTGGAACTTAGGCACTGTGGTGGTCGGCGGGAAACCGGCCTATACGTTATTCGATACCAGTGCATCAAACTCATTTGTGTCTGTAGACTTCATTAAAGACCTGGAAGGAGTTCAATCCTTCACTGGTATTGCTCGAAGAGTACGCCTTCCAGACGGCTCTGAGATGACCTCAACTGCCAAGTGTGAATTGGAGATACTCATTGGGGGAAAGATCTTCGATACCCCTGCCACAGTTTTGAGAAGTCTAGGGTTCGACCTGATTCTAGGCATGGCGTGGATGGATTGGGACTACGCAAGAATTGACTGTGCGGAGAAGCGAATCTACTTGAGGCATGTGGATACCGATGTAATCTTCCAAGGTATAGAATTCGCACCACGTTTATTATTGTCTTCGATTCAGACCTTGAAAGCTCACATGAGAGGGGATGAAGTCTACATGATATGTTTTGAACTGAAGGAGATAAAAATAGATATGAAGGACGTGCTGGTAGTGCGGGATTTTCCTGAGGTATTTCCTTAGAAATTGTCAGGATTACCCCTGCATAGAGAAGTTGATTTACAAATTAAGCTAATACCAGGAGCCAAGCCCGTCTCCAGGACCCCTTACCTGATGGCCCCTAAGGAACTCGCAGAGTTTAGAGTTCAGTTGCAAGAGTTGATAGAATCATGGTTTGTTTGCCCCAGCTCATCACCTTGGGGAGACCCTGTTCTGTTTGTTAAGCAGAAGGATGGAACCTTGCGATTATGTATAGATTATCGGGAGCACAACCGACTGACGGCACAGAACATATATCCGCTACCTCGGATATGAGTTGCTCGACCAATTGGTAGGAGCGCATTGGTTTTCAAAGTTGGATTTGTGTTCGTGGGATTATTAGTTTAGAATACAGGAGCAGGACATTCAGAAAACGGCCTTTAGCTCAAGGTATGGCTTGTACGAGTTCACTATGATGCCATTTGGGCTCACAAATGCCCCTTCAGCCTTCATGAGCTTGATGAACAAAGTGTTCGAACCTTATTTAGATATCTTCTTCATTGTTTTCATCGATGACATTTTGGTATACTCTAAGACGGAGGAAGAGCATGTCGAATATCTGACCTTGGTACTGAAGAAGCTAAAAGAGCACGCGTTGTTTGCCAAGTTCAGCAAGTGCGAATTTTGGCTCCAAGAGGTTGTCTTCTTGGGCCATGTGATTAGTGGGTCTTGGTTAGCTGTGGATCCGGCCAAAGTACGTGCCGTGAAGGAGTGGTCGCCCTTAAAGTCAGCGGCCGATGTGCGGAGCTTCCTTGGACTTACCGGGTATTATAACAAGTTTGTAAAAGGGCTCTCAAAGATTGTCGTTTCTCTTACTACGCTGACAAAGAAGGGTGTGTCGTATGAGTGGACACCTCAGTGTGAAGCTGCGTTTCAGGAACTGAAGGACCGACTTACGTCTGCACCCATCCTAGCCCTTCCATCCGGGAAGGAAGGATTTCACGTTTACACTTGTTGGATCCCTAGTTGGATTTTGGATAGGTTCACTAACTTAGGTTGAGTGTAACCCAACATTGTAGAGATAGGGTCATGAGTAGTAGTCCTAGAGTTTAGGCCAAGTCTTGTGTAGTGCTACCTCCTTGGACAAGCCAGAAGTGGACTTCAGAGAATCAGTTTTAGCAGCTTTCAGAAGACAGTGATCAGTTTGAAAATCTTCGAACTCAGCTCGACGATTGTCGATCTCCGATCGACGAACTCAGAGTTAATTCTCTGAGCATAGCTCGACGTTCTCAGAGCTCAGGTCGACGCTTAGTTTTCTTCTATCAGTTTCTCAACTCGATGAACTCAGAGTGCAGATTTGGTAAGTTATTCCCAGTTAATAGATCCCAAAGCACAGGTCAACGAACTTGAATTCCCTGGTCGATGATCTTTGATCTCTGGTCGACGAATTCTATTTTGTGTTCGAATTTTTCATGTGTAGCCCCAGAATTAGTACTTCCCTCTTTTGTTCCTTTTTAGAAGTATTATTCTGAGCATTTAATGCAAATATTCTTCTGAATATAGTTGTTATTTTGCTGCATTAAATGTGGTATTCTTCAGAATAAATAATTGCTTATTCTATTAAGAACAGTTCGGAAACTCATCAATGCTATTATTCCAGCAATTTTCTATTCCTTCCAGCAACCAGCATTTATGGAAAGAATTCAAAAATTCAAAGAGAATTTTTCAGCAGTGGAATAAAAGTAATTCTCTCTTGTTCAAGAAAGACAATAGAAGAAAGACAGTTACAAAAACAAGAAGAGAAATTAAAAAGCACTGAACAGGAAATTATAAACAACCACTCGACGCTCTCAACGCTTTCTCATTCTCTGCCATCACTGTAGATTGAAGAAGAACAAATCATCAAGATCAAGAGTCTTCTTCAACCTCTGTTCCAGAAATCCTCAGAGACATAATATTCAACATCTGTTACTGGATTTCTTGGATCTTGGCAGATCAAGCTGAAGACCTACTCACCCTTTAGCAAAGCTCTGTTGTTTTAAAAACATTCTACTTCTCATAAGGAGCTTTGATATCACAACAATCCACACAGTCTTCTCAGTTGTATTTGAGAAAAGAGAAGACTTCCATCAACATTTTCCATCCCATTGTACAGGGTTATAGCTCCTTCAAAAGTTAGTTTGGTTGACAAGTCTCACTCCAAAAGACTTGAAGTTAGTTTTTGGGCACCTGATCAAAAGCCTGAAGGTTTTCCTGATCTACCTGAACCAGATCTTGTGGTGGAAGTCACCTGATGAAAGCCTGCTAGTGCATTCCTACCAAGGGTGGTAGAAGATTCGATTTACCCATGTTTAGGGGAACCACTATAAACTTCTTGTGTCGTCTGGTTGCTCCTTTTCATTTGTTTTTATTGTGCTTATGATTGCTGAATTGTTTAGCTTAGTTTTTCTTATTCCTTAACTAATATAAGGTATCACTATATTTACTCTGATATAATCTAGAAAAAGAGCCAAAGTTTTAATACTCTATTAACCCCCCCCCCCTCTAGAGTAATCTGACCTAACACCCTCCTTTCAATTGGTATCAGAGGTTGTGTTTGTTTGGTTTTACAAGTTAACACTTGAACCAAGATCCAATTAGATCAGATATCCCTCTTCCAAACTATTCTCTATCACAATGGCACAAAACAAGGATTATGCAAGCACCAGACCTCCAGTATGCAACCTGAATAAGTTTGCCATCTGGAAGGCAAGAATTAAGTTATACATGAATTCTATTGATGATGATATATTTAACTCTATCTTGACAGGACCTCCTACTGCAATAACTTATTCAACCTCTACTTTAAGCACTCATACTATTCCACCACCTAAGTGGACAGATGCCCAGAAGAAATCCAAGATTGCAGATACAAGAGCCATGAACATTTTAGCTCAGACAATGTCTGATGATATTTTTTAGAAAGTGGCTGAGTGCACTTCAACCAAAGCCATCTGGAATTCCCTAAACCATATGGTGGCTGGATCTGCTGATGAGAGAAAGGACAGGAGATCCAATCTCATCTCCCAGTATGATAACTTCGAGAAGGAAGAAGTTGAGTAAGTCAGTGACATGTATAATAGGCTAAGCTCAATCATCAGATAGCTAAGGACCTTAGACAAGGAAATTACCCTGATTGAAGTGAATGACAAGATCCTTATGTGCTTCCCCAGCACATAGGATTCAATGATCTGGCCTATCAAAGAAGCCAGAAGTATGACTGAGATATAAACTGAGTCTCTCCTTGGAAAGCTAAAATCATATGAGCAACTGATGAAGACCAGAGAAGCAGCAGTTGAAATAAAGACTCCAACACCTACTAGGAAGGATCATAACATTGCTTTCAAGGCTGCTGAGTACTTTGAAGGAACTCCAGTCAATGAAGAACTGATGAGTCTATTTGCCAAAAGATTTTTCAAAATGGCAAAGAAGGACTTCAGAATGAAGTCATCTGGACAAGATGACAAACCAAGGTATGACAAAACTCCTTCTAAAGAAGTTGTATGTTTTGGTTGCAGGAATCCAGGACACTACATCTCTGAGTGTCTAGAAGCTCAGAATAAAGATAGGAGAAGAGAAAAAGAAACAAGAAGAACTCATCACAGCATACTCTCCTCAAGCAAGCACAAGAGGAAGGAAAAGGGTTTTGTTGCTGAGACCTGGAGTGATACAGAAGAAGAGTCATCCTCTTCCATCTCCAGTGATGATGAAGAAGAGAAAAAGGCAAAGGAAGTTTGTCTAATGACAATTGATTCCTTTAATAGCAAATCAGATGTTGAAGATTCAGATAATGAATAATCAATGTCTACTGAGGATCAGTTAATTGCTTCCTATGATTTTAAATCAGAAGAATTTAAATCTGAATTTAAAAATCTTTGCTTAGACATAATAAGCTCTGAGAAAGAAATCAAACTTCTTAGAGAGAAATTAACTGAATAAGATAAATATATTGCTGAAAGTACATAATTATCACTTGAACTAGATTCAGATAATGAACAAATAGTGTTCTAAAAATTGAACTAAGTAAGGCCAAAAAACTAGAGGAATCTTTAAATGGCAGGAGTATGAAATTACTAGATATAACCAGTACCTTAAATGCAAGGACAAATAACTATAAACTAGGACTAGGTGGCTCATCTAGTGAACCACCTCTAATCCAGAAGAACAATCTATCAAAACCTGTAAATTTCATTTCTGATAAAGGCAAGAAGAAAACTGAATAGGTTAACAAGTTTAATGAAGTACTAAAACAAATGGAATTAAAACAAAAATCTAAGAACAAGAAAAACAATAGATATAATAATATTCAGTGATTTTCGTCGAACTCAGATCGACGAAATGTGAACAGTTCGTCGACCTCAGAATGACGAACTCTGAACACAAACCATAATAATAAAAATTCTTCGATCTACGGTTGACGAAACTACTATGGTTCGTTGACCAGAGATCGATGATATTGGTGCCCTGAGAATGAATACTTTCCTTCTTCGAGCAGAGATCATAGATCTCATTCTAATTCGTCGAGCTCAGGTCGACGAACTCACCAAAATTCGTCGATCCCAGATCATAATTACAGAAACTTAAATTCCAACAGAAACTGTAACATTAAACCTAACCAACATAGGGAGAATATCAACCCATTCACCCAATGGATAATTCCTCCTAGAAGATTTCATCCCTTAGGTTATAAGAGCCAGTCTGAATGTTCATTTATATCTAGTTTTTCATTTGAGAAGAAACAAGGACCTAAGGTTACCTGGGTCAAGAACTTTTAATTTGTTTCATTGCAGGTAAAGACCTATCCTATCACTCAAAATAAGTGGTATCTGGATAGTGGGTGCTCTAAGCATATGACTGGATGAAAGGACAGTCTAATCAACTTCAAGGCTAAACTTGGTCTAAGAGTCATCTTTGGAGATTCAAGTTTTGGACAGACTGAAGGCTATGGAGACTTCAAAAGTGGAGATGTCACTTTCAAAAATGTGGCATAAGTTAATGGTCTCAACTATAACCTAATATCCATAAGTCAGTTATGTGATTCAGGTTATCAGGTTTGCTTTTCTGAATATCAATGTATTATTTCTGCAAATGATCAAACTGTTTTAACTCGAATTAGACAAGGTAACATATACTTAGTAAACTTTAAATCTGCAGTTCAGAAATATGTTTATTTAATCTTGTTAGCAATCAAAATGATTTGTGGCATAAAAGATTAGGTCATGTAAATTTGAGAAACATTACTAGGTTATCTAAAGTCAACCTTATTAGAGGATTGCCTTCTTACCCCTAAAAGAAGGAAAGTCTCTGCAGAGCTTGTCAGTTAGGCAAGCAAACTAAATCTAGTTTTAAATCATTAAACAAAAGTGACTCACCTAGGATATTGTACTTACTACATATGGACCTTTTTGGCCCTATAGCTGTACAAAGCCTAGGAGAGAAATCTTATACTTTAGTGATTGTAGATGACTTCTCTAGATTCACTTGGGTATTCTTTCTGAGATTTAAGTCAGATAATTTCAAGGTTCTTACAGATTTTCTCAAGAACATACAGATTGAGTACTCTACTCAAGTTGCATTGATCAGAAGTGATCATGGTACTGAGTTTGAGTCCCTTCTTATGCAAGAGTTCTGTAGGAAGGAAGGTATCAGACATTGCTTCTCAGCTCCTAGAACACCTCAATAGAATGGCGTTGCTGAAAGGAAGAATAGAACACTAATTGAATCTGCAGGCACATTACTTGCAGATGCATATTTGCCCCTATTCTTTTGGGCAGAAGTTGTAAGCACAGCAAAATATGTGCTAAATAGAAGTCTTATACACAAGCTTAAGAATAAGACTCCTTATGAGTTACTGAAAGGGAAGAAACCTAAAGTCCCCTATTTTAAAGTATTTGGTTGTATATGCTATATTCATAACAAAGACAAGAAAAATATTAGAAAATTTGAAGCAATGACTGTAATGGAAATTTTTTTGGGATATTCCCAAGTCAGCAAAGCTTATAGGGTGTTCAATAAATCATCTTTAATAATTGAGGAATCTGTGCATGTAACTTTTGATGAAGCTAATATGTATTGTAAGGAGAAAGAAATTTCTACCAATGAGTTATTGTAGGTACCTCACTTGTGTGAGAAAATGGATGAAATAAACCTTACACCAAAGGTTATTTCACATCCTCCTCCACAATGTGATGAAGAAAGTGAAGAAGAAATTGTGGAAGCAGTTTAACATCCTCCAACAGCAAATGTAATTCCACAAGAGGAATTCATTCTAAATGTTGTTGCTGAACCAACTCCACCATCTGATCTTGTCACACTAAGGGATCACCCTAGATCTCAAGTGATTGGATACATGTCAGTAGGTATATAGAAGAGGCATCAACTCAACCATGTTATGATGCATGCATCTTTTCTCTATTAAGTTGAGCCTCAATCCATAACTGATGAAGAGCAAGATCCCCACTAGATTATTGCAATGCAGGAGTAGCTCAATTAGTTTGAGAGATGTAGAGTTTGGGACTTGGTTCCAAGGGCTAAAGGCTATCCAGTAATTGGGACCAAGTGGGTTTTCAGGAACAAGCTTGATGCTCAAGGTGTGATTGTAAGGAATAAGGCTAGGCTTGTTGCTCAAGGCTATAGGCAAGAGGAAGGAATTGATTATGATCAAACTTTTGCACCTGTTGCCAGGCTAGAGGCAATAAGTATTTTCCTTGCTTATGCTACATTCAAGAAATTCAAAGTCTACCAGATGGATGTAAAAAGTACATTTCTGAATGGAGAATTAAAAGAAGAGGTTTATGTTGAACAACCTCCAGGTTTTATTTCTTCATCTAATCCCTCTTATGTTTTTAGATTGCATAAAGCTCTCTATGATCTAAAGCAAGCTCCAAGATCTTGGTATGAAACCTTAGCTAGCTTTCTTTTAGAGCATAAGTTTTCTAGAGGCATAGTAGATAGGACTTTGTTTTTCAAGCATCATAATGATAAAATACTTTTGGTATAAATATATATGGATGACATAATATTTGGCTTTACATATCCCAAACTTTGTACAAGGTTTTCTAACCTTATGCATTCCAAGTTTGAGATGAGTAGCATTGGTGAGCTCTCCTACTTCCTTGGCCTCCAAGTGAAGCAGACTCCTGATGGCATTTTCTTATCTCAATCCAAATATGCTAAAGAGCTGATTAAAAGGTTTGGGATGTCTTATTCCTCAGCTAAGAAAACACCTATGGCTACAAATGCTGTGGTTGATTTTGATGAATAAGGGAATCTGTTGATCAGAAATTATATAGGGCTATTGTTGGGTCTCTTCTATATCCCACAACAAGTAGGTCTGATATAATGTTTGCTACATGTCTTTGTGCTAGGTTCCAGGTGAACCCTAAAGAATCTCACCTAATTTTATTAAAATGGATTTTAAGAAATATAAAGAGTTGCCCAGATCTAGGACTCTAGTATCCAACTGAATCAGAATTTGAGTTAACTGGATACTCAGATGCTGACTTTGTTGGATGTAGAATGGACAGGAAAAGCACTTCAGGCACATGCCAGTTTATTAGTGCTAGACTTGTCTCTTGGTTTTGTAAAGAGCAGACATTAGCGTCTACATCAACTGCAAAAGCTGAATATATAACAGCTGGCAGTTGCTGCTCACAGATATTATGGATACAAAATAGACTCCTGGATTATTTTTATAACTTAAATAATTCAACTCTATTTTATGACTGTACCAGTGCTATATCTGTAGCACAGAATCCAGTGCATCATTATAGAACCAAGCATATAGATGTTAGACATCATTTCATTAGAGAATGTGTGGACAAGAAGAAAATTAATATTACTTTCATTCCCACTAATTTGCAAAGGGCAGACATCTTCACCAAATCCTTGGATGAGAAGAAACATCTATCCTTTATGAATCAGCTAGGCATGATGAATGGTGATACTTTAATTTAATTCTTTGTTTGTGGTCAAAGAACTTCCAAATTTCATCGACCTGAGATCAACGAAATAAGGGAAGTTCTTGAGATATTTCGTCGACCTTAGATCGACGAACTCTCTATGGAAGTCATTTGTCGTCAACCTGAGATCGACGATCTGGCTTCAGAAAAGTTTTCATTGACCTGAGTACGATATAAAATTTTCCCCTCTTCTGACTGAGATCGACGAATTCTTTTGACTATAAAACATTTCGTTGGCCTCAGATCGAAGCTTTCTCTTTTTTCGCAGGACGGAGTTTGCCAGTTAATATTCTGAAAAACCTTATAACTAGGTTTTCTCCGACCTCCATCCCACTCTTTCTGTTCCCCAGCACTTGATATTTTTTGCTTTCGTGTTGCAGGACACTAATGGCAATTCCAGCAGGAGCTCTTTCCGTCATGAAGTTCTATATGGGTTTCGACATCGATTTTGATTCTTTTCAGCATTCAGACCAGATCTTCAAAGATATTCTGCAGTCATTTGAGGAACTCAATTTGAAGACCCTAACGTCTACCAGAATGAAGATTGCTAGTTCTGAAATAAGAGAGTGGGTTTATACTTCATCTACTCTAGATACTGACACGATGGGTGGATCTATATCGGGTAACGTTGTTTCCTTAACCCCAGATACTCTTTCTGAAATCTTTGGACTAGTTAGCGGTGAAGAAGATATTGAACTTGAATCGTCTGAATATGAGGAAATGTTGACTTTGATGGGTTACTGTGGAGACACCCCAAATAAATTGCTGAAGAAGCATCTATCTGCTGAATATAAATTTCTTGCAAATGTAGTCGGTAAAGTATTGCTAGACAAGCATACAACCCATGATCAGATTACTAGGCAGCAGTTCTTAGTGATGAGTGCTATGGTAAATAAGAAGGATGCTAATTGGGCCAAAATTTTGTTCAATCTAATTAAGAAGAAGAACAATAAGAAAGAAGTTTGCTTTGGAATTATTCTTGGAATCTTCCTTAATGCCAAGGATGCTCAATCCCTGGTCGCCCCGACCATATTCATCAACGCCTCCAAGAGGCTGACCTGTGCCTTGTTTAGCAAGTGGGAGAGGACTATCTCAAAGCCGTCCAGGGCCTCCTCCTCTAAAACCTCTGAGAGTACTAGGGCAGTACCAGCCACTCCCCACCCTGTAGAAGAAAGCTCCATTCCCCGTCTTAACCAAACCCTTTCATCATCCCTCCAACAAACTTCCTCAACTCCAGCATCTCTATCTATACCTCCTGCTTCCCCCATCCACCCTACTTCTCTAGTTCATCAACCTACACCTCCTCAGTCCCCTATTATTTCATCCCCAGTGCATCAACAACAACAACAACTTCTAGATCAATCTCAATCTCCAGATTCTACAACTCCACCTCTATGTCCCCTTTCATCTAATCTTCAAAATCTCACTTCTCTACCCTCTTTCAACCTTCTTTCATCTCCAAGCAATTCTTCAGATGAACCAATGTTAGATTGTCATCCCTCATCATCTTCCATTATCAATCCATCTATCTATACTCAAACCCCTCCAGAATTTTTAGATTCATCTTCTCCCTCCATCTCTCTCATCTTAGCATCCCTAACACCCCTTCTCAAACAGCTGATAGCAGTGGCTATTTCACCTCTTGCTATATCTATCTCTACCCTTGCTGTTCAGCTTTCTACCTTCTCTATCCCATCCTTTTCTATCAGGAGCCTGGCTCCAGTAGCCACTGAAACCAGGCAGGGGGAGAAACTCAGTTAAGAGGTTGCTCAAGCAGTAGTAGCAGATTTTGAAGCAGATACAGAATTTGTATTAGAAGCTGACTTTATTGATACTGAATTTATTGATGCAGATCTTATTGAGTTTTTGGATACTGAATTTGAGAGAAATTCTTTGGAAATTCTTTATGGAGATTGCCTCATTGCTCCTGATTTAGACCTAAATTCAGTTCGAAGATCCTTTGATCTTTTATACAATAATTATCTTCTTTTTGTATCCTTTCATGGGTTTACAGATATTGTTTGCTACTCAGCTCCCATCAGTTAAGAGAATTTGCAGCAGATACAGAAAATTTTGAAGCTCCTGAGCCTGAACTCATCTTAGTTCCAGAGGCTGAGCTTATTCTGGTGGCTAAGGATGAATCTTCTAAGCCCAATGCCTTTTCTCCTCCCACCTTTGTGTTCTCTACCTCTCCATTGCCTGACATGGATGAGATTTTTTCTAAGGACATGGATCTAGAAACTGTAGAAGTCCCTGCTGAAATCATTCCACCTCCAGCAATTCCTCCTCAAGTTTTCCCTCCTTCAGCTGGAAAGCTTGTTTCAAATCAAGTAATTACTGAGATTGATGCTTTGTATGATAATCCTCAAGGATCTTTTGATGATGATCAATCTGATGACTCAGATTTTTATGACAGTAGAAAGAAAATGTCTAAGAAAAGGAAAGCCCCTTCGAAGGGTATTCTAAAGTCAAATCCAAGTAATGATACTCCATACTATATTTTGTAAAAGATTACTCCCTATAATGGTATGCCCCAGTGGATGTGGTTGTCTAAAAATGAGCAAAAGGCTAGGAAGAAGAGAAGAAGGTACTCTCCGCCTCCTCAAAAGTTCAGGAGAGGTCCTCCTCCTCCTCCCTCTTCAGGTTCCTCAGGTAATTTATCTCAGAAGCCTGCTTCCATTACAAAGACTTATCAGAGACAACCCAGACAAAACTATCAACAGACCTCTTCAAGCAATCGACCTTCAAATTCTTCAAAAAAAGTTCCTACTGAAGAACCAATGCAGAATTCTAGTCCAAAAAGGCCAGAGTCTCCTCCAATTCCTTTTGTTGATCCAGAATAGGAGACTTCTACCAGAATGGACAGATTCCATGAGCTTATAGGACTTTCTCAGATTAATAAAGCAAAAGCTTAAGGCAAAGGTATCTCTCAATTCTCAACTATGTCTTCCTACAGAAAAGAAGAATTGCTCAGGTATGTTAGAGCTAATAAATTTTTCAATGTTGATGATTATATGAAGCTGCACCCAGAGGCTGTTGTTCCCAGAACCTCTTCTCAAACTATAATTAGAGCATCTGACATGTATATGTCAAAGAAAGAAGCTGCCAACCCTAACAGAGTAATCAAATTCAGACAACCTTCTGAAGATTCAGACAAAGACAAAGCCCAGAAGAAGAAATGAGTTTCCTTTCTTTTATTTTTTTAGTTGTTCTTTTGAACTCTATTCTCTTAGTTTATCACGAAGCACAACTCTGTAAATTTCTACTGAATATTTGTTTTCTGTCTGATATATTTCCTTCTGCATTATGATGGTGTTGTTTTTGTGTTAGTGACCTCACCCAAATAGGGGGAGATTGTTGGATCCCTAGTTGGATTTGGGCTAGGTTCACTAACTTTGGCTGAGTGTGACCCTACATTGTGTAGCTAGGGTCATGAGTAGTAGTCCTAGAGTTTAGGCTAAGTCTTGTTTAGTGCTACCTCCTTGGACAAGCAAGAAGTGTACTTTAGAGAATCAGTTTTAGAAGCTTTCAGAAGATAGCGATCAGTTCAAAATTCTTCGAAATCAGCTCTATGATCGTCGATCTCCTATCTACGAACTCAGAGTTAATTCTCTGAGCTGAGCTCGACGTTCTCAGAGCTCAGGTTGACACTTAGTTTTCTTCTGTCAGTTTCTCAGCTCGATGAACTCAGAGTGCAGATTTGGTAAGTTATTCTAAGTTAACAGATCGCAGAGCATAGGTCAACGAAATCTGTTTTGCGTTTGAAGTTTTTTGTGTAGCTCCAAAATGAGTCCTTCCCTTTTCTGTTCCTTTTTAGCAGATTATTCTGAGCATTTAATGCAAATATTCTTATGAATATAGCCGTTATTTGGCAGCATTAAATGTGGTATTCTTCAGAATAAATAATCACTTATTCTATCAAGAAGAGTTGGGAAACTCGTCAATGCTATTATTCCATCCATTTTTTGTTTCTTCCAGCAACCAACATTTATTGAAAGATTTCAAAAATTCAAAGAGAATTTTTCAGCAGTGGAATAAAAGTAATTCTCTCTTCTTCAAGAAAGACAATAGAAGAAAGACATTTACAAAAATAGGAAGAGAAATTGAGAAGCACTGAACAGGAAATTCTAAACAAGCACTCGATGCTCTCAACGCTTTCTCATTCTCTGCCATCACTGTATATTGAAGAACAACGAATCATCAAGATCAAGAGTCTTCTTCAACCTCTGTTCTAGAAATCCTCAGAGACATTCTATTCAACATTTATTACTGGATTTCCTGAATCTTGGCAGATCAAGCTGAAGTCCTACTCACTCTTTAGCAAAGCTCTATTGTTTCAGAAACATTCTACTTCTCAGAAGGAGCTTTGATATCACAAGAATCAACACAGTCTTCTCAGTTCTATTTGAGAAAAGAGAAGACTTCCATCAACATTTTCCATCCCATTGTACAGGGTTATAGCTCCCTTCAAAAGTTAGTTTGGTTGACAAGTCTCCCTCCAAAAGACTTGAAGTAGGTTTTTGGGCACCTGATCAAAAGCCTGAAGGGTTTCCTGATCTAACTGAACCAGATCTTGTGGTGGCAGTCACCTACTAGTGGATTCCTACCAAGGGTGGTAGAAGAGTGGATGTACCCAGGTTTAGGGTAACCACTATAAACTTCTTGTGTCGTCTGGTTGCTCCTTTTCATTTGTTTTTGCTGTGCTTGTGATTGTTGAATTGTTTAGCTTAGTTTTTCTTATTCCTTAACTAATATAAGGTATCACTATATTTACTCTGATATAATATAGAAAAAGAGCCAATGTTTTAATACTTTATTAACCCCCCCCCTAGAGTAATCTGACCTAACTCCCTCCTTTCAACACTAACACATCATATCAAGGGATGGGAGCAGTACTGATGCAGTACGGGCATGTGATCGCATATGCTTTGAGACAGCTGAAGAAGCATGAAGTAACCTATCTGGTGCATGATATTGAATTAGGAGCGGTGGTGTTCACCCTGAAGATTTGGAGACACTATCTATACGGTGACCACTGCGAAATCTTTTCAGATCACAAGAATCTTAAGTACGTTCATACCTAAAAGGAATTGAATTTGAGACAGCAGCGGTGGTTAGAGTTTTTGTACGATTATGAATTCACCATGAACTACAACACCGGAAAAGTAAATTCCGTAGTCGATGCTTTGAGAAAGAAGGTACCAGAAACAAGCACCGAGTCTCGGTTGATGCGTATGGAGTTAGCTCGGATGCTTGAGGAGATGGAGATTACTCTAGTGTATAAGGACCAACCGGAAGAGTATTCAGAGTACTTAGCCGTTATTAACCCCAGAATCTGCAACATGCCCAGCGACTCCTCTTTCGGCAGACTCGAGCCCCTCAGTCCACTCAGGTCGTCAAGGCACCCCCAAAAGCGGACTCCAGTTCTCAGTCCGCTCAGGTCGCCCTACCTTGGTCAGTTTCCAGATCTGGCGTCACTAGGCGAACACCAGCATCAGTCCGCTCAGGTCGCTCCCCTCCAGCCGGGATTACGCTCCGCGCTGCCAAGGGGATGTCGTAGCTCGCAAGCCCAGTTCGCCTATCTTGCGTGGACTGTTTGTCCATTTCTTTTTTATTCCCGTCACCGCTGCCCGGCTCTCCTGTACCCCGGGAAGCCGGTTATTTTTGCACTGCCCTTTTGGCAGGCATCCAAACCTATAAATAGGGGGAAGCGGTACACCTAAGGCACGCTGACTCGAGTCCAAGAGCCTACTTATTAAAGGCTGCGGACTCGAATCTCGAGCTTTGTGGACTCCAACTTGCCTACTGCACAGTTTTTTTTCCACTTTTTGTAACCCATCGTTTGCAATCAAAGTCAAGCCCGTCGCAAGAGTGGCATTCAAGACACAGTGGGCGAAGTCTGGTGTCGCCGTGATTCGCGGATCTTCTGTTCCTTTTATCTCATCCACTAAGTAGACTACTGCTTGCAGTTTGCTTCTTCTTCTTTCCCCAGTGTTCGAACAGTTAGCTGGTGGTGCCCGAGCCGTGATTCGCGGTTCTTTTGTTCCTTTTCTCTCATCCGCTAAGTAGACTACTGCTTGCAGTTTTGCACGAAATGGGAAACGGACTCGGGCACCACCAGCTAACTGTTCGAACACTGGGGAAAGAAGAAGAAGCAAACTACAAGCAGTAGTCTACTTAGCGGATGAGAGAAAAGGAATAGAAGAGCCGCGAATCAAGGCGACACAAGACTTTGCCCGTCGCGGCCTAAATGCCACTTTTGGACGGGCTTGACTTTGATTGCAAACGATGGGTTACAAAAAGCGGAAAGAAAACTGTGCAGTAGGCAAGTTGGAGTCCGCAAAGCTCGAGTTTCGAGTCCGTAGCCTTTAACAAGTAGGCTCTTGGGCTCGAGTCAGAGTGCCTTGGGTGCACCGCTTCCCCCTATTTATAGGTTTGGGAGCCTTCCCAAACGGTCAGTGCAAAAAAAACCGACTGCCCGGGGTATAGGAGAGACGGGCAATGGTGACGGGAATCCAAAAGAAATGGACAAGCAGTCCACGCGAGATTTGCGGACTGGGCTTGCGAGCTGCGGCATCCCCTTAGCCGCGCAGAGCATAATCCCGGCTGGAGGTGAGCGACCTGAGCGGGCCGATGCTGGAGTCCGCCTTGTGATGCCAGATCTGGAAACTGACCAAGGTAGGGCGACCTGAGCATTTTGAGAACTGGAGTCCGCTTCTGGGGGTGCCTTGACGACCTGAGCGGACTGAGGGCCTCGAGTCCGCCGAAAGAGGAGTCGCTGGGCATGTTGCGGATTCTGGGGTAAACATAATCCACGCACATTTTCAAGTTTTGGAAAATTTCGAAAATGTTTCCTTAACAGCCAAATCCGCAACTGTACAAAATGTCGCTTGGGCTATAAATACGGTCGGAAGAACTGCATTGTGCCAGAACAATCTGCGCAATGGGCCGATACTCACCACTTGCAGTCTGCACTCTCTAGTCCGGCATGGCGAGACTTGGGTCCTTCTTTGGCAACCTCGCCTCTAAGACCGACAAACCTAAGCCGAACTATCGGATTAAGAAAGAGGATCAACGGAGCGAGACAGCCGCCCGCCTCATTGGGGAGAGTTCGCAAAAGGAAAAGTCGACCACTTACTCCTCTCGCAAAAACAAGGAGCAAGAACCCGAGCGGTCAGAAGTTCCTCTTGCTCAGGACCTGCCATCCCAGAGTGCAGATAGGATCTCTTACTCGTTATAGATTTCTTATCAAAATCTTGCGAACTCAGGGGGTATGGCTATAATCATCTCTGCCTCAGGGAGACACATGCTGCAGATAGATACCGAGAAGGAGGTCTCATCATCGGGATTCTGACAGCCGCACACTGAGGAGATGCGGATTAATGATCTGGAGGCTAAAAAGGGAACGGAAAAGGTCGGGGAAGATGAGAAAGTGGAGAAGTTGGCTGGAGAGCAAGTCGCAAAGCCAGCGACCTCTTTGAGCGTAGCCGGTACCAATCAGGATGTAGTTCGTGCGAATTCGCCGGACTCTCAATAGGTTGTGCTGTCCTTGGAGAAAAAGGGCCCTGAGAAGAAAAGGAAGAGGGATAAGTCTTCTGTTTTCGAGCGAGTGGAAAAGAGGCTGCGAGATCAGAATGTAAAGAATGTCTCTGTGCGGACGGGTGCTGCGAGCTTGCAACACAGGCCGCGAGAAAGAGAAGTTCCTGACGCGAGCTTTGTCACACCGGATGCCCCTATCTCGGGGGGCGACACTTTATCAACGGTCAGCTCGTCGACCACTGAAATACTTGACAATATTGATAATGAGCGGATTGCTGACATTAATCAATCCATGCTTGAGGTGTTGCAGTATGATGTCGAGATAGTGGGAGAGAAAGTTGCTGACCCGCCCCCTCTCTTACGGATGATAAAGGGGGGAAGTCGTCAAAGGAACAAATTGTTATCATGCAGGCCAAGGTCGAGGCGGTATCTGAAAGGCTGGAAGCGGACAGGCGAGTTGAATACCTGCGAACTGCGGCAGAGTTGATGCGGTCAGGCAAACTGCAGTCGCTACCCCGGTGGTTTCAGCATCAATGGATTTATAAGTCTCCACCTCAAAATTCGTGGTCAATAAAAATTATTACGGATACCGAGGACATAGTTGCTTCCAGTAAATCAATTGCCAGTTAGAAGGCGAGGGTTTATCGAAGGTGGAGGAAACATTAGATCACTTTTGATCCGGAGCACGTGAGGCGGCCTGTGGTAGATAGTCTCCAGATTGCTGCGATGATTACTAAAAGTGACTTTTTCCTTACCTTTTAAGCCTACCGTGATCTGGAAATTGAGATGAATTTTGTTTCCTTTGTTGCAATTAAGAAGTCGCCACTAGGTTCCGCGAAGGCTGGTGAGATCATGCCATCGCCCGCAGTTGCACTGGCACAAACCATGACGCCTCTCCCCGTCGAGCCGGCGCAGGATGAACAGTATATTCTGGACAAGTATATCTCGTTAGCAAAGAAATATGAGGAGGAGCTGAACGAAACTCGTGCTGAATTGAACAAGAAGAAAGAGCGAGAAAGGATATTGGAGGGCGAGGTCGCCAGCATTTCTGTCATGATGGAAAAGCTTAAAGAAGGAAAAACAGCAGCTAAGCGAGGACGCTCGCCACTACAGAAGCAAATACTTGGGTGTGGTGCGAGAAGGGAAGAAGCATGTCGCCGAGGTCACCGAGATCGTCAGAGATCGGTCGCAAATGCCGGCTCAGCCCGCTCCGGGGGAAGCATCAGCCCCGGCGGCGAATGGGTAGACCGTGGTGGTCGCAGATGCAAGGTCGGCAGGCGAGCTCGTGATCCCGTTCATCCGGGTTGTCAGGGATACTGCTCGCATGCACTGCACCTTCAATAACATGCATCACCTCGTCCAGCAGCTGTATAGAGAGATACTGGGAGGAAGCGACCAAGCGCCTTATCTTGAAACGGATGAGGAGGGATGTCCTGGCCGTCGGATGGACAGGGAGGAACGACCTACTTGTAGTTCAAGCCGCTGAGCTCGCAAACGTCTATTCTGAACATTGTATAATTTGATGTGGATTTGCTATTCTTGTCGTGATGCGGACATCGTTTGGTTTCTGTGCAACACTGTATTGTAGGGTATTGTTGTGTACTCTTCATATTATGCTACGATTTGTGCGATGAATGCTTTTCTGTAGGTTGTTTGAATGTGACTCATGCGAACTACGATGTGCGAGCTGCATTTTTCGTGTGATGAATGCTTGTGAGTTGAGCGAACTCTGCCTGTTATTGTTTGAACATGCAGGAAATCAGAAGAGAATCGATCTGCGCAGATTGAGATTGAATCTGCAAAACCTTACCTTAATTTGCAGGGAACCTGAAAAGAAGCGAGCTGCGCGGATTGAGATATCAATCTTGGAGGATGGACTGTCATCTGTCTGTCAGAGTTTTTCTATCAATAGGATCTTCGCTTGTTTTCCGTATCAGAAACAGTTGAAGCTAAAGATTCTGCGGTCTGGAAGAATGGTGTCCGCACGTACTGATGTCGCAGCTGCTTTTCACTCTGCCGAACACAAAAGAAGCTGACTGACCGCGGCCGACTTGGAGATCTTCCGGGAGAGGTACATGACGGGCTCGTCGGTGCTCGCATGCCTACCCGAGGATCATGAACGACTGAACTTTTCCACTGTTACTCAGATCGCGGTGCCCATAGATCATTTTGATTGTGGGTTCAAGTTCCCCCTGCTCTGGGAGGTAGTCGAGATCTTTAAGCACTACGGGGTAGTTCGAGGTCAGCTCGTGCCCAACACTGTCTCCGTGATCTACAGCTACCTTTCTTATCTATGGTCGGAAAGGATCCAAATCTCCCTAAACATATTCAGAAAGATCTTCTCTGTCCGCTCGATAACTCCATCCAAAAATCACCAGTATAAGGGCTTAATCTACTTTTACTGCCGAGGAATGAAGGTTGCAGGCTTGCCAAACAGAATCCACAACTGGACCTCGAGGTATCTTATTTTCGAGGGCAACTGTGGGTTCCTTCATACTAACTCGCAGGTGCATGCGAACACTGACTTCAAAAGTGTATCGTTGAAGAGTCTGCCATTGTGGAATTCTTGTCTGGGGCAAGGCTTGATATCGAACACTATATCGCGATGTTGCCCGGATTGGGTACTATAAGCCGTCAGGAGAGTAAGTATTGCGACCTGACTTTGTATCCGCACGTGATCAGGTTATATGACTAACAGGTTTCTTCTTTGAAGCGACCTTGGCGGTGCCGGCTAATTTACCTCAAACACCCACCGGGTTGACTCCTATGCAGGGAGAAAGAAAAAAGGAAATCGCAAGGAAAAGAAAGGAGGACAACGATCCCGCGGCGGACTATTCTTCATCCGGGAGCTTCGATATGGCGGGCTTCAGGAAGAACCTGAGGGATCTAAGGTGTTACTCAATAATCCACTGGCATGAGAAGAAGAAGTTTGTCCGCCTCTCCACTGCTCTTCCCTCCTTGAAGAGTCCACGTACTTCTCACCACGCTCATGTGGCAATTTCTTCTTTATACGGGAAGCAGAACCTACACGAGCTGCAGAGCGTTCCCCCTGCCGACCCCCCCTGCTCGCGGCTCAAGCTAGCGCGAATAGCACCGTCACCAACCATTTTATGGGTCGGGTAATGCGCGAGCTGCTCAAGGAGAATGAGCGTCTGTCACGATAAAATAAGTCTTTAAAAGACATGAATAAGCGACTAGGAGCAAAAGTCAACAAACATAAGGAAGAAAAAGCTGTAAGTATCAATAATTGCCACAGTCTGTCGTCTATCCGTTGTGAGCTGATCTATTTACTTTCTCTGCAGACCGCATACGACGTCACCAACCCCACCTTCCAGCGCGCCATGTTTCCTTTTGTGAAGGAAAGCATGGAAGTCGTCGTTGAACGCTTCATCAGCGACGGATTCGCGAAGGAGGGCGTGGATTCTATTTCCTTATTGAAATTGTTCCCCGAATAAAAAGAAAATGTCGTCGAGTTCGAGCTAGCTGCCAAAGGGAAAGCAGTTGATGGAGAGGTAGAGCCCAATGATGGAGAGAATCCAAAGGTCGCTGCTTCAGACCAACCAGGAAGCCAGTACGACCAGTCTGCTTCTTCTGATTTCGACGGAAGCAGTGAGCGAACGGAGCCCGCGAATGTGAGCGGACGGACTCCGACGAGCTCCAGCTCCGGTGGCAGCAGCAGCAATAACTCAGGCGACTATTCTCCTGTGATCGATGTGGACGGGTCGAGTCCAGAAGCGCCTGCAGAGAAGAAGCAAAGGACAAAATATGGACACTGCAATTTTTGTTTTTATTGTAAAGGGTGCGGACTCCGTGCGAGTTCGCTAAAACATGTAAATAATTTTATTTGAATGAAATGAAAAGGATATTTTGATGTCCTCTGTAATGCTCCGATCTTGATTTGTAACTATAGGTCGAACTTCGTATACCAATCCGCATCATATAGATGTTGTCCGTGCGACACAATTTTTCAGTCCGCAAAAAATCCTCGTCTAAATCGTTTAATCACAGCTCGTTGCGACATGAATCTTATTTTTCTCTATCAAAAGTAGTGACAATTAAGCAGGCTCTTGACGAGATCGAAAAACAATACGTGCCTCGCAAAAACCGGATCACCCTTTACAAGTTTCAAGATTACCAAGATAATAAGAGCTACGATTTAGGTTAGTTCCAACAGAATAGTGTCGACATGCAAGCTTGGCGGATTTAGATCACAGTCCGCTTGTAATTATAGTTGAATTATTGTGAAAGTAACATTGTTAAACCCAAGCGAACCCAGTGGACTGGGCAGACTATAAAACCAAGGTCCGACAAAGTGCTTATTATAACCATAGAAATGACCTACAGCTCACGACCAAGTGGGCAGGTGCGGCTAGTGCGGCATGGCTTTCCACACCGGGACATTAACTGTAAGGTAAACCCAAGGAACGGCGGACTGAGCGGACTAGAAAACCAGAGTCCGGCAACATGCTTATTCATCGAAACGGTACACTCCCCTCTTGCCTGTAGTACAGCCTAGATTAATCCTTCGAGCAGGTGCGGCCGGAGCGGCATTGCTTTTCCTGAGATCAACAAGGCTGTGGGTCTCCTGCAGGCACTGCTTGAGGGTACCAAGGAGTGTTCGAAAGTCACAAACCCAGACGATCTGCAGGCAGGTGCAGACGGAGCGGCATTGCTTTCCATGCGTGATCGTCAAGGATGTTACTATATCCCCTAAATGGCATGGTAGAGTTGACAGCCACTCTGTCCTTCCAATATGCAGAAGTGGGGTCAGGTACTAGCCGGGATCCGGATTCCAGTATCCTGCCGCAGTAGAACCAGTAAGCTCCCACTACACGGTGCGAAATCTCCCCGTAACACGTGGTCTTTGTGGTGTTACGCTAATGACCACGGTTCTAAAGGAGGTTCTTGCTGAACTCGACGATGTCTCATGGTATTAGGCAACTGCTGGATTTGCTCGAGGAGCAAAAGAGAGAAGACACCCAAAGAAATGTAAGTATGAAAACTTTGATAAGTACTAAATTTCGAGAAATTTGTGTAACAAAGAAAAGAGTGTCCAGGGATAGAACCGTTTGGGGTTGCCCTTGTTTAATGTGTTAACTGTCAACATGTGAGACAAAAAGATACTTGAAGAGGTGTCAGCATGGAGCTTTTTATTAATGATAAATCTCTTTAAAAGTTTATATAAGAAGAAAAGAGAAAAAGAAGGGGTTCAGGAATAGAACCGCTTTAAATCATCTCCACTCCACGTATGTGGCATATCTTTTACTTCATATGTTTGCAGGCGATAAGCTCCACTCTCGAGTACTTCCTTTACGATGAGTGGCACAGCCCAATATGGATTGAGATTTCCCACTGAGCCGGCTCTTGCCGTAGCATCCACTTTTTGTCTTCTTGTCTGATTGCAGTCTTATCTCTAATCTCTTTGATATGCTCCAAGATTAATCTTACTTCCTCATTATTCAGTTCCAGCCAATCTTCCATGCCTTGTCTTGCCAGTAGGACTCTGGGTGACGGGACTTCAAATTCAACAGGAATTAGTGCTTCCGATCCATGAGAAAGTTTGAATGGAGTTTCTCCTATCGCAGATGAAGGCATTGTTCTCAGGGTCCAGAGAACCGAAGAAAGTTGATCAGCTCAACTGCCCCTGAGATTCTATACTTTCTTTTTAAGCAAGCTGAGAATCTGCTTATAGGCTGCTTCCACCTGACCATTGCTTCTAGGATGGTGGACTGATGCAAAACGTAACTCTGATCCGATCTGCTTGCAAAAATGTATCATTTCGGCGTTATTGAATTGTGGTCTATTATCAGTGATTATCGCCATCAGGATACCATGTCGGCAGACTATCTCTCCCGAAATAAAATTCTTTGCAATCTGAGTTTTGGTGTTTGCCAATGCCTTGGCCTCGATCCATTTAATGAAGTAGTCAATCATGACTACGATGAAACACCATTGTCCGCTTGCGATGGGAAAAGGACCAATGAGATCCATCCCCCAAACAGCAAAGGGCCAGGGGGTTGCGATCGATCTACAGGACTAAGCAGCCTGATGCTGAAGTGGAGTGAACTTCTGGCACTGGACACACTTTTTCGCATGAGCTTCAGAATCTCTTTTCATGGTAGGCCAGAAATAACCCTGCCGCATGATCCTTCTTTCTAAGGTTTTCGCTCCTGAGTGGCTTCCACACTCACAAGAATGTACCTCTCGAAGGACAGTAGGGACTTCATCTTCCGACACACATCTAGCCATGGTGGACAAGAAAGTCTTCCTATAGAGAATAAATGATACTAAGTAATAGTATACTGCTTTCAACTTGAATCTCTTCTTATGTTTAACCGACTGATGCAAGTTTCCAGTTGATAAGTTGAGGATGAACGGGTCCATCCAAGAGGAATACTGGTCAATCTGCATCATCTCTTCCTCCTCTACCGCCGGGTGGAAGAGTTCAGAAGTCGTTCCTCCTGACTTCAGACCATACTTGGCAAGAACATCTGCCTCCTCATTCTCTGTCCTCGGAATGTGTTCAATGGTAAAACTTTAAATCTTCCGACCTCAATCTTTACAAGCGCGAGATACTTCTTCAACACCGGCTCCCGGGTCTCAAAGTTACCAAGAACTTGCGATGACATTACCAGGGAATCAGTCTTTATGTGAACATGGTCGATCACGAGCTCTCTTGCGAGCCTCAAGCTGGCCAATAAGGCTTCATACTCTGCTTGGTTGTTGGTCACCAGAAAATAAAACTTGATTTCCATCTCGAGTTTGATACCAATCGGATTTATCAGAACCACTCCTGCTCCGAAAGAATTTCTGCCTGAAGCCCCATCAACATAGATGATCCAGTCTAGAGGAGATCTTTCTGCCTGATTAGAACTAGATTCTGGTGTATCAATCAGAAAATCAGCAAGCACCTGCGCCTTGATAGCCGTCCTGGGCACATAGGAGATTTCAAACTCACTCAGCTCGATTGCCCATTTAGCTAACCTGCCCGAATGTTCTGGCTTTTCTAGCACACACTTCAAAGGTTGATCAGTGACTACTTGGATCTAGTGCACTTGGAAGTAGGGTCGGAGCCTACGGGCAAACATAACCAATGCCAGAGCAAATTTCTAGAGGATCGGGTACCTCGTTTCTGCATCTTTCAGGATGTGACTGACATAATAGACCGGAATGTGTCTCTGGCTTTTTTCTCGGACAAGAACAGAGCTGACTCCCTCGAGACCGACTCCTTGGTATAGGAATAACATCTCCCCAGCTCGGGGACTTTGTAGTAAGGGTGTTGAAGCTAGTTGTTTCTTTAACTGCTAAAATGCCTTGGTGCATACTTCCGTCCATTAAAACTTAGACGCTCCCCGAAGAGTTTTGAAAAATGGCGCACTCTTATCTCCTAATCGAGAAATAAATTTCCCGAGTCCTGCTAACCTCCCCCCTAACTGCTGGATTTATTTTGGAGAACGGGGAGGAGCCATGTCAAGGATGGCCTTAACCTTGTCTGGATTAGGGGCAAGACCCTCTGGGGTAAGGAGGTGACCAAGGAATTTCCCCTTACATGCTCCAAAAATGTATTTTAGCGGGTTAAGTTTTATCTTTTATTTTCGCAAAGTGGAAAAATGATTGCGACGGCCACCACGACGACCAACTGGGTGATGAAGACGACGTCCATGACGGTGTTGCCGTGGTAGAAGATGACGACGATGCACCTCCAACGAACGACTTGCGGCGCCGTAGCGGGCATGGCTACAATCTTCGCCCGCGCAACAAGAATAAGAGTTAAATTTATTTTACTAGTGGTCTGCATTTATCTTTTATATGTGGTATTTGAAACTATGTTATTTTCTATTTTCTGTCATTTCATTTCGGGACAATATCTATTTTGGGATGCTAATAGCCACATGGTTGTAAGCCTTATATAAGGCCATATTTTCATTTGTTATGGGACTAATATTGAAAACAAGAAAATTGTCTTTGCCTAAACCTAATTTTCCTCTCCTCCTCCTCTTAGCCGCCGCCCCCCTTCAAGTTTTCTTCTCGAGGAGTTCGACCACCCCTCTCCTCCATTACTTGGCCGCCCCCTTCCACTTTCTCTCTACCTCTAACAATCCAACGTTCTCCCCTCTCTCTATCTATTCTCCACCAAATCATCTTCAATCCATTTGAAGTTTTTGGCCACCTTGGAGGAGAAAGATCTCGTGCAAGGAAGAATCAAGGTGTGGGGTAATCGTCCACGGCGAGAAGTGAAGGAGACGAACAAGATCTTCATCCGTGGTGCGTTTCCCGTGGATTTCAAAAGGAAGAGCGGTCGTTCTTTGTGGATCCAACATCTCGGATCTACGTTTCCGAGTGGGGTAACGAAAATCCTGCATAAGAGATTCCCTTCTTTGATTAGTTCTTGTGGTGGACGGATTTTGCGTGATTTCTCGAATCGTTAATTTTTCGCGGTGTTTCTAATAATAGATTTGAGATTTTCATTTGGTTTTCCGAAAGATCTAGCGATAGGATTGGTGCTCCTCGCTTTTGTTTTGTTAGGATAGATCCTACCACTTTCGAATCGTGATTTTTTTTTTGGTGGATCTATTTTTGTACAACTCCAAGCTCGACCGGAATCAATATTATTCCATTTAGCCGGAAAGGACTTTGGCCTATAGCCATCCTCCGTTCCATTTGCGGATCATCTATACGTATGTTAGCGCGAACGATAAATAAAATTCATTGTGGCCGCTGCGTTTCGTTTGTGTGCGGGTTAGGGAGCGTTAAACGTTGTAAAGGTCGTAGTCTCGCCTTCCGTGTAGGATCCTTAAGGCATAGCCTACATCAATTTTTGTATCAGAGCCAGGTTTGTGTTGATTTCTCAATCGACACCGTACTTACGCTTCCCTGTCATAGAACGTTCACCCACACTTGGTCGTGCACGTTTCGTAGTCACAAAATTTTAAATTTTCTCCATTTGGTCTGCATATAACAAAATCAAAAAAAAAAATTGCAAAAAAAAATTTACAAAAAAAATCTGAATTTTCTACCTATTTTTCTAAGCATAAAAGTCTACAAAAATATTTTCATTCTCCAAATCATTAAGCATATAAAAATTCTGATTTATAAAATTCTTGTCCAAACAGTCTTTTGTCTAGGTGAGACACCCTGTATCACTGTCGTTCATGCGCACGAGGCCTGACACAGAGTATTCTCCATCCACCTCACACATGGCCGACAACCATGATGATGAGCACGCTCCATCAACAATTGCGGCGCTTAGGGAAGGGTTTAACACCAGGTTCGATGCACTCACGCAGTTAATACAATGGTTGGCTGTAAATCAGGCGGCGCCTCAAAATCCCGGCTTTGGGATAAATCGACCGGGGCCACCACCCCAGCCCGCCAACCCACGAGAAGAGTGACAAAATCACCCACGTAATCAGGACTATGAGTACGCACCTCGAGCCCCCTATAAGTTCAACTTAACTAGGACCGTTAAAATGGAGTCTCTATCCTACGATGGCATGGGTGAACCCAAAGTATTTCTAAACTGGATTATGGATATCGAGTGCTACTTTGAGTGGCACAACCTGACGGACGTTAAGAAAGTACGGGTAGCACGAATGAAACTTCTTGGCAGAGCCAAAACGTTCTGGTTGAACGAAGAGAGGCGTCTGGGCACCGTGAATGGAGCACCCCCAATTGGGTGGGCTGCCATGAAGGCACTCTTGTATGACCAATATGTCTCAGTGTATCACCGAACACAAATGTTCGACGAGCTAGCCACCCTTCGTCAAGGGGGCCAATCGGTAGCGGAGTACATGGGACAACTCAAGGATATGATGGTGCGTTGTGATATTCGAGAAATGCCCGAGATCACACTATCTCGTTTCCGTAAGGGACTTAATACGGACATCCAAGGCAAGCTTTTGTGTTATGGTCACACGAACCTTAACACAACATTCAATGCAGCATTGGATATAGAAAAGCACAATGCCAACAAGTCCAAGGGACGAGTATTCCAGAAAGGAAAATCCATCTTAGGACCCCCACCTTCGTCATCCATGCGAGGCAAAGGAAAGTTCCGATCGACTGACTCAAGTTCCATAGTAATTACCGCTAGGAACAATAAAAATCCAAATGGTGAGAGAGTTCCAATAGGACGAATTAATAAGACTAATGCCACCTGTTACTCGTGCAGAATTCAAGGACACTACTCTAGTGAGTGTCCCACTAAGTGTAAGCCACTAGCACTATTAGATTCCACGTCTGAGCTTCCGAGCTCGTCTATGAAGCTGGCGGTGAATCAGATGCCGAGCCGAGTGATATCGAAGATGAGTCTTATATGATGGTTATGAGATGTATCTTGGTCACACCATGTGCACCGGATGAGCACAATCGGACGAACATCTTTTCTTTGAATTTTAAATATGGTGAAAAGTGGTGCAAGTTAATAATGGACAGCAAAAGTTGCATGAATGTCATTTCGGAAAACGTCGTCACTCGTATGCACCTAGCCCCCGAACCACACCCCCAGCCATATAAGATTGCGTGGGTGAAAAAAACATCTAACGCGGTTTCTAAGCGTTGTTTAGTGCAACTTACGTTGAAGAGCTATGTCTATAACGTGTGGTGCGACGTCATCCCCATGGATGTATGTCATGTACTCCTAGGGCGCCCGTGGCTCTATGATTATGACGTGACCCACTTCGGGCGAGCCAACACCTACGAGTTCAAGTATAATGGTAAGACCATTATACTGAAACCCACACCGCCCAAGGAACCTTCGGTTGCCCCCAAAGACACAAGTGTGCCTGCGGAAAGAAAACTTATAAGTTTGATAAGTAAGAGGGAGATGGAACGCGAGACCTTTTTGGACAGCATCCTGTATGCTTTAGTATGTCTACAAGCTAAGGAAGACTCGCTCACTTTAGAGAATATACCGTTATCTCTGCGCGCTATATTGGAAGAGTATAAAGGCGTCTATCCGGAGGACTTGCAATCTATGTTGCCACCCATGAGAGATATTCAACATGAGATTAATTTCGTCCCGGGCTCGTCATTGCCTAACCATCAACATTATCGGCTCAACCCCTCCGCACATGAGGAGTTACAAGCTTTAATTTCGGATTTATTAGCAAAGGGTTTTATCCGCCATAGTAAGAGCCCATGCACCGTACCGGCCCTCTTGGTTCCAAAGAAAGATAAGTCTTGGCGATTGTGTGTAGACTACCGGGCAATAAATAAAATTACGGTCAAATATAGATTTCCCATTCCACGTTTGGGCGACTTATTGGATATGCTATCGGGAGCCGCCATATTTTCCAAACTAGACCTCAAAAGTGGTTATCATCAAATACGGATACAGGAAGGAGATGAATGAAAAACGGCTTTTAAATCTAAGGATGGGCTCTATGAGTGGTTGGTGCTTGGAGAAGGGCTCACCAACGGACCGAGTACTTTCTCTCGATTGATGACCCAAGTTTTTAATCCATACATGGGTAAGTTTGTTGTAATATACTTTGATGACATCTTAGTATTCAGCCGTTCGCAAAAGGATCATGACACACATCTAAGGACAATCCTATCAACCTTACGCCAAGAGAATCTATATATTAATATTAAAAAGTGCGCCTTAGGTGTGACTTCCATAGAGTTTCTAGGCTACATTGTGAGTTCTAAAGGCATTAATGTTGACCCAAAAAAGGTCGAAGTGATTAAAGATTGGCCTGAACCAACAAATATTCGGGAAGTTAGAAGTTTTCACGGCTTGGCCACATTTTATCGAAGGTTCATCAAAAACTTTAGTAGTATCATGGCACCGATCACTGAATGCATGAAAAAAGGAGAATTTTCTTGGACTAAAGCGGCCATATGCGCGTTTCAAATGATTAAGGACCGGATGTCCGAGGCCCCATTATTACGATTGCTGGATTTTAGTAAAGTGTTTGAATTATCATGCGACGCATCGGGAATAGGGATTGGAGGAGTTTTAAGTCAAAAGGGACATCTGATAGGATATTTTAGCGAAAAACTTGCCGGTCCAAAGTTAAATTATTCCAATTATGATCGTGAGTTCTATGCCGTGATACATTGTCTACAACATTGGCGACACTATCTTATCTCAAAAGAATTTGTAATTTTATCCGATCATGAGGCTTTAAACTTTGTAAACTCCCAAAGTAAGATGAGCCCTCGGCACGCCAAATGGGTCTCATACCTTCAGGAGTATACTTTCATTATCAAGCACCTAAAGGGTACGTTAAATCGTGTGGCGGACGCCCTCAGTCGAGTCACCCTATTACTTTCAACCATGGAGGTATCAGTTATAGGATTTGAAAGAATCAAAGATGAGTATATACAGTGTCCAGATTTTAAAGATATATATTTCGCCACTCAGGACAATTCCCCTTCCACTATTTCGGCGTACTACATCCGTGACGGGTACCTATTTAAGCATACGCAACTATGTATTCCCCGCTCTTCATTACGCCATTTTATTATATGGGAGCTACATAGTGGGGGATTAGGTGGACACTTCGGTCGTGATAAAATGATCACACTTGTAGAGGATAAATTCTTTGGGTCGGGTCTCAAGCCAATGGTCAATAAAATCGTAGGGAGTTGTCGCGTATGTAAATTAGCAAAGGGTAACAAGACCAATGTTGGTATTTACACACCCCTTCCGATTCCATCTGCCCCATGGGTGGATGTTAGCATGGACTTCATATTGGGCCTTCCTCTGACATTTAGGCGTCAAGATTCCATCTTGGTCGTAGTGGATCGATTCTCAAAAATGGCTTACTTTATCGCTTGTCATAGCACCAACGATGCTTCACATGTCGCTAAGTTGTATTTTAAAGAGGTCGTGGCACATCGGGGTGTCCCTAAAACCATCATGACCGATAGAGATGTTAAGTTTACTAGCTACTTTTGGAAAACACTTTGGAAACTGTTGGGCACTAGGCTTATGTTTTCGTCGGCCTATCATCCCCAGACGGATGGGAAAACAGAAGTTGCTAACGAGAGTTTGGGTGGGTTACTTCGTTGCATAGTGGGTGATCATAATGGTACGTGGGACCTTATTCTTCCTCACGCTCAACTAGCCTACAATAATTCTAAGAATAGGTCCACCGGGTTATCACCAAATGAGATAGTGCATGGATATAAGGCGCCCGTTCCTCTTGACTTGATTCCGTTACCACCATCATTTTAAAAAAGTAAATTTGCACAGGACTTCTCCTCGCACGTTCACACTCTCCATGAGCACATTGGCCAGACGCTAGCTAAACAATATGCTATTTATCAATCGAATTCTAACATACATAAGCGAGCAGACACCTTAAATATTGGCGATTTGGTAATGGTACGTCTTATCCCTGAACGGATGCCTTCGGGCACCATAAAAAAATTAACGAATAGGAGAGCCGGTACTTTTCAGGTTTTGAAGAAGCTAGGTGAAAATGGATATTTATTAAAGTTACCTGCTGATTGGGGAATCTCCCCTGTTTTTAACATTTTGGATTTAACGCTCTATGTCTCTCCACCACCTGAACTGTCCGTCTCTCCATTTCATAATTCCACTATACCGTCTAAAGGGGTGGGGGTGAGAATATTTCTTAACCGCTCTCCCTTTCGGATTCTTCGGGAGGTACGTTGCTTATTGATGATACAACTTGTTTTACTTCTTCGCCTAACACTTTTCCAAGGTTCCCCCGGACCGATTTCTTGCCTGACAAGATTTTGCAGGATGCGGTGTTTTCTACTCCCAATGGCGACGTTCACAGGTTTTTGGTCAGATGGCGTGGTCGTCCTGCTTCGGACGACTCTTTGGTTTCTTCGGCAGAACTTGCTCTTCTGGATGCAGAACTCCTCCACCGTTACCGTCCAACCCACTCATTAGTTATGAGTACTTTTGAGAGCGGGAGGATTGATGGAGATGGCCACCATGACGCCAACTAGGTGATGAAGTCGACGTCCATGGCGGTGTTGCTGTGGTAGAAGATGACGACGATGCTCCTCCAACGAAAGACTTGGGCCGCCTTAGCGGGAATGGCTACAATCTTCGCCCACACAACAAGAATAAGAGTTAAATTTATTTTACTAGTGGTCTGCATTTATCTTTTATATGTGGTATTTGAAACTATGTTATTTTCTATTTTCTATCATTTCATTTCGGGACAATATCTATTTTGGGCTGCTAATAGCCACATGGTTGTAAGCCTTATATAAGGCCATATTTTCATTTGTTATGGGACTAATATTGAAATCAAGAAAATTTGCTTTGCCTAAACCTAATTTTCCTCTGCTCCTCCTCTTAGCCGCCTCCCCCCTTCAAGGTTTCTTCTCAAGGAGTTCGGCCACCCCTCTCCTCCATTGCTTGGCCGCCCCCTTCCACTTTCTCTCTACCTCTAACAATCCAACGTTCTCCCCTCTCTCTATCTACTCTCCACCAAATCATCTTCAATCCATTTGAAGTTTTCGGCCACCTTGGAGGAGAAAGATCTTGTGCAAGGAAGAATCAAGGTGTGGGGTAATCGTCCACGGCGAGAAGCGAAGGAGACGGACAAGATCTTCATCCGTGGTGCGTTTCCTTTGATTTCAAAAGGAAGAGCGCCGTTCTTTGTGGATCCAACATCTCGGATCTACGTTTCCGAGTGGGGTAACGAAATTCCTACATAAGAGATTCCCTTCTTTGATTAGTTATTGTGGTGGACAGATTTTGCGTGATTTCTCAAATCGTTAATTTTTGCGGTGTTTCTAATAATAGATTTGAGAATTTCATTTGGTTTTCCGAAAGATCTAGCAAGAGGATTTGCGCTCCTCGCTTTTGTTTTGTTGGGATAGATCCTACCACTTTCGAATCGTGATTTTTTTGGTGGATCTATTTTGGTACAACTCCAAGCTCGACCGGAATCAATATTATTCCATTTTGTCGGAAAGGATTTTGGCCTATAGCCATCCTCTGTTCCATTTGCGGATCGGCTATCCGTATCTTTATGCGAACGATAAATAAAATTCATTGTGGCCGCTGCGTTTCGTTTGTGTGCGGGTTAGGGAGCGTTAAACGTTGTAAAGGTCATAGTCTCGCCTTCCGTGTAGGATCCTTAAGGCATAGCCTACATCAAAAAAGCTTCTACCAAATCGTGCAGATGTTTCGGAAGAGACTTGCATTTAACAAAAAGATTGTCCACATATACTTCAAGGTTTCTGCCCTTTTGTCCTCTAAACACATGATCCATCATGCGTTGATATGTCGCGCCAGCGTTTTTAAGCCCAAAGGGGATCACAAGATAGCAGTAGCAACAATTGTTAGTAATAAACGATGTGTGAGGAATGTCAGGCTTATGCATTCTTATTTGGTGGTAACCAGAGAAGGCATCTAAAAAGCTCATAAAAGGATACCCTACCGCAGAATCAACTAAAGAATCTAATTGAGGCAAGGGGTAGCAATCTTTTGGGCACATTTTATTCAATCGGGGGAAGTCTACACACATCCTCCACTTCCCCCCTGGTTTTTTGACCATTACAACGTTTGAAACCCACTCGGGATATTGAATTTCTTAAATAAAGCGTGCTTTGAGGAGTTTGGCAACCTCCTCCCTGATTGGCTCTGCCAGCTTTACCGCCGCATCTCTCTTTTTTTGTTGCACTGGCTTGGCGGTTGGGGAAATGTTGAGATTATGGCAGGCTACGTTAGGATCGACTCCCGGCATGTCCTCCGCTGACCAAGCGAAGACATCCAGGTTCTCTAGCAAGCAAGTTATAAACTCCGCCTTTTGATCTTCTGGCAACTATGAGTTGACGGAGAGCTTTCTCTCCTCACCTTCAGCAATGGGGATCCCTTGCGTCTCCTGGGCAGGTTCCAAGTGAGCGCCTTTGCTATCCGTGGCAGTTTCCGACTGAGTAGATACTTCTGCTACTGCCGAGAAGATTGGAGGGGCAACTTTGGTCATGTTGACTGTGCGGAGGTAGCATTCTCGAGCTTGCCTTGGGTCACTTCGGACCCTGCATTGACGACCATCTTTGCTGAACTTGATGGCAAGGTGGAAGGTTGAAATTATTGCTTGGTACTTATTTAGCAGAGGCTTCCCGAAGATGGCGTGATAGCTTCTTGGAGCATCCACCACTATAAACTGAATCTGTTTGGTCACCCCCCAAGCCTTACGGGGAGTACAACGCTTCCCTCGACTTCCTTCCTCTCGCTAGAAAATCCATAGAGAGGCCCTTCTGTGGAAAGCAGAGGCTTTCTAGTCTTTAGGGCTTCAAAGGTTGGCTTGAAGAGGAGATTAACAGAGCTGCCAGTATCGATAAGAATCCTATCGACTGTATAATCTGCGATGGCTGCTTGGACCACTATAGCATCATCAAAAGGATTATCGGTTGTGGGAAGATCCTCAGAAACGAAGATGACGCTTCCTGAAGATGGGGCAGAGGAAGAAGTAGAAGCAATCTCTGCTCGGGTGACTCTTGCAAGGGAGGACTTCCGAGTGTACTCAGTTCTTGCTCCACCGTGAATGTAAAAGAGTCTTCCCAAGGCTCCTTCGTCGATGATATCGCAACATTCATTCTAAATATTAATTGGCCCCCAAACAGCCCTCATCCTATATCTCTATGCATTCTAGCTGAACCTCTGCGACTTCCTTGTCTTTGGAGGTGGAAGGTTTTGAAGGATCTTTCCTCCTGCCAAGATCTTTGATCTTGCCTTCGACAAATAACCTTTCAACCAGATGCCGAAGGGCCGTGCAATCTTCAGTCAAATGGCCCTTTTCTTTGTGAAATTTGAAGAATTAAGAGTTGTTTCTGGGCTTCCAATCCCTTTGAGTCCCTTGCCTCTTTTCCTATGCTTTATTCTGGATGATCTGGACGACCTCTTCGAAGTCGAGCCCCAGATCTGTGAACTCCTCCACGGAGCTGCTCTCATGTGGCCTTGAAGTAGGCAAGGTATTCTGAAGAATGGATAGAGCCTGTAGGGGTATAGAGGGAGTGGTGGCCAATGGCAGTCTCTGATCACGAAACTGTTGATGGCCGATGAAAGGTTTCTTGTGACGGAGGTTTCACCCCCTCTGAGAAGGAGGCTGGAAATCGAACAGAGGAGGCTTGTTGTGGTGGTGGCTGCTTGAAGAAGCATTGGAAGCATCCCTTCCTCCAGCCTTAGCTGTCAGGGATGAAATGTAGGTGGGTTAGTATTCTCACCTTCAATGAAGTGATTCTCCATCGCAATCAGTTCCTGGAAAGTTGATGGCGCCTTTGTCGTTACTTTAAACTTCAGCGCGCCTTCCCGGAGGCCGTGGATCAAGGCGACCTTGTAGTATTCGGGGTTCACATTCCTCACCCCCTAGATCTCTTTTTGGAACCGTTCAACGAACCGTGCTACTGATTCGTTGTCTCTTTGTTTGTTATCAAAGAGGGCTGCTGATGTAGGCAATGGTGTTCGACACTATAACGGCAAAGGGAATAATACATACGCCTCTCTATTTCCACTATTATGCTCACACAATAATTAAACGCAGCACACTCACGAACAACATTATCAACTATTACTAACGTACGGTAGCCACGCCATTTTAAGATCGAACAAACGACTATAGGTCGTCGTTCTCTCAAGCTAAAAGGACCCACCCGATCCGAACGAGTGATGGTTGTACCAAAAGAGATCTACCGAAAAGTTCGATTCGGAAATGGTAGATCTCTCCCAACAAAACGAAAATGAGGCTCGCCACACCTCTCGGAAAATCAAACAACTAGAAAGAACAACACATGCAATCGGAAAGATAAACCACGAACAAAAAATGATTCCAAAGTAACACAATGGTATTCCACCAAATGAAAATCTAAAAAAATAAGAATCATACAAGAGATAGAAGATCTCGTTACCCAACCGGAATAGATGATTTCGGTTCACTTTCAAGGATCGTTCTTCCACGACTCCGCCGGAGTTTCGCCGACCGGAGAGAAAACTTGAACGCTTCTTTTGCTTTACACCGGAGAGGGATTCCACAAGACTAGATCTTGCCTTGGCTGAATTTTATCTTCAAAGATTGAGGGTGTTTGGAGTTCTTGATGGTGAACGGGTAGGTAGAAGAGGAAAGTGGAGGCGGTTTGGAGGGATGGAGGGGCTCGGGTTGGTGGAGGTTGGCGGCTAAGGGATGGGGTAGGCCGAACTTGGTGAGAGTGAGAAGGAGGTTGGCGGCTTTGGATGGTGGCCGAAGTAGAGGAGGGGATATGGGGGTCAGTCTCTTAACAAGGAGAGGAGGAGGGGAAGAGAATATGGAGGAGGAGATAGGAAGTGGACGGCGGCCAAGAAGGAGGAGGGAAGGAGAAAATCGGCCAAGGAGGAGGAGGGAGAGAGATTTCAAGAGGGAGATAATTTAGGGTTTCAATTTATTTCTTCAATACCTCAAAATGAAAATGTCCATGCCTATATATAGGCTTACATCAAACAACAAAGGGAAAAGGCTACATGCAGCCCAAAAATTAAAATACATTTAATCATGGTTCAAAACATAACCATGCCAAATAATATGAAAATTAAATAAAATGCATAAATAAAATAGAACCAAAAATTCATAAATAATTAATAATAATTTTAGTAATAATAATTATTAATTATTTAAATATTGGCTTGCGCCGCGGGCAGATATTTGGGCGACGCGACACATAGTCTTCACGGCGTCGTACGTCACTACTTGGATACGGAGAAATATCTTCCGTAAGCGCACCGTCCTCGTCTTCAACCTGTTGAGGGTCGTCGTCTCTATCAACTACCGACCCATCTTTCCTCTTCTTTAAGGTAGAAAACCTCAGAAGGAGTTCGCTGCGAAGCTCAGCGAAGGAAGAAATCGTGCCTGAGGGCAGCTCGTAATACCACTCTCTCGCCTGTCCATCGAGAGTGGTGACTAGAAGCATGTCTTTCAAGGCATAGGAGAGGCATCTCAATGCAACTGCCCCCTCTAAAGCCTGCAGATGGGAAACTAGATCGGTCTCCCCAGAGTAGAATGTGAGACGGGGTTCTCTGAAATTGTTGGGTGCTGACTCCCATCGGATTATATCAACGAAGAGAGAAGGAGTCTCAAGCTCTAGATAAGAGAGGACTGACGCACGAGGGTCCGCAGGCTCGGTGTACTGCCGATCCACAAAATCAAGCAGGCAGGCTGGAGTCTCCCTGGCCGCCTCACTGAAAAAATCCATTAGGGGGGGGGGGGGCGAACTGGTCAGCCTGAGGCCACAGAGGAGCTACGAGCTGAGCTTGGTTGCAAGGTTGAGGAGTTACTACAGGTGACTGTTGGAGAGGGGTTTGGCGAGCTGGAGTCTGGCAAACCAGAGTTTGGCAGACTGGGGTTTCAGCAATATCTCCTGTGGCCTGGGGAGCAAGATGCTGAGTTAGCGCGAGCAGAGCTTGCTAATAATATTAAGTATTAAGTCGGTCTTATATTAAGTGGCTGGTCGTCTCTCTGTGAGATAACTTCACTAACTTCACTCCGGCATAACACAGCGAGACTGTTCCAAAGCCAAAAAGCCTCCCACAACGAATCATCTGGCGAGCTTCAGCGGTCTTATCGGCGAGCTCGATGGTCTGACATTTTTATTCGCGGATTTCAAAGACTGCTTAGTTCTAAAGGTCGCGTCTTAACTGTTGATGCACGAAATGCAAAACAGACTCGGGCACCACCAGCTAACTGTTCGAACACTGGGGAAAGAAGAAGAAGCAAACTACAAGCAGTAGTCTACTTAGCGGATGAGAGAAAAGGAATAGAAGAGCCGCGAATCACGGCGACACCAGACTTTGCCCGCCGCGGCCTGAATGCCACTCTTACAACGGGCTTGACTTTGATTGCAAACGATGGGTTACAAAATGCGGAAAGAAAATAGTGCAGTAGGCAAGTTGGAGTCCGCAAAGCTTGAGATTCGAGTCCGCAGCCTTTAACAAGTAGGCTTTAGGGCTCGAGTCAGCTTGCCTTTGGTGCACTGCTATAATGCCCCGTTTTTTCAGCGATTATTTTTATTCTCGTTTGGCATTACGATGACATGTTTCCGTGGCTTGTGCCATTTGTGGAGTGTGGTTTAACTCCTTAGAACTGAGTGCCCTATTCTGTAGCCTGTTGGCAAGATCTCCCTAGCAAGCCGAGTCGTTTTGGGTGACCCGGTGTGGCCCTCCGGGGGGATGTTGGTGTTTGGCTTTATTTGGGTATAACTCGAGTTCTGTTCGTCGAAAATTTATTTCGACTTCGCCATTGTGTTCGTAGCGTGGGTATTTAGCTACGGTGCGAATTTCGTCGAATTCCGAGGTAGTTCGGTTTTCGCATCGATTTGGTGCTTTATGTAATTTTGTAATTAATTATATAATTATTTAATTATATATATATATATATATATAGAATGAGAGGCACGCATCATCTTCTCCGATTAAAAGAAACCGCCGCCTGTACGAGAGAAAGAAAACCGCCGGACTACCCCTTCCCTTCGGACGCCGATTCCCGGAGCGTTTGTGGACGGAATTCGATTCCGAGAGTGGATTCGGATTGCTCTCGTCAAGACCTTCATTCCTACGGTAAGAAATTCGATTTTCGTGGAGTTTTGGGAGGATTGGAATTTTCGGTTTTGGATGTTTTCCGCCATTAATGGCCGAGTGTTTGTTTTAGGTGTTGCGGCCGTTTTGATCCGTGCGAAGAGGAGGAAAGCAGTCCAAAGCTTCGCTGTGATTGAGGCAAGTGGTATTCTTTCCCTTGCCAAGTTTCTTTTCGATTTTACTTGCTGAAATTGAAATCCCGGTTAGCCCAGGTTAGAGGCCTTGTTGTTCTCATTTTCTTGCTAACTATAAGGCTTAGTTCTTCCTATTGAACCCCCCCTATTTTGTGATGTTTGGAATCCAAATTGTCGGCGTGGAGCCGTTGTTTTCCTTTATTTTGATTGTTGCTCTGGTTCGGGTGTAGCCGAGAGGGAGAGTTAGGAGGGGGGGTGTGGTTGCCGATTTTTTCGTTAAGGTATTACTCGAATGATTAGGCATAGTTTGTATAGTAGTGGTGCGCGACGTTGATAGTTGTCTGCTGCTACTGCAGTGGCGTGAGTCGTGTGCGCGTCCCGGTGTCGTTCGGGAAATTCCAAACGGTACAGGTTAGCTGCGCACGGTCATCAACCGTTAGGGCGCACGACCACTGGTCGTGTGCCTCTGCTCGTGCGCGGCTGTCTTTCAGTTTCCAAAGTTCTGTCTTGGAAAATCGCACAAGCGCTGGCAACAGTGCACACGACCAGTGGTCGTGCGACACTGATCGTGCGCAGTTGCTAGGTTTTTTGTCAGGTTTTCCAGATTCGCTTCGCACGATCATCAGCCGATGAGAACGCACGACCACTGATCGTGCGTCACTGATCGTGCGCTTTGTATATTTTCTTTTGCTAGGTGAATTTAGCTGGTTTCGAGTGCGGGAATTTAGATACTCAAGTAATAGGCAACTACTCGAGTTCTGGATCTTCTGCCTTGGTCGTTCGACTATCGTCGAGCTCCGTATTTTTTAGTGGGTTTGTTGGTAGTGGCATTATTTTGGCGGCGAGTGAGGCTAGCTCACTCAACGTCAAAGTTTAGGTAGGCACTGAGTGGGTTTCACTCAACGCCTAGTCGTGTTGGTTTTTTCAACACTCTTCCTTTACCTTTTCTTTCGTTTCCGAGTGGATTTCCAGTTGTATTTCTGGGTTTTCCTTGTCGACGTTTTTCTTATTTTCCTAGGGGCCGAATCGTGGGTGGTGGTTAGTAGTTGGTGGTTGTAGCTCTTTATGGGGGTGGAGTTGTGTGATATAGCCAAGGCCACCCATGTTTTTCTTGCTCCAGGTACGGGCTGGGCATGTCGGGTGGAAGGTCCCTTGTGTTTTCACGTGTTGACCCTCGAGCTTTTGACTTGGACATGGTGGATTGGGGGACTGCGTTTGCCTTCGATCCGGTTCCTCATTGTTGTTTTTGCTACTATCACTTCCCACAGTTTAGGGTGTTAGAAGTTTCTTCTTTGGTAGTTTGCAACATCTGGCTCTTGGTAGCCTAGTAGGCCCTGCATGATGTGGTTCCTGGGCTGGGTCGTTGCTGTTTCTTTGCACGTTGTGCATTTCTTGTGGTCCTGTTTTGGACAGTTGTGACTCTTTCTACTGCATGTTTTTCTGGTACTTTTCCCCTTTTGGTTGACTCCTTCATGCAGTTTTTTTCTTTGTTTAGCTTGCTGAGGTATTCTGTTTTCTTTTGGAATACACCAGGTTCTGAGCTGTAGCAAGTCTGGTGGCTAGTTGGAGGTGGTGTTGTTGGTGGACTCCCGGACCTTGGAGTTCTGTTTACCTTGTTAGTGAGGTTGTTTTCAGTACTTTCTTACAGACATATATTTGTGCTAGTGGGTTCGTGTCAGGTTGTTGGCGCCCACTGGTAGTTTTTACCTTGTACTAGATATATACTATTGCTGCTACCATTTTCTGGAGATAGTCTACTTGCTCTGAGAAGGTTTTATGCTAGGTTGCTAGTTATTTTTAAACTATAATTATTATTATAAATAAAGCTCATGATCAGCATGTTTTATAAGACGTATTTACTATTTTCCAAATCACGTATAAAGACCGCTTTCTTATATATTACATAAATTTAATGTAGAGTCTTGCATAGCATAAGTGGTTCTCTGGGGGCCCTGATGCACTCTTTAGGGTGTCAAATCTAAATAAAGTATTTTTCCGCAGCGTATAAATATAGTTTTTCTTTTGTGGACTAGGTGATCCACTGATCCAAGGGATACGGACTCTAATCATAACTGATTTTTCTATTCATTAAGCACATGATTCTCTTGCATAAAGATTGTAGTTGGTTTTACCTGAGCGTCAGCAGTTATCCCCTGCTTGACGTGGCATCATGACGCGTGTTTTCTCTTACTCTGATAATTCTTAATTCGGAGAAAATGCAGGTTGTGACAACTGCTTCCCCTTATTTATAGGTTTGGGGGCCTGCCCAAACGGGCAATGCTAAATAACCGGCTGCCCGAGGTACAGGAGAGCCGGGTAGCGGTGACGGGAATCAAAAAGAAATGGACAAGCAGTCCACGCGAGATATGATGACTGGGCTTGCGAGCTGCAACATCTCCTTGGCCGCGCGGAGCGTAATCCCGGCTTGAGGGGAGCAACCTGAGCGGATCGATGCTGGAGTCCTCCTAGTGATGCCAGATCTTGAAACTTACCAAGGTAGGGAGACCCGAGCGAACTAAGAACTGGACTCCGCTTCTGGGGGTGCCTTGAAAACCTGAGCAGACTGAGGGGCTTGAGTCCGCTGAAAGAGGAGTAGCTGGGCATGTTGCGGATTCGGGGGTTAACATCCGCGATGAGCATAGTTTGTGACATTCGAGACCAAATCCGGTTGGAGCAAGGAAAGGATACAGCTCTGGTCCTGGCAATCAAGTCGATTGAAGATGGGATTACTGATGAATATTCCTTGCAAGGCGGCCTCGTCTACTTCCGTGGTCGGCTCTACATTCCAAAGGGCGATAATATTTGGGAAAATATCTTGAGAGAGGCACATTGCTCTCAATATTCTGTGCATCCTTGGATTGCCAAGATGTACGCCTACTTGCGAAAGAACATGTGTTTGCCAAGAATGAAGAAAAATGTCAAACATTTTGTTACGCAGTGCAAGGCCTATCAAAGGGTGAAGGCAGAGTGCAGGAGTCCCGACGGATTATTTCATCCATTACCCATCCCTGAGTGGAATTTCGAGGATGTCTCCCTGGACTTCATCCACGGTTTGCCATGCTCACGCTCAGGGAATGATTCAGTAAGGGTGATCGTTGATTGTCTGACGAAGGCAGCCCGGTTCATTCCTATGAAGAAAGAAGCTCATGTGGATGTTTTGGTACGTCTCTTTGTGGCGCAGTTCGTACGGTATCATGGTGTGCCAAAGATTATTGTTTCTGACTGGTATGGTCGGTTTACCTCTAAAGAAAGGAAGGCAGTACATGTGTATTTGGGATCACGTCTCATCTTTACTACGACATTTCATCCTCAGACAGACGGGTAGTTTGAAAGGACTATCAGGATAATGGAGGATCTACTGAGGTTGTGTGTGTTGGGTAGAGGAGAGTCGTGGGAAAGGCTCTTACCCCAGGTAGAGTTCTCGTACAATAAAAACCATCAAGCTAGCATCGAGATGGCGCCTCATGAAGCCCTTTATGGAAGATGTAGAACACCCTTGTCTTGGGTGCAGGATGAGGACCCGAAGACTTTGGGAAATGAATACATTGATGATACTGATGCGGTTGTGAGACTAATACGGGACCGCATGCTTGAGGCTAAAAGTCGGCAGGCAAAATATCATAATACAAAGCACCGGATGGTGGAATTTCAAGTGGGCAACAAGGTGTTTCTAAAGATCAGGCCGATGCATGGAGTATCACGGGTGCGTGGTGTGAAGAAGCTCAGCCCAAGGTACGTTGGGCCCTACATAATATTTGAAAGGATTGGCCCATTGTCCTATCGGTTGGAGTTACCACCAGAGCTAGAGAATCTTCATGATGTATTCCATGTGTCGTCACTTTGAAAGGCGTTGTTGCGGCCCGATCAATACCTTACCACCACTGACGGAGCAGTTGCGACTGATAGGTCGGTGCTACTAGAGCCTGTGCGGATAGTAGATAATGAGACAAGGATTTTGCGCCGCAAACGTGTTCCTCTGTTTTAAGGTACTGTGGTCTAATCATGAGAAGGAGGATTATACGTGGGAGCTGGTGGACTTGATGCAAAAGCGCTACCCGGAGGTATTTCATACAAGTACTCTTTAAAAGCATATTTTATTTCATTTTATGCTTTACTTTTCCCATAGCCTTAGCCTGATTTTGGGACAAAATCTTTTATTTTGTTTATAGGATTTGTAACATCCCGATTCGCGCTAGGCCCCTCGTTCGTTCTTCTGAGTCAAGAGAGCTGACCTTGGCCCAGGGAATGCAGGAGACTAGACTTACACTCGTGTGGAAAAGAGAAACTTGTCCAGAATTGGACACGGGTAGAGACACGAGCATGTCCCTACCCGTGTGCGTCGTGTAGAACTCGAGAGTTGTCAAGTGGAACTCGATAAGGCATATCCCTAGCAAGACACTGGTAGATACACGGGCGTGTACCTACCCGTACGCGTTGAGTGAAGATCAATGAATATGTCCCGAACAGGACACAGGTAGAGACACGGGCGTGTCCCTACCCATGTGCATATCTCCAGCAAGACGGCTGTGTCTCCCGAGCAGGACACGGGTAAGAACACGACAATGCACACGACCGTGTCCTGTAACACGGGTAGTGGACACGGGCGTGTCCCTACCCGTGTCTGTGTCCATACGACGCTATAACCGTACACGACGCTTCACTGAGCGGGACATGGGTAGGAACACGGGCGTGTTCTTACCCGTATTGGTCCTATTTATATAGGATTTGGTCGTTTTCATCCTCTTCACAAGCCTTCTTTTCTATGGAGAAACTGCTGGAGGAGGGAAGGAGTTGCTGGGATCAACTATACTCCGTGAAGAACCGCCGCCACCAAGGAGAAGAGGATTCCACCGCGAAGAGTCACGCGATCTATGGCCGAGAATAATGGAAACGCTAGAAATGATGTGAGTTTCCTCCCCTCTCCCTTGGTGCTAGATCTGTAGTTAATCCTAGGCGAGATATTGACTCAAAATAGTTTTGATGTGTGAGATGGAGACTCCTAGGAGGAGGCCATACTAGGACTTGTGTTCTAGGGTTTAGTAATCTTCAACCTCTCCTTCCTTCAATGTGATGGTGGGAATGGTCTCGTGAGGAGGAATGGCCTGATGAGGGTGAATAAGGAAGGAGGATTTCTAGGTGTGATTTGGGAAGATCCGCTAGAGGAGGAAGATGAACCGATGTCGTTCATTCCGCCTCACAAATGCGTGCAGAAATCTGTGTTCTACATGCAGCAATCTTCATGGCCATTTTCATGTATGTCATGGCCAGATCCGGGCTTTCGACTAAACACGAAAGTCATAGGACTTAGATTAATCTTTTAAATGAGTGGCTACACATCTTTAGGCGATGTCTGAAGCCATGAGAAAGCATGATTGAAATTGATGGCTGATAATGTAAACGTGCTGAAACTGTAATTTGAATGTAGCAGCCTTAGAAGCCGCTTTTGGGTATGATACGGCCAAATCTGGGCTTCTGACTAAACACGAAAGTCGTGGCCCTTGGAAATACCATTCCAACGATGGGTTACACATTTTCCCCAGATTCATGTTGCATAAGCAATCCCCGTTTGAATCTCTTCTCTCTATACAATTCCTGCATGCTTGGTTCTTTGTTAATATAAACCTAATTTAGTATAATTAGAGAAATTGTGAAAAGTTATCTTAAAGTTCGTGGTGAGCTGTTGGTTGATCCTTTATAATCAGATGATGAAGTAAAACCTACTTGAACGAAATGGCCGGATTGTAGATCCCTAGGTGAACTAGTGAGTAGACAAGTTGGATTGTATAAACAACTAGATATGTGAATCGGTAATGTGAGCTGTGAGCTCGAAATGTTGGAAGAGGATTGAATATGGTTAGTGCATGGATATGTGGAAGGGTTGATAGTGCATGAATTTTTTCCTCACTTGATCATTTGTGTTCATAAGGGATTTGCTAAGGGAACCCTTATGAACTGTTGAGCTCGAGACGTAAAGTAGCATGCGGTGTGAGTCGACATGTGGTGTCGTAATCTTGAGTTAAGGATAGTGTGGGAGGTCTACGGCCTCGCCAGTCGTCACACCGATGGGAGTTTATAGTTAGACCTTGGGTGGTTTGGCTTGGTCCTCGGTGCTTATTCCCGGGGCTCCTTCCGTGCCAAGTGAACGGTTGGGCTTGGTCCTCGTGCTTTTTTTGAGGCTCCTTCCGGGTAACAACTTAGGCCAGTTCGGGGCTTGGTTCTCGGTGCACATCTACCCGAGACTCCCACTGAGCCGTAGTATGCTTCTGGGCTCTGCTTATATATTCTTAGCGTTGAAGCGTAAGGAGGCCTAAGCAAGGTAGTGTGGATGTCAAACTAGTAGTGGAGATGCCCGCTCTACTGTCACTGTCTGGCCACGATGGTTGGCTCCTGAGAGGTTAGCTACCTACTCGAAAAGTGGGAACTTCAGGGTCTGTATTGGCACAACAATTTTCTTGTGCAAGTGCATGTTGAGTAATAGCATAACATTCGTTGAATCACATTACATTGCATAAACAAGATCCTCATCGTATAAGTTTGTATGGGCAATCTTATACGATGAGTTACCTTTCTGTTAAGCCGATCCTCAACTTATATGTCTATATGGGCATTCATATAAGTTTAGTTACTTTCAGTTATAGCTAATATTCTCATACTCTGCTGTAGATGTAGAACTGATTGCTTAGAATGCTGATGATACCGTTATAGTTTACTTTACTGCTACATATTTCATATATATTACTCCCCCTATTTGTACGACTACTTCATTAAATATATTGTACCCTTATCCTTTCTCCGCCCGGTGCCAAGGAGTCACTGGGGGAGCGGATGTGAAAACACTTAGTCTTTATGACTAACGGTTGTTACATCTTCTTTTTTAGGAGGAAACCCTGCAGGCAGAGTAAAAACAGGTAATGCAGCAGGACTGTCAGGCCAGGACGACAGGGCCTGAAGGGACGGTGTCGTAACTACCGTTAATGACAGATGTGAGTCATAGAGTGACTCTTATTGTAGCCCTTTTGGGCAAGACTACTCATACTCTGATTGTTTAGAAGCTAGATGTAGCTTCTATATTTATTATATTTGGACTTATATGCTTATGTGTGTATTTGACTTCTGTTTTTATTACTCTGTTTGGGTTGGCATGATTGATATAGGTAAAGGCCGGCAGAATAGGCGTCTTGTAGTACAGGCTATCCCGAGTTTTAGTGTTACCGCAAGGCGGTTGTTCTGGGCATAAGACTCCCCTCATGCCGTGTTTTGTGTTCCGAGAGGGGGGGTCTTACAACACGGGCGTGTCAGCTGGTCGACACGCGTGTCGGTCTGACGCGGGCATATCTAAACCCGTGTTCTGGTCTGGCTTGAGTCGGTTGTGTGTCGCTTAAGGTACACGGCCTATGACACAAGTGTGTCACAAGCCGTGTTCGGCCCAGGAAATTCATTTTAAGTGCTGATCAGAGTTGTTCGTTTCCTTTGATAAAGATCTAATGGCCCTTGTTCTTCTCTGGGTTGATAAGGTCGGGAATAGATGTGTTAATTCTCATTCTATCATCACCATTCACTTTCTAAGAGTAAAAGAGAGTGGAGAGAAAGGGAAGAAAGAAGAAAAGGAATCTGGCCGCCGGTGGTGCTACGGTGGTCCAAATCGCGAGCCGAGTTCGGATCTGCGGAGGCTAGAGCGTTGCGGAGCTTTCAAACCGTGTAGTTTTCTCCATGGCACTGAAACGTCTTCCAAGTGTAACGATTTCCTTCTTGGACAAGTGAAGTCCTTCTTTTCTGCATTTGCATAGGAATCCTCCACCAAAGGGTGGATGGCAAAGTGATTCCCTTGTGATCGGTGATTCATCCCTTGTTATCTTGCATTAGAACCAGAAGTGAGTAGTACGGTTAGGCATGCTGTTTGAAGCCCATCCAGACAAGTTGGTCTTGATTGGTGATGCTTTGTTTGCCAATCGGAGAATACTTCAGATAAATTTATTTCGTGTATGAAATCCTTGGTGGATACCTGTAGCTTGGTGCAACAGGAAGTACTAGAGGAAGTCAAGGAAAATGTGAGAGTTGATACTTGGTGTACAACTCGTGTGGTCGTGAGTGCCATTATGCGTGAAGTTTAGCCGTTGGGCTATAACTGTGGATGCCTTGGTGGCGAACGGAAAAGGTGAAGCTATACCCGTGTCAGTCCAGTCTTGAGTTTAACGAATTTGAGCAACAAGAAAGGTTGATCTGTACCCGCGTTATGGTTGTCTAACCTTGGGTGCTTAAGGCCCTATTAGGATCACATAGCAAGAGTCTTTGGCTTGCGCACCATAAAGACTAGGAATGCTCATAATGAACCATAATATCTGGGACCTCTGAACGGTGGTGGGACCTGGTATTCGGTACACCAATAATGTGCCTTGAGTGCACGGAACGTCGGGCCGCTGGGCCGACGTTTGTGATATGTATTGACTTGTGCGGTTGTGCACATCATTGGTGGATTGGTATATAAATATGTTGTGTCAATAAATGCTTTGCAGGGAAGGAATTCCGATGCCCCGTGCCAGGGGTAGTGTCATTATAATTGGTCAGCTGAATGTTGATGGTTGCCCTATTTTCCACCGCTTGGTGGATTGCTTCTTTATAGGTGGTGCTGGACCAAGCGGGAAATAGCGGGCTGAAGCCCAAGTTGCGATGCTGCCCTTGAAGGCTTGTTTTGTTTACTCTTGTTCATGTGTGGCTGGCCTACGCGCCAATGTTTGTAAATCACACCTTTTGTTAAGAGAAACTTGTAAAGCCATAAGGCTATGTACATTGTTTATTTGGTTGTATACATTCCTAATTGGTAGTAGTGGACATTTCTGTTCTTATTGAGTTCAAGTTTTCAACCCTGAAGCTTCCGCTATAATGCTCTGTGTTAGGTTTTAATGTTTTGATATTATTTAGTAACTTCTCTGCCTGTTTGTGGAATATGGTGTGGGGCCCCGGCCGTACCCTCTATTATATTACACGTGACGGGTAGAGGTGTTACATATAGTGTGTAAGTTTACAGGTTCAAAAGAATCAAAGAACTCAACTTTACAACCTACCTCCACGTGCTAGCGCTACAGCTGAGCGCTAGACTGGATTTAATTTGAATGGGCACTTGGGGACCTACCGCATGGCGCTAGCGCTACCGCCCGCCCTAGATTCGGTACTTATTCTAGATATGTGTTTGGCGACCTACCGTATGGCGCTAACTTCCTACCGTGCAGCGCTAGCTCTCCCAACGATTGTCGAGATGGCTTCATCGAGAAGATTGTGCTACCGCCAGGCGATAGCTGGGAACCTCGCCGCGCTAGCACGAAAATAACAGAAAAATATCTTTTTCAAATATTTTTCCAAATTTGCAGGACAGCTATCACATCAACATGCAACGACCTACCGTCGGGCGCTAGTCCTACCGCCGACGGTAGCCTATTTTTAAAATACGTATAAAAGGATGTCACTTTTTCGTTCCTTGTATGAAGAGAGACATTATTACATTCAAGGTTAGTGTGCCATCTATGAGCAGTATTCCACCATCTCCGTCGAAGGAAGAGAAAGTCGCCTCCCTCCCATTTGCTCACGGAGATCTCCGACGACCAAAAGACTACAATGACTAAGATGTTGATCGGTTGTAATAAAACGAAGATCATTTTCACCGTTCACGCACCGCTCAACGGAGGAATCGTCTTGAGGGAGAATCACTTTTAAAATCTTATTTACTCCTTCTATATTTTTACTCTTTTCTGATTGTTTATGGGTGAGGAAAATTGACCGGTGAAGGTCGTAGGAATCTGGGAAAGGTTGCGTGAGAAATCATCCTGGGGAAGGCACATCTAGATCAGGGGATCTAATGGGCTCAAAGATAATTCCTTGTGTGAAGGTGATGAGTTGGCTCGAAGATCTTTCCTAGAGGGAAATTGAGAGATCCAACTGGTCCGTGTAGTGGGTCGGTATATAAAACGAAAAGAAATTTGACTTTCACCGCCTCCGATCTCCGGTGTCATGGAGATCTAGTGCTTGTAATTGTAATCCACTTCTGTTTTTTTAAAATAAAATTATTTGTTGTTCTTCATTCTGAGAGTGACTTTTTGGTTGTATGTTGGTAGATCTCTAAAGGGTGTGTGTGACTCCAAGGAGGAATTTGTCCAAGAAAGTGAGGTCTGTGACCTATCGCCGCGTGCTAGTAAGCTAGCGCCCCTTAGTAGCATCCAGAACTAGTTTTCCTGGTTAAAATAATTTGAATTTTTAAGTAAAGCTTAAAACCTTATTCACCCCCCCCCCCCATCCTCTAGGGTTGTCCACGATATCCAACAAGTGGTATCAAAGGCAGTTTACTTAAAAAGGGATTAAAATCTTGAAGTAAGATGGCCAACGTGATTCAGGCTTTCCTTAAGGGACAAGGTGTGAGTAGACCTCCACTGTTTATAGGGAGTGACTACAGCCACTAGAGAACGCGATGATAATTTTCATAATGATGCAAAACATGGACAAGTGGGCCATGATCGAAACAAAATACACTACATTAACTATCATTGTATGTGATACAGTATTAATCAAACCACAAGACAAATGGGATGATACTAACAAGCTGAAATGTACTAAGAATGCAAAAGACATGTGAAAGACTTATTTCAAGAGCCTAGACACCTAGAGGGGGGGTGAATAGGCTCTAATTTTCTTTTATAATTCAGCCAATAAACTAGTATTAATACAGCAAAGGAAATACAATCTACAGTACAGAAATCACAACACATCAAAAAGCAGATTTATAGTGGTTCCTCAAGGTATGGGTACATCCACTTTCTCCCTTCACCTATCTAGTAGAGAACTGGATTGAGCCAAACTTCCTTCCACTAGCTCAGATCCACAAATCTTATAACTCAGAACCATATTGGTTCCTACAGCTAAGACTTATACAAGTCTTACCTCAGATTCTTCCCAAGAATCCTACCTAATGCCTCAGCCCTACCTCAGCCTTTATCACTAGGCTTACAACTCAGACTATCACAAGTCCTACACCTCAGGGCCTCAGCCCTACCTCAACCTTTATAATTATAGGCTTACAACTTAGATCTTAAAAAAGATCCTACAAGAAATTAATTATTTAAGAGATACAAAGATATCACAAAATAGATCTCTCTATAGGTGTGAGCTTCTTGATCAGTTCTTGAATAAACTCAATCTTTAGATTCAACCTGACTTAGCTGTTTCAAAGCTTCTTGTTATAACAAAATAAGGTTGAACTCTTCCTGATGTAGAAGTTGATCTCCTGTCAGCTCCTTCCTTGAATTCAGAATAAGATATGAATCTTCTCTTGCAGACTGCTCTGGATCTGCCTTCTTAAGGGTTTCCCCTTTTTTTGTTGTCGGGTTCTCTTTCCTGAAATAGCTTGATTACTTCCTTAGTTCTGTTGTTGTTTTGGTTATCAAGGATCAGTCCCTTATATAGAGTTTTCCTCATGATGACCGTCTAATCCAGTTTGTAACAACCTTCTGATAGTTCTGACAAAGGTGTCAAACCTATTGGTTATGACAGCTGTCGAGTCACCAGTCATGACAGCTGATTCCTTAAAAACTTTACAACTCAGCATAACCACTCAATAAACTGTTTCACATGTGTCGACACAAATAGACTAATTGTAACACCTCTACCCGTCAAGAAGAATATGATAGAGGGTCCGGATGGGGCCCCACACCATATTCCACAAACAGGCGGAGACGCTACGAAATAATATCAAAACACCAACGCATCCTAACACAGAGCATTATAGCGGAAGCTTCACGGTTGAAAACTTGAACTCAAGTACAACAAGAACTGTCCACTAAAAACATAGGAATGTATACAACCAAAGTGTCTGGCCTTAAGGCCTTACAAATTTCTTTTAACAAGGTGTGGTTTACAAACATCGGCACGCAGGCCGGCCACACATGAACAAGAAGAAACAAAACAAAGCCTTTGAGGGCAGCAACGTAGCTTGGGCTTCAGCCTGCTAAGTCCTGCTCTGACCAGCACCTCCAGCACCTGTAAGAAGCAATCAACCAAGCGGTGGCAAACATGGCAACGGTCAGCATTCAGCTTACCAATTATAACGACCCTTCCCCTGGCACGGGGCAGCAGAATTCCAGCCCTGCATAACATTTTCCAATACGATATATATATAGCAAACCACGCAAGACGTGCACGACCGCACAGTCAATACATATCACAAACGATGGCATAACGACACGACGCTCCATGCACTCAGGGCACATTCAGGTGTACCAGAAACACCGGATCCCACAATGAGCATTCTAGTCATGATCGGCATGCAAGCCGTCAACTCTCGCTATGTGATCCTAACAGGGCCTTAAGCACCCAAGGTTAGACAACCATAACGCGGGTACAGATCCTCCTATCCCGTTGGTCACATCGTCAGACTCAAGACTGTTCTGACGCGGGTACAGCTTCACCTTGCCCGTCCACCACAAGAGTTGAACCCAACTCGCACAATTTCCTGGACTTCCTCCAGTACTTCCTGTTGCACCAAGAAACAGGTATGCACCACAGTTTGCACACAAACAATCAAATTCTCGGAGATTCCTCCGAATGCAAACAAGCACAACCATTCCAGACCAACATGTCCAGATGGGCTTCACACAGCATTCCTAGATCCGTACTCCAATTCCGGACTCTAACAAGGGGGACTTCACATATCTACCCCAAGGGACATCATAACCCACCACACACTCGCGGGGACGGATTTTCCCTATGCAAATGCAGGAAAGTAGGACTTCACATGTCCAAGACGGAAATCGTTACCCTTGGAATTCGCCTCGGATCCATGAAGAAAATTGAGATGGATGAAAGACTTCGTAGCAGCGTTGCCTTCGTAAATCCGAACTCGGCTCGCGATTTGGACCACCGCAGCACCACCGGCGGCCGGATTCCTCTTCTTCTTCCTTGCCTTGCTCTCCCCTCTCTCTTAACTTTAGAAAGAGAAAGATGAAACTCAAATAAGCTTTCTCCTCTTCAATCCCGGCCTTATCAACCCAGGGAAGAGCCTAGACCATTGGATCTTGGTCAAGGAAAATGAACGGCTCTGATCATCCCTGAATTTGATTTCCTGGGCAAAACACGGGTAGTGACACGCCCGTATAGCAGGCCGTGTTCCTGAAGCGGTGCACAACCGACTTAAGCCAAACCAGAACACGGGTGTCGACACGCCCGAGACATGCCCGTGTCGACACCTGACATGCCCGTGTCGAGGGGCGTGTTCCCCCATCGAGACGGAAATCAACATTTTCCCCCAGGACCACACGGGCACTAGACACTCCCGTGTGACAATTTGACACGCCCGTATCACGATCGACACGGCTGGGCCTCCACATCGTGTCCTTCTCTGGACAAACTGGCTAATTTTTGGGCATGATACCCCCTGGGACACGCCCGTGTCCCAGGCCGTGTCGATGTGTTGATACTCAACGATCGTCGACTTAACGATCGTCGACAATGAAGAACACACCCTGGGACACGCCCGTGTCCCAGGCCGTGTACCCTAGACACGCCCTAAGACACGCCCGTGTCCCAGGCCGTGTCAACCAGCCTTAACCTCAATTTGACCTGTTGAGATTTCTGGGGTGTTACAATCCTCCCCTCCTTAATTAAATTTCGTCCCGAAATTTGAAGACAGCTGGGAGAGAACAACATAACACAATCAAAGACATATATGCGTTGATTACATATACAAACGAGCGAACAGGTTACGAAAATAATTCGGGAAACTCGGCTCGCATGGTCTCCTCCCGCTGCCATGTTAGCTCTTCTCGGCCACAATTGTCCCACTGGACTTTGACCATCCCGATCGTTTTGTTCCGCAACTGTTTCTCGGCTCGATCCTCGATCTGAATGGGCCTCACCTTTGTCGTTAGCCCAACCTAAACTGGCACCCGATCATTCTCAATTACTTGAGCTGGATCCTTGACTGCTTTTCGTAGTACTGAGATGTGGAACACATCATGTAGTCCTCCCAATTCCGATAAAAGAGCTAGCCGATATGCAGCTTCCCCAACTCGCTCCACCACTTCAAACGGACCAAGGTATCGCGGACTTAGCTTTTTCAACCGCCGAATTCGAGATACGCCTTTGAAGGGTTTAGTCTTTAAATAGACCCAGTCACCCACCGCGAACTCCACGTTCTGGTGCTTAGCATTGTCCTCTTCAATCCCGGCCTTATCAACCCAGGGAAGAGCCCAGACCATTGGATCTTGGTCAAAGAAAATGAATGGCTCTGATCAGCCCTGAATTTGATTTCCTGGGCCGAACACGGGTAGTGACACGCCCGTGTCACATGCCGTGTTCCTGAAGCGGTGCACAACCTACTTAAGCCAAACCAGAACACGGGTATCGACACGCCCGTGTCGACACCAGACACGCCCGTGTCCAGGGGCGTGTTTCCCCATCGAGACGGAAATCAGCATTATCCCCCGAGACCACACGGGCACTGGACACGCCCGTGTGACAATTTGACACGCCCGTGTCACGATCGACACGGCTGGGCCTCCACGCCGTGTCCTTCTCGGGACAAACTGGCTAATTTTTGGGCATGACACGCCCTGGGACACGCCCGTGTCCCAGGCCGTGTCGATGTGTCGATACTCAACGATCTTCGACTCAACGATCATCGACAATGAAGAACACGCCCTGGGAAATGCCCGTGTCCCAGGCCGTGTACCCCAGACATGCCCTGGGACACGCCCGTGTCCCAAGCCGTGTTAGCCAGCTTGAACCTCAATTTGACCTGTTGAGATTTCCGGGGTGTTACACTAAGTGTCGACACAACTCTTGATGATGGCGACATAACACTCCATGTGTTGATATAGTCATTCTTCTGCTACTCGACACAGCTTCTGTTTGTATGTGTCGACACAAGTCCTGTGTGTCGACACAATTGCTCCTGGTCTCGATATAACTGATGCTGGCAGATGGAATTGAGTGTATGTCCAGCTATCGTTGAGTGTGTGTACAAACGTCGTTGAGTGTGTGTCGAGACAAGTCCTGTGTGTCGACACAAGCCTTCTGACTCAGTATTGCTATTGTTGTTAGATAACATTGAGTGTCGTCCAGAAGTCATTGAGTGTGTGTTGACACAAGTCATGTGTGTCGACACAACTGCTTCAGGTCTTGACTTAGCTGTAGACAAATGGCATTGAGTGTGTGTCGGCACAAGTCATGTGTGTCGACACAAACCTTCTTCAAATGTCGACACAATTCCTGAGTGTCAACATATGCCTTTCTTCTGGTGTCGACATAACTCTCGGGTGTCAACACAACTTCTGCTTTAGGTGTCGACACAATTCTTCCCTTAGGTGTCGACATAATTCTTGGTGTCGACACAGCTTCTTCTTCAGGTGTCGACACAATGCCTGGGTGTCTACACAGACCTTGCTTCTAGTGTCGAGACAACTTCTGGGTGTCAACTGATGCGTGTAAATACGGCAAGCGCACCGGTCACACAAGTAATAAAGTTTGGGAATAAATCCCCGAGTGTCTGTCTCTTGAGGAACACTGTAAGGTGGAGTTAATTTCGAGGAGGACTTGAGATTGAAGTGCTCGGGTCGGAGTTAATGAAATGGGGGGTTTTGATGGTTGCGGAAACAGAAAATAAATGCTACAAACTACTCCTATGCAATGCCGCTATGCAAAGCTTCGCCAGGCGGGATGGAGACTAGTCTCGCCGCTATGCACCGAATCGCTAGGCGGATGGAAGAGTAGGCTAACAGATGAGGTGGAGAGAACAGCGGAATGAGGGCCGTAAGCACCTCTTCTCAACGCACGCCACTAGCAATTGCTAGTGTGGCAAGGATGGATGGCGGTGGATGGAATATGATGCACCTCAAGCAAATACAACAAAATTACACTAACTCACATAGACATGAATAAGTGAAAGTTGTTTATCAAATGTAATAATACTTCATCAATACATGGAAATTAAACTAAACTAACAACAACAAATTAAGAGAAGTGTGCGAAATCGACCGAGTCCGAAGCCTTATTGAGGGTTCACGGTTGGAATCCCGGGTTGTCAATCCGAGTCCAAGCTCGGTCCTCAACTGCGTCCGGGGTAGAGGAGGCTATCACTCACTCCCAGTGGTCCGTCTTCTTCTTATCACGCTGCGGAAGATGGAAGCACATGCTCCTCCTAGCTTGATGGAGAAAGCTAGGTCAAATCTCCCTTGAAGCTCGAGGATGAAGGAGAAGGCTGAGAGGAAGCTCCGGCTATGATTTGGCGTTGAAAGCTTGACCGGAGCACCTCCCTATGGTGGAAGATGAAGGAGGACGGTGGAAACCCACCTTGGAGACGAAAATGGTGGAAAAACGGCGGACTTTTGCGATCTCCCAAAATTATGGCGGAACCTGCGTATTTATAGATTGCAGAATTTACAGCGCGTACGATCACTGGCGCACGACCAGTGATCGTGCGCCCTGTGGTCAGTGATAGTGCGCAAAGGCCAGGCAGAACTCCAGGAAAAAGTGGAATCAATGCGCACGATCAGTGGCGCACGACCAGTGGTCGTGCGCACTGAAGTAAGTGGTCGTGCGATTGCCCCGACAGAACTTTAGAAAATGGGGAATAGTACGCACGATCAGCGGCGCACGTCCAGTGGTCGTGCGCATTACAGCCGATGATCGTGCGCAGTAAACCTGTTTCCAAATAATCCCGGAACACGCACACGACCCCTAAACCCAGCACTGATATGTGCAGACATTCCAAACAAGCACAGAACGGAGTACAATAATAGAAGAACACAAAATAAACACAACCACGGGCCAAAAGTGCACTTCCTAAAGAAATAAGGATAATATGAAATATGAGCGATAACGAACTAAAAGTGAAGTGCAAGCATACGAAAACAAGCCCAGATGAGTCCGAAAATCATTATATAAATAGGACTCATCACACCCCCAGACTTAACTGTTTGCGCGTCCCGAGCAAACACAACCTAAGCATACAAGGAAAAAGAAATAGCTAACAAAGAAATTACTGAACAGAGTACCATGCGAAGTCGCATGCCCGTGTGTATAAAAATATAGTAGAGGAAATTCTTAAGTATACAAAATATTTTATATTTTTCACAATGCGTATCAAAAAGTTATTACTACTCAAAAATAGAATCACGGTGAATCATCTGGTCCTACGTTGGAAGAAAGTAGGCAGGCCACTAAGGTGAGCATTGCCGAAGACCGGGGCTTGGGATCACCTCCAAAGGAATCCACCAATGTCGGGGACCATACGCTTGCCCGTTCACACTCTCTCCACGGCGCTAGTTAGACTCAAGCGCAAATCTGTAGGACTTTAGGATAATCACGGGGTTTGGGTTACGGTGAGGTAAACAATGATAAAAAAAGGCTATGCACCTAACCTAAATGAGCTAGCCTAAAAGAATCCCTCAGCAAACCACAATATAACCAGGTGCACCACACCCCCAGACTTGATTTTTGCAGCATGGGTGTGTGCACCGCCTACTCCAAATCAAAATCATCTCCATAAAGATTTTCATTAAAACTCTTTCTTTTCCTTTTCTTCTTTCTCATTTTCTTTGTATAAATTTTTCTTTGTAAACTTTTTCTTTTCACAATACACAATTTCAGCAAATAAACTTGGGGGCATTTCCAAATTTTCACAAATAGTATCACCACATCAACATCCCAACATAAAATGAAAAATACTATAGCTCGACTTGGGTGTGCGACTAGGATCAGCTATGAGGCTTTGGTGAAATACTAGTGGAGCTGAATCAAAAGAAGGGTAGGCATAACGTGGCTTAGCGAGGACAAGACGTTCGGAAAGGTACAAAGCTCAACCGGGCCAAAATGATGGCCTACATCACGCTCATGCTAGGAAAACCATGTACCAATGCTTCGAGAGTAGCTTGGGGAAAGTTCTTAGCCACCGAGAAAGATAATCCTTCCCCCCGACTCGAGCAAAACGAGTCTAGTAGCGGCTACACACATTCCTACGCTACCATTTGATTCACACCGGATTCACCAACTTTTGAGTAGAATAAGAAATATTTATGCAAATAGAAAAATATAAAACTATAAGCATACAAAAAAATTAATTCTACACAAATTTCTACACAAAACGAGAGCAATTGACTAGGAACATAGCAAGGCCAACATTTTACTCTATTGTGCAATCTTAAACTAGCACAATAATTTTTCCATATCAAACAAAAGAAATGAGTTTAACTCGCGGCACGCTAACAGCTAAGCACGCGCTCATGTGGGTATAGTGGAGTGCAATGTAATGAACTAAATAAAAAAAACTACAAAATCTTCTAGTATGCGCATGCAATGTGCCCGTGCAAAAGGCAACAACTAGCTAGCTCTCCCCCAGACTTAAACTAAACAACATTGCATATGATATTGAAATTAAAATCAAAAAGGGAAAAGGGGAGAAGTTACCCAATGCTCAGCTAGTGAGCATACCAGAAGACGCATGAAAAGAAGAAGCAAGCCCGCCAAACGAAGAATCACAACCCCTCCAGAATGAATTCGCAATGGAAACCTACAGGGGTGAGCTCCGCAAAAACAAAAGAAAAGAAAAGACAAAAAACAATAAATACTAAACTAAGCTAGACATAAAAAAAATAAAAAAATGCAGAAAATGAAAGATAAGTACTGGGGTTATTGTCATCCCATCACGACTTATTCAGCAAAAGAAAAGTTCTAGCTAATGGGCCTATGAAAAGAAAAGTGCACAGACAACTGTCCTAATATCCGTTGCGGTAACGGGTACCGATATGGACATAGAGCAGTTACCCCTCTACCTGAATAATAATAATACTTGCAAACTACAAGTAGAGGAAAGAGAATATAAGATGAGTAGGAGGCCTGGTCCTCACTCAACTCACACAAAAAATCCTTGCCCTGCAAGGTATCATCCACTACAGGGAGACGGCAGGAGGAGAAAGCAGGGAATGGATCTTCCTCAATTAAGGAGGAATCACCCTCCTCGTGAAAGAGGATGCTATCATCCACGACTCGAGCAAAAAGCTCCAAGTCCTCCTGAGGTACCTGCGAAGACTCAACTCGCACGGGCTCAGATATAGAAAGGGGATCAAGAAATAAAGGAGACGAAGAACATAAGGAACTAATCGGGGGAGTGGTCCCGGTCTCACTCCCAGCAGGATCCAAGCATAGATCACTGTCGGCGTCATATGAGTCATGACGATGGGGATCTGAGAATAGGAGGTCCTCGGTGGTGGTTTGGATCCTCTCATCCAACAAGGAAGTGGAAACTTCCGCATCAGAAAGGATCTCCTCATCAACACACCTCGGTGCGGCATTATGTTCCAAGACGTAATACTCTCTATTAAAGAGAATAATGTCCTCATCACACCATGGCGCATCCTCATATTCCCAATCTCCAAAGGGCACAACATCATCAACCAACTCACTAAAAAGAGGAGTAGATGATTCTTGCAAAGAAAGCGGAGGAACAACAACATCAGAGAAAGTAGGTGCAGGTTCCTCCGGGGGTGAATCAAGAAGAGGGGAAGAAGGTATAGAAGGCGACGGTACCGCAATGTCGTCACATCGATCAGTAGAAAGTCTAATGGGTGTATCCACAGCAGTTCCCCATAGACAAGGTGGTACTGCGGATACATCATCAGAATCAGAAGGAGCAGCCCTTTGAGAGGTGGATGAGACAATCATGATATCCGGTTCATCATCCGCCTCCAACTGGCGCTGAAATTCTGCGCAATCTTTCAACACATGGTCGGTGCTACGACAACACAAACACTGTTTTCCACTACTCCTTGGTCCAGGTGGGACTGGAGAGGAATATGAAAAAGGTGAAGGCGGAGAAGAGTAGTGACCATAAGACTGGGGTACGGTGTTTGAAGTACCATAAGACAACGGTGCTCCGTACACTAAACCACGAGAATTATGCTCCCATTCTTCAGTGGGGCACTCATCACTGCTATGCCTATAATCCCCGCACAAACGACAACGGATATTCGCATAAGAATACATGGTGCAGCAAGAAAGAATTCACCACGAGAATTTTCTAAGCAAAAATTAACTACACACAAGCAGATAAATAAAAAGGAACACCTGCTACAAAAATATCAAAATTAGAAAAAGAATAAAGATAAATAAGCAACAAATTATAAAAACTAAAGCAAAGAAAAATAAAACATGGAATGAATAGATGGAAAAGGGATTCAATCTATAATCTCCCTCTCCAAAAACTCACACGACTGTGTTCCCCGGCAACGGCGCCAAAAACTTGATGCGTGTAAATACGGCAAGCGCACCGGTCGCACAAGTAATAAAGTTTGGGAATAAATCCCCGAGTGTCGGTCTCTTGAGGAACACAGTAAGGTGGAGTTAATTTCGAGGAGGGCTTGAGATTGAAGTCCTCGGGTCAGAGGAAATGAAATGGGGGGTTTTGATGGTTGCGGAAACAGAAAATAAATGCTACAAACTACTCCTATGCAATGCCGCTATGTAAAGCTTCGCCAGGCGGGATGGAGACTAGTCGGGCCGCTATGCACCGAATCGCTAGGCGGATGGAAGAGTAGGCTAACGGATGAGGTGGAGAGAACGGCGGAATGAGGTCCGTAAGCACCTCTTCGCAACGCACGCCACTAAAAATTGCTAGTGCGGCAAGGATGGATGGCGGTGGATGGAATATGACGCACCTCAAGCAAATACAACAAAATTACACTAACTCACATAGACATGAATAAGTGAAAGTTGTTTATCAAATGTAATAATACTTCATCAATACATGGAAATTAAACTAAACTATCAAAAACAAATTAAGAGAAGTGTGCGAAATCGACCGGGTCCGAAGCCTTATTGTGGGTTCACGGTTGGAATCCCGGGTTATCAATCCGAGTCCAAGCTCAGTCCTCAACAGCGTCCGGGGTAGAGGAGGCTGTCACTCACTCCTAGTGGCCCGTCTTCTTTGTATCACGCTGCGGAAGATGGAAGCACATGCTCCTCCTAGCTTGATGTAGAAAGCTAGGTCAAATCTCCCTTGAAGCTCGAGGATGAAGTAGGAGGCCAAGTGGAAGCTCCGGCTATGATTTGGTGTTGAAAGCTTGACCGGAGCACCTCCCTATGGTGGAAGATGAAGGAGGACGGTGGAAACCCTCCTTGGAGACAAAAATGGCAGAAAAACGGCGGACTTTTGCGATCTCCCGAAATTAGGGCGGAACCTGCGTATTTATAGATTGCAGATTTTATAGCGCGCACGATCACTGGCGCACGACCAGTGATCGTGTGCCCTGTGGTTAGTGATAGTGCGCGAAGGCCAGGCAGAACTCCAGGAAAAAGTGGAATCAATGTGCACGATCAGTGGCGTACGACCAGTGGTCGTGCGCACTGAAGTCAGTGGTCGTGCGATTGCCCCGACAGAACTTTAGAAAATGGGGAATAGTACGCACGATCAGCGGCGCACGACCAGTGGTCGTGCGCATTACAGCCGATGATCGTACGCAGAAAACCTGTTTCCAAATAATCTCGGAACACGAACACGACCCCTAAACCCAGCACTGATATGTGCAAACATTCCAAACAAGCACAGAACGGAGTACAATAATAGAAGAACACAAAATAAACACAACCACGGGCCAAAAGTGCACTTCCTAAAGAAATAAGGATAATATGAAATATGAGCGATAACGAACTAAAAGTGAAGTGCAAGCATACGAAAACAAGCCCAGATGAGTCCGAAAATCATTATATAAATAGGACTCATCATCAACACAATTCTTCACAAGTGTCGACACTTGTACTTAGAAAAAATTCTTGCAAACCTTACACCTGCACAATGAAACTCAAACATCCATTAAATACAAATTGTTGTATATCATTGAGTAAGATGATGCTTCTCCAAATCTGGTACATATTTTTCAGTGTACCCAACAATCTCCCCCTATTTGGAGAATTCATAACCCTTAGTCAAAGATATACATCTCTCATAATAAAGCACATAAAAATAGATGTACATTCATTTCAGTGCAAGATAACATATAAATAATGTAAACAACTAAAATCAATAGTGAAGCTAATTTTATGTATTAATTAGAAAGTTCTGGGGTTTACTTGTTTTTCCTTAAATCAAAAACAAAAAGTTGTATTGTTCTACACATAAGCCTATCTATCCTATGATTGACTAGGCTCATTAATTACAATGCCTTTTCCAGACTTAATCTTTACCTGCACAGTAGTTTCTGTATCATCAGCAGGTTTCTTCCCTTTGAGATCCTTCTTCTTTAATTCTTCAGCCTTTATCCTTTGCCTTTCAAAATAGTGAAAAGGCTTGGGAAAGTACCTGCTGGGCTCCAGAGCATTAGCAGCTAACTTCCCAGCTTTTGCACTTCTTTTGTACTGAAGAATGGTTTCTTGCCTGGCTTGATACTTATTCCATTCTTGCTCAGAATACCATTTACCCATATATAGGTCGTATCCTTTACAGCCTTCCAGACAGTCAAAATAATATTCCTGGATGTGGGGCTCCATTGCTCAAAATATGGCTTCAACTTAGCCTGTTCTCTGAACCTTTTCATTGATAGCTGTGCTTCCTTCTGAGCTTCCTTGGCAGCCTCTGACATGTCTACTTTTTCAATAATCACATTTTGTGCCTCCTGTGGAGGGTTGTATATTTTCTTCACTTCTTGTTGAACCATGTCAAAGTCAGCTGGAGGGTAAATAACCTGTGCCACTTCAGGCTAATCTCCTTTAATATAAGTAGGTTGCACCCAAGACTCAGCAACAATGTCATCATAACACAATGGAGGAAAGCCAAGTATAGCTATGATGGAATTAGAGATCCATTTTTCATGATCAGAGCTAGCTTTGAATAACAATCTCTCCCCCTTTATGACTTCTCTAGTTATATGATCTCTCAGATCAGTCTTTTTAAACCTTATCTGATCAGCCAGATATTCTGTACCATCTTGATAGTAAGCTTTGAACATAGTTAGGTAATCAGAAATGGTCTTTTTAGAAGCTCAAATAGTTGTTTGGACAGCTGATAGATCTTCTTGTAGTTTCTTTGATATTTCAGTTTTCAAATCTGTTGAAATACATCCCAGTTTCTTGATGATTTCTTCATGGGAGTCTTTGAGATTTTCATTGGACCTGAATTGATTTTCCAAAACATATCCTTGCTTGGTGGCAATGTCCTCAACCTCAGTCTTCAGCAGCTGTTGTTGCTCAGCCAAATATACTACAACATTGCCTTCCTTATGGAAGCAATCTGTCATTTCTTTCTTATGCAGATTGACTTCAAATCTGATTGATTTTATGTCCTGAGCCAGCTGAAACTGTAGTTCTTTATTAGACTCATCCACATACTTCTCTAATGACTGCCTTTATTCATCCAATTTTACTTGCATTTGGACCAGTAATGAACTGAAGTCCATGCTTGGAGCAAGTGGTTGCGTGACGGTGTGCAAGGCTTTATTGTAGCCTGAGCTCCTTTTCCTGATTTCAACCATTTTTCTCTTCTTAGCCATAGAGGCTTCCTCATCATCAGAGGGTTGTGATGAGCTTTCTATGTCTACTGTGTCTTTATTAGATGGGTCATTCAGTATCTCCTCCCCCTCAGTTCTTGGTAGGTCCTTTTCTATCTGTGATTGTTCCCCCTCAGTTCTTGTAGCTGGTAAATCAGGAAATAGCTCTTCCATTGTTACCTCTTACTGTATTTGTATAAGAGGAACAATGTAAGTTTGAAAAAAATAGGTTCTCCCTAGACATCCAGATTTTTGTCTAGGTCCTGCTTTATAAAGGAGATACTTACTTGCTCATCCTGAGTTGTATCCTTTAACTGTACATTTTGTTCTTCTTTTTCAGTAATTTCAAATGTTTCTTTATTGATATCTGATATAATATCTGTTGGGTACATTGGAAAATGTGTACCTGATTTGAAGAAGCCCAACTTAGCTCAATGATATACATCAAGGTGTATTTGATGTTGTTTTAAGTTGACATGTGCAGGTGAAGAAATGTTAAAGAATGCAGAAAAATATTCTAAGTCCATGTGTCGACACCTGAAGAAATAGTGTCGACACTTCAGAATATTTGTGTCGACACTTGAAGGAAGCTGTGTCGACACAGAGGAAGATAGTCGACCACATTTGTGTCGACACTGGGAAGCAGTGTCGACTCACAGGAAGATAGTCGACCACATTTGTGTCGACACTGGGAGGTTGTGTCGACACAATGAGACAGAGTCGATACACATTGGCAGAAGTCGACAATACTTGTGTCAACACCAGAAGACTAAGTCAACACATACTGAGTTCTGAATCTACAATAAATGTGTCGACACACAGGACTTGTGTCGACACACTGCAAAGTCAAGACCGAGTTATTCTCTGAAGAAGCTGTGTCGACTTAAAGGCAAACTTGTCGACATCATCAAAGGCTGTGTCGATACCAAAGTTACTTGTGTCGACACATACAGACAGTTGGTCTCGACACTTCCTGACAGTCTGTCTCAACACATTGCTGACCAAGACTAAGGCACAGGATCTGTTTGAAGACTTGACAGCTATGGGTTGCAGCCAGTTAACTGATGTTGTCAGACTTGTCAGAAGACAGTTATAAACCGGATCAGCCGGTTACCATTAAGAAGATCTATAAATAGACAGATTCAGAGAGAAGTAATAAGTAATGAGAAGATTGAACTTTGGCAATCAAATTGAGAAATCAAATCAAGAAGGTGTAATACACTAAAGAAGATCTTCATCAGAAGATCTAAGAAGACGATCTCAGGATCGATCTAAGAAGAGTTCTAACAAGAATTCAGAAGTATCATCAAAGGTGTTGGATAGAGAGGGATCCACCCATTTTGAAGAAGAAGAATGAAGCCATTAGTGGTTTCTCAAGAAGCTGTTTGGAAATCAACTCAGCTAAGTTCAGATTCAAGAAGCTTTGAAGAAAGCTCAGATTCAGTTGATTTCATCAGCTGATCAAGAATTGTCTTGTCCTCTTCTCTCTCAACAAAGGCAAGACATTAAAACTTCTTTTCTAAATTTCTGTAGGATCTGTTTTACATAGATCTGAGTTGTAAGCCTGTGATATAAAGGCTGAGTGTAGGAGAGTTGATCTCTGAGTGGTAGGGCCGTTTGCCTGAGTGTAAGAGAAGGTTATTCTCTGAGTTGTAGGCCTTGTGGCAAGGCTGAGGTAGGGCTGTTGTGCCTGAGTTGTAGGAACCTATCCAGGTTCTGAGCTGTAGGATTTGAGGATCTGAGAATAATCGAAGTTTGGCCGAATCAAGCATACTGCTAGATAGGTGAAGGGGGAAAGTGGATGTACCCAGACCTTGGGGAACCACTATAAAATATTGTGCAATCTGTGATGATTAAATGTCTGTGAATGCTGTGCTGGATGTTTTAATTTTTGTAATTGAATTCTGCCTAAAAATTGGAACAAGCAATTAGAACCTATTCACCCCCCCCCCCCTCTAGGTGTTTAGGTTGTCTTGAAAGTAAAACTATCAAGTGGTATCAGAGGGAGGTTCCTCAAAAAGGACTTAACAGTCTGAGGTAGATCTGAAAGGAAGAATCAAGATTCAAGAAGATGGGTTCTAGAGAGAATCATAAGGAGCTAGGGTCTATGAAATTACCCATATGCAAGAAGGAAATCTTTGGAATTTGGAAAGAAAGAGTCAGGTTGTTTATGGAGGCATCTGACCTAAGAATATACATCACAGTTCAGGAAGGACCCTTCATTCCAATGAAGGTATCAGTTCTTGATGCTAATATTCAAACTCCAAAGAGTTATTCTGAAATGACCAAGGATGAAATCATTTTGGACACCATGGATAAAAGAGCACAGAACATTATTGTAAGTGCCACAGATGATTCAACATTTCAGAATCTGATTCACTGCAAGACCTCCAAAGAAATGTGGGACACATTGATTGTCTACATGGAGGGATCAGAAGAAGTAAGACAGGACAGGAAGTCTATGCTCAATCAGGAATATGAAAGTTTTAGACAAGGAAAATCTTATAGCATAACTGAGTGCTATAAGAAATTCTATAGAATTGTGAATGAGCTAATGTCCTATGAAAGTGTCTTCAGTACTTATGAACTGAATGACAAATTCTTGAGATCCTTAACAAAGGATTGGGACACAAAGATCTGTGTCATAAGAGAAGTGGCTAAATTGGCAGAGATCTCTCCTCCCACCTTGTTTGGAAAGCTGCTATCCTATGAAATGCAACTTTTGGTGAGGAAGGAGGAGGAAAAGAATTCAAGAGGAGAGCATAGAGAAAAGACTGTGGCATTCAATGCAGAATCCATCAGAAAGAATAGGAGGATATCACCATCCCCTCCTAAGGAAATTGCTGAAGTCAGTTCAGAAAATTCTGATAATCAGGGTTCAGAATGCTGTGATTCAGATGCAGACTTTGCTGCATTCACAAGGCAATTCCAGAGGTTCTTGAAGAAGAAATAGTGGAAGTCTAAGCCCTCTACTTCACAGCAAGTTGATGACTATTATCAGAAGAAAAAGTCATCAAGGAAAGAAAAGAGCAGATCAAAGCCCAGCAAGGCTACTACTTCAAAGATTGTCTGCTATTGTTGAAATAGACCTGGACATGTAGTGGCTGACGGTCCTGATAAGAGAAAAGAGTCTTCAGACAAGTATAAGACTCATACAAAGGGCAAGAAGGAGAAATCCTTTGTTGCAAAGAAGGATAAGAGCCTAACAGATCAGTCAACTTTAGAGTCAGAATCTGAAGCAGAAGCATATATTGGACTATGTGCTGTATCTGAAGAAGAGGAGTTTCTGTAGTTGCTAGACTCCATCTATGATCAAGAGGATCATCAGTGCATGGGACTAATGACAGGATCAGAAGAGGACATATGCTAGAATCAGTCTGGTCCTAATAAGGTACAATGTCCTTCTATGAAATCTGTTTGTAGTACAAGTACAGAATCAGCTACATCTGCATCAAGTGATGTAGATGCATCTGAATCTGAAGGAGATGTCTATCAATTGATAGATAAGTATGGGGACTTGTTGCAGGCCCTTAAGAAAAGCAAGAACCTGGTTAAATCTCAGGCTCATGAAATTGCTGAACTAAGGGTAGCTGCAACTGAGTTAGAGAAAGTAATTGATCAAAAGTTAAATGAAATTGCCAAGCTGAAGAATATAACTATTATTCAGATGGGCACAATTAATTATACCAATGATCAAGTGAAGAGTCTGGAGGCCAGACTAAGAATTGAAAAAGATTTAGTGGCTAGTTACACTAATCCAAAGTCTGTCTTACCCTTGATTGATGAATTTGTGAATCAAAAGGGTAAGGCAGGATTAGGATTCAAAGGTAACTCCAGGGCTGGCCAATTCAAGAGGAAAGGCAAAGCTCCTGTCAAGTCACTGAACTTTTCAGTCCCTATTAAGTTTAGAAAGGTGGAAGTGCCTTCTAACCTATATGATCATGAAAATATTCATGGTCATATTAAGTCTAATGTTCTGAAAAACAAGGGTGTAAATGCCAACAGGCCTACCCATGTTCATAAACCTAATGGTTATAAAAAATCAGTGGGTGGAGCTGCTGCAGCACCAGCAATGGACAGAAATTCTTTTGTCAAGGATGTATCTAGAACTAGATACAATAGGTTTGAATGTTGGTGCTGTGGCAAGAGAGGCCATTTTGCACTAGACTGCTGGTATAACACAAGTGTTAGAAAGAACAATAGTCCACCTGTTAGAAGAAATTATGGTAGCTTTGTTTATGCTAACTTGAACCAAGGACCCAAGACTTGCTTGGGTTCTAAGGGTAAGTAAATCTGTGTTGCAGGTGAATCCAAGTAACCATGCCCCTATATGGTACTTGGATAGTGGTTGTTCCAGGCACATGACTGGAACAAAGGGGCTGCTGAATGAGTATTCATCTGTCAAAGATGGACCTAAAGTGATCTTTGGTGGATCTGAAAAAGGAGTCATCAAAGGGTTTGGTAACATTTCTTCTAACCTAATTACTATCACCCAAGTGGCTTATGTAAAAGGTTTGAAACATAATCTAATAAGCATAAGCCAGCTGAGTGATTTAGGATATGATATTTCATTTGTTAAGGATGGATGTCATATCAAAAGGTCAAGTGATCAAGAGATCATTTTGACTGGGTATAGGAAGAGAAATGTATATTGTCTTAATTTTGTATGTAAGAATAAAGCTTCTCCCATCTGTCTTGTAGCTGATGACAATGCTTCTCATTGTGTTAAGTGGCACAAGAGATTGGCTCATCTTAACTACAAGACAATTGGCCAACTCTTTATCAAAGAGTTAGTGAGGAATGGTCCTCAAGTTAAGTGTATGAAGGAAGGGATATGCTCAGCTTGTCAAAAGGGCAAGCAGACAAAATCCTCCTTTCAAAGCCTTGAAAACAAGGATTCTGTGAGGTGCTTATACCTCTTGCATATGGATCTTTTTGGTCCTATGCCAGTTCATAGTCTAGGTAGGAAGGTCTACACTTTTGTGGTTGTAGATGACTATTCTAGATTTACATGGGTGTTCTTTCTGAGACAGAAATCTGAAACCCCAAGTGTCTTACTTAATTTTATAAAGCAAATTCAGAATGAACTGAATAGTACAGTGGTCAAAATCAGAAGTGACAATGGTACTGAGTTTCAATCTGAAAGTATGACAAAGTTATGTGAAGACTTTGGGATTTTCCAAGAGTTCTCCTCACCAAGAACACCTCAGCAAAATGGAATTGCTGAAAGAAAGAATAGAACAGTAATTGAAGCTGGTAGAACTCTATTGAGTGACACCTCTCTACCAGAATATTTCTGGGCTGAGGCAGTAAACACTGCTTGTCATGTGATCAATAGGGCTACTATCACCAAGAGCCACAAAAAGACTCCCTATGAGATTATGAAAGGTAGAAAACCAAATCTATCCTACTTCAGAATCTTTGGTTGCAAATGCTATATACTTAACAATGGTAAGTCATATTTGACTATGTTTGCTGCCAAATCCCAGGATGGGATATTTGTTGGGTACAGTACAAATAGTAAGGCCTATAGAATCTTCAACTTGACTACTCAAGTTGTTGAAGAATCTGTGCATGTTGTGTTTGATGAAACAAGATTAATCAACTGTGAGTTGTCTTGTAGATCAAATGACTCAACAGGTATAAGCAAAGGAATGGACAAGCTCTCCATTGCTGAAGCTTCAAGGGAAGATGGAGTATTGGAAAATGAAGGATATTGTCCAGGGGGAGTACAAGACACAATAGAAGATGAAGAAAACCAAGAGGTTCAGCATAATGAAGGAGCTGGAGATGTTCAACCAGAAGGGAATCTTCCTCCAGCTACAAGACATTTAAGAGACCATCCAACTGATCAGATAATAGGTGATCCAAGACAGGGAGTGCAGACTAGAAGCAGAAGTCAAAGCACAGTTCTGCATTCAAGTTTCCTGTCACAAATGGAGCCTAAGAAGTTTGAAGAAGCCATCCAAGACCTGCACTGGACGGATGCTATGCAAGAGGAGCTGAATCAATTCAGAAGGTGCAATGTTTGGGAGCTTGTTCCTAAACCAAGAGGCCACAATATAATTGGGACAAAATGGATCTACAGGAACAAGTTGGATGAGAATGGAGTAATAGTGAAAAATAAAGCAAGATTGGTTGCTAAAGGATACAGGCAGGAAGAAGGGATTGACTTTGATCAAACCTTTGCCCCAGTAGCAAGCCTGGAGGCAATCAGAATGTTCCTTGCCTATGCAGCCTATCAAGACTTCAAGGTATACCAGATGGATGTGAAGTCAGCATTTCTGAATTGTGATCTTAAAGAAGAAGTATATGTAGAGCAGCCATAAGGTTTTGTAGATCCTCTTAAACCTGATTATATTTATAAGCTTAGAAAAGCTTTATATGGGTTAAAGCAAGCCCCAAGGGCTTGGTATGAAACCCTGTCTACTTTCCTTATTGAGAATAAATTCTCAAGAGGAAAAATTGACAAAACTCTATTCCTTAGGGAATCCAAAGGCAAGATCATCTTAGTTCAGATCTATGTTGATGACATAATCTTTGGATCTACTGAAAACAACCTTTGTAAAAAGTTTACCAAACTTATGCAAGGGAAGTTTGAGATGAGCAGTATGGGAGAACTGAAGAGTTTCTTGGGACTCCAAGTAAGACAGACTGATGATGGCTTGTTCATATTCCAGTCAAAGTTTACTAAAGAATTAATCAAGAAGTATGGTAAGGAGTCATCCTCCATCATGAGAACTCCTATGGGGACAAGTATGCCTATATGCAAAGATGATGCAGGTAAACCTGTTGATGAGACTTTGTATAGAGGAATAGTTGGTTCTCTACTATATCTCACAGCTAGTAGACCAGATATTATGTATGCTACATGTGTCTGTGCTAGGTACCAAGCCTGCCCTAAAGAGTCTCATTATACTGTAGTCAAAAGAATTCTGAGATATCTTAAGGGCACACCTAATCTAGGCCTTTGGTACCCTAGGAATAGAGATTTTCTACTAACAGGTTATTCAGATGCAGAATTTGCAGGCTGTAGAGAGGATAGGAAGAGTACAACAGGTACTTGTCAATTCTTGGGAGGAAGATTGATATCTTGGAGTAGTAAGAAGCAGACCAGTGTGGCTATATCTATAGCTGAGTCAGAATATGTTGCTGCTGGCAGCTGCTGTGCACAACTATTGTGGATACAACATCAGCTTAAAGATTATGGTATTCAAGTAAGTAGAACACCTCTTTTGTGTGATTCTAATAGTGCAATTTCTATTGCTAATAATCCTGTTTCTCATAGTAGAACTAAGCATATAAAAATTAAATACCATTTTCTTAGAGATCATGTAGAAAGAGAAGACATCACATTGGAATTTGTTAAAACAGATTATCAAATAGCAGATGTATTCACTAAGCCTCTGGATGAAACAAAATTCAATAAATTTAAAATTGAATTAGGCATGCTGACCATTAATTAGATTATCAACAAACTTACAAATAACATATTAGATTATCAAATGGTCTTAAGTGGTGTAGACAGAAACAGAAATTGGCTAAGTAAAATAGTGTCGACACATTCAGTGATAATATGTCGACTCAGTGAAGTAATGTCGACAAAGTCAGAAATATTATGTTGACACAAAGAATATGTGTCGACACTTAAGAATTAAATTGTCGACTTATCCAGGAATGTAGTGTCGACTTCACCAGAATAGTGATGTCGACACTTACAAATTTTGTGTCGACACTTATCCTAAGAGTCGACACAGATTTTCTGATACTCTACTATATCTCTCAGGTGTCGACATATCCACATTTGGTGTCGACACATAGTAGACAGATTTGTTGTCAAGACAATAGAAGTTTGTGTCGACACATTCCATCTGTGTCGACACATATAGACTGTTGTTTCCCGCCTTTTGATCTTCTTTCAATAGAAGGTATAAATAGGTCAAGAACTTATTCAGTCGACACGCTTACAAGGTTTTCGAGATTGAAACCCTGTGTCAACTTTCTCTCTCTCTCTCTTCTCTCAAGCTTTCTCACCTGAACAATGGCGCCGAAGATTGAAGACAACGTCAATGAAGGTTATGAGTTAGTGAGGAATGCCTTTGCCGAAGCCCCAATAGATGTTCAACGAGTTATCACTCTTATTTCCGAATCCGGATTAGAGTTCATAGTTTCTGAACCTTCCAAGATATGGAAGAAGGAGGTGCATGAATTCTTTAACTCTGCATCAATAGGTTCAGATGTTCTCAAGATAAATTCCATTGTGCATGGGTCGACAGTGAAGATTACCCCAAGAAGTCTAAGGAAGATTCTACATTTACCAATAATTGAGAATGAAGAAGAAGTCCCTGCTTCTAAGTTAAGGGAGGCTATCCAATGGTGCGGATTGGATCCCACTCTGAAGATTGGAGCTGCTTTCAACAGGAAAGGGATGAATCAGCAAGGGAAATTTCTGTCTGAAGTAGTTGGCAAGGTGATTCTGTGCAAACCAGGGGGACGTGATAGGATTTCAGCCTATATGTTCAGCCTCATGACCAGAATTGTGTTTATAATTCCAACTGATTGGTCAGCTGTAATCTTTGAAAAGATCAAGGAAGGAATAAAGAAGACAAATCTGGCTAGAATTATGAGTTTATATTTGAATGGAGTGATCCCTGAGGTAATGCAACACCTGCCAGGAACAAAGATCTATCACATGAGAAAGATGGACATGAGATTGTTTTCTAGGTGGGATAGGGTGCTGTCTAAGGATGTGTCATATGAGAGCAGGCAGGACACCCCAGTGAAATCGTCTTCTCATGCTCAAGATATTGAGCAGCTTCAAGAAGAACAAGAGAGGAAGCAGGATGAAGATCACCCTGTGTCTACTCCAGCCCAGCAAGACACAATACCTGTACAGATGCAGGGGGAGCAAGCTCATTCTCCTACCCAGAATGAAACTACTCCTGACCAGGTACAGTTGCAGGGGGAGCTGGTGTATTTTCTTATAAAAGACATTTCTAATATTACAATTTCTGCATAAGTGCAGGGGGAGCAAGTGTACTCACCTGCCCAGGACATTGCCAATACTGAACAAGTATAGGGGGAGAAGATGTCTGACCCAGTGCAAAAGGCAGTACAAATTGATATCTCTAAAGACCTGCCTATAGAAGATCTAATTGATACATCTTATGTTCAAGCTCAGAAGGAATATACTCTAGCTGAGTTATTTCCAAATGTTGATATTGCTACTGATAGAGTAGAAGAGGGGCAAGATATTGAAAAGGCCCTTGACATGGAGATAGAAATTGAGAAGGAGCAAATGGCTGAGGGGGAGTCTGTGCATGTTGAGGCTGAACAACATGGCACTGAGACAGATGTTCCTCCTCCTCCTCAAGAAAGAGTTCAAGTTGATAGTTCATCTGAATCTGAGACTGAAGAAGCCAGAATGGCTAAGAAGAGAAAACTTGTAGTCTTCAAGAGAAGGAGCAAAGGTTATAAGCAGGCTCTACAGACTACAACTTATCCATCCCATTCTGACTTTAATTATAACAAATTTATGGTTGATTTGCAAGTTAAGCTAGATGAACATAGATTGGCAGTTGAAAAATATGTTGATGAGAGCAATAAGTCCCTTCAATTTGACTTGGCTCAGGATATAAAGTCAATTAGATTTGAAGTCAATATGCATAAGAAGGAGATGACAGATTGCTTCCATAAGGGAGGTAATGCTGTAGTATTCTTGGCAAAACAACAGCAATCAGTTATTACCAAAGCAGATGATATAGCACTGAAGCAAGGCTATGTTCTTACAAATCAGTTAAACATGAATGCCAATCTTGAAGACTCTCACAATGAGATTCTTAATGAGTTGAAAAAGACTACTGAAGGGTTGCCTACAGCAAGAGGAAAGGAAATGGAAGAATTTGTTAAGAAACTTCAAGATGCTATTGAATCAGTTAAAACTGCTATCACTATCTCTCAAAAGGATATATCTGACCAGCTTCAAAAGTTAAAACCATTTTTTAAAGAGGGCGTGAATTATCTGGATGGACAGATCAGATTTCAGAAGGAAGATCTAAGAGATCATATTACCAGAGAAGCCATAAAGGGGGAGAGGTTGTTGGTTCATGCTGGCTCAGAGCACACCAAATGGGTGACAAATAGTATTCGAGCCACATTGGGATATCCACCTTTGTGTGATGATGCTATGGTGGCTGAGTCAGGAATACAAACAGGTCTACTTGAAGGCAATCAACCTGAGGTTGCCCAAGTCATTTACCCTGCTCCAGATTTTGATATGATTGATCAGCAAGTCCAAGATATGTATAGCCCTCCAAAGGAGGTTAACTGGGTTGTTATTGAGAAAGTGGATAAGCCTTAGGCCACTTTGAAATAACAGCAAGATGCTCTACTATCTAAGAAGAGATTTAGAGAGCAGGCTGAACTTAAGCCAGATTTTGAGCAGTGGAGCCCTACTTCAAGAAATATTATACTCACTGCATGGAAGGCTGTGAAAGACCAAGTTCATGAAAGAGGAAAGTGGTATAATGAAATAGAATGGCAAAAGCATGAAGCTAGGTAGGAGGCAATAGTACAGTTCAGAAGAAATGCCAAGCTGGGTAGGCTGCCACCAGATGCTCAGGAGCCGAGCAAGTACTTTCCAAAGCCCCTTCATTACTTTGAAAGGCAAAGGCTCAAGGAAGAAGCAAAGAAGAACGCTGATCAAAAAGGCAAGAAGCCAGCTGAAGATGCTGAAGCTCCTGTGAAGGCTCAAATCCAATCTGGCAAAGGGATTGTCATAAGAGAGCCTAATCAGTCTTAATTTTAAGTTCTTTCAAAAGTATTTTGTAATGTTTTGATTAAATCATTCAATGTAAAACTCTGTAATCAAACATTATTAAGTTATAAATAATATTTTGTTTGGAATCATATAATGTTCACTCTGTGATGGATTGTTCATATTTTGTTTGGGATCATATAATGTTCACTCTGTGATGGATTGTTCATATTTTGTTTATATTAAGTATTCCTGTTATGTCATATATCATCATATTATACTTTTTTTATAAATGGTGTATATCATTGGCTATAAGGGTTATGACTTCTCCAAATAGGGGAGATTGTTGGGTACATTGGAAAATGTGTACCTGATTTGAAGAAGCCCAACTTAGCTCAATGATATACATCAAGGTGTATTTGATGTTGTTTTAAGTTGACATGTGCAGGTGAAGAAGTGTTAAAGAATGCAGAAAAATATTCTAAGTCCATGTGTCGACACCTAAAGAAACAGTGTCGACACTTCAGAATATTTGTGTCGACACTTGAAGGAAGCTGTGTCGACACAGAGGAAGATAGTCGACCACATTTGTGTCGACACTGGGAAGCAGTGTCGACTCACAGGAAGATAGTCGACCACATTTGTGTCGACACTGGGAGGCTGTGTCGACACAATGAGACAGAGTCGACACACATTTGCAGAAGTCAACAATACTTGTGTCGACACCAGAAGACTAAGTCAACACATACTGAGTTCTGAATCTACAACAAATGTGTCGACACACAGGACTTGTGTCGACACACTACAAAGTCAAGACCAAGTTATTCTTTGAAGAAGCTGTGTCGACTTAAAGGCAAACTTGTCGACATCATCAAAGGCTGTGTCGACACCAAAGTTACTTGTGTCGACACATACAGACAGTTGGTCTCGACACTTCCTGACAGTCTGTCTCAACACATTGCTGACCAAGACTAAGGCACAGGATCTGTTTGAAGACTTGACAGCTGTGGGTTGCAGCCAGTTAACTGATGTTGTCAGACTTGTCAGAAGATAGTTAGTAGGGATAACATATTTGAACTCAAGAATGTCCACTAGGAATTAAATACATATGTTTGAGGAGCGGTAGCGTTTATACTAGGTATGTTTGCCGTTATGGAATGGACATTAATGGTGTTTTGTACACATATAGGTGACGAGGAGTGGTGTAGGGCGATCAGATCTCCAACAATCTGCAGAGAGTGCGGCACCAGCTGAGGCGCCCATACCTCCTCCCTCTCGGGAGACCATATGTTTAGTTACTGAGGCGGTGCTCGCAGCACTAAATAAACAGCCTATTGGGCACGCAAGGCCTGCAGTTGTGCCAGCACGGCTTGGTACGAGACAAGAGGGTGTTGAGGCTCTGATTGATGAGAAAGTAGCTGACGAGCAACTAAAATAGTTTATGAGTTTTAGTCCACCTACGTTTGTAGGGGCGGGTTCTCCAACGCAGGCCGAGGACTGGCTCACAAGAGTGAAGAGGATCCTGACAGCAATCATGATTGAGGAGGGGCAGAAAGTTACCTTAGCCACTTTCCTACTGGAAGGAGAGGCATGGCTTTAGTGGGATGAAGTAGAATTACACCACTTGGCAGGCAGAGGAGTAGGTGAGTTATCGAAAGAGGAATTCCCAAGGTTATTTTGGGCAAAGTATTTGCCAGTGTTACAGCGAATTGCAAGGGAAAATGAGTACCAACGTCTGGTGCAGGGTGAGAGTTGTGTTGATACTTACGTGCAAAAGTTTACCAGGATGGGGCGCTATACGGGGTCTACTTTTGCTGAGGAGAAGCGGAAAACGAATAGGTTCTATGATGGACTTTGTGATGAGCTGAGGTTGGTACTCCTGAGTTCTGTGAACCAAGGCTTCCAAGAGTTAGTAGATACATCCCGTGCGCTGGAGAAGGATTTGAAATGGGTGCAGGACAAGAAGAACTTGGTGGTGGAAAAGATGGAGTTCAAAGTACCGCAGTCGGAACAATCCGAGTTTAGGAAACAAGACAAGAAGAGGTTCAGGCCTACTAAACAAACTCCTTCGAATGTTGCTTCGAGTGCAATATATGGGAAAGGATGTGTTGAGACACATACGTGTTTTAATTGTGGAAAGAAGGGACATTTAGCCCATGCTTGTTGGAGTGGCCCTCCAAAGGGTGAGAAAAAACAGGTGCATCTTATGAGGAAAAGGGAAATGTAGTGACAGAGTCATCTACATCCCGGGCGCAACCTCGAGTGTACAATCTCGAATTACAAGAGCCGCAAATCTCAAATTGTGAAGTTCAGTAGCCTCGTGTGTATAATCTGGAATTATAGGAGGCCATAAATCGGAGTATGAGGAAATAAAATAAAGAGTGCACTTTGTTATCTTCGTGATGTAATAAAGTACATGTTGTATGTAAGTCTAACAATATGTTTGTTAAAGACTTGTCTTTGTACGATGTTGTGGGGTGAGACAAGCTTCAGCCTCAGAGCTCTAAACCCGGGTTGTTCTATAAAAAGTGCAACAAAGGAGTGGTTGTGTATGTGTCTACAGTTGAGCTAAATTTCGGGACGAAATTTCTTTAAGTGGGGGAGAACTGTAACACCCCAAAACTCTGTTTGGTGCCTGGACAATTTCACACGGCCTGTGATACGGGAGTGTCAAGGGTCGTGTCCTGCTAAGCTCGACAAAATGCACTCGACGATCCTCGAGAGGCAAGTCGTGTTGGGTACACGGCCTGTGACACGGGCGTATCAAGGGCCAAGTCCTTCTCTGTGTTTTGGCTGGTCTGTGAAGACAAATAAACATGGGCTGGACACGAGTGCGTCTGAAGCCATGTCTGGAATACGGCCTGCGATGCGGGCGTGTCACAAGGCCGTTTCCTTGTCTGGCAGAGTCAGTTTCTTTGTTGCTTAAGGCACACAGCCTGTGACACGGGCGTGTCACAAGCCCTGTTTGGCCCAGGAAAGTGATTTTCTGGGCATTTCGTGGCCGTTCATTTCCTTCAATTAGGATCCAACGGTCCAGAACTCTCCCTACTGTGATATGGCCGAGAGTTGAAGGATAAACTCTCATTTTCTATCAATCCTTTCTCTTTCTAAAGTGTTAGAGAGTGGGGAGAGCAAGGAAGGTGGTGGAGGAGGAATCCGGCCGCCAGTGGAGCTTCAGAGCCCCGAATCACGAGCCGAGTCCAGATCTATGGAGGCAAGGTTGTTGCGGTGCTTTTCATCTGGCTAGTTTTCAATGGCTCCAAAGAGATCGTCAAGGGTAATGATCTCCTTCTTGGACAAATGAAGTCCTCCTTTATGCATATGCATGGAATCCTCCACCAACAGGAGGAAAGCGTAAGTGATTCTAGTGGGATAATAGTTGATATCCCCGGTTGAGTCTGCATCTAGATCCGGAAATGTGTAGTAGGTTATAGGCATGCTGTGTAGTACGTAATAAGCATGTTGTGTGAAGCCCATCCAGACGGTTGGTCTTGATTTGTGATGTTTATGTTGCAAACCGGAGAAGACTCCGTGTATGAAACGAGTAGTTTATGGAGTTTATGAGGGTGTCTGTGAATTGTGAGTATGATGAGTTGTAAATATACCTATATTTTTGTATTTTATTTAAGTCAATTTTGTTTATTTTTTGTCTTTTTTATTAGTTTTATTCAATAAATTGTTTATTTTTGTAAATATTATTTCTAACTTAGCTTTATTTTTATTCCAAAAAAATTCCAGAAAAATTCCAGAAAAAGTCAAAATGTTGACTGACACGCCTGTGTCACATGACCGACATGCCCGTGTCACGCCCTCGACGATCGCAGACCACAGGTTGCCAGCTCGACGATCGGTGATGATCAAACCAAGCTCGACACGCCCCCTTGTCACGCCCGTGTCAAGGTGTGACACGGTCGTGACCCCGCCACCTGGCCCGACGTGACGCGCGCGACTTTGCGTCCGGACTGCGCCCAGATCGACCTCCCCGACACGCCCCAGTCACGCCCGTGACTGACACATGTCACGCCCGTGACCTAGGGCGTGACCGCCACGTTTTCAGCCGAAGTCAACTTTCTAGTCAAGTCACCTGATCAGCTCATGAATAGTGTCGACACGCCCCCCTGTCACGCCCTAATCACGGGCGTGACCAACCCGAAAATTTTCCTATAAAAAAGAGCTTCCAGGAAGCTTATTCTGTCCACTTTTTTGGTCCATCTTACTTAGGGGAGGTGCTGCCCGTTTGGCTTCTAAGCTATGTAAGGAGAATTTCTCCCTATCTTTCTTAGTTTGTATTAGGTTGTTTGTTTTAGCTTTTCATGTAATATCCTTTTTATTCAATAAAATGGTAGATTTTCTATCTTGCAAAGTTGAAATGTTCAATTGGAAGCGCCCTTCTTAAGTAATTTTTTCATTCCCTTTTTGTGATTCTCTTTTTTTGTTTTCTTTTTAGCTTTCATAACTTAGTTAGATTTAGGATTTATCGGCATTTCTAGCCGTTGTGCCGTCCGTTTAATTTTCATTCTCCGCACTTTTTAGCTTTAGCTTTTTCTTCTTTATCATTTTCATTCATATAGGTTTTATAAAAACTCCCATAAAAGTGTTCGTTTTTATTTTTTTTAACTTAGGCTCTTAGGAATGTAAAACTTCTCGTTCCTTTTTAGTTTTATTCTCACTTTTTTGGAGGTTTTATAAAAACTTATGAATAAAAATGTAGTCGTAATAATTTTTCATCAACTTCATTTTAGCTTTTTAATTTCAAAACTTTTTAGTCCCTTTAATTTTTATTTTCACTTTTTATGCATTTCTACCGCATTCTAGCGGTAGAAATGCAGTTATTCTAATTTTTCGCCAACTTTCATTTTGCGTTTATTTGCAAAACTTTTCGCTCCGGTTAATTTTTATTTTCACTTTTTATGCATTTCTACCGCATTCTAGCGGTAGAAATGCAGTCGTTTTAATTTTTCAGCAACTTTGTTTTTCTTATTTTTGCAAGTGTGTGTGCGTGTATGAGTTAGGTTTTATTGCTTTATTTCATCTTCTGTAGAGTGCGCGTGTGCGTATGCATTTATTTCTGCCTACTCGTTAAGAGTTAAATGGCGCTCTGCTTTCATTTCCCGCCCACTCGTTTGAGTGGGACTTGTCTTTTTACTGCTTTCATTTTCTTCCTACTCACTTGAGTAGGAAAACTTTGTGTGGGTGCATGTGTTTTCATTTCTGTTGAGTGCGTGTGTGTGTTTTACTTTCAAGTAGAGTGCGTGCGTGTATGAGATAAATTTACTCCCGCCCACTCATTTGAGTCGGGACTTGCAATTTTATCGCTTTCTCAATTATGTAGAGTGCGTGCGTGTAGGAGATAATTTTACCGCTTTATTTATCGCTTTCTTCAATTAAGAAGAGTGTGTGCGTGTGTGCATTTATTTCCGCCTACTTATTTGAGTAGGGCTTGCTTTATTTAATTTTCTTTATGGTTTTGAAGTGTGCGTGAGTGCCTGCATCAATTAGCCTTCAATTTATCTAATTGTCCTATTTTTCGTGTTTTCTATTATAATTGTTCAGTGCTTAATTTAACACTCACGCTTCACCTAAAAACATAAAGCCGTCCCCATACCGATGAGTGGCTAATCTCTTTTAGCCTTCGGCATCGAAGAGCATTGGGACAAATAAAATGATTTGAAATAATTAAAGAACTTTATTTTTATTTTAATTTAAGGACTTATGGTTTGCCCCGGGTTAACGACGCATAGGACCACATAATCGATTTGTGGGCTCTATTACCGTTATCCATACGCAACGCCGAGAGGCTGCATGTATGGATCGATCCCCCTTGGGTAAAGAGAACCGCGTACGCCCCCTCGAAAGAGGAGAAACGTAGTTCTGCCGGATTGGGTTCCCCACCCAATAGCGGGGTTCTTAGCGTAATGCGGGCGTTAAGGGGAATCCTTCATCGGACTAACGTTCGGTCGAATAGCCTTAGCGCCCAGGTGAGCGATATCCCTAGACCAAGGTGAGCTCTTGTTCTTGGAACCTCCATGGCCAAGTGCCTTTTATTAATTTAAAAACAAAGTTTAATAATTGTTGAGAATTATTTTAGTCTTAATCCGATTCGATGCCGAGCGTTAACCCGTCATCGAACTAACTTTTCAAAATTCAGCTCTCTTTCTTTCCGTTTTAATTAAACTAAAAAATTCCCCCCTTACTGATAGTAAGATAATAGTGTTCCTGGAAGAGTAGATATAATCAACGCGTCCCCGAGAATAATATGACCTCGGTATTTTCCCGAATACCGAGTACTACTTGCGATAGGTGCACTTGCCTTCTCTCGTTAGAAAACTCGATCTTCTAACCGGCCCGTGGAATCTGACCATTTCAAACCAACCACAGTCGGTCTCTATTCCGCGGCCATCAAGTTTTGGCGCCCCGGCCATCAAGTTTTGGCGCCGTTGCCGGGGATCACGGTTGTTATATTGAATCCGGGACTCTATTAATTTTACTTTATTTTCAAATAAAAAATTTTGTACAAAAAAATCCATCCCCCTTTCATTTTTTTAGGGTGTATGACCCGTGGACAACCTTCGAGTTCTGAAAATCTTGAATTCGACCCCGAGATCGACCGCTCTTTTGCGCGTATCTGATCTCTCCGTCGAATTCCCTTTTTAGACCCCGTAGAATCTATCGGAGAACCCTCTTCTTCTTCTATGGCCGACCCGAATAATGCCCAACCGGCCGAGCGTACTATGTGTTACTACGCTCGGCCCAACTTGGATGATACGGGGTCGAGTATTGTTCGGCCCGCTGTGGCCAACAATAATTTTGAAATTAAGTCAAGTGTGATTCAAATGATCCAAAATGCCGTGCAGTTCGACGGATTGCCGGATGAGGACCCCAATATTCACTTGTCTAATTTTCTTGAGATTTGCGATACTTTTAAAATTAATGGCGTCACTGATGACGCCATTCGTTTGTGTCTTTTTCCCTTCTCTCTTAAGTCCAAGGCTAAGGCGTGGTTACTCTCCCTCCCGCGGGGATCCATCACGTCCTGGGCGGAGTTGGCAGAGAAATTCCTTACAAAGTATTTTCCGCCCGTGAAAACTGCAAGACTGCGGGCGGACATATCTTCGTTCGTCCAAAACGACTCCGAGTCTCTTTACGAGACTTGGGAACGCTTTAAGGAGTTTCTCCGCCGGTGCCCGCACTACGCTCTGCCAACGTGGTTGCAGGTACAAATTTTTTATAATGGACTGAATAGTCAGACGTGTCAAATGATTGACGCGGCTGCCGGGGGCACTCTGAACAATAAGACCCCCGAGGCCGCCCAGGCTCTTTTCGAGGAAATGGCTGTGAACGCCTACCAGTGGAATGTCCCGCGGGCGCGCCCTAAGCAGGCGGGCATTTTTGAAGTGGATGCCACTACTCAGCTAGCTCTCCAAGTTGAAAGGCTAACTAAGCAGGTGGCGGAGATGTCTGTTGCCTCCTCCACTCCGCCTTGTTTTCTCCCCCCTCTAACGTCTGCGTAGTCGACGAATTCGTGGACTATATGGGAAATCCGGTGCGTCCCTCATTTCAAAACAACCCTTATAGTAGCCACTATAATCCGGGTTGGAAGAACCATCCGAATTTCTCCTGGAGCAACCCGAACAATGCGCAGCGTCCCCCTCCCCCACCTTTTGCGCCAACGTTTCCTCCTCCCCCTCCTATGAAGCCATCCCCGGTGGAGGAAAATTTTAATCGTTATGTTGCGTCCAACGAGTCCAATATCCGGAACATCACCGGATTGCTAAAAAATTTAGAACTCCAGGTTGGACAGCTGGCGCGACTTATGTCGGAATGCTCCCTGGGGGCACTGCCAGGGAACACGGAGCCCAATCCAAGGGAAACCACCAACGCTATAACCCTCCGTAGCGGTAAGGAGGTGGTCGATCCAAAACGGATCGATCCTCAGGTACATATTTCACCTCCGACCCCTCTTCCCTCTTCTTCGATTACGCAACCCTTACCGATTTTTAACGATAAAACTATTTTAAACAAGGCGTTGCCCTACCCGCATAAGTTAGATAACGAGCGAGTAAACGCGCAATATGAAAAATTTATTTTATTACTTAAACAAATTCATATTAATGTTCCTTTTTGCGAGGCTATCTCGCAAATGCCTAAATATGCGAAATTTTTAAAAGAACTACTTTCTAATAAACGCAAACTCGAGGATATTTCGCATATATCTCTCAACGCTGTCTGCTCAGCGGCTCTTACTAGTAAATTGCCCTCAAAACAAAATGACCCGGGACGGTTCTCCATCCCGTGCCTTTTTGTCACTATATTAGTAAAATATGCCTTGGCAGATTTAGGCGCGAGCATTAATTTGATGTCGTTCTCGCTCTTCCTGCGTTTAGGTTTGGGTACTCCTGCTCCTACCAATATGCGCATCCAACTAGCGGATCGCTCGGTTAAGTTCCCCATCGGGGTTGTTGAGGATGTCCTTGTCCGAGTAGACAAGTTCACCTTCCCGGTGGACTTCGTCATCTTGGACATCAAGGAAGACGCCAACGTACCAATAATACTTGGTCGTCCTTTCCTCGCGACCTCATGTGCGTTAATCGATGTAAGTAATGGTCAGCTTCTCCTTCGGGTAGGAGACGACCATGTTACTTTTTCTATTAACTCTTCTATGGAAGACTCGTCTCCGAGCGACGATTTCTGCTATTCTTTAGATTCTTTTTATGGAGATTGTTCTTCTCCGGTTTTCGAGTCCGAGTTTTTAAACGAAAATATTTTTTCGCTCGAAAATTTTTATTGCGATGAGGACGCGTCTACGAACATGCCTTTTGAACCAATTGGTTCAAAAGACATTAGCACTAAGACCTCATTAGAAGAACCGCCCATCCTAGAACTCAAACCATTACCCGAATCCCTAAAATACGCCTTTTTGGGGAAAAATGATACACTCCCGGTAATTATTTCTTCGTATTTAAGCGATTCGGAGACCTCCGATTTATTGGAGGTTTTGCTTAAACTTCGCCACGCAATTGCGTGGCAAATTTCTGACCTAAAGGGGATTAACCCTTCTTTCTGCACTCACAAAATTTTCTTAAACGATAATTGCCGCAAAACCAATCAGCCGCAGCGGCGTCTTAACCCAAACATGAAAGACGTCGTGAAAGCTGAGATAATTAAATTATTAGATGCGGGGATTATTTATCCCATTTCTGATAGTGCATGGGTTAGTCCCATTCATGTCGTGCCCAAGAAGGGCGGTCTAACCGTAGTGGAGAATGAGCACAACGAGCTCGTCCCAACTCGTACTGTTACGGGTTGGCGTGTGGTCAACGATTATCGCAAACTTAATGATGTCACCCGCAAAGACCATTTTCCACTACCGTTCCTTGACCAAATTCTTGAGCGTCTTTCCGGTCATCCTTTTTATTGTTTTCTCTACGGTTTATCGGGATTTTTCCAAATCCCCATTTCCCCCGAAGACCAAGAGGAAACAACTTTTAATTGCCCCTTTGGCACCTTCGCCTATCGAAGAATGCCATTTGGCCTCTGCAATGCGTCGGCTACATTCCAAAGATGTATGCTAGCAATTTTTGGTGAGCTAGTAGAAGATATTATGGAAATATTTATGGATGACTTTTCGGTATTCGGATGCTCATTCCCGGATTGTCTTCATAATCTCGATCGTGTCCTCCAGCGATGCGAGGACACGCATCTTGTTTTAAATTGGGAAAAGTGAAACTTTATGGTTCGAGGAGGTTTGGTCCTCGGCCATAAGATTTCGATTAAGGGGATAGAGGTCGATAAGGCCAAAGTAGAAATCATAGAAAAACTTCCTCAGCCGACTAACATAAAATCTATTAGGAGTTTCTTAGGCCACGCGGGCTTTTATAGGCGCTTCATTCAAGATTTTTCAAAAATAACAAAGCCGCTTACTCACCTCTTGGAAAAGGAATCACCTTTTGTCTTTAGTAGCGATTGCGAGTCTGCTTTTAATTTTATAAAACAAAAACTTATCAATTCTGCAATTCTAGTGGCCCCTAATTGGTCCCTTCTGTTCGAAATCATGTGCGACGCTAGTGATATTTCCTTAGGAGCCGTTCTTGGCCAACGCGTAGAAAAACATTTTCATCCTATTTATTACGCTAGCAAGATGCTCACTTCCGCACAAGTGAATTACACGACGACGGAAAAGGAACTCTTAGCCGTCGTTTTCGCTTTCGATAAGTTTCGCTTGTATCTTACGCTATCTAAAGTTATCGTTTTTACCGATCACTCCGCCCTTAAATATCTATTAGCTAAAGCCGACGCGAAGCCCCGCCTTCTTCGATGGATTCTCCTCCTACAAGAGTTTGACTTGGAGATCCGAGATAAGAAGGGCGCGGAGAATCTAGCGGCAGACCACCTCTCCCGTTTAGAAAATCCGGGTGCGGAAGCGCTCGTCGAATCTGAAATAAATGACAGATTCCCCGAGGAACGCCTTCTCGCCATTCGTTCGTCTTCGTCATCTTCGCCTTGGTTCGCAGATTTTGTGAACTACTTAGTCGCGCGGGTACTTCCAAAAGATTTTTCAAGTCATCAAAAGAAAAAATTCTTTTCCGACTTGAAAAATTTCTTTTGGTATGACCCCTTTCTTTTCCGTATCTGCGCGGACCAAGCGGTTCGAAGATGCGTCTCGGGAGTGGAGTGCACACAAATATTGAGGCACTGCCACGAGGGACCAGCCGGGGGCACTATCAAGCCAACCGGACCGCTAGGAAGGCGCTAGAGGCGGGCTACTTTTGGCCCACTCTCTTCAAAGACGCGCACAATTTTGTGCGCGCATGCGATAGCTGTCAGCGGTCGGGTAACATCTCACGTCGTGACGAGATGCCCCAAAATATGTTTTTAGAATGCGAAGTCTTCGATTTATGGGGCATAGATTTTGTTGGCCCCCTACCTCCTTCTTATAAAAATTCTTATATTTTAGTGGCGGTCGACTACGTATCACGGTGGGCGGAAGCGCAGGCTCTCCCCACCAACGATGCGCGAGTCGTCGTTACATTTCTAAAAAAAAAAATTTCTCGCTTCGGAACGCCTCGCGCAATTGTTAGGGATAGGGGAACGCATTTCTGTAATGCTCTAATGACTAAGACGTTAGCTAAATACGGAGTCAAGCACAAGCTTGCCACCCCCTACCACCCGCAAACAAGTGGCCAAGTTGAGGTAGTAAATCGAGAGATAAAACGCATATTAGAAAAAACTGTTTCACTTAATAGGAAAGATTGGTCCTCTAAGCTCGACGACGCATTATGGGCGTATCGTACGGCGTACAAAACCGCTACCGGTTGTACCCCGTTTCGATTAGTCTATGGCAAAGCGTGCCATTTACCCGTAGAACTGGAGCACCGCGCACTTTGGGCATTAAAACTCTTAAACCTCGACTCTAACTTAGCCACTCAAAATAGAAAACTGCAACTAAACGAGCTCGATGAATGGCGTGCGAACGCTTACGAGAGCAATAAATTCTATAAGGAGCGTTCTAAGTTTTATCACGATCGAAAAATTAAAACCCCCAAAAAAATTTCTCCGGGCGATCTAGTCTTTCTTTACAATTCACGTCTTAGGATTTTCCCGGGTAAGCTAAAATCGCGATGGTTCGGCCCCTTCAAGGTTGAAGAGGTTTGGCCATATGGGACCATACTCATCTCCCACCCCGAAAAAGGCACTTTTAAGGTGAACGGTAATCGGTTAAAGTCTTATATAGCGGGCGACCCTGTGATCAGTAGGAGCGAAACCATAACCCTTCTCCATATATAAACTCGCCACTATAGTCAAGCTACGCGACTATAAACAAAGCGCTCCTGGAAGGCACCCCACGTCTATCTTTTTTACGTCTTTATTTATTATGTTTTCTATTTTTCTAATAAATGCAGGGTTTCTAATGGGCTTCCCCGAGCGCGGATTAGGGACGTTTTCTGCCCCCCTCTTTTTCCTTTTTTGTACATATACCTACTGTCTTGTTCCTCATGCTTAGCATACAACATTGGGGACAATGTTGGATCTAAGTATGTGGGTGTTTTCGTATTTTCGTACTTTCTTTTTCACATACAAAAAAAATAAAACAAAAAATTTAAAAAAACAAAACTTCAAAAAATATAATATAACACAAAAAAAATCAAAAATTTTAATTAAAAATTTTGAAGTTTCATTTTTGAAACTTTGACTTATTTTTGACTTTGTCCGCGAGATCCGGCTCATCGAGCCATCCAAATAACGAGTCATCTCGCGGCAGCATTTTTGTATATTTTTGTAAATATTCTTGTAAATATTTTTTGTAAATAATTTTTGTAATACTTTTTGTAAATATTCTTTCTCTTGCCCCTCTCCCTTTTTCCCTCTCATCCTTGTAAAATTTTTTTTTCTTTTTCCCAAATTTTTGTAAATAGAATGAAAATTTCATTAAAAAATACAAAAAAATTCACAAAATATAAAAACACAAAAAATTAACAAAACTTAAAAATCCAAAAAAAAATTTTTACTTTCGCATTTTTTTTCTTTCTTTTTTGTACGTATATATTAATGATATAAATACAAAAATACAAAAAAAGAGCATAACTTCAAAAAAAAAAAAAATATGTGAGTTATGAAACAAATAAATCAAACATCTCATTCTTAAGTTTCTTGTTATCCAAAAATTTAGTTTTGAGTTTATTTATATGCGAATTTGATCAATTCTTTGTTCACTATTCATTTGTTAATTATAGATTGAAAATCTAAATAGCCGGGGTTAAGTTTTAAAGAATTTATTATACTTTGTTAAATATAGGGGACTCGCTTTAGACACTACTTCTAATTTTTCATAGATAGGAGCATGTGTACCATGTTAGAAAATAACGACTATAGAATTCAATTATGCTTGCTTTTAGCTTTCTGAAAAATTGGAACGTACAATTTATAAAGGTTGCTCTCAATTATTTTTTAATTAAAAATCTAGTTCTCTTTTCTCCCCTTACCTATCATAACCTACTTGGTATGATAAAAATATTTCCCCAAAAAGAAAAAAAAAGATCTTATGTCAATGGGAATAAGATTTCATTCCGTAAACATAGGCACCCAATAAATTAAAAGATTATACGTTACGGAGTAAGAGGATAAAATTCATTACTCCAACACATATACATTGGGTTATTATTTTTATTTATGAAGAAGAAAAATTTTTATGTTAAGGAAAATAAGATTTCGTTTTCCTTTAACATCCAAATCAAAAAAAATGGAGGTTCAAGAAAAAAAATAACCTCGTCTCAAAATCCAAGCATCTTTATAAACCAACATCAACCCCCCTTAGCCAATTTCATGACTCTAGAATTAATTCAAAAATCTTTTTGAGAGCATAATTCGTAAATTGCATTATTTCCGATAACACTCCTATAAGCTAAAGTTCGTATAACTCCAAACTATTTTCTGCTAATCTAACCAATACAATTATTGCTTTCTATTTGATTACATCAAGAAGTCTTTTGGCCAAAACTTTAGCCCTATTTAAATCATCTAAATAATTTTAGGACATAACTCTTATACCCCGTATATTTTTATTTTGATCTCTCTTATAATTAATTTAGCGGTAGCAGAACTTAGCGTTTTTTATTATTCCTTATAAGTTCACCTCAAACTTTTGCTCTGGAATAGCAAAAGCTTAAGTATGGGGGTGTTTGATGAGTTGTAAATATACCTATATTTTTGTATTTTATTTAAGTTAATTTTGTTTATTTTTTATCTTTTTTATTAGTTTTATTCAATAAATTGCTTATTTTTGTAAATATTATTTCTAACTTAGCTTTATTTTTATTCCAAAAAAATTCCAGAAAAATTCCAGAAAAAGTCAAAATGTTGACTGACACGCCAGTGTCACATGACATACATGCCCGTGTCATGCCCTCGACGATCGCAGACCACAGGTTGCCAGCTCGACGATCGGCGATGATCAAACAAAGCTCGACACGCCCCCCTGTCACGCCCGTGTCAAGGTGTGACACGGGCGTGACCCCGCCACCTGGCCCGACGTGATGCGCGCGACTTTGTGGCCGGACCGCACCCAGATTGACCTCCCTGACACGCCCTAGTCACGCCCGTGACTGACACATGTCACGCCTGTGACCTAGGGCGTGACCGCCACGTTTTCAGCCGAAGTCAACTTTCCAGTCAAGTCACCCGATCAGCTCATGAATAGTGTCGACACGCCCCCCTGTCACGCCCTAGTCACTGGCGTGACCAACCCGAAAATTTGCCTATAAATAAGAGCTTCCAGGAAGCTTATTCTGCCACTTTTTTGGTCCATCTTACTTAGGGGAGGTGCTGCCCGTTTGGCTTCTATGCTATGTAAGGAGAATTTCTCCCCTATCTTTCTTAGTTTGTATTAGGTTGTTTGTTTTAGCTTTTCATGTAATAGCCTTTTATTCAATAAAATGGTAGATTTTCTATCTTGCAAAGTTGAAATGTTCAATTTGAAGCGCCTTCTTAAGTAATTTTTTCGTTCCCTTTTTGTGATTCTCTTTTTATGTTTTCTTTTTAGCTTTCATAACTTAGTTAGATTTAGGATTTATCGGCATTTCTAGCCGTTGTGCCGTCCGTTTAATTTTCATTCTCCGCACTTTTTAGCTTTAGCTTTTTCTTCTTTATCATTTTCATTCATATAGGTTTTATAAAAACTCCCCTAAAAGTGTTCGTTTTTATTTTCTTTAACTTAGGCTCTTAGGAATGTAAAACTTCTCGTTCCTTTTTAGTTTTATTCTCACTTTTTGGAGGTTTTATAAAAACTTATGAATAAAAATGTAGTCGTTATAATTTTTCGTCAACTTCATTTTAGCTTTTTAATTTCAAAACTTTTTAGTCCCTTTAATTTTTATTTTTACTTTTTATGCATTTCTACCGCATTCTAGCGGTAGAAATGCAGTTGTTCTAATTTTTCGCCAACTTTCATTTTGCGTTTATTTGCAAAACTTTTCGCTCCGGTTAATTTTTATTTTCACTTTTTATGCATTTCTACCGCATTCTAGCTGTAGAAATGCAGTTGTTTTAATTTTTCAGCAACTTTGTATTTCTTATTTTTGCAAGCTTGTGTGCGTGTATGAGTTAGGTTTTATTGCTTTATTTCAACTTCTGTAGAGTGCGCGTGTGCGTATGCATTTATTTCCGCCTACTCGTTAAGAGTTAAATGGCGCTCTGCTTTCATTTCCTGCCCACTCGTTTGAGTGGGACTTGTCTTTTTACTGCTTTCATTTTCTTCCAACTCACTTGAGTAGGAAAACTTTGTGTGGGTGTATGTGTTTTCATTTCTGTAGAGTGCGTGTGTGTGTTTTACTTTCAAGTAGAGTGCGTGCGTGTATGAGATAAATTTACTCCCGCCCACTCATTTGAGCCGGGACATGCAATTTTATCGCTTTCTCAATTATGTAGAGTGCGTGCGTGTAGGAGATAACTTTACCGCTTTATTTATCGCTTTCTTCAATTAAGAAGAGTGTGTGCGTGTGTGCATTTATTTCCGCCTACTCATTTGAGTAGGGCTTGCTTTATTTAATTTTCTTTATGGTTTTGAAGTGTGCGTGAGTGCCTGCATCAATTAGCCTTCAATTTATCTAATTGTCCTATTTTTCGTGTTTTCTCTTATAATTGTTCAGTGCTTAATTTAACACTCACGCTTCACCTAAAAACATAAAGCCGTCCCCATACCGATGAGTGGCTAATCTCTTTTAGCCTTCGGCATTGAAGAGCATTGGGAGAAATAAAATGATTTGAAATAATTAAAGAACTTTACTTTTATTTTAATTTAAGGACTTATGGTTTGCCCCGGGTTAACGATGCATAGGACCACATAATCGATTTGTGGGCTCTATTTCCGTTATCCATACGCAATGCCGAGAGGCTACACGTATGGACCGATCCCCCTTGGGTAAAGAGAACCGCGTACGCCCCCTCGAAAGAGGAGAAACGTAGTTCTGCCGGATTGGGTTCCCCACCCAATAGCGGGGTTCTTAGCGTAATGCAGGCGTTAAGGGGAATCCTTCGTCGGACTAACGTTCGGTCGAATAGCCTTAGCGCCCAGGTGAGCGATATCCCTAGACCAAGGTGAGCTCATGTTCTTGGAACCTCCACGGCCAAGTGCCTTTTATTAATTTAAAAACAAAGTTTAATAATTGTTGAGAATTATTTTAGTCTTAATCCGATTCGATGCCGAGCGTTAACCCGTCATCGAACTAACTTAGCAAAATTCAGCTCTCTTTCTTTCCGTTTTAATTAAACTAAAAAATTCCCCCCTTACTGATAGTAAGATAATAGTGTTCCTGGAAGAGTAGTTATAATCAATGCGTCCCCGAGAATAATACGACCTCGGTATTTTCAAGAATACCGAGTACTACTTGCGATAAGTGCACTTGCCTCCTCTCGTTAGAAAACTCGATCTTCTAACCGGCCCGCGGAATCTGACCATTTCGAACCAACCACAGTCGGTCTCTGTTCCATGGCCATCAAGTTTTTGGCGCCGTTGCCGGGGATCACGGTTGTTATATTGAATCCGGGACTCTATTAATTTTACTTTATTTTTAAATAAAGAATTTTATACAAAAAAATCCATCCCCCTTTCATTTTTTTAGGGTGTATGACCCGTGGACAACCTTCGAGTTCTGAAAATCTTGAATTCGACCCCGAGATCGACCTCTCTCTTGCGCGTATCCGATCTCTCCGTCGAATTCCCTTTTTAGACCCCGCAGAATCTATCGGAGAACCCTCTTCTTCTTCTATGGACGACCCGAATAATGCCCAACCTGCCGAGCGTACTATGTCTTACTACGCTCGGCCCAACTTGGATAATACGGGGTCGAGTATTGTTCGGCCCGCTGTGGCCAACAATAATTTTGAAATTAAGTCAAGTGTGATTCAAATGATCCAAAATGCCATGCAGTTCGACGGACTGCCGGATGAGGACCCCAATAATCACTTGTCTAATTTTCTTGAGATTTGCGATACTTTTAAAATTAATGGTGTCACTGATGACGCCATTCGTTTGCGCCTTTTTCCCTTCTCTCTTAAGTCCAAGGCTAAGGCGTGGATACTCTCCCTCCCGCTGGGATCCATCACGTCCTGGGCGGAGTTGGCAGAGAAATTCCTTAGGAAGTATTTTCCGCCCGCGAAAACTGCAAGACTGCGGGCGGACATATCTTCGTTCGTCCAAAACGACTCCGAGTCTCTTTACAAGACTTGGGAACGCTTTAAGGAGTTTCTCCGCCGGTGCCCGCACCACGCTCTGCCAACGTGGTTGCAGGTACAAATTTTTTATAATGGACTGAATAGTCAGACGCGTCAAATGATTGACGCGGCTGCCGGGGCACTCTGAACAATAAGACCCCTGAGGCCGCCCAGGCCCTTTTTGAGGAAATGGCGGTGAACGCCTACCAGTGGAATGTCCCGCGGCGCCCCCTAAGCAGGAGGGCATTTTTGAAGTGGATGCCACTGCTCAGCTAGCCCTCCAAGTGGAAAGGCTAACTAAGCAGGTGGCGGAGATGTTTGTTGCCTCCTCCACTCCGCCTTGTTTTCTCCCCCCCCCCCCCCTCTAACGTCTGCGTAGTCGACGAATTCGTGGACTACATGGGAAATCCGGTGCGTCCCTCATTTCAAAACAACCCTTATAGTAGCCACTATAATCCGGGTTGGAGGAACCATCCAAATTTCTCCTGGAGCAACCCGAACAACGCGCAGCGTCCCCCTCCCCCTCCTTTTGCGCCAACATTTCCTCCTCCCCTTCCTATGAAGCCATCCCCGGTGGAGGAAAATTTTAATCGTTATGTCGCGTACAACGAGTCCAATATCCGGAACATCACCGGATCGCTAAAAAATTTAGAACTCCAGGTTGGACAGCTGGCGCGACTTATGTCGGAACGCGCCCTGGGGGCACTGCCAGGGAACACGGAGCCCAATCCAAGGGAAACCGCCAACGCTATAACCCTTTGTAGCGTTAAGGAGGTGGTCGATCCAAAATGGATCGATCCTCAGGTACATAATTCACCTCCAACCCCTCTTCCCTCTTCTTCGATTACGCAAACCTTACCGATTTTTAACGACAAAACTATTTTAAACAAGGCGTTGCCCTACCCGCATAAGTTAGATAACGAGCGAGTAAACGCGCAATATGAAAAATTTATTTTATTACTTAAACAAATTCATATTAATGTTCCTTTTTGCGAGGCTATCTCGCAAATGCCTAAATATGCGAAATTTTTAAAAGAACTACTTTCTAATAAATGCAAACTCGAGGATATTTCGCATATATCTCTCAACGCTGTCTGCTCGGCGGCTCTTACTAGTAAATTGACCTCAAAACAAAACGACCTGGGACGGTTCTCCATCCCGTGCCTTTTTGGCAATGTATTAGTAAAATACGCCTTGGCAGATTTAGGCGCGAGCATTAATTTGATGCCGTTCTCGCTCTTCCTGCATTTAGGTTTGGGTACTCCTGCTCCTACCAATATGCGCATCCAACTAGCGGATCGCTCGATTAGGTTCCCCATCGGGGTTGTTGAGGATGTCCTTGTCCGAGTAGACAAGTTCACCTTCCCGGTGGACTTCGTCATCTTGGACATCGAGGAAGACGCCAACGTACCAATAATACTTGGTCGCCCTTTCCTCGCGACCTCACATGCGTTAATCGATGTAAGTAATGGTCAGCTTCTCCTTCGGGTAGGAGACGACCAAGTTACTTTTTCTATTAACTCCTCTATGGAAGACTCATCGCCGAGCGATGATTTCTGCTTTTCTTTAGATTCTTTTTATGGAGATTGTTCTTCTCCTATTTTCGAGTCCGAGTTTTTAAACGAAAAGATTTTTTCTCTCGAAAATTTTTATTGCGATGAGGACGCGTCTACGAACATGCCTTTTGAACCAATTGGTTCAAAAGACTTTAGCACTAAAACCTCACTAGAAGAACCGCCCATCCTAGAACTCAAACCATTACCCGAATCCCTAAAATACGCCTTTTTGGGGAAAAATGATACACTCCCGGTAATCATTTCTTCGTATTTAAGCGATTCGGAGACCTCCGATTTATTGGAGGTTTTGCTTAAACAATGCCACGCAATTGCGTGGCAAATTTCTGACCTAAAGGGGATTAACCCTTCTTTCTGCACTCACAAAATTTTCTTAAACGATAATTGCCGCAAAACCATTCAGCCGCAGTAGCGTCTTAACCAAAACATGAAAGTCGTCGTGAAAGCTGAGAAAATTAAATTATTAGATGCGGGGATTATTTATCCCTTTTCTGATAGTGCATGGGTTAGTCCCATTCATGTCGTGCCCAAGAAGGGCGGTCTAACCATAGTGGCGAATGAGCACAACAAGCTCGTCCCAACTCGTACTGTTACGGGTTGGCGTATGGTCATCGATTATCGCAAACTTAGTGATGCCACCCGCAAAGACCATTTTCCACTACCGTTTCTTGACCAAATTCTTGAGCGTCTTTCCGGTCATCCTTTTTATTGTTTTCTCGACGGTTTATTGGGGTTTTTCCAAATCCCCATTTCCCCCGAAGACCAAGAGAAAACAACTTTTACTTGCCCCTTTGGCACCATCGCCTATCGAAGAATGCCATTTGGCCTCTGCAATGCGCCGGCTACATTCCAAAGCTGTATGCTAGCAATTTTTGGTGAGCTAGTAGAAGATATTACCAAAATATTTATGGATGACTTTTTTGTATTCGGATGCTCATTCTCGGAATGTCTTCGTAATCTCGATCGTGTCCTCCAGCGATGCGAGGACACGCATCTTGTTTTAAATTGGGAAAAGTGTAACTTTATGGTTCGAGGAGGTTTGTTCCTCGGCCATAAGATTTCGATTAAGGGGATAGAGGTGATAAGGCCAAAGTAGAAATCATAGAAAAACTTCCTCAGCCGACTAACATAAAATCTATTAGGAGTTTCTTAGGCCACGCGGGCTTTTATAGGCGCTTCATTCAAGATTTTTCAAAAATAACAAAGCCGCTTACTCACCTCTTGGAAAAGGAATCACCTTTTGTCTTTAGTAGCGATTGCGAGTCTGCTTTTAATTTTAAAAAACAAAAACTTATCAATTCTCCAATTCTAGTAGCCTCTAATTGGTCCCTTCCGTTCGAAATCATGTGCGACGCTAGTGATATTGCCTTAGGAGCCTTCTTGGCCAACGCGTAGAAAAACATTTTCATCCTATTTATTACGCTAGCAAGACGCTCACTTCCGCACAAGTGAATTACACAACGAAGGAAAAGGAACTCTTAGCCGTCGTTTTCGCTTTCGATAATTTTCGCTCGTATCTTACGCTATCTAAAGTTATCGATTTTACCGATCACTCCGCCCTTAAATATCTATTAGCTAAAGCCGACGCGAAGCCCCGCCTTCTTCGATGGATTCTCCTCCTACAAGAGTTTGACTTGGAGATCCGAGATAAGAAGGGCGCGGAGAATCTAGCGGCAGACCACCTCTCCCGTTTATAAAATCCGGGTGCGGAAGCGCTCGTCAAATCTGAAATAAATGACAGATTCCCCGAGGAACGCCTTCTCGCCATTCGTTCGTCTTCGTCATCTTCGCCTTGGTTCGCAGATTTTGCGAACTACTTAGTCGCGCGGGTACTTCCAAAAGATTTTTCAAGTCATCAAAAGAAAAAATTCTTTTCCGACTTGAAAAATTTCTTTTGGGATGACCCCTTTCTTTTCCGTATCTGCGCGAACCAAGCGGTTCGAAGATGCGTCGCGGGAGTGGAGTGCACACAAATATTGAGGCACTGCCACGAGGGTCCAGCCGGGGGCACTATCAAGCCAACCGGACCGCTAGGAAGGCGCTATAGGCGGGCTACTTTTGGCCCACTCTCTTCAAAGACGCGCACAATTTTGTGCGCGCATGCGATAGCTGTCAGCGGTCGGGTAACATCTCACGTCGTGACGAGATGCCCCAAAATATGTTTTTAGAATGCGAAGTCTTCGATTTATGGGGCATAGATTTTGTTGGCCCCCTACCTCATTCTTATAAAAATTCTTATATTTTAGTGGCGGTCGACTACGTATCACAGTGGGCGGAAGCGCAGGCTCTCCCCACCAACGATGTGCGAGTCGTCGTTACATTTCTAAAAAAAAAAGTTTCTCGCTTCGGAACGCCTCGCGCTATTGTTAGTGATAGGGGAACGCATTTCTGTAACGCTCTAATGACTAAGACGTTAGCTAAATACGGAGTCGAGCACAAGCTTGCCACCCCCTACCACCCGCATACAAGTGGCCAAGTTGAGGTAGTAAATCGAGAGATAAAACGCATATTAGAAAAAACTGTTTCACTTAATAGGAAAGATTGGTCCGCTAAGCACGACGACGCATTATGGGCGTATCGTACGGCGTACAAAACCGCTACCGGTTGTACCCCGTTTCGATTAGTCTATGGCAAAGCGTGCCATTTACCCGTAGAACTGGAGCACCGCGCACTTTGGGCATTAAAACTCTTAAACCTCGACTCTAACTTAGCCGCTCAAAATAAAAAACTGCAACTAAACGAGCTCGATGAATGGCGTGCGAACGCTTACGAGAGCAATAAATTCTATAAGGAGCGTTCTAAGTTTTATCATGATCGAAAAATTAAAACCCCCAAAAATTTTTCTCCGGTCGATCTAGTCCTTCTTTACAATTCACGTCTTAGGCTTTTCCCGGGTAAGCTAAAATCGCGATGGTTCGGCCCCTTCAAGTTTGAAGAGGTTTTGCCATATGGGACCATACTCATCTCCCACCCCGAAAAAGGCACTTTTAAGGTGAACAGTAATCGGTTAAAGTCTTATATAGCGGGCGACCCTGTGAAAAGTAGGAGCCAAACCATAACCCTTCTCCATATATAAACTCGCCACTATAGTCAAGCTACGCGACTATAAACAAAGCGCTCCTGGGAGGCACCCCACGTCTATCTTTTTTACGTCTTTATTTATTATGTTTTCTTTTTTTCTAATAAATGCAGGGTTTCTAATGGGCTTCCCCGAGCGCGGATCAGGGACGTTTTCTGCCCCCCCCCCTCTTTTTCCTTTTTTGTACATATACCTACTGTCTTGTTCCTCATGCTTAGCATACAACATTGGGGACAATGTTGGATCTAAGTATGGGGGTGTTTTCGTATTTTCGTACTTTCTTTTTCGCTTACAAAAAAACAAAACAAAAAATTTAAAAAAACAAAACTTCAAAAAAATATATATAACACAAAAAAAATAAAAAATTTTAATTAAAAATTTTGAAGTTTCATTTTTGAAACTTTGACTTATTTTTGACTTTGTCCGCGAGATCCGGCTCATCGAGCCATCCACATAACGAGTCATCTCGCGGCAGCATTTTTGTATATTTTTGTAAATATTCTTGTAAATATTTTTTGTAAATAATTTTTATAATTACTTTTTGTAAATATTCTTTCTCTTGCCCCTCTCCCTTTTTCCCTCTCATCCTTGTAAATTTTTTTTTTCTTTTTCCCAATTTTTTGTAAATAGAATGAAAATTTCATTAAAAATACAAAAAAATTCACAAAATATAAAAACAAAAAAAATTCACAAAACTTAAAAATCCAAAATTTTTTTTTTTATTTTCGCATTTTTTCTTTCTTTTTAGTATGTATATATTAAAGATTTAAATACAAAAATACCAAAAAAGAGCATAACTTCAAAAAAAAACAAAACAAAAAAACAAAAAAATTTTTATGTGAGTTATGAAACAAATAAATCAAACATCTCATTCTTAAGTTTCTTGTTATCCAAAAATTTAGTTTTGAGTTTATTTATATGCGAATTTGATCAATTCTTTGTTCACTATTTGTTTGTTAATTATAGATTGAAAATCTAAATAGTCGGGGTTAAGTTTTAAAGAATTTATTATTCTTTGTTAAAAATAGGGGACTCGCTTTAGGCACTACTTCTAATTTTTCATAGATAGGAGCATGTGTACCATGTTAGAAAATAACAACTATAGAATTCAATTATGCTTGCTTTTAGATTTCTGAAAAATTAGATCGTACAATTTATAAAGGTTGCTCTCAATTATTTTTTAATTAAAAATCTAGTTCTCTTTTCTCCCCTTACCTATCATAACCTACTTGGTATGATAAAAATATTTCCCCAAAAAGAAAAAAAAAGATCTTATGTCAATGGGAATAAGATTTCATTCCGTAAACATAGGCACCCAATAAATTAAAAGATTATACGTTACGGAGTAAGAGGATAAAATTCATTACTCCAACACATATACATTGGGTTATTTTTTTTATTTATGAAGAAGAAAAATTTTTATGTTAAGGAAAATAAGATTTCGTTTTCCTTTAACATCCAAATCAAAAAAAATGGAGGTTCGAGAAAAAAAATAACCTCTCCTCAAAATCCAAGCATCTTCATAAACCAACATCAAGCCCCCTTAGCCAATTTCATGACTCTAGAATTAATTCAAAAATCTTTTTGAGAGCATAATTCGTAAATTGCATTATTTCCGATAACACTCCTATAAGCTAAAGTTCGTATAACTCCAAACTATTTTCTGTTAATCTAACCAATACAATTATTGCTTTCTATTTGATTACATCAAGAAGTCTTTTGGCCAAAACTTTTGCCCTATTTAAATCATCTAAATAATTTTAGGACTTAACTCTTATACCCCGTATATTTTTATTTTGATCTCTCTTATAATTAATTTAGCGGTAGCAGAACTTAGGGTTTTTTATTATTCCTTATAAGTTCACCTCAAACTTTTGCTCTGGAATAGCAAAAGCTTAAGTATGGGGGTGTTTGATGAGTTGTAAATATACCTATATTTTTGTATTTTATTTAAGTCAATTTTGTTTATTTTTTGTCTTTTTTATTAGTTTTATTCAATAAATTGCTTATTTTTGTAAATATTATTTCTAACTTAGCTTTATTTTTATTCCAAAAAAATTCCAGAAAAATTCCAGAAAAAGTCAAAATGTTGACTGACACGCCCGTGTCACATGACCGACACGCCCGTGTCACGCCCTCGACGATCGCAGACCATAAGTTGCTAGCTCGACGATCGGCGATGATCAAACCAAGCTCGACACGCCCCCCTGTCACGCCCGTGTCAAGGTGTGACACGGGCGTGACCCCGCCACCTGGCCCGACGTGACGCGTGCGACTTTGCGGCCGGACCGCGCCCAGATCGACCTCCCCAACATGCCCCAGTCACGCCCGTGACTGACACATGTCACGCCCGTGACCTAGGGCGTGACCGCCACGTTTTCAGCCGAACTCAACTTTCCAGTCAAGTCACCCGATCAGCTCATGAATAGAGTCGACACGCCCCCCTGTCACGTCCTAGTCACGGGCGTGACCAACCCAAAATTTGCCTCTAAATAAGAGCTTCCAGGAAGCTTATTCTGTCCACTTTTTTGGTCCATCTTACTTAGGGGAGGTGCTGCCCGTTTGGCTTCTAAGCTATGTAAAGAGAATTTCTCCCTATCTTTCTTAGTTTGTATTAGATTGTTTGTTTTAGCTTTTCATGTAATAGCCTTTTTATTCAATAAAATGGTACATTTTCTATCTTGCAAAGTTGAAATTTTCAATTGGAAGCGCCCTTCTTAAGTAATTTTTTCGTTCCCTTTTGTGATTCTCTTTTTATGTTTTCTTTTTAGCTTTCATAACTTAGTTAGATTTAGGATTTATCGGCATTTCTAGTCGTTGTGCCGTCCGTTTAATTTTCATTCTCCGCACTTTTTAGCTTTAGCTTTTTCTTTTTTATCATTTTCATTCATATAGGTTTTATAAAAACTCCCATAAAAGTGTTCGTATTTATTTTCTTTAACTTAGGCTCTTAGGAATGTAAAACTTCTCGTTCCTTTTTAGTTTTATTCTCACTTTTTTGGAGGTTTTATAAAAACTTATAAATAAAAATATAGTCGTTATAATTTTTCGTCAACTTCATTTTAGCTTTTTAATTTCAAAACTTTTTAGTCCCTTTAATTTTTATTTTCACTTTTTATGCATTTCTACCGGATTCTAGCGGTAGAAATGCAGTTGTTCTAATTTTTTGCCAACTTTCATTTTGCGTTTATTTGCAAAACTTTTCGCTTCAGTTAATTTTTATTTTCACTTTTTATGCATTTCTATCGCATTCTAGCGGTAGAAATGCAGTCATTTTAATTTTTCAGCAACTTTGTTTTTCTTATTTTTGCAAGTGTGTGTGCGTGTATGAGTTAGGTTTTATTGCTTTATTTCAACTTCTGTAGAGTGCGCGTGTGCGTATGCATTTATTTCCTCTTACTCGTTAAGAGTTAAATGGCACTCTGCTTTCATTTCCTGCCCACTCGTTTGAGTGGGACTTGTCTTCTTACTGCTTTCATTTTCTTCCTACTCACTTGAGTAGGAAAACTTTGTGTGGGTGCGTGTGTTTTCATTTCTGTAGAGTGCGTGTGTGTGTTTTACTTTCAAGTAGAGTGCGTGCGTGTATGAGATAAATTTACTCCCGCCCACTCATTTGAGCCGGGACTTGCAATTTTATCGCTTTCTCAATTATGTAGAGTGCGTGCGTGTAGGAGATAATTTTACCGCTTTATTTATCGCTTTCTTCAATTAAGAAGAGTGTGTGCGTGTGTGCATTTATTTCTGCCTACTAATTTGAGTAGGGCTTGCTTTATTTAATTTTCTTTATGGTTTTGAAGTGTGCGTGAGTGCCTGCATCAATTAGCCTTCAATTTATCTAATTGTCCTATTTTTCGTGTTTTCTCTTATAATTGTTCAGTGCTTAATTTAACACTCACGCTTCACCTAAAAACATAAAGCCGTCCCCATACCGATGAGTGGCTAATCTCTTTTAGCCTTCGGCATCGAAGAGCATTGGGACAAATAAAATGATTTGAAATAATTAAAGAACTTTATTTTTATTTTAATTTAAGGACTTATGGTTTGCCCCGGGTTAACGACGCATAGGACCACATAATTGATTTGTGGGCTCTATTTCCGTTATCCATACGCAACGTCGAGAGGCTGCACGTATGGACCGATCCCCCTTGGGTAAAGAGAACCGCGTACGCCTCCTCGAAAGAGGAGAAACGTAGTTCTGCCGGATTGGGTTCCCCACCCAATAGCGAGGTTCTTAGCATAATGCGGGCGTTAAGGGGAATCCTTCGTCGGACTAACGTCCGGCCGAATAGCCTTAGCTCCTAGGTGAGCAATATCCCTAGACCAAGTGAGCTCATGTTCTTGGAACCTCCACGGCCAAGTGCCTTTTATTAATTTAAAAACAAAGTTTAATAATTGTTGAGAATTATTTTAGTCTTAATCCGATTCGATGCCGAGCGTTAACCCGTCATCGAACTAACTTAGCAAAATTCAGCTCTCTTTCTTTCTGTTTTAATTAAACTAAAAAATTCCCCCCTTACTGATAGTAAGATAATAGTGTTCCTGGAAGAGTAGATATAATCAACGCGTCCCCGAGAATAATACGACCTCGGTATTTTCCCGAATACCGAGTACTACTTGCGATAGGTGCACTTGCCTCCTCTCGTTAGAAAACTCGATCTTTTAACCGGCCTGCGGAATCTGACCATTTCGAACCAACCACAGTCGGTCTCTATTCCGCGGCCATCAGAGTACTTCCAAAATACCCAGGAAACTCTGTGTAAGCTCCTTGTGTCGTGTACGCTGCGTGAGCTATATGCTCTGAGTAAGCTGTGTGCTGAATAGGAAAGAGAAATTTGACCCGCGTCAAGATGTGTGTTATTGACCAGTTGAATAACTGGAAAGTGCTGACATGTACCTGCATTATGAGAGATCGATTGGTGGCAATGCAATGTGGGGCTGCTGGCCAAATCCCGGGTTGTTACACTACAATGGTGGGTCGATCTAGAATGCTCAATTATTGCCGTGAGGTTAACACCACTGATTGGGATGGGGAAGGGGGTCTCCAACATGTGTGTTGTTGTAGACTAATGCCCCATAACCAACAAGTTAAGAACCTCTAATTGGTGGTGGTACCAAGGATAATTTGGTATACCGTAAGCGTGCTCTGAGTGCACGGAGCGTCTGACACTGAGGCCGGCATATGCGATGATGTTGTGCGTGAGAGCACTTGTTATGATATATAAATATATATGATGTGATTGTGATGCATGCAGGGAAGGAACCACTGCCCCGGGTAAGAGGTAGGGTCGTTATAATTGGTCAGCTGAATGCTGACCGTTGCTTTGTTTATCACCCTTGGGGTGGATGTACATTTGTAGGGTCTGATGGGCTGAATTGGATTGAGCGGGCTGAATCCCTTGCTGCTTGTAGGCCCTTGAAGGTCGTGCGAATAATTATATTTTCATGTGTGGTCGGCCTGCGTGCCGATGTATGAAACCACACTATTAAGAGAAAAATGTAAGGCCTTAAGGCCTTGAGCGTTTGTGTTTTTGAATACATTCCTGGTGATATATATAAATGTGTTGTTTATATATTTAGTGGACATTAGATATGATGAGTTCTTACAAGTTAAAATTTTTTGCTATAATGTTTTGAGTTAAGATGCGAGTGGAAAGTAATTTTGATATTCATACGTGATTCTGCCATTTATCTGTGAAATATGACATGGAGCCCCGACCGGACCCTCTGTTATATTCCATGTGATGGATGGAGGCATTACACATAGTACCTAGGAGTCGCGGGGGCGAGGCGGGATTTTAGTTGGCTTAGTCTTTTGACTAACGGTCAGTGGACCAAACATTTCAGGGGCTCTAGATGGGGGACAGGAAGCAGCAACATGAGATACAGCACCAGCGGAGTACGGTGCACATGGAGGTTGGCCAGTCTAGTACATGATCACCAGCCTCTGGCTCCGTGAGTATTACCTTAACTTAGCTTATGCGAGAGGGTTGTAGTTAGGATTTGTTGTATCGGGCATAAGCCCAATTATCTTTCTATTTTACTGATTTGTTTCAGTACTTTCATTATCATGTGGACATTGTTGTGATATCTATTTCATATATTATATGTGGTTGTGGACTTGACGTATAGTCTTTTATCTGTAAACTTTTATTCTTTGGTGATCCTTAAGGCCTGCAGGATCGGCATTTTGTAGTGACGACCTTGGTATCGCGCTAGGGTTCGAAGAAAATAAACGCAACCGAACTAGCAACCCAATGAGGCAAGTATACCTATCGAATTGTAGCTAGGGGACACAAGTGTCGTATTGAAATCCGGGAACTGTTGGCTAAGCTTACTCACACGAACGCTATTATCTTATCGACGGAAAAACTAGGGTTTTAGAAAATCTAAGTGCAGGGGAGAAAGTAAGGCTATACTAGAAAGAGAAACACTGCAATTAAGTAAAGCTGTTAAGCAAACAACTAAGCTAGAAAGGAAATTACTGCAGGTAATTAAAGAGCACAAGATAGGAGACTACTACGAGAGGTAGGAAATATGAAATGGAAATGCACCCGATCAAGATTCACCTCAGCTAAAGACGATTAAGAAAATGCGATAAAAATCTAAACTTAATAGGATAAGGGTCCTTGACCGTGGAGGTTCCTAAAGCTTGAACACGCTTCTCTCGAAGTCGTGCCCAACTGAGTTTAGGAAGGTCCGACCGACTTTCGTCTAAATCGGAGGCCTAAAACTCGCTTTACGCGGTGAACCCCACTATTGGATTTTACTCCAATCTGGGAGATTTGGACGTCTGCCTCTCTCGAGGGGTGCGTACAACTCCCTTTACTCTTGAATGCTCACTTCATTCTTTCGGCCTCTCGGCTAGCCCAGAATGAAAGCAAAGGCGGAGAGTATATATCGAAAATATACCCCCAACCCGTGATTAATCAAGAGTAATTCAAGGCCCTAACCTAAAAAGAAAAGATTAATTAAAACATCATAACATAATCGCTCTAACCTCGGATCATCAAGATCGAGTACAAGGAGGATTAGTTAATCATAATGGAGTGGAGGGGGGGAGATGAGTAGAAAAACATAAGAAAAACACAAGTTAAGGGAAGAACAATTTTATTAATGAAAAAGGGCAAGTTACACTAATGAAAATAAAATTACAAGTGCATGAAAATTAAACCCTATTCTAGCCCTACATTAAGCACTAAGCAAGAAGAAAATTACAATAAAAGCTAGAACAAACTAAGATTAAACTAGGGTTAAACAAAAAGTACAAAGAGAGGGGAGAGAGAGAGAGAGAAAGCATGAAAAAGGATCAAGAAACAAAGGGGCAGCACCTCCCCCACTCAACCAAAGCTTGCTGAAATGGGGAGGAGGGGGGCTCAATTTATAGAAAATTTCTCGGGTTGGTGACGCCCTCCGACACGCCCTAGGGGGGGGCGTGTCAGGGGGCGTGACAGGTACAGATTTGACCTCGGGCTCTGGATTCTGGCGGGAGGGATGATTGCTTCGGTACGTCGGTGGTCACGCCCTAGGTCACGCCCGTGACAGGGGGCGTGACAGGCATGTCATGTCCAAATCATTGGTCGGAAATCCGTCAGTCACCGAAAAAGGAGGGTGTCACACCAATGTCACGGGCGTGACATGGGGCGTGACAGTACTATTTGCGTGCTGAGGCGGAAGGGCATTTAATGCGGCGGCAGCTTTGCGGCAGAGGGCGACACGCCCCTGGTCACGCCTGGTGACACGCCCAGGGAGGGCGTATCAGGGGGCGTGACAGCGGTTTCTGATCGTTTTCTGTCCCCTCCAGCAGGTGTCCTCGGGATCGGGTGACACGCCCTAGGTCATGCCCAGGGAGGGTGTGACAGGGGGGCGTGACAAGTCATTTTGGCAATTTTTCTGGAAACCTGCAAAAAGACAGGAAAAAGTTAGTGGCAATAAAATTTACATAAAAAGGATAAAAATAAACTAATAATAAACATAATTTGTACAATATAAAATATAAAATACGATAATAGTTTAGGCTACAAAACGTATTATCAGACCTTCCCGAGAGTCGGTGTCACCGCAAAACGGCAATTCTTGGCATAAGACCCCGGTAACATAGCAAAAAAAGGGGTCTTACAGGGAGGTTGTTCAAAAAGGACTTAATAGTCTGAACAAATCTCTAAGAGTAGCTACAGATAATCTTTATGGGTTCAGGAGAGAACCATAAGGAGTTGAGCTCAATAAAGCATCCAGTCTACAGGAAAGAGAATTTTGGGATTTGGAAAAAGAGGGTCAGACTATTCATGAAAGCATCTGACCCAAGGATCTTCATTACTATCCAAGAAGGACCGTTCATCCCCATGAAGATCGCTATCTTGGATGCCAATGTACAAACTCCTAAAAAGCATACTGATATGACCAAGAATGAGGTCATCCTAGCAACCATGGACAAGAGGGCACAAAACATAATTGTTAGTGTCATTGATGACTCTACATTCCAGAACCTTGTCCATTGTAAGGCAGATAAGAAAATGTAGGAGACCTTGATTGTATACATGGAGGGCACTGAAGAAGTTAGGGATGATAGGAAATCTTTTTTTATTCAGGAATATGAGGCCTTCAGACAAAGAAAAAAAGGAAAGTGTAGTTGATTGCTATGAAAAATTCTTTCAGAGTGGTCAATGAGCTGAGGAATTATGGGAGGGTCTTCAGTAATTATGAGTTGAATGATAAGTTCCTAAGATCTCCAACCAGAGACTAGGACACAAAGATTTGCGCAATCAGAGAAGTGGCCAAGCTTGTTGAGACTCCTCCTCACACTTTGTTTGGAAAGCTGCTTTCTTATGAGATGCAGATAACTGCCAGGAAGGAGGAGGAGACCACCATCAAGTCCCATGAAAAGGAGAGTTGTTGCGCGCTAGGGTTTGAAGAAAATAAACGCAACCAAACTAGCAACCCGATGAGGCAAGTATACCTATCGAATTGTAGCAAGGGGACACAAGTGTCGTATTGAAATCCGGGAACTGTTGGCTAAGCTTACTCACACGAACGCTATTATCTTATCGACGGAAAAACTAGGGTTTTAGAAAATCTAAGTGCAGAGGAGAAAGTAAAGTTATACTAGAAAGAGAAACACTGCAATTAAGTAAAGCTATTAAGTAGAACGATTACTACGAAGGGTAGAAAATATGAAATGGAAATGCACTCGATCAAGATTCACCTCGGCTAAAGACGATTAAGAAAATGCGATAAAAATCTAAACTTAATAGGATAAAGGTCCTTGACCGTGGAGGTTCCTAAAGCTTGAACACGCTTCTCTCGAAGTCGTGCCCAACTGAGTTTAGGAAGGTCCGACCGACTCTCGTCTAAATCGGAGGCCTAAAAGTCGCTTTACGCGGTGAACCCCACTATTGGATTTTACTCCAATCCGGGAGATTTGGACGTCTGTCTCTCTCGAGGGGTGCGTACAACTCCCTTTACTCTTGAATGCTCACTTCATTCTTTCGGCCTCTCGGCAAGCCCAGAATGAAAGCAAAGGCGGAGAGTATATATCGAAAATATACCTCCAACCCGTGATTAATCAAGAGTAATTCAAGGCCCTAACCTAAAAAGGAAAAGATTAATTAAAACATCATAACACAATCGCTCTAACCTCGGATCATCAAGATCGAGTACAAGGAGGATTAGTTAATCATAGTGGAGTGGAGGGGTGGAGATGAGTAGAAAAGCATAAGAAGAACACAAGCTAAACAAGAACACTTTTATTAATAAAAAGGGGCAAGTTACACTATTGAAAAATTAAAATTACAAGTGCATGAAATTGAAATCCTATTCTAGCCCTACAAGTAGCACTAAGCAAGAGCAAACTTACAATAAAAGCTAAGACAAACTACAATTAAGCTAGGATTAAACAAAAAGTACATAGAGAGGGGGAGAGAGAGAGAGAGAGAAAGCATGAAAAAGGATCAAGAAACAAAGGGGCAGCACCTCCCCCACTCAACCAAAGCTTCCTCAAATGAAGAGGGGGGGGCTCTATTTATAGATTTTTTTCTCGGGTTAGTCATGCCCTCCGACACGCCCTAGGGGGGGCGTGTCAGGGGGCGTGATAGTACTATGTTGACCTCGGGCTCTAGATTCTGGCGGGAGGGATGATTGCTTCGGTATGTCGGTGGTCACGCCCTAGGTCACGCCCGTGACATGGGGGCGTGACAGGCACGTCATGTCCAAATCATTGGTCGGAAATCCGTCAGTCACCGAAAAAGGAGGGTGTCACGCCCATGTCACGGGTGTGACATGGGGCGTGACAATACTGTTTGTGTGCTGAGGCGGAATGGCATTTAATGCGGCGGCAGGCTTTGCGGCAGAGGGCGACACGCCCATAGTCACGCCCGGTGACACGCCCAGGGAGGGCGTGTTAGTGGGGCGTGACAGCAGTTTTGACCGTTTTCCTGTCCCTTCCAGCAGGAGTCCTGGGGATCGGGTGACACGCCCTAGGTCATGCCCAGGGAGGGCGTGACAGGGGGGCGTGACAGGTCATTTTGGCCAATTTTCTGGAAACCTGCAAAAAGACAAGAAAAAGTCAGCGGCAATAATATTTACATAAAAAGGATAAAAATAAACTAATAAAAGACATGATTTGTACACTGTAAAATATAAAATACGATAATAGTTAAGGCAACAAAACGTATTATCAAATTCCCCCAAGCTTAAGCTTTGCTTGTCCCCAAGCAAAAAATATAAAAACTAGATATTTATAAAAAGGACTAATCAAAAAGTTCTAATTATGCCTACACAAGTACTATGCAAAATTCTTAGTATGGAAAAGGTGAAATGTAAGTCTAAAACAATTATTTAGGTATAGTAAAACTTTTATAAACTTTACTTAATAAAAACAAATCATCCAAAATTTTAACGAGATTTTTTAAATGGACTTAAGCAAAGCAACAAAAATGGAAAACACGCATTGAGTTGTTACTGGATCCAAGCAACGCATTATAATTATATCAATTTAATTATCAAAAATCTAGGTTTAAATCTAAAACTAAAACTGATTTACTTTTTTTCTTTTCTTAGTTGTTAAATAAAAATCAAAAAGCGTGAATCAAAAGGACTTAAATAGGACAGAAACGTTTGGTTTAGGAAAATGATTAGGAGTGGAATTCAAAGATAAATGTGAAGGTTTTAAAATCACACTAAATCAAAGCAAAGAGTTTCAAAAACTTTCATAAAAATATATACACATTTTTTTTTCTTTTTCATCATCCTTTTTTTTTCTTTTTTTCAAAACAAAGGCCATAAATATTTTTATTTTCTTTTTGAGTTGGCCAAACAAAAATAAACATCACTTTCGAACATACTTTTTTTTCGAAAACCTTTCTACCACAAAAATCACAAAATACCCTATCAAAATCGTCAAAATAATTTATGAAACTCAAAAAGGCTAGTGCGATTCGATAGGTTGGAAATTTTTGGCTTTGGTGAAACTGAAATGAAGGGAGGAGCTATCAAATGAAATCGAAAAAAGGCTCAAAAACGGCTAACTAGTGGTAAAAGTTTTTAGGTTGGCAGAAAAGCTCAAACGAAAACAAAAACGGCCTAAATCATTTTCACGCTTTTGAATTTATTTAAAACAAAGGTTTGAAAATTTTCAAAAAGCGAGTCCTAGATAATAAAAGAAGATTGATGAAATTAACTTGAAAATAGAAATAATAGGTGACTTGGATCGTTCACATCTACTACGTTATTCAAAAGTTGACTTTACAAAAATTATTCAAAAACAAAAAAGAAAATAGTGGATGATGAATTTTTGAGAAAGTAAAGGAAATAAACAACGAAAAACCATAATAGAAATGCGAGTTTTAGAAAAAATATTTCACCTTAACATGCTACCGTGAATTAGAAACACAGCATGGCCAACATTTTACTTGTGAAACATAATTAAAAAGGACGATTAGAAATATTATAATTAACTAAGTTGTTTATAGGAGATTTTGAGTAAAACAAAAACAAAAACTAGGGGTACTATTGAAATATCAAAATGTCTAAACAATTCAAAAACACATATATTTTTTTTTTAATTTAATTTTGAGAAATATTCTCTCTCTTTTTTTTTGAATTTTAAAATTTTTTTTTCTTTTTTTTTTTTGGAATTTTAAGATATTCATTTTTTTTTATTTTGGAAATATTTAATATATACAAAAAGAAAATATTTACGCTAAGCAAAAATGAAGGAGGAAGTCCTCCCCCAAGCTTAAAACAGACATTGCCCTCAATGGCTAAAGAAGGGGATTGGAGAAGGAGAGAAAAATAAAGTACAGAATTGAAAGACAGAATTGAAATACAGGTACTTCCCCGGATTTATTTGCTGTGAAAGCTGAGTGATGCCGCTCCTCCGAATGTCTTCTTTGGATTTTGTGATGGATTCAGCAATGTTGGAGCAGGCGATCGCAGAAGCATCAGCTTGTCGGAGCCGTCCGAGGCAAAAATTGTAAAATAAAGAAAACAGAAAAAGATAACTTGGGTTGCCTCCCAAGAGCGCCCTTTGGTTAAAGCGTCGTTGAGCTCGACGCATCAAAAAATAATTTTGTCCAAAAATATTGTAATCCCGAAATAAAATTGTCTTTAGCAAAAAAAAAATAAAAGTTCAAGATTAAAGTTCGTGAAGCAGAAACTTAATAATGTTTGGACTGACATCATCATCACCAGAAAAATAGAGTTTAAGACGCTGATCATTCACTTTGAAATTACCCTTATCAGGGTGAGAAATTAAAACAGTTCCATAAGGAAATACTTCTAAAACAGAAAACGGGCCAGACTAGCGAGATTTTAATTTGCCCGAAAATAAACGTAAACGAGAATTATATAAAAGGACTTGGTCGCCCGACTTAAAGTTTTTAGGGTGCCTTAAGTGTTTATCGTGTAAACGCTTCGTCCGCTCTTTATAAAGTTTATTATTTTCATAAGCATAAGAGCGCCACTCGTCGAGTTCATTTAGTTGAAATTTTCGAAGGTCACCGACTGAGTGGGGATCGAAGTTTAAAAATTTTAAGGCCCAAAAGGCGCGGTGTTCTAACTCTACGGGCAGATGGCACGATTTTCCATAGACCAGCCGATACGGCGTACATCCGAGGGCGGTTTTGTACGCTGTTCGGAAGGCCCATAGAGCATCGTCAAGTTTGGCTGACCAGTCTTTTCTAGAAGTTGAAACAGTCTTTTCTAATATTCTTTTAATTTCTCTATTAACTACTTCGACTTGTCCGTTAGTTTGGGGGTGGTAGGCAGTTGAAAGCTTATGTATAACGCCGTATTTGGTAAGGATTTTTGAAAATTGTGCGTTACAAAAATGGGAACCCCTATCGCTAACGATTGCGCGTGGCGTACCGAATCTAGAAAATAATCTTTTTAGAAACGTGACTACAACTCGGGAGTCGTTCGTAGGAAGAGCTTGGGCCTCAGCCCATCGTGAAACATAATCAACAGCAACTAAAATATATTTGTTTCCGAAGCTAGAAGGAAGGGGGCCAACAAAATCAATTCCCCAGAGGTCGAAAATTTCGCACTCTAAGAAATAATTTTGCGGCATTTCATTTTTATTAGAGATGTTGCCCGACCGTTGGCAACTATCACACCTGCTCACAAAGGCTTGCGCGTCCTTAAACAGGCTAGGCCAGTAAAAACCCGCGCAAAGCACCTTATGAGCGGTGCGAGCAGCTTGATAGTGCCCACCTGTCGGGCCTTCATGCAAATGTTTTAGAATATCAATTCCTTCATCAAAAGAAACACATCTCCTTATCACTTGATCCGCACAAATTTTGAAAAGATGTGGGTCTTCCCAGAAGTAGTTCTTCAGCTCAGAAAAGAATTTCTTCTTTTGCTGAGAGGAGAACTCCTTTGGGAGTACCCGGGCCACTGGATAGTTGGCGATGTGCGCGAACTAAGGAGAAGTAGATGTATTAAATAAAAGCAACTTCTCATCAGGAAAATAATCATTAAAAGATTTTTCATTTAATTTTTCTATAAAGGGGTTGTCTAATCTTGATAAATGGTCGGCGGCCAAGTTCTCGGATCCACGCTTATCACGGATCTCTAAGTCAAACTCCTGGAGGAGTAAAACCCAGTGAATCAAGCGAGGCTTGGCATCCGTTTTGGCAAGAAGGTACTTGAGGGCCGAGTGGTCCGTAAAAACAATGATTTTTGAAAGAGTAATGTAAGGGCGGAATTTATCAAACACAAATACTACAGCTAAGAGCTCCTTCTCGGTTGTGGTGTAATTTTCTTGTGTAGATGTGAGGGTTTTACTAGCATAATAGATGGGGTGGAAGTTTTTAGATATGCGTTGACCTAATATGGCTCCCACCGCAAAACTACTCGCATCGCACATAATCTCGAAAAGAAGGTCCCACACCGGAGCTATCATAATCAGTGCGTTAATTAACTTTTCTTTAATTAATTCAAAGGCAGAAATACAAGAGTCATCAAAAATGAATGGAGCGTGTTTTTCTAAGAGATGGGTGAGGGGCTTAGTGATCTTGGAGAAGTCCTTTATAAAACGACGATAAAAACCAGCGTGGCCTAGGAAACTTCTTATAGCTTTTATGTTTGTAGGCGGCGGCAACTTCTCAATAACTTCTATCTTGGCAACGTCTACCTCAATACCTTTAGCAGAAATTTTATGACCCAAAACTAACCCTTCCCTCACCATAAAATGGCATTTTTCCCAATTTAGGGCAAGGTTAGTTTCTTCGCATCGTTCTAAGACTTTTTCGAGGTTTTCTAAACATCTATCGAAGGAATCGCCGAACACGGAGAAATCGTCCATGAATACCTCCATAATGCTTTCTACGTACTTGTCAAATATTGCGAGCATACATCGCTGGAATGTAGCTGGCGCATTGCATAATCCAAACGGCATTCTTTGGTACGCGAAGGTGCCGAAGGGACAAGTAAACGTAGTTTTCTCTTGGTCCTCGGGAGAGATGGGTATTTGAAAGTACCCCGAGAGGCCATCGAGAAAACAATAAAAGCTATGGCCGGAGAGACGTTCTAAAATCTGGTCGATAAACGGTAAAGGAAAGTAGTCCTTGCGGGTGGCGTCATTTAACTTACGATAATCTATGCACATACGCCAACCCGTCACCGTCCGCGTCGGGATTAATTCATTATTCTCATTACTAACTACGGTTATCCCTCCCTTTTTTGGAACAACCTGAACGGGGCTAACCCACTTACTGTCCGATATAGGGTAGATAATTCCTGCGTCTAATAGTTTCATAACCTCGCCCTTGACTACTTCTTTCATGTTTGGGTTTATACGGCGCTGAGGTTGGATAGAGTTACGCGAATTATCTTCCATTAAAATTTTATGGGTACAGAAAGATGGGCTTATGCCCTTGATATCAGAAATTTGCCAAGCAATAGCCCGGCGATGCTTACGTAGAACTAGAAGAAGTTTATCGTTCTGCGTATCCGTGAGTTAGGCCGAAACGATAACTGGTAACTTGGAGTCTTTTTCTAAGAAAGCATACTTATGGTGTTCGGGAAGTTCTTTAAGTTCTAGGGTAGGGGGTTCTTCATAAGAGGATTTTGAGATACTTTCTTCTTCAAAAATAATATCTTCATAAACTTTTTTATAAGGAACATAATAAGGGGTGGGGCTAGCAGCTAAGACGGCTTCTTGTAGTGATTCAGTGGGAAGAAAAGAGGAAGAACAAAAATCAGAAAATTCTTTTTCAAACTCAGAAAGACAATAAGAAGATTCATCACTTCCTTGCAGTGATTCCGTTGTAAGAGAAAAGGAGCAAAAAGTAGAAAATTCTTTTTCAAAGTCGGAGAGGCAGTAGGAAGAATCATCACTCACGGCGTCTACGAAAAAACATGAGTCATCGTTCGCTAAGGTGTTCTTCATCGAAGGGGTGATAAAAAATGTGACTTCGTCGTCGCCTACTCGAAGAAAGAGCTTACCATTGCTTACGTCAACGATGGCTCGGGAGGTGGCAAGGAAGGGTCGGCCAAGGATCAGGGGAACCTCGACGTCTTCTTCGATGTCCAAAATGACAAAGTCCACCGGGAAGATGAACTTGTCGACTTTCACTAGAACGTCCTCCACTATCCATAACGGGTACTTGACGGATCTATCGGCTAGCTAGATACTCATACGCGTGGGGTTAAGGCTACCAATCCCTAACTTTTTGAACAACGAAAAGGGCATCAGGTTTATACTTGCGCCTAAGTCGGCTAACGCGTGTTTAACAAAGAGATCACCGAAGACACACGGGATAGAGAAACTACCCGGGTCACTGATTTTCTTCGGCAAACCGTTTGTTAAAACAGCGGAGCACTCGGCATTTAGCATGGCGTGCGAAAGATTCTCTAACTTCTTGTTTGTGAGGAGGTCTTTAAGATATTTGGAGTATTTCAGCATCTGCGAAATAGCCTCGTGGAAGGGAAGATTAATGTGGATTTGTTTGAAGATTTCTAAGAAGCGGGAGTACTGATCATCTTGACGTTGTCTATTAAGTTCAGAGGGGTATGGAGGAGTTGAATTATTTTTGAAGATGGGTGGTGGAGTGAGATTATTTTCTAAAATAGGGGTGATTACTTCTTCAGCAGATGGCGGAATTTTTAAAACGGGAGCGGAGCTTTGATTTTTAGAGGCGGGAGCGGAGCTTGCCTCGGGCTCTTCACTTACCATACCGGAGACTTGCTTCCCACTCCGAAGAGTTATAGCTTTCGCTTGCTCTCTCGGGTTGGGTTCGGTATTGGAAGGAAGAGACCCTATGGGTAGCTCAGAAATTATTTTCGCGAGCTGTCCTACTTGATTTTCTAGACTTTTTACGCTTCCGGTTAACGTTCTTATAGTGGCGTCATTTGTGGTGATATATTTAGAAAGTAATTCCTCCAAGCTTGGAGGTTTTGGGTAATTTTGAAGAAGTGGTTGTGGTGGTGGTGGTGCAGAAAAATCATTTTGCGGGGGTGGGCGCGTCGCATTCGATGGATTACTCCATGAAAAGTTCGGATGATTTCTTAAAGCAGGGTTATAACTATTCGAAAAATTAAAACCAGGCGGATGAAAATTCGCAGCAGAAAAATTATTAAAAGCAGTTCTAGGCATATTATTAACATAATCTAAATGTTCTGGAGTAGGGGTTGCAGATTCCCATACCTGAGGGGCGGAGGCAGCAGTCATCTCCGTTATCTTTTTGCTTAGGATTTCTACTTGCAGAGCGAGCTGGGAGACGTTGTCCACTTCATAGATACCTACAGGCTTGTTCGGGCGGGACCCAGGCACATTCCACTGATAAGTGTTCATGGCCATGTCCTCAAAAAGCTCAAGAGCGGCTTCCGGGGTCTTATGATTTAAAGTACCGCCAGAAGCTGCGTCTATCATTTGCTTCGTGCTTTGATTTAGCCCGTTATAAAACGTCTGCACTTGTAACCATACAGGCAGCGCGTGATGTGGGCATCGTCTTAATAATTCTTTAAATCTCTCCCAGGTTTCGTAAAGGGTTTCAGAGTCTATTTGTCTGAAGGCAGAGATGTCGTTCCTAAGTTTTGCAGTTTTAGCTGGCGAAAAATACTTCGCCAAAAATTTTTCAGTTAATTCATTCCAAGTGGTTATGCTATTTTTCAGAATTGTGTTAAGCCACTGCTTAGCTTTAGTTCTTAGAGAGAAGGGGAAGAGTCTCAGCCTGATCGCATCATTTGTGACACCATTTATCTTGAAGGTGTCGCAAATTTCAAGAAAGCTAGCTATATGTGCGTTCGGATCTTCATCTTGAAGTCCGTCAAATTGCACATATTGCTGCACCATTTGAATTATGCTAGGCTTTAGTTCAAAGTTATTATTTGCTATAGCAGGGCGGACTATACTCGATTTTGTTACCTCGAGGTTCGGTCGTGCATAATAGGACATAGTCCTTTGCATGGCCTCATCTACGTTGGGTTCTTCCATTCTTAAAGTAGCAAATGACTCGGAGTCCTCAATCGGCACTTGGATAGTAGGACCTTGAAATCGTGATCTTCTCCGAAGAGTACGCTCAATTTCGTGGTCCAAGTCCAAAATAACCGACGGACTCCCGCGGGTCATGCACTAAAAGAACGGAAAAGAAGAAGAGGAAGAGAAAAAGGATAAACTAGAAAAAAGATTAGAAATTTTTTTTCTTTTTGAAATAGATTTTTTTATAGATTAACTCCCGAACTTCCCAAGGACTACCCCGTGAAGGGTTCGCAAGGTACTAGACAAGACAGTGGCGCTTAAAGCCCTTTGCCCTTTTCGAGAGAATTAGGTGGCGTAGAAAAATTGTGAGGTTGGTTTCTATTAAGAGCGGTGATAAAATTTTTTGATTTTTTTTAAAATTTTAAAGAAAGAGGATGAGAAAGAGATAAAATTAATAGGTTCGCGTTTTCAAAATATCAACGGAAGTTGGTTTTCCCCGGCAACGGCGCCAAAAACTTGTTGCGCGCTAGGGTTCGAAGAAAATAAACGCAACCGAACTAGCAACCCGATGAGGCAAGTATACCAATCGAATTGTAGCAAGGGGACACAAGTGTCATATTGAAATTCGGGAACTGTTGGCTAAGCTTACTCACACGAACGCTATTATCTTATCGACGAAAAAACTAGGGTTTTAGAAAATCTAAGTGCAGAGGAGAAAGTAAAGCTATACTAGAAAGAGAAACACTGCAATTAAGTAAAGCTATTAAGTAGAACGATTACTACGAAGGGAAGAAAATATGAAATGGAAATGAACTCGATCAAGATTCACCTCGGCTAAAGACGATTAAGAAAATGCGATAAAAATCTAAACTTAATAGGATAAAGGTCCTTGACCGTGGAGGTTCCTAAAGCTTGAACACGCTTCTCTCGAAGTCATGCCCAACTGAGTTTAGGAAGGTCCGACCGACTCTCGTCTAAATCGGAGGCCTAAAACTCGCTTTACGCGGTGAACCCCACTATTGGATTTTACTCCAATCCGGGAGATTTGGACGTCTGCCTCTCTGGAGGGGTGCGTACAACTCCCTTTACTCTTGAATGCTCACTTCATTCTTTCGGCCTCTCGGCTAGCCCAGAATGAAAGCAAAGGCAGAGAGTATATATCAAAAATATACCTCCAACCCGTGATTAATCAAGAGTAATTCAAGGCCCTAACCTAAAAAGGAAAAGATTAATTAAAACATCATAACATAATCGCTCTAACCTCGGATCATCAAGATCGAGTACAAGGAGGATTAGTTAATCATAATGGAGTGGAGGTGGGGGGGGGGGAGATGAGTAGAAAAGCATAAGAAGAACACAAGCTAAACAAGAACACTTTTATTAATAAAAAGGGGCAAGTTACACTATTGAAAAATTAAAATTACAAGTACATGAAATTGAAATCCTATTCTAGCCCTACAAGTAGCACTAAGCAAGAGCAAACTTACAATAAAAGCTAAGACAAACTACAATTAAGCTAGGATTAAACAAAAAGTACAAAGAGAGGGGGAGAGAGAGAGAGAGAAAGCATGAAAAAGGATCAAGAAACAAAGGAGCAGCACCTCCCCCACTCAACCAAAGCTTCCTCAAATGAAGAGGGGGGGCTCTATTTATAGATTTTTTTCTCGGGTTGGTCACGCCCTCCGATACGCCCAAGGGGGGCGTGTCCGGGGGCGTGACAGTACTATGTTGACCTCGGGCTCTGGATTCTGGCGGGAGGGATGATTGCTTCGGTGCGTCGGTGGTCACGCCCTAGGTCACGCCCGTGATATGGGGGCGTGACAGGCACGTCATGTCCAAATCATTGGTTGGAAATTCGCCAGTCACCGAAATAGGAGGGTGTCACGCCCATGTCACGGGCGTGATATAGGGCGTGATAGTACTGTTTGTGTGCTGAGGCGGAACGACATTTAATGCGGCGGCAGGCTTTGCGGCAGAGGGCGACACGCCCATAGTCACGCCCGGTGACACGCCCAGGGAGGGCGTGTCAGTGGGGCGTGACAGCGGTTTTGACCGTTTTCCTGTCCCTTCCAGCAGGAGTCCTGGGGATCGGGTGACACTCCCTAGGTCACGCCCAGGGAGGGCATGACAGGGGGGCGTGACAGGTCATTTTGGCCAATTTTCTGGAAACCTGCAAAAAGACAAGAAAAAGTCAGTGGCAATAATATTTACATAAAAAGGATAAAAATAAACTAATAAAAGACATAATTTGTACACTATAAAATATAAAATACGATAATAGTTTAGGCTACAAAACGTATAATCAAGAGTATAGTGGCTCTTAAGGCTGCGAGCTCTAAGAAGAGTAAGGAGAGGATTGCCTCACCACCAAGGAAGCTAGATGATTCAGAAAGCTTTGATTCCAACTCTTCGGACAGTAATATGTCGGATGGAGAGTTTGTTTCCTTCTCAAGGTAATTTCAGAAGATTATGAAGAGGAAGTAGTGGAAGAACAATCATTCCTCCTCCTCACATTACAAGAAGGGTCAGAACAAATCCAGGAATAAGTTCTCCAAAGGAGACAACAATGATTCTAAACCCAGCAAACCTATTTTTTAAAAAATTATTTGTTATTATTGTAGTAAGCCTGGGCATGTCATTGCTAATTACCTAGTCAAAAGAAAATAGATAGCTGAGAAGAAGCATCACCACCACAAGGGAAAGAAGGAAAATACCTTCATTGCCAAGATTGAGAAGAGTTTGAGCCAAAATGACTCAGCATCTTATGACTCTGAAGAAGAAGATGATGTCTATATATGATTGTTTGTTTCTGCTGCTAAAGAGGATAAGGACTATCTAGCTCAAAGGATAGTAATTAGGGCCCCACTATCCTCAGTTTATAGTGACTATGATGAGGATAAGGAATTCGGCCTCATAGCTCTATTTGAAGACAATCAAGATAGTGCTATTCCTGATGAGGTACATTCTATCCCTAGCTCTCCCTCTATATATAAGTTTGGCTTAGACTCTGATACATCCATTTCCTCTAGTGGGGATGATGGATTAGATTCTAAAGAAGATGTCAATCAATTGATTGACAAGTATGATGCTCTCCTGGATGCTCTAAAAAGGAGCAAGAGGCTGGTCCAGAGACATTTTGAGGAGATTGTCTCTCTACGGCAAGCTGCATCCCTACAATCTGAGTCAGCACCCTTGCTAGCTCAGATGAGGAGGGAAGTCAGTCAACTGAAGAAAATCTCAATCATCCAGATTGGGACCACCAAGCTCCTCAAAGGGAAGATGCTAGTGGCTCAGTACTCCAAACCCAAATCAGTATTACCACTCATTGATACCTTCACCTCCCAAAAAAATAAGAAGAAGTTGGGTTACATTGAGAGGAACACTAAAAGAAGGAACAGGAGTAAGGGCAAGGCTACAATTCAGCCTGCCATCTCTTTTGAGATTGTTATGTTGCCATCCAACAAGTATGACCAAAAGAGTATGTATGGTCATTGGTTGCATGGAAGATCAAATAGTGTGAACAAAAATGCTCACAACTATAGTAGAAGGAAGGGCATGTGGTTGAGTTCCTTTAAGGCCCCAAATGAGGAAATTAAAATGGCCCATCATGGACCATTTGTGTTTGGTGCTCTATCCCCCACACTCAAGGATAAGGTAGTGGCCTATTCTCAAGTTTCTCCAGCAAAATCTCAGACCAAGGGTAAGTCAGTCAGTAAGCTTTACTTTGCTATCTTTGAGGTTATTAACAGTATGTCTACTATAAAGAAGACAATTGTTGGCGAAACTCAGAGTAAGTCAAGAACATCTACTGGCAGATTAACTTTCAGTCAGATTCTTACTAAAAGAAATAAGGAAAAGGCTACTACTCTCCTTTCTCAACAGACAACTATCAATAGCCAGCACTCTTCAAAGGCTTTTTAGAAGATGAGATAAAACATTCATGAGTGTTGGTACTGTGGTAAAGTGGGTCACTTTGTCATAAATTGTTGGTACAATCCTAGTGTGCCAAGGGAAAGGGTGAGACTTCCTGTCATAAGTGTTGCAGGTGGACATGTTCATTTTCAGGATAACATGAACCAAGGACCCAATCCATTTTTGGGTCCTAAGGTAATCTAATATGTGACTGTAGGTTAGTCCAAGTACCCAATGAATGCCAATTTGGCACTTGGATAGTGGATGTTCCAGGAATATGACTGGACCAAGGAGCCATCTCAAGGAATACACTCCAGTGAAGAATGGACCTAAGGTGATCTTAGGAGGTTCAGATAGAGGAGTTACCAAGGGTTATGGTATGATCACCCATGAAATAGTCTCAATTGCAAAAGTGGCTTATGTGGAAGGGTTGCAACAGAACCTGATAAGAGGAAGCCAACTATGTGATCATGGCTACGACATTGTCTTCCACAAGGATGCATGTCCAATTAAGTGGTCAAGTGACCAAGAGGTCATTTTGACAGGCAGTAGGAGTGGAAATATATATTGTTTAAACTTCTTATGTTTAAGTGTAGATTCACTAGTGTGTCTAGTAGTAAATGAGAAAATCTCTTACTGTGTGTAATGGAACAAGAGGCTTCCCCACTTGAATTACAACACCATTACCAAGCTCTTCAGTGAAGAGCTAGTTAGAAATGGACTCAATATATGATACACCAAGGAGGGCATTTACTCTACATGTCAAAAGGGCAAGCATACCAAAGCCTCCTTTAAGGGAATTGGGGCTAAGGATTCTGTGAGGTGTTTGTACCTCCTACATATGGAATTATTTAGTCATATGCCAGTTCATAACCTAAGTAGGAAAGTCTATACTCTTATGATAGTTGATGACTATTCCATATTTGCTTGGGTTTTCTCCCTAAATAAAAACTCTGAAACCCTTGATATCTTTATGACTTTTGTCAAGGCAATTCAGAATAAAAAGGACAGTTATGTGGTCAAATTCAGAAGTGACCATAGCACTGACTTTCAGTCTGATAGCATGACAAAGTTCAATGAAGAACACGAGATTCATCAAGGGTTTTCTTCTCCAAGAACACCCAAGCAAAATGGGATAGCTGCGAGGAAAAATAAAACTCTCATTTAAGCTAGCGGGGCACTTCTCTCCCAGAATACTTTTGGGTTGAGGCAGTGAACACTACATGTCATGTCTTGAATAGAGCTTCGATCAAAAAGTATCATAAAAGACTCCCTATGAGATCATGAAAGATAGAAAACCAAATCTTGTCTATCTTTGAATCTTTAGAAGCAAGTGCTTTGTGTTCAATAATTGGAAGTCCTAACTGACCAAGTTTGTTGTCAAATCGTATGGAGGAATTTTTGTTGGGTATAACAACCATAGCAAAGCCTATAGAGTCTACACCTTGAAAAATCATGTGGTAGAAGAATTTGTGAATGTAGTCTTTGATGAATCATCAATGATTAATAGTTAGCTGCCCATCTCATCTAAATCTTCCGGTGTAGAGTTGAAGATGGACAAAATAACCATCAAAGACACTCCTCCAACTGCCCAAGAAAAATATGTTGGTGTGTGCATACCTGAAGAAGGCCAAAGTACTCTGGATATAGCTGAAGACTAGCAGGATCCAACCACTGAGGTTTATGATGTTGAAGATAGAATGCCTCTTGTAGTCTTGTACTTAAGGGATCATCCCAAAAATCAGATCATCGGAGATGCTAGTCAAGGGGTTAAAACAAGGAGCAGAATCCTCAACATTACTATGTTCTCTAGCTTTCTATCTCAGGTTGAACCTAAAAGGTTTGAAGATGTCAACATAGACCAATTTTAGATTATAGCAATGCAAAAAAACTGAACTAGTTCAAGAGATGCAAGGTCTGGAAGCTGGTTCCCAAACAACAAGGACATAACATCATTAGAACCTAGTGGATATTTAGGAATAAACTTGATGAAAATGGTGTTATAATCAAGAACAAAGCTAGATTGGTTGCCAAAGGATAAAGACAAGAAGAAGGTATTGATTTTGATCAAACCTTTGTACTAGTAGCTAGATTGGAATCTATAAGATTGTTCCTTGCATATGCTGCATACAAAGGATTCAAGGTCTACCAAATGGATGTAAAGTCATATTTCCTTAATGGTGACCTAAAAGAAGAAATATATGTTGAGCAACCCTCAGGTCTTGTTAATTCTAGCTCTCCTGATTTTGTTTTCAAGCTTAGAAAAGCCTATATGGGTTTAAGCAAGCCCCTAGGGCATGGTATGCAATCCTATCTAGCTTTCTCATTGAGAATAACTTCTCAAGGGGAAAGATAGACAATACATTATTCCTAAGGACATTCAAGGGTAAGATCATCCTAGTCACAATTTATGTAGATGACATAATTTTTGGGTCTACTGATGATGGTCTCTACAAGAAGTTTACCAAACTTATGTAAGGGAAATTTGAGATGAGCAGTATGGGTGAACTCAAGTACTTCTAGGGCCTCCAAGTAAGACAGTCTGAAGATGGATTATCCATCTCTAAGTCTAAGTTCACTAAGAAGTTAATTAGAAAATTTTGAATAGAGAGTGCCTCCATAATGAAAACTCTTATGGGGTATAATGTGTCCTTAGTCAATGATGAGACTGGAATACCTGCTGATGAAACCTTATATAGAGGCATAATTGGCTCCCTCATTTACCTTACTGCTAGTAGGCCAGACATCATGTATGATATATGTGTTTATGCTAGTTAGCAAGCTTTCCCTAAGGAGTCTCACTATTCTGTAGTAAAAAGAATTCTGTGATATCTTTAGGGCACACCTGATCTTGGCCTATGGTACCCTAGGAATAATGATTTTGAACCGATTGGGTATTCAAATACAAACTTTACAGGTTATAGAGAAGACAGGAAAAGCACATCTTGCTCCTATAAATTTCTAGGTAGAAGACTTGTGTCTTGGAGCAGCAAGAAGAAAACTAATGTTGCAATATTAATAGTTAGAAGTTACTGTACTCAGGTACTATGGATCCAACATAACCTCTAGTACTACAATCTCAAGCTAAGTAGAAACCAATGTTTTGTGATTATACTAGTGCATATTGTATTGCTAGGAATCCTATGTCTCATAGTAGGACTAAGCACATAGAGATTAAGTATCATTTTATTAGAGAGCATGTGGAGAGTGAGGACATTAGTCTTGAGTTTGTCCCTATAGAAAAGCAGGTGGTTAATATCTTCACTAAGCCACTAGATGAAGTCAAGTTCAACACCTTTAAATTTGAATTGGGTATGATGAACTTGTTATAGCTTTAGTGCCTCTTCATGCATTTTTGTGGTTGTATGCAATATTGTATCTTGTAGGATATCAGACTGTCATGGACTAAGTGTCTAGGCATAGAGTGCATCAAGACAGCTTCAGGCATCAAGTGCGCTAATTTCAAGTGTCTAGGGGGCGAGTGTGTCGAGATAAATTCGAGCGTCAAGAGCATTGAGTGTGTCGAGTCCACTCAATGCATACTTCCAGGGACTTCTTTTTTGCGGCTATCTCACGGGGTTAATATCATTCGTTTATCTTTTTGTGATCATCGTATCAGGTATGCGCCTCTCCACATTCTCAAATAGGAGATAATAATAAATATAATATGTGTACTTAGAATAAAAAACACTATTCTTAGTCCTTTGTGACTTTCTCATCCCTGCACCAATCGATCATCCAAATCTACAGCATTCAAACACTTTCCATAGCACCAAAAGGATTGGATTTCATTTTTGAGGGATCATAACTAGTGTCAAATGGTTTCAAGGATGCTCTAGAGGAAGTTATTCTGGTTCTGCACTTATTCCAGGTCGCTGATCAAGAGTTCATTTTGTCCAAGCCGAGCCCTATCTGGAAGAGAGAAGAGCTAGAACATTACATGAATGCCACTGTCGACTCCTCCACAACCAGAATCAAGTCATCCATTAGTGAGCACAAGATCAAGATCCCACCTCGATGACTAAGCAAGGCATTGCACCTACAAAAGTTCAAGAAGTCTGATGAAGAAGAGTATCTTTAACAGAATGATGTGAAATCTGATCTCAAATGGTGTGGGCTTTCAAAGCACACCACAAAATTTGTGTTAAGAAAGGAGATGAATCTCCAAGGGAAATTTCTAGCTAATTTGTTTGGAAAGGCATTAATTTGCAAGATAGGGTCGCATGATAAAATCTCAAGGAAAATGTTTGAGCTTTTGACAAGGGTCATCTTTTCCAAAAGGACTGGTTGGGGCAATGTAATTTTTGATAGAATAGTTGAATGCATGGCTGAACTTAATCTAGGGAGAATTCTGTCCCTTTTCATACATGAGTCTTTTCCAAGGATCCTCAATATGAGGCTAGGAACTAAAATCTATCACATGAGGAGGATGGATTCTTAAATGTTTGACAGATATGACATAGTGTTGTAGCCTCATCTACTAATAAAGCAGGACAAAAAAAAAGAAAGCAGTACTGGTTACTGAATAGAGCTCAGGAAGCAATTCTTCTGAAAGCGGTGATGAGGAGCCACATCCTTAGCTGACTGAATCCTCTGAGGAAATAAGGAGAGACATAAGTGCTCAGGTTTAAATCTCTTCTGAACCTTCAATAAAGAATGTACAAGTCAGAGGCTCCCCATCAGAGAACATCCCAACAGAGGTGACTGATAAGGTAACTGAAGATGTTGTGAACAGAATTTGTGCAATAATTGAGGGGGAGACTGACAAGATAAATGCTCCTGTTGAGGGGGATCAAGGTCAGTCTGATATTTAGGAAAAGATGGACTCTATCCTAGAAAATATAAAGAGAACGAAAGAGCAGATTCCTACTGAGCCTGTGTGGAAGATTACCAATACTCCTGTTGAGGATGAGCAAGCTCTTGCAATAGTGGAAGAAAATCTTCTCACCCTTGCTGTTGAAGACCAGTATGTCCCCAAGGACATTGTTGAGATTGAGGGGGAGATTCACTCTGAACTCCCTGCTCTAGAAACATTATATAGCATAGATTCCTCTGATTTTGACATGGGTAATGCTGCTGCTGATGTCCATGATGATGCACACTCTTCAAAGTATGTGATGGCTAATTTAGAAGAAAGAGTTTTTGCTAGGGACGAGGATGAAGATGTTTGTGAACAAGGCACATTCACCAAGGTTGATGAAATGTCATCTTCCTTCCTAGATAAACTAAAGGGTTTGCTAGATGATTAGAGAAGACAATTGGAACACTACATTGATGATACCAAGGAAGTGAGACAAGATCTCTTAACTGAAATAAAGTCCATCAGGTTTGAATTCAGCATGCTGAAAGCCAACACTATTGCATTCTTTACAAGAGCTGCCCCTACTGTAACCTTCACTGTTAGTAAACTTCAGGAAATCGGACTGACTCAGAATGATATTCTACAGAACCAAAACAATAATTTTAGTAATATGGAAATGGTCCACAATGCTCAAAAGATATTGATGGACGCTTACAGAACTACTCTAGAAAGACGAATGGATACATGCACACAAATTCTGGATGATCATATGCTTCAAGTTAAGGACCATATTACAAAGGGAATAAACTATCTGGATGTAAAGGTTACTAGAGACAAGGAATCTCTGACCGCTGCCATATCTGAAGAAGTCAAAAAGGTGGAGAAAGGAATGATAAAGGAAAATACTGAAAATGTTGTTTGGGTAACAAATATAATCAGATGTTCATTTGGCCTTGAACAACATACATATTACAAGAGCTGCCCCTGTTGTAAATCTCAACACGACCGCCTCCATCAACCAGAACTTCGCACAAATCTCTGAACAACTCCAAAGAGAACGTCGAGACATGCTCTCTGAAGATCATAACTATACACATGATGTGTGTCATTCCAAGAGAAGTAAATTGTGACATAGGGATGCCGCAAAATTTCAAGATATCAATAGCCTCACCACACAGTGAGAATCAGAATCCAAACCGCAGCATCGTCTTATATATAATCAACCAGCCCTTTGGTGGATTCTGAACTCTTTCCTCAGCATGGGGATACTCAATTCAAGATCGACAGGTAACCAGTATCTTTTACTCCAAATAGAGAATTGCTCACAGGTAAGAGTGGAGCGCAATCGCATCGTGCAAGCTTGCGCATTGCGCTTCGAGACCCGAAAAACACAGATTAAGAAAGATATACCCTGGGTGCTCAAAGGAGCCCCCAAGCACGAACACATATAGTCTGAAAGCACACGCCTGAGTGTAGTCGTGCACACCCGCGCGCATGAAGGTGCGTGCACACCACCACATACAGTCGGTAGAACAAACGGGTATACGCACCCAGGCGTGAGCGTGATACAGTGCACGCCAACGTACGCGTGCGCGATGGGTGTGCGCTCCTAGGCATGTGTGTCGCGCACAGGTGCGCGCGCTGCCGCGTGTGGGCGCGAGATAACACGCGCACCGTACCCAAGTACACGTACGAGTGCGCGCACCGCTTAGCTGTCCCGTAAGCACGTGAAGTTGTGCACACCACCGCTCGAGATACGACGCATGTAGGAGAGCATGCCACTTCCGTGACCTGTCACGCCCGCACCTCCGTGCCTTCGACTTCGCACCTTCGTTCAACTCGACCTTCTTGCAACTCCACCTTCAATCACGTTGCCACGCACGAATCAACAAACAAGGTACCTTAGTATGTGCATTATCGCAAGCCACTCCAGCAAACTCCTATTAATTATCTACCACCATGATCGTCGAAAAAGGAGACAAAAAAGTCCTTGCACTTCTCACGCTTCGGTTCCAAGCACTGAGAATTTTTGGGACATATGATGAGGCCCTCATATATTCATAGAGAATTTACGACTGCAAATAGCCTTCCCCTGTATTCCCATTAACTTAGTGGGATCATGGGTTTGTGTTGGAGCAGAAGGAGACCAGGCGGTTTATATCTAACCGCAGCGGTGTGCCCAACGGTCTAACGGTTTGGCATAGTGGTCTAGTGGTGGATCTTAGCTAATGGTTAGGAGCAGCAGTGGCAGTCTGAGAGAAAGTCACAGCATCGGCCTGGTGGTTAACCGCAGTAGCAGTCTGGTAATTAGCGGCAACAGCGGTCTGGTGATTAACCCAACAACGGTCTGGCTATTACCCCAGTAGTGATCTGGTGATCAACTTCATAAGCATTCTAGCCGTGAACAACAACAGCGGTCTAAAGAATTATCACAACAACGGTCTGGATGTTAGCCGTTGTAGTCTGGAAGTAGCCGTACCTGGTCCAGAGACAGCCACAGCAGTAGACTGGATGTTAGCAGCAGCGGTCTTGAGGTAACTGAAGCTTGTCTAGAGAGAGCCGCAGCAACAGACTGGATGATAGTCGCAGCGGTCTAGAAGAAGTCATAGCAATCTAGAGATAGCCGCAGCTGTTTTGTGGAGTTAGACATCGTAAGAGTTCTGGAGATGCTGTTTATGTTTTGTATAGTTTGGTGGTTTGACTAAGTAAAACCGCCCTGCCCGCACGGCTTGTATTTAGTCCCACATCGATTATTGTATTCTTGCATCTGCCCCATCTTCAATAAATAATGGGGCATACCTATGTAATGATTATCTTTTTGGAGCAATAAAATTTGTGATTTATTTACCTCTTGTCCGTTTATTAGCTTATTTTTCACATAGTATCAGAGCAAATTGATCCTTTGCTCCAATAAGATTACAGTTTGTTTTTTTACCGCACCGGCTTCTTTTGGTTTGCTTCCCGCGTCGGCTTATCTGCTGTCCGTCATTTCTCTTCTTTGTTGCGGGTTTCGCATTTGGGTCGCGACATCTTCCTTATCGTTGGTGTGTTGACACTGTGATCGTGCGGAGTCTTTCTCTTCTCTATTTCTTCTTCTTCTTTACGGCGTCTATTCTTATTCATGCGGCTTCTGCTCTAGTCGCACGGTTTCCCTCCTTGCCCTCCCTTGCTGGTTCTGTTCGCGTGGCTTCTGTTCTTGTCCTGCGGTTTGCTTTGCGTCTTGTGTTTGTGCGGGTTGTTTGCTCTACCTATACGGTTTCTCCCTGGTTTCTATGGACACTCCTGTTCTATCTTATTCTACTATCTCTGCCTCTTCTTCTATTTCTACTTATTCATTTTCTGCTTCTGGTAATCTGGGAAATGCTTCGAAGCTTACAGGTCCCAATTACCCTGACTGGAGTGCGGCCTTCATTTTTTTATTGCGTTCTCAGCGCAAGCGTCATCATTTGACTGATGATCCCCCTCCTTCTGGCTCTGTTGCTTTTGATGATTAGGATGCTTCTGATGCCTTAGTGCTTACTTGGTTGGCCAATAGTTTTTCTGATGCGTGCCTTCTTGTCATCCATCATGATCCGACAGTCAAGGCTGCCTTGAATCATCTTGTCGCTTTATATTCCTAGGGAACTCAAACTTTGCGCATTTATACTTTGTATGCTGATCTCTTTGCTCGACCAATCATGACTCTTGCTTCTTCCTATCAGGAGGTTCAAGCTCTTGGTGTTGAACTTCTTCAGCATCGAACGTTTTCTACTGATCTAGCCGAGCAACACAAGCATTTTCAGGAACATCTTGTTGTTTGCTATCTTCTTCATTTACCGGACTCTTATGATATGATTCACCAGCAAATTCTATGGGAGGCGGATACTCCTACTCTGGATGATACTACTGCAAAAATTTTTCTTGTTATTACTCTTTTACAGTATCCGTTGCTTCTATCTCCGTCTCCTGATCTTGTTACTCATCCTGCTCGTCAGGACTCCTTTGGTGGTCGTAGAGGCCGTACTGGTGGTTATGGTGGCGGCTGCGGTTATTCCAAGCATCTCTATTCTCATTGTGGCCGACTTGGTCACTTGGTTGATCATTGTTGGACCAAACATCCTCATCTTCGTCCAACATCGGATGATTCCTCCAAGCATTCTACTTCTTATTCTCTAGCTACTTCTGGTGTTGCTCAGTTGGCTATGATGAGTAGGTGGCTCATTGATTCTAGTGCTACTAATCATATGACAGACAATGCTTGCCTTTTCTCTTATCTTGACAAGAGAAATTGGTTACCTCTGGTCCTTATTGTGGATGGTTCTCGGTCTCCGGTTTGTGGTTTTGGTACCGTGCACCTTACTCCCTCTCTTCAGGTACAGGACACTCTTTATGTCCCGAATTTCTCGTGCAACCTTCTTTCTGTTCTCGCTCTTTGTAAATAGTTGAATTGTGAAGCTATTTTTACTGCCTCTGCTTGTGCTTTTTCAGATTCCTCATTCCAAGGAGATGGTTTCTACTGAGACAGAGAGTGGCGGCTTGTTCCGTCTTGATACTGCTTCTGCATTTTTTGTATCTTCTTCTCTTCTTCAGTGGCATCTTCGCCTTGGGCATCCTCCTCGGATTCTTTATCAGCTTCTTCCTGATCTCCCTCGCGGAGACACTTCCCTTGATTGCGAAGCGTGTCAGTTTGGCAAGCATCACCGGGGTATATTTCTGTCTAATCATAGATGCAGTTCTTCTCATCTATTTGATCTGGTTTATTCAGATATTTGTGGTCCTGCTCCCCTTCAAACTATTGGTAGCGGTAGTTTGTACTTTGTTACATTCATAGATGACTTTTCTCATTGTACTTGGTTATATTTATTATGCGAACGCTCTGAGATTTTTTCCATTTTCTTTGCATTTTATAATGAAATTCGTACACAATTTTATACTTCTATTAAAACTCTTCGGACTGATAATGTTAAGGATTACCTTAGTTATTATTTATATCATTTTGTTTGGATCATGGCATTGTCCATCAGACTACTTGCCCTTATACTTCACAGTAGAATGGCATTGCTGAGCATAAAAATTGCCATCTCTTGGATGTGGCTCGTAGTCTTGTTACTCATATGCATGTTCCTCTCTCATTTTGGGATCATGCGGTTCTTCTTGCCTGTTTTCTTATTAATCGATTTCTGTCTTCGATTCTCAATGGCAAGACTCCTTTTTCTATTCTCTATCCTGATGGGACACCGTATCTAGAACCTACTTGTGTCTTTGGATGCACTATGTTTGTCCATTCTCCTGCTTCTGGACGTGACAAACTTTCTCCCCATTTGATCAAGTGCATCTTTTTGGGCTATTATCCGACACAAAAAGGATATAGGTGTTTTGATCCTTTTCTTCAGAGACATTATGTCTCGGTGGATGTTACTTTCTTTGAGGATTCTCCATTCTTTTCTTCTCCCTCTCCTCTTTCTGCTTCTAATGATTCTTCTTCTGCTCCAATTATATCAGCACCGCTTCCTAAGCCTGCTCTTCTTTCTCCTCCTACTAATTCTTCTATTTTCCCCGATTCTTCTCTTGATCCATTGCCACCAGCTCCCAGGCCAGTAGTCACTTCTTTGGATGGGGTTGATACTGTAGACAGGACAGATCTGGATCTTTCGATCGCTCTTTGGAAAGGTGTTTGCTCCTGCACTCAACATCCTCTTCAGGCTGTGGTCTCTTATGCTAAGCTCTCTCCTTTGTCTAGGAGCTTTGCTCTTTCCCTATCGGCAAATGTGGTACCATCCTCGTATCGAGATGTTCTTGCCATTCCTAAATGGAAGGTTGCAATGGATGAAGAGATGCACACTCTTACTGAATTGGGTACTTAGACTCTTGTTTCTACTCCAGGAGTTGATGTGATTGGCTGTCGTTGGGTATTTGTCATAAAGTTTCTTCTAGATGGTTCTATTGATCGTTACAAGGCTCGGCTTGTTGCCAAAGGTTTTACGCAAACCTATGGTGTGAATTTCTTTGATACCTTCTCTCATGTGTCTAGGATTACTATAATCCGTGTTATTTTTTCGGTGGCTGTCAACAGGGACTGGGAAATGTCTTAGTTGGATGTAAAGAATGTCTTTCTTAATGGCGATTTGCAGGAAACTGTCTATATGGAGCAACCTCCTAGGTATGTTGCTTAGGGGGAGTCCTAGGTCTGTAAATTTCGAAAGGAGATCTATGGTATATCCAAGAAATTAGGGTCTATTGTTCTATTATATCGAAGCTATGCCTTAGATCTCTTAAAAGAGATAGGTCTTCTTGGGGCTAAGCCTGTGCAGTATCCGATATTTGTTTGAGATGACAAGTGTTGGAGTAAGGACTCACCTCTTTTTGAGTATGTCACCAGGTACGGATGGCTTGTTGGGAAACTCATTTATCTGACAGTCATAAGGCCGGATATTTATTATACAGTATGAAGAGTGAGCCAGTTTATGCAAGCTACAAAGGACAGGCCTTGTAGTAAGTAGCTCGTCGTTCACATTTCACACGACTATGATTCCTCCCTTTTTGGGCACCAATTGCACTGGACTCACCCATTCGTTGTCTCTTATGGGATATATAATACTGGCATCCAAAAGCTTTATAACCTCGTTCTTCACCACCTCCTGCAACATAGGGTTCAATCTGCGTTGCGGTTGAGCTGAGGACTTGAAGTTATCCTCTAGTAATATCTTGTGCATGCAAACCGTGGGGCTAATTCTTTTGACATCTAAAATTTTACACCCAAAGGCTTTTCTATGTGACTTCAGCACTTCAACAAGACGGACTTCCTGATCAGCTGTAAGAAGATCCGAAATGATGGCAGGATGAGTTTCTTTCTCTCCTAGAAAGACATACTTCACCGTGCTACGGAGCGACTTGAGCTTGCGAGATCCATCTGAGTCAAATGGTGATTCCGCAAGAAGTTCGGGGTCTCCCACGTCACAAAACTCACCCTCAACCTCATCAGGAAGAAAAGTCTGACCGTCATCAATCTCCATAGCACCTAGCTCTGCACGGCTATCCCTTCAGGACGCCTTGTACATATCGAAAATAGTCTTCTCTGATCCTAGGCGCAACATCAGTAAACCCTTTTCTGCACCGATTATGGCTCTAGCTGTGGCAAGGAACGGATGCCCCAGAATAATCAGCATCCCATCCGCATCCTCAATATCGATGATAACAAAATCGGCCGGAAAGGACAACCCATTAACCACAACCATGAGGTCCTCATCCACTCCAACCGATTTCTTCATTGATCGATCAGCCAACTACAGAATGATATTAGTCGGCCGAAGAACACTAGAGCCTAGTTCACGGAAGAGGGATAACGGCATGAGGTTGATGGACGCCCTGGAATCACACAATGCATAACTAAGCATGGATCGCCCAATGGTACACACAATCGTGAAGCTCCCTTGATCTTTTCGTTTTACGTGCCACTCCCTCACCGCCATATTGGGGCAATCCTACCAGGCCGAAATGCTTCCGCATATCTAATAAGCCCGATTTTTATCCAGAAGATCCTTCAAATACTTCGCATAGCGTGGCACCTGTGTCAGCAAGTCGACCATGGGAATGCTCACCTGAACACCCTTCAGAATGTCCTGAAACTTTTGCTGCTGCCTCTCTTTTCTAATATTTTGCACCCTATGCAGAAATGGATGCCTTTCCCGCTAGGGTTGGACTTCAGGTGCAATAGACACTGAGGGTTCCTTGGGGGATTCGTTAGTTTCGGCTTATCCCTTTGTTTATAGGGTTGGTCCTCCGAACATGCACAATTATCCACCAGCCTATCACTTCTGAGGTTCATAGGCTTTACTATCTCGGCTGGACGGCATACCAAAAATTCCAACATTTTACAGACGGCAGAATAATATCTTGTAACTGTTGCAATATTACTGCTTGAGATCGACACCACTTTCCAACCCAGACCATAGAACGATGGATAAGTTGTTCGCTTTCCCTGGCGTTGCTATCTATAAATTGAGAGTCCCCAATTGCTTCAGGAATGGAAGGCATCTTCCACAAACTGCTGGAGCGCGCCACGTCATTCACGATCAGCCAAGCGTCAGCCATAGTCCTATTAAAGAGTGCACCTCCAGCGGCGGTGTCGAATAGGTATCGAAACTGTTCTTGAATATCGAAACAAAATGTTTGCAAGAACGGTATTCCAAACGCATTCTGAACCGAACATCTAGATTGCAGCAACCAAAATCTTTCCCAAGCCTCGCAGAGAGACTCGCAAAGGATCTGCGAGAATGTGACCAGATCTAAATTCACCTGCATCAACTGAGTACGCGAACAGTACTTTCTGAGGAATTGGACTTCATCGCACTTCCAGGAAGTTGGCTTGCTCTAGACAATTTCCCTATACCATAGTCTAGCTTTTCCAGCAAGAGAAAATGCGTAAAGCCTAATCATAGCCTTGTCCTGCACGTCCCCAGCATAGCAAAAGGTGCCACAAAGCTCCAGGAAGCTGGAAATATGAATCTCGTCATTATCTCCAGGGAGCCCCTAAAACACACAATGTTGCGAGATAAACTCGATTAGCTTCGCAGATAGCTCAAAGTTGTCCTCATCATGGTTGGAGGCTAGCTGAGGTTCCTGCATTTTGAATTAGTCGTGGACAAAATTGAACAAAAAGAAAAGAATGAGTAGAGAAGAGGACAGAACGGTCAAACCACAATCATTTTTCAAAAAAAGAGAAAGTGCACACAACGGTTGCACTCCCCGGCAATGGTGCCAAAAACTTTATGCATTCGGCAAGTGTACCGATCGTACTCAAGTAATAAAGTTGAGGCGTTTAATCCCCGGATATCGATCTCTCAAGGAGTGAAACTAGGGAATGTGATTTCTCTATTTGGAAAAGTGGTTGCAAGCATAAACGTAACAAAAGGGGGGTTTGATATGGGGTTTCCTAAGATTAACACTAATGATCATAATGCGGGTTGTCATCACCGCGTCTCTTTGGTGGATTACTCAAGAGAGTAAGACGGAAGATGGGAGAGTTAATGAGGGTCGCAATCACCTTTTCGCAACGCACGCTTCTAGCAATCACAAGAACAGCACAATCACAACTTGAATAAGTGAAAATCTAAAGTTTAACAACACTATGAAGAACTAAAATATATCAACACTTAGACATGCTGAAATATTCAAGCTATCAATGTTCTTACACATCATTCCAACACCCAAATATTTCAGAAAAAAAAAATACTACAAGTGAAGGGTGAGAGAAACAACCAAACACATGAAGACTCTCCGAGATTCACGGCCGGATTCAAGGGTTGTCAGGCCTTGTCCAGGTTTGGTCTACAGATGAAGTTCGGGGTCCAAAAGGTCTGTCACTTCCTTCAAATATCTCGTCTTCTTTGTGAATAATCGCTGGGCTGAATCTATCCGAATAACTCCACGGATGCAGCAACCTATGAGCTTGAAACAGATCTTAGAGCTTGGAGATGACAATGGAAGCCGGAGATCAAGCTTTTGCAAGCTTTTAGAGGAGAAATGGTGGCCAGATCAACTCTCCAAGGAGGAGAGAGAAAAAGGTGGTTGGAGGGAAGTTTTACCGCTTAAAGGAGCAGGAATGGAGGGCTGGAGGTGGAATGGTTCAGACTTGGTTGTAGGGAAGACGAAATCTGCACTTTAAATAGAAGCAGGTCAAAAAAATAGGCACGCATGGTTTGGCGCACGACGTGCATTATTTAACTTACAGGATAGCCTGCGGAAGGAGAAGCTTTGACCCGTGCGTTTTACTCGCACACGGATGCTTCCGCCCGTGCTTGAACGAAATCGCACGGGTAGCGACAGAAAGCTTGAATGCATGGGCAAAAAGGAAAACCGTGTGTTTTACTCGCGCATGGGCGCTATCGCCCGTGCGTGAACAAATCGCATGATTAACCACAGAATGGAATAAACAGGGAAGTTACAGGAAAATCATGTCTTTCCTTCTCGCACGGTTTGGCCAAAACCGTGCGGGAACAAAACGCATGAGTAGCCACAGACGTCACAAGAATTGCTGTGTATAACGCACGATTGCCATGAGACCGTGCAAGAACAAATTCGAACGACCGTGCGTTTTACACAGGAACTGAAAAATGAATCTTGGACATCGTGACCACTTGCACAGCAATAAAACCAAGCTGGAGCACAAGCTCCCAGCACCAAAATGCAATCATCAAGCAAAAAGAAAGAGCCATGGGGAGCACCATGTGCTTACCCCAACAACAGAAAGCGCATTTGCACACCTATGGGCCAAAACAGTGCACAATATGGTCAATGACTGTACGATGCAAATATAACCGATAACCGATTGAAATGTAGTGCAAGAGTGAGAAAATCAACCCAAATGAGTCCGAAAAACCATATAAATATATGACTCATAAGGTCCACGGCACACAATAAATCTATGCATTGTGACCCACTAATTTGCATGTCTTTATTGGTCGAGCGGACCTTCCTTTAGGTCCACTCGGCGGACCAAATTTTTTTTCGAGTTTCTAAGGGGGCCAGTTACCTTTTATAAAGAGATATATGGGTTTTTAATAAAGAGAATAGGGGGAGTTTCCAAATTGCGGGCCGACTGTTAATGGAAAAGGAATAGTTCCTTTTTAAGGCAATGATGTTTAGAACTTTATGAAAACACATTTATTGTAATATTCTGAAAATACAACACTAAAGCCATTATTCCACTATAGTGGGGGATCCTTCGTCGTCACTATGAAAATAAAGTAAGTATTTTAATTTATAAAATATTTATATTTAGAATATAAAAAAATTAATATAAAATACTTAATTTTGTATATATTTGCATAAGCTTGCCCTAAATATTACCTAACCTATTTTGACGGACCTATTTATTCAAGGACTTGTGGGTCGGTCATGCCAATGAGCCAGACAAACATGTTTGAGTAACATGCACGGAACAAGATACATGTGCTAGTAACGTACGCAACAATAACACAATTATAATCTTCTTTTATAATTCATAATGTGATAATTCCATCACACTTTTTCTAAAAAAACTCATTCAGAAAAACATGCATTTAAATGTGGATTATAACAAACCACTTATTATCTTGCAATAAATATTAAAGAATATTAAAAGATTACTTTAGAAGTGATCAACAAAACTTTTGGTAATACCTTGTCTCTAAGACAAATAAAGTAGTGTGAACGTGAAAACAATTGGGATAAAATATATACTGCCCTAAAAAAGCTCACCACTCCCATCCCCCCCCCCATCAAATTGACCTCATTTGATTCAGGATGTTACAGGCCCACAAGCTTCTGCCTGGTTCATCCTCGAACCACACCTTATATTTTATGAGGTACGTCTAACATACCATTTATAACAACTTCTCTCCACACGAGTATTGTATCGGCCTCAGGGGTACCACTCAGCCTAGATGGTCAACACTTGTATAAAATATATAAATACATAAACACACAAAAGTAATCAGTAAAAGAACGATTACCACTATCATAATGTGATTCATGCATCAATACCTTCACATCATTGTCGTAGGAGGGGAAGCGCAACATGACAAAAGGCGGTGATGGGCAGCATGAGGATAAGCCCATTATTACCCTACCTTCATATCTTATCACTCTCCCACTTTGACCACACTTCCCATCGGGCTTCCTTCCAAATCATCATCACCTACTCATCATCAACCTAATTTTCAGCCACACGGCCCTTGTTCAGAATCTGGATGAATTTCCGCATCAGTCTTCATAGCATTCGCCCTCTAATTGAGGCCCTGGCCCAACTAGCGTGCACCTTGCTAGACCTTGAGGATGTGACCTTTTGTGGGTATGAGTCTCGAGCAGTCTCATGCATAGTTCTATGCCGTCTACGCCTGTTCCAGCCACCTGTCCCATAGATCTGCAGTAACCAGTTCACCACGAGGTCTCTACGCTTTTGATGTTTGGCCTGATCTACCCAGTAGAGGAGCCACCCGAGTCTCACTAATGCACCCATGAGACCCTTCCTGGCTCGAACTTGGGGATAAGGTCGATTTTCAATGTTGGCGTATTGATATGCAGATATCTTTATTTATTTTGTAATACAGTGTTTTTGTTATGTACTGGGGCCTCCATCTATATAAGAAGCCCCTTTGGTAGTGAGAGTTATCTTTGGTGTGTAGTATAAGACTCTCTTTCGAGAGAGGAGTACTTTGGATGACTCAGTCTCAGGGGGCTTGGCAAGAGTCTATCTCTCTATTATATTCTTTATTTCATAAAATACAAGTTCGCATTTTTTGTTTTAGATCTTCATACAGCTAGAACGTATCAAATTATGCATGCAAGAACGTGTGATTTCTTAGTAGCAAATACTACCTCAAAGAACTGCAACTTCTTGTGGCTTCAATGACAGCCAAGGATCTCACAAGCATGATGTAATCACGATTATCAATTTCATCTACAACAAGGCATTGCCTTGGGGAGAATGGAGTCATCTTCCAATTATAATTTGAGGACGCAACTTCTTGGGCTTCCACAACATTCAAATTGTAATGAATACAATGACATTTCAGAAACTCAATATAAAAGAAGCAAACAGATCATTTTTCATCAAAATGGAAAAGGAGTAAACGACGTGGACGTCATCTTTAAATACGAGTGCAATGTAACAAGCATACAAGTGTAAAAGCCAAAGGTAAGCACATACACATCCAACACCCAAAAATAGACAATTGCATCAATGATCCAAAGATGGGAATGTAATATCTTCTATTTTTATTGTTGTTACCAAGTAATTCTCATGTAATAGCCAAAGGATATATATATACACCTTTAAATGATGAAAGTGGAATGAAAATTTTGAATAAGAGTTTTACCTTAGTTTCTTCTCATACTTCCATGTTCTTCTCAGCCTTCCCCGACCTCTCCTTCCTTGTCCTTCATCTATCGTAGTTATGAACACAACAAGGTTCAACCAAAATTCCTAAATGTTGTTGATTATAACAACATTCAAGCCTTTAACCCACTATAGTGGGGTCGGCTATATGGATCCTTTGTCATTATTGTGTCCAATTTTTTGTCATAATCTACCAAATGCATATGTACATCATGTCTTTCTTTATAGTTTCATTCCAAGTCTTTATTGGTCTACCCCTCCCCCGTCTAACATGCATAGTGAGTAGACTCTCACAATGCCTAACAGGTGCCTCTAATGGTCTCCTTTGTACGTGTCCAAACTATCTTAGACGAACTTCTCGCATCTTATCTGAAATTGGTGCTACTCCTGTCTCATCCCTGATACTTTCGTTCCTAATTTTATCTAATCTTGTGTGTCCACACATTCACCTAAGCATTCTAATCTCAGCAAATCCCATTTTTTCCCATGTACACAATTCACTGCCCAACACTCAACACCATAGAGCATCGCGGGTCTTATTGCAGTACGATAAAACTTGCCCTTAAGTTTTAGTGGTACTTTACGATCACATAAGATCCCTGACGCGCCTCTCCTCTTCAACCAACCCGCATTGATTCTATGTGTCACCACATTATCAATACCTCCATCTTTTTGAACTATCGATCCAAGATATTAAAAACACTCACTACGGGAAATATCTTGATCACACAACTTAGTAACAAAGTCATTTGTCCTTCTTGTACTGCTCAATTTAAGCTCTATGTACTCCGTCGTTGCCTTGCTCAACCTAAAACCCTTCTTTTCTAAAATATTTTGCCAAGATTCAAGTTTTGTGTTTAAACCCTCACACGTCTCATCAACCAAAACGATATCATCCGCAAACAATAAACACCAAGGTATTTTTGTTGGATATGTCTGGTGAGCTCATCAAAGATAAGGGTAAAGAGATAAGGACTTAAAGCTGAACCTTGATGTAATCCAACAGTGATAGGGAATTCCTGTGTTAATCCTCCAGATGTCCTCACCCTTGTCACTGAATTTGTATACATATCTTTGATTATGTCAATATATGATACATTTACATCTTTCTTTTCTAAGACTCTCCATAAGATCTCTCTTGGAACTCTATCATAAGCCTTCTCATGATCATTAAACAGCATATGCAAATCTTGTTTTCTTTCTCGATAGTTGTCAATGAGTCTCCTCAAGAGATGTATAGCTTCCATGGTCAACCTCCCTAGCATGAATCCAAATTTATTCTTCGAGATGTTAGTCTCTCGTCTTAATCATCTTTATTTTACTCGTTCTCATAGTTTTATGGTATGACTCATCAATTTAACTCCTCTGAAATTAAACTAATTTGGTATATCTCATTTATTCTTATACAAAGGTACAAAGATACATTCTCTCCATTGGTCTGGCTTCCACTTTGACTTCAGTATTTTATTGAAAAAATATGTAAGCCATAAAATTCCTTCATTTCCTAGACATTTTCATACTTCGATGGGTATATCGTCCGACACAACCATTTTTTCATTTTTCATCTTATTTAGAGCATATTTTACCTTTGATACATAAATTTTACGATAAAATGTTATGTTCTTATACTCCTTTGATTTACTTGTTCTTATAAATGTTGTTTATTACACTGAAGAAAAAAATTAAGATATGACTTACCTTCACCAAGAATAATTACCCATTGTAATTTAATGTCCTTGTATTTAAATGTTTTTCTTATAAATGTTATATTTAGTAGAAGAGCGGCGAGGAAGAGAATAACATTATCGCCAAATAGTGTAGGAGTAGCCAAACCAACGACCAAAGCCAACCATGTTGAGAAAGGAAATATGATTCAACAAGGGAGAGCAGCTTGCAGTCAGACATACAGGGGGAACCTATTTATAGGCAAAGTGGACAGTAGCCCGATGATACTGAGCGGGGACATATGATCGTTGATGATGCTGAAAGGAAGCAAAATCACCATTGATCTTCGGATGGCGGCGGCTCCTGTTGCAGACTTGAAGAAATTTTAGGCTATTCAGACGGGCCATGCTACATAAAGTTCATGCAATATGTCAAATGGAAAAAACTTCAGAGAGCTTGAGCAAAATAGGTGAAATAAGCCAAATCATTGCCAAATGCCAAAAACTGGCAGCAATATTATATCGATGATATTGCTCGAGGAAACAAACTTCAACAACAATTAAATATTGTCAAGATTGAAGCTGCACCCCAACCAAATAACTTCCAACAGTGACTTGATTTACACAGAAGCTAAAAACCAAAAGTTAATAGTTGAAATAGATAGAGAGGGAAAGATTGCCAATAACAGAGTTGCGAAAACTTGAGTAGGCATTGCAGTGATGTGATTAATGTTATTGGCAAGTGGTGTAAACCTTGCATATACTTCTTGAATCAAAAAATACAAGTATGAGTACAAATATATAGGGAGATGAGAAAGAGGAATCTCATTTTTAAGATGTTGGGTTATTACATGAGGAAGTATAAGACCTATAATGGGCCACTAAATGGGACTTTACAAGATCATTTTCTAACACCCTCCCGCAAGCTGGAGCATACAAGTCGTAGGCACCAAGCTTGGATAAGAACTGATAGTATAATGGACGAGAGAGAGCTTTAGTCAAGATGTTAGCAACTTGTCCTGTAGCGGGAACTTGCTCCAATTCTATCTTCTTTGATTGAACTTTTCTCAGATGAAGTGACAGTCAAATTCAATATACTTTGTAGGTTCATAAAATATAAGATTCTTGACAATATGTATTGATGCTTAACTATCACAAAATAAGGTCGTCGGAGATGAGAGTTTAAGTCCCAATTCATTAAGAAGACTTACAAGCCAGGTAAACTCAGAAAGAACAGTAGTCATTGCCCGGTACTCGGCCTCAGCAGACGAATGAGCAACAAGAGTATGCTTTTTGCTATGTCAGGTAATAAGGTGTCCACCAAAGTATATACAAAAACCAGTTGTAGAACGTCTATCATAAAGAGACCCAGCATAGTCGGTGTCAAAATACGCAACAATAGATAGAGAGGTAGATGGTTTGTAAATGAGTCCTTGTCCCGGAGCAGTCTTAAAATATCTGAGAATGCGCGCAACTGCTTGGAGATGAGTTGTCCAAGGAGCATGAAAAAAATGACTCACAGCCCCCACAATAAATGAGATATCAGGTCGAGTAACAGTAAGATAAATCAGCTTCCCCACCAAGCGTCGATAATATTCTTCATTTGTAAGTAGTTGGTCAGAATCAGAACCATGTGCAGAAAGCTTGAGATTTATATCAATAGGGGTGTCCGCAGGTTTGCACCCTGAGTAGCCATCATCTTGAAGAAGGTCAATACAGTACTTCTTTTGGGATAAGACAAGACCATCAGGTTGTCTTGCGACCTCAAGCCCAAGGAAGTATCGAAGATTTCTCAGGTCTTTTGTCTGAAATACTGAGTTCAAATGTTACTTGATTTATTGTATCCCTGTAGAGTCAACACCAGTAATTACGATTTGATCAACATACACAAGGAGAATCATAGTGTCTGTTGGTTGTTGACAGGTAAAGAGGGAGAAGTCGGCCGAGTTAAGTGTAAAATAAACATCGCGAACAACCTTACAAAATTTTCCAAACCAAGCACGCGGGGACTGTTTGAGACCATATTTAGACTTCCGGAGATGACATACATGAGACTCCCTCGTGGTCTCAAACCAGGGAGGTTGGTGCATATAAACAGTTTCGTGGAGATTGCCATTGAGAAAGGTGTCTTTAATATCCAATTGATGGAGGGGCCATTAAAGATGGACAGCCAAGGAGATCGGAACCTGAATGGTATGAAACCCTGGGTCATGAGGCGAGCTTTTAGGCGGTCAACAATCTCATTTACAGCTTGTTTGATAACAAATACTGACTTACAACTGACATAGGATTGGTTGAGAGGAAGAGGAACCAGATCTTAGGTCTGGTTAGCCCAGAGGGTAGTCATTTCATCATTCATGGTCGCTCTCCACCCCGGGTAATGAAGCACTTCCTGCACAGAGTAGGAATAGAAATGGAAGAAAGAGAAACGACAAATTTGTGGAGTGGCGGAGAGAGACGATGTAGAGATATATAATTTTTTAAGGGATAAGCCGTATAGGTTGATGTTGGATCAGCACGTCGCGTGATATCATCGGTATAGACAGGGAGAGGTGGTCGAGGTAGAGGAGGTAGAGAAGGTACCGAGAGTGGTGAGAGAAGAGGTGTGAGAGACCGAGTCGTGATCAGGACGAGCGGACGAGAAAGGTGGAGACAGGGTAGAAGGAGATGAGTGGAATTTTTTATCCTCAAAAAAGGTTATATCAGCCGAAACAATCATCTTGTCGTCGGTAGGAGAGTAACAGACATAACATTTCTGAGCGCGGGAGTAGCCAACGAACATACATTTGGTGGCGCGAGCAGCGAGCTTGTCAGTAGGTGGACCAAGAAGGTGAACATAACATACACAGCCAAAGACAGGACGTGTGAGAGGGAAATGAGATTTAGAAGGAAAGAGAATACTAAATGGAGAGGCAAAATCGAGTACGAAGGAAAGCGTATAGTGATGAGATGACAGGCAGTAGAAACCGAGAAGTTCCAGTATTCTGTTGGCACATGCATTTGAAACATGAGTAATCGGGCAAATCGAGAAGGTGCCGATTTTTTCTGCTCGGCCACACTTTTTTGCTGGGGGGGGGTATAAGCACATGAGGTTTGATGGATGATGCCAAACTCGGTGCATAATTTTGAGAAGGTGTGACTGGTATATTCGCGAACATTGTCGGTGTGAATGATTTTTAACGTACTGTAGAAATGTATACGCGTATTAATAAGAAAAGTACGAAAAACAAATTTCAGTTCAGTACGATCATGAAGTATATATAACCAAGTGGGATTCGAGTAATCATAAATAATGGTGACAAAATATCGATATTCAAAATCACTAGAGATTTTATAAGTTCCTAAAATATCAGAATGAACTAAAGAGAACGAAGTATCACTCTAGGTACATGTAGGAGGGAAAGAAGTACGATGTTGTTTGTCGTAGATACATGATTCACAAGTAAACTCTCGCAATGAGACATAAGTATGAGCCTTCTTGAGAATCGGGAGTGGAACATGCTCAAGGCGGTGATGTCAATCAATAATTGATACAATAGAGAAAATGGTAGGTGGAACTTCCAAGAGATAATACCTATTCGACAACCGCCCTTAACCAATGGCACTCCGCGTGAGGCGATCCTGCACAATAAAAGAAGAAGGAGAAAATGTTATATAGTAATCAAGTTCTTGAGTAAGATGACTAACTGATAGCAGATTAAAGAGGGATCCCGAAACTTGAAGAATCGAGGAGAGAGGGAGATTGGGAGTAAGCCATAGATCAACCGCGCTGGAGACCGGAGTGTTGTCGCCATTTTGGATAGTGATGAATTTGGGATAGACAGACTGTATATACTATGGTGGTCGCTGGGATGTAATGTGTTGAGTAGCACCCGAGTCCACGATCTAGTGGGGGCTATGAGAGAGATAGGAAATACCTTCAGTAGAGAAAGACTTAACCGCGCCAGACGAGCGACTGATAATGCCTTGGATTTGTTGAAGCTGGGTGCGAAGAGCATTGATATCTTTTCGGGTAGAAGAATTAGAATCCCGTAGAGTAGCACGTGTGGGTGTAGGAAAGCTATAGTAGAAGCAGTGAGGTGTGGAGGCAGATCATGCTTGGGGTAGCAGGTAGCTTCAAGATGAACTTATCAACCACAATAAGTATATTTTAAGGCAGAGCGCCCAGTACATCCTCTTCCCCGAGACGTGTGGAGGCCTCCCTGAGATGAAGAGCCACGAGTTGGGGAAGGAGTATGTAAGAGTGTCTGCTGAATGATAGCTTGAGAAAAATTTGCGTAGACCTCGGATGGAGGTGTAACCTTGAACAACATAGAGCAGACATCGTACAGTGAGGGTATAAGACCCCCCTCCAGAAACAAAAAACACGGCACGAGGGGAGTCTTATTCCCAGAACAGCTGCCTTGCGGTTGCACTAGATCTTGGTCTTTCCTGTACTACAAGACGCAATTCTGTCGGCCTTTACCAATATCAATCTTGTCAACCCAACCAGAATAAAAAACAGAAGTCAAATTCACACAAAGCACATAATTGTCCAAAAGTATAACATATAAAGAAGATACAACAAGCTTCTAGAATCAGAGTACGTAAAAACTTTGCCCAAAAGGGCTACATCAAAAATCTCTCACACTCATATTAGTAACCGACAGTAGCGACGGCACCGTGCCTTCAGGCCCTATCGTCTTGGCCTGGCTGTCCTGCATCATAATCTACGACTGCTCTACCTACGGGGTTTCCTCCTAAAAAGGAAGACGTAGCAACTGTTAGTCATAAAGACTAAGTGTCTTTCATATCCGCTCCCCCGACGACTCCTCAGCACCGGGCAAAGAAATGGACCAATGTACAATATATTTATAGTATGTAAGCGTACGTACAAGCAGGTGGTAAAGACTTAATATCATCATGTATATAAAGCAGCTTAATAAGTGAGTAACATCTTATTCTAGCAATTCTACCATCTACATCAGCATAAGAATATATAAAGCTACAACAGAAAGTAACTCAACTTATATTAATGCTCATACAAACATATAAGTTGAGGATCATTCAGCAGTATGTAACTCATTGTATAAGAGTGCACATACAAACTTATATGATGAGGATCTTGTGTATGCAATGAAGTGTAATGATATGTATGCAATGCAATGACTCACCCATGATCACGCACATGCAATCGCTATGTCGACACAGACTTGTAGTTCCCACTATTCGAACAGGTAACTAACCTCTAAGGCATCATCCGTCGTAGCCAGACGGTGACATTAGAGCGGGTATCTCCACTACTAGGCTGGCATCCACACTACCAAACCCAGGACATTGTACGCCTTAATGCTAAGAACACAACAGGGAGCTCATACGCGTACTATGGCTCAGCGGGAGTCTCGGGTAGATGTGCATCGAGAACCAAGACCCAAACTGGCCTATGTTGTGACCCGGAAGGAGCCTCGAAAAAAGCACGAGGACTAAGCCCAACTGTTCACTTGGCACGGAAGGAGCCTCGGGACATGAACAACGAGGACCAAGCCCAACCGCCCAAAGTCTATCTGTCGACTCCCATCGGTGTGACGATTGGCGGGCGCGTAGACCTGCCACACTACCCTTAACCCTGGATTACGACACCACATGTAGACTCACATCGCATCGAATATCACATCATCATGGCAAAGAAGGAGCCTCAGATCAAACACGAGGACCAAGTCCAACCGTTCACCTGGCACGGAAGTAGCCTCGGGACATGAACACCGAGGACCAAGCCCAACCGTCCATTTATAACTCTTCTCAGCATTACCAACAAGTGCGATCAAACACCCGCACTCACACCCTTCCACAATCATGTGCCCAAGGCACCTTAATGGTTTACCATAAACACAGGTGGCGAACCACTTCATATAATGGACTATCTTAGACTTCCCTATATGACAAGCCTCATGACCATGCATCACTCTTTCGGCCAACACGATTATGTCTAAACTATGGTCACATAACTTTAACATCACAGATTAAAACTCTTTTACCAAACTCAATCATTCGTGTACACACGAGTTAATCATCTAACTACCAAAAAGACGTGTTCATAACAATCAACACCGACCAAATACACAACTTCAAGACAATCTTGTTATTAATCGACAAATTTCCATTCATTTACTTGGGGTCTATCCAATAATTTCATCACTCGTTGAATCAACACGGTTAAACATATTATAATTCGCCAAAATCACAATGAAAATTTATTACAAGATCTCCACCGAGTCTAAACCCGATTCTACACCAACCCAGGAAATTCAGGTGCAGAACACCTTCTGGACAAAAACTTCGACCGGAGATTCCCGAGGCTATAGGAATTTGATGAATGTGTGTAACTCTTGATGGAAAGGTATTTCCATGGTTTACAACTTTCATGTTTAGTCTACAACCCAGATCAGACTGTATTACACATGAAATTGGCTCCAAAACCTTTTGCGTACAGAATAAATTTTCTGCAAGCTTAGCCTGTCAGCCCTCTGCTCGATCAGACTTTCTCATGGCTACAGACTTTGCCTGAAGACATATAACCACTAGTTTGAAAGGTATTTCCAAGGGATACGACTTTTGTGTTTAGTTGAAAGCCCAAGTCTGGCCATATCATGTCTGAAAATGGCCAAGAATATCGTTGCGTGTAGAACACAGATTTCTGCACACATCTTAAGGAGGAATGAATCGCATCGGTTCATCTTTCTCCTCTAGCCGACCTTCCCAAATCACATCAGAAATTCATTGTCCCTTATTCACCCTCATGAGGCGATTTCTCTTCACGAAACCATCTCCCTATCCTCATATAGAAAGAAGGAGAGGTTGAAGACATCACTATTCATAGAGCACAAGCCCTAGAATGGCCTATTCCTATGAAGATCATCATCTTATAAGTCTAGACTCTTTTGAGTTGACATATCACCTAGGAATAACTACAGATCTAGCACCAAGGGAGAGGGAGGAAACTCACCTCGTTTCTAACGTTTCCACCATTTTCGGCCATGGATCTCGTCACCCTTTGCGGCGGCATCCTCTTCTCCTTAGCGGGTGCAGCGGTTCTTCACGAAGTATAGTTGATTCCAACAACTCCTTCCCTCCTCCAGTAGTTTCTCCAGAAAAATTACTTGGAAGAGAATGAAAAACGGCTAGGGTTTCATTTCCCCTTTTTTTCAGAAATGACACGGGTAGGGACACGCCCGTGTCCCTACCCGTGTCTTGCTTGGGTAAATCGGCGACGACAGTTAAAGTGTCGCTTGGACACCAACACGGGTAGGTACATGCCCGTGTCCACTACCTGTGTCATGCGGCATGGCCATGTTCATGCCTGTATTCCTACCTAAGTCCTACTCAGGAGGCACGGCCAGCTTCCGGGAGATATGCACACGGGTAGGGACATGCCCGTATCTCTACCTGTGTCCTGCTCGGGACACATTTCTTTGATCTTCACACAACGCACACGGGTAGGGACACGCCCGTGTCACTACCCGTGTCCTGCTCGGGACAGGCCTTGTCGAGTTCAACTCGACACCTCTTGAGTTCTACTCGACGCACACTAATAGGGACACGCCCATGTCTCTACCCGTGTCCAATTATGGACTATTTCCTCTTTTCCACACGAGTGTAAGACTAGTCGCCTGCACTCCCTGAGCCCAAGTCAGCTCTCTTGACTCAAAAGCGTGCACGGGGGACCTAACGCGAATCGGGACATTACAAATCCTATAAACAAAATAAAAGATTTCGTCCCAAAAATCAGGCTAAGGTTATGGGGAGATAAAAGCATAAAATAAAATAAAATATGCTTTTAAAGATTACCTTGATGAAACAGCTCAGGGTAGCACTTTTGCATCAAGTCCACCGGCTCCCATGTATACTTTTCCTTCCACTGATTAGACCACATCACCTTTACCAAAGGAACACTTTTGCATCGCAAAATCCTTATCTCGGTGTCTACTATCCGCACAGGCTCTAGTCTTACCGACCTATCAGTCGCAACTTCTCCGTCAGTGGTGGGAACATATTTATCGGGCCGCAACAACGCCTTTCTATGTGATGACACATGGAATACGTCATGAAGATTCTCTACCTCTGGCAGTAACTCCAACCGATAAGCCTACTGACCAATCCTTTCCAATATAATGTAGGGCCCAACGTACCTTGGGCTGAGCTTCTTCACACCACGTACCCGTGATAATCCATGTGTCGGCCTGATCTTCAGAAACACTTTGTCACCCACTTGAAATTCCACCATCTGGTGTTTTGCATTATAATATTTTTCCTGCCGACTTTGAGCCTCAAGCATGCGGTCCAGTATTAGTCTCACAACCGCATCAGTATCATCAATGTATTCAATTCCCAAAGCCTTCAGATCTTCATCCTGCACCCAAGACAAGGTTGTTCTACACCTTCTTCCGTAAAGGGCTTCATGGGGCGCCATTCCGATACTGGCCTGGTGACTGTTGTTATATGAAAATTCTACCAGGGGTAAGAGCCTTTCCCACGACTCTCCTCTATCTAATACACACAGCCTCAATAGAACCTCCAATGTTTTGATGGTTCTCTCATACTGCCCGTCCGTCTTAGGATGGAATGTTGTGCTAAAGGTAATACGTGAACCCAGGTATATATGTACGACCCTCCACTCCTTATAGGTAAACTGAACATCCAGGTTAGAAACAATTGTCTTTGGTACACCGTGATACCATACGAACTGCTCCACAAATATGCGTACTAAAACATCCACATGAGATTCTTTTTTCATAGAAATAAACAAGGCTACCTTTGTCAGGCAGTCAACGATTACCTATAATGAATCATTCCCTGAGTGTGAGCGAGGCAAACCGTGGACAAAGTCCATGGAGAGATCCCCAAACTTCCACTCGGGGATGGGCAATGACATTAATAATCCACCGGGGCTCCTTTATTCTGCCTTCACCCTTTGACAGGCCTCGCAGTGCGTAACAAAATATCGGACGTCCCTCTTCATTCCCAGCCAACACATGGTCTTCCGTAGGTCGGCGTACATCTTGGCAATTCCAGGATGGACAAAATACTAGGTGCAGTGTACCTTTCTCAGAATATCTTCCCAAATTTTACCGCCCTCAGGAATATAAAGCCGACCACGGATATGAACGAGGTCGTATTTTAGAGAGTACTCGTCAGTTGTCCCATCTTCAATTGACTTGATTCCGGGGCCAGAACCACATCCTTTCCTAGCTCCGCCCGGATCAAGTCTCGAATATCACAGACTTTGCTCAACGCGGTTAGGTACTCCGTATACCCTTCTAATTGGTCTTTGTACACCAGGGTAATCTCCATCTCTTTGAGCATCCGGGCTAACTCCATTATCATCAATCTGGACTCCGAGTTCGATTCCGGTAACTTTCTGCTCAAAGCATCAGCTAAAGAGTTTGCTTCTCCAAGATGGTAGTTCGTAATCGCATAAAAACTCTAACCACCGCCGCTGTCTCAAATTTAATTCCTTTTGTGTATGCACGTACTTTAGATTATTGTGGTCTAAAAAGATCTCGCAGTTGACGCCGTATAGATAGTGCCTCCAAATCTTCAAGGCGAACACTACCGCTCCTAATTCTAGATCATGTACCGGGTAGTTGATCTCATGCTTCAACTGTCTTGAAGCATATGCAATCACATGACCGTGTTGCATCAGTACCAGTCCCATTCCTTGATACGATGCGTAAGTGTAAACTTGAAATCCTTTCTTCCCGGATGGAAGGGCTAGGATGGGTGCGGATGTAAGTCAGTCCTTCAGTTCCTGAAACGCAACTTCACATTGGGGTGTCCACTCATACGGCACACCTTTCTTTATCAGCATAGTCAGAGGAAGGTAGATCATTGAGAAGCCTTTTACAAACTTGTGATAGTACCAGACAAGTCCAAGGAAGCTCCACACATCAACCGCTGACTTTAAGGGCGACCACTCCTTCACGACACGCACTTTGGCCGGATCCAAAGCTAACCCAGTCCCACTGATCACATGGCCCAAGAAGGAAACCTCTTGGAGCCAAAATTCGCACTTGCTAAACTTGGCAAACAAGACGTGCTCTTTTAGCTACTTCAGTACCAAGGTCAGATGTTCGACATGCTCTTCCTCCTTCTTAGAGTAGACCAAAATGTAATCGATGAAAACGATGACGAAGACATCTAAATAAGGTTCGAACACTTTGTTCATCAAGATCATGAAGGCTGAAGGGGCATTTGTGAGCCCAAACGGCATCACAGTGAACTCGTACAAGCCGTACCTTGAGCTAAAGGCCGTTTTTTGAAAGTCCTGCTCCTGTATTCTCAACTAATAATACCCCGAATGCAAATCCAACTTGGAAAACCAATGTGCTCCTACCAATAGGTCGAATACCTCATCGATCCGAAATATTTAAAACACTCACTACGGGAAATATCTTGATCACACAACTTAATAACAAAGAAATTTTTCCTTCTTGTACTGCTCAATTTAAGCTCTATATATTCCGTCGTTGCCTTGCTCAACCTAAAACCCTTCTTTTCTAAAATATTTTGCAAAGATTCAAGTTTTGTGTTTACACCCTCACACGTCTCATCAACCAAAATGATATCATCCGCAAACAATAAACACTAAGGTATTTTTGTTGGATATGTCTGGTGAGCTCATCGAAGATAAGGGTAAAGAGATAAGGGCCTAAAGCTGAACCTTGATGTAATCCAACAGTGATAGGGAATTCTTGTGTTAATCCTCCAGATGTCCTCACCCTTGTCTCTGAATTTGTATACATATCTTTGATTATGTCAATATATGATACATTTACATCTTTCTTTTCTAAGACTCTCTATAAGATCTCTCTTGGAACTCTATCATAAGCCTTCTCATGATCATTAAACAGCATATGCAAATCTTGTTTTCTTTCTCGATAGTTGTCAATGAGTCTCCTCAAGAGATATATAGCTTCCATGGTCAACCTCCCTGGCATGAATCCAAATTTATTCTTCGAGATGTTAGTCTCTCGTCTTAATCATCTTTCTTTTACTCGTTCTCATAGTTTCATGGTATGACTCATCAATTTAATTCCTCTGAAATTAACCCAATTTTGTATATCTCATTTATTCTTATACAAAGGTACCAAGATACTTTCTCTCCATTGGTCTGGCTTCCACTTTGACTTCAGTATTTTATTGAAAAAATATGTTAGCCACAAATTCCTTCATTTCCTAGACATTTTCATACTTCGATGGGTATATCGTCTGACACAACCATTTTTTCATTTTTCATCTTATTTAGAGCATCTTTTACCTTTGATACATAAATTTTACGATAAAATGTTATATTCTTATACTCCTTTGATTTACTTGTTCTTATAAATGTTGTTGATTACACTGAAGAATAAAATTAAGATATGATTTACCTTCACCAAGAATAATTACCCATTGTAATTTAATGTCCTCGTATTTAAATGTTTTTCTTATAAATGTTATATTTAGTAGAAGAGGGGCGAGGAAGAGAATAATATTATCGCCAAATAGTGTTGGAGTAGCCAAACCTATGACCAAAGCCAACCATGTTGAGAAAGGAAATGTGATTCAACAAGGGAGAGCTTCTTGCAGTCAGACATGCAGGGGGAACCTATTTATAGGCAAAGTGGATGGTAGCCCGATGATACTGAGCGGGGGCATATGATCGTTGATGATGCTGAAAGGAAGCAACATCGCCTTTGATCTCCGAATGGCGGCGGCTCCTGTTGCAGGCTTGAAGAAATTTGAGGATATTCAGACGGGCCATGTTACATAAAGTTCATGCAATATATCCAATGGAAAAAACTTCAGAGAGCTTGAGCAAAATAGGTGAAATAAGCCAAATCATTGCCAAATGCCAAAAACTGGTAGCAATATTATATCGAGGATATTGCTCGAGGAAACAAACTTCAACGACAATTAAATATTATCAGGATTGAAGCTGCACCCCAACCAAATTACTTCCAGCAATGACTGGATTACACTGAAGCTGAAAACCTAAAGTTAATAGTTGAAATAGATAGAGAGGGACAGATTGCCAAGAACAGAGTTGCGAAAACTTGAGTAGGCATTGTAGTGACGTGATTAATGTTATTGGCAAGTGGTGTAAACCTTGTATATACTTCTTGAATCAAAAAATACAAGTATGAGTACAAATAAATAGGGAGATGAGAAAGAGGAATCTCTTTTTTAAGATGTTGGACTATTACATGAGGAAGTATAAGACCTATAATGGGCCACTAAATGGGCCTTTACAAGATCATTTTCTAACACCCTCCTGCAAGCTGGAGCATACAAGTCGTAGGCACCAAGCTTGGATAAGAACTGATAGTATAATGGACGAGAGAGAGCTTTAGTCAAGATGTAAGCAATTTGTCCTGTAGCGGGAACTAGCTCCAATTCTATCTTCTTTGATTGAACTTTTCTCAGATGAAGTGACAGTCAAATTCAATATGCTTTGTAGGTTCATAAAATACGAGATTCTTGACAATATGTATTGATGCTTAACTATCACAAAATAAGGTCGCCGGAGATGAGAGTTTAAGTCCCAAATCATTAAGAAGACTTACAAGCCAGGTAAACTCAGATAGAATAGTAGTCATAGCCCGGTACTCGGCCTCAGCAGACGAATGGGCAACGGTATGCTTTTTGCTACGTCAGGTAATAAGGTGTCAACCAAAGTATGTACAAAAACTAGTTGTTGAACCTCTATCATAAAGAGACCCTGCATAGTCGGTGTCAGAATATACAACACGAGATAGAGAGGTAGATGGTTTGTAAATGAGTCCTTGTCCCGGAGCAGTCTTAAAATATCTGAGAATTCGCCCAACTGCTTGGAGATGAGTTGTCCATGGAACATGAATAAAATGACTCACAGCCCCCACAACAAATGAGATATCAGGTCGAGTAACCTTAAGATAAATCAGCTTCCCCACCAAGCGTCGATAATATTCTTGATTTGTAAGCGGATGGTCAGAATCAGAACCATGTGCAGAAAGCTTGTGATTTATATCCATAGGGGTGTCCGCAGGTTTGCACCCTGAGTAGCCATCATCTTGAAGAAGGTCAATACAGTACTTCTTTTGGGATAAGACAAGACCATCAGGTTATCTTGCGACCTAATCCCAAGGAAGTATCGAAGATTTCTCAGGTCTTTCGTCTGAAATGCTGAGTTCAAATGTTACTTGATTTGTTGTATACCTGTACAGTCATCACCAGTAATTAGGATTTGATCAACACACACAAGGAGAATCACAATGTCTGTTGGTTGATGACAGGTAAAGAGGGAGAAGTCGTCTGAGTTAAGTGTAAAACAAACATCGCGAACAACCTTACAAAATTTTCCAAACCAAGCACGCGGGGACTGTTTGAGAGCATATTTAGACTTCTGGAGATTACATACATGAGACTCCCTCGTGGTCTCAAACCAGGGAGGTTGGTGCATATAAACAGTTTCGTGGAGATTGCCATTGAGAAAGGTGTCTTTAATATCCAATTGATGGAGGGGGCATTGACGATGGACAGCCAAGGAGATCGGAACCCGAATGGTATGAAACCCTAGGTCATGAGGCGAGCTTTTAGGCGGTCAACAATCTCATCTACAGCATGTTTGATAACAAATACTGACTTACAACTGGCATAGGATTGGTCGAGAGGAAGAGGAACCAGATCTTAGGTCTGGTTAGCCCAGAGGGCAGTCATTTCAACATTCATGGTCGCTCTCCACCCCGGGTAATGAAGTAATTCCTTCACAGAGTTAGGAATAGAAATGGAGGAAAGAGAAACAACAAATTTATGGAGTGGCGGAGAGAGACGATGTAGAGATATACAATTTTTTAAGGGGTAAGCCGTAGAGGTTGATGTTGGATCAGCACTCCGCGGGACATCATCGGTAAAAGGGAGCTACTGTAGGGAAGTATTCTTGTACTTATGACGAGTATAGACAGGGAGAGGTGGTAGAGGTAGAGGAGGTAGAGAAGGTACTGAGAGTGGTGAGAGAAGAGGTGTGAGAGACCGAGTCGTGATCGGGATGAGCAGACGAGAAAGGTGGAGACAGGGTAGAAGGAGATGAGTGGAATTTTTGATCCTGAAAAAGGTTATATTAGCCGAAACAATCAGCTTGTCGTCGGTAAGAGAGTAACAGACATAACATTTCTGAGCGCGGGAGTAGCCAACGAACATACATTTGGTGGCACGAGCAGCAAGCTTGTCAGTAGGTGGACCAAGAAGGTGAATATAACATACACAGCCAAAGACACGACGTGTGAGAGGGAAATGAGATTTATAAGGAAAGAGAAGACTAAATGGAGAGGCAAAATCGAGTACGAAGGAAGGTGTATGGTGATGAGATGACAGGCAGTAGAAACCGAGAAGTTCAAGTATTCTGTTTGCACTTGTATTTGAAACATGAGTAATCGGGCAAATCGAGAAGGTGACGATTTTTTTTGCTCGGCCACACTTTTTTGCTGGGGGGTATAAGCACATGAGGTTTGATGGATGATGCCAAACTCAGTGCATAATTTTGAGAAGGTGTGTCCGGTATATTCGCGAACATTTTCGGTGCGAATGATTTTTAACGTAGTGTAGAACTGTATACGCGTATTAATAAGAAAAGTATGAAAAAAAATTCAGTTCAGTACGATCATGAAGTATATATAACCAGGTGGGATGCGAGTAATCATAAATAAAGGTGATAAAATATCGATATTCAAAATCACTAGAGATTTTATAAGGTCCTAAAATATTAGAATGAACTAAAGAGAATGAAGTATCAATCAAGGTACATGTAGGAGAGAAAGAAGTACGATGGTTTTTTTGTAGATACATGATTCACAAGTAAACTCTCGCAATGAGACATCAGTATGAGCCTTATTGAGAATCGGGAGGGGAAAATGCTCAAGGCGTTGATGTCAATCAATAATGGATACAATAAAGAGAATGGTAGGTGGAACTTCAAAGAGATACAACCTATTCGACAACCGCCCTTAACCAATGACACTCCGCGTGCAGTGATCCTGCACAATAAAAGAGGAAGGAGAAAATGTTATACAGTAATCAAGTTCTTGAGTAAGATGACTAACTGATAGCAGATTAAAGAGGGATCCCAGAACTTGAAGAATCGAGGAGAGAGGGAGATTGGGAGTAAGCCATAGATCAACCGCGCTGGAGACCGGAGTGGTGTCGCCATTTTGGATAGTGATGAACTTGGGATAGACAGACTGTATATATTATGGTGGTCGCTGGGATGTAATGTGTTGAGTAGCACCCGAGTCCACGATCTAGTGGGGGCTATGAGAGAGATAGGATATACATTCAGTAGAGAAAGACGCAACCGAGCCAGACGAGCGACTGATAATGCCTTGGAGTTGTTGAAGTTGGGTGCGAAGAGAATTGATATCTTATCGGGTAGAAGAATTAGAATCCCGTAGAGTAGCACCAGTGGGTGTAGGAAAGCTGTAGTAGAAGCAGCGAGGTGTGGAGGCAGATCATGCTTGGGGTAGTAGGTAGCTTCAAGATGACCTTCTCAACCATAATAAGTATATTTTAAGGCAGAGCGCCCAACACATCCTCTTCCCCGAGACGTGTGGCGGCCTCCCTGAGATGAAGAGCCACGAGCTGGGGAAGGAGTATGTAAGAGTGTCTGCTGAATGAGAGCTTGAGAAAAAATTACGTAGACCTCAGATGGAGGTGTAACCTTGAACAGCATAGAGCAGACATCGGACAGTGAGGGTATAAGACCCCCCTCCCGAAACACAAAACACGGCGTGAGGGGAGTCTTATGCCCAGAACAGCTGCCTTGCGGTAGCACTAGATCTCGGTATTACCTGTACTACAAGACGCAATTCTGTCGGCCTTTACCAATATCAATCATGTCAGCCCAACTAAAATAAAAAAACAGAAGTCAAATTCACACAAAGCACATAATTGTCCAAAAGTATAAAATATAAAGAAGATATAATAAGATTCTAGAATCAGAGTATGTAAAAACTTTGCCCAAACGGGCTACATCAAAAATCTCTCACACTCGCATCAATAACTGACGGTAGCGACGGCACCGTGCCTTCAGGCCCTATCGTCTTGGCCTGGCTGTCTTGCTTCATAATCTACGACTGCTCTACCTGCGGGGTTTCCTCCTTAAAAGGAAGACGTAGCAACCGTTAGTCATATAGACTAAGTGTCTTTCATATCTGCTCCCCCGACGACTCCTCGGCACCGGGCTGAGAAATGGACCAATGTACAATATATTTATAGTATGTAAGCATAGGTACAAGCAGGTGGTAAAGACTGAACATCATCATGTATATAAAGCAGCTTAATAAGTGAGTAACATCTTATTCTAGCAATTCTACCATCTACATCAGCATAAGAATATATAAATCTAAAACAGAAAGTAACTCAACTTATATGAATGCTCATACAAACATATAAGTTGAGGATCATTCTGCAGTATGCAACTCATTGTATAAGAGTGCACATACAAACTTATATGATGAGGATCTTGTGTATGCAATGAAGTGTAATGATATGTATGCAATGCAATGACTCACCCATGATCACGCACATGCAATCGCTATGTCGACACAGACTTGTAGTTCCCACTTTTCGAGCAGGTAGCTAACCTCTAAGGTATCATCCGTCGTGGCCAGACGTTGACAGTAGAGCGGGTATCTCCACTACTAAGCTGGAATCCACACTACCAAGCCCAGACCTTCGTACGCCTTAACGCTAAGAACACAACAGCGGAGCTCACACGCGTACTACGGCTCAGCGGGAGTCTCGGGTAGATGTGCACCGAGAACCATGCCCCAAACTGGCCTATGTTGTGACCCGGAAGGAGCCTCGGAAAAAGCACGAGGACCAAGCCCAACTGTTCAATTGGCACGGAAGGAGCCTCGGGACATGAACACCGAGGACCAATCCCAACCGCCCAAAGTCTATTTGTCGACTCCCATCGGTGTGACGATTGGCGAGCGCGTAGACCTGCCACACTACCCTTAACCCGAGATTACGACACCACGTGTAGACTCACATCGCATCCAATATCACATCATCATGGCACAGAAGGAGCCTCAGATCAAACACGAGGACCAAGTCCAACCATTCACCTGGCACGGAAGTAGCCTCGGGACATGAACACCGAGGAACAAGCCCATCCGTCCATTTATAACTCTTCTCAGCATTACCAACATGTGCGATCAAACATCCGCACTCACACCCTTCCACAATCATGTGCCCAAGGCACCTTAATGGTTTACCATAAACACAGGTGGCGAACCACCTCATATAATGGACTATCTTAGACTTCCCTATATGACAAGCCTCATGACCATGCATCACTCTTTCGGCCAACATGATTATGTCTAAACAATGGTCACATAACTTTAACATCACCGATTACAACTCTTTTACCAAACTCAATCATTCGTGCACACGAGTTAATCATCTAATTACCAAAAACATGTGTTCATAACAATCAACACCGACCAAATACACAACTTCAAGACAATCTTGTTATTAATCGACGAATTTCCATTCATTCACTTGGGGTCTATCCAATAATTTCATCACTCGTTGAATCATCACGGTTAAAAATATTATAATTCGCCAAAATCACAATGAAAATTTATTACAAGATCTCCACCGAGTCTAAACCCGATTCTACACCAACCCAAGAAATTCAGGTGCAGAACACCTTCTGGACAACAACTTCGACCGGAGATTCCCGAGGCTATAAGAATCTGATGAATGTGTGTAACTCCTTGATGGAAAGGTCTTTCCATGGTTTACAACTTTCATGTTCAGTCTACAACCCAGATAGGACTATATTACACATGAAATTGGCTCCAAAACCTGCTGCGTACAGAATACATTTTCTGCAAGCTTAGCCTGTCAGCCCTCTGCTCGATCAGACTTTCTCATGGCTACAAACTTTGCCTGAAGACATATAACCACTCGTTGGAAAGGTATTTCCAAGGGATATGACTTTTGTGTTTAGTTGAAACCCAGATCTGGCCATATCATGTCTGAAAATTGCCAAGAATATCGCTGCGTGTAGAACACAGATTTCTGCACGCATCTTAAGGTGGAATGAATGACATCGGTTCATCTTCTTCCTCTAGCCGACCTTCCCAAATCACATCAGAAATTCATTGTCCCTTATTCACCCTCATAAGGCGATTTCTCTTCACAAAACCATCTTCCTATCCTCATATAGAAAGAAGGAGAGGTTGAAGACATCACTATTCATAGAGTACAAGCCCTAGAATGGCCTCTTCCTATGAAGATCATCATCTTATAAGTCTAGACTCATTTGAGTTGACATATCACCTAGGAATAACTACAGATCTAGCACCAAGGGAGAGGGGAGGAAACTAACCTCATTTCTAGCATTTCCACAATTTTCGACCATGGATCTCGTCACCCTTTGCAGTGGCATCCTCTTCTCCTTGGCGGCTGCGGTAGTTCTTCATGGAGTATAGTTGATTCCAGCAACTCCTTCCCTCCTCCAGTAGTTTCTCCAGAAAAAAGGCTTGGAAGAGAATGAAAAACAGCTAGGGTTTAATTTCCCCTTTTTTTCAGAAACGACACGGTTAGGGACACGCCCGTGTCCCTACTTGTGTCCTGCTCGGGTGAATCGATGACAACAGTTAAAGTGTCGCTTGGACACCAACACGGGTAGGTACACGCCTGTGTCCACTACCTGTGTCACGCAGCATGGCCATGTCCATGCCTGTATTCCTACCCGTGTACTGCTCGGGAGATACGGCCAGCTTCCGGGAGATATGCACACGGGTAGGGACACGCCCATCTCTCTACCTGTGTCCTGCTCGGGACACATTTAGTTGATCTTCACTCAACGCACACGGGTAGGGACACGCCCGATTCACTACCCGTGTCCTGCTCGGGACAGGCCTTCTCCAGTTCCACTCGACACCTCTTGAGTTCTACTCGATGCACATGGGTAGGGACACGCCAATGTCTCTACCCGTGTCCAATTCTGGACTATTTCCTCTTTTCCACACGAGTGTAAGCCTAGTCGTCTGCACTCCCTGAGCCCAAGTCAGCTCTCTTGACTCAAAAGCGTGCACGGGGGGCCTAATACGAATCGGGAGATTTCAAATCCTATAAACAAAATAAAAGATTTCGTCCCCAAAATCAGGCTAAGGCTATGGGGAGATAAAAGCATAAAATAAAATAAAATATGCTTTTAAAGATTACCTTGATGAAACAGCTCCGGGTAGCACTTTTGCATCAAGTCCACCGGATCCCATGTATACTCCTCCTTCCCATGATTAGACCACATCACCTTTACCAAAGGAACACTTTTGCAACACAAAATCCTTATCTCCATGTCTACTATCCGCACAGGCTCTAGTCTTACCGACCTATCAGTCGTAACTTATCCGTCAGTGGTGGGAACATATTGATCGTGCCGCAACAACGCCTTTCTTTGTGACGACACATGGAATACGTCATGAAGATTCTCTTGCTCTGGCGGTAACTCCAACCGATAGGCCTACCTGCCAATCCTTTCCAATAAAATGTAGGGCCCAACGTACCTTGGGCTGAGCTTCTTAACACTACGTACCCGTGATACTCCATGTGTCGGCCTGATCTTCAGAAACACTTTGTCACCCACTTGAAATTCCACCATCCGGTGCTTTGCATTATAATATTTTTCCTGCCGACTTTGAGCCTCAAGTATGCAGTCCCGTATTAGTCTCACAACCGCATCAGTATCATCAATGTATTCAATTCCCAAAGCCTTCAGATCTTCATCCTGCACCCAAGACAAGGTTGTTCTACACCTTCTTCCGTAAAGGGCTTCATGGGGCGCCATTCTGATACTGGCCTGGTGACTGTTGTTATATGAAAATTCCACCAGGGGTAAGAGCCTTTCCCACGACTCTCCTTTATCTAATACACACAGCCTCAATAGAACCTCCAATGTTTTGATGGTTCTCTCAGACTGCCCGTCCGTCTCAGGATAGAATGTTGTGCTAAATGTAAGACGTGAACCCAGGTATGCATGTACGACCCTCCACTCCTTAGAGTTAAACTGAATATCCAGGTTAGAAACAATTGTCTTTGGTACACCGTGATACCATATGAACTGCTCCACAAAGAGGCATACCAAAACATCCACATGAGCTTCTTTATTTATAGAAATAAACCGGGCTACCTTCGTCAAGCAGTCAACGATTACCTATAATGAATCATTCCCTGAGTGTGAGCGAGGCAAACCATGGACAAAGTCCATGGAGAGATCCTCGAACTTCTACTCGGGGATGGGCAATGACATTAATAATCCACCGGGTCTCCTGCATTCTACCTTCACCCTTTGACAGGCCTCGCAGTGCGTAACAAAATATTGGACGTCCCTCTTCATTCCCGGCCAACACATGGTCTTCCGTAGGTCGGCGTACATCTTGGCAATTCCAGGATGCACAGAATACTAGGTGCAGTGTACCTTTCTCAGAATATCTTCTCGAATTTTACCGCCCTCAGGAATATAAAGCCAACCATAGAGATGAACGAGGTCGTCTTTTAGAGAGTACTCGTCAGTTGTCCCATCTTCAATTGACTTGATTTCGGGGCCAGAGCCACATCCTTTCCTTGCTCCGCCCGGATCCAGTCTTGAATATCACAGACTATGCTCAATGCGGTTAGGTACTCCGTATACCCTTCCAATTGGTCTTTGTACACCAGGGTGATCTCCATCTCTTTGAGCATCCGGGCTAACTCCAATCACATCAATCGGGACTCCGAGTTTGATTCCGGTAACTTTCTGCTCAAAGCAATAGCTAAGGAGTTTGCTTTTCCAGGATGGTAGTTCAAGTTGAATTCGTAATTGCATAAAAACTCTAACCACTGCCGCTGTCTCAAATTTAATTCCTTTTGTGTATGCACGTACTTTAGATTCTTGTGGTCTGAAAAGATCTCACAGTGGACGCCGTATAGATAGTGCCTCCAAATTTTCAAGGCGAACACTGCCGCTCCTAATTCTAGATCATGTACATGGTAGTTGATCTCATGCTTCAACTATCTTGAAGCATATGCAATCACATGCCCGTGCTGCATCAGTACTAGTCCCATTCCTTGATACGATGCGTAAGTGTAAACTTGAAATCCTTTCTTCCCTGATGGAAGGGCTAGGATGGGTGCGGATGTAAGTCGGTCCTTCAGTTCCTGAAACGCAACTTCACATAGGGGTGTACACTCATATGGCACACCTTTCTTTATCAATGTAGTTAGAGGAAGGGCGATCATTGAGAAGCCTTTTACAAACTTGTGATAGTACTCGACAAGTCCAAGGAAGCTCCACACATCAGCCGCTGACTTTAAGGGCGGCCACTCCTTCACGACATACACTTTGGTTGGATCCACAGCTAAACCAGCCCCACTGATCACATGGCCTAAGAAGGCAACCTCTTGGAGCCAAAATTCGCACTTGCTAAATTTGGCAAACAAGGCGTGCTCTTTTAGCTACTTCAGTACCAAGGTAAGATGTTCGACATGCTCTTCCTCCTTCTTAGAGTAGACCAAAATGTCATCGATGAAAACGATGACGAATACATCTAAATAAGGTTCGAACACCTTTTTCATCAAGCTCATGAAGGCTGAAGGGGCATTTGTGAGCCTAAACGGCATCACAGTGAACTCGTACAAGCCGTACCTTGAGCTAAAGGTTGTTTTCTGAATGTCTTCCTCCTGTATTCTCAACTAATAATACCCCGAATGCAAATCCAACTTGGATAACCAATGCGCTCCTACCAATTGGTTGAACAACTCATCGATCCGAGGTAGCGGATAGGTGTTCCGTACCGTCAGTCGGTTGAGCTCCCAATAATCTATACATAATCGCAAGGTTCCATTCTTCTTCTTAACGAACAGAACAGGGGCTCCCCAAGGTGATGAGCTAGGGCAAACAAACCCTGATTCTACCAACTCTTGCAACTAAAATATAAACTCTGCAAGTTCCTTAGGGTCCATCCGGTAAAGGGTCCTTGAGACGTTCTTGGCTCCTGGTACTTGCTTAATTTGAATATCAACCTCTCTATGAGGGGGTAAACTTGGAAATTTCTCAAGAAATACCTCGGGAAAATCTCGCACCACCCGCACGTCCTTCATATCTATTTTCATCTACTTCACTTCGAAACATATCATGTAAACTTCATCCCCTCTCATGTGAGCTATCAGGGTCTGAATCGAATACAATAATAAAGATGGTGCGAATTCTATACCTTGGAAGATTACATCGGTATCCCCATGCCTCAAGTATGTTCTCTTTTCCACGTAGTCAATTCTTGCGTAGTGCCAATCCAGCCACGCCATGCCTAGAATGCGGTCGAACTCTGACATTCTCAAAACTGTGGCAGGGGTATCGAAGATATTTTCCCCAATGAGTATCTCAAATTCGCACTTGGCGGTTGCGGTCGTCTCAGAGCCATCTGGGAGGCGTACTCTTCAAGCAATACCAATGAAGGATTGCACTCCTTCTTGGTCTTTAATGAAGTTCGCAGACACAAATGAGTGTGAGGTACCGGTATCGAATAACGTATATGCCGGTTTCCCGTCGACCAGCACGGTGTCTAAGTACCAATAGCAAAACTCAAAGCTAGATATCTAGTATGTCTTAAGCAACTTAAGATTAATAATGAAAATGTGATAACTAAATGCAACTTACCTGCAATCACCTCCTTAGGGTTCCACTCTTGTGTCATGTCCAACGCAAACACCTGATTCCGAGCAGGTCCAGGGTTTCCTCCTCATGGTTGCATTCGAAGAACACTCTCGAGGAGCTTCCGGAGGGAGAGCAAGAGGCACATTTCCAAACAGTTGCAGGCAGTAGCGTCGAATGTGGCCCGGTTGGTTGCATTCGAAGCACACTCGCTCCTGCCGCCCACCGGGTTGCTGAAACTGTTGAGGTTGTGGTGGTGGAGGTAATGCTGGCGGCTGTGGAACAGGGTGCTCCACTCTATAATTTTGGTGAAAGCGCCTGCCACCTCTCTGATATCCCATTCCTCTTCCGTAATTATGTCTCCTTCTATTGCTCGGGCAAGCTTCCATCACCCCTTCAACAGGTCTCTTACCACTTCCCAAGTGGTCTGCTTCCAGTATCTTTACCATGTCAATTATTTCCACTAGGCTGGAGTCCGCTATAAACAAAAGGGCTTGCCTCAGGGGCTCTCGCAAGCCTTTGAAGAATCTTTTAGCATATCCTCTGTCGTCCAACTAATAGGAGTAAACAAATCTAGCCAAATGCTGGAACTCCCGCTGGTACTCCATCACTGACTTGGATCCCTACTTCAGCTGCAGAAACTTTTCCTCAAGTTCATCTCGGGCTGACGAAGGGATAAAGTGCTCTAGGAAGGCTCCCGAGAACTCATTCCAACTGATCTCTGTATACACTCAGCCTTGAAAGGTGGAGCCCATGAGGGACTTCCACCAACTCTTGGCGTGTTTTTCTAGGAGTGTCACTACCATGGTCACAACCATGTTGTTTGGGAATCTAATTCCTGCAAGCAGCTCTTGCACGGTGTCGGGCCATTCCTCTGTAGGCTTTGTCGACTCTGTCCCAAGGTAAGTAGGACGGGAGAGAGTTCGGAAAGTGCTCACCCAATTGGAGCCCAGACCTTGTTGTTGTACGGGGGTTATTGGGATCTGAAGGCATCCAGGATAGCTATGAGTGTCTGCCCTAGCTCCGATTGTTGAAATTATGTAGGTACGGGCGGGGTGGGGGTGCCCCCCACTAGCTCAACGTGCACTGGGATCTACACGTAGAATACAAACCTAAGGTCAGGTTGGCTAATCTTAAGGTCAAAGTTGGACATAATTAGTGTGAATTACATATGGGCACACCACTGCTTCCGCTAAGTCAGTTTGTCCCCAAACTGACTAATCGAACGGGAGTAGCACCATTATTGAATGTCTTCTCTAATTCAGGATCGTATCAAGCTGATACCATTTGTAAGACCCCCCCTCCCAGAATACAAAACATGGCACGAGGGGATTCATATGCCCAGAACAGCCGCCTTGCAGTAGCACTAGCACTCGGGCTAGCCTGTACTATAAGACTCCTATTCTGCCAGCCTTTACCAATATCAATCATGCCAACCCAACCAGTGCGATCAAATACCCGCACTCACACCCTTCCACAATCATATGCCCAAGGCACCTTAAGGGTTTACCACAAACACTGGTGGCGAACCACCTCATACAATGGAACATCTTAGACTTCCCTATATGATAAGCCTCATGACCATATATCACTCTTTCGGCCAACATGATTACGTCTAAACTATGGTCACATAACTTTAACATCACCGATAACAACTCTTTTACCAAACTCAATCATTAGAGCGCACATGAGTTAATCATCTAACTACCAACAACACGTGTTCATAACAATCAACACCGACCAAATACACAACTTCAAGACAATCTTGTTATTAATCGACGAATTACCATTCGTTCACTTGGGGTTTATCCAACAAGTTCATCACTCGTTGAATCATAACGGTTAGACATATTATAATTCGCCAAAACCTCAATGACAATTTATTACAAGATCTCAACCGAGTCCAAACCCGATTCTACACCAACCCAAGAAATTCAGGTGTAGAACACCTTCTGGACAGCAACTTCGATCAAATATTCCCGAGGCTACAAGAATCCGCTGAATGCGTGTAACCTCTCGATGGAAAGGTATTTCCATGGATTACAACTTTCATATTCAGTCTACAACCCAGATCAGACTGCATTACACATGAAATTAGCTCCAAAGCCTGCTGCGTACAGAATACATTTTCTGCACGCTTAGCCTGTAAGCCCTCTGCTCGATCAGACTTTCCTGTGGCTACATACTTCGGCTTAAGATGTGTAACCACGCATTGGAAAGGTATTTCCAAGGGCTACAACTTTCGTGTTTAGTCAAAAGCCCAGATCGCTGCGTGCAGAACACGGATTTCTGCACGCATCTTAAGGCGGAATGATTGACATCGGTTCATCTTCCTCCTCTAGCCGACCTTCCCAAATCACATAAAAAATTCCTCCTCCCTTATTCACCCTCATGAGTCCATTTCTCTTCAGGAAACCATCTCCCTATCCTCACATAGAAAGAAGGAGAGGTTGAAGACATCACTATTCATAGAGCGCATGCCCTAAAATGGCCCCTTCCTTGGAAGATCAACATCTTACAAGTCTATACTCTTTTGAGTCGACATCTCACCTAGGAATAACTACAGTTCTAGCACCAAGGGATATTGGAGGAAGCTCAACTCGTTTCCGGCATTTCCACCATTTCCGGCCATGGATCTCGTCACCCTTGGCGGCAACATCCTCTTCTCCTTGGCGGCGGCGGCGGTTCTTCACGAAGTATAGTTGATTCCAGCAACTCCTTCCCTCCTCCAGCAGTTTCTCCAGAAAAATGGCTTTGAAGAGAATGAAAAACGGCTAGGGTTTCAACTCCCCTTTTAATTCAGAAATGACACGGGTAGGGACACGCCCGTGTCCTTACCCGTGTCCTACTCGGGTGAATCGGTGATGACGGTTAAAGTGACGCTTGGACATCAATACGGGTAGGGACACGCCCGTGTCCACTACTCGTATCACGTGATACGGCCGTGTTCATGCCTGTGTTCCTACCTGTTTCCTGCTCGGGAGACACGGTCGGCTTCCTGGAGATATGCACACAGGTAGGTACACTCCCGTGTCTCTACCCATGTCCTGCTCGGGACACATTTCGTTGATATTCACACAACACACACGGGTAGGGACACGCTTGTGTCTCTACCCGTGTCCTTCTCGGGACAGGCCTTCTCGAGTTCCACTAGACACGCACGGGTAGGGACATGCCCATGTATCTACCCATGTCCTGCTCGGGACAGGCCTTGTTGAGTTCCACTCGACACCTTTCGAGTTCTACTTGACGCAAACTGGTAGGGACATGCCTGTGTCTCTACCTGTGTCCAATTCTGTACCAGTTCCTCTTTTTCACCTGAGTGTAAGCCTAGTCGCCTGCACTACCTGAGCCCAAATCGGCTCTCTTGACTCAAAAGCGTGTACAAGGGCCTAGCGCGAATCGGGAATATTATAGAGGGCGTTGTAGAGGAAGAAAGAATTTAAGTGCAGACACCGTGAAGGTAGGGAGGAATAGGGACCATCATCATAGTAATCTCAACAGCTTTTGTGCACGATGTGTAGCAAGATCCGTAAATAGAGGCTGATGTTGTATCCAGGCCTCCACCAGAGTTTTCGCCTTTACAACGAAGGAGGTCAAATCACCCGTTGTGCCGGGATCTAGAGTTTGAAGCGCAGAGATGATATCAAACAGATGCAGCGGACTGTCTTTGCAAGAGTAGAGATAGTGAAGGTCCTCCCACATCGCCTTAATAGTTTCATGATACACGGTCATGCGGTATGGCTCGATATCCATGGAATTGAGGATCTTGGATTGGACATGACCGTCATCACGGAGCCACTCATTAGTGAGGATAGTGGGAGCATCCCGACTAAGATGATAAAGAAGACCTTTGGTTTGGAGAACGCGGCGAACAGAATGCACCCATTCCACTAAATTCTGCTTCCCCCTGAGGGAGATAGTGGTGATATGAAGTTCATCACAAACTTCAGGAGACGGAACAGCGACACGAGCGGGAAGAGAAGAGGCAATCGTTGAGTCCATGGCGGCAAGAGGGAAGGCGGCCTGGCGAATAGACTCGGGCGGACTGGCGAACAGTATTAGGAGGCAGGCGACCTGAAAGCAACAACGACTAGAGGAGGGAAGGCTGGAAACTACCAAAGAAGGACCGACAGCAGCTAGAGGAGAAGATGTCGTCAGACAGTAAAGAGAGGCTGGAAACGACTTAAGGGAGAAGAGGACGACAAACAACAAAGCAAGGTCGGTAGCTGCTAGGGAAAGGGAGATGAGGTCGGCGGATAGCAAAGCAAGGTCGTCAACGGCTAGAGAAGGTCGCAACGAGAGAAGCCAAGAATAGAGAGATTGGAGCAGAGACACGGATAGAGAGAATAATCACGGTTAGGGGTGTGCAAGAAAAACCAAAAACCGACCAAACCGGCCCGAACCTCTCAAACCAAATGATTTTACACTGAATCGAACAACTTGGTTTAGTTTTGGTTTTCCTATCTAAAAACCGAACCACACCGACTAATAATACACGTAAAAATATTACCAATAATGATCTTTTAACTATTTTTATTAACTAAATAGTGTACGCAAATTATATCAGCTTAATAATTTCAATATTATTTGAACCAAAATAAATTTTTTGAATGCATATTTTTTGCATCAAGAAAAATTAAATATTTTGTTTAATTGATTCTATTTATATCTTTTTATATTTATTACTCGATTTCGCAATAAAAACATTCAATCATATATTTTTATGTAATATGAGCTATTAGCTGTAATATATCATAACTAAATAAAGTTTGATGATATTTATTTTTTAATTTTCGTAATATTTTTATAATTTTCTTGAGATATTTAAGTACAAAATTAATTTAAATAGTATAACTGAAAAACCAAAAACCGAATCGAGTAAACCGACCAAAAATCGAACCGAACCGATAAACAACGGTTCAGTTTCGGTTTGGGTCCAAACCGAACCGCTTGTACCCCTAACCACGACGACAAGAGCAAAAGCGTGATAAGAAGCAACGGGTAAGCACTTTTTTTGGTGGTATGAGACCGCGACGAGCAGAGAAAAGCAAAGAACCAAACTGTACCACGCATGGAGGAGACCGCTATAGATAGAAGTGCGATCAGACTGCAAAACAATGCGGGCAAAGAGCAGATCGCATGACCAAACCGCGCGAGTTGGGAGGGTGAAGCTGAACCGGGCAGACCGCAATGGGTAATGAAGACCGCGGGAAGACAGGATGGTCACAAGCAGACTGCGCAACCAAACCGCGCGAGTAGGTAGTGGGAAGCTGAACCAGGAGACCGCATTGGATAATGAAGACCGCGGGAAGACAGGATGGTGGGACCCAGCTGCCAACTCTATAAAACCAAGAGGAAATCCAACAGAAGTTATGGGAGGTAGCGCGCCAAGTATCCTGTGGACTATAGAGAGCAGTCCGCCTTAAAGGCGAGAAGAAGTCCGCAAAAGGATAATCGAGAAACAAATGAGCAAACTGCCGAAAGCAGCAGACCGCAGGAGGGCAGGCAGTTAAAAAAGGACAAACCGTGAAGCCGGATCAGGTAGCTCTGATACCATGTTGGAAAGTGGTGTAAACCTTGTATATACTTCTTGAATCAAAAAATACAAGTATGAGTATTGTAGAGAAAGAGGCAAGTGAGAGAAAATCACCTAGAATTTTATTATTTTCCAAATACATGAGTGCATACACTTAAATAAAAAGGAAGAGAGGGAGAGTCTTTTACATCTACAATATGGGACTAAATAGACTATACATGTGCTTATACATAGGCTTCTTTTAATGAGCTTTTTCATTAAATCTTAACACACCCCCGCAAGCTGAGGCGCACAAGTCGTAGGCACCAAGCTTGGAAAAGACCTGATGATATAAGGTTAGAGAGAGAGCTTTGGTAAATATATCAACAACTTGTCATGATGCAGAGACATGCTCCAACTCCAACTTCTTTGATTGATCTTTTCCCGAAAGAATTGACAGTCAACTTCAATATGCTTTGTATGCTTATGAATTACATGATTCTTGGCGATATGTATGGCGGCTTGACTGTCACGAAACCAAGTTGCCAGAGAAGGAAGTTGGATGCTCAAATCACTAAATAGACTCTCAAGCCAGGTGAGCTCATATACAACCGCTGCCATAGCACGGTACTCGGCCTTAGCAGATGAGCGAGCAACAACCGATTGTTTCTTACCACACCAGGTAATAAGGTGTCTACCAAGGTAGGTGCAAAAACCAGTCGTGGAATGCCTATGATCAAGGGAACCTACGTAGTAAACATCATAATATGTAATAAGAAACAGAGAGGAGGACGGTTTATAAACGAGTCCTTGTCTTGGAGCAGTCTTCAAGTATCTGAAAATCCGTTTGATGGTTTGGAGATGAGACGTCCGAGGAGCATGCATAAATCGACTCACAAGCCCAACATCAAATGAAATATTGGGTCATGTAACCGTGAGATAGATTACTTTCCCTACCAATCGACGGTAGTACTCTGTATTTGTAAGAATAGGATCAGTTTCAGAGTCGTGTGAAGAAAATTTGTAATTTACATCCATTGGAGTGTCCGTAGGTTCACATCCTTAGTAGCCCGCATCCTGCAAAAGATCAATGCAGTACTTCCATTGGGACAGAACAAGTCCATCAGGTCTCCTTGCAACCTCAAGCCCAAGGAAGTATCGAAGAATGAAAAGCTGAGTTTGAAAAGCTGAGTTTAAATGTTTCTTGATGTTTCGAATCCCAGTAATATCGACACCTGTTATTAGAATATCATCAACATATACAAGAAGAATGACAGTGCCAGTTGCTTGATGACGTGTAAAGAGAGAGAAATCAGCAAAAAGCTACGTGTGAAACCCACCTCATGAACTACTTTGCTGAATTTGTCAAATACATGAGACTCCCCCGTGGTATCAAACTCGGGCTATTAGTGCATGTACACGGTCTCTTGGAGATCGCCATAGAGAAAACATTTTTAATGTCTAGCTGATGTAGAGGCCACTTTCGATGCACAGCAAGGGAAATCAAGACTCAAACAGTATTCAGCTTGGCGATCAGAGAGAATGTTTCGTTGTAATCAATGTCATGTTGTTGGGTGAAGCCCCTGGCTGCAAGGCGGGCTTTGAGACGTTCAACAGTGCCATCTGGAGAATTCTTAATAGCAAAGACTCATTTGTAGCTAACACAAGACTGGATGGGAGGTAGAGGGACAAGATCCCAAGTCTGTTTAGCTTAGAGAGCTGTCATTTCTTTGTCCATGGCCGCATGCCACCCCGGGTATTGGAGAGCTTCCTATAAGGAGTTATGAATGGAGATGGTGGAGAGAGAGATGGTGAATTGAAGAAGAGGCGATGCAATGAGACAAAATTTGCCATTGGATGAGCCGTAAAGGATGTTGGTTGGTCGTCAATCTGCAGGATAACATCAGTAGAGGAGATCTACTGGAGGGCCTTTTTCTGGGATGAGCGATGGGTATATACACGGAGAAGGGAAGGAGAAGGAGGTTGGGGGAATGGCGGCACTAGGAGTGGAGTAGGAGGAGGTACGGCGTGAGGCAACTTTGTGACGGGAACAACCTGATGCGTAATAGAGGAAGGTGGAGGAAGTACTAATGAGGCGGAATAGAAGGGTTGATCTTCAAGAAAGGTGACATAAGCGGAGACGAATGCCTTTTCATTTTCAAGAGAGTAGCAAACATATCCTTTCTGAGTGCAGGAGTAGCCAACAAATATACATTTCGTGGCCCGTGGGGCAAGTTTGTCGTTCGGGGTCCAAGAGAGTGGACATAGCAGGTACTGCCAAAGACACAGGATGTGAGAGAAAATGGAGACTTGGTAAGAAAGAGGAGGCCAAACGGAGAAGCATAGTCAAGCAAGGAGGAGGGCATGCGATTGATGAGATGATAAGAAGAAGAGACAGCAAAGTTCCAATATTTTGTGGGTACCAGCATTTGAAGCATGAGGGACCGAGTGACATCAAAAAGATGTCGATTTTTCCGCTCGGCCACACCGTTCTGCTGAGGGGTATAAACATAGGAGGTCTGATGAATAATCTCAAACTCGATGCATAGATTTGAGAAGGTGCGACTAGTGTATTCACGAGCATTATCGGTGTGGATTATCTTTAAAATAATAGAGAATTACGTATACGTCTCAGTGACAAAAGTATGAAAAACAGATGTTAGTTCGGTACGATCACGAAGTAGATACAGCCATGTAAGATGCGAATAATCATCGATAAAGGTAACAAAGTACTGATAACAAAAAAACACTGGGGACTTTATAGGGGCCCCAGCTATCAGAATGTACTACAGAAAATGAAGAAGAACTCTGAGTACAAGTAGGTGAGAAAGAAACATTATATTGTTTTCCAAAGATGCATTATTCACAAGAAAACTCATGTAGGGAGACATCAAAAAGAGCCTTCTTGAGAATCGAGAGGGGAGCATGACCAAAATGACGATGCCAATTGACGGACAGACGGAGGGGACTGTAGAGAGGATAATAGGAGAGACATCCAAGAGATAAAGCACATTTGACAACCGTACTTTACCAATGATATTCCACATGCGACGATCCTGCATAACAAAAGATGAAGGAGAGAAGATTAGGCAGCAATCAAGATCCTGAGTAAGCCTACTCGTAGAGAGTAGATTGAAGGGGGATACCAGAACATGAAGGACCGAGGATAATGAGAGAGTAGCAGTGAGGTGCAGGTCAGCAGTTCCAGACAGCACAGTTATGTCGTCATTGTCCACAGTGATGAACTTGGGATAATTAGAGTGCATGTACTGAGGTGGCTTCTGGGAGGTAATGTGGTGAGTAGCACCGGAGTCAACAATCCAGTGAGAGCTATGAGAGAGGAAGGATATACCTTTGGTGGAGAAAGAACAACCGAACCAGAGGAGCGATTAACAATTCCTTGGAGCTGTTGAAGCTGTAGGCGAAGGTCGTTAATATCTTGGTGTGTTTGGGTTGTGGTGCAATGCCCTGAAACTCAAAAGAGTAAGAGGCAGCGCTTTGAGGAGAGTTTGGACCTTGGTAAGGGTCACACGGCCTGGGACACGGGCATGTCCAAGGGCCATGTCGTGCTTGTGATCGAAGACTCACTGAATGGTCGACGAAAATGCAGTCATCGAGTGTCGAGAGAGGGAACACGGCCTGAGATACGGGTGTGTCAGAGGTCTTGTCCTTCTCGGGCAGTTTGCTAGTTTTTGCTGAGGGAGTTACATGGCCTGGGACACAGGCGTGTCCCAGGGCGTGTCCAGCAGATGACATGTAACGCGGGCATGTCACATGGCCGTGTCGTGCTCAGGACGTGTTTGGTCCCGTATCGTTTGACGCACATGGCCCATGACACAGGCGTGTCACATGGGATACGGGCGTGTTCCAAGCCATGTCATAGGCCGTGTCATGGTCGGGATTTTCCTGTTTGACGGAGAATGAGGAACACGGCCTTGGACACGGGCGTATCGCAAGCCATGTTCGGCCTAGGAAGTTCATTTTAAGTGCAAATCGTGGTCGTTCGTTTCCTTATTTTTGGATCCAACAGCTAAGGGCTGTTCTTGCTGAGATATACCCGAGAATAGGGCTTAGAAACCCTCATTTATTTTGGATTTAATCTCTTTCTAAGTTCTAGAGAGAGGGGAGAGCAATGAGGAAGAAGGAAGAGAGATCTGATCGCCGGAAGAGATTCAGAGCGCCAAATCGCAAGCCGAGTCCAGATCTACGGAGGCGAGATCATTGCGATGCTTTCCAACCATATAAATTTCCATGGCGCCAAAGAGGAATGATAGGGTAACGATTCTCTTATTGAGCATGTGAAGCTCTCCTTCTTTTGCATAAGGAAACCCGCTCTCGCGAGTGTGCGATAAGTGTGCGGTGTTCCTTGGGGTAGATATGAATAGTCCCCCTTATTTGCTTGTAGAGTCCGAAATTGAGTTACGGACATAGGAATGGTGTGTGAAGCCTACCCGGACAAGTTTGTCTGGATTGGTGATGTTTCATTATGCATGATTAGCCGGAGAAGACTCCGTGCCTTTGGTTGTTTTCGGGTTTTCTATGCGGTAGATTGCAACAGGGAGTCTTGGGGATTAACTCCAAGGTTCACCCAGAAACCTGGGCGGAAACGCATTTCTGCCAACTTGGTGGCCTGGGAGCCAGCCTTAAACATAACTGGGTTATGTGCATGTTTGATCGTTTTGGGACTCAGGGAAGCTTGACCCGCGCATATCGCTTAAATTATCGTTGTGATGTGAGCAACAAGTTAGGCGGAACTGTACCCTCTCTGTATCGTTCTGTTAAATAGACCTAAAGTACCTGGTACTTACCGTTGGCATAGATCGAGGGTCTTAGGATGAGGCAAGAAAGACTAAAATGCTCACGAGTATTGCCGTCCAAGGGGCGGTGGTGAGATTGCGGTTTTGACCGGGTTCATCGTGTAAGTGCCCTGAGAGCACGGGGTGTGCGGTCGTGTGTGCCTTCACCTATGATTTTGTTATTATTCACTATTATGATTATTATGCTAATAAATGCAGGGAAGGAGCATCGCCGCCCCGAGTTTGGGGCGGGATAATTATAATTTGGTCAGCTTTATCTGACCATTACATTTTTTTGCCAGCGTTGCGGTGAATTGTGCTTGCAGGTGCTGCGGAGCCGAGTGGCAAATAGCAGGCCAAATCCCTTGTTGCTGAGCCAGCCCTTGAAGGCCTTATTTTGTTTACTTGTTTAATTCATGTGTGACCAGGCTGCGAGCCGAAGTATGGAAGACACAGTTTCAAATTTAGTGAACTCTTGTAAGGCCATAAGGCAAGTACTTTGTGTACTTTGTAATTCCATTCCTATTGGGGTTTGGTAGTGGACATTCATGCTTGTGGCTTGGTTCTTATTTCTTGCAACTTAATAAATTTCTTCCGCTAGATGCTCTGTGTAGGACGTTATGATTGGGAGAATTATTTCAATAAGTAAACCTTCGGTCTGTCTTTGGTATATGGCGTCGGGCCCCGGCCAGACCAACTGCTATATGTTATGTGACAGATAGGGGTATTACAATTTGGTATCAGACTACCAGTTTCGGTCAGGCTTAATTGAATTCGTGGACGAATTCACTTTAAGGGGTGGTGAGCACATGTGTGTGCGTTATCGTTATAACATGAAAAGAACCCATAAATGTCCACTTAGGAATGAAAATACACATGTTTGAGGAACCTACGTGTTCCTATAGTTGATTTTTATAATTTTGTTTGATCGCTTAATAGTGTTTTGTACGACTATAGGTGACCAGGAGTGGTGCGGGGCCTTCAGAACGTCCAGTTTCTGAGGCAAGTAGCGTAGCAAACGATGCACCGACAACACCTCCTTCGGCTGAGACCATACGATTGGTAGCTAAAGTAGTGTTTGAGATGATTAATGCACAGCCAGCAAGGCAGATGCAGCAGCCTACACCTACTATGGAGAAAGTACCGCTCCAAGCGGCTGAGCTAAGGAGAGTGGAGCAGGTTGTGGTAGAGCCAGTAATGCCTAGGAGAGCAACGGATAAACAGCTCAAACACGTTATGGGCTTTAATCCTCCAGTGTTCTCGGGGATGGGAACCCTAACCCAAGCTGAGGATTGGCTCTCCAGAGTTAAGAGAGTCTTGATAGCTACAGAGACAGAAGAGTGGAAGAAGACCACTATTGCCACTTTATTGTTTGATGGCGACGCAAGACTGTGGTGGGAAGGTTTAGAGTTACACCATTTGAGGGGTAGACAACTTACTAACATCTCAATAGAAGAATTCTCGAGACTGTTCTTGGCTTGATACCTCCCCTCGACTCAGAGGATTGCATTGGAGATTGAGTTTGGAAGTTGGTGCAGGGAGAGAATAACGTGGATGAGTACCTCCACGAATTTACACGTTTGGGTCGGTATGCAAGTTCTACATTCGCTGATGAGGAGCGAAAGACAAGCCGATTCTATGAAGGTCTGAGGGATGACTTAAGACTACTGCTCTCGGGGCCAATGATGCAGGGCTTATTGACCCTGGTCAACACGGCCCGGTCTTTGGAGAAAGATATGAAGAATGTGCAGGCAAAGAAGGACTCTAATGTTAAGAAGATAGAGTTCAAGGTGTCGACTAGGTCAACGTCTAGGTATCGTAAGTTCTTTAAAAAGGCTAGGAATTCGGGTCCAGCTCCTTCTTCTGGTGCTTCAGGAGCGACCACGGGCCGAACCCCAGGCTCTTGCTTTACTTGTGGGAAGCCGAGGCACTTTGCTCGTGACTGTTAGAGCAGACGTCCAAAGTCCGAGAGGAAGCAGGGAGCAACTTACGAGGAAAAGGGCAAGGCGGTGGAGTCAACCGCATCCCATTATGCTTCGACTCACCCAAGAGTCTACAATCTTGGCCAGTAGGAGGCCATCAAACAAGCGGATATGGTGACAGGTACTGTTTAAATTTATAGCAATTTAGCATTAAATACTATTACCTTATGCTTGTTAGCTTATTACTGTTTGTATATGCTTTGTTTTGATTTGTGATAATATGGCAAGAGCACTCTTCGATACGGGAGCTTCGCACTCCTTTTTGTCCGAAGGTTTCATATCATGCATCGGAGTCCCCTCTTCGATGACGAAGGACAAATTCGATGTGTTGTTGCCGAATGCTTGTTCTATGTGCGCAAATAGAGTTTGTGCCGTAAAGATTCGTATTGGGAGTCAGGAGTTCGACATACTAGCGTCATTACTGCCGCTAGAAGTGTTAAACATCATTTTTGGTATGGACTGGCTTTCGGAGCAGAAGGCATAGATTGATTGCAACTATAAGGAAGTCAAGTTGGGAGCTGACCGGGAGACAACATTTGTGGGTTTGAAGGGGTTGAGCAAGACCTTAATGTCTGCTCTTCAGGTTGTCAAGGCAAATCGTGCTGGTGCAGAGCTGTTCTTCACGTTAGTGGAGGATGCGAAGCCTAAGCCCAATTTGGGTAGCATCCCAGTAGTGTGCGAGTACCCTGACGTATTCCCGGACAATCTTCCCGGAGCCCCACCCCAGTGGGAGATCGACTTAACGATTGAGCCAGTGCCAGGTGCCAAATATGTGTCACGCTCTCCTTATAGGTTCGCGCTTAAGGAAATGGCGGATCTAAAGGTTCAACTTGAAGAGTTGTTGGAGCAGGGTTATGTGCGTCCAAGTTCGTCGCCTTAGAGCGCACCGGTCCTCTTTGTCAAGAAGAAGGACAGAAGTTTACGGCTCTGTATCGACTATAGAGAACTGAAGAAGTTAACGGAAAAGAACAAGTACCTGATCCCAAGGATTGATGATCAATTTGATCATCTAGTAGGGTCATCAGTGTACTCAAAATTGGTTCTCAAGTCTGGTTACTATCAGCTGAGAATAAGGGAAAGTGATATCCCAAAACAACGTTCAGCATGAGATATGGGCATTTCGAGTTTACGATCATGCCATTCGGGCTGACTAATGTGCCATCAGTGTTCATGGATCTAATGAATAGAGCATTAAGGGAGTACTTAGACCACTTTTTGATCGTCTTTATCGACAACATATTGGTGTACTCGTAGTGCGAAGAGGATCACTTCAAGCATCTGCATTTGGTTTTGGAGACGCTGAGGAGGAACGAACTATACGCAAAGTTCTCCAAATGTGATTTTTGGTTGCCCTCAGTAGCATTCCTTGGTCACATAGTCAGTGGAGATGGAATTGCAGTGGATCTGGCAAAGATATTGGCGATACACGAGTGTCTTGTGTTGTCTACGGTAGCGGAAGTCCGGAGTTTTCTGGGGCTTGCCGGCTATTAAAGGTTCTTTGTAGAGAAATTCTCGCGGATAGAGTTACCTCTCACTACATTGACACGGAAAGATCAGAAGTTTGTTTGGATGAAGGAGTGCGCACAAGCTTTTGAAGAGTTGAAGTGTCGGTGTACCACAACGCTAGTGCTAAGTTCACCAAGTGGGACCGAAGGCTTTGAGATCTACAGCAATGCTTCGGGCAGTGGTTTGGGCTGCATGCTGCTATAGCATGGAAGTGTTATAGCTTATGGCTCGCATCAGCTGAAAGTGAATGAGAGAAATTATCCGGTCCACGACTTGGAGTTAGCGGTCGTGATTTTTGCTCTGAAGCTGTGGAGGCATTATTTGTACGACGTAAAGGTCGATATTTATACCGACAACAAGAGCCTGAAATACCTGTTGTATCAGAAGCATCTGAATATGAGGCATCGGAGATGGATGGAGTTCTTAGCGGACTATAGATTCAGAATTCATTATGTGCCCGAGAAAGGCAATGCAGTTGCAGATGCGTTGAGTCGCAGGGCTCCCGCGCAAGCAACCTGGTTGTCAGTTCATGACGAGCGGTGTATTCTGGAGTTGGAGGCGTTAGATATCTCTTGTGTTGACAAGCAGAGTAGCGCCAAAGTGCTATTGAACTGGACGAAAGTTCAGTATGGCCTGGCTGATCAGATTCGGCAGGCTATGGATTTGGATAGCAGCATGAAGCAAATCATTGAGGCGGTTTCAGATGGGTCAAATTCCCAATTTACGGTTGAAGATGGACTGCTAAGGAAGGATAGTTATTTGTGCGTCCCAAGCGTGGGTAATTTACGGGTGGAGTTGATGTACGAGGCTCATCATGCCAAGTACTCGATTCACCCAGGGAGTACAAAGATGTACCGAGATCTGAAGAAGATGTTCTATTGGCCAGGACTCAAGAAGGATGTGGCACTATAGGTGGCGAAGTGTCATACTTGCGCCTTAGTGAAGGTAGAGTGCCAAAAGCCATGGGGTTTCTTGAAGTCTTTGCCTATTCCGGAGTGGAAGTTCGACGATATCTCAATGGACTTTGTGCATGGATTGCCAAGGTTGTAGAAGGGAAATGACGCCATCTAGATGATCCGTAGATCGGTTGACAAAAGTTTCGCACTTCATTCCGAATAGGATGGACGTTTCGGTGGAGAAACTGGCAAAGCTTTATGTGGACAACATTATTAGACTGCACGGTGTGCCCCGCAGCATCGTGAGTTATAGAGATGGGCGGTTTACGTCCAATGACTGGAGGTTGGTGCAGCGAATGATGGGAACTAAGTTGAAGTTCTGTACAGCCTTTCATCCGCAGACGGATGGTCAGACCAAGAGGGTCAACAGGACGATGGAAGACATGCTTCGCATGTCCGTCCTTGATTTTGGGAAGTAGTGGGAAGATCATCTGTATTTGGTGGAGTTTGTGTACAACAACAGCTACCAAGCGAGTATACAAATGGCGCCCTTCGAGGCCATATATGGTATAAAATGTTACATGTCGTTGTCGTGGTTAGAAATGGGTGAGGCGAGGTTGTACAAAAAGCAAGAGGTGGAAAGCGCCACTTCATTGGTACGAACCATTCAAGAGCATTTTCTGATCGCTCAGGATAGGCAAGCTAAATACTATAATGCCAAGCATCGGAATGTGGAGTTTGCTGTTGGAGACTGGGTGTATTTAAAGATAAAGCCGTTCAATGGTGTTTTATGGGCACGACGCTTGAAGAAGCTGAGCCCGAGGTACCTAGGGCCATTTGAGATCCTGGAGAAGATTGGTGAAGCGGCTTATCGTCTAGAGCTATCGGCGGAGTTAAGTGGTCTACACGACGTATTCCACATATCAGCGTTGCGGAAAGCAGTACAATAGCCTTCGCAGGTGATCGTGGTTGATCAAGTACCGGTGGACGAAGGGTTGACGACAAGGGTCAAGCCCGTTCGTATTTAGGACTCTGAAGTCAAGCGACATCGTAACAAGGAGATCAGGATGGTCAAGGTCCGTTGGGACAATTGCGGTCAGGAGGAGCTCTCTTGGGAGCGGGAGCAGACCATTCTTGAGGAGTACCCAGAGTTATTCCACTCAGGTACCGCTTTTGGTTTTGTGTATCTTTTCCTTTCGGTAATTTCATGGACGAAATTATTTTAAGAGGGAGAGAGTTGTAACGCCCCGAAACTCAAAAGAGCAACGGGCAGCGCTTTGAGGTATGTTTGGACCTTGGAAAGGGTCATACAGGCTAGTATACGGGTGTGTCCAAGGGCCATGTCGTGCTCGGGATCAACGACTCACTGAGTGGTCGACAAAATTGCAGGGGTCGAGTGTTGAGACAAGGAACAAGACCTGAGACACGGGCATGTCAGAGGCCGTGTCCTGCTCGGGCAGTTTGCTAGTTTGTGCTGAGGGAGTTACACGACCTGGGACACGGGCATGTCCCAGGGCGTGTCTAGCACACGGTATGTAACACAGGCGTGTCACATGGCCGTATCGTGCTCGGGACGTGTTTGGTCCCATGTCATTTGAGGCACACGGCCCGTGACACGGGCGTGTCACTTGGGACACGGGCATGTTCCAAGCCGTGTCATAGGCCGTGTCATGGTCGGGATTTTCCTGTTTGATGGGCGAATAAGGAACATAGCCTTGGACACGGGCATGTCGCAAGCCGTGTTCGGCCCAGGAAGTTCATTTTAAGTGCGAATCGTGGCCGTCCGTTTCCTTATTTTTGGATCCAACGGCTCAGGGCTGTTTTTGCTGAGATATACCTGGGAATTGGGATTAAAGCCCTCATTTATTTTGGGTTCAATCTCTTTCTAAGTTCTAGAGAGAGGGGAGAGCAAGGAGGAAGAAGGAAGAGAGATCCAGTCGCCGGAAGAGATTCGGAGCGCCAAATCACAAGTCGAGTCTAGATCTACGGAGGCGAGATCATCGTGGTGCTTTCAAACCGTATAGATTTCAATGGCGCCAAAGAGGAATGCTAAGGTAACGATTCTCTTCTTGAGCATGTGAAGATCTCCTTCTTTTGCATAAGGAAACCCGCTCCCGCGAGTGTGCGGTGAGTGTGCAGTGTTCCTTGGGGTAGATGTGAATAGTCCCCCTTGTTTGCATGTAATGTCCGAAATCGAGTTACAGACATAGGCATGGTGTGTGAAGCCTACCCGGACAAGTTGGTCTGGATCGGTGATGTTTCATTATGCATGATTAGCCGGAGAAGACTCCGTGCCTTTGTTTGTTTTTGGGTTTTCTACGTGGTAGATTGCAACAGGGAGTCTTGGGGATTAACTCCAAGGTGCACCAGGAAAACTGGGTGGAAATGCATTTCTGCCAACTTGGTGGCCTGGGAGCCAGCCTTGAACATAACTGGGTTATGTGCATGTTTGATCGTTTTGGGACCCGGGGAAGCTTGACCCACGCCTATGGCTTAAATTGTCGTTGCGGTGTGAGCAACGGGATAGGCGGAACCGTACCCGCTCTGTGTCGTTCAGTAAAAGAGACCTAAAGTACATGGTACTTACCGTTGGCATAGATGGAGGGTCTTAGGCTGAGGCAAGAAAGACTAAAATGCTCACGAGTATTGTCGTCCAAGGGGCGGTGGTGAGACTACGATTTTGACCGGGTTCACCGTGTAAGTGCCCTGAGAGCACGAGGTGTGTGTCCGTGTGTGCCTGCACCTGTGATGTTGTGATTATTCAATATAATGCTTATTATGCTAATAAGTGCAGGGAAGCAGCATCGCCGCGCCGAGTTTTGGGGCGGGATCATTATAATTTGGCTAGCTTTAGCTGACCGTTACTTTTGTTTGCCACCATTGCGGTGAATTGTGCTTGCAGGTGCTACGGAGCCGAGTAACAAATAGCGGGTCAAAGCCCTTGTTGTTGAGCCGGCCCTTGAAGGCCTTGTTTTGTTTATTTGTTTAATTCATGTGTGACTGGCCTGCGAGCCGAAGTATATAAGACACTGTTTTAAATTTAGTGAACTCTTGTAAGGCCATAAGGTCGGTACTTTGTAATTTCATTCTTGTTGGGGTTTACTAGTGGACATTCATGCTTGTGGCTGGGTTCTTATTTCTTGAAACTTAATAAATTACTTCCGCTAGATGCTCTGTGTAGGACGTTATGATTGGGATAATGGTTTCAATGAGTAACCCTTCATTCGGTCTGTGGTATATGGCGTCGGGCCCCGGCCAGACCTACTGTTATATGCTATGTGATAGATAGGGGTGTTACATGTGGTAGGAGGGGTAGCAGTAGTTATAGCAGTAAGATGAGAAGGCAGTCCATGCTTGTGGTAGCAGGTGGTTTCAAGATAACCATCACGACCACAGTGGGTATCCTTGAGAGTAGAGCGTCCAGTACAGCCTCAACCTCTAGATGTGAAGCACCGCCCGAGTAGAAGAGTGACGAGCCAGAAGAGTCATAGGAGCTGAAGTGGGTAAGAGGGGTTGCTGGAGCAGAGCCTGAGAAAAACTGGCGGGGTCCTTGGATGGTGGTGTGACCTTGAGCGCAATGGAACAAACATAAGATAAGGAGGGCATAATGGAAGAGGAAAGAATCTATGCCCTGACACTGTGAAGATGACTAGGAACACGGATAATCATCATTGCGATCCCAACAGCTTCTTTTTGTGTCTGCTGAATAGCAAGATCGATGGAATTCTTAGGTTAGTTAGATTCATTTATTGGGTTTTTGATGGTAGTATTGATTTCTTAGGTTGTTGATGAAATTCATATGAGTGTTGAGTGCTTCCCTCGAGAGTTGAAGAAAATTACTATTGTGTTATTTGTTTCCATCAGGTCCTGTTGCAGTTGATGTGAATGAAAAAACTTGTTGTTTTGTTTGCTTTTTTGTTTGAGGAGATGTTGAAGAAGAACAATGATAGAATTGCTAATCTGTAGAGAGTTGTTTTCCAGTTTTGTTAACCCGTTGGAACAACTATAGGGTTGAGTGAATGTGTTATTCAATGCTCCTAGGTGAATAGGAGTAAAAGAGTGATTGAGTTATTTTTTCTCTTGTGTTTAGAGATTTCGTGGAACCACCGTGTGAATTAGCAAAATATTTTTGTGGCGCCCGTGTGCGATAGCGTCCGACTTCGGAACGGGAGACCGAAGGTGACGAGGAAATTCCTCGTGAGATCGCAATCAAATTCGATTGCAGAAAAATGTCTATTTTCATGGGTAACTTGCTTCTATCTTTTTTTACACGTCTACAATTTCTCTTAGGTTAGTTAGATTCATTGTTGGGTTTTCACCCGAATTTTGTCAGTGAATGCTACGTCGAAAAACCCCAAACGGAAACGTATTTGAGGTTCACAATTATCGTTCTACTACGACAAGGGGAACGAAATGAAAGTTGCGAACTTCCTTTCCCGGATGCAGAATCGATCCATTATTTTAAGAAAAATCCTTTTTTTAACTAAATAGTTTTTTGTGCTTTAAAAAAACAAATATTGTTTAATTTCATAAAGTCTACGTAATGCCCACTCAAATTAATTTTTGCAAAACCCATATTTCATTACAGGCATTTAGGGTTTCCCAGAAAAAAACCGACAAGTACGCAAACCCTACACGTCATCCTGCATCAATTTGATATCAAAGCGAGGTTCCAAAATTTTTCTAAGTTTTGAGATCTGTCATGTGTAGTATAAGAACCCGCTTAGCATATTGTTTATAAAAGGAATTTTTTTAGTTCATAATCATATATTTGAATTTTATTGTCTGTTTGCATGCATCTACGTAGTGGTAGGTTAGTGAGTATGAGTTCACAACTCAACACCTAAACACCCTCACGAGGTAAACTCGGAGATGCGTCAAGTTGAACATGGTCAACCCAGTCGTGGAAACAGAGGGACTGAACCACCCCCGTGGTTTTTATCTTTTGCGCACCAAACGACGACATTAACCGAGAGCGTATACCAAATGAGAGAAGGATTCAAAAACCTTAGTGTTATGGTGAATAACTTAAAAGTACCCCCTCAAGCGTCAATACCACCTCTAGTTTGAGAGATGAGCATTCTGTGTGACCTCATTACGATGTCCCACCACCTTATAGAGAAAGGTCTGCACTTAAGAGAAACCATATTTTTGAGGAAGTGGTTAGAAATCACATAGATAGGTTTGGTTTTGAGTACGACTAGGGTAGGAACTTCCCGAGGAATTTTCCTAAACCCCAACGAGAGCCTTTCGTAGGTACGCGAGATAATTATCGGGAGAGAACATATAATGACGTTTCTAGAGAAGAGCGGCAGCGAGAACATCGTAGGCCTATACCGACCATGCATCGTGATGATTGACCTAGAGATTGGCATTGAACGCCACCCCTATATCGTCGAGACAATCGTGATCCTTACAATGACGATTATGACTATCCTCCCTGGGATAGGCGACCAGATCTTACATGTGTTGTGAAGCTAGATCCACCTCTTCATGATGGTTATATGGATCCCAATGTCTTTTTAGACTAGGTTATAGACATAGAGACCTATTTGGAGTGGTATCGTATGACGGAAGACCAAAATGTTCAGTTTGTCAAGATGAGATTGTGTGGGTGAGCAAAAATCTTTTGGATAGGTGAGGAGCGTAGTCTAGTGAGGAATGGATGCCCTCCTATAAAACACTGGGCACATATGAAAGTCATATTAGAGGAGCAGTACATTCCCTAGCACTACCAGACCCGTCTACGAGACGAGCTGACGTCTCTATGTCAAGGGTCCAAATCTATTTCTGATTATTTAGCTGAGATGAAGGATCTTATTATTAGGTGCAACGCAGTCGAACACCCATGAGATACATTATCTAAATTTAAGTGTGGACTACGATCTGAGATTCGAGATGAGTTGATTTGATATGGCCACTATTCCTTTGTTGAGACTGTATCTATCGCCATCGATATAGAAGAGCACTAGAAGAGAACCTCCCGGTTCAAATCTCAACCGAAAACAAATACTTCTTATAAGAGAGAAGAACTGAAGGATAAGGAGAATGGATCGAAGCCTACTTCGACCTATGCGAGAAATCAGAAAGGGAAATCCCCCATGGGAACAGTGACCCCTTCACAGATAAGATGTTATGAGTGCCAAAAAATGGGTCATATATCTAGATATTGTCCCAAGATGAAAGGCACGCAAGTTATCCATGAGTTGACTGAGGAGGATGAGCCTGTCAAAGAAGCTTTAGTTGAGAGGAACTAACAAGTATTGAACGATGAAGTGTATGGTACACCTAGTGATGAGGAGATAGATCCTGGCATTCTAGTGGTGAGATGCTTGTTATTAACACCACATGAATCCACCGATTATTGGTAGACGAACATCTTCCAGGCCTACTTTAAGGTTGGGGAGAAAGTGTGTTGTTTAGTAGTAGATAGCGGGTATTGTATGAATGTGATAGCTGAGAAAGTTTTATCCTGCATGGGACTCACTACAATGTCACACCCTTCCCCACTCAAAGTAGCTTGGGTCACCAAGACTACATTATCTATAACTAGGATATGTTTAGTGTCCATCACTATCATTATGTATTCTGATACGATTTGGTGTGATGTTATGTCTATGGATGTGTGTCATGTGTTACTTGGCGACCTTGGTTGTATGACCGAGATGTTCACATACATAGTAGGTCTAACACTTGCTCCTTTCTATTGGATTAAGAGAGAGTAGTTTGAACCCAGTGCGACCCAAAGCACCAACATCCCATGCGAGCCATAGTGCGGAAGAATCACTTCCTCCCACTGAAAGAAAGAAGACACTTAGCATTATTCGAGGCCTTGAGTTTCATTGAGAGAGGTTTGATGGTGGATTCTATTATGCCTTAGTGGTTTTGAAGACATCTGAGTTATTGGAGAGGTTTGAGTCTATTCCTATACCTACTAGGATACTCTTAGAGGAGTTCCAAGATATACGCCCTGATGAGCTTTCAGTTGAGTTACCTCTCATGAGATGTATTCAACATGCGATAGATCTTGTACCTGGAGCCTCCCTCCCCCATTTACAACATTACCGATTGAATCATGCCGCCCACGAGGAGTTGCAGAGGAAAATCAGATTTATAGAGGCTTTATTCGCAATAGCCTTAAGCCATATGTGGTGTCTTTCCTCATTGCTCCAAAAAAGGACGGTACATAGCGTATGTGTGTTAACAGTCGTGTTATCAACAAGATCACTGTGAAATACTGATTCTCGATAACCCAACTAGATGACATGTTGGACATATCGACTGGATGACATGTTGGACATATTGATTGGATCCACAAACTTTTCTAAGAGCAATATTCATAGTGGTTATCATCAGATTCGTATACGTGAAAGAGACGAGTGGAAGATTGGCTTCAAGTTGAAGGACGACATTTATGAGTGGCTTGTGATGCCATTTGGGTTATCACATTCCCCTAAAACTTTCGCATAAATGATGACCCAGGTCTTCAGACCTTATATAAGGAAGTTCGTAGTAGTTTATTTCGACGACATTTTGATGTATAATTGGACTTAGAGTGAGCACCAGACTCACATATGCACTATCTTAGAGCTCATGCGAGCCGAATAACTATACATCAATTTAAAGAAATGTATTTTTATGGCTGAGTCTATTATCTTTCTTGGTTATATAGTGAGCTCCGCTGGTATCACTATAGATCTCAAGAAAGTTCGTGTGATTTGTGAGTGGCCTACACATCAGAACATTCACGATGTCCGTAGTTTTCATTGTCGAGCCAATTTTTATCGTCGATTCATTAAGAACTTCAGTACGATTATTCCACCAGTACTTGAGTGTACGAAGAAGGGAAGTTTCCAATGGACATCATCGATAGTTGGAGCGTTTGATATTATCAAGGATAAGATGTCCACTGCACCTATTTTGAGACTCCATGATTTCGGTCTGGTGTTCGAGGTATCTTGTGAGGCCTCTGGGGTTGGGATATATGTACTTAGTGAAGAGGGTCACCCCATTGGAAATTTTAGTGAAAAGCTCTCAGGACCAAAGCTGAATTATTCCAACTATGAGTGCGAGTTCTATGCGATTGTACAAATGTTATGTCATTGAAGGCATTATTTGTTGCCTAAGGAGTTTGTCCTCCACTCTGATCATCGGGCATTACGTTATATCAATTCGCAACAGAAGTTGAATCATAGACATGCAAAATGGGTAACTTATTTACAAGAGTATATCTTCGTTCTCAAGCACTGTAAGGAAATGGAGAATAGGGTTGTCGACGCCCTTAGCCGAGTAACCCTCGTACTATCACAGATGCATACTCAGGTGATAAGATTTGATCGTGTCAAGCATGACTGTTCGAGTTGTCCTGATTTTAGCGGTATATATAAAGTGATTGAAAGACTTTATTCAAGAGCCTAAACACTTAGAGGGGGGTGAATAGGTTCTAATTTTTCATTTAATATTTTAGGCAATTAAACAAATATTACTTTGCAAAAACAAAATAAAGCACAGCACAAAACATTCATAGCACAAACAACACCAGATATATAGTGGTTCCCCAAGATATGGTTACATCCACTTTCCCCCTTCGCCTATCCAGTAGAGTACTGGATTCAGCCAAACTTCTTTCCTCTTTCTCAGATCCAAAGATCCTACAACTCAGAACTAGAATGGTTCCTACACCTCAGACTTTTGCAAGTCCTACCTCAGATCCTTCCCAGAATTCTACCTCAGGCCTCAGCCCTACCTCAGCCCTTATCTCTAGGCTTACACCTCAGACTTTTGCAAGTCCTACCACTCAGCCTCATAGCCCTATCTCAGCCTTTATAAATATAGGATTACAGCTCAGATCTACAACAGATCCTACAAGTAATTGTGTAATAAAAGATATACAAAAGATATCACCATATAGATCCCTCTATTGATGTTCTTCTTGATCAGTTCTTGATCTTCAATCCCATCCAGACTTAGCTGTTTCAAAGCTTCTTGATAGAACAAAATAAGGTTGGACTGTTCTTGATGTATAAGTTGATCCACTGTCAGCTCCTTCCTTGAATTCAAAATGAGATCTGAATCTTCTCTGCTGACTATTTTAGATCTGCCTTCTTAAAGGGTTTCCCCTTTTCTGGTTGTGAATCTTCTCTCTTTGTTGATCGCTTTTCTGGCCTTTTTTTAAGTTGTTGTTTGTTGTTAAGGATCATCCCTTTATATAGATATTCCTCATGGTTACTGGTTGATCTAGTTTGTAACAACCTTCTATTAGTTTTGATAAAGGTGTCAGACTTGTTGGTAATGACAGCTATCGACCCACCAGTCATGATAGTTGATTCCTTAGATATTCTACAACACAGCATGATCCACTTAGCAATCTGCTTCTCAAGTGTCGACACAAGTAGACAAAGTGTCGACACAAGTCTTGAAGATGTCGACACAATACTCCAAGTATCGACACAGACATTTTTCTGCTTCTCGACACATCTTCTATTTGTATGTGTCCACACAAGTCCAGTGTGTCGACACAACTGCTTTTGGTCTCAACATAACTGCTGGGTGTTGACACAGCCTCTTCTTTTGGTGTCAACACAATCCTTGCCTCAGGTGTCGACAAAAGTCCTGCTTTAAGTGTGTACATAATTCCTGCTTTAGGTGTCGACATAAGTCTTGCTTTAAGTGTCGACAAAATTCCTACCTTTGGTGTCGACATAAGTCCTGCTTTAAGTGTCAACACAATTCCTGCCTTTGGTCTCGACATTGCTTTTGGGTGTCGACACAGTTCCTGAGTGTCGACACAATTTCTGGGTGTCGACACAAATCTGGCTTCTAGTATCGACACAACTTCTGGTTCTGGTGTTGACACAATTTTTAGGTGTCGACACAATGCATTGCTGCTGGTGTCGACACAGGTCTCGTTTGTCGACAAAATTCTTCACAAGTATCGACACTTGTACTTAGAATTTTTTTCTTACAATCCTTAACCGTGCACAAGGAAATTTAAACATACATCAAATACATATTGATGTATATCATTGATTAGGATGAATCTTCTCCAAATCTGGTACATACTTCTAGTGTACCCAACAATCTCCCCCTATTTGAAGAAGTCATAACGCTTACTCAAAGATATACACTAGTCAAGATAAAACACATAAGGCATAGATGTACATTCATTCCAGTGCAAGTAAAAATTCAAATAATGTAAATAATCTAAAATAAACAGTAAAACTTATTTTAATAAGCAGAAAATATTTGTTTTACATGTTTTCTTTTAGAGCAAAAATCAAAAAGTTACATTGTTTCTTATCGTAAGCTTAACTATCCTAAGATTTGCTAGGCTCCCTTATGACAATGCCTTGACTAGACTTTATCTTTGCCTTCACAGCTAGTTCTGTATCTTCAGCAGGCTTCTTTTCTTTAAGATCCCTTTTCTTTAGTTCTTCAGCATTTATTTTTTGCCTTTCAAAGTAGTGAAAGGGCTTAGGAAAATACTTGCTGGGCTCTATAGCATTTGTAGGTAGCTTCCCAGCTTTTGCACTCCTCCTATGCTGAAGAATGGCTTCCTGTCTATCTTGATATTTATTCCACTCTTTCTCTGAGTACCACTTTCCCCTATCATAGGTCTTATCCTTAACAGCCTTCCATGCAGTCAGAAGGCTGTTCCTTTATGTAGGGCTCCATTGTTCAAAGTCTGGCTTTAACTCAGCCTGTTCTCTGAATCTCTTCTTAGATAGCAATTCTTCCCTTTGAGCTTCTTTGGCAGTCTCTGACATTTCAACTTTCTCAAAGACCACATTCTATGCTTCTTTGGAGGGCTGTAGATTTTATGCACTTGGTCATGAACCATCTCAAAATTAGTAGGAGGATATATAACCTGAGCAACTTCTGGCTGATCTCCCTCTACATATGCAGGTTGTATTCCAAATTCAGCCATATTTTCATCATCACATGGAGGAAGGGAGCCAAGAGTAGCTCTGATTGTATTGGAAACCCATTTGGCATGCTCAGAACTAGCTTGGACTAACACCCTCTCCCTTTAGGACTTCTCTTTCAATATGATCTCTGAGATCATTCTTGTGAAACCTAACTTGACCTTCCAGATGATAATTCCCTTCTCTGTAGTAGACCCCAAATTTATGAATTTGAGTTGTAATAGCTATTTGGGCAGCCGCTATCGCCGTTTTGGCCACAGCTAGATCAGTCTCAATTAGTTTTGTAACTTATGTTTTGACAACAACAGATAGGGCTGTAATCTTTATGAGAATTTCCGTATGAGAATCTGTGAGATTCTCATATGTTCGAAATTGGTTTTCTAAGATATAGGCTTGTTTCTCTGCCAAATCAGCTGCTTGAGTTTTCAGTTCCTACTGTTGAGTGGCCAGATACACAACTGCATGGCCTCCTTTCTCAAAGCAGTCTGTCATTTCTTTCTTATGCAGACTCACGTCAAATCTGATTGACTTGATTTCCTGAGCTAGCTGGTTTTGCAGCTCCTTATGAGATTCATACACATACTTTTCAAGAGCAGTCCTTTGAGCATCCAGTTTTAGTTATAATTAGATCATTAAGGAATTTAAGTCCATACTTGGAGCTGGAGGTGGTGTGGCTGTTTGTAAGGTCCTCTTATAGATAGAGCTTTTCTTCTTCATTACAGCAAGTTTCCTTTTTTTAGCCAAGTTGGCTTCTTCATCATCAGAAGATGAACTTTCAATGTCAACAGTCTCTTTGTCTACAGTATCCTTCAGCAATTCCTCCCCCTCAGTCTCTGGAAGTTCTTTGTTCTGAGATTGTTGCTCCCCCTCAGTCCTTACTGCTGGTGAGTCAGGGAACAACTCCTCCAAGGTTACTTCCTGCAACATTTGAACAGGAGGAATAATATTAGTTGGTAAAATACATGGTTTTCCCTGGACTTCCATGTCCTTGTCCAGTGACCTTTCTAGAAAGGAGATACTTACTTGCCCAATCAGATCAGTATCCTTCATTTGCACCTCAGGTGCCTCTTCCTCTACATTCAGTAGTGTTTCCCTATTTATATCAAAAACTATATCCATAACAGTATTAGCTGCTAATTCACTTTCTAGTGTAGCAACATCATTTACTCCCCCTTGATTAGGCAGATCAGTAAATATAGTGTCTTGTATAGTTGGTGCAGGGTCTTCTCCTCCTAGAGTAGAGATTCTTTGTTGCTCTGGGAGCATACTACGGTCCACTTTTCCTTGTACATCTTGCTGTTGTTTCCTGTCTTCATCAGAACTGAAGACCACCTCTTCTTCTGAATCACTAGATGATTCTTCCTGTTGAACAACTTTCTTCTTCTTATGTATTGTTTTGGTCTGTTTTTGAGGAGTAGTAACCTCCTTAGTCAACACCCTATCCCATCTTGACAGAATCCTGGTGTCCATTCTTCTCATATGATTGATTTTTGTACCAAGAAGTTGGCTCATTACTTCTGGTATTACAGATGATAGGCATAGACTCAGAATTCTCCCCAGGTTCGGTTTCATGATACCTTTACGTAACATATCAAAGACTATGGTTATCCAATCAGTCTTGAGCTTGAAAATGATCCTGCTCATTAGTTGGAACATGGTGGCTAAGATTATGTCATGTCCACCTATTTTGCACAGTATGACCTTCCCTACAATATCAGAAAGGAACTTCCCTTGTGAATTGATGACTAGTTTTAGTCATCGTTTTTGGGGAAATTTAGTAGTCAAAATTCCTAAGTTTTGTTATAATTATGTGTTTTTGTATGCTTGTTATGATATTTTTATAGTATAAGAATCTATAGTTTTATTTTATGTTTTGTTGTTATTTTATATTTTAGGTTTAGTTTTATTTACAAATATTATTATCTTTGTTATAGTTTAGTTTCACACAACTTATGTTATGTTTTGTTATAATGATTTATGTTATGTTTTATTTTATTTTTACTAATTAATAGTTTGATTAATGTTATATTTTGTGTTTTAGTTTTATTTAAATTTTATATCATGATATGTTAAGGTGTCTAATGTTTTAATTAATATTTTGTAGGTTCAATTAGGAGCAGCCCACATGTTCATATGCAGCCCACTTCTCCACTTGAAGCAGCCCACTTGATGAAGCCTGAGCCTCCTCTCTCAAGCAAGCAGCCGGCCCTTCATTTGGAGCAGCCCAAGCAGCCACCTAGTCTACCCGAGCCCACCTACAAGCCCACAAGCCACCAAAGTAGCCGGCCTTGTTATTTTGGAGCAGCCCGAGCCCATACAAACAGCCCATTTCTCCCCCTATGGCTGGCCACACCCTCTCTCTCTCCTTTATTAGTTGCCACCTTTCTCATGCATGCACATATTTTTCTCTCTCCCCTATTTATTACATGCATGAACATTTCTCCCCCCTATGGCCGGCCCCTACCTTCTCTCCCCTCTTTTATTTTCCATCCATTCCCCCCTTCTTATTTTTATATTTTCCATTTATTACATGCATGCACCCTAGCCATCTCTCTCCTCTATTAATTACAATGCATGAACAAACCCCCATTGAAGTGGTCGGCCACCCTATGACATTCCCCCCTCTTCATTTCCACCTTGAAGCCTCCCTCCTCTCCTATAAAAGGAGCCCATTCCCTCTTATTTAAGAGAGTTTTTTTGGAGTGAAATAGTCAAGTAATTTTAGTTTAGTTTTTGAGAGATCTTGTAAAGAGCAAGTGAGGTTATTTTCTTATTTTCATGTTGTAGTTTTTATGGTAATCTCTTTCCTTTAGTAGTATAATTTTGTTTTGATCTTATTTTGTATCTCAGCAAGTTTAGCAGTTTTAAGTTCATATTTATTTATGTATTGTCTGTACTTGTAGTTAGTTGCAGCTGTCGTACTAGGATCTAACTAAGGTTGTTATGACTTTTGGATGGCGAGACGCCCTTCGACTAGATCGACCACCCTATCTGAGGGTGATTCATCTGGAGCGCAAAATGATGCGGTGATCGAGAGCTTGTGGCAGAGTAGCGATTCCTTGAGCAGGTAGTTGGTGGAGGTGCGAGCCCAGATCCAGCCTTTGGTGGCAGTTGTGGCAGGACTGACTCAGGGAGTGCAAGGCCCTGCATGCGGGATTGCTGTTCCACCTCCTCATGCACCCCTTAGACCTCCAGTGGTGGTGCCAGCGGAGATGGCATTCATCTCGCAGTTTCAGAGACTTAGCCCTCCTACGTATGATGGGAAGGAAAATTTCATGGTCATAGACGATTGGCTGATCTCCATGGAGGAGATGTTCTCGTACTCCAGTATTGCAGACGATCAGAGGGTGATGATAGCCTCCTATCAGCTTATGGGTTTGGCCTAGAGTTGGTGGCTTAGAGAAAAGGAGAGCTTGGTAGCTGGTTTCTCTTGGGAAATGTTCAAGGAAATGCTGTTGAGTAAGTTCTTGCCCTTGGTCGAGCGTGACCGTCTTACTAACGACTTCCTCCACCGGAAGCAAAGGCAACTCACAATTGGTGAGTATGAGATAGAGTTCAGCAAGTTGAGCCGGTTTGCTCCAGGGTTGGTGAGTGTTGAGGCTGATCAGGTCAAGCAGTTTCTTGGTGGCTTGAGGAGCGAGGTGCAGCAGTTGACCAATGCTTATGGATCGGAGACCTATGCAGGGGTAGTGGATGATGCTCTGAAGGTGGAGGCTATCGAGACCGCAAGGAGTAGAGGCCAACAAATAAGGAAGGACAAGAGGAAGTCCGTCGAGGAGAAGAAACCCCAGGTACCCGATGCTACTTCGGGAAAGAAGAGCAAGGTGGTCTGTAGTTTCTGTGGCCGGTCGGGCCACCCTGTCAAGAGGTGTTTTCAAAAGGCAGCAGCTAAGAAAAAGGAGCAGGTTCATGCGATTCAGGGTCTCCTAGGAGGGATGTCTCCTGTTCTGTGTGCAAGCGACCCGGGAATGATGCTTCCCAGTGTTGGTCCAAGGATAAAGTCTGCTATTAGTGTGGGCAGAATGGTCAAATCAAGTCTAGGTGTACTCAGGTCCAGCCTGCTCTTCATGCAGTTCCACTTCAGGCGCTACCTCTGCCTCATCATGTGGAAAAAGGGTAAAGGAAAGCTGAACGTGATCTCTTCCGAGGAGGTCCAAGCTTCGACTCAGGTCATTTCAGGTTAGTTGTTTTTTTTTCATCTTGAAAGTTTTATTTGTTAGAATGGTTACAGTGTTGTTTTGGTATATCCTTAGTTGTGTATACTCCTATAGGGAAATTTAAGGTGAATAACCGCTGGGCGCACGTTCTGTTCGACTCTGGCGCTACCCACTCATTTGTGGCTAGAGCCTTTGTGGAGCGACATCGGTTAACTCTAGATCGAGTCGGTATACTTTCTGCGTCAAGTTCCCTTCTTGTGAATCTGTGCTATCAGATTTGGGCATTCTAGATTGCCCTGTTTTGTTAGGGGATTTTCTTGGGAGGGCAGACTTGAAGATGATTGACCTGGAGGACTTCGATGTCATTCTGGGCATGGACTTGCTGTCTATGTATGATGCGGTCATTTAGTGCAAAGGGAAGCACTTGGACTTCATCAAGGACAATGGTCAGCCGGGAAGCGTGTATGCTGATCCGTACAAAGATTCTCCTGTCATTTCTATGGTATGTGCTCAAAAGTTGTTTCCTTCTCGTTATTTTGCTTGTTTAGTCTCGGTGGTTGGGACTGCTATTAGTTTACCGCTTAGAGGAAATTCTCGTTGTTCGCGGTTTCGCTGATGTGTTTCCTGATGACCTTCCTGGTCTTCCTCCCGATCAGGATGTCGAATTTGTGATTGATTTGGAACTGGGTACGCGACCTATTGCTAAGGAGATGTACCGGATGGCCCCTCATGAGCTGGAGGAGTTACGAGTCCAGTTAGATGAGTTGTTGGCAAAAGGGTTTATCAGGCAGAGTTCGTCGCCTTGGGGTGCTCCTGTTCTATTTATGAAGAAGAAGGATGGGTCGATGCGGCTTTGCATCGACTACAGGGAGTTGAACAAAGTCACTATTAAAAACAGGTACCCCCTACCGAGGATCGATGACTTGTTTGACCAGTTGCGCGGTAGCACGGTGTTCTCTAAGATTGATCTTCGTTTTGGCTATCACCAGCTTAGGATCCGTGAGGCAGATATTCCACGGACTGCATTTAGATCGAGGCATGGACATTTTGAGTTCTTGGTAATGTCGTTTGGTCTGACCAACGCACCATCATCTTTCATGGATATGATGAACCGGGTGTTCAAGGATTTCCTGGACAAGTTTGTTGTGGTTTTCATCGATGACGTGCTAGTCTATTCTCGCAATGCTGAGGAGCATGAGCAGCATCTACACTTGGTTCTATCAGAGTTGAAGAATCACAAGTTATTCGCCAAGTTGAGCAAGTGCGAATTTTGGTTGGCTCAGGTCTCATTTCTGGGCCACATGGTGAATAAGGATGGGATCTCGGTTGACCTGAAAAAGATTACAGCAGTGATAGATTGGGGTAGGTCGGGCACGCCCAAGGAGATCAGGAGCTTTCTAGGGTTGGCCGACTACTACAGGAGGTTTGTGGAGGGTTTCTCTACCCTAGCTGCACCATTGACCAGGTTGACTCAGAAGAACGCGGCCTTTGTTTGGAGCGAGCAGTGCGAAGAAGCCTTCCTAGAACTAAAGAACAGATTGTGCACTGCTCCCATCCTGACCCTACCTACTGAGGGTGTGGATTATGATGTGTACATGGATGCTTCGCATGTTGGTTTAGGTTGCTTGTTGATGCAGGTTGGAAAAGTGATTGTGTATGGGTCAAGGAAATTAAAAACTCATGAGAGAAATTACCCTACGCATTACCTTGAGTTTGCAACGGTGATTTATGCGTTGAATCTGTGGAGGCATCTACTTTATGGGGCTCAGTGCAAGATCTTCACTGATCACAAGAGCCTGAAGTATGTGTTCACGCAGAAGGAGTTGAATCTTCGCCACCGTCTGTGGCTAGAGTATGTGGCCAATAATGATGTAGATATCCAGTATCATCCAGGCAAGGCCAATGTGGTGGCCGACGCCCTGAGTCGGAAGACGGGGAAGATCTTTAATCTCTCCGCCGATCGTTTAGTGGAAGAGTTCCTCCTTATGGATATCTCAGTGGGATGCTGCGACATGTAGAGTAGTTTGGCAGTGGCAGAGTCATCCTGGATTTCCCTTACTAGGTTGCACCAGAAAGACGATCCGGACCTGCTGCACTTATACCTCCGGACTGAGAGAGGGGAGTTGCCAGATTTTTCCATCGATGATGCGGGTACTTTGAAGTACCGCTGCAGATTTTGCTTCCCCGCCGTTGGGGACATCAAGGGTACTGTATGTAGAGAGGCTAATGGATCAGGTGTTGCCTTCCATCCATGATCTACGAAGATGTATCATGATTTGAAGAAAATTGCCTGGTGGTATGGGATAAAAAGTTATATAGCCCGATTTGTTGCTGAGTGCCACACTTGCAAGTGTGTGAAGGCCGTTCACGGAAGGCCTGGTGGCAAGTTAACTCCGTTAGAGATCCCGACTTGGAAGTGGGAAAGTTTTTATATGGACTTCATCACGGGCTTACCGAAATCTCCAAGGGGATTTGATTCCATTTGGGTTATAGTGGATAGATTGACGAAGTGTGCTCACTTCGTGCCGTATAAGATTGACTACCCGATGAAGAAGATAGCAGAGTTATACTTGAATGAGGTCATCAGATTGCACGGTGTGCCTGTTATCATCATTTCCGATCGAGATTCCCGGTTTACTTCTTGCTTTTGGCAGAGTCTGCAGGAGGGTTTAGGTACCGATCTGAGGTATTCGACTTCTTACCACCCACAGACCAATGGGAAGACGGAGCGGGTGAACCAGATAGTTGGGGATATGATCAGATGCTACATTCTAGACCACGGTGGAGCGTGGGATGAGCGATTACGACGTATGGAGTTTGCATACAACAACAGTTATCAAGAAAGTTTGCAAATGGCTCCGTTTGAAGCGTTGTATGGGAGGCGCTGCAGAACTCCCCTGTTTTGGGCTGAGGCAGGTGAGAGACCCTTGTTGGGTCTGGATGCCCTCTAGGAGATGGAAGTCGCAGTGAAGCTTATTCGAGAAAAGCTTCGTTTAGCTCAGGAGAGATACGAGAAGAACGCCAATCGGCGTAGGTCGGACATGGAGTTTTCTGTAGGGGACCTCGTGTTTCTTAAGGTTTCCCCGATGGTTGGAGTTAAGAGGTTCGGTAAGAATTAGAAATTGGGCCCGAGGTATGTGGGCCCGTTTAAGATTGTTGAACAGATTTGCGTGTCAGCTTATAGGTTGGATTTGCCAGCAAACTTCCCAAGTGTTCATAATATATTTCACGTAAGCTAATTGCGGAAGTATGTGCGCAGTAGTGGGAAGGTCATGGATGTTGTGCCCCAGTTGGAGCCTAATCTCTCTTTTATTGAAGTGTCGGTCCACATATTGGATACTCAAGATCGGGTGCTGCGAAGGAAGTCCATCCCGATGGTCAAAGTTCTATGGAAGAATCAGGGTTTGGAAAGCGCGACTTGGGAGTTAGAGTGGGCTATGAGGGAGGCTCACCCTCAACTATTTCCCTGATTAGGTTGGTTTGTTTTCTTCTTGTAATGTTTGGCTTGTTACTTTTCCTTCTATAGTAGAAGTGTTGTGCGTAAAGTTTCGGGACGAAACTTTCTTTTAGGGGGAGTGACTGTAACGCCCCCGATTTTTTCTGCGATTATTTAATTCTCGTTTGGCGTTACGTCCACGCATTTTATTGGCTTGTGCCATCTGTGGAGTGTGGTCTTAACTCCTTAGAACCGAGTGGCCTATTTTGTAGCCTATTGGCAAGATCTCCCTAGCAAGCCGAGTCGTTTTGGGTGACCCGGTGTGGCCTCTTGGGGGATGCTTGTGTTTTGGATTTGGGTGGGTATAACTCGAGTTCTGTTCGTCGAAAGTTAATTTAGACTTCGCCGTGGCGTTCGTAGCATGGGTATTTAGCTACGGTGCGAATTTCGTCGAATTCCGAGGTAGTTCGGTTTTCGAGTCGTTTTGGGTGTGCTATTAGTAAAAACAAATTGGAAATTTCTTAGCTTAAGTGAACCGGCAGTTTAGGCAGCGATAAGGGAAAACCGACCAAGCTTCGTCAGAAATCAAGGCAAGTGGTCCTGTCACTTGCAGTTTTGATTTTTTTTGCCCTCTTAGGTTAGCCCTAGGATAGAAGCCTAGCTTTTCTCTTTTTGCTTGTTAAACTTTTTGCTTCAGTTTCCCTTTATGAGCCCCCCTCCTTGTGCTGTTTTTGCTCAACCCACTGGTTGTTTTCACCATTTTGACTCCAGTTTTTTCGTTATGGTTTGGTGCTTTTTTGGGTGGAGCCGAGAGAGAGAGAGAGGAGGTTTCTTGTGGTAGTGCTCTAGTTAGAACCAGTCCTGGTAGGCTCTCGGGATTTTGTGTTGAGTGTGGTGCACACACTCAAAACCAAAAGCCTCCCGAGATTTGGCGTTGAGTGTGGTGCACACACTCAAAGCCATAGATTGGTCCATTCTTTTGCGGCTAAGTAGTGAGGCGACTGAGTTAGAAATTCGTCTAAGTCAAAATCGACGGGAATCACTAAGTGATTCTCGCCGATTTCGACAAGTATCGTAAGTGATTCCCGCCGATTCGGCGAGAATAAATCTGGATTCTCGCCGATTCGGTGAGAATCAATCTGGATCCCGCTGATTCGGCGAGAATCAATCTGGATTCCCGTCGATTCGGCGAGATTCAATCTGGATTCCCGCCGATTCGACGAGAATCAATATGGATTCCCGCTGATTCGGCGAGAATCAATCTGGATTCCTGCCGATTCGGTGAGAACCAGTCGGCTTTCCCGCCGACCTTTTCCTGTTGGTGTTGGTTTAGTGTTTTCCTGCGGTAAAGTGCTAAGGAGTTGAGTGAGTAGACCTCACTCAACGTCGTAGCTGTTTTGGCGTTGAGTAAGGTTAGCTCACTCAACGCCACTGCCTCTTTTACTTAAGGCATTGAGGGGGTGGACCTCACTCAACGCCATAGCTGTTTTGGCGTTGAGTGAGGTTAGCTCACTCAACACCAGAGTTTTCTTGTGGGAGGCGTTGAGTGAGAGAACCTCACTCAACTCCATGGCTGTTTTGGCATTGAGTGAGGTTAGCTCACTCAACACCAGAGTTGTTCTTGCGGAGGGCGTTGAGTGAGTGAACCTCACTCAACGCCATGGTGGTTTCTGGCGCTGAGTGAGGCTGACTCACTCAACTCCAAGGCTGGTTAGGCGTTGAGTGAGTGGGGCTCACTCAACGCCAAGCCGTGTTGAGTCATCTAAACGCTTTTCCCTTACCTTGATTTCTTCCCCCGAGTGAATTTCTTGATGTTGATGTTCCTTGTCGGCTATGTTTTCTTTCCCAAAGGCCGAATCGTGGGTCGTGGTTTGTAGTGGTGGTTTGAAGCTCTTATGGGGGAGGTTGTGTTGTGTAATTTAGCCGTGGCCACCCTTTTCTTTTATCTTGCTCCAGGTACGGGCTGGGCAAGGTGGTGGGAGGTCCCTAGTGCTTTCACATGTAGACCCCTGAGCTTGGTTTCTGTGAAATAGTGGTTGGGGGACTGAGTTTGCCTCCAACTCGAATCCGCGATGTTTTCGCTACTACATCTCCCATAGCTTAGGTTGTTAGACGTTTCTTCCTTGGTAGATCACAGCATTTAGGCTCATGGTAGCCTTGTTGACTCTGCTGCTTTTGGGCAGAGCTACTGTTGTGTCCTTGCACTTAGTGCTCTTTATTTTTGCCTTGCCTTGGGAAGTTGTGACTGTTACTGCTTTGTTTTCCTCTTTTACTAATCTTCTGATTGACTCCTTCGAGCAGTTTTCTAGTTTTGCTTGCTGAGGTATTCTTTCTTCTTTGATGCCTCAGGTTCTGGATAGTAGCCGCTCTGATGGCTAGTGGTGCTGTGCTGCTGCTGGTGGTCTCTGGTGCTTTTGAGATCAGTTCCTTGTTTTGCGAGGTAGTTTTGATGTGTTTTCTTACAGATATACATACTTGTCAGTGGGTTCATGTCAGTTTGTTGGCGCCCACTGGTATTTTTTACCTTGATACTAGATATGTTACTTTTTGCTGCTACCTTTATTAGAGATAGTCTACTTGCTTATGGGATGATCTATGTTAGGTTGCTAGTTACTTTTAAACCTAAAAACACTATTATAAGTATTACTCATTATCAGCATGTTTTATAAAACTCGTCACTATTTTTCAAACAATGAAAAAAGATCGTTTCCATATATATAGTATAAATTAAAAGTAGGGTCCTGCATAGTATAAGTTGTCCTCTAGAGACACTTATGCACTCTTTTAGGATGTCAAACTTGAATAAAGTATTTTTTCTGCAGCGTATAAGTATAGTTTTTAAACTGTGGACTAGATGATCAACCGAGCTGAGGGATACGGCCTTTAAAAAATATAACTGATTTTCTATTCATTTAACTCATAAATTTTCATAAACTATAGTTGATAGCGGTTTTCCTGAGCGTCGACAGTTATCCCCTTCTCGACGTGGCATCATGATGCGTGTTTTCTCCTACTCTGATAATTTGTTTTCCTCAGAGAAATTTTGGGTCGTGACAATATCGAGGCAAATGATCGAACTCCCGATGGTACTCCACCACCGTCTGGGTTCCCTGCTTCAGCTGTAAGAACCGCTCCTCCAACTCATCCCTGTCTGTCTGCGGAACAAAATGCTCTAGCAGCGCGGCGTTGAACTCTTCCCAGGTAACTTCTGCAACCTCCCTATCGGCAAACGTCGTGTCCAGCAGCGTCTTCCACTACCTCTTGGCATGGGACTCTAGGCAAGAGACAACCAGAGCCACTCTCTCCTCCCAGGGGCACCGTATCCCGGTCAGCATCTCGTACATAATATCCAGCCACTCTTCCGTCCGAAACGCCGACACTTTCCCTAAGTAGGATGGGGGAGAAAGCCCTCGGAAGATGCTCAACCAGTTGGCCCTCAGGTTTGGCTGCGGGACCGGAACCTGTTGGGCCCTGAAAGCCTCCAGAATGGATGTCATAGTCTGTTCCATATCTTACTGAAGGAAAGGAGTGGGGACCGGTGGAGGTGGTGCAACATCCTGAGCCTGTTAAACTCCACCTTGTGGCGTAGGCTGTGTTGGAGGCTGCGTAACAAAACCCATACATAGAAAACGTTCAATCTTTACTAGAAGTGGACAATTTATATATGATCCCCATATGGGCACACCACTGCTTCCGCTGCTTAGTTTGTCCCAAAACTAAACTCGAGCGGGGGTGACCCGGGGTTAGTGGTGAAAGTCCACCTAGTGCCAACTACCTTCACCTATGGGGGGATAGGTGTCTTGCAGCGTTTTTGCGGAAGTAAAACTATACCTGCACAAATAAACAAAACAACACAGCACAGAAAGACACAGGCAATTTATAGTGGTTCCCCGATTTGGGTACGTCCACTCTCCCCATTCGACCAATCTCTTAACAAGGGACGACTCGGTCACTCCACAAACAGGATTAAAAACCAATCCTCTTACTAAAAAAGTAACTCTTCCACACGAAGGAGTCACCACTCCTCCACCACGGGTTGGACCCAACCCTTACACAGAGGAACCAACATTCCTTTACAACAAAAGAAAAACTTGAATGTATAAGATACAAACTACTTTTGGAGCCCTTGGTGTCCCTCTTCGTTCGACATTGCGTTCTTGAATAAGTCTAAGAGTCCGCGAACTAAGTGCTCTCTTAGAGAGAATCTCCCCGACACCAGCGGCGGCAAGAAGTGCGGCGGCAAAGCTGTCAGGAACGGCGGCGGCAATGAAGTGCGGCGTCCGAGCTTTGGAGATCCAACCTTCTTAGCAAAGCTAGCAAGGTCTACCAACGGTCTTGGTAGGATCGATCGTCTCGATCGATTCAGAAAGGGAAGGTATTCCCGATCAACAAATCAAGAGACAAAGGATCTCTAGGTAGACACGTGAGATGCGTTGCTTGGCTGAGCTTCTGTCGCCCAGAGATCGAGAAGAAACCGTGATCAGCAATGTCGACAACCTACACGAGCGGCGATGGCGGCGGACGGCGATCTACGATCCGTTAAGTCAAGTCGGCGGCCGGCCTTTTTTGTTTTTGGTTCACGCACACTTTCGTTCAAAAATAGGAGGGTATTAATACAGTAGAATACTCCTTTATGACCGTTGAGGGCCCCACCAGAAGAAACCCTAAATCCGGTTCAAAACAGTGCCTGAATATTTGGTCCGGTCCAGCGAGCAGAAGAAATTCGCCTACGGCAAATTCGGCAAAAATCATTTGTGATTCTCGACGAATCGGCGATAATCACTTATGATTCTCGCCGAATTCTACTTGGCAGAATTCTTGCTGAAGATCTTGCCATCCGATGAGAATCGGTGAGAATCAACATTCATTCTCGACGAATCGGCGAGAATGCAAAGTCATTCTCGTTGATTCGGCGAGAATCAACTAGTGATTTTTGACGATTCAGCCTTAAGCAGAAATCAAGATGGTGTTGAGACAGCCGGCTGCAATCGGCAAGAATCAGCGAGTGATTCTCGACGATTCGGCGAGAATCACTAGTGATTCTCGTCGAATCGGCGAGAATCACTCAGTGATTCTCGACGATTTCTACTTAAACAATTTTCGTCTTTCTTCGCGTGAGTTGCTTTGACCATCCTTGCTCCTTGTCTGTTCTTGATCTTTCTCAGCCCTGTACTTGAAAGTAAGTACACTCCAATAGATAGAGTACACGTAGGACAACACACTAATCTGCTCAACGAGGGATTACGTTGCGCAGACCCGTGTATATTGACCCACTGCACCCTGACATTTGTGTGTACTTAGCATGGAATAACTGCAAGCACAACATGAAATATATCATCAAATACATTGTGGATTCATCTTAGCTAGACAGGAGGCTTCCTCAAATCCAGGTAATTGTGGATACAATACCCAACAATCTCCCCCTTTTTGAAGAAGCCAAAATCCTACTAGCTAAGATGAATTTCACTAATCTAGATAATACATACAGCAAATCAAGAGAAGAACAATAAATGCAAACAGAACAATACTAGAGTCAATCATGAAATCACATATTTATATAGAGATATCCACAATAATTGTTCATATGATAACATGATAAGAACGATAAACAAAAAGGAATACATCAGAAAAAATCCTAGGTCTCTTTCTCCTTAGCTATTTCATCATTTAGTTACTGCGCCATTTGTTTCCTGCTTTGTCTTTCGAAGTATTCCTTTGGCTTGGGGTAGTATCTGGGAGGAGGAGCTTTATTTGCCACAGTGTTGGACCTGAAGAAAATGTTCCATTTAGCTTCAAAGGTCTTGTGCAGCTTCCACTCGTACTGATTATAAACATCGTTTCGATTTATCTCCCCCTTCTGTTGTAGTGTAAATGTGTCCAGAATGATACTCCTTGATACCGGACTCCACCTTTCGTTCCTCACTTCATCCTCCTTCAATCTGATTTTCTTTTCAGCTTGCGTTTCCTTGGATGTCCCCTCTTGAGTTTTTCTCTTGCCTCTAGCTTTTGCTAGTGCTTCTTGGTCAAACCAGGCACTGCGCTCAGCTCTTGCAGCAGCCCTAGCAGCCTTCTTAGATTCAGCCTCACTCAGTGGAACTTCTTCAACCCTTTCATCTTCCTCATCAGCAGCAGCAGTCTCTTCCGGAGGGGCAACCGGAACGTGAATTCCTGAGGCCTGTTGAACTAACCAGTGGGCTGTTTCAAAAACATTCCTATTCGATTGATCGAAGTTGTCAATTATTATCAGTTTGATTGATCGAAGTTTAGTTTTCAATAAGCATCTGTTAGATAAAAAAAACATACCTAATAGTTTGATCGAAGTTGTCGATTATTACTTGTTGAAGCCCTGCCATCTTAGCTGTATAATCTTCCTCCCCCTTTTTGGCCTCCCCAGCAATTGAGTTTGCTGTCTTTGAAAATTCATTCAGTAGGGTCTTTTGATCCGCATTCAGAGTCACCATGTTGGCATCAAATTTTTCGATGCTATTAGCCACAACATGTGCATTCTTATTAACCACTGCCAGGTTATCCGTGTTCTTTTTAAGTCCTTGCATAAGAAGAGAGACAGTTGTGTCGGCTGCTATGTACTTTTCCTCGAACTTCTTTTCCATTACATCCAGCTTGTGATTAATTTCAACTACGTTCTTTAGCATCAGATCCTCGGATTCCTTAATTCTTTTTAGCACTTTGTCTTGTTCTTTCTAAAAAGTAACTTTGAGTTCATCCAGAATTCCTTGAACAATGTTCACAGTATGATTAACTAGATTAGCTTGCAGTGGAGGACCCTGAGGCAAGCCTTGGTCTGGCTCTTTAGTAGATTCACTAGGCGAGCTGGACACTTGCACGGTTTCTACAGAAGGAAAGTTGGCAGTCTTGGTAGATTTCTCAAGAATGCTTACCAACTGTTGCTGAGAGGACTCCCCCTCCACAGTTGCACTGGTTTTCTCAGGAACTACCTCAGGAGCTTGTTTTTAAGATGAAACTACAGTGTCATCCTGAGGCTCCATTAACTCCTGCCTCTCATTTCCTTCTTCCTCATCCTCATCATCCATGTTCTCATTCTCAACTGCAGCATCGTCCACATCCTGTTCATCATTTTCCAGATCAGCATCTCCATTTCCCATATCATTATTATCCAGGGCCGCCTCATCTTTCTCTACATTCTCACTTTCTTCTTCCAGGTTCTCAACTGCGTCTCTTGCTATCAGAGAGATGTCAGATCTAACATCAGCAGGAAGGGTAGAGACTTCCCCTCAGTTCCTGCAGTCAGCATATCAGGAACTTCACCGGGTACAGCCACGGAGTGTGCTGGAGTCCTATTGTCCTCATTTCCATGGGACTCAGCTGGGGAATCACCTCGTTCTTCACATACGGCAGCGTGCCCGATCCTTCTCTACCATCTATCAAAGACACTAGAGTCCATTTTCTTAAGATAGTGGAGGGGAACTCCTTTACTCATATCAAACTTGTCTCTATCCAGTTGGTTAAGATAAAGACTAATAATACGTCCAAAACTGGGGGTTCGCAGAGTATCCTTTATTCTCTCAAACAGCATGGCCCCCCAGTTGAATCTTTTCCGACAGACGATGACCACTAGGATCTTGAACATCTCACCCGAGATATGATCGTGGGAGCCTGGTTTACAGATCAAGACTTTCCCGACGATGTCTGACAGAAGCTTCCCTTCCTCGTTCATTTCCTTCCTCTTAATAGATTTGATTCCTCTTGGTAGTCCACAGAAAAGAAGGGTCCTGGCTCGATCCTGTTCTTCCAGATAATTCTCTTGATCAGAGTTGGAGAGCTGCAAGTATTGTGTCAGTTTCCCTGCTGACATTTTGATCCTTGCACCGGCAACCTTACACTTGATTACAGTATCTTCACGCCGAAGTTTTGCAGTTGTAAAGACTTCAATCACCTCTTTATCCAGTATTTTGCATGGGTGCTCCAGGATGAATGTGAGTCCAGCCTCTTCAAGCTTAGGAATGATGTTCCTGAACTCATATGTGGCATGAGAAAAGCCGGTTCGAACCAGTTCGCATCCAGTGACCAGGCCGGCGGTGGTTCTTGGAGCCATTTTAAACCTAAGGAGGAAATACCCAAGTCTAAGCTTTGTCAATAACTCTAGTAGGAAGCTACACTATCAACAAGCTATTGCAAGGAGGAAGAAGTCGTTACCCTAATGCCGAGGACGAAGGCGACGGAATCGACGAGATTAATGGGAATCGACCGGATTTCCTGAATCTCTTGCGTCCTTGGGACTATGTCGACGGGGAAACCTGGATGCGCTCGGGAAGGAGTCGTCGGATGTCAATCGACGAGAACCCTAGACTTGGTCGCAGGAACTCTGGAACTCAATAGTTGGTAACCTTTGATACCAGCTATTACGGGAAGTCGACGGGATGAGAGAAAGAGGCAGATCGATGGGATATGAAGGGTCGGCAGAATAGGCGCGATATGTACTATTCCGAGCCGGGCAGTTTCAACGGAATTTTGACTGGGTTTTCTAAAAGTTTTTTAACCGTGGATTTCGACGGAATTTTCTAAACAACTTTAAGTGGCATATTAATTTTGTTATACCCTAGTCAATAACCGAGGCATGCAAATTTGCCATCAAGTTATTTCTTGATCAAGATGTACACAATATTCCGATATCAATTGTAATCTTTTGTAACACCCATTAACGTACCTTCCTTATTTTTAAATGGTCGGACTTATGCCTATTTAGATCCCTTTTCACATCTATAAATGTGTGACTATAAAGAATTCTTCAGATAGTACTTTAAGGTCATTTTACAGATTCATTCTGTCCTCAGGTATGAAAACATATATGTGTATATAGACAAATAACACTTACCTTTTAGAGAAGGAATTCACAAATTTGTGTGGATATATAAGTATATATATACATATATGTAAATATCAATATAATATGACTCAAATATTGAAACTGAACACAAGTACCTGGGATCATAAGATTTATCATTCAGATCGTCAGTTTAAGACACACCAGGTGCTCAATTTGAGTATGTCATTGTAGATAGCACTGCTCTTATTCCAAGTACTTGTTCTAAATCATTCTTGGAACATCTCCTGTCTAGTTCCCATCATGTTTACAGGAACCTAGACTGCCCTGCAAAAGAGAATTACCTTGCCCTAGGAACCCAATATGTATTGGGTCCTAGGTTCTTGTCAGCATAAAAACTCGAATGCCTTCCCACAAGAATCCTGTCAGGAAGGCTAAATCTGCCCAGAGGAGGTGAAAATGCCCTTGCCCTTGACACAGAGGGGTTGTGCCAACAATCTATGGCAAAATGACCCACCTTGCCACAACACAAACATTCATGAATATTGTATCGCCGTTTCAGACCTGATCTATTGACTGAGGTAGTCAAGAGCTTAGGTCTAAACGGGATAGAGTCGGTTCTGTTCACGACATTGCCTTTTCCACCGTGACACGTGGGAGGGTGGAAAGAATGCATGTGGTGAGTTTCATGAGGCCTGGGAGGTGGTGCCTTCCTTTCAGTCAGCACACTTCCAAAGGCCCCATGGGTACTTACCTCATGTTTCCTGACCCCCCTTTCCTGTGTCCTAGGGTGGAAAGAACTGCAGTGAGAGCTGGTTGCTGTAGATTCATGATGAGTTTGGGGCAGAGGCTGAGAATAAAAAGGGTTCAGAATGAGCCTTGGGTATTCTCTCATGGGTAGCCATGACAGCTCTGGCACTGTGTAACATCCCATTTCCAATTAGGCTCCCCCCCCTAAGAATAACTTTGGGCTTGCCTGGGCCATGGCAAGACCATAGGGAACCAAATAGACCAAATGGGCTTAGGAGTCTAGTAGAGACTCATTTTGGGCTGCAAATAGCAAGTTTCCAAAACACTGAGTTTGGGTGACCTAGTGAGTTCAAACTGACTCTAGGGCATTTCTAGACCCAATGTGGGGCCAATGAGTCACCATAGACTCAATGGGGTCAATACTAGTGGCCAAATTAACCCAAGCCAACCCTAACCCTAAAATGGTCAAAGTGCCCTTCCTAAGGGCCATGTGACCTCCAGGGGGCCAACTCAACTCCAACTAACCCTACCTAGGCCTTAGGGGAGTCCAAAGGGTCACTAAAGACCCATTGATGTGGACCCAAAGAGTCAAAATAACCAAGCCAACATTTAACCCAAGTCAAGTCAACTTGACCTAATTGGGCTAACCCAACTTCAAGTCACCCCCCCTCTTAGGCTAAGCCTAATGACATTATTAATGTAAGATATTAGGGCTGCCAATAGCCTAGAGGGTTGACTAGTCAAATGAGGGAATAAGAGAGAGAGAAGAAATTATTAAGAGGAGAGAGAAATGATAAAAGAGAGCATTCATGGTGGACCCCCTTCCATGTTTTCATTTGGGATTTAATAATTCAAATGGGCTGCCAATAGAGTAAAAAGGAAGACATTTCATAGGGCCTTCATTAAGGGGAAGAGAGAGAGAGAAAGAGAGAGAGAAGAAAATAAAATAGGAGAGAGAAAATGATAAAAGAGAGTATTTATGGTGGACCCCTCTCCCATATTTTCATTTGGGAATTAATAGATTCAAATGGGCTGCCAATAGGGGGTAGGAGGAAGACAATTCAGTTTGGAGGGTGACTAGGAGAGAGAAGAAGAAAGAGAGAAAATAAAGAGGAGAATAATGGAGGAGAGAGAAAAATGGGGGAGAAGAAGAAAGAGTGGGGCTCGGCCATGAAGGGGCTGAGGGGAGCAATAATGGATGCCATTAACCTCCTCTGGGAAAGAGGAGTTCCTCCAGCCGTTTCCCAACCCTCTAGGCGCTGTGCAACCCCCCTCTCTTCAATCCGAGCCGCCCCCATTGAAGCCAATTAATGGCATAATAAACTCCAAGCCCTGCCTCTCCCCCTCCCTCCTCTACCTTTAAAACCCCTCAGTGAGCCAGGGAGAAGGTTTCCGGATCCCTAACAGAAGAGCAAGTGGTGGCCGGAGCAAGAGAAGGAGAAAACGCCGCCGCCGCCGTCGCCATGGCCCCTCGCCGATCTACACGTCGCATGGCCGCCGGGAAGGTCCTCCCTCACCTCTTCCTCTATGTTTAGATCCTAGGAATCATTAGGATGAAGTTTCATGCTCAAACGAATCGGTTTTGAGTTTTTAAAAATCTGAAAACCGCCATTTTTGGAGCTTTTTGGAGCTCTCGGGTAGGGCGGCGCCGCCACCTCCGGCCGCCCTACCTCCGGCTATGGATAGCCCCCACCACCGGGAACAAATGGATGATGTTTCCCGGTGGTGGCGCCGCCTCAGGCCGCCGGGAAAAGCCCCGTAAAAAGGGCCTGCTCGGGTTGGATTTTCGGCCATTTGGAGAAGATGAGCAGCTACCATTGGATCCTGCTTCAGGATTCGTACAAACAGTAAAATCATGATAGTATAGTTTTGGGATATATTATTTGTATTTCTGTCACAGTTTTACCTCTTAATGTTTGTATTTATTAAAAATACCTAGAGCCCTCTACAGAAAAAGTAGTGAACATGAAAGTTGTAGCCCTTTGAGTCTACTTTATTTTAAAATTGATTTCACCCAATTTGGATAACTGTGCTGACCTCAGCACTCAGTTTGGTGGAAGGTGTCCTTAGGCTAGGTCAGACACCATTTTGGTTGCCCACATCAAACCAGACCTCCAAATGACTTAAAATTTTATGTAGGGGTCATTCTTACCTACACCTATGACATATCCAAAAATGGTAATTTTTGGATAACATTTTTCTATAGTTTTTGCTAAAATTTAATAATCATATCTTTGAGTGATTAAGGGGTCTAATGACCTCCAAATCCCCCAAAATTTTGGTGGGAGGTCCTTAGGGACCTACGGAAGCTCTGTATAAAGTTTCATTAAATTTGGAGAGGTTTTGGGTGGGTAATTACCCAATCCTAGGTTAGCCCATTAAGGGGCAAATAGGTCAAAAGTGCACTTAGTGATTTTAGTTGACCAAACTCCCTCACCAGAGGCTGAAACTTGGTCCACTGGTTTGTAATGGGCTTTAACACTCCCTTATGGTGTATGGAGTGGTTTGGGGTGAGTATGCCCTAGGACCCAAGTCCAAACCCCTAGGTTGGACTTTGGGGGCTTGTGAAGGGCATGGGGTCAAATGACCTTGAATGGAAGTGATTTTTGGAGGAGAGGAGACTAGTGAGGTTAGAACCCCCTGACCAAAGTCCTGGAAGATTTGGAGAGGGTTACCCTCCCTTAAACCCTAACCCTAGTTTAGGACACCTCCTTGTTAAGGCAAAATAGGTCACCAAAACTTGCCTAAAGGCCATGGAACTTGGGTAGTGTACTTCTTGGGTTTAGGGAAGTCTCTGGGAAATAATATTGAGAGCCTTGGAATTCAATACATGATAGTTCCTTCATAACTCACAAAAATAGGTTTTTGGGTATTTTAATTAATTTGATTTCTCTGGTTGATTAATGGATATGAAATTTTGGCAGAGAGCTTTTTAGATTCTTATACATATGCTTGAATTTTTCTAGAATTATTAACTGATTATTTTAAGTACTTCATTCACAAGCCATTGATTTTCTAAAGATAGTCAAATAATTATTATGGGTTGTTCCCTCACTGAAATCTGGTGTAACTTAGGCAAATGAGTTTTTATGACCTCTTACATCTCTGGTAATTATTGTAGAATTTTTGGATCTATAATCATAGGGGTTGATTCACAAGGCTTGCAATTTGTAGAAATTATAAATGATTTTTAAATAATATTTTTAGGCCTTGTAAAATTATAATTTTTGGTCAGTGAACATTTATAGACATTGTAGAGCCCTGGTAACTTTCTTATAATTTTATGATGAATGAATGTAGTACCTCATGCTCAAAATCACTCATGGCTTTAATTTCTGGATAATTAAATAAATATTAAATTATTTAGGAAAAATTTGGAAGTGCTGGATTTAAGTTATAAAAGTCATGATAGGCCCTTAGTAATTATCTTAGGGTGTTTGGATGAGAAATTGATGCACTTCCTATCATACTTGTTGATTTGCTCAAGTTGGTCTGCATATAGTGAAATCATAGAAATTGTAATACCATGGTCATAGGGCGACAAATCATGTGTAAATGCCGTGGCAAGATGATTCGGAGGTTATCAATGAAATTGGGTATGGGATAGTGGTTAGGTTAACTAAGGATGGGTGGAGCTCGGGTTCGACGGAACATCGTCTTTCCTGGGAGCGGGTGAAGGAGTTAAAATACATTAGGGTTAGAACCAGAGTAACATTAAGGGTTTGGGTACGGGGTATTAACCAACAATAATAAGTGCCTTGCGAAAGGGAACTTCGGGCCGTAATGCACCGTCTTGGTTCCTAGTGCCCCTTGAGAGCCCTTCACGGGGTATACCGGGGGCAGTCCTGGGCTAACGTAAACTGTAATAACAAACCGACAAGAGTAACTTAGTAACTAGGGTGCACTCTTCACAACACTGTTGGCACAGGAAGGTTGATGAGAGCTTCGACTCGGTTGATTTGGAAACGGACAGGACGGTCCGGGGAGCTTCGGCTCGGTTGATTTGGAGACGGACGTTTTGGTCCGGGGAGCTTCGGCTCGGTTTTGAGTGCTTACGGTTTAACTTGCATGTGCATAAAATAGGAAAAGTTAAGGTGGTGGGTCTTTCGATATCGGGGAGTTCGATTGCACCGACACCGATATCGTTGACTCGGCGGGGTGATTAGCACTCCGCCAACAGAAGTCCGGTGCGCCAGCCGGCAAGAGTACGCAGGCGTCCGCTTTGTGCACCAAGCGTTGAGGCGTACGATAGGTCAGACCAGTGTGCTTTACTGGTTTTGGAGGTGGGCGAGGCCCAACCCACCGCTTCCGTTTGCCACTACGGAGGTATCCTGGGAGGTAACGGCTCCGAAAGGGGGAACTAAAGGTCTGTGTGCACAGAGTCGGGTGTGTGAGTTGCACTGCATGACATAACATACCCACCATATAGTTGCATATCATATCGTTCATAACAACCTTGACACCTAAAGTATAAGTGGAATGGGACGCTTATACTTTAGGACTTGCAAAACGACCCCTTGGTCTATAAGCTTGTGTGGGCAAGTTTATAAATCAAAGGTTAATTTCAATATATATATGTTGCTGTTTGATAACCGACACCCCAACGTATAAGTGGTATGAGACACTTTATACGATGGGAGCCTTGCAAAAGATCCCTTGGCTTATATGTACTCACATAAGTGAAGGTTTAAATTACCTTACTTATTTTCCTTCTTGTTTGACCTATTACAACACTTAAGTTTTATATTGCTCCCATGTTATAACTTGCTAGTTAGGTCCACCGTCATCTGCTTTTGACTACTCTCCACTTTCATGTCCTCCCCTTTCTTCCTCTCCGCCCGGTGCCTTAGAGCGTGGGGGAAGGGGTGGGGGATGATAGGACTTAGTCTTTTAGACTAACGGTTTTCGAACCATATCATTTTAGGGGATCGTGGAGCCCAGCATGGAGGAGCAGCCCCAGAGATCGGTGCGCCTAGAGGTGGGGCAGTCTAGCTCCGGAGTTCACACCGCCGGGACCGTGAGTCTCGATCCTTGAGTAGTTTCTGATTCGCTTCCGCATGAGAGACTTGTAGTGAGGACATTTTGTACCGGGCATAAGCCCGTAATTTATATTACTCTGATGTTTCTGAGGACACTCCCTTCGTGGAGTTTTATTATATATATATGTGATTTTTATTATTGTGGACTGCACTGCTTTTACTTCAATAATTGTGCTACTTCTGTGATCGAATTTGGCCGGCAGAATCGGCGCCTTGTGGTGATGACCTTTCGGGACGTGAAGGAGTCACCGCAAAGCGGCGGTTCTGGGCCTAAGACCCCGGTGGTTGAAAAAGAAAAAAAAATGGGGTCTTACAAGTGGTATCAGAGGAGACATCGATCAGAAGGAAATAGCAGTCCACTAACCCTGGGTCACCCCCGCTCGAGTTTAGTTTGGGGACAAACTAAGCAGCGGAAGCAGTGGTGTGCCCATATGGGGATCACATATAAATTGTCCACCTTTAGGTAATATTTGAACGTTTTCTCAGCATGTGTTTTTCGTTGCGCAGCCTCCAGCACAGCCTACGCCACAGGGCGGAGTTCAGCAGACCCAGGGAGTTGCACCACCTCCACCGGTCCCCACTCCTTTCCTTCAGTCAGATATGGGACAGACCCTGACTGCCATTCTGGAGGCCTTCAGGGCCCAGCAGGTTCCGGTCCCGCAGCCCAATCTGGGGGCCAACTGGCTCAGCATCTTTCGAGGACTGTCTCCCCCGTCCTATTTGGGGACAGAGTCGGCTGTTCGGACGGAGGAATGGCTAGATATCATGTACGAGATGCTGACCGGGATTCGGTGTCCATGGGAGGAGAGGGTGGCTCTGGTTGTCTCCTGCTTGGAGTCCCATGCGAAGAGGTGGTGGAAGACGCTGTTGGACACGACTTTTGCTGATAGGGAGGTTGCGGAGGTCACTTGGGAGGAGTTCAGGGCCGCACTGCTGGAGCATTTCGTTCCGCAGTCGGCTAGGGATGATTTGGAGGAGCGGTTCTTGCAGCTGAAGCAGGGTACTCGGACCGTGGTGGAGTACCATCGAGAGTTTGACCACCTGGCTCGATACGCAGATTCCTACCAGCTGGACGAGGCAGGGTATATCAGGAGGTTCTACAAGGGCCTGCGGGAGGACCTGAGGGAGGCCCTCTTGTTTGTATCTGACGGGCCCATCTCCCGGATTTTGGAGATGGCCAAAAGGATCGAGGCAGATTGGCACACCACCCGGGGCCGGAAGCGGCCAGCAGAGGATCAGGGACGGAGAGGTAGGAATGACCAGCGGCGAGGTGCTGTACCAGAGGGGAGGAGGACAGAGGACCAGCCTCGTCAGGACGTGAGGCCGGAGCCGAGGGAACAGGTGGTATTGGCCCCTCCACCTCTTCGGATGCAGGAGATGCCGAGACCCGGGGGAATGGCGTATCCCCCAGAATGCTTCCTTTGCCATCAGATTGGGCACATACGGAGGAACTGCCCCATGAAGGGGGCACCACCTCCAGCTCATCAGGGCGGCCCACCAGCTCAGTATTACGGAGGCCGAGGGCGCGGCCGCGGTCGAGGATACCAGGGGGAAGATCGTAGACAGGGGAGAGAGCAGGTATATGCCTTGGACCTTGCACAGCCGCGGAATCCGGAGCAGGTCATCGCAGGTATGCCGAAATGTTTTCTTTGTTTTCATAGAATTTCCCCTTTAAGTTGTTAAACTTAGAACCACACCAGATAGATTAACCAGGAAAGAAAACTCTTTATAGAACCCTGAGACATTTAATCACCCCAGGTATAGTCTTCATCAGTGGCAAGCCTGCCCGCACGCTGTTCGATACTGGAGCTACTCACTCTTTTGTGTCGGAGTCGTTCGTAGAAGGACTGGAAGGTGTGGAGCGGTTCACAGGCTCAAGGATGAGGGTGCGACTACCGGATGGATCAGAACTCCTTACCACGGATCACTGCAATATGGAGGCAGAGATTGGTGGAAAAGCGTTCGAGGCTCCAGCGACGATTTTGAAGCTGACAGACTACGATCTGATCTTGGGCATGGTATGGCTGCATTGGAACTATGCCCAGATTGACTGCCAGGCAAAGAGGATCACCGTGAGGCACGGGGACTCTTTCATTACCATCGAAGGTATAAGACCTGTCTCTCGTATACTCTTATCTTCGGTACAGGCCGTTAAGGCCCATCTGCAGGGAGAGGAGGTCTATCAGATTCTTTTTGAGATGGCGGAAGTCAAGGAGTCGGTGACAGACATTCCGGTGGTGCGAGAGTTCGCAGACATCTTCCCGGAGAAACTGCCAGGACTACCTCCACACCGAGAGCAAGATTTTCAGATACAGCTTGTGCCGGGAGCCAAGCCGGCGTCTAGGGCCCCTTATCGGATGGCCCCAAAGGAGTTGGCAGAGTTTCGGACCCAGTTGCAGGAATTGGTGGAGGCAGGTTTTGTTAGACCGAGTTCCTCGCCATGGGGAGCACCGGTCCTGTTCGTGAAGAAGAAGGATGGGACACTCCGCCTGTGCATCGATTATCGAGCACTAAACAGGCTGACCGTCCGGAATACCTATCCGCTCCCACGGATAGACGAATTATTCGACCAGTTGGAGGGGGCCCATTATTTCTCGAAGCTGGATTTGAGATCAGGATACTACCAGCTGCGGATCCAGGAGGAGGACATTCCGAAGACGGCCTTTAGTAGCAGATATGGCCTGTATGAGTTTACCGTGATGCCCTTTGGGCTCACGAATGCTCCGTCGGCGTTCATGAGTCTCATGAACCGGGTTTTCGAAGCCTACTTGGATGTGTTCGTCATAGTATTCATAGACGACATCCTGATCTATTCTAGGACGGAGGAGGAGCACACTCGACATCTGGCACTGACCTTGGAGAGGTTGCGGGAGCATCGCCTTTATGCAAAATTCAGCAAGTGTCAGTTCTGGTTGAAGGAGGTGGCCTTCCTAGGTCACATCATCAGCGGAGCCGGGCTAGCGGTAGATCCAGCGAAGATTCGGGCAGTTCGAGATTGGCCGCAGTTGAAAACGGCCACCGATGTACGCAGTTTCTTGGGACTTGCCGGTTACTACCGGAAGTTCGTAGAGGGGTTCTCTCGGATTGCCCTCCCCCTCACATCATTGACAAAGAAGGAGGCACCTTTTGTTTGGACCCCGCAGTGCCAGGCGGCTTTCCAGGAGCTGAAGGACCGACTCGTCTCGGCCCCCATTCTGGCCCTTCCATCGGGGAAGGAAGGATTTCAGGTGTATACCGACGCATCATACCAGGGAATGGGGGCAGTGCTGATGCAGAACGGACATGTCATAGCATATGCCTCCCGCCAGCTGAAGACCCACGAGAGGAACTACCCGGTGCACGACCTCGAGATGGGAGCGGTCGTTTTTGCTCTAAAGGTCTGGCGTCATTACCTTTATGGAGTCCACTGCGATATCTTCTCCGATCACAAGAACCTGAAATACGTGGACACGCAGAAGGAGCTGAATATCAGACAGAGGCGCTGGGTGGAGTTCTTAGCAGATTATCAGTATGAGATGCACTACCACCCAGGGAAGGCAAACGTGGTGGCCGACGCGCTGAGTCGGAGAGCGGCCACTTCCGAAGCTGGGCCCCAGGTGATGTCTATGGAGCTAGTCCAGTCATTCAGAGATATGCAGATATCCCTAGTGTCCGAGGATGACCCAGATCTGTATAGGGAGTATCTGGCATCGATAGTGGCCATAGACGATATTCAGGATCGCATTCGGGATGGACAGAGGGCAGATGTGTGGGCAGAGCCGATGTTCCGAGCTTTGGAGGAAGGTTCGACAGGAGATTATTCCCTGAGGGATGGTTTGCTCCACTTCAGAGGCAGAGTATATATACCCGCAGGAGGCCAGATCCGAGAAGACATTTTGACGGAGGCGCATTGCAGCCGGTACTCCGTACACCCGGGGATCACAAAGATGACCGCTGATTTGAAGAGGACGATGTTTTGGCCGGGCATGAAGAAAGACATTACGTACTTCGTGACCCATTGCGAGGCGTGTCAGTTGGTGAAGGCGGAGTGCAGGAACCCCGCAGGACTATTGCAGCCACTCCCGGTGCCGGAGTGGAAGTTCGACGACATAGCGATGGATTTCATACATGGTCTTCCCCGGTCTCAGACAGGGAACGACTCGATATGGGTGATTGTCGATCGGCTGACGAAGGTAGCCCGCTTTATACCGATCAGGAAGGATGACTCGGTGGGAGTGCTGGTACGGAAGTTTGTGGAGCAGTATGTCCGATATCATGGCGTGCCCCGGACGATAGTGTCGGACCGCGATGGACGGTTTACATCCAGGGAGTGGCGGTCAGTACAGGCATATTTGGGCACCCGGTTGGCTTTTAGCACGGCTTTCCACCCTCAGACGGACGGGCAGACCGAGCGCACCAACAGGACCTTGGAGGACTTACTACGGCTGTGTATACTAGACCGAGGGGAGCCGTGGGAGAAGATGTTACCGTTGGTTGAGTTATCCTACAATAATAGCTACCAGTCCAGCATCAGGATGGCGCCTTATGAGGCCTTATATGGAAGGAGATGTAGGACCCCGCTTTCTTGGGTACAGGACGAGGATCCGAAGCTGCTGGGATCGGATTTCGTTGAAGACACCGAGGCTCAGGTGAGGCTGATCAGAGAAAGGATGCTGGAGGCGCAGAGCAGACAAGCAAAATACTATGACACTCGGCATCGTCAGGTGGAGTTCCGGGTAGGAGATCGAGTGTTCTTGAAGATCCGGCCCATGCACGGAGTCTCACGGGTGCGCGGTCGGAGGAAGAAACTCAGCCCTAGGTATATGGGCCCTTACCGGATCCTGGAGCGGATCGGACCCTTAGCCTACAGGCTAGAGTTGCCGCCAGAGCTGGCAGCTCTACACGACGTCTTCCACATCTCTTCGCTGAGAAGGGCTCTACTACACCCGGAGCAGCGAATTTTGACCGCAGAAGGGCCGGTAGCTTCAGACCGATCTGTTCACTTGGAGCCGGTTCGGATCGATGACAAAGGAGTGCGGATCTTGCGCCGTAAGAAGATTCCCTTAGTCAAGGTTCTGTGGAGAAATCACGGTCAGGAGGAGCACACCTGGGAACCTCAAGACCTGATGCAGGAGAGATACCCGGAGCTGTTTAGTCAGGTAATCCTCGCAACTCCTCAAGTAATTTAAAGTTTTCCTTCCTATTTACAATTATTCGTAGAATAATCTAAGAAGGTATAGGCTAAACTTTTTGTTTATTGGGGACTAGCCCGTAAATGTTGATATCGTAGGCACTGCAAACCATATGGGATGTTACAAGCTTAACTTATGCCGGTAGTGATCTCCCGTAGACTTAACCTTAATTTCGGGGACGAAATTTTTGTTTTGTTTATTGGGATTTGTAACATCCCATTTCCAATTAGGCTCCCCCCCCCTAAGAATAACTTTGGGCTTGCCTGGGCCATGGCAAGACCATAGGGAACCAAATAGACCAAATGGGCTTAGGAGTCTAGTAGAGACTCATTTTGGGCTGCAAATAGCAAGTTTCCAAAACACTGAGTTTGGGTGACCTAGTGAGTTCAAACTGACTCTAGGGCATTTCTAGACCCAATGTGGGGCCAATGAGTCACCATAGACTCAATGGGGTCAATACTAGTGGCCAAATTAACCCAAGCCAACCCTAACCCTAAAATGGTCAAAGTGCCCTTCCTAAGGGCCATGTGACCTCCAGGGGGCCAACTCAACTCCAACTAACCCTACCTAGGCCTTAGGGGAGTCCAAAGGGTCACTAAAGACCCATTGATGTGGACCCAAAGAGTCAAAATAACCAAGTCAACATTTAACCCAAGTCAAGTCAACTTGACCTAATTGGGCTAACCCAACTTCAAGTCACCCCCCCTCTTAGGCTAAGCCTAATGACATTATTAATGTAAGATATTAGGGCTGCCAATAGCCTAGAGGGTTGACTAGTCAAATGAGGGAATAAGAGAGAGAGAGAAGAAATTATTAAGAGGAGAGAGAAATGATAAAAGAGAGCATTCATGGTGGACCCCCTTCCATGTTTTCATTTGGGATTTAATAATTCAAATGGGCTGCCAATAGAGTAAAAAGGAAGACATTTCATAGGGCCTTCATTAAGGGGAAGAGAGAGAGAGAAAGAGAGAGAGAAGAAAATAAAATAGGAGAGAGAAAATGATAAAAGAGAGTATTTATGGTGGACCCCTCTCCCATATTTTCATTTGGGAATTAATAGATTCAAATGGGCTGCCAATAGGGGGTAGGAGGAAGACAATTCAGTTTGGAGGGTGACTAGGAGAGAGAAGAAGAAAGAGAGAAAATAAAGAGGAGAATAATGGAGGAGAGAGAAAAATGGGGGAGAAGAAGAAAGAGTGGGGCTCGGCCATGAAGGGGCTGAGGGGAGCAATAATGGATGCCATTAACCTCCTCTGGGAAAGAGGAGTTCCTCCAGCCGTTTCCCAACCCTCTAGGCGCTGTGCAATCCCCCTCTCTTCAATCCGAGCCGCCCCCATTGAAGCCAATTAATGGCATAATAAACTCCAAGCCCTGCCTCTCCCCCTCCCTCCTCTACCTTTAAAACCCCTCAGTGAGCCAGGGAGAAGGTTTCCGGATCCCTAACAGAAGAGCAAGTGGTGGCCGGAGCAAGAGAAGGAGAAAACGCCGCCGCCGCCGTCGCCATGGCCCCTCGCCGATCTACACGTCGCATGGCCGCCGGGAAGGTCCTCCCTCACCTCTTCCTCTATGTTTAGATCCTAGGAATCATTAGGATGAAGTTTCATGCTCAAACGAATCGGTTTTGAGTTTTTAAAAATCTGAAAACCGCCATTTTTGGAGCTTTTTGGAGCTCTCGGGTAGGGCGGCGCCGCCACCTCCGGCCGCCCTACCTCCGGCTATGGATAGCCCCCACCACCGGGAATAAATGGATGATGTTTCCCGGTGGTGGCGCCGCCTCAGGCCGCCGGGAAAAGCCCCGTAAAAAGGGCCTGCTCGGGTTGGATTTTCGGCCATTTGGAGAAGATGAGCAGCTACCATTGGATCCTGCTTCAGGATTCGTGCAAACAGTAAAATCATGATAGTATAGTTTTGGGATATATTATTTGTATTTCTGTCACAGTTTTACCTCTTAATGTTTGTATTTATTAAAAATACCTAGAGCCCTCTACAGAAAAAGTAGTGAACATGAAAGTTGTAGCTCTTTGAGTCTACTTTATTTTAAAATTGATTTCACCCAATTTGGATAACTGTGCTGACCTCAGCACTCAGTTTGGTGGAAGGTGTCCTTAGGCTAGGTCAGACACCATTTTGGTTGCCCACATCAAACCAGACCTCCAAATGACTTAAAATTTTATGTAGGGGTCATTCTTACCTACACCTATGACATATCCAAAAATGGTAATTTTTGGATAACATTTTTCTATAGTTTTTGCTAAAATTTAATAATCATATCTTTGAGTGATTAAGGGGTCTAATGACCTCCAAATCCCCCAAAATTTTGGTGGGAGGTCCTTAGGGACCTAGGGAAGCTCTGTATAAAGTTTCATTAAATTTGGAGAGGTTTTGGGTGGGTAATTACCCAATCCTAGGTTAGCCCATTAAGGGGCAAATAGGTCAAAAGTGCACTTAGTGATTTTAGTTGACCAAACTCCCTCACCAGAGGCTGAAACTTGGTCCACTGGTTTGTAATGGGCTTTAACACTCCCTTATGGTGTATGGAGTGGTTTGGGGTGAGTATGCCCTAGGACCCAAGTCCAAACCCCTAGGTTGGACTTTGGGGGCTTGTGAAGGGCATGGGGTCAAATGACCTTGAATGGAAGTGATTTTTGGAGGAGAGGAGACTAGTGAGGTTAGAACCCCCTGACCAAAGTCCTGGAAGATTTGGAGAGGGTTACCCTCCCTTAAACCCTAACCCTAGTTTAGGACACCTCCTTGTTAAGGCAAAATAGGTCACCAAAACTTGCCTAAAGGCCATGGAACTTGGGTAGTGTACTTCTTGGGTTTAGGGAAGTCTCTGGGAAATAATATTGAGAGCCTTGGAATTCAATACATGATAGTTCCTTCATAACTCACAAAAATAGGTTTTTGGGTATTTTAATTAATTTGATTTCTCTGGTTGATTAATGGATATGAAATTTTGGCAGAGAGCTTTTTAGATTCTTATACATATGCTTGAATTTTTCTAGGAATTATTAACTGATTATTTTAAGTACTTCATTCACAAGCCATTGATTTTCTAAAGATAGTCAAATAATTATTATGGGTTGTTCCCTCACTGAAATCTGGTGTAACTTAGGCAAATGAGTTTTTATGACCTCTTACATCTCTGGTAATTATTGTAGAATTTTTGGATCTATAATCATAGGGGTTGATTCACAAGGCTTGCAATTTGTAGAAATTTATAAATGATTTTTAAATAATATTTTTAGGCCTTGTAAAATTATAATTTTTGGTCAGTGAACATTTATAGACATTGTAGAGCCCTGGTAACTTTCTTATAATTTTATGATGAATGAATGTAGTACCTCATGCTCAAAATCACTCATGGCTTTAATTTCTGGATAATTAAATAAATATTAAATTATTTAGGAAAAATTTGGAAGTGCTGGATTTAAGTTATAAAAGTCATGATAGGCCCTTAGTAATTATCTTAGGGTGTTTGGATGAGAAATTGATGCACTTCCTATCATACTTGTTGATTTGCTCAAGTTGGTCTGCATATAGTGAAATCATAGAAATTGTAATACCATGGTCATAGGGCGACAAATCATGTGTAAATGCCGTGGCAAGATGATTCGGAGGTTATCAATGAAATTGGGTATGGGATAGTGGTTAGGTTAACTAAGGATGGGTGGAGCTCGGGTTCGACGGAACATCGTCTTTCCTGGGAGCGGGTGAAGGAGTTAAAATACATTAGGGTTAGAACCAGAGTAACATTAAGGGTTTGGGTACGGGGTATTAACCAACAATAATAAGTGCCTTGCGAAAGGGAACTTCGGGCCGTAATGCACCGTCTTGGTTCCTAGTGCCCCTTGAGAGCCCTTCACGGGGTATACCGGGGGCAGTCCTGGGCTAACGTAAACTGTAATAACAAACCGACAAGAGTAACTTAGTAACTAGGGCTGCACTCTTCACAACACTGTTGGCACAGGAAGGTTGATGAGAGCTTCGACTCGGTTGATTTGGAAACGGACAGGACGGTCCGGGGAGCTTCGGCTCGGTTGATTTGGAGACGGACGTTTTGGTCCGGGGAGCTTCGGCTCGGTTTTGAGTGCTTACGGTTTAACTTGCATGTGCATAAAATAGGAAAAGTTAAGGTGGTGGGTCTTTCGATATCGGGGAGTTCGATTGCACCGACACCGATATCGTTGACTCGGCGGGGTGATTAGCACTCCGCCAACAGAAGTCCGGTGCGCCAGCCGGCAAGAGTACGCAGGCGTCCGCTTTGTGCACCAAGCGTTGAGGCGTACGATAGGTCAGACCAGTGTGCTTTACTGGTTTTGGAGGTGGGCGAGGCCCAACCCACCGCTTCCGTTTGCCACTACGGAGGTATCCTGGGAGGTAACGGCTCCGAAAGGGGGAACTAAAGGTCTGTGTGCACAGAGTCGGGTGTGTGAGTTGCACTGCATGACATAACATACCCACCATATAGTTGCATATCATATCGTTCATAACAACCTTGACACCTAAAGTATAAGTGGAATGGGACGCTTATACTTTAGGACTTGCAAAACGACCCCTTGGTCTATAAGCTTGTGTGGGCAAGTTTATAAATCAAAGGTTAATTTCAATATATATATGTTGCTGTTTGATAACCGACACCCCAACGTATAAGTGGTATGAGACACTTTATACGATGGGAGCCTTGCAAAAGATCCCTTGGCTTATGTGTACTCACATAAGTGAAGGTTTAAAATTACCTTACTTATTTTCCTTCTTGTTTGACCTATTACAACACTTAAGTTTTATATTGCTCCCCTGTTATAACTTGCTAGTTAGGTCCACCGTCATCTGCTTTTGACTACTCTCCACTTTCATGTCCTCCCCTTTCTTCCTCTCCGCCCGGTGCCTTAGAGCGTGGGGAAGGGGTGGGGGTGGGGATGATAGGACTTAGTCTTTTAGACTAACGGTTTTCGAACCATATCATTTTAGGGGATCGTGGAGCCCAGCATGGAGGAGCAGCCCCAGAGATCGGTGCGCCTAGAGGTGGGGCAGTCTAGCTCCGGAGTTCACACCGCCGGGACCGTGAGTCTCGATCCTTGAGTAGTTTCTGATTCGCTTCCTTCCGCATGAGAGACTTGTAGTGAGGACATTTTGTACCGGGCATAAGCCCGTAATTTATATTACTCTGATGTTTCTGAGGACACTCCCTTCGTGGAGTTTTTTATTATATATATATGTGATTTTTATTATTGTGGACTGCACTGCTTTTACTTCAATAATTGTGCTACTTCTGTGATCGAATTTGGCCGGCAGAATCGGCGCCTTGTGGTGATGACCTTTCGGGACGTGAAGGAGTCACCGCAAAGCGGCGGTTCTGGGCCTAAGACCCCGGTGGTTGAAAAAGAAAAAAAAATGGGGTCTTACACACTGTGGGTATTTCCACCTGAGGGTTGATCATTCTTGCAGTGACCAACGTTGTTTCTCTGTTGTCATACCTTAAGGCATGATGAGTGCCCTTCCTACTTGGGGTGGGGGGGGGGGGGTCTGAACACAGTTAATTACTCCATTTCTCCGTGAATTAATAATTCGAGAGATCGACCCATTTTCTTCTTTTCTCTTGATAGCATCTATCGCGGAAAAGTTAGAAACTATTCTCTTCTCGGTCTCTAGACGACTTTCTAGATTCGATATCTTTGAGTCCTTTACCTTGATGGATTCCAATTGGATATTCATCAAGGTCTTCAGCTGAGCAATCTCCTTAGCTTGCTCCTCAATAAGTAAGTTGCTCTTCTGAAGAGCACACTGAAGGGATTCAAGATTTTCAATATTCTGATTGAAGCTATCCATATCCCTTGCATCACTTGAGGGACAATCCTCTGAACTATTCCTGTCTTCAGGAACTGCAAAAGGAGGGGGGCTTGATAAAGAAGTTACCTTCTCTTGGCTTTGCTGTTCAGGGTTACCGTTAAGATCAGCCGAGACTGTTGAGTCAGCTTCATCAGAACTGCTTTCCTCAACTTCTTCTTCAGTCTCTGACAAGGACGCAGGATCCCTGATACTGACAGATTTATCATTCCCTTCATCTTCAGAAATGAGGACCCGCACATAGGCTTCATCCTCTTGCTGACCACTGATCCCTTCTTTCTCTGATCCCTCCATGAGGTCTGAGATGGTTTACCACATGGACATGGCCGTCCTACACTTGTCCAATTTAGAGCGAGATGGTCCAGACCAGACATCAGTGATGATCTGACAAATCACCTTGTCAAGGTTGAATAGTGAGAGCTCTGTATCAAACATCTCTTTGGGACACTTGGGGATTTAGAGATCTTTCCCCGAGCCGGAAGCCTTCATGGGAATGAAGGGACCCTCTTCCAGAATGATTGATGCTCGAGGGTCGATGGCCTCCAAATGAAATAGTACTCTCATCTTCCATACAGGATAGTACTCCTTTGTACATGCGGGGAGTCTTAGAGGAGGGACATCATAATCCAACTCCATGCTTGAGTCTGATCTTCTTGTTGATACTAGATGCAGGAACTTACTCGAGGTATTAACCCCTTTGATGAGTAACCTCCCTCTGATACCACTTGAAAGTCCACCTTTTGCAAACTACCTTCACCTATGGGGGGGATAGGTGTCTTGCAGCGTTTTTGCGGAATTAAAACTATACCTGCACAAATTAACAAAACAACACAGCACAGAAAGACACATGCAATTTATAGTGGTTCCCCGATTTGGGTACGTCCACTCTCCCCCTTCGACCTATCTCCCAACAAGGGATGACTCGGTCACTTCACTAACAGGATTGAAAACCAATCCTCTTACTAAGGAAGTAACTCTTCCACACGAAGGAGTCACCACTCATCCACCACGGGTTGCACCCAACCCTTACACAGAGGAACAAACGTTCCTTTACAACAAAAGAAAAACTTGAATGTATAAGATACAAACTACTTTTGGAGCCCTTTGTAACGTCCCAATTCGCGGTAGGCCCCTCGCACGTGTTCTGAGTCAAGAGACTCAACTCGGGCTCGTGGTGCACTGACGCGAGGTGTCAGGTGCATTGAATAAGTGTAGGGTTGGGTTCAAGGATACCCCAACCAGTAGCCGAGATGAGGGAACTCGGCTAAGTAAAAAATCAACGAGAACGGAGGTTGATGCTCATCGATCGTCGAGAATGGAGGTTGATTCTCGCCGATTCGACGCGTATCGGTGGTCGAAACCCGTCGGACTCAGAACTGCAGTAGGCTAAGGGAAAATCGTCGAGAATGCCTGACGATTCTCACCGATCGCCGAGAATACCCAGTGATACCCACCGATCGTCGAGTATCACTGACTGATACTCAACGCACACAACGCCAGGATGTCCGATAAAACGGCTTAGGGAAAATCGTCGAGTATCATTGTTGATACTCGACGAATTCGTCGAGAATTACCTGCCAATAACCGCCGATCGACGGGAATCACTGGCTGATTCCCGCCGAATTTGACTTGTTCGTTTTCTGCGCCCAGGCCGATTCACCGGCTTGTACAGGCGGACCGGACCGGACCTCGGGATTCGTGCTGAATGATCTTTGAACCGGTCACTCCAAATGAAACCTAATTTGGGCGGTCCAATTAGAGAGTGAAACGCGGCGGAAGGGACTTAGCCTAATATGTAATATAAAAAGGGAGTAAACCAAACCCTAACCATAGCATCCGATCCCTCTTGCCGAGCCGTCACCGTGCAAACCGTCGGGAGCGAAGGGTAGAGGAGAATATCACAGATCGCCGGAGGAGAGCTTGTTGGTGCGAGCTTTGGAGGCGGACTTCTCTCTCTCCTTCCTTTGCCGTGAAGAACAACTGCACCAAGGATGCCACAACGAAGAGTAACGCGATCCATGGCCGGCAACGGAGGAAATGACGGAAATGAAGTGAGTTTCCTCCCCTCTCCCTTGGTGCTAGATCTGTAGCTATTCTTAGGCGAGACATCGACTCAAAAGAGTCTTGATGTGTGAGATGAAGCTTTCTAGGAAGGCCATGCTAGAACTTGTGTTCTAAAGCTTAGTCATCTTCAACCTCTTCTCGCTTCAAAGTGATGATAGGGGTGGTCTCGTGAAGAGGAAATGGCCTCAGAGGGAGAATAAGGGTGGAGGAACTTCTGGTTGTGATTTGGGGAAAATCTCTTGAGGAGGAAGATGAACGGATGCCGTTCACTTTGCTTCAAGATGCGTGCAGAATCTGTATTATGCACGCAACGACCTTCTTGGCTATTTTTAAGCAAGAAGGGGGTGGATCTGGGCTTTCGACTAAACACGAAAGTTGTAGCCCTTGAAATTACCTTTCCAACGAGTTGTTGCACGTTTCCATGCGATACCTGTAGCCATGGGAAAGTCCGTTTGAATCCGCTGCGGTTGGAAGTTAATGCCTAGGAATTCTGTATCCTGTACGCAGCAGACTTCGAGTTGCATTTCTGGTATGATGTGACCAGATATGGGCTTTCGACTAAACACGAAAGTGGTAGCCCTTAAAATTACCTTTCCAATGAGTGATGGCACGTTTTCAGGCGATACCTGTAGCCACGGGAATCCTCAGTCAAAGTTGCTGACCAGATTACATACAATTATAGGTGATTATAATATAAACTTGGATTCGATGGAATAAATGTTGCAATTCATCTCGAGGTTGGGTGAGTTATTTTGTGTTAATCACCGAGGTAATGTGAAGATTGATGTTTGAGGACTTGAATTCCTATGCCGAGATGTGAATCAAGCCTAAGTGAATGAAAGGCTTTGTTATATTTGGTAGATCACCATTATACGTATTATCTATAATATGTTGAATTCATTTGGAAGGATTTGTAAATGAATAAAACTATGGCCAGGATATATAATGGATTGATGGAAGGGAATGGATAGTCCAATGCTTAGAGTGTCGTCTCCCCACGGGTAGCATTGTGGAAGTTAACAAGTGCGGTGTTGTCCGTCACTAATGGGAATGAGGTTGAGTTGGATAAAATTGGATGGTTGGGCTTGGTCCTCAGTGTTCACGTCCCGGGGCTCCTTCCGTGCCACGTGAACGGTTGGGCTTGGTCCTCGGTGTTCACGTCCCGAGGCTCCTTCCGTATTTGATGGATGGTTGGGCTTGGCCCTCGTGCTTTCTCCGAGGCTCCTTCCATGCCATGAATTGTGGAATTGCATGCGGTGTGAGTCGACACGCGGTGTCGTAATCCCGGGTTAAGGATAGTGTGGCAGGTCTACGGGCTCGCCAATCGTCACACCGATGGGAGTTGACAGTTAGACCTTGGGCGGTTGGGCTTGGTCCTCGGTGTTCACGTCCCGAGGCTCCTTCCATGCCAAGTGAACGGTTGGGCTTTGTCCTCGTGCTCATTTCCGAGACTCCTTCCGTGTCATACCATAGGCCAGTTGGGGCTAAGATCTTGGTGCATATTTACCCGAGAGAACCCGCTGAACCGTAGTACGCAGGTG